>JAINUG010000003.1:5987253-7239753 GCA_029706075.1 Aldrovandia affinis
ACAAGGTCTTTTTATTGTGGATTTTATTAAGGCTTATATACAAGCTAATATGTTTGACAGGTATGATGGGGTAGGGGGGACATTAAAAGGAAGACTTCATGGAGTTTTGGGATGCCTGATCTTTACGTGCTTGGTTGGTGTTGTAAAGAGCTAAATGATGAAGCCAGTGGATTTTTTATATGGAGGCTTGGGTGGGAAACCTTCTAGAACATCAGTGCCCTTTACAATTGGAACCTGGATTGGACTAGGAAAGAGAAGGGATGGGGAAAAAGAGGACATGCAGAGATTGCAGTATGCACAACCTGAAAGCAGGTTAGTGGGTCCGTTAACATTAGCTAACAGTGTGGAACTACTATGTAGCTTTTCCTCCTAAATTTCAATTATATCTAAGCCATTATCATAAGTAAGAAAATTATCAGAGTTGAGACCAGAACCAGAGTTGAGTAGCTATGTATGTAAATGTATGTACAATTAAAGGTCTATGTTCATCATTAAACTCTTCATAATTCAGTAATTATTTCAGGTGAAACATCCTCAGCTGTAAACAGCAGCAGAAAAACTTCAGACAATTGCCTTCAATTAGACCTATGAGCAGGGAAATCAAGTGCTGCCAAAGAATAATGCAAGGCCTGCAGTATTCTTGTTTGTTTTATAACTGTTTGAAGAAGAGGAGTGCTTTCCAAGGTGCTGGCACCTTAGTCGGTATCAGTTGGTCTCAAGGCAACCTTGACAGCTAATACAATCTAAGGGTTCCAATTGAACCCACATTCTATACTCATTAGTCCTAATAAGGCTTTTTCCTGGCTGTTGCAGGGGAAGCTGATGAAGCAGCAAAAGTGGGCATACTTCCAGAGCAAGTGGAACCTTCTGGAGCTGGCCATCATCATACTGAGCTGGAGTGCGCTGTCTGTCTTCATCAAGAGGATGCTGCTGGGGAACCGTGACATGGAGTACTACCAAAATAATCAGGACCAGTGAGTGGACCGTTACAGCCATTCCTCACCAACAACGGTCAGTGCTTAAATTTGGGGGAGTCCCACAGGACTCCTGGGGTCCTGTGGGGTGATGCATAACTGCTCATAGCCCTGGCCACGGAGAGAGGGCTTTGGTCGGCAGGGTACTCCCATCCTCGTTGTGCACTGGCGACTCCTCTGGTCATCTGGATGGCAGGCACCCAACTATTATTTTGTTAGCATTGATGCTCTACACCCGGTATAGCCATCCCCAGGTTAATTGGCTTAATGTGTGGTGAGCATTCTGGTATAATGTTAGCTGCCTTGCATTTTATTTATCCTTTATTTAACCAGGTAGGTCAACTGAGAACTAAATTATCTTTTGTAGTGATGACCTGTGGAATCAAAGTGGGTAGGGAATGCAAGGGATTGTGCAGCTAATCAGATGCAGGAGTTGATTAGGTTGCCAGATGTAGAGAGCCAGTTTTGTGGGAATTTGATCAGGACACAGGGGTTTGATCAGGACATGGGGGTTAACACCCCTACTCTTTCGTGCCATGGGGTCTTTAAGGACCAGAGTAAGTCAGGACCTCGGTTTAACAACTCATTCAAAGGACGGCACCTCACACTGTCCTGGGGCATTTCTATTTGGTCCAGTGGGAAGAGTGCCCCGTACTGGTCCACTAACACCTCTTCCAGCAACAACTTAGTTTTCCCAGGAGGTCTCCCAAGCCCAACCTTGCTTAGCTTCAGTGATTTGGCATGAGAAGGGTACAGGGTGATATGGCTGCTGCATCACCAAGGTGAGTTTCTCCCACTCACTGTAAAGAGATCCAGAGATGAAAGGAGGTATATAAAAATGCAACCCAACCCATTCTGCATTAGTGCATCTGGTGGTCTGGCTGTGCTGCTGTGGTGTGCCTTATTATCTCTTGCTCTTTGCCAGGTTTGCCAGCTTCTACGAGACAGCGTCGGCGGATGCTGTTCTGGGCTACCTTATCGCCTTCTTGGTGCTGCTGGCCACTGTCAAGCTGTGGCACCTGCTGAGGCTCAACCCCAAACTGCACATGATCACCTCCACGCTCCAAAGAGCCTGGACTGACATCTCCGGCTTCATCACCGTCATGACCATCATGTTCTTGGCCTACTCCATTGCTGTGAGAGCCCCCCTTCATGTCCATATCTGTAACTGTTTTCCATTAGAGCATTCTTTTGGTGGGTATGAAAAGTATTCAACCGCTATGGCATTTTTCACATTTTATTTTGTTACTTTGTGGAATCAAAATGGAATTCATTGGGATTTCTTTCCACTAATCAACACAAAATACTCTATAATACCAAATAAAAAGAAAACAATTATAAACCTTATAAACCTTATTCCTTAATTAACTACAAATACAAATAATAAACAAACAATAATTGATTCCATAAGTATTCATGCATTTTGCTAAGACACACCTAAATAAACTCTGGTACAATAAGTTGTCTTCAGAGCTCACATAATTATTACATAATTATTAATAATTATTTGATTTGAGTACACCTGTGTACAAACCTGTCTTTAAAATGATTTCAAATTAAATACACCTGTCTGTGAGAGGTCCCACAATTGGTTAGTGCATTTCCAAATAAGAGCCTCATCATGAGGACCAAAGAAAGTTCAAAGCAAATCCGAGAAAAGGTTCCTCAAAGATCTGCGCTTTATGAGAGGGTGGCAAAAAGAAACCCATTGTTGAAGAACTCACATCAATTCTCACCTTGAGTTTGCCAGACCAAGATTGACCTTTTTGGCCTCAACTTTAGGCGCAAGCCTAACACTGTGCATCATCCCAAGAACACTATCCCTACCGTGAAACATGGTGGTGGTGAGCCCCCTATCTTGTGATCAGTGAGGACTTTGAATTATCATTTGTACGAAGGAATGATGTATTTTTGTAATGCAGTGTTGAGTAATTGTGTACAACTTTCATCTGTTTCCATTAGCCTTAAATCACATTTAGATCAGTTGTCTTGCATTTGCCCAAACTGTGAACTAAGTCTAGCATTAGCCAAAAGTCATCTTTCATTTTTATACATATAGTGCCTGTCTACATTGGAAAGTTGCAACTGCAACAGTTAAATAGCTAGACACTGACTTCCTAGTAGCCTATGTAGATTTCCCTGTCCTTATTTTTCTGGGGCCTTCAAATCTCTCTCTTTGAATACATCAGGATTTCAATTGTGTATTAAGAACAAATTGTTTGCAAAAAGGTACATTCCTTGTTTGAGAGAACAGAAAGTAGGTATGAAAGCTGTTATATTCTATTTTCCCTCTCCTTGCTACAGTCCAATCTGATGTTTGGCTGGAAGCTGTATTCATACAGGACTCTCCTGGAAGCAGCTCAGACCATGGTCAGCTTGCAGTTAGGTATCTTCAACTATGAGGAGGTGAGTGGGACCGAATATGTTTCTGACTCCGTCTAGACTCTAGAGCACTGGTTCCCAAACTCCTGGTTGACCCCCTGTATATTCAGCTTTTTGTTCCAACCACAATTGCATCCTTTGAATTGTAACTACCTGATAATTGTTCTTAATTAGACACTTTTAATTTATATTAAATAATAATGTACTCTCTAAAAGCCATATTGTGTCAGAAATAGCTATGCATGCCATAAACATTTAAATTAGCCATTTTCACTATAAATCAGTCTGATCAAATAATGCTATCATTTACTGTAATATGCTATATGACACATGATTCCTTTAGAAAGAGGTAACTTTTTAAATTGATACTAGGACAGGGCAATTTGCAATGAGTATGGTAGAATGTTCAACAGCCTTACTTGATCAAGAGATTGGCTGTAACAGAAGCCAGCATATACAGTGGGTCCCCAGGACCGAGTTTGGGAACCACTGCTCTAAAGTATCAATGATTGTTTAGCCAGTTTTGTGATTGGTGTTGTGCTCATCCCTGTTTTGTGATTGGTTGGATGCTTTCCAAGGTTCTGGACTATAGCCCTGTCCTCGGCGCTTTCCTCATTGGCACGTGCATCGTCTTCATGACCTTTGTGGTGGTCAACCTCTTCATCTCCGTCATCCTGGTGGCATTCAGCCAAGAACAACTGCACCACAAGGTATAAGTGCCCCCCCAATCTTAATATGAATGGTCTTTACGTTTCATCTGTATATGATGTAAGTTTGTTGTAAGTCACAAGAGTCACAAGCGTTTGTGACTATTCTGAAGTTCTTACTCTGAGTGGCTTTAGCAATACATGTGTTCAGCAAAAATATTTTGTGCAATTCAAATATTAGCAAAAAATAACAAGCCAACTACAAAGATTTGAACCGGAACCTATACCTATGTAGTTATGTAGTTGTCAGTGCAGTCTTCACCATAACATACTTGATTGGCAAATAATGATCCTATATATGTCAATGAAGCACTCAAAGGTACATTGGTGGAGCAGATGCCTACCCAAAGGCTTTGGATTCCCACCCAAAGCCTACATTTGAAATGACCCTCGCTCTATGCTTTCATGAACACATTATATAGCTTTGCTTTCAACTACTCAAAGCACACTCAGTTTTAACTCTAAGATTTGCTTTTATTGTTTTACTGATGGTTACTCCTGAAGTTGCTATTAATATACTCCAAAGTACAACTTTTATTATTTTTCTAGTGGTTAAAATCCATTATTGAGAATATTTATAATTACTTATGAATACTGGCCCTGAAGGGTGTGAAAAGATACCGTAAAAATATCTCCCAGCATTCCGTTTTTCTCCCAACAGCCCTCTGAAGAGGAGGAGATTGTGGATCTCATGCTCATGAAGTTCTGCAGCCTCCTCGGAATCAAGTGTAAAAAAGACCAGAAAGACGAAGGGAAAGAAAGTAAAGAGAACGACTGCAAGGGCTCCACAAACAAAGGAGCCCCTGCTGATTAGCATCTCATATGTAACTTTATAAGTAACATCAAATGACCTTGTCCAAGAGTGTAACATTTGTGGCTCTCAGATTCCCGTTTCTCTTCTGGCTCTGCCAACGCAGTGTTGTTTTGTGATTTATGATAAAGCTGCTTTTTTTATGGATTTTGTGTAACAAAAGCAAATAAACAAAAGAGAAAGTATTTATGAAACATTTGGCCGAAAAAGAAATGCCTCAAAAATTCAGTCAACTATCACAAATCAAGTCAATGAAACTGGTCTCACTGTTGATATGTGACTACATGAGTAATATTTGTAATGTTGAAATTTGCTGTATTAGTAACAATAACAAGCTGTCGCTCTTAGTCCTGTATTAAACTCCTGTTTCAGATGTAAAATGCTATATTGAAAATGTAATGGCTGTGATTTAATTATTTTTAGGTAATTAGTGCATACATGCATTTCAAGTCTTAAATGAGTAATTCAGCCTTCAACAATGTACCCAAAAACAATTTATACTTCTCTTGCTTTCTCTCCATTCATATAATCTTCTTTAGTTAGGGCAGGGGTCGGCAACCTGTAACACTCAAAGAGCCATTTGGACCCGGTTTCCACGGAAAAGTAAACACTGGGAGCCGCCAGTGGCGTAGCGTGGGGGTGCAGTGTGAAAAAATTATTGCGCCCCTCGGATTTTCGTGCGCGAGGAAATTTAGAACTACAAATAAAATACACTTCAATTGGATACTTATCATTTATTTTCCCAAGCCAAGCGGAGCCGCAGCATAAGGATGAAAGAGCCGCGGGTTGCCGACCCCTGGTTTAGGGGAATACCACTTTTTCAAAGCATTCAAATAAACATGCTCAACTAATGCAAATGTGTTTTAATATTCAAATATTGATCCCAAAAAAAAGAATACTTTTAAATATTTAAAATAAATCTCACAACTCAATTATTTAAAGGCATTTCAATATTAAGTTAAAACTTCACTTAAAAAATGTAAAATATATATGTATTTGTAATATGTATTTAAATATTTTCAGTGGTTCCCAGTTATTGAATGCAATTCCATGATTGCCGAGAATTCCAAAAAGGTCAGAAGAATGTTTAAACTTTGATTTCAGGATAATTAAGTTAGACAGCGCATAAAGGGACCGCCATGCATGCATTGAAAGCTCAGACAGCCTTAACTGGGGTGTCATTTGGAACCCACAACTCTGATTAGAATGGGTTATAACTGTAGACAGTGCTTTTCATTATATGGTAATGCATTGTGTTCTCTTGCTATTGTGTCACTAATGTGATTTGCAGTTGATGAAGTTGCATTCTACTATGGTAATAAATATTAAATAATGTGTACATGTGCTTGGCTTAGTAATGATGTCATTATTTTTTGCTCTGAAAGAGTTGTGTTATTTATTTTGGGGGTGGGGTGTGGTAAGGTAGAGGGGAAAAAAATTAAAATAAGTCATGAAAGGAAATGTTTATTCCCTTCTCCGTTTTTTTAATGAATACAGAAAATGAGGAGTCCTCTTTTATCAAAAATGATAAATACAGCGCCCGCCCAACTATTGTCCACAACAAACAGCCGGTGGGACGTTACAAATTCCTCTTATAAAACTAAACAAAAAAAAAGTACATAATCCTCCCCTCCAGCACTGCCAAGGTTGCATCAGGCCTTGCCCATTGCACAAGTTTATTTCTTGTCCTTCTTGTCATCTTTCTTGGCTGCGGCATCTCCCTTCTCCTTTCTCTTTATCCTTCTCCTTCTCCTTCTCTTTCTCCTTCTCTTTCTCCTTCTCTTTCTCCTTCTCTTTCTCTTTCTCCTTCTCCTTGTCCTTCTCCTCCTTCTTCTCCTTTTTGCTGTCGTCCTTCTCCTGGCCCTCCTTCTTCTCGGCATCCCGGTTGGCGATCTTGTTGTTGATGAGGTTGTGGAGGGCCACCACGGACCGGATGAGGGAGGCCAGGTAAACCACCAGCATCTGGTCGTTGGTCTTGAGGTAGAAGGCCTTGATGAACTCCTGCAGGTTGACGTCGGGCAACAGGTTGAAGACGTCCTGCAGATGGTAGACGATCTGGTGGTTGATGGGCAGCTTGCCCGTGGTCACCTTCTCCAGGTAGCCCTTGATGTCCAGCAGCTTGGAGTTGAGCCCCTTCAGGCCGTGCACCTGGTTAGTGATGCGCTGGGACAGGGTGCCCACAGTTGTGTCCTTGATGTCTCTGCAGAACGGGGCAGACGGGACACACCCGGGTAGTTAGGGGTTGTATGCTCAATGCAGATGTGAAAATATCCTTCTTATTCTTTTTACATTGACCCCTTACAGGACTTTCCTTACAGACATATGTCCTTAAACTGACCAAATATATATGTTTTTCCTCCCTCTACATGTCATAACTGCAAACAACTTAGACTTAAATATGACTTTCGCTAAATACTCCTCATAATGTAGTAGCCTGCACAAACTGCAGAAGCATATGTTTGGGACCTTAGCTTGCCAGTAGCAGGCAATCTAACCACAGGACAAAGCAGAAAAGTCAATAAGTTCCAGTACAGTAACAGGGAGACTGTGCTGCAAGACAGAGGTCCTTACTCAATGTGGTCATCAATGTTCCCATGGCACTGATCTTAAGGGACAGGGGGTAGGGGGTTCCCCAGGGGCCTGGCCAAATTCACAAAATGGCTCTCATTCTGGTCATCTGTTTAACTGGGGAGCATTCTGGAGCCAATTGGCTGCAGTGCATCACCTAGGTGTGTGCTACATAATGGTGGCAGTTAACGCCAGTGAACATTCACTATAAAGCGCTTTCACATTGTGCAATGAGATGAAAGGTACCATATATAAACACAATCCATTATTAGTATTGTTATCAAAATGCATATAGCTAACACACAAATTAACAGCAAACAGAGCATAGAATTGTCACCTGAGTAAATGCTCCACGCCAACTTCCTCTGCCTCCTCAGCCCCAATCTCGCTGGTCACGTGTTCAAATGTCTTAGACGTGGGAGTGCCATCCTAGAGCAAAGACATTACTGTCATACATTCAACTCACTGGTTAAATCAATAACTACACTATGAAGAAAACGTGTTGTATTCCTCTGTACTGTATACTGTGATATTTTACAACAAACATCAGAGGTCTTCATGGTAGCCCGGTCAAATTTCATTTCATTCAATATGGTGCAATAGTCATATTGATTTCCTTGTGAAGTATTGAATAATGGCAACAGTTTAATATAAGGTCTAATTAATTAACCATTAATAAAATATCAGTGTGCAATGTGAAATAATTGTTTTGTACTGCCTGTTATTAGAATGTATTGGTCAGTGGTGCTTTACTAAGGTAGACACAGCTCTCTCTATTAATGACTTATGAACTCTCAAACTCTCACTGAACATCAGTTAACACTACAAAGCATTGATTGCCATGCTTTACCATGCCCACCCTAGAGTTATTTGTAAGGGGAAAGTGATGTTCCCTTTAGAAAATGCACTGCAATAAAGGTCAATAATGTTTTAATAAGCTGATGATTCATTAACGAGACCTTAATATAAAGTGTTCCTAAATGGCGCAGTTAATACTGTAGTAGCCCATTTCTTCTTTTCATAAAATGTCCTGACATCAAGCTGGTGTTACTTACATCGTGAACTTCCTCTACAGAGATATATGCTTCAGTGGGTAGACCAAGGTCCTTTGGCTTTACATCAATAATAACTAAAACCTGAGACAAATACATAAATAGTTTACCTTCCCAATTTAGCAGAAAGAGCATCATTTAATTATCAAATAATATTAAACCATTATTAACCATAAAATCCCACTGAGATTAAAATCTATTTACAGACTTGGCCAGAAAAACTGCAGTGTGTGTAACAATATTTACACACATATAGTTTTTGTATAAATCTGTATTATTTTTAATAAATTATTTATCCAAAACAGGAAACATGTGCATATACACAAAATATATTAATTCAGGGTATTTTTACATCTACCAGTAACTTTTGAGGTACTTTATCAAATATACAATGACCTCGTATGAATAGTATTAAAGCGTGACATTTATTATCGTAAAATATTCAGGAAAATATATGTTTATGTATTTACTTTGTGTGGACAGGTACAAGGAAAGTGAAATGACTTACTGAATTAGGGCAGTACTGCTTCATGAGTTCATTGATGGCAATGTCATTCTTGTGTAGTTTTGGGCCAGTATGGTACCAGCCAACTATCCTTTCTCTGGCTAATAAAAAATAAAAAATAAATAAACCTATGCTCAATGGTGGAACTGCCATTATAAGACATACAATAGTATAAAGGAAAATCAAATAATACATGGTGCTCCTATTCATTAGGGCTCTTACCGTTGACTTTCTTAAACATGCTATACATATTCTCCAAGTAGTCATGATCTAGGAACCAAACTGAATCGTCCTTATCATCCTCATCAAATGGCACTGCAAGGACAAACACGGTTCGTTAAATCCACCGAGCCCAGAGCAGTCAGACAAAAGACGTTGGATACGCTCCCTCAAAATAAATGTCAGATCCCAGGATTCACTGCTTTTTCAGCATTATTCAAAAGTGACATTATTACAGTATTCATTTACTTAACAGTTGTGCTTATCCAGGGCGTCTTTTTGTTTTTACATACAATCCATTTACGCTGGTGGTTTTTTTTCTTTCTGAAGCAATTCAAATGAGGTACCTGGCTCAGGGGTACAATGGCAGTACCCCACCTGGGATGTGAACCTGTAACATCTTACAAGTACAGTTTCCTAAGCACTACACTAAACTGACACGAGGTCTAAGCACATGCGTTGTTTTCGGTTGTCATGAGATTGTTATTTTGGGCTGTCTCAGGTTCACGGATCTTTCTGTTCAGCGATCGATCGTCTATGACAGTGCACACTTGGAAAAGGAACAGCCCTCCAGGAAGCATTTACGATCAGTAAGCAGGGCGCACTGCGGCTCAGCAGTCTGACGCTCTAAAACAATACCACTATGTCATCGCTTTGTTGTCAGTCATGGAGAAACTCACCTGCAAAACTGTTGGAAACATCTAGGATTTTCTTATGCCAGGAACCCAGCAGAACACCCACAACTCGTTTCTGGTTGCCAACTTTTCCTATTCTGCACAAACAAACGATATATGTTGTTTGCCTCACACTAACAAAACAAATGATACGTGGTTCTTCAAAGTTTTTGGAGTGACGTTCTTATATAGGTCGCCAATAAATGTACAAATTATCTACAAAAAATGCTAACGGTTAGCTGAAACTCTTTTGACAGAAACTCCCGATATTGCATCTTTACCAGAGCTAGCAACGTGGCTAGTGGTTGGCTAAATACAAAATTCAGGCAGCTAGTACTAGGTACAGGCATACTGTAAATGATTAAATCAGCATTACTTGCTACTTGCATTGGTATTAGACTTTTGTAAATAATATTTAACTTCTTATTGCAAGAACGGAGACAACTGTACAATGGCAAATTAACCATTCAACAAAGCTTCCACGATTAGCAAACTAGGTAATAACATTAGCTATCAAATCAATAAGGTAGGCTATAAATGTTAGAGCCCGCAAATCAGGCGTGTACCTAAGTGACTTTGCTAATTCTTACAGCACAGACCATTAGCTGTATCATAGTGGTGATAAGGGAGCAAACTAGCTAATATAGTTAGCGAATGTTAAAGGTAGGTGAAAATGTGTAAGACAGAAAACATTAACTAGCACAACAGCAAACTCAAAGTACAATGTGGATTTTGTGTACAGAATTAGTTATGTTGCCTAGCTAGCTAGGAACTACTTAGCTAACCTTACCGATATTTCATGTTCAGCTAGCTTGCTGAGCTAACGCCACTAGCTTTAAAACAGACTGGGCCTGCAGTAGACAACAATGAGTCCACAGTTTCGTCAAAAATCACAACCATCACAATACATTCAACCGGGTTACCTGTTAAAATGATCCACCACGCTCAGCAACACCAATGGATGGACAACAACCCTTTCCACGGCTAATTCTGGCATTTTTCGTCCGTAAAATTAATTCTAATTGAATGAAACAAGGCGCTGAAAACTCACTGCGGACTGTCACTACTCCGCAATCCCATAATTCATCACGTTACCGGTATAAAGGTCACGTGCACAAAATACTTGTTGGACGCAGTAGCAAGTAGTTCATGGACGTCCTTGCAACAACTGCACTAGCCTGCTTAGTTACCAAACTTGTCTGTATTATAAAAGGATCAGTGAATCTGCGCAACAGCTGTGCAGAGTTGTGGTCGTTCTCTGCTGTTCTTCTGCGTCACATCTGTGCAGATTTACTGCTTTAGTCCTCATGTGGACGGTTTACCCCGTTCACTGATAGTTCTTTATCGGAATAATAGCTATTCCACGTACTTTACAAATCAGTGAATCTCCACACATGCAACGCAAATCCGACCGAGCTGGCCCCGTGTTAGTTTGTTGCAGTATTAATGTATCATTGCGTTGGATAAAATAAAAAAACTCAAACGTGGTAAATTACCTCTGTAACTTTTATGTAAACCACCATGAATATAAGCAACCACAGAGCAAATAATAATAGGTTCATTATAGGTCTTATTTAGAAAAAGTAATATAACTTATAACTTGGCATCCAAAAACTTGAAATCAGATTCTGAGTAAGATCCTGGAATTTGGCTCTATTGAGGAAAACATATTATTCATTGTTTTTGCTCAAATGTGACTTCACTCAGAAATGTGGGGTAGTTGCAAGATTTAAGTTCTCATAACTTTCCCCATTGGCCTTATTTTAGAATGAGAAATGTGTTCTGCAGAGTAGAGAGTCTATTTTTAGGCCAAATTGGACCCGCTGACTGATGGGCCAGAGTGGAGCAGTTAAAACACACCACCCCTTCCTTTCTCACGTAATTAACATCAGCACATAGCCAGACTGGGATCATCACCTTGGAATGGTGTTGTGGTGAACTGTCTGTTGTGGATGAGTCCACTAGCTACAGTCTAACAGCACCCACAACCAGCCAGGAAATGAGTTCACAATGGGCATCAAAGGTGGGGAGAGCCACCAGGAGATAGTTCACACCTTCCAGTGTGATGGAGGCATATATGAGACTTACAGTGGTGCAGGGGCGATTCTAGAACTTGTCCTTTATGAGAAGCAAAGCACAAGCCTAAATCTTTAATGAATTTACTCTTACTTTCTCCAAAACAAAAACAACGCAATGGTGGTTGCTCTAAAACTGGCAAACTGACAATTAAATACTGACTCTCCAAATGCCATGAAAAAGTGGTTTTAAAATGTGTAGTATATGAAGGTGCCAACCACCAGCTAAAGGTTGTGAAATCACCACCGTTCAATCTGCAGCTGTTTTCAGTCAATCTACCAGCCCGCACACTGTGGACGAGAGCCCAAAATCCAAGGGGGTTAAATGAATTTGAGAAAAGAATGACTAAACATTTTCAGGGGGACTGAGATGAAAGATAGGGGGCTAAAGCCTCACTAAATAGGGTCTAAAATCGCCACTGCAGTGGTGCCTGTCACGCGCAAACATTTCACTCAAACTGGGGTTTGTCAGAACAGACTATGACAGTCAAGAGGCAGGGCTTAATAATTCCCTCCCTCTTCACCACAACTGTTGTGTGATGAGAGTACTGCTGCAAAATGTCTTGCCGTGAATTACCCAGGTGGGTGCTACACATTGTTGGTGGTTGAGGTGAGCTTTCCCCTTCACTGTAAAGTGCTTTGAGATTGTAAAAAGTGCATAATGTAAATGCAATCCATTCTTTTTATTCTTAGTAGTAGTAAACGGTTTATTTGTTTATAAAAATGAGATAAAATACCATAATGTACATGTGGCAGCAACCAAGCTGAATTGAAAGTACATTTTACATAGGTATAATCTAAAACTTTTTTTAATTTTAATTACAATTAAATTAAATTAAATTGTAAAAAATAATCTAAAACATAAACAGCAACATTAAAAGCATAACATAGACTGGCATAAAATAGACTAACCGACATACCAGCACACAACAATCATTATAGTGTTCACTTGTTTAAAAGTCTGGTCATGTGTGGGATAGCACTCCACCAGTAGCCCTCAGTTCTACACCGGACCACGTCCAGTTTTGCTGAGGACCATGTCTGGCGGTGGCTTATGGTGGATTGCTCAGGTGGGAGCCACTTGCGGAACAGGGGGGATTTGAGGAGTGAATTGACGCAGGCTTTGGTGAGGTCATCACGCTGTGAGCAGAGGGGAGGGAGCTCAAGGTGACTACACGCCTCGCTGTAAGAGGTGAACTCCCGACCCAGGATGATTCATACAGCTCTTCTCTGCACCTTTTCTATGGCCTTGGATTGCGCTCTAGTGATGCCAGGATGCCACACACCGGCACAGCATACTCCAGAGTGGGTCTGATGTAGGTGGTGTAGATAGTACCCAGATCATCTGGAAGAATGCCAGCATTCTTAAGGCGTCGGAGAAGAAATAAACGCTGGCTGGCTTTTTTGAAGAGGTAGTCCACCTGTTCAGACCACTGCAGGTTGGCCTGAATATGAATGCCCAGGATCTTTAAGGTGGCAATTATCTGGAGTTCAATGTTGTTTATTGCCAACCTAGGGGGGTTTGGTGGTGCCTTAGTGAAGTGAAAGTGCATCACCTTGCACTTCTTGGGATGCAGCACCATGGAGCTCTATGAGGACCACCTCTCCAGGCCAGCTAGGTCCAGCTGAATAGTGGATGGGGCAGACAATGGTCTCACTTCCAGCAGGTTAAGGTCATTAACAAACTTCCAGTGCTTAGCTGATGCCTGTTCAGCTGCACCATTGATGTAAGCAATGAAAATCAGTGGACCTAGCAGAATTCCTTGGGGGACTCCACATGTAATGTTGACCCCTTCAGAGAGTGCTCCATGGTAACGTACTGACTGGAATCTGTTGGCCAAAAAGTTTGCTATCCACCTGGCTAGAGAAGGGCGGAGACCGAGGTTCAGTAGCCTAGTAATAGCCAGGCCATGATCAACACGGTCGAAGGCTTTGCTATAGTCAGTGGCAATGAGCTAATGAGCCAGGTGAAACCAGGTTTGTCCAGAGATCTGAAGAGATCATTTATCATTCTTGTTATTATCATTATTAGTATTATTGTGAGTCGTCTATAGAAAGGGATTCTATCTGAAACTGTGGCTGCAAGGAAAGGGCTCTGTTTCATCCTGCCTGAGGAAAGTGAGGTGTGACGCTGGGTCAAACTTCAATGACTGGTTTCAGTGGGTTGAGCTTACTGCATGCATGACCGCTTGGCACCGCGGTCGGAGCAAGAATGATCACATCCTGTTGGGATCCCACGCACAGAGCATTCGCGTTTGGACCTGCTTTCTCATCTATTCCCCCAGTCCATGCAGAGTTAAAAAAATTATATTAGTCAGAAAACATATATCAGAATGTATTGATTTGCAACTGTATTTCCTATATTCATCTGTGCATAAGCAAATTAAGGTACTGTTATTTGATCAAATATGCAATTAAAATAATGTGAAATAAAATGTAAGTTTGTATTAATGTAGATGTAAAAAGTTTATCCAAAATATCAAAAAGAATAATTAATAAGGTTGCAGGTCACTGTACAAGTACACTGTAATCAAGTCTTGAGAGTTGAGTATTATGTAAATAATATTAAATTAAGTTAGCTTTCAGTATTTTATTCATAGCAATGTGTGATAAGTAATGGAGCACATATCTGTCAGTCAGTAAAATTTCAACTTCAAAGAACATTTTAAATATGCATGAGACATGCATTTTTTAAGGTGACCACTAGAGGCCAGTCTACTGAAAGCTACTGCTACTGCTCTGTTGGTGTGTAATGTATATCTCTTATCATGCTGTGAAAGGCAAACCTCTGTTCAGTTATAGTCTGTTGACAACAGAGCATACATGTATTTAACAATACCTGAATATATCTGAATATGTCCTGGTAAAATTCCCACAAAAACTCATTCTCTATATCTGGCCACCAAATCACCCCCTACATCTGATTGGCTACATAATCCCTTGTATTCCTATCCACTTTCATTCGCCAGGTTGTCACTACAAAAGAGAATTGGATTCTCATTTGACCTACCTGGTTAAATAAAGATTAAATACATAAAGACTATTATAAAATATATGGATATTTTTTGGTTATATATTTTAGACTTTGGTAAACAGTTTTGAGGTTATTTTGATATAGCTTACAAGAGCCTAGTTTATATTTTAAGAAAACATCTTGAAAATAAATGAGAAAGTTCATGTGACATGGTTCAGGCACCCTAGAGAGCAGTGAAAGTCTGCCGGAAGATGTAATAATAATTCAAGAAAGGGAGGGGCTATACTCCAAAGAGGGCACTTTCATCCATTACCTTTTGGTTATATGTGAACTTAATAATTACTGTTTGCTCTACTAAACAATCAATAACAGGAACGATATGTTCTGAGCAATAGTCACATAGGTACATGTACATTGTAACTGTGCAATAAGTGCAGGACCGAAACATTTTTTCAGATCAAAGTGGTAGTGTGCAGATTTCATTTACTTCTTTTGTTCAATCAATGACACATAACCACTAACAACCTGAAACTTGAACACAATGGCCTACATTTGCATTGCACAAGGTAGATTACTTTATTATTTTGTTTTATCTTTGCTTCCATTCATGTTCAATGGCATATATGACCTTGGGCTGTGCCACCAGCATATCTTAGCTGAAATTCCATACATTGTATCATCTGGGCTATTCATGAGCAGCGGCTACCTTTTCATTATTTCTGGCCTCGTGACAGACACCTGCGGGAGGGGAGATGAGGCCTTGCGTTGCTTATCTGTGGTTTCATTCATTTGAACTGAGCTGTCTGGCATTTCAGGGGTTAGTACAACCCTGCCCTTGGCTGCTGTTTCCGTGCCCTTCAGACCCTGGGCCCCCTGATCTTGGCTTGCCACATGCAGTGCATGACCTCCTCTCTTGTGGTTTGTTAGTTCTTCAATGTCTAACTTGTGAATTTTATGTTGCCAAATGTCTTCTGCCTTGTGCTTGGAGGTAAGGTGTACAGCCTGCAAGATCAAAATATCATATAGGAGTATTGGGTATGGGCTTTCCAGCAGTGTTCAAACAAATGGAATCCTTTCTTGATTAGTGTTGGGATGTTGGGTTTTCATTCTGTAACAGGAGAGATTGGAAATTTGAGTACCAATTTGATCATTTGAGTTTGAAGTACCAAGGACACAACCATTCATTTACAGGTCCACCGATTCTTTGTACAGTATGACTGAAACACTGTCTATGGGTTTTTAGTTTCTCATGGAACAAGTCTAGCTGTTTTATAAGATGTTCACATTTATGGTCTTCCTACTGATTACCTTAATCACTCCAGTCCTGACATGTCAAAGGAATTAGCTTCTCAGAACAGGTGGTTATAGAGCAAAGACTCATGTACAGCGCAAGGTTTTCTGGGAGTAATGAACAATGGAGCTACTGCTGTGTTGAAAATATTTTTTTTGATGCTAGTCTGTATGTTTTTAGTTTTTTTTTTGTATTGGCTTTGTGTTACTGAACATCAGCATAGTAGCTCCATTGTACTTATTGCCCCAGTACATGGATTAGCAGAAAGTGGATACCTCTGTAACAAACCTATGAGGCAATGCCTTCCACCTATTGTATGCCTGTCACATTGATGCCAACGTTACTTGAAGAGGCGGCCTGAGACATACAAATATTGAATAGTCATACTTTCTCCCTGGAATTTTTAAAGGCTTAGCTATTAGATAATTTCACTGATTTCCTCCCACATAATAAAGCAAGTGGATAGGATTGAGATAAAGTATTGAGAACCCTATCATGTTCAGAATGGGTGTAGCAAACGGAAATAAAAACATATATGCTCAGGGTACAGAGGAAATAAAAAGGAAAGAGAATCCATCACTGCAGTCTGGCTTGCCCTTTGCTCGGTCTATTCCTCCTGGAAAACTGACCTCAATTTCTTATCTCCAACTATACTGTAATAGAATCTACAAAGGTATTGGGAAGAGAGTTGAGGAAGGGAGGGATTTTATCCAGACTGAATCAAAGCAAGACCTGTAAAGACATTACATCTCAAGGACAAAACCATAAAAAGTGAGAACCCTGACTGTGAATTTTAATTTTTTTTGTTGCTTTCTTTTTATAGAAAAAGTAATGGATCCATAAAACCTGAAATAGCTGACAGGCATTTGGCGTTCATTAACTTTTCATACTGAGTAAATATCAAGGGTTGTGATCAAGCTGGAATAGTTGGGATGTTTTGGAGCCTCGTGATTGCCCTGGCTATTGATTTCTCTGTGACATTTACAAAAAGTTATTACTGAATCTGATTCGGCTGACACATAGACTTCCAGTCATTGTCAGAGATACTTCTCTCCCTGCGTTGTTTTGCTGTAGGATTGTGTGACCTGTAGTGTGGAAAATAGTCACCAGTTTGTGGGCATATGCATTGGAGGAGTGCACAGACTTCAGCTGCAGTGCTCCCTGCATGGTATTCAGGTAACCTGAACGGCACAATTGGCAATTACAAACTGGGGAGAAAAAAAAGGGAAGTAAAATTGCAGAACAGGAGGAAGAAACTTGAGTAGGAACTATCATGACCTTATTTGCTGCAGTCGCAGCCTACTTTTTTAAAATATTGTTATCTTATAATTAACCCATTTAAACATAAATTACAGTGAACAAAAAGATTTGTGAACAATTACTACAACTAAAGAAATTGTAGTAATTGAACAAAATATCTGTTGCAATGCAAATGACTAGTAATGCCTATGCATCACGTCTTGCATCTGTGGCCAGACATTTTAGTCACCATTACATCAGATGTTTTCATTCAGTTGACAGTGTTAAAAACTCTTCTTGAAGGTTGGATCCATCTTTGACATTGCTCTGTAGTCATGTTGACATAGGCTTTATTGCCTGAAGAAGGGTGGCTTGTGCATATGGGTGGCAGTCATATGCTTTCCTCCTCCAGACTAGGAAAATAAACTCTGATCAGGTTGAGACATGGAGAATAGGGAAGGAAAACAGCATTGGATATAGTCAAATTGTCCATTTTTAAAAGCAAAGCTCAAAAACCAAACTGTTGCAAAAAAATAATACTTTCGTAATAATTTGTGCTTACACAACTGGCTCACATCACCAAACATTTCACAGTGGTCGAGGGATGCAATACATGAAAACACTGTCATTAAAATGTACATAGCTGTACTGCAATTACAAAAAGAAAAACAACATTTTTCTTGCTACTGTAAATACAGTAAATATGCCAGTCAGCATCCAGCCTCTAATATTTATCAGGCCTCATGTTCTCACATGTCACAGGCAAAAGTTTCCCATACACCTTGGGAAAAAAACGCCCTGTGCCATTGACATGAATATGATGTTAGAGAGATTATGTGCTTTTCGTCCTCCACTGTACCTCATTCAGCTTTAGCTTACAATGCCTCTGAAATTGGATCAATTGTTTTTCAACAATGAAACACTTGTGGCTTATTATGCATGATGCATGATAGAACATTAAGCTCAGGTGCATTTGCCCAGGTAAAGTGTGAATGAATTCAATCTAACTAAATTGGATGCAGTTATATTCTGACATTTATATGCAATGTGGAAATGTGAAAATTTAACATGAATAGATTTGAATTTGTTTATTGTTTGTTGTTGTGTTGTTTGTTGTAAATATGGAAAAAGAAATGTGCCTTTTTCGATCTCTTTGTTTTGCCTTCTGTGCTAATAGTGATATACAGTATATATATATATAATGTTGTGTTAATGATTGTAAAAAATGCTAAATTATGGTCAGAACAATTATTCACACCCTTAATAAAGATGAACAAAAAAGGCTGTATAAAATAAACAATACAGGTAATGAGCTATATTGTATGCTCAAAATATTTGAAAATTATATAATTTTATTTTACTCATCTGAGCATAATACCTGGTTCCAATCGGAGTTCCAATACCGAACTCTGATTTGAACTGGGTGTTATGGTCAGATGAGACCAAAATGTAGCTTTTTGGCCATGTACCCCAAGGGTTTTGACTTTGAATGAAGGACGCTTATGTTGAAAAGAACCTAACTTATGGTGAAATATGGTGGTGGATCTTTGATGCTATGGGGTTGTTTTGGATGTACTGGTCCTGTGCCTTTTGTTAAGGTCAATGACATCATGAACTCCAGCCACCAAGACCAAGTACAATGTACCTCCAGCACCAAGAAACTTTAACTACAAACCTGGTTCCTTGTCGGGAAGCTGAAACTTGGCCGCAAATTGACCTTTCAACAAGACAATGATCATCTCCTCTGTTTTTTGGTATTTAAAATCAGGTGGCTATGATTACACCACTCCACAAGACCACTGTCTTGATGGAGTTTGGGGTCATCAGTGTCATTCAACAGGGAAAGTAAGGTGGACTCATCTGAAAATTTGACGATTAACTGATTTGGTACAGTTGTGACAGTCATTTGTGTAGAGCGTAAATAGCAGTGGTGAACTGATGCAACCTTGGGGTGCTCCACAGTTGGTCGATAGAAGAGAGGAGAGTGTGTTATTAAACTTAACCATCTGCTGTCTGTATGTATAAAATGTATAAAATAATGCAGAGGAGAAATAAATGAGGAGGAGACCACCCTTGAGCATGCGACTAAACCTGAATTGCTTCAGTAAATATTCAGCTGTATAAATGGATTGTATGAATGAAATGTAAAACTGTGTAAGTTGCTCTGGATAAGGGTGTCTGCTAAATGCTTGTACTGTTCATCATCTGGCTGAAGAAGACTGGAAACCTAGGTGTCAGAGTGCAGGTAATTCCAGGTATTTTTCTCTTTATGCTTATTTTATCTTAAACCGGTTAATAAAGGGTCACCTTTGCAAAGTTCCTCTCCTCAGGTAAAATGCCAACTAAGTGCAATATGCAATTCCCCCTATGTAACATATTCTGTGCATTGCAACTTTACAGAGAGATAAATGAATTGAAGTGCTGTTTACTGCCTGTTAACTTAAGCACAGAGCTGTGTGAAATGAATGCCTAAGACAAGCCTAAACAATGAAATGCTGATAAAAACCGCACAGTTGTCTCAGCATAAATATGCAATAATTAATTCTGCTCCCATGATATAATCAGCCATATCAGGTCCTAGCAACAGTCTTATTGTTCCTATAATTCCAGCATTTCAAAACCAGCCCACTGCATCGGAGAACAAAATCCATGGCCTGTGATAATTTGTAATGTGGCCCACTTGCATACCGAATTGCATTGTACAGTAAATGAATCATGTATACATTAAAAGCTTGGCATTGAGCACAAGACACTGTACTGTTCTCTGCATCGCCAGGATAATAATGATGGACATTGTGGTTATTGGTGGCAAGAGATGCAAAATTGTTGAACATTTTCATTGAGATATATTGTAAGTAGAACAGCAAGTGCTCATGTCTGAAACAAAACAAAACAAAGCATATGATCAGGTTTACAAATGTATGCAGTACTCCGGCATGGCATTAGTGTATCTCAGGGTGTCTTATTTTATATTGTGGGTAGTTGTGCGACTCATGGTGTGAAGCCTGACATAGAATTTAGGTGACATAAATGTGGTCAGGATTGGCGCTAACACAACAATGCTGATCAGAGATCCGGCATGCTGGAAGGTTGGGGGGGTGGGTGGGTAGGGAAGGGCACAGTGGCAGCTACTGTTGGGGCCCAGGGGGGGGGCGGTCCACGGGTCACAATTTGCGCAGGAGGCACTGTGATATGCGACTGTGCTCAGCCCAGATAACAACTGTAAGGTTAAATGCACTTGAGATAAGATATGTGTTGTGTTCCCTTATGCAACAAAAATATATTTTCCATGTATGGAGATCTACTATATTTCCAGTTTTCTAATACATTCTAGTTTTTCACTATTTGTGTCAATTAAACAATGTTCTACAATGTTAAACAATGTTCAATGTGAAATTAAAAGTATTGTTATATGTAATACATTACTGTATATAGTTAATAATATAATTGCAATATATTGCACAATGTACATATTATTGCTGCTTTTCATATATTGTAGAAATTATTACCATATATTTAATAATACCATAATATACTGTATTTTGGAACAAAAATAGCAATATATTGGCATGTATTGCTAAATATATTTTGAGTCATTTTATATATTGAAATATATTATTTAATATATTACAGTATATTTTTCAATATATGTCAATGTTCATTACATAAGGGTTCTGTATACAAAATATGTTTTTTTGACATTCCAAAATTCCAAAAGGTCCGTCCTTTTAATTAAAATAACTAGACAATGGATGGATGGATACAATATATGTCAATGTTCATTACATAGGTTTTTACAAAATATGTTTTTTTGAGCAATCACTTTTAATTAAAAGTTGATTACAAGTTTTTCTTGCAAAGGCAGTAATAAATTGTGATTGGCAGTGTACAGAGCAAAGAGAGGAAAGAGCTATTTTGAAAACAGGCAAGGAGAGAGAAAACAGAGTTTTAAAAATGCACCTATTACCTTTATGGTCCATTGATTGCAACTGCAACACTGTCATGAGTTCAAAGTAGGAGGTCTATTGTGAGTTGGGCTCAACTTCTCAACAGCTGAGGAGATCTCAGCATGGATTTAGACTAATGCCAAAAGTGATTAAAAAGCAATTACATACTAGGTCTGTGTTTAATTTTTTATGTATTCTGTAAAACACTGTGTGCAACCAACGCTTATATCCATTACCACATAACACTGCCCTTGCAAATTGGGAGAAAAAGCAGCAACATAATGGTAAAAGATAGCAACATGTATCCTAGCGACTAAATATTTTAGAGAATGTTTTAAACATATATTTTCCTCCACCTGCTGACAGTGAGACATGAGACCCACAGCCAAGAAATAACTGCATTAATGTTGGGACATATTTCAATATAAAGGTGGCTGCAAAACACCCTCCTCTAATGCACCACATGGGCTCCCTGTCATTGGAATGGGTGGCAGTGTAGTATAATGGTTAGGGGACTTGGCTTACAACATAAAGGTTGTGGGTTCTATTCCCAGGTGGGGGCAGTGCTGTTGTACCCTTGAGCAAGGCACTTAACCTGAATTGCTTCAGTAAATATCCAGCTGTAGAAATGGATTGTATGTAAACTGTGTAAAGTCGCTCTGGATAACAAAGCGTACATCTGATCTTTCTCACGCACTGAAAACTGGTTCATGCTTTTGTATTGTACATTAGCTGTGTGTTTCTCAAAGGTCAGCACCTAACATAAAAAGGATGTGTGCACATAAAGTTGAACAAAAAAATACCCCATTTTGTTTCAGTGCAATTGCTGAGGTTTTAATGCCATCAGCGCAGTCTGAAAAAATGTGCACAGCACCGAGAATGCAGTTTTTGGCCTGACTGGGCCAAAGTGTATTCCAAGCATAGGAGGGAGATGGGAAGTAACATTTTTGGTGATATTTTTGTAATGCCTGAAATTTGTACCCTTTTGCAATAGGTCAAGGTCAAGTATCCCCAGTAATCGCTGAATAAAAAAAAAAAAAAGCAAATAATGATGGTTCTGTGATTACAGGCTATCAAATATAAAAAATAGACAGAAACAAATATTTACTAGCTAGCTGATGCTCTCTCTTTACCCTTCTGGAAACGATAAGTTGAACACATATGAAGAAGTATCTTACTTCAGTATTAAGTGTAAGGTTGAAAGATGGGGACCATTAGTCATGTGAAAGTGTTGCTGTACAACCATGTCAAGTTTGACAAAATCCAACTTGGGCCAAAACCCTCTGTCTATGGTAGTAGACTCTTTGCTTTTGAGTTTTACATACCACTTAATGGCATAAACCACAGAACATGCTAGGTTTATTATTTTAAAAATGAAAATACCACAGATGTTCTGGATATGGTATGATTCTGTTCTGGATGGTAGAGTTGTTAAATAGGCAGTGATTCGTTTTATCTGATGCAAATGCCCACCAGCATAATCCTTCCCAACAACAAAACCTCTGAGTTCAGCCGGTACCCATGCCATAACTTGGTTTCATATTTTGAATATCTGGGAAGCTATTTCCTGTAGAAAGGAATATTCTCTGTGGTCTATACTGTGTTTTTAATTGAAACCCACTTCATTACTATTATTATTATTATTATTATTATTATTATTATTATTATTATTATTATTATGTATTTTGTTTTGTTTGTTTTTATGCTTTTGCTATGTCAAATAAATAAAATAAATAAATGATTAATCCATGGAAAAAACCCCACCTCCATCCATGGAAACATTTTTTTATAATCGTAATTACACTGTACAGCAGTGATTCATGCATCCAGGGTCATTTGTGGTCCCTCAAGGTCAGTATAGTCCCAGTACTATTTCTGACAAAAGACCCACTTGGGAGATTCAAATAGACTACAGCCGGATCTGGAACAACCACAACAAACTATGCAGAGCCATCCCGCCATTCTACTACAGGTCAGACTCAGGGTTTGACTGCTGGACTACAGAGGAGCAATGGATGTGTGTGTGTGTGTGTGTGGGGGGTTCCCAAGAATTCATTAGGTAAAGGGAAAATAACCAGAAAACAATGCCGCTGCCTGCTTTTTAATTCCAATTTTGAGTAGGCCATAGCTTACGACAGAATGTCTTTACAAGTTTAATTTTCCTTGATAGAATCTGTTACATGGATGAATAACAACAGATTCAATTATGTAAAAACAGGAGATGTGCTTATTGTGCTTATTGGGCTGTGAATAAACAAATCCACTTATTGTAGCTGCTATGCCAACTATCTACTGTAATTTGCTTGTCTACTGTAAAGCTACCTGCCACATAAAACATATAGGTCTACAGCTGTTTTGATCTTGTTTACTGCCAGTGATTTCAGTGGCTAAATTATCAAGGTGAATGGTCACACATATTAGATCTGCATTGTTTATCATGTACATTCTCCCCCTGTAGGGACATGTTGCTCATGTATGTACGTCCAATATAGGGACACGGCCAGGAAAACTCTCAGGGTTTCAATGAAAGCACCCGAGAGAGACACAGATATTTACTATTTAATTTAGTGAGGCTGTTTTTTTTATATTTACAAGGCTCTGCTAAGCCTGAAGGTTTCCGCCTCTCCCACATATTTCATCAAATGAAAAACAGAGAAGAATGTCAGAAGTCTCATATGCAAGGCAGCACAGTATATTCAACTCAGTCCCACCACTTTTGTGAAACCCAACTGTTTATGAATATCCATGAGAACAGAGTGCAAATGAGTTTATATGCAAATCAGCTCAAGCTTGTTAAGCAGTAAACCACAGGGAGTGGGATTGCATCATCTTTAATAGCTTGAGGTGGTGAAGTTTATAACTGATGGAGATCCAGAGCCATCCAGACAGTCTAAATGCAAAATGTATCTTCATTTGGATATTTTTTTCCTTTCACAATTTAAAAGCATTTTCCTTGTAAAATTACACTTTTTTCCACAAATGAGAAAAAAACAAGATATTCATATACACAAAAGGGCTATTTTACAAGGACATGGGCACAAACAACATATTCAAACAAAACACTATGTGCAGTCACCAGACAGATACATGTGGGCTCTCTAAACTAAGAAAGAAAACCTCCAGAGACAAAAACATTTTGGTCAGGGAGGCCTGCACCAAAATAAAAAAAACACAAACAGGTTCTAAAAGCAAAGAAAGAAAAAAAGATTTTGTGCTCGGGTTTTGGCACCCCAGAGTGTGCCTCCTCTGGGGGGTGAGCTATATTACCAGGTCTTTCCAGTGGCTCACCCTCCATTTCTCTCTAGCTCCTCTCTCTTCCTTTAAAAAGTCAGCCAAAACGTCATCCTGGAGGAGGTTTTGAATCCTCCTCCAGAGAGTGACCAGATCCACCGTTTGTTTTTGGTAGACCTTGATGTTCCTCATCTCCTACAGCACCTGCTTCATGGTATTAATGATCCTCCACTGGCGCTGGAGCTCCAGGATCCTACATCCCTCCTGGGACTGAACAGGACTCTTTCAGCTGTCAGGGAGGATCTCAGCGAGGGCCTGTTAAGGAAGACAGAAGACAAAACAAGGCCCCAGACCCATCTTTCTTGGAGCACTCATAGAACAGATGGTGTTCATGTTCCAAGTCAATGCATCCATGGAGGCAGTTCTCTGTAAGGGCTAGGTGCCGTCTAAACATAAATTACCTAGTAAGGAGACAACTGTGAGCAGACATCCTTTTGTTTGTTACTTAGTGTTTTATGATTTGCATTTTTCCAGATAATTAATAGCTCAGAGCTGGGTTGCCTCTCAGGAGCATCATGGTCTCTCCCAATCTTAAAAAGGACATCATATTTTTATATGTTCATGAGAGCAGCCGGGCCCTAACTAATCCCGTCCTGAAGGCAAAATCCCTCAGGGCTCTATAGACATATAGGGGATCCAGGAAGGGAGCGGCAAAGTACCTGGCAAGCGTACCAGAGGCCGACTCCCCCCTCTGGGTGTTCTGGACCAGAGTGGCCAGACCCTGTGCCAAAATGATGTTAGTAATGTCTGGGACCTCTCTGCCCCCTTTCTCCACCTCCTTCGTCAGGGTTGTCCTCGCCAGCCCCTCCATGTTGCTCCCCCAGACAAAGCGGAAGGCTATTCTAACAATGAGTTTGCTAGTGGTCCTGTCTGGGGGAAAAACTCAATGTAGAGTAAGCTAGGGAGAACCATTGCCTTCAGGACAGGATCTTACCTGTCATTGTAAGGGGCCGTGCGCTCCAGCTTCCGGTTTTCTTCCAGACTCCAGGGGCCTGGATAGGCCTCCTCCCAGCTCTGGTTCCCATCACTCCGAGCCACTCCCCATAGCCACCTGGCAGTGGGTAGCCCCGGATGTTGTTCAGTTGGAGGGTCTGGAGAAATAGATGAAGTAGATGATGTATAGGAGGGGTGCTAGAGGGTATCCCTGCCTGATGCTGGGCCTGATGGCAAACAGGGGAGAGAGGTGTTTGTGGACAACTACCCTGCCTGAGATGTCCCCCAAACACATCTTAGTCCAGCGCAGGAGATGGCTACACTCCAGCACCCTCTCCAGGCACACATGTCTACCCTGTCAAAGTTCTTCTCTTAATCTAAACTGAGAAGGCCTAGGGGGGACCTGTGCTTCTCGGAGTGGATGATGATATTCTTCACGAAGAGCAGATAATCATTAATGGACCTCCCAGGGACACTACAGGTTTGGTTGTGGCAGTTCATCGATGGTAACAGGTCTTGGAACCTGCTCATCAGTGACTTTGCCATGATCTTGTAGTCCACTGAGAGGAGGTTGTTCGACTGGCAGTTCCAGAGGTCCTTCAGGTCCCCCTTATTTGGAACAAGAGCTACCAAGCTCTGTCACAGTGAGTCACCCAGCCGTCCCTATCTGAAAGCTGCCCTGAAGGGATATCCCAGAAGGCCTGGTAGAATTCAACTGGGATTCCATCAGGACCGGGAGCGTTATGTAGATTGAGTGAGCACACAGCCCGGGTAAGCTCCTCGGTGCTCAGCTCTACCTCTCTGCACCATTCCCCCAGGCATCTGTCCAAGCAGTCCAGGAAGATGTCCATGAGAGTCCCTTCCATGGGCCTGCTGGCATACAGGCCCTGGTAGAACTCCCTGGCCACCAACCCAGACCTCTGCCTCTTCAGACACCACCACTCCTGCAATGTTGTACAGGGAAACAATGTAAAATGTATTTGGCTGCGCCTTGCGGAAGAAGAAGCGGGTGCACTTCTCATCCTCCTCAAGACCCTGGAGTTTGGAGCTTAAGGTATATTTCTTATGCTAATCCCGACAGAGGGTTGAGAGGCACTGCTTTAATAGGGCCACTTTCATGCTAACCTCCAGGCCTCGAGCCTGGATGAGGCTCAATCTTTGGAGGGCAGTGTTATGATGATTATAAGTTGCCCTCCTCCGTGTTACTGGCTGGAAGTAGCCCCGCACCCGTTCTTTCACCATCTCCCACACTCTATCGGGGAGTCAAAAATATGTTTTAGGGTGACCCAAACCATCATCTTGAGAATAAGAGGTGAACTTTGGGGTCCTGGAGGTGGCTGGTGCTCATCCTCCAAGGAAATTCTCCCCCAGGACATGGTCAACCTGTGGTGGTTGAGGGGTGATTAGTCTGGGCAGAGCAGGAACATGTCATTTTGAACTCACCCACAGTTTGTACAGTTGAAAATTGGGGGTGATTAGTGGTCTGAGTTTGGTGAAGACGGAGACCCTCTCGGCCACATTAGTTGGGCTGTACACATTGATCGCCCGGAGTGGGGGACCCCTGACATCGAGATCGGTGATGAGGATTTGCCCACTCTCTGCTAGGTCTGATGCTGTAATTTTGACATAGGGGTTCTTGATAAATGTGCTAGCCCCATTGGCTTGAGCTATATTTCAACCTGACCAGAGAGAGTCTCCCATTCTCCATCCCTCCCTCAGACCATCATCCAGAGTGCGAAAAGGAATTCTGCACTCTTGAAGAAGGATGATGTCTGAAGGGAGTGGGATGGAGAAAACTGTGTGTCTTTTGGTGGGGTCTCTGATACTATGGGTGTTAAGGCTTGTCATTGTTAGTTTGTGGACCATAACTGGGGGAAAAGGAAATCATTATTTCAGGATAGTGTACAATGAACCGGTGCTATTGATTATGAAGAATGTCTTTGCATATCTGGTTAAGATGGTTTAAGACCATATCCAGTTTGTGTGGGGGCCTCACCACTCCCTGACTATTTCCACTCACCGGTTCTCCCACTGAACCTGCCTGGCAAGGCCCATCCTGGAGAGGCGGGGCAGGTTGGTTTTGCCCTCGAATCCCCTTCCTGTCTGGAGGCAGGGGGCTCCTGGATGGGGTCCTGTTGTTCCCATGGGTGGGGTGGGTTTAGGGCCCAGAAATTCCCGCTCACCTATGGGACAGGGTGGAGATGGGTGCGGGAGAATGTTATGGTCCTGTTGGAGGGTTTTAGTTGGGGATGGAGGTTTATTTAAGTGGGGGGACCTGTGGTCTACTGGTTCTGGTGGAAGTTTGAAGAGGGTCTGAAACTGTCTGTGTGGGGTTTGTCAAAGGGAGAGGTTGACGGTTATTGCTAGATATGGTGGTGGTGGGCCTTGTTGGTTTGTTAACTTGCTTATAGTTCTGTTTTGTCCTTCGCTTCTTCCCTATAACTTGGGTCCAGTTGGGGGAGGGGATCGGAGTTGGTGGTGTCTGTGGAAGATGTGGCTTTGTCCGCTGGCCTGGGGTTCAACTGGAGCTGCGGTCAAGCCACTGCTACTCCAGTATCACCACCAGACCCACAATTGCAGAGAGAAAGGAGATTTAGGGGAGAGAGAGAAGAGCGAGAAAAAAAGAAAGAGGAGGAAAGGCGCTCTGGTTACATAAATAGTCCCTTCTTTACAAATACAGCTGCTAGGAGAACACACAGAGCTACTAGAGAAAAAGGTAAAAAAAGGAAAACGTGCCTAGTCTAGTTCATCATTCATTTGCTGTGCCTGGTAGAGCCAGGTTGGAATTGTGGTGTTTAGTGGCGCCTTCTAGTTATTTTCAATGATGATTTGTTCAGAAACAAAGCAGGATTGTGAGTTTGCCACATCGGGACCTACTATGTATCAACCACAGAAAGAAGAACCCAGTGCCGGGTAGTGAGCATGAATTATTGAGTTCTTGTCAAAACATAATAGTGGATATAATAAGTAATATACTGACATGGGCTGTCATAAATTGTACTTTACTTATTTATCATGATTAAGAAAGTATAATGTTTAATAGTGTGGAAATATAACTATTGTGCATATCTACACAAGCAAAGACCAATGTAAAAGACATTTAGTATGCTGTACATGAGTTAGAAAGCGTGTGCATAATATAAACAATCTTATGTCAAAGACTCCATGACAGCATGATCTTGCTTGAGATACATACTGCAAACCATCTCATCATATGCTTCTTTATCAGATACAAGGGTAAACCTCTGCAAGACTTGTGCTCACTCAATCTACACAACGCTCCCACTCCCAGTTCTTATGTTCTTAGTATATATAATACATTTTCATCTGTTGTGTTGTCAGTTATACTTATAATTGTAGGGGCCTGAGACCTCTCAACTTGCAAATATCCAGTGAAAATACATTTGACTGACACCAGTCCCGACTGGCCATGTGGATATTTAGAAATCAGTCAGAATTTTGTATGCATGAGATTGGAAATATTCATTACATTACAGGCATTTAGCAGACGCTCTTATCCAGAGCGACTTACAGTTTTACACTGCTTTACACTCCATTTATACAGCTGGATATTAACTGAAGCAATTCAGGTTAAGTACCTTGCTCAAGGGTACAACGGCAGTGTCCCACCTGGGGATTGAACCTGCAACCTTAACGTTACAAGCCCAGTTCCCTAACCATTATACCACACTGCCTGCCTAAAAAATTCATGAGCCCCGTTGTGATGCCATCACTCATGAGTCATAATACAGCAGAGCTGAATCTAATGATTCAATACAATGGAAGGTAGGAATTTACTCCTGCGGTTAACATTGGCTGACCTACTTTTGACAAGCAGGATTTTTTGTCTGTCTGAAATTGGCATTGAGAGTGAGAGTGCCACATGACAACAACTGCAAGCGTTTCTTGTGGCATCTCTCTTTGAAGAGACTCTTTTTTTCCCTGTGTGCTTTCATTCTTTGTTTTCTTAAACACACACTCAAACAAATATATAATTTCAGTATTTACTTGGATTAATGATGTCAGTGCAGTGCCTGCTCATATTTCCTTGTTCAGTGAGATGACCTGGATGACCTCCACAGTCAAGCACTAAGCACTGTAAATGTTTGCAGATCTTTTACTGCTCTGGTTTATTTTATCTATGAAGTTTTTGTTTGAACATTAAACGTTGTTTCAAGTACTTAAGACATGAACAAGGGGAGGGTGATGAGTTGAATAGACAATTTTACATTCCTTAGCCTGAGTGAAACCTCTGGAATGATCTATTCTCAGAACATCTGGCTTGCTCCAAAGATATAGTCACAGATACTGTATTCGATATCATGACCAGATAATTTGCTCCATGTGGCTCCATTGGAAGTTGTTGCTATCATTTTTAAAGCTAAATGTGTCTGGATTTGCTGGCTTATTATGAATACTCATGACAGGGTTCAGCTGAAGACAAAGCTAGCATAGCAATACAGGCACTGCCAGATCCTCTGCTACCAAATGTACAACCAACTCAAACAAGCAGGTATGGAGGAAGGAAACAAACTTGTGTTAGAACATCTGTACTGGAACACTGGAGCTCAATATAGAATATTCCAGGTAAATTCCTTTCCATTTGTGAAAGCGCTATTTGACATCAACATCAACAACAAAAGTACATTTCAAAACAAGCACACCTGATTTAATAAAATAAATTATAATCTAAGTCAAATAATAAAACAGGTACACACATACATACATTTTCTTCTTGAACAAAAGTCTCCTTGTTTCTGTCTATATGCAGTACAGTAACTGCAATGGAGACAGGCCAATTACAGGTTACAGACAGCCAACATCAGCATCTGCAGAGCCCACCAACTGCTACAATTAGCTTGATTAGCTAAAGACCCCACAAGAGAGCACCCCACCTTCTGACTCTAACATGTTCTCTCACACTCCTCAGCACGTCATAAAGTTAACCAAGGGGATCATAAAAGTATTTTTGACATAGCCATAAATCCATATATTTAATCCTCTCAAAATAATAATAATAATAATATAACAATAATAATAATATTATAATAATAATAATAAAAGCTAATTCGATCTTATTCTTAAGGTTTTGTAGTAGTGTATATTCAATTGATGGTGATTATTCCATTTTGTTTGAGAGAATTTTGAATAACATTTTTGTGCAAGCCATGACAAGCCATGAGATATAATTAAGCACTCTCATAGCTACACTACCGGTCAAAAGTTTTAGAACACCCCCATTTTCGAGTTTTTACTGAAATGTAAGCAGTTCAAGTCTAGTGAATGGTACAAAGGTAAGTGGTAAACTGCCAGAGGTTAAAAATAAAGTTTAGGTTTCCAAAAACTGAAAAATATCTGACTGCAGAAATGCACTGACAACGTTTTTTAACATAGAACTTACAGAAATACAAGCGGTTCAACCGTCCTTGACAATCTGTCACGAGGTCTTCTTGACCTCTGATGACTGTTTAGTGATGCATAAACACCCTACTGCAACTGGTCATGAGGACCTTTATTGACAAACCCAATGAACACAAGCCACGTTATGGGTAGACTGCATTTTACTGAAATTCTAGTTAGACTTGGAGGTTGTGAACGTTTGTGTGTTATGCGTAAAATTAATTGCAGACAGGTGTCATGATAATTCCGTGAAAACTAGAATCAACTTTTTGTGGAAGTGGAAGCAGTAATGCTTCACATTTAGAACTACAGTTGTTGCATGCAACTTATTCAGAGCACTTTCCATTGACGAGACTCAATTTGTTTTACCATACAATATTAAACATTTTCCTTCGACATCTTAGTACGACCATACACGAAACACTTCTCTAGTGAAGCCCATCAATAACTTCGTTTCACTTTTTTCCTGTTACCACGTGACACACTGCCGCCCATTCTAACCTGACGCGCATGCGTGGGGTGGGAGGAGTCACCAGGGAAATAGAAAAACTAGACGCGCAGAGTGTGGTTGGTTACTGTAATTAGTTCGGGATACGCTGGAAGCTGGAGAGAGAAGTCAAACCCACAGATAGCGCAGCAAACGGGTTATTGCACACGTTTTAATTGTTTTCTTACTTTCTGTTGCCTCCAGTTTTATTTCTCAACGATTTTACGACACAGCGATACGAAAGCTAGCTACGTTTTTTTATCCAGAGGGTGTCCGATTTCCCCTCCACCAGAGGCATTGCGATGCCCTCTGATTTCATTTCCCTGCTCAGCGCTGATTTTGACCTTAATTCACCCAAATCTCTCTATTCTAAAGGTAAAACTACATTTTTGCTGTACTAGATGTGTGTCTCCCTGTGTTTAAAGTGTGAGCGCCTTGTTGTCTTGTCTGTTCTAGGGCTGGTTTCTACTCAGTATGTCATTCTGTATGGTTTGTGCGTGGAGGCGTGTTGTTTTGTTTTCCTAGCCGTGGTGTCACTGACTTTTAGCAAGGCGCACACCTCAGTCCAGTCACGGCCACGTTTAATTTTCCCACCATAATTCGCTTGTCGCCCGCTAGCTGTTTTGTAAAGTTTATGAATTGTAACGGTGTCGTTGACTGTCTATCTAGTACAGTATGTTTGATTGATGTATGATAGTTTAACGTTAAATGCATAGCTACCGACAACCATCATAAACCTCTGCTAGCATAAATATAGCAGTTTCGGTAACTAAGGTTAACTAGTATCGCTAGGTAACTAGATACGTTAAGTTAAGGTTTTGGGAATTTGGGGAGTGGGATCAGATCTCCAATAGAGTCTGAGAAACTTCAATTTAGCAGGCTAGTTAGCATCATCACGTCACTCCTTTTGAAGTTGGCAAATGAAAAGTATCTTGCTAGCTCGCATTTTATTTTCAGCTGTCACAGCCGTTGTGAACAGACTAAGCTAGCAAGCAAAGTTACAAGTCTTTAAGTTAAGTCTTTGACTGCAACTAACCCTGCTATTAGCGATGCGTGTTTGTTGTGCGTGAGGTAGCAGCTACCTACGTTAGGTAGCTAGGCAACTTCGCCAACGTTTTCTATTAAGCTTACGTTAGGAATCCAGCTAACGCTATCTTTCTAGGCACACAATTATCTCACTAGTTAACATTGAATTGTAAACTATGAGCTGAGTTCTTGACTATTTTTACACCATTAACACAGCACCCCCACGCTACAATGCCAAACAACCAAGCAATGCATAAAAGGGTTAACGATAGTAAATGCTTTTAACATTACATAATATTAGCAAGTTCTCTATTATAAGTCTTTGGAGGCTGGACGGCCGCCCTCTCGCTTTCACGTAGGAAACTACTAACTATCTAGCTTCATGTATGGCTAGTTCCTATTTAATCGAATGCTAGGTAGCTGCTTGGTCTGTTTGATCCAGGTAGCGAGCTTGGTCCTGGTTTAGTCACCTATACCGGGGGTATATGCTGAATACTGTAGTGAAGACTTAACATTGCGTTCCAACTTCATAGCTAACCACGGCCATATGCTAAACGTTACGTTACCAACACTTTAAAACATTGTTATTCTGACCAGCTTCTTCTAAATGGAGGACTTTAATTTAGAGTAACGTTAGTTTAGTCAACGTTATGAATGTGTGCGATTGAACTACTTTAGCTCGTCGACAACTAGCTAACTTGAAAGCATTTGCATCTTCCATTGTTTAATTTATTTTTTATGATAACATTACAGTTATAGGTAACATTTATTTGAAAGAATGGAAGTTAAAACGTGTAAATCTATATTGTTCCAGTAGTGAAACGAGAAACAAACAAAATATTTGCAAGGCTGGAAATGTCATAACTATGTGGAAAAATTGGAATTTACTTTGATCAATCAGTTTTAACTAGCAAGAGTTTAAAAAACAAGAGTCACCTTTCTAAAACACTACAAACCCCTTGCATTTGTTTCTGGTGAGAAAACGTTTGAGCTTACCAAGGTTTTGATTAGATGAGTGTCTTGAACAGGACTGGTGGTAGGGCACTACTCTGTGAAACTACCTTTACTTTGGGTACTTATTTGAATCTTATTTGTTTTTGGAAAAGTGGCTTGGTGTCACTTTTGAACTTGTGTGTACTTTTTGTTTGTGTACGAATCACAGCGTGCAAAACAGCAGCAAAGTGCTGTGACATTCAGGCATTGGGCAGAGTGCAGGCTAGAATGCACACACACACACACACAGCACAAAAAGTGCAGACATACAAGAGGATACATGGGTAACTTAAAAAAACAAACAAATGTAGAATTGGTGCTGGAGCACACAGAACTATTCAGCCAATTTAATGAACAGATCAAAAACAGACTGACGCTTTGATGTCTAGGTAGTAACATCAGTATGTTCTTGTTATGTTCATTAAATGTCCTAATAGCTGAAAAGCTCTTTGAAGTTACCTGGGTAAGGATTCCTCTTGTATATGATTGCACTAATCTATTCCTCTTTACAATAGCTGGGATGAATCACATCTGCTGCTACTTTTCTAATGCAGACATGTGTATAGTTAATTACACTTTAGTTTATCTTGGTGACTCATGTTCATTTATTGTATTAAAACTTGAGATATGACATTTTTGCTATAAGAAATGGTGAAAGAAGTAGCTAAACTCTTGTTGACCACGTGTCGTGAGGTCGCAGGTTGTAAGGTCCCAACTCCCAAACACAAAGGGGTTAAATCTGTTGACCTTGTACTGGCAACTCTAGCTGTTGGGAGAAGTTATTTCTCCCAACAGCTAGCATTGTACACTGCCTGGATCCTGTTTTCCAGTTCAGCAATATTACACTATTCCTAACATTTCCTCATTTAGATGTGTGCATGGCAGTGAATGGATACTGGTGCATGGTAAGCATCTCCCTTGTGGGCCAAAGAGGCGCCTGGTTGGTGACCCTCAGAGTAGTCTCACTTGTCAGGCTCATAACCTTATGTTTCTGTAAGCCTGACCGGGTTGAGACATTGATGTGAGATACGTCCACTCAACTTCTGGAGATGCGCATTGCTAATGAGCCAATGGTCATTTACTTCTGACAAAGCGTTATCTTGTATAGGTGGTGCTCCAATCGGAGGCGACGATTCATACTGGAAAATACTCTAGTGTCTCGCTTACTTACCAACCAACTCAACACTGGCTAGAGCCTGCAGGAACGAATCTCATTGCAGGATTTTTAGTGGAAACCAATCCACTTTCCTTTCCAGACTCTCAAGAGATTGGTTCTAGGGTCAAGTGTACTGAAACATGTTGTTTGGGGGGAAATGGCTCTTCACTCTCTCACCATATTCTGCCGTCAGTGTTGGAACTGGATTGCTTTATTGGATTGCTTTTATCTGGCATTACTTTAAATTTCCTGTTCCTTAGGAACAGTTTTTAATTTGTTGGTGTTTATTTCTTTCTCAAAAGCACCCAGGTCACCCAGACCTATGTGCCTCATTGGCCTCCAGTGCTACAGTAATCACACAGGAATCCGTGGGAAGAGAACAACAGTTGTAGACGTGAGTTCCAAAGCGCGGCAGGGGTGCTGCTTTTATGCTCTCCTCAGAAGAGACTGTTTTCTGTCACGCCCACCGTCATTTCTCCTCGCAGAAGAATGAGAATTAAAATTGCCGAAGAGTGACTTAATAATTTAAAAAGCTAGGTGTATAACCTCTGCAGTTAAGTCATAACTCCAGCTAGAAGATGTTTGTTACCAGTGCAGGCAATTTAAAGTCTCAAATCTGCAGAGGTTGCAGTGTAAATATATTTTCTTCTCTATCAGAAAAGTGTTGCCTGAATAACCAGCCTTCTTTTGTTAGCACCCACAGTGCATACGCATTACATAAGAAATAATCTTGCGAGTAATCCACAGTAGACCGACTGCTGCCGCAGTTCTGTTTCTGTTGGGGCGGGGGGGGGGGCGGTATTTTTAAGCACAGCTATTGTGCAAGTCAGTCAGTGGTCTCTGTTGCCCTCTGTTGCTAGTTACCCACTTGCACCACTGTCCAAACCAGTGGCTAGGATTTTTCCCCTTTTGCGTCGTGAATCGAGAGGGTTTTCAGCTGACCAGCTTTCAGTTGGCGTGTCAGGTATGTCGACAGTCTGCAGGGGAGAGTGCCAAGTTCTGCTCAACCTTTCCAGACCGCCCTTTGCTGAGTCTCTAAGCCCCAACAGAAGTTTGTTTCATCGTGTTTTTTTGAAGTCCTTTCTCTGGAATTCGAGTGTCAATATTAGCTGTAAGCCCTGCCGCTTCATCATGGGCAGCGAGGCCAAGCTGAATTCGATTCCACTCCTTCAGTCCTTCCTGACGTTCAGCCTCCTATAGGTAAAGGCCCTTCAATTAGGTTTTACAAGGGCAGGTGTGCAAACAGCTTAAGTGCTTCATCTGTTATGTCCCTTAATTTATTTTTTCTAATTAGCTTCATCTGTTTAAAGAGGGTGGGGAAAATATTTGCCAGCAATAAAAAGCATTCCTACCTATGAAGGGAAGAATTTTATTAAGACTATATTGTGTTTTTGCGTTAAGAAACGGTTGTTTTCATTGCATCACTTTGGAAATGAAACCTGGAGGTCCTAGTGTTCATGTGCAGAGATGTCAAAATCTATATTTGAAAAGTTAATTTTGGTCTTGAAGTGATTCCTTAGAGCTTGATTGTATTGTTCTGCTACTTCCCTTTTTTTTGCGGCGTGGAAGCTGTAGTTGGCCTATGAGTTGAAAAAAGTGACCATAGATTTAACAGTGTTTTATGTATCAGTCAGTCCAGACTGCCTGTTTGTGTTGCTGTCAAACCCAGTCAGAGATTTGGGCACTGACAATCAGACAAAATAATTTCTACTTTCAGATTTATTCACAGAGGTATGGCCTACTAGGTTTTCTCATTTTTCCTCCATGGCAGAATGGGCTGGTTTCAGAAGGGGCTGCCTTACTGAGTCCTGTATGTCTGGGATAACTGGTTTAAATGGAAAAAAGAAGACAATTTAGTGGTGATACCATTGAAGAGACTTGTTTTTTGATTGGAGACTTAAAATAGGTGTTTTTATCCCATTAGAACCTTGACCCTGGAAAGCTGCAGGGTCTGCTGTCCCCCCCCCCCAATTTTAAAATCAGCAACCAGTTTAGACCAAGAAAACAAGTGAGGTGAGGAAAGAGGGCTGTTGCCATTGGCGACGGCTGCAGTTGGCTGCGTGTGCCATCGCATACGGGGGTGCCTAGCTTCAGACGTAGGGCCTGTGATTGACTGCGTGAACTGCACGGCCCCTGGCTGCTGGCTCACCTGACTGTCAGTAGTGAGCGCTGAAATGGCTGACCAGGGTTAATTGCTATGCAAATGAGCCACCTGTCACTCACGCCAAAAGCTGTTGAAGGGGAATGCCACTGGCCCAGCAGTTTGGAAAAAGTGTTGAGAGGGAAACCTTTTACAAGGCTTACCAAATGGGTGTACCTTCGCAGCTAGAGGTGAGGGAATTGTGGCATTCTTCACATAGTATTTAATGCAGGCCTGTAGACTTTGGCCATTAAAACTATCGATGCATCATGGGGGTAGATTTGAAAATTCAGGCCCAAGGCTTAATTTAAAGCACATAATTGGGGTCAATTTGGGGTGGAAAAAATGAAGAGGTACTACATTTTATAGTTGGATGCATCAGTGGATCATATTTTTAAGTTTGATTCATTTATAGAGAGTTAGGCATTGTATATTCAGTGTGCTTGTGAATAGTTTCCAAAGCAGAGTGGCTGGTGGTTGCTTTAGATATCCAGCAATAGTACAATTTCATTTCACGTTTCACTTGTAGTTTTTCGTCGACTTTATTATCCTCTGGTGTGGTTGCATAAGACAAAAGTCATTTAAAATGGGGTTGTTTATTTAGTTTCATGTAGTCTGGGGTATTTTTACAATTTAGTTTCACGTCTTTGCATATTACTTTGTGTGTTTGTTTGTCCTCATTACGTTCCAAGTAAGAATGGGAAGTTTGGCTTTTTTTTGTGTGGGTTTGTGTCCCCCTCCCCCCCTGTTTATTTTTGGCAAGGTTCAGCCTGAATCTGAATGTAATTACATTCACTGACTCACTGAGCTCACTGGCTCTGAGAACACAGGGATCATCCTGTAGATTATTTTACCCCTTTGTCTGAGTTTGTTCCCGATCAACCCAATCCCTGACGTTGGTAGATTCTGCCTGCATGTACTGATCCATTCTTTTTTAAAATTTTTAACAACATGTTAATCAAATCCAATCCATGTTAATTCTTGCCCACTCACAATTTGAAGCCTGTCTCCTCACTGCCTTGTCCTCTGTTGGTTGTGGAGGCTGCAGACTAGCATCCTCTGAAACGCATGCAACCAGCATGCTCAAATTTTTACTCTGCAGTCCACTGGCTGAGTTGCGCAGCTATATGAGCTGGATGACCTCAGCAGACCGCACCAGACTGCAGCAGACCGCCATGGCCTGATGGACCAGAGGTTATTGGCACCCTATTGTGTTATGAGGCAGGGAATGCCCTACCCACCGAACCCATTTTTGGGGATTCTAAGCCCAGTTATGCTTTGCCTCTGGTTGCCCCTGTCAACAGGTGGCCCTGGCACGGTCAGGATTCGATTCCCGACCATCGGGTCCGTATGCACAATATTTGGGATTGGGATTAAGAGCTGGGTCAGATGATCTTGGATGGACTTCTTTGGGGGGAGGAAGCACCAGGAGCTCCATTCTCCACTTGGTGTGGTAAAACTTTGGTCTTTGCGAGGGAGATTGTGTATTGTAGTTTTTTTAATGCGATTGATGTGGTACGGTGCTCTGAGGTTGCACTGATGGAGGAAGCTTCCGCTTCATGTTTGTGTTTCCCCTCACTTATTCGGACCCAGGGCACCCTGCAGCATTCCCAGCCTTCAATGTGGGGCAGCTGTTGTCAGCACCACGCAAAAAAGCTGTAATTTTAACGTAACGTATTTTTTACACCACGAAGGTGCTTTTCTTGTGCAACTTGCCGTTTACGTAATCTTAATCCAGCGCTCAGAGGAAGTCTTTGTGTCTGCTTTTGGAAGTCTGGGAGAGCGGATTTGAGGGAGCGTGTTTCACAGGAAGGAGCAGATCCAAATGGATTATTTTATTGGATAATCTATTCATTTTGGTGGGAAGTATTTGGAAGCACTCCTGGTTTGTAGTCCCCTTGGGTCTAGTGACCAGACAACCAGACAAAAACCTCTCTTTTATTCTCTTTCTCACACTGTGGGGTGATACAGGGGCATAACATTAAGAACCTAGGATGGAGGGGGTAGTTTTTTTAATTAAAACCTCATCCTGCTTATTACTGTGCATTCCAGTTGCATTTAGTCTGGGCTATTTAATGCATATTTTACAATTTAAAATGATTTAGAATAACTTCTAAGGTATATCTAATCTCTGGGCAAAATTGCCTTTTAAAATCGAGGCAGATGTCCATTTCTTACGAGACTGAGACTATATCTAATCTCTGGGCAAAATTGCCAAAGTTTGTAACACACAATACCAACTGGTCAGAGAGGCAGATGTCCATTTCATAGTTTTTGATTTCTTTTGGTATTGATGTCTTTGAATAAATGTTTTTACTCCCATGTTTATGAGCCTGTTTGCTGGTGGAACGATCATCTCATGTTTATAAATCGCGTTTCTCTTTTTTGTCATTCTGATGTGCAGTTTCATCGCAGCATGGGATGCCCATTTGCAGAGTTAGCCTCTGGTTATTAGTGCGTGAATTTTGGCAGGAAACGGTATCGTGACAACATACTTTGATGGCCGTTTTCCTCCATAACCGACCACACTGGAGTAGCCAACATCACTCTGCATTTGCAAGGATTCTGGTTTTTCACATAATCCTCCCTCCCCCCTCCTTTCCCAACCTGACTGTGCACCCCCTCCGGGAACGCTCGCATGCTCGAATGAACCAGAGGCCAGAGGGTCACGTCACGTCACGTCACACTCGGTGATGCAAGCAGGTCACATGGCCGCCACCCTTCTCTTGTAAGACCCCAGGGATGCTGGATGTGTTTATTTTTAGGACGTCACGTTGCTCTGAATTAGCATTCACCAGCGTAATGAATGATTGAGTTGTCTGAGATGACTCACAGTTAGAGATGTCCTCAGCGGTGATTCACGGTCTGGTGGTATGTCATTAATATGGAGATGTCAGAAGATCGACTCTGGTCAGGTGGATTCTGCATATTACTAAAACAATTAAAGCAAACTTGTACATGCTCATTTTTAATAATAAAAAGATTACTAATATTAACAATGATGAAATAACACAATATTATTATTATTATTTTTACTTTTCTCATGCATAATTGCTCATTTCAAAAGTATGCAAATTGTTACAAACAAGTATAAAATTTTTATGATTTACATTTAAAACTATGCAATTTATCATTTAAGAACTTGGGAACTAAGAAGTAAAGAGGAGCATATGAACATAACATAACAGGCCTTTTAGCAGATGCTTTTATCCAAAGCAATTTAAAGCAGTGAATGCATACATTTTTCAGTATATGTGGGCCCAATGGGAATTGAACCTACAGCCTAAGCGTTGCTCTATGCTCCGCACCATGCTCTACCTACTGAGCCACACAGAACCACAATTGGCATAAGTTATTACATTCTTTGAATAAGGCTTAATGGTTTCTTAAGCATACTTTCCTTAAGGCTAGGTTCTAGGATTCATGATTCCATTGGTGATTGGCAAGGCAGGCTTGCAGCAGGATTGTGAATCGTTGGGTGAGTGTGCGTGCACGCCTGTGTATGTGTGGGGGCGTGTCCTTGGCAGAGATCATAGGATGCCATTATTATTCTCATGTCAGCAGACGGCGTTATTCGGTAAGGCTTACGGCATAAACGTGCTTCAATACTAATGAAAGTCCATGCTGTAAACAAGCAGCGATGGGTCATCGGAGGCGACATTGAAGGCCTAATGACTGCACCGGCTGTTCGTCGCAAAGGCCCTTTACTCAAACAAGCCCCTCCCACACTGCTTTTCCCAAAAGCATGCATGTGGTTTATAATTAACTGCTCCATGAGAATCAATCTTGACGATGTGTGAATTTGTAGTGTGTGCTCAAGTGGTCTTGGCTCGAAGATGCTTATTTTGTTGTCTGGTTGCTAATGGATTCTGTCCCCATGCTCTAGTCCTGGATCAGTTTTGGGTTGTTTTGCCACACATTGATTGGGATTAGGAGTATGGTTGGGAAAGCTGATCCTGAATCAGCTCTCATGAGCAGCGCGTATTCTCTAGAATCCGTACCACCTAGTCTACCCTCACACACTGCTGAATGTTCGGAGACTGCAGCCGGTAACCAAATCAGTTTGGTCACTTTGCTCCATTTACACACACACACACACACACACACACACACACACACACGTACACATACACGCACGCACCATCGCGCACATTACCACACACACATACCTACACACACACACACACACTCACACACTAAGCATGCGTACATAAAAGAGGGGCGATTAGTGATGCCCTTCTTCTTAACCTTTAGGATTAGAGTGGACTTAGAAAGAGGCTTACATTTAAAAGAAATTAGCTCTTTCATTTACTGTTTTCTAACCCTCCATTCCACAGTGGCTTCATCTCATGAGAGAGCTTTGTATCGACAGCAGCTCCTCCCTGTATTTCTTAAGGCTAAAGTGTGCCAGAGCTTTTATTTAGTTTTTATTTCTTTTCTATTTCATAATTGTAGGATTTTTGGAAACTAAAGCTAAAGCGTGCAGGCTCCTGTAGTTTTAATCAGAGTTACCATGTGTTTCATCTAAATGTTTTTCTTCTTTTTAAGGGCAGATTTAAATACTCGTATTCCTCCTTGCCTTTTAGCAGCACCTGGGGGGGGGGGATGTTTGCATCTCGAAAAGGCCGTGTTGCCGGGTAGCGGGACAACTCGGGCAAGGCAGTAGAGGGGAAGAATGGTGAAAAAGCAGTATCAGGCTTGTCAGCATTGAGTGCGAAGGCCCAACGGTGGCTGACGATGAAAATAACTTTTAAAGTGAATACTTGCCTCATTGCCAGGTGGCACTGCTGAATCCTCTGGCTTTGGTTTCCCAGCTGGGTCATGTGATCAGCTAATTTATTCGAGGCATGCACATCGCATTATTTTTTACGATGTAACTTTTTTTTCCGCTCCCTCCTGTGCACAAAACAACATTTGGTCCATTTAAATAATGCTTCCTTTAAATATAGTGCTCTTTTCTTTCTTTTGTGTGGGGCTGCTTTGTCTCGTTTCGGTTCTTTGTCAGTCCAAGCCAATAACGGATCTTTGACCAGTCAACAGTTATTGGCACTGGTGACTATGGAGCGCGAGGGAAGATACTCTTATTAACGCTGCAGATGGTATTTCCCATTTTGTGTCAGTTCTTTTGGCGAGCCAATAACACTCTTTTGTTTGAACATAACGGCCCAAAAATCCAAAGCATGGCAGGTATGTTTGGAAGGGTTTCCTGTTTGTGGGGAATGTATGGTGTGATGACATTTGCAGACAGTAAGATGCCATATTAAAGGATGCTGTTGGTGGTGCCAATAGGGTGGAGTGGATGGAGGGGAACATCGCCCACAGCACCACCTCCTCCAATGGCCGGTGTGCAATGTACAGGTAACTGCCCAAATAAAGGAAACACTTGAGTAAATGAAGGGTTCTGGTGGCTCTGTTATGGTGTGGGATGCATTTTCCTGCCATGGTTTAGGTCAACTCAACCCCTTAGAGGGCAAGGTAACCACCAATGAATACAGAGCCGTTCTGAGTGATCACCTTCATCCTATGCCATATGCTATGGCTGTCTCAGTCACCAGATCTCAAACCAATTGAACAAGATTCTGGAGCGGTGGCTGAGACAGCGTTTTGTACCACCATCAACAAAACACCAAATGGTGTTGCATCCCTCCGATAGAATTCGAAACACTTGCGGAATCTATGCCAAGGCGCATTGAAGCTGTTCTGGTGGCTTGTGCAGGCCCAACACCCTATTAAGACCCTAAGTTACATTTTTAAAACTGAAAACTTCAGCTCCAACTGAGAATGACCTCCGCTTTGGAGGAATGTGAATAAATGTGAGGTACCTTTGATTTAAGAGGAAGAAAGGAAAAATGTACTGCAGGATGCAGGTGCGGGACACACCTGCATCAAACACAGTGTTCGATTCGTCCATCTTAATAAATTGAATTTTCTTCTGTTGATTTTTTTATTTTATTCATTTATTCCCTTTCCTTTAATTTGTTCTTCTGGGTTGGGTTGAGGCCAGGCAGGGACACTCATGCGTATCCGGTACAAGATGAAACAAGCCGCATTGTGACACCGCTTTCTCAACAGAGCTGTAATATCGCCTCACTGATGGGAAGGAAGTGGCTAATTGGGTGCGTCATCTGAGCTCGCCCGGGCCACAGGTGGCCCTGAATGTGTGGTCGCTTGGAACACGGGACGCACCCCCGGCGACCAGGGAGCTCTGTCAGAGCGGGCATCACGCTTGCCATTGGCCACTCCCATGAGGGGAAGGGACATGTACCTGGAACCACGTGTTCAGCATTCCTGTGATGTGGTTTAAGGGCTTTTCAGCGTCAATACAGATTGCACGCCCTGTTTTTGGTCATAACGTGGTGCAGTGCTTCAAACGTTTTCTGTCAATACTGATTTAATCAGACTTTGGGGTGGGGTGGGGGTGGGGGTGGGGGTGGGGGTGGTGGGCGGAGAATTCGAAGGAGTCATTGGAAAGAGCAAGAATTCTGGGAAATGTAGGCCAGAAGTATTTTGTTTTTTAAAATATGGTTGGTGAAGCTTTGCACTCGTGCTCAATAACTTTTCTCGTTTGTTTTTGGTCTCTGAGCAATCTGGTTCAAGGTGATAAATGCTATGTTGACTCACGTATAATAGCTTGAAGGAAGGGGAAGGGAAGAGGCCACACCAGACAGGTTCTTAAATATCCCTTTTGGGTTGCTTGCGGCACACTATAACTGACACTCATTGAGTTATGATGGGGAATAAACAATGTCAGTTAACTTTCTGGAACCTTGACATCCGATCTCCCCCGCCCTCATCCCATATGCTACACACGCATTTTATTTTATTCTTCTTTTTGAAGAAGACGATTGAATCCCATTTTAGAGCTGGCCCTGCTCTTAAAAGTGCCCTAGTTTCTGCCTACTGCTGTAAGTTCTTCAATGGCGAGATGGTTAATGGTTAACTCAAACCAAACCGCTATAAAAAAGGGACCGCCAGCACCCTGAAAGATTAGGCTTACCTTTCATAATATTTGCTGGGCACACATGACTTTGTTTCAGCTTAAAAATAGGTAACAGAATAACAGAAGATATACCACCTGATATACGACCGTAATCTCAAGCACAGTCACTCTATAGTTGACTCTCCCCTTTGGCCATATGAAGGAAGAGGTTGAAGTGTTTTCATACTTCTGTAAACCCTCGCTGAGCAACATTTATCTCCTCCAGGCTCTGGTGCTCTTCGTTTTCACACTCTCCATATTGATTTCACATTTGTACCATGCGTTGACACAAATGATCATTTCCTTCTCTGCCAGCTTCTTAAAATGAAAAAAAGTTTTAACTGTAATTTACTGCAACTGTCATGATCTTTGCTTCAAATGTTTTTTTGGCTAGCAAATCCCTGTGCAGAATGTCTGAGCAGCTTCTTGCGATAAGGCACTGTTTACATTCACGGTTTAATAATGAATATTTTTGTTATTATTATTATTGTTGTTGTTGTTGTTGTAATCGTTTTTCAGTTACGGCCTGCGTTTCCACCCCAGGTGGTGCGCCACAGGGCATTGCTTTTCCCGGCACTGGTTAAATATGTAACACTGTTTTGTTGAACAGCGGGTCCTCTGTTCTCTCGTGTGGTGGGGGGGGGACTCTGGTTTAAGCGGTGGCATTGCTAAGCGTCTGGCTGTATGCCTGGCACAGTTGTCTGCTTGGACATTATTCACAAGTGACACGGTCCTGCCCAACCGTCTCCATTCAGACCGGCGTTACTGTCTGCGGCGCTGGTAGTGGGCAGGGAGTTAACATGGTGATGAGTGTCCTTCCGCTGAGGGAGGGGCAGGGTGAGGTGAGGACTCAGGTGTTGTTGGATGATGGAGTGAGGGTGATTGGGGGGTGGGGGTGGGGGTGGGGGGTGTTTTCAAATGCAGGTCTTGGGCTGACTGGTCGGCCAGGTAAGTGTGACTGTAGAGGCGCAGCGGCAATCGGTGCTTCAGCTGTGTGGTGGAGTCCTCAACAGGGGTTAGGGTTTCGGGTCCTCTTTGCTATAGTGGTCACCACGTGTGAATCTACTCCTGTTTTTACAAGCACCAGAGTTCATCTGAGGATCGTTTACCCTCACCTTACACGCCGATATTTCCTTAACTAGGGCTGTGATGGTATGACGTTTTCACGGTATGATAATTGTACTACTCAATATCACGGTTTTTGGTATATCGCGGTATCAGTTTTCAAGCTAAAAATAAGTATCGCACAAAGTTTACAACTCGATCTGTTTATTGTATGGCTCTTTGCAGATTTATATACCATTTTAATTGAAAAAGAAAACAAAAAATGCAACTGAATATGCTTTTAATTGTATGTTTAAATCATTCACTTTGCAAATGAAGCAACATTTTGCTTTATCGCGTTATCAGCTTATCGGATGTAGTACACTCACTTTTTCCATTGTGGCATAACGTGAAGGATGATGCTCACGCAGGTTGAATGCAAGGTTTGATGTGTTCCCTCCTCTGGCCATTACATGTTTCCCACATCCCACATGAGTCCACACAGATGAACGAGTTTGCTTTTTGGGGGGATATAATTTGTCATTACAGACCGCCTCAGCGTCGGACATCGCAAGTTTTATAAGGGACTGCAAGCAGAGATTTATGCTGTGTAGCTAGCTACCTACCAGGGTTGGGAAATGCGAGGGAGCTGTCTGCATGTGTGCAATTGTGTTGCAAACAAAATGAAATTCAAGAACAGCCAATGAGGTGGTGGGATTAAGTGACATTAGCAGACACCCCAGGTCCAGTATTATATTATTTAATGTGGGTTATTTTGACATTTTAGTAGGGTAGCGGTTGAAATATTTTTTCCCCCACATGAAAAGATCTTTTGCCTCGTGATTTACTATCAAGGTATTACTTTAAGTTTATGATTGTACTATTTCATATTTTAATACCGGTATACCGTCACACCCCAAGTTACACTCCTTCAACCTCATTTTCCCGTAAAAAGGCTTTTACTCTTATCCTGCATCACCGTTTGGGTAGTGTGACACACCCCCCCCAACGCGCCCACACACAAAGCCAGTGCTGTCTTGCGGTCTGTGTACCTGTTCCTGATTCGCAGTTAAAGGGATTCCTTTTAAAGCTGTCCCTCGTCTCTGTCACTTCCACACAGAGACCACCACACGCATTATTTGGGAGGCATTTCAAAGCTATCTATATCTGCTGGGGTGGTGGGAGCGTACCAGAGCCGGTTGTGTAGCTTTTATTTCCTGCCTTTTCCATTCTTTTCTCGTGAGTCACCTGCGATTTCTGAAAGTGGGCTTGTAGGTGTGGGCCAGTTACAACAGTGAGAATGTTTAAGGTTTGCCTGAGCTTTCCTTGTGAAAAAGAAGCTCAGACAATAATGTGTTCAAAATGTGTTTACTAATTGATGAATCAGCCAATTCGTACCAATTGCCAATTAATCAGTCTCACATTTTGAGCTAATTTTGTAGTTGGTCTGTATGTATTTGGATGTATTTTTTGTTCTTAAAGTGCACAGTGAAGTTTGTCAAAGTGATTACCAATTTCCTTGGAGTTTGGAATCACTGATGCGTTCTATTTAAAATTTTAAAAACACATTTGGTGGTCGTGTGGTGATAGCTGTAGTGGGGAGGAGGGTAATTTTCTGGGAAAAAAAACAATATGGCTTCTTTCAGTCGAGGAGCAAACAGGATAATTCCTTGTTGGCGTACACTCTGTGGTCAGAAAGCAGGGTAATGAGTGTTTATGTCACATTTTAAGGGCTGTTTGATGTGATCATATGGTGTTTAGAAATGAATGTGCTTTGCAGTAGACGGGTCCCTCTCACTCTGTATCATAGCAGGCCCTAGCCTAATTGCTGTTTATGCTGTTTTTTGACTTTTAACGAGCCACTAAGGCACACCTCCCGTATTGCCCATTGCTGAACACTTGGCTGAAAAACAGGACCGTAAACTCGCAGAGCGCCGTTTCCGTCCCGTGTTGCTGACTGTTTTTTGGGGCATGCCGCATGCCAACGCTGCCCGTTTTGATAGCGCAAGGCATTCTTCAGGTCGTCTGTGATTAATCAGCAGTAGACACACTAAAGCCTTAATTAGATTGCGGGCGAAATCCTCTTTACGTGATTTGTGTGCTGAAGGTGCGGTCTGGAGGTCTGGAGTGACACTGAAGGACATTCCTGACGCACGTCCTGGGACTGGCTGGCGTCCGGCTGACGGGGACGAGGGCTGAGCTGGGCAAGGACAGAGCCCCCCCACACACACATGCACATACCCCCAGTCCAATGTTAACGAAATGTGATCTGAAGAGATATGAGCAGTTCATCACTCTGCCCCCTCCACTCTGCTGAGAATGCCTCGGGGCAAAAAATAGCTCTGCGTGTTATGAGTTATTAAGACCAATTATTTTATCGGCTTAATCCAACACACTTATCACCAAAGTCAACAGGGTGCGCTTATATAAAAGCAAGGGAAAGCACACGCACAGATTTGGAAAGAGGTCTCATGACCCCAGTGTTTATATTTGAACCATCTGAACGTTAGTTATAACTCCTCTGGGGGTTGTGAGTGATGGTTTGCTACTATCATATATAATATATCATATTTAATGATGGGTGGTATTTCATGGACTGTTGGTAAAGTATAAAAAATACCTTGAGTCTTTCACAGATTCACTCTGGTGTGATACGACACGGACCATTTCAAACCATTGCGTGCAAGCCTTTCGCCAAGCGGGAGGAAAGGAGTGCTCTTATTGCATTGCTTCCAGAATGACCTCCTATTTCGGCTGTGCAGGATCGCTGCTTTGCCCCTATGGGTGCCAGGAGAATCAGCGCCTGGCCGCTAAGCGAGTCACCGATCCAGACGCACGTAGCTGGGCAAGTTTGGAGCCGTGGCCCAGATGAGGCACCATTTCCCATTGGAGGTATAAATGCCTTGGGGGAGGGGGGCACACACCCGGGAACATGGTTAAAATGACACGGTTGCGCTAATGGAGAAATGGCGGTGAACCTGTGGCGTAATTTGTGCGATTGGACCATGTGAGAGGGTGTCACTTCGCTTAGTGCGATTACCCCCACTGCCCCCTGAGGCATTTCGTGACCCTGTGAAAGGGTGTGGACAGTCGCTTCGCTCACCCCCTGGCTCTGCTCCGCAGACTTGCGCACAGCTGTGTTCAGGGGTCAGACGGGCCTGGGCGTAGATGGATGGTGTTTTTGACCTGTGTGGCTGCGTGTGTGTGCTTGTTTGTGTTTGTGTGTGCGTCTGCGCACCTGGAGAAACCAGCTTGTGTAAATGACTGAAATTGTACAGTGATTCCTCCTGCCTCCATTACAGCTGGGGGTGGTGGGCTGGAGGAGTGGCGACTGACACTCCTGTGTAAAATGCATATGCAGGCCAGCGCTTCACTACACATTGAGTCAGACGTTCAGTCCTATTAATTGCACTGTACATATTGAATCCCCCCACCCCATATTTCCTCCATAAACAATATTGTTGGTCAGAACAACAACAAAAAATGGGGTCATTGTTTTCTGGCGTGGAGCCTGCCAGTGGCATTGAATATCTGTTTGCTCACAGTTATCAATGCTATCAGATTACTTGGAAATGGGGGGAGGGAGTCCTTGTTGGGCCTTTCTGCTGGTTTTTCACAGCGTGGGCCTCTCAGGGGGCGGGTTGAATTTTCTGGGAGGTGTCAAGTCGTGACTGGATAGGATTATATTCCTTCAGGTGAACGGGATTGCAGAAGGGAGGTTGCAGAAGGGAAGAACTTAAGGAGCTCTCTTGGCTGCTGGTTGTTTTAAATATTTAAAGTTTCTCAATGAGCCAGGGAAGAAGGGGGCTTGGTGTGTTTGAGCCCAAGAGAGAAAGGGAGAGACAGAGAGGGGGAGAGAGAGCACAATCCTGACTGGGAAAACATTGATCAAAATTGGAAACCAGAATATTTTATCATTATATGCCTGAATTTCTGAAGACGGAGAATAAAAACAGGAGAAAATAGTAGTTTGAAAAAAGTATATGGAAACAACAAATGCATAACCATAGCAGAGATTCTACCTGTTTCTGGAACTCTTGGAGCGATGCGAGACCATTCTTTCATGAGAAATTCCATCATTTGGTGTTTTTTTAACATTTATTTTTAAAAAGATTTTGTTTCAGATTTTATCCCAATTTAGTAGCCAATTACACCTGCAATTTTTTTGTCAATCCCCCCCTAGTAATGTGAGTTCGCTGCCGTAGACCTGCGACTGGTAGTGACGAAGGCGAAGTAACGTCTCCTCCGAGATGGCACTCGCCAGGCCGTTGACCGTAACCCGGTACTACAGGGCCACTCTTATGCGCAGCGAACGTCATGTCGGCTTCCCTCCCCCCTCCCTGGGGCGGACAGCCAATCGCCGCCCCTGGTGGCACTCCCGGCCAGAGCCGACTCTGGTGAGACGGGGAATCGAACCCCGGTCTCCGTGGCCAGTGTCGAATGTTGTAACCGCTGGACCACGCGGGAGGCCACCATCATTTGGTGTTTTGTTGATGGCGGTGGAAAAAGCTGCATCAGGCGCCACTCCAGAATCTCCCATCAGTGTTCAGTGTTCAGTTGGTGTTGAGATCTGGTTTGTCGATTTCATGCTCATCCAATCATTCAGTGACGTGCCCTGTAGATGGCACATGGAAATTTACATAGGATGAATTTCAGGTGGAGTGGCTTTGTATTTATTGGCATTTACCCTGTTCAGTGGACCTAAAATGCACCCCACACCATAACAGAGCCGCCAGAACCCTTAATTTACTAAAATGTTTCCTTTATTATGGCAGTTGCCTGTAGCTTCTGCAATGTTCTATAAATTTGCAGGAAATTGCAGAAAGTTTGGATTTTTGTAATGCTTCCCTTCTCTTCAGTTGTTTCAGGACTTTGTGATCTGTTTATTCCTACTGTACTGAATTGTGTCATCCCTGCCCCTGTGTTTTACTAACTGTCACTGCCTGATATATCACAACAACCACTGAGCACCATGTTTGTGTGTTTGATCAAGGCTCAGCGATCTAGGGGGCTTTTAGTTGTAGATCTGTGTCCTACTGGTTGATATGAACCCTTTGGGGTTAATTGCAAGGAATTCTGGGTAAAGTGGCTGTGTTGTTGAGCATTCAACATTCCCATGGTCAAGTTGACCTCATGGTGCTGGATAATGCTGTGTAGTGTAATGGTTAGGGAGCTGGGCTTGTAACTCAGAGGTTGCCAGTTCGATTCCCAAGCAAGGTACTTAACCTGAATTGCTTCAGTAAAAATATCCAGCTGTATAAATGGATTGTATGTAAAGAAATGTCAATTGTGTAAGTCGCTCTGGATAAGAGCATCTGCTAAATGCCTAAAATGTAAATGTAAAAAAATGTAATGCGTTATGAGAGTGAGTTGAGTTGAGTTGCTTTTATTGTCATTCCGCCACATACAAGTACGTAGAAGAACGAGATTGCGCTTTGATTCACAACAATGCAACATTAAGACAACAATTACACAACATTTACGACACAACATTTAGGTCACTTTGAGGTAACATTATAAAGTGCAGTAACATTATAAAGTGCAACAGAAAGACATTGAGGTAACAATAAGGTGCAGGCATGTATTGTTTTGTTGTGCAAAAAACAGAAATGGCAGGTGGACACTAGTATCACCGTGACTGTTCTCAACAGTGCAACATCTAAGACAACAATTTCACACCAGTTAGGACAGTGCAACATTTACGACGACATTTAGGTCACATCACAGGGCTGGAGGCAGTGTTTATGTTCATGTCCGTGTCCGTGTTATGAGCGCAGATGTCCCCATGATGTCCCCATGATGTCCTTGTGAAAGGCGGTTGACATAATGACATTGTCCACGTCACTACATCGTTGCATTCCCAGAAAAAGCACCCGTCGTTTGATTACTTCACTGATCTTTGGTGATGGTGGAGTCTGAGGTGATGTGAAATTATTTACATTTTTATGTTGATGCATGATGCAACTACTTTTTTGCGCCTTTTGTAAGAAGGAAATTCCTTGCTTAACATTTACCGCATTGTTGTGAAATATCACAAATATTGAGTGACTTGTTGTCAGTAAATGAGAACGTATTCTATCGATTTTATTTTTTCACTTTGTACGCCCAAGCTTGCCTGCAACGTTTTGTTCATCTGACGAACTCTTGATCAAAGTTGTAGGAGGCTTGTACGATGCGTGGGGCAAATGGGTGAAAACTGCGCTCATGCAAATTTATGCAGTGGTTTGAATATGTTTTGAATATTTGGAGAGGCACACATGGGTATTGCGTATGAACATGTAGGCTGTTTCTCTTGGCAAAAAAGGTGAAATGGTGACTGTTTCCAGAGGCTTTTATCTCTTATGAATAAACTACAGATGTTCTAGCAGTTCTAAATTGTACACTAAATTATATAGCCTAGTTAAACTCAATGTTCCTTTTAACTTTGTGGGGTCATCGACTTTGCAGCGTAGTCTCTGTGGATAAGGCTAATCATGTAGAACTGGCAATAACATTTCCACTTTATTCCTTTTTGTTTTATTTCTTTGTTTTATCTGGAAAGCACTTTGAGGGCAAAACAAAATTCTGTTCTAACATTAAATTACACATTTTTATCTTTCTGTGCTGGCATGTTAATGAAAATGGCAGTATTGTGTATGTCGAAGAATCAAAAAGAGGCTAGGCTCTGTTTCTGTATCTGCTGTTGAAGAGTAGGTTGATTGGCTAAATATTTTCTTGGGCCACAAGGTCATTGTATTTTTGTCTTGTCACACACGTTGCCGCGGGCATTGAGTGTGTCGATGGCGCGCCCATTTTTCTTTTTGACATTTTATTTTTCGGTGCATGCATTATAAATGACAAATTATTCTAGATCGAGTGCATTTACAGTAAAACAAACCGTTTTTGTGCGCAAAAATGCATGGCAAGACTGACGAGCTCTTGTTTCTCCCTGCAGTCGGCCCACATTTGTAACTGCTCCATTCAACAACATTAAGGGTAAAGGCGAAAAGGGAAAGGGGGGGTGTGGATTCGGTGTATTTGTGTGCGTTTTCTGTCAAGCTGGCTGTTTGTCTAAGCCCTCCCAAGAGTTGACGGCTTGATCTCTGTGGATAGGAGTTGAATTCCACAAGGGAGTGTGTCATTAAACATTCGGCGGCCAATGGCTCACCGCGGGTGCCGTGCGCTCAAATGACACCCCACCCCACCCCTAAAAGCAGCGCACCAAAAAGCAGGTTGAATACCGGCCGTGTGCTGTGGATTTAAAAAGGGTGGTCGCATATGAGGAATTTGCTTCGCAGGTAGGGAAATGTTTGCTTATGCCAGAGTGGTGGTTGTGCCTAGTTTTTTATTTTTTGCTTTCCTTCTGAGGGATACAGGCCCACTGTGTACGGGCTGTGCTGTCGGGCATTTTGTGAAGGCTGTCCATGTGTCCTGGGCAGGCCCATGTCCACGTTCCCCCATCATCTGTGATTGCGGACATTAGTGGAAGTGGGATAGCTTGCCTTCGTGATTAGCAGTGTGGGAGCACACTCCAAAGTGCTTGTTACGTCTGTCTGTGTGGTGCCTTTGTCCGGACGTGTTCCACAACGTGGATGCTTTCAAAGTGGTTTGCCGCATGTTGTCTGTAATAGCTATTCATTTAAACCTGTCCTGCTTATTTCGTCCCAGTTGTGAAAGTGCTATTGGCGGTATGTCACTCCACCGGTGGTCGATCTTGGTCGCACATCTGTCTGGGCTGTTGGCGCAGTAGTGGGCTTGTGGGGGGTGGGGGAGCTGCCACAGGAATTTGCATGGCACCTGTGTGCCGATGACAGGCTCTACTCCGTCTTCAATGCAGTGTTGACACGAGTGATGCGATCCAAGCTGGCCTGGTTTGACACCAGAGCTAGTGTTGATGCATTAGTTATAAAAATAAAAAAAATGGCCCAGAAGTCTGAAACTGTGGTGTAAGTGAAGCTGTTTTAGACATGAGAAGCCTGTCCTTTTAAGTCAAATGGAGTAGTGCGATTGATTAAAAATGATTTACCTTGGATGAGAAATGTGTAACTGACAAAACATAACTTTTAAGCTGTGGATAGTTTTGTAACAAAACCCCTTCTCCAAAGGACTGGACCTGGATGTCTACGTCTCAGTGATGACAGGCTGACCTGATTTATTGAAGCGTTGTACCTGTTGTCGTATTCCTCGGTAGCACTTTCTCATGATTTCATGCCCATTACAGACTGTTTCCGAATTCGAGGCGAGAACGCAAAGAAGGGATATCATTTAAAAGCGAGTGTGTTTATTGTGCATCGGCTCTGACACCCAAAGGGTAAGGGTTTTTTACCACAGAAACTGAAAAGGGTGCATCTTTCCAGGAGAGATGTGTATCACATGATTTGTATGTCTAGACTCTCAGGTCGCCAACCCTTCTCAGAATTCCCATGTTGCGCTAATCTGTTAAAAAAGATATATATAATTACGGCTTGCCAACTCTCTTGAGCATGGACGTGTAGAAGAAAGTAATTTTCTTTGTGTTGATTTATGATCATTTGCTTTGATGAATGTGTGTTTTATGGGAGCCGATTTGCGTATGTTTTGAAAACCGGTGGTGGCTCCCCCCCCTCCCCGGCCCTCAGTGTTCAATTATATGGGTGGAATTCTTCCCTCTTATCTGTTTATACCGAGGGTATTATTTACATGATACGCAAGTTAAAAACAAACACTGTGGCAAGAGAGTGGATTTCCCCCGAAACACTCAATCATTTTTAACTTGGGGAAAGGGAGCCGACAAAATGATCTGTAGTCATTTACGCTATGTCAAGGTCAGCGTCCAGTTGTCGTACCGAAATAGCACAATGCTATATCTGAGACGTGACAGGTAGGAGGGGAGCTAAGTTAAAAAGCAGAGGGGCAATTTGTGGTTTGGGTTTAGTAGTGTGCATCTCTTGAAGGGTCTTTCATCGCCCGGTTACTGTGAGTGTGGCAAATTCCAGTCGACCTTTTGACATTTTCACAACGGATGCTTTAGGCAAGAGTTCAGGCGAAGAGGCGGCAACTCTTGGGCTTAGAATGGCCTGTTCTCATCGCTAAGCTTTGTTGTTATCTCGTGCTGTGTGTAAACTACCCTTGAAAGTGATGGAAATTGTTCGAGTGGTGAAACGCGAGGTAACCCATCGTTCGACGTGACATCGCCGACCGTCTGAGAACCGGCTGCACTCCTCACCGGAGCGCGATCATGTCGGAGACGGGCTTTCCAGACGCTTGCCTCACCTGGTTGCTGTGAAGTCGCCAACGTTCTTGTAAAAAAGGCGAAGGATGCGCATGCGCCTGTAGGACTGCACCGTATTTTCTCTGCGTAGTAGACACTGATAGCATCTGTCTCTCTGTCCATTCCTTCCATGCTCTGGTGTGGCCCTTCCCCACACGCTACAACTGCTCCGGTGGCACAAACCTGCCCAACCGGTTGAAAAGACAGAGAAGGCCGCGTTGACGTGGTAAACAAAAGAAGGGGGGGGGAAGCTACCTGGCACTGTGCCCCCCCTACTAAACAAAACACATGCCCCAGGTGAAGGGGCTAGCAGGAGCAAGTTTGAAGTGAGTAGGAGGGTAAGCACCCATAAGTGTGTCGAGTGCTTTCTCTTTGTTTTTGAGAGCAGTTGAGAGTCATAGAATTTACCCACAACATATTTTGCTGTACGCATGGCAGGTGTTGGAAGTCAAGCTTGTGTTTATCACCATGTTGTGGATGTTACAGAAACGTCCCCTCCCCCCGGCCCTGTCTGAAATTGTGAACAAAATGTTTTTACACAAAGGTACAGTTGGTAAGAAAGCTTTTAATGTTTCAAATAAATAACAACCGTGCGCAGCCAAAACGAATGCTCGTTGAGCCAAAACGTTGAGCGTTGTTTATTTTTTTTAACAAAGCTGTGAGATGATAATACCTTGCTTAGTTTTTAGAGACTTCTTTGTAAAAAGGGAAAGATGAGCCGGAACAAGAAAGGCCAGCGTTGTGCCGTGTGTTGGCGGGCGGAAAGGATGCGGGAGAGAAGGCGTGCGCGCTCTGTGAAGGCAGCTCTACTGTGGAAACACTTTTGAAATGGCCCGGCCTCTCATTGGACAGCAGCGCTCTCCGGAGTGGAGCAGCAGATTTTTCTGTCTGTGCGGTTGGCAATCCGTTTACCGGAAAGGACCAGCGCTCTGCACACGTGTTCCCTGCACGTGCTTTCAGGCCCGAAGGAAGGGCCGGGGAACGGGGGAGCGGGGACCTGGCGGATGAGAGGGAGGGAGGTAGAGCGAGTGAGAGCGAGGCAGGGGGGGAGAGCGAACAGAGAGGGAGGGGGAGTAAAGTCTTAAAAAATAATATATATATTTAAGCGATTAATGTTTCTGAGGCACCAAAGCCAGTTCCGGACCCCTCTCTGACTCTCTTTCTGTCTCTTCTCTCTCTCTCTTTCTATCTCGACGCTTGGAATCTCGAGTGCTGTTTAAGAATAGGAAAACAATCCGTTTGAGAGGTCTGCACAGCGAGGTGTGAAAGGTGTGATTTGGCAGGTGACGCGATCGCCGTGCATTGGACAGGGACCGTAGTGGATAAATGGCAGGTTAGCTTTCTGGGTGTCTGCAGGGGTCGTCTCTAAGACAGCCAGTGGGAACAATAGGCAGGCTGTGCTGCCAAGCCCTGGGACCAGCTGCCTGTAATCAGAGCGGGCACTTTGGCGTGGAGTCAGGAAAGCGTAATGGCTGTAGTCAGTTTGTGTTCGTACCACAGCACTTGGGTGATGAGATTGGACGGTGGCAAAAGCGCTGTGGTGGAGTTGTTGTCCCTAAGCCTTTTAACTTCCCTCCCAAGGAGAGAATGGGGGGGGGGGCTCTTACCGTTACCCTCTCTTACCGTTATCTGGCCTGAAAAAGTACATAGGCTAATACATCCTATGCCAAAACGTCTGCCCCAACTTGAACCAGTTATTGTCATTGGGCACACATTTTTTCTGAATAAAAAAAAAAAAAAAAAATGTTGATTCCTGAGCCATTTTCACTGGCAGTGATGTAAGGGGCCTCCCAGTCATTTAGGCTTGTGAGCAGTAAAGGTGTTGGAATCCGACAACAGGGGCTCCTCTTGATTTCACACCTGGACGAAAGGTCCGTATTGCATAAATACAACATAAAGGATGTACAGGTCTGCATTACTGAGTGTGTTGAATTCGGCTCATTGTCCAGGAGCTTCTGGAAGGTTCTCCAGTCATTCAATGTGATCATGGTGTTAGGGTGGTAGAATCCAGCTTATTTAATTGGATGCTGCTGGTGGGGGCTCTCCTAATCAGTGGGCACGGTTGCAGAATGGCGAGAGTTGGCATGATCAGTGCTGTGGTTTGAATGCTTGCACGATTCCTTTTAGGAGTCAACGCCCATCCCACTCCACTCCCCCGTTTTCAGAGCAGTGGTCCTCAGCATGCCAAATATGGGCAGACATGGGTAGCATTGCGCTCTTCTTTCCCTAAAATAACTCCCTGCCCTCTGGCAAGGCACTGGTGACTGGTGGAAGGCCCCTTCAGCACAAGAGGGCAAGTGGTTAGATTTACCCCTGGCACTTTTGAAGCCCTGTTTTAGTCCCTAGTATTTTCCAGACCGTTAGCCAGAACCAGGTCCAGGACAATGAGCGGGCCGCAATGGTGCATGATGGACCGTGGGTTAAATCTAGAGCCGGGATGGCACAAGATTTATGAAGGATTCCTTTGTGCCAGAGTTTAATATGGGCCATGTGTTTCGTGACGAGTGGGGAGGGTTTGGTCAAGCGAGCAAAAACAAAACATTCATATTATTTTTTTTTGGGGGGTTAAAAAACTTGTCTGCTTTACGAAAACTACTTTTGGAAATTTCAACATATGAAATTTCCATGTAGACTTTACGCTTAAATTGCCTTCCCTTAGGCAAACTAGAAAAAAAGCTAAAAACATTGAGTGAAGCGGCCCTGTGTACAAGCTAAGAGGGGTGATTGAGAGGAAGGAGGGAGTGCGATGCGTCAGGCCGTTTCAGGCTGCGTCTCCATCTAGGTCGCGGCTTTGAATTGTGCGGGCCCCGCTTCTTCAGGCATTCTTTGTTTTCAGGCCGTGTGAGAATGCAGACACTCGTTGGAAGCTGTTGCAAAAAAGATGTTAATCCTGATCCTGATCCTAACCTCCGTCTCTCTCTCTCTCTCTCTCTCTCTCTCTCTCTGTCTCTCTGTCTCTCTGTCTCTCTGTCTCTCTCTCTCTCTGTCTCTCTTTCTCTCTGTCTCACTCCTTCACCTTCCCTGTCTTGCTCCTACTTTCTCTTTCCCTCACCACAGAGTCAGTCTATGACCTTCTCCCCAAAGAGCTTCAGCTGCCGTCCTCCACAGTGAGCAAAACAGCAGCCATGAGTCAGAAAAGCGGCGGAGAGGCGGGCCCCCTCCAGCAGCCCTTGCTTCAGGTAAGCCCCCACACTCCCCACCCCACCCCACCAAGTCCCTTGCACCAAACCCACCCCCTAGCCCCTACCCCAACAACCTCCTCTGTAGCTCTTAGGGAGCAGTGAGCAGTGCTGGAAATGGTTCCATCCTGTTTCCTGAAGTCCTCTCCTCTTCTTTAGGCTACCTGCAAGACCCTCCAACTATAGGATAGGCATTAGATCTGGGCTACACCCGAGCGCAGAAAGACAGGTTAGCAAAATTTCGTAGCATTTGTAGAAATATATATTCATATTCATATATATATATTTCTAGGTAAATTAATATCCAGAAAGCGGCTGCTGGTGAAGGGGCGTTCCTGGCCCTTTCTCCAGGTCACCTGTAGCCCTCAGAGGACACAGTACACCTGGCCTAGTTTGGGTCATCTACCCATCTTTGAAAAAGAGAATACTTTGCAATCAGTTTCTGTTCATGAGCAGTTTTAACCGGGTGTGTATTTTTAATTTTATTTATTTATTTAATTTTATGTAAATCTTTTTTGGTTTCTCATTTCTCCACAGTGAATGCTAACAGGCTAATATCTGGTCTTATGCGCACCTTATACGTGCCTGACTTTTAAACCTTCGAGATGGTTTAAACTCCCAAACCCTGGGCAGGGCAGCAACCAACTCCATTTAAAGTTCTATTGTCCAGCTTACATGCCATGAGCAACATACAGTCCAGTGCGTACATGCTTGCATGGAATGCAGATCAGAGTTGTTGGTGAATTTTCCAAGATAGAATAGGGTAGACATGTAACATACAACAACAGTGTTCTCATCAGGGGCAATAATTGTTACTCCCTCCCAAAATCCCCATAAAAATGTGTTTTTCACACCCTAAGTAGACATCGAGATTAAGCTTTGCAGTAAAATGTTCTCCATGCGTTGCTACGGGAGACCTCTGGGTGTCTCTCAGCTCGGTCCCTGATATGAACACTGTGCCTTGCAGTTGGAGTCTAAGGAAAGCCATTTTCCTCTTTGGTGCAATTTCATCCTGCGAGAGCCCACCCTGTCTCTGGGGGACACCTGGCCCAAGAATCGCCTCTTTTTTTCTACTCAAGCGATCGCAAACGCGGCGGCCGCAGTCATTTGGGGGTAAACCAAACGCACAAAAAAAAAAAAAAAAATCAAACAAATGATATCAATTGAGCTCTGGGCAAACGGACCACATTCACAAATTTTTGCAATTGCAATTGGCGCATACTTTTTTAGAACCTTGCAACACTCCCAATTTAAAATGTCTTCCGAGATTCATTTAAACCACATTAATTGGATTTGAGCTGTGAAAAGTAGAAGCTGGGTACAAAACCATTTCGGTACTGCTCACAAAAAGCATTGTTTGTGATCCAAATCTGTATTGAAAAAAAGCTAAGTGCTGTATTTAGCCAAGAAAACACAAAAAAGACAGAAACATCAGTGTTTACATGTGTTTTGCAGCAAATTTTGTCACACCGTTAATTTTAAAGTCTATTTGAATTAGTCTAAATTGTTTTTTGTTTTTTTTCCTACTCAAATCTTTTAGTTCAACAATGTATTCACACAGTAAAGTTATGTGTGTTTTCACTCAAATGCTAAAATTAAGTAATGTTTTGATGAAAATCTGTTTGGTTCACAGGAATGAATCATGGCTTTAAAACACAATATTTACATTTCACATATAGCATATAAGTTGAACCCCCCCTTATCAACTCTTACGTCTTTTGGTATTTGAAAGGGAAAAATAAACATTAAAAGGCATATGTATGGAAGGGGGAGGGGGGGGGGGCACACATTTTTTTTTAAATTAAACTTGCAATATGTGCATACATGCAATCTGAAAATTCAAAATGCAATTCACTTTAGTTCTTTTACTCTGCCCCTTATCAAAGTGCCCAGGTTTAGAGTGAGTATCTGTAGAACCAGAAGTCTGTTGCCTTTGGACATCAATACCTAACTGCAGCCAATGGCATCCCTCTGACGAGGCGGGACACACTGGCTGCAGCTCAAGGAAGGTGAAGTATTTTTCAGTTTAAATGAATTTTTAATTCGGGACTGCAGGTTTCCCTGCAAATTGGCCTTACCTCCTCTGGCTGTTTCCTCTTCTTTTTATATTACTTTGTTTCTTTTTATTTTACCTGCCCCCCCTACCCCCCTGAAAAAAAACCTAAAATAAATCAATGCTCAAATGTATGGCTTTTGTTGTAAAAAAACACACAAAAAAAACGAAGGGGGAAAAGGGTTTTGTCATGACAGTTAGTTGGAGTGCGTCTTGGTTGATCAAGTTTTAAGCAAGAGGAACAGAAACTTGCAGTACCTGTTCTAGGCAGCTTTGGGTGGGTGGGTCAGAGGGGAGGTGCTGATCTTACTTGAGGACCAGAAGCCCATGTTGTGCACCCTGACATCCCCCGCCCCCTCTTCACCCCATTGGTCAGAAAGCTTTCTGCTGATTCGCCACCTCTGTTAAGAGGCGCTGTGCTTGCTGGCCCTGTGCAGCCCGCAGCACACCGCACGGGGTGTGTGCGTCCACAACTGCAACCCCGCCTGTTCTTAACCCCCCCTCACCTGTTTATACCCCTCCTCGATTGTTCTTACCCCTTCCTCACCTGTTCTTACCCATTCTTGGGCTGTTTTTGAAAAGGTTGCTGTACATGGCTTCACTTCTCCACGTCCCTGCGTTGGAGCTGACCTCAATCCCCCGCTCCTTCCCCTCTCCCATCTCTTCCTCCTCCTCTTTTTCTCTCTCTCAAATGCTTTCCCACTTCAAATTCTCTCTCTCTCTCTCTCTCTCTCTCTCTCGCTGTCTGTCTCACCCTCTCTCTCTCTCTCTCTCTCTCTCTCTCTCTCTCTCTCTCTCTCTCTCTCTCTCTCTCTCTCTCTCTCTCTCTCTCTCTCTCTCTCTCTCTCTCTCTCAAACCCTGGGGCCTGCTTCTAACTATGTAGATCAGGCTTTCCTCTCCCCTGACTGCTTCCCCTCTTAGAAATGGCTCCAGTGCCATTTAGGAAGAAAAAAGTCTGTTTCCCCTCTGCACTTCATTTGTGGGCCATATATATTTTATTTGTTTGTTTTTACATTCCTAGTTGGCTTTCTCGCTGCCGTCTTTTTTTTTTTTTTGTTTTGTTTTTTTAAATTGAAGCAAGATGTTATTGATTTCTATTTATATAGCTGAAGTCTGAAGTGAGCATTAATTATTGATGTTGTCTTAAGCCAACTCTCTCTTTGCCTTTCAGTCAATACTTTGGTATACGGTTTACAGAAATAACTGTTTAAAAAAAAAAAAAAAAAAAAAAAAAAGTACACAAATAGTGGAGAGTGGTGAGGCTGGGCGCACGGGGAGGGCTGAGAAGGGGCGTGGCTCCGTCGCTGAGTTTCAGAAGGGCTACGCTAGCTGGCTGGTTTGTAGTTGAGCGCTGCCATTCCCTCTTACCACGAGGCTAGCTAAGGTTCTATTCGCCAGGAAACCCATGGCAAAGTGGGGGAAATGTGCTCCGTCCTCGCCGAGTGCGTTCTCGGGTTCCCCGTTGCCCCGCCCCAACACCCTATTGGGCTACATCACACCCCGCCCCCTCCTTCTCCGTGCAGCCACCCCCCTTCCCCCTCCCCCTCCCCTACTTTTCCAGGACCGGGGTTGGCTGGTGTCAGGTAGAGGTGCCAGGAGGGATCAGACTTTTAGTTCTGCAGAAGAGGTTTGTTGCATGAGTTACCAGCAGAATATTTCATTTAAACAAAATAAAAAGATATATATTTTTTTTGTTTTTGTTGCAAGCTCCAAATTATGATACACAGGTGAGACACAAACATCACAATCAACTCAATCATGTCAAAATGAGAACGACCAAAAACATAATGCTGAAATGGGGTTTGATTATTTAGGAAAGAAAATGTTTTTTCGTTTCGATATTTAATGAAACTTCTTTTGTGTGTGCTTAGGTTGTACTTAATGACTTTAACTGCATTAGGCTAACCCTTTCTTGTTTTTAAAGAATGACGTGGAAATGCACAGTGAAAGTGAATTGCTTTCTTGTTGCTGGGATGCTAGTTGTTTTTGCTATTAATACACTTGACTTGCATTCTAGCTCCGCCCCTCAGAAACAGGCCCGGTGCTGGGTTGTGTGAGAGTGTCTGTCTATCAGTAGTGAAGACATTTAGTCCCAGAGACACTTAACCCATCAAATCTCACCCAGGGTACCCTATAGGTCGGTCTAACTTTTTAGACTTCTTGTTTTTAAAATTTCACATTTTTTTGTTTTTGTTTTTCATTTTTTTTACATTTTGTTTTCATTGTTATTGAATTATATATATATTTTTTCACCAAAGCCTTGATGCTGGATTATGCACTTGAGATGTTGATGTGGAACACAGTACATGGTGCCTGTGAGGCAGGCAGTGATTTCTTTCCTGCCAGTGGCGGACCAGACAAAAAGGGAACCTCATTGGACAATTCGGCATCCCGGTCCCACAGGTGCAGGCAAAGGATTCTGGGGAAAAGTAGTTCTGGAGAGTCCCACAGTGCTGACAGAGGCTTGAGGGGGGTCATTTAACAGAGCAGAACAGTGCCTTAAAGAGCCATACTTAATTAAAAAGAATTTGCCAGTCTGACAGGTCCTTAACCTCTGCTGGTGTATTGTGTTTGCTTCTGGGGTTCACTTCCGTATTGGTCCACTAGCTCTTTTGACTGCTTTTGAAGCCTTGGATTGGGGGCTTCAGTCAGTCAGTCAGTCAGTCAGTCTGCCTGCCTATCTGTCTTCACACTCTGGGAGGCCAGTCTCGTATGTGCCCCTGAAACCTGTTGCTTTCATCTGCTAGGACACTGGTCACTCAGCCCACACAGGTTTTCCAAACCTCCTATTGACTTGTCTCTACAAGTTGCCAACAGCCCATGGTAAAAACTGAAAGATAAAGGAAAAATAATTGGGTTTGCAGCCAGTTTGAGCTTTTAAAGTGTTCTGTATTTTTCTTATGGAGAAAAACTGTTCAGTTTGTCTCCATACACCCGTATCCCTTTAATTCATTCTTAATGAAGTTCATTCTTATCAACATTCCTAACATGTATCATTCAAGTTAAGAGTGGAAAACCCTTAAAATTCAATTAACTATTTAATTTAATTTAATTCATCTTTTGACATGAATGGAATTTGGAAGAATTGCACGCTGTAAAGAACCCGAGGAAAAGCCTATGAAAGTAGCTGTTAATCGAGACTTTGATCCGTGCTTTATTTGACTGCAGGCTTTTAGTCTTCACTTCACTGCCCTTTTTTGTGCTCCTAAATCGAAATGTTACTCGGCCTCTCTCTCTCTCTCTCTCTCTCTCTCTCGCTCGCTCGCTATGCCTTTTCATGCACTAAAGCATGAAGGGTGTCCCTCTCTAAGGCACCAACAGAAAAGACACACACAATGCGGCCTGTTCTTATTTTAATGGCAGACACACTGCCCCAGTGACATGAAGGTCCTTTTTGTTCGGGGCCCTGCCTCCTCAGAGATGGAGGCTGGAGTAGCGTAGCATCCCCGCCCTTCCCTGACACATTGCATTACATTACCCACCCCCCTTACCCCGGTCCCCTAGCCTCAGTGTCACGCTACCACTCTCTCTCAGAAAACCCGCCACTGATTCGCTGCCTTGTTGTTTTTATTTGTAACGTTTGCAGTATCTGCGCAAACATTTTAAGCCCCCACCCCATACTCACCGAGCCTTATGGGATCCTGGAAACCGAGACATTCTGTGCAGAACTCCAGGTGCACAACGTTTCCGAGGCTGTGGAACGAAACGCCCGCGGACGTAGTGGCCTACCTCAGTCGCGGTGCAAAAAAACCAGGCCATTATTTCACGTAGGGATGTTTAAATTCCTCTGTCGGATTTCAAACACTTAACCTACACTTCAAAATGAAAATGAATGCCCCCTCCCAAAAAGCCAGTGCTGACGGAGGACACTCCACAAAAAGACAAAACCGATTTGATGATGTTAAGATGGTGGAGTGATGTAACAAAATGGGATGATGGAAACTGGGCTGTCTTTGGTATCTATATCTATAAATCTATAAACTCAATCTATAAATTAATGAATAAATAAATGCTATATAAATAATGTCAATTCAGTATGGGCTGCCTGAATCCCACCCTTTAAATTCCTCGAGACGCCATTCCGCTGTAAGAAACCAGGCTTCATGATTCAATTATTCAGGCGGCGGATAAAGACACAATCCCCTCCTACGCTTGACAGGCCCTCCGGGGTTAGTCACTGGCACCTGTCTGCTTGCTCAGAGCCCGGTGGGACACAAACTGGTCGGCGAGCAGAGACCGGGGACCTCAGCATCTTAAAATGGCTTAAAATGGGGGGGGAGATTGCAAAACAGATGCTGAAAGAGGGATGGTGAAAAATAATAATGGAATAATGGAGAGCGAGATGGCCGGAGAAAGAGATGGCGGGCGAGGGCTGGTGAAAGACAGATGGAGAGTTGGTGAGAAAGATGGAGTGAGGGAGTGAGGGAGTGAGCGAGCTCAGCCTCCAGGTCAACCATTTTGGCTCCGCCTAATTCCTTCTGCTCCCTCTCTTCCAGACGTCTGCACACTTTAGTTTAATTTCGCTTTGACCTTCTTTTAATCATATGAAAAGCAACTCTATTATACGAGCGAGATGAGCCCAGATGCAACATCATGAACGCTTATATCAGAGTCCAGCACATGCTCCTGCGTGGGCTGTTGGAAGGGTGAAGACATACTGAACGTCAGCGATTGATTAATGTGTCATCATTTAGTGTAATTTGACACATTTGGAGTGCCACAGCTCAAACGTGGTTATACTCCAGGTGATATGATTCCTCTCTCCGCCACCACAAAGACAGCAGTTGTTACAAGATGCTGTTCTTACTGAATACCACAGAGCCGCAGTTGAATAACACAAGCTCACTTCCCTCTTTGTTGGCCTGGGATGAACAATAAGATGAGAGGGACCTGACCAGGAGCATGGACCCTAAACTGGAGAGGGAGATTATAATAAGATCACTGTGTTCAACCAAGCTTATAGTCTTTTTGTTGTTGTAAGAACTCCCTCCCCAGTTTTTTTTTTTTGGGGGGGGTTTGTTTAAAGTGTGAACTCACACATAGGCCAGTTTTATTTTACACACAAAATGTACCAAATCGAGACACAGGCTGGCAGGCAGGCAGTTCTAGCGGGATGGGGATGCTCAAAATGGCTGCAAATCGTTGACTGTGGTTTCCATTTTTGTTTGTTTGAGTGTAAGGTATGCTGCTCTTATCAAATTTATTTTTTGCATGATGAACATACAAACGTTTGTCTGTAAAAAAAAAAAAAGCTGCAGATTTATTTAATCTATAATTTTTTTTTGTTTTTATCAAACTAATTCCTGAGTTTCTCAGCACCACTGCATTGCTATATTTTCCCCCTTTTTCCATTTTTTTTGTTTTCATTGATGATGGGATATGAAATGTGTGAAAATGGAACAAGCTCTTCCAGTGCCCCCTTATATTTGAGTAGTTATCCAGTGGTGGGGGCGGGTGGGGGGTGTTGGGAACTTCACAGCGGTAGTCGGGTGGGGGGTCAGGCGGTAGGATGCCGACAGTCCAATGGCAGAAGATGCCCCCTGTCTGCATGCAAGAGAGGGGGTGGACCTGCATTTTCATGCCTCCCTCCAGGACGGACAATGTTTTTTGGTGGATAGAACCAGGGACATTAGGGCCTTGCCTGGACCAGGAAATACAACTCAAAACACATTCTAGAGCAGAAATGAGTTCCCTGTGCCTTTAAGAAGCAAGTGTCACTCTGTCTGTCTTGTTGACCCTGTGGGTGCGTGGGTTTGTAGTTCTGTAGTTGCACACGATTGCCTCCCAACATTTACTTAACGAAAGGGGTTTTGCTGCAAATGGCACCTTTAGTTGGTCTTTGGTTACCACCATGCTACGTGTTAGTGGTGAGTGCTTACTGAGCTTTACTTAAAAATAACCAATGAAAAGGGTGGCTGTAGAATTTTTCTTGTAATGAACCTAGCCCACTCACAGAAGTGTGTGTGTGTGTGTGTGTGTGTGTGTGTGTGTACAGTGTGCGTGTGTGTGTGTGTGCGTGTGCGTGCGTGTGCGTGTGCGTGTGCATGTGCGTGTGCGTGTGCGTGTGTGTGTGTGTGTGTGTGTGTGCGTGTGCGCTCATCTTAAAGGCACAGAGACTCTGGCTGCTGGGCTCAAACTCAACTCCTGTCTCATGGACTGGTGGTGAATAGAAAGGCAAAGTGCTGTGCAGTTTGAAAGCATTCTAGCTCATCACCAACCCCCCAACCCCATTACCACTCCTTCTGCCTCCTCTGCACTTATTTTGGAACACTAACATACCTTTACCTGTCATTTTAAGTGAGGCCTGAACACTCAATATCTATAAAAATACACATCTTAAACTGAATTCTGTTCTAAGTGAACAGTTTCCATTTCATAGCAGAAAGTAAGGTAGTGACAGTACTAGCTTTTGGAATAAGGAACAACTTTGTTATTCTGAAATTCATAGAGGATTATTTATTTGTGTCTTGGTCTCAGAGATCTCATGGCTCATCGTGACATTGAGTTCTCATCTAATTAAGGATTCACAAGAAGGCAGCACGATACTAATTTTGACACAGAGTTCTGTTAACGTCTTGTTTTGCACAATAAAAAGGACGTTTCCATTGTCCGTTCTTTTAGAACGCTGAAGTTTCCCATGATGCATCAGGGCTCGGCACCCTACTCATTTTCTTCCTCATTCTATCCATCTGATGTTTTCCTCTCTCCTAATCCTCTTCTGCATTTTAGAAAATAAATGCAAATTGGCGCAAGCAGAAATACATTCTCACAGCAACATATAATACATTTAGATATTATTAGATATTAGATAGTATAAATTACATTTTCCTTTGCACAAATGTGATATTCAGTGTGCTGTTTTGATACACTGTTTTATTTATTCTTTACCAGTTCCTGTGAGCCAGCAACCTCCATTGGTGTTGCTTGGCAACCCCCTGATTGCTGTTATTAGCGTTTCCCTTTATTTATATTTATCCTGCGCAGGAACTGTTAAGCAAAAGGAAAAGGGCTTCCTTGTACCCTCTCCCATAGGAATGGAGCCGTGGCCAAACATTAGTGCGGATAAAGTGGGCAGTGACCTATTGAAGTGGGAAGTGGGAAGTGGGAAGTCCAAGTATAAACACTAGTTCAAGGATGCCTTTCAGATCCTTACCTTTCTTTAAAAATATATATATATATATATTTTTTTTTTTTTTCTTTTTCTACTTCTTCCTCCTGGTGATCTTTCGTGCTGTGCATTTTGTCTGAGAGCTGTTTACACCGGGCCATTGACGTAGGTGCCCCAGGCCCCCTGTGTCCGCCAGGAAAATATATCCTGACGGGATCTGGAGTTGAGGTTCCTCCCCAGAGAGCTCCAGGTCTTTGCCTCTGTGTTCCATCATCTCAAACAATGTTCCTGCTCCCACACCTCTCCCGGCAGGTGAACAAAAGGTGACCTGTTGTAGAGTAGCCCCCCTCAAACAATCCTGCACCTGAACAATTGTTACAGCTACCTGCTGGACTGCTGCTTCTGTGACATTCGGATAGAGAGGCGGGAGAGCGTTATCACGTTGTTCACGTTCGCTGCGGCAGAGCGTTTCTCCAGGCTTCCGTTTCAACCTGCAGTAATTTGCCGTGCTAATTAATCTCTCACATTCCGCTTTGATTTGGTTACTTTGAACAGTTTTGTCCTTGCGTGTTTCTCACGCTCCACGCTCTAGCGTTTGGAGCTGTCCTCATGCACTTACCGACTTCAGTGGGAAAAACCATTAAAGCTTAATGGAACAAGGATATCGGATAGAAAACTGCATTTTTAACATCACAATTAGCAGGTGAAGCACCGCTTTAACAAACACCTCGTCACACCTGCGCCCTCACCCCACCCCCTCCTAACGCCATTCTGCATCAACCACCTCCACTACCTGCCCGAATACTGCTTGTTGCCTCCATTAACATGACCTGTATTAAGTACCTGACACCTATAGGAATGCTTTCCAAATGCAGACAACCTTTGCAAACATAACCCCCCATTTGTGCCTGCAGTAGAGTGGAGACAAATAGTGAATGCACGGTTCCATTTTCACAAATTGTTTTATTTTTTTATGTTTTTTCTTCTTTTTTTTTCTTTTCAATTCTTTACAAAAAAAGCTCAATCTTGAATGATCAGCTTTTTGTTGCTCATTCGTTGTCTCATTTTTATTCCAGGAAGTTCCCTCTGAAGCAGGGAGTGTCTGCATATAAAATGGTCTGCAGTTCTCTGCTTCATAGGTCAGAAGCTTGTTTATTCTGTTTCCGTGGCTACGCTCAGTCCCAACTAAATTGTCTGAACCTGTATGAGAAAAGCTCCAATTGGCACGCATCATCTGACACTTGATATTCCTCATTTGGTCTGAATTTATAAAAATAAATAAATCGATCTATCTTTTGAATATTTATACCATCGTTTTGTTGAAGATAGAAACATTCAATCTTGTAACAGTAAGTGCCTCAATTTATTTTGTAGTGATTTAGCACAAAATTTCCTACATTTTTTTAAAATGTCATAAACATTCCGTGGATCATTTTCAATTGAGGCAAGCTTTCCTTTTTTAATGACAAATTGATCTTTAATACCAAATTTTCAGTAATTGCACATATACAAACACAAAGCACACCACATGCATACACACACACAAGTTATGATGCAAAATGAAACAAAAATAAAAAGACTAATTTAAAATTGGATGACGAAAAAATACAAAACAAGAACAAACAAACAAGAAAAAAAAAAAAGACCCAATCAATGCTCAAATTTCGCTGCTTGAGTGGGACTGCTAGCCAATGCTGGTGGAGATGCCTGTATTCACTGTCCGATTGTACACACCGCAGATGCCACCTCCACATCCTCTTCCATGTCCATGGGGGGTCCCCGCAGTGCTTTTCCTGCCTCTTCCAGCCCCACCATGCACCCCTCTACCTCAGTCACTGACCGGGCCTCCGTTCACAACAGCTGCTCTCCGGGAGAGGGGGTAAGTAGCCAAGGGGTGGCAGAAATGCTCGCCGCGGATGGAAGGCTATCGGGAGCTGGACCGGCATCCGGTGGAGGCAACGGCAGCAGCGGTGCTGGTGGTGGTGGTGGCAGTGGTTCCCGGGCCGACAGCAGTGGAGGAGGGGCAAGCGCTGTGGGAGGCGGAGCCCAGCAGCACCCCCAGACGACGCCCTCCAAGCGGCGGACGGTCCTGAAGATCTCGCCTCCGCCGGAGGACCTGCTGGACGACAGCCGCATGTCCTGCCAGGACGACCTGCTCCAGGACTCGGAGCAGAGCAGCAGCATCTGGATGGATGACTCCGCCTCCAACTTCAGCCTCATGAGCTCCAGCTCCTACAACGACAACTCCGAGGTGCCCCGAAAGTCACGGAAGCGCACCCCGCGCCAGCGTCCCGGGCCCAAGCCCGCCACCGCCGAGGGGGCCAGCATGGACGTTTTCAACGCCGACAGCGCCAAGGGACCCCACTTTGTCCTCTCGCAGCTGGGACCGGACAGCAAGGCCTGCCCCAAAGGAAGGTGGGTGCTGTCCGTCTGTGCGGAAGGGGAAGCCAGCCGGTCGTGAGGACTTCCCCTTTGGAGGCCATGTCTGACCTTGATCGTAGCTGTGATGTCATAATGACCGAACCGCATTTTTATTTGCTCTAAAAACAGTCTTTTATTTTATTTGGTTTTATTTAACCAGGAATAGCCCCGTTGAGATTAACAATCTCTTTTTCAAGGGGGTCCTGGCCAAGAGAGGCAGCAGCCTGTTACAGACAAGGATAAAACAATTAGCAAAAGTGACAAATGACAATATTCAACAAAACAAAAAATATATATAGGTTTACATTACAACATTTACAGATATGCTACAAGGATGACTATGCTATAGTCAGTATGGGAAAGCTATATTTTAGCTGAAACATTTAGCATCTAAGGCAACATTTAGCTAAAACATTTACAGCCTATTGCTCCAGCCTCTAATTCCTTTATCATCTTTTTAAACACCCCCCACAGAGTCTTATTGCCTCTGAATGTTCTGTCCGCCTGTGAAGAGTGCTGCGTGGGTTTTGGTGCTTCGAGCGGGCTGACATTGAAGCAAAGGGCACGCTAATATGATGCTGGGGAGAGGGGAGGACTCGTGAATGTTTATGGGAAGGTGATGGATTCTCCAGACTATTGCAGTTTCAATCAGATTACTAAACAGGGTTGGGGGAAAAAACATTCCAGACAAAGCACATGTACAGAGATTGCTCTGATAACATCAGGGCATGAGGGCGATAAAAGATATCAAGCCTACCACAAACAGAATCGCAACCCCCTGCCCCAGCGTTTCCTTTTCTCGTTTTCAAGAACGGGGAGATCAGAAGGCAGGGTGGCGACAGGATGGGACAGCGCTAACGATAACCCTTGTGAATCCCCCATCAGAGCGTCAAAACGGACAGAGCGTATTGAATCAACGGATTCCCAACCCATTCTTCAGAGGGCGTACTAAAGCAGAGCTGAATGTCACAGTCGTTAGTCATAGGCAGTTAAGTGGAAACTTGTGAACCGCGTTTTGGCTCTGAACAGTTCTTTTCGCGTTCCCACCCCTTACCTTACCGCCTCCTGGCTCAGAATGCACTCTGGGTCCCCGTCTTTCCACTCTGGGAAGGTGGGGTGCCTTAGCCTTAGCCCGGGCTTCCCGAACCTAGCACTGGGGGATCCCCTGCGTATGCTGGTTTTCTTCCAGCTTAAATGGATATTTCCAGCATTTAATGAGCTGTTAATTGAGCTGTAGCCTTTAAAGGGGGTTGTGTTACGTACACCTAATTGACCCACTGATGGATTGACTGATTGTTTGATTGACTGCCACACATTGGGTTCCTAACTGCTGGAAGGGTGGACACCTGGTTACTGGAATTCAATCTACCTGCGGGGACATTAAAAGCCTAACAACAGCAGGTGGCAATGAGCTGAGCGTGAATTCTGAGCACAATTAATTGTCAACACAGAATCCGCAGAGGAACGTTGCTGTGCATGTGCTCAATTAGCTCAGCTAGCGGAAAGTGGCATGCCTTGGGCGCAAAGCGGGGCGTTCCTCTCTAGGTAAACGAAACGGAGCATCGCTGGCCGAAGGGGCCCGGGCTGCTCTCGTCCTGGCACAGGCTCGTTTAAAAGGTGCTTTGAGGCCAGCTACTGCGGCCCCAGCAGGGCCAGGAGACGAATTAGACTCGACAGTACAAATGTGCCTGTCCCGAGGCCACCGCCAGACGCCAAGATTATGACCTCCCGCCTGTCAAGAATCCTAAAATATCCCCTGCGCTGGGAGAGCAAATCCAGCCCACAGCAGCTGCTGTACAGCAGATTTCATACTGCGGGTCACCACTCCCAGGAAAGGGAAGGTCTGAACCATATCCAATCTGACAGGTATTAAATTCCACTTATTAATCATACAAATGCTTGCACAGGAAGGCATAGTTCTAACTTGGGCAGATAGGCAAAAATAACCGTAGGCAGGTCACTTGGTTTTAAAAATATTAATCCACAACTTGAAATGGCTATTATTGCTTTATATAAAAAATATTCATATGTCTCATTGACAAGTGGCATAAACAAAATTGGCGGATTGCACCATTTGACAGGCAATAGTGGCAGAAAATTAACATTGGAATACTACAAGTTGCGCGTTTATGGAGGGCAGGCGGTAGTCACTAAATCGTGCCTCATAGCCAAATAGACCGAACCGATTGGTTTAAAATATGTTTGTTTTTGTCACCTTGAAAGATTTCACTAGTCAACCAATACAGACATCGGGGTGATGCTGATTAGTTTAGGCCTATAAATCCCACCCCTAAGTCTTAAGTCACAATTTCTGATCACTTGTATGTAAAAGATCCACCAGCTTCACTCGACTTGATGTACCCGCACATCTCTTAGTTCCGAAAAACCTTCATTCATACCATAAAATGGAAAATCCACTGGGGAAATTCAGTTTAAAAACGGGTAGTGCTGCTGTTTTTTGGTGCCGTGATGGTTGAATGGAATTCACTGAGAGAAATATTGCTCACCACTTTGGCCTGCCTACTGACTGTTACCATGTCCCACAAACCTACAAAACACCCTGTATCCCTGGGTGAGTTCAAAAGAACAGTGAAACATGCTATAACTGAGAAATTGAACTGTTCAGCTTAAGTACAATTGTAACATTGAACATTCTTTAAGCTGAAACTACTGTTATTGTTACTGAATGTGTACATTGTATATCCTTGTACTTTATTTTGTCAACAACATTCCTTATCTTATCTAATCCTTATAATAGATTATCCTGGTTAAATGGCTAAGTTCATATAAATAAACAAACACAGGGCACCCATGAACGCACGGTTTCTTTCCTAAACTTTCCTAGCAACGTAAAAGCTTTTGTTTAGGCGTATTCTCTGTGATTTGGTCAGTGCTCGAAAAGCAGGCAGAAACGTGTCCATTCCTCTCGCAGCTCGACCGAGGGCCTGCAGACTGCCGTTCAGAAAGGCGGGGTGCTGTCGGGTCAGTACCCGGTGAAGGCGGAGGGGAAGGAGCTGAAGATCGTGGTGCAGCCTGAGACCCAGCACCGCGCCCGGTACCTGACAGAGGGCAGCCGGGGCTCCGTGAAGGACCGGACGCAGCAGGGCTTCCCCACCGTCAAGGCAGGTTCCAAACTGACAGCTGGCCCAGGGCCTGGCACACCAGCCGCACCCTAATGTGTTCTTACACCTTCCCGTAAAGCTTCGTCACACCTGCCCCCCCTAAAGAGCTGACACACCTCCTTACACACCTCCTTACCTCCTTGAGTTGATAACATAAACCAACAGACAAAAGAGGAAGTGGCAGTATTACAAGTTTATTAGAGCTGTTATCAGTGCCGATTTGAAGCTGTGTTCATTTCAGCAGATTGTTGGCACCATGGCGCTGTATAAATATTGCCCAACAACTTAAAAGTTATGTTCCGCTAAAGTTATGTTCTGATGATTCAAGTCGGTACTGACCTTATTCCCCTGATATGCGTTCCCCACATGTGGATCAAAGCTAGCTGTTGTTGCTTATTATTATTATTATTATTATTATTATTATTATTACATACTTTGGCCATGTGTCATACACCCTGTGTGGCTCATCACGAAACTAATCAAGACTGTAATAACATCTGTCTTTCTAAATAGGATCCATATAAATAACGCTGCTTTGCTGCTGCTTTATTCATTAGCGTGCCAGAGGTTAATTTCCTTCTTCCAAAATCAACCGTGTTGTTGACTGTCTCCGCAGCTAGAGGGCGTCAGCGAGCCGGTGGTGCTGCAGGTGTTTGTGGGTAACGACGCGGGGCGCGTGAAGCCTCATGGTTTCTACCAAGCCTGCCGGGTGACTGGTCGCAACACCACGGCCTGCAAGGAGGTGGACGTGGAGGGCACCACAGTCATCGAGGTGTGCCTGGAGCCCAGCAATAGCATGACCCTTGCGTAAGGACCCACCCCTCTCCTCATTTGTGCGCACACCACGCGCTACACACTACAGTTTCTCATTGGGTCCATCAGCAAGGACCGTGAGTTTAGCATCCATCCCTTGTGCTGCTGGATTAAACTCTCGAATCATCTTCATGGGAAATGTTTCTAAGCAATGTCTCTCCCCCCCCCCTCCAAATGCTGAGGGATCCATAACTTTGGAGAACTGTGTGAACCTTTATTTGTGCTTGCCGGAACATCACATGAGATGTTGCAGCACATGTGGGAAATGGGAAATGTGTATGGGTCAGCTGAAAAAGGGGAAACGCTCCTCCTCAAATGTGGGGTTTGGGGGCGGGGGGGCGGTTGTGTATAAATCGTCATGGTCACGGAGCTGACCGCTTCGTGTCTCTGCAGGGTGGATTGTGTGGGGATCCTGAAGCTCAGGAATACAGATGTGGAGGCCCGCATCGGCGTCGCGGGCTCCAAGAAGAAGAGCACGCGGGCCAGGCTGGTGTTCCGGGTCAACATCCCCTGTCCCGATGGGTCCACTCTCACCCTGCAGACCCCGTCATCCTCCATCCTCTGCAGTGAGTGGCTTATCCCACTAGGGTCCTCCGGGGGCGAAATCGTCAGGGATTTGAGCTGACGGTTCCACTCCTGTTAAAAGTCTGTGGCTGGAGTGAAAGACAACTGATCAGTGTTTGGTATCACACTTGCTTTTGACAAGGAGTGTAATGACTGTTCGATAAGAAAGATTGAGTGTTCATTTGGATGTGCAGTCCCTCAAATAGCCCGCCTCCCCGTTTAGCATTCATTAGCTATAACTCTGTTCCACCCACGTAAATAAAAAGCAACAACAGCTAGCTTTGATCCACATGCTCAGTAGACAAAATAAAACGAAGAAACAATTTTGTTGCTTTTGATTGGTAAAACTGCGCTTCTTCCCAGCAACAGTATCTAAAACAGCAAATCGCAATTTATAGCACATTATGGATACTGTAGGTCTGTAGACTTTCTTGTTATGTGATTACCAGTAGCTTGCTTTTTATATTTAAAAAATATGTACTCTAATATAGACATATTTTGGTGTTTAAAAAAAGGCAAGGAATTATTTGATTAGACGCTCATCTCTATTAGTTCAATGTTGTACGGAGGGGTCCCATTTTCCTTTAATGCTCCTTGCACTTATCCACTTTGCCACTGGCCAACACCGTTTGCTAAATCCACCCCTTCCTCGCGTGTAACCAGGCCGGCCCTCGAGAGGTCACAGCAGGTGGCACAATGGAGATGTACCTTGGCTTACGAGCATGGCTTCGACACACTAGTGGAAAAAGACAGTAATTCTTCTTGAGAGTGGTCCCGTATAACAGGAAGGGATATTGGCACCATTAGCTAGAGTGCAAGAGAGGGTAAAGGCGGATTTGGCTTTGTGGAGTGCGTCCACGCATTATGCCAGCAGCTGTCTGTGTAGACATCTCGCTTAAAAAAAACAACCTTCAGCTGAATATTTTCTAGGCATACAATAAAGGCCAATGCTAACAAACAGGTTATTATTCAAGCTAGGTTAGGCCACACGATTATGAAAGGTGTGCATGTATATATACTTGAAATGGAATCTATCACGGTTTGCACTGTGAAGGCTTTGTCCCTATAAATACATTTGCACCTGAGAAACCTGGTGAGATAACTTGGCACTTGCACCCAGGCAGCAAATACTGCTAGCTCATGTGAAGGCACACAGCATTTTCAGTATTTACAAAAAGACAGAAGGGAAAAGCATATAGTTATTAGTTGGGCATGCTGGGTTTTTATCATGGACAGTGCATTGGAAGTTCCATTTTCATATTAGCCAGAGATTGTAGTCGTTGAAATGTGGCACCTTAAAACAAGTGTCTCATTTGAACCTTAGTTCTGAGCAAGATTTTATTTATATTTTTTTGCCACTGCGAATGCTTTTCTTACCTCGTTGTTAGTTTAGGCAGACTGGTGGTAGTGTTTGTGGTATTATGTCAGCACTGTAGCACAGTCCTACTGTATGACAGAACGGAGGAGGGCAAACAAAGACCCCTTTTTCTAGACGTTCACAACCGAAGCCCAGGCTAAAATCAGGGCCAGAAAAGCTGATTTCAGACATGCTGTGTCCTGGATACATTTGCACGGTTTATTTTGGGTTAGCTAGGTGGCATTCTAATTATGTTGTTGACTTGTGATATTATTTTGATATTTATTTTAATGTTAAACTGTAAGTTTGAATGCCCATAAACCTGTGTGTCTCTGTACATCTTCCATTTGTGCTACACATGCACACTCATACCGATAGACATGCACGCATGCGCACAATAGGTGTGGACATTGTTACATCATGGCAGTTATACCATAGCTTAAGCTTTCCCATATTAATATTAATGTTTGTATTAAATCATGTGAGTAAATATGGCTTCAAGTAAATAGTACTGTGGCCTGGCATGCCAAATACCTGAAACAATCCTCATTATATTGCATCTGGTTTGACCGATTGCTTTTTTCATTCACTCTCTGCGGGGAAATGTACGTTAAAAAACCCCAAAAAAACACAGCGGGCCAATGCGTGGAACTCCCACTCAAACAGGAAAAACTGCGGCGGGCACATGAAATCCTTCAAGCATTGTTTACCAAGGATATGGGAGAGAACTAGAGAGAGAGACGGGGGTCAAAAATGAGTGAATACAAAATCTGAGTGAAACCCCTCTGTGGGGCACTGCTCGGCAGTTAATAAAAATAACACTACTGAGCATGTTCTTTACCCTCTGCGGGGCTGAAGTGCAGGGCTGCAGAGGGGCCTATGCAAGGGTTTAGAGAGAGGATTATACAAATAAAGAGCCAACCCTCACAAAATGTTCCAGCACAAAAGCTTTTGAAAGATAAAATGCAAAAATGTCCTCTAAGAATTGACATTTTTGTTCGTGCCAGCCAGCTTCTGAGGTTGTATTTTTGGTTCAGCACCCGAAGAACATTTACAAATAGTTTTAACACAGTTGGGCATACCAAATATTTTCTTTCCCATTATTAGTATTGTTCTAAAACATTAGGAGTTGATCCTCTTTGTACAAAGTATAGCTCACTTTGACATTTCGAGGGGTTTGTGGAAGAGGGGCATCGATATCGCTGCAACAATGTTGACAGTGTAGGTTATATAACAATAATCTTAATAACGTTTTGAAGATCAATAAACCTAAACAGGGTTTCAGTAATTTACCAAGACTCAAACCAGAAAAGTATAATGCCGAGCAGTGAACTCCAAACAAGACGACTTCTTCTTTTTCCTCCTGCCCGAGCAGCAGAAATGGCCTTCTGAAGCTGTAGTTTGTGTGCTGAGTAATTGGTTTGAACAGTAAGCAACCTCGTAGATCCACAGGGATAGGAACAGGACTGCACTGCTCAGCGAGTGGGTCTTAACCCTTTTGAGGAGTGAGGTTTTTTTATTATAAAGTTCTAATTCAGTGTTTTAGTTTTTTTGAGGAAACAAATGTTTGAATGGAAAATGTTTAAACTTTCAAACAATAACTTTTCCATATGAAATAGCCATACCTGTGTGGTGGAACAGCTTATGTACTAACTAACCAGAGAGTAAACTAAAATGCACTGGATAAGGGCATCTACTAACCAAGGGAATAACTATTTGAACCTGTTTTAAATGTTTGTATGAGTTTTGAGTGCCTTGGTGTGTGTTCCTTTTGTGGCCTCTCTATGGTGCTGGGTGTGTGATATTTAATGGCAGAAACTATTTAGGTTTCTCTAAGAGCATCTGCTAAATGGCTATAACGTAAGGTAAAGTGGAGAATTGTGGCTGTTTATCGGCGGAAACATGGCTCTACCGAATGACTCGGGCCGTTTGTGCCTCTGAAGCTTTGTTAACATCCTCCCTGTGTGGCATCCACAGCCCAGCCTGCAGGCGTGCCCGAGATCCTGAAGAAGAGCCTGCACAGCTGCACGGCGAAGGGCGGCGAGGAGCTCTTCCTGATCGGGAAGAACTTCCTCAAGGGAACCAAAGTGGTATTTCAGGAAAATGCATCAGGTAGGCCAATAGACCAAGAAGGTTTATCTGGATTATATTCAGTCGTGTTGTTTTTAAAAAGTACTTCCTTTCTAGTGTTGGTTATCACCATTGTGATTAATGTTTGTGTTGTGCTTCAAGATGAGAAGTCTTGGAAGGCAGAGGCCGAGATCGACATGGAACTGTTCCATCAGGTACGTACAGGTTTTTTTTTAACCATTGGCCCACAGTAGCGTGTCCAAAGTTCCCTCCCCGACAGAAAACAACTGTGACCTTCCTGCACATGATGCAGATGTAAGCACCCTAAAAGGGGCTTATTTCAGAGTTTTGATTAGGTCCATTGGACATGATGACACACGCATGGTGACTGGACCAAGACCTTCAGACTCAGCAGATCAGCAGACCGTTTAAAATGGCTGCCTCGAACAGGATATCGGGGATGTATGCTTATACACTCATTCACATTTTTAAACGCTGAGCTGTCGCTGGTCTCGAGCGATTTCCTGTCATCTGCATGCCTGTCAACCACAGTCACACCCTGTCTGCCTCCACACGGTGTAGTACAGTACTAGGGTGTAAAAGCCAAACACAAGTAAATAAAATGAAAAAAGGGCCAAAGTGCTACACTTGAGTGTAGTTCTCCATGCTCCTGTCTGCTCTGGTTTGCAGCCCCTCGCCTCGTTTCCTAATGTTGCCAGTGCATCTGATACATGTGTGATATTTAACCTCAGAGAGTCAAAGGAGGAAGTACTGGTCTGGTCCTCTTTGAAATTAATCCACCTTGTTTCTGTGTTTCTCGATTCAGAATCATTTAATTGTGAAAGTCCCTCCGTATCAGAACTTGGCGATATCGTCGCCTGTGTCGGTGGGGATCTACGTGATGACGAATGCCGGGAGGTCCCACGACATGCAGTCTTTCACCTACACTCCGAAGCCAGGTTAGTCTGTTCTGCTGCACTAGAATCGGGTTTGTGTCAGATCCTGTTCCAGTGCATTAGAATCAGGTTTGTGTCAGATCCTGTTCCACTACTAGAATCCAGTTGTGTCCGGTCCTGTTCCACTGTACTAAAGTCAGGGTTTTGTTTGATCCTGTTCCACTACACTAGAATCAGGGCAGTGTCCAATCCTGTTCCTGGAATACTGCACTGGAATCAATACAGTACTTTATCCTGTTCCACTGCTATGTGTCAGTGCTCCATCTTGTATATCTGTATGTTGGTCTTGTATATTTCAGTACTTTTTTCATCAACACCTAGAGTTTGATTTCTCATCATCATTCTATTGTTCAAGTCTGTTTTCAGAGGCACACACTCTATGCTAAATTCATATTTTTCCACATTGCCTTTTAGAGATTAGAACACCGCTGCAGATAAGGCTTCTTAGATAAGGCTTCTTCAGTAATGCGTAGAGCGGAAATTAAGTACCGTCACAATGTTCTGCACGGAAATACATATGTGAAAGTAATCTTGACGGCAGACGCAATTTTAGAAATCCAATTTGATTCATATTACAAATATTAAATGTGCACGGGCAGATTTCGCCACACCGTGGCTAAAAGTAGCTAGCTCAGCGCTTCTCGGATATAGATTGCATTACAATGAAGTTAATGACCGACTGATTCAATTATCCCTTTAAATCAAGAAATAATGAGGCTCAACTTGCCATTAAGGCAAGATGGCCCACAGCTACACTGCTTTCAAATCCATTCTCCAAGGCATTGCCTTGTACTTCCACTTCCATCTCTTCTATCGCACACTGTATAAACCTTCAGTTCTCTGAAATGTAATACTAATCCACCAAGGTGCAGAGCCGAGGCCGCTCCCACTGATTTTAGGTAACTTATCTGTTCAGGTGTTTCTTTGTTATATTATGGTGTCGTATGTATTCAGGTATTTACAAATCGAGGCACGGTAGTATGATTGAAATCGATCTCTCGCATTAGCGCTTGTTATATTGCTCATACACTCGCTGGTGTGGGAGTGTTGTAAGCCAGATCTGTGTCACTGTTGCTCATAAAACTCATGCGGATGCACTTATGTTCCCTTGTGCTGTAAGTCGCTCTGGATAAGTGACTGTAATGCAATACATAATGCAAAGAGGGTGAAACTGATCACAGCCATTTCATGTATGTACAGCTGTTCTTGCCTGGTTTTAAGGAAGTATCTTTTACCCCACAGAGTTTTTAATGCATGGCATAGCTTGTCAGGTCACATAGTGGAAGCAGACACCCATAGGGTATTCAAGGCCAAGCTTGACGCAGTGCTGGATACTCTCTAAACGGAAGGCGAAATGAGAAGCCTTTGATGGGCGTGAATGCCCTGTTCTCATCATCATTCTTACGTGCGTAGCCAGAGACAGAAAAATATACATCCGATCCCCTCCTTTCCCCCTTTCATCAGTCAAACTGTCACACCGTGTGTGCTGGGTGGAAATTCGCATGTATGTAAATAAAACAATGAAACAAAACCGGGAAGTTTCAGTCTTCCTCTTGAGAACCTCAGCCCTTTCATGTTTAAAATCGTATCCAGTCCTACATGTTCAGTTTTTTTCCACGTGTCATTGAGTACATTTTAAGTTTATTTTTTAAATTGAACTGGAACTATTCCAAAACCTTTTTTCAAAGGTTTCTCTTCTCTTGTGCCGACACAGGAGGGTCGAATTAATTAAATAACCTGTTCCTTCAGGGAAAATACATCCATGACAAGTCATTTCATTGTCCGTGTAGTGCAGTCTTGTAATGGTATACTGTTGATTGTTGATTGCCTCTGACATATTTCTCAAATTCCAAAGCGTCACCTTTGGGGGGGGCATAAGAAAATTCTCCTTGAGTTGTAACAAAATTGTCATGTCCACTTCTCTTAATGTGGTATACTGACACTTCATGGCTCGAAACACTACAGAGAAACTAAGCAAAGAGAAGCTGGGCTGCATCTAAGAGGATGATTGGCCGAAGATGTGCATGTGACCTTAACATCCTTGCCATTTCTCTCCTGTAGCGATAACCGTGGATGTGCCTGTCAAGAAGGAAGCTCCGCCCCCAGTCAAGCAATGCTCATTTGAAGAGCAGATTAACGGTATGTGTGTATCAGTGTGTGGATGAGTATTGAATCCAGACCGTGCCAGTGCTGACTGTAGCTAGAATCCCGTGGGGCTATGTATATGTATTGGCAGTAACATTCCCCAGGGAGGTTCAGTCAGCTGGGTTGTCTGTGTCTCATCTCACCAGCAACCCCCGCTGGCCAGTCGGGCACCCACTGTCTGCCGGTACAAAGCTACACATGTAGTGTCTTCCTCCGACTCATGTGCACGCTTAACTTGTGTACTGCGGTGTGACATGCGTTTCATGCGTGACATGCGTTTCAGAGGAGAGCGCATGCTTTATAAACTGCTGTCTATGAAGGTGGTTTAAACTGTGCCAAAAAACCCTGCTCCTCAAAATGCACTGATTCCACTCCAATCACCTTCAAATCTCCATAACCTGTGCTGATGCACCTGGAAATGCATCATGTCAACAGTTGTTGTTGAAACAAAACACAGTTCATTGTGCTCTCTCATTGTGCTCTGGGACGTTGTCATAACGTTGTTTTTGTGTTGTTCGTCCCGCTCCTGAAGTAATGCAAAGTAACAGCTGCCTGGACAGTGCCTTGATGAGCATGATGCCCCTGGTCAAGAGGGAAGATATCACTCCCATGGAAGTATCCAGCAATTCCTCCACAGGGACCATGTTCAAGGTAAATGGCTCAAACATCAGTGGTCTGCTCACCGATAAGAAATTTGCGCCTTCCAGTGATTGGTAGTTTCGTAGAATGGTTAGGAAACTGGGCTTGTAACGTGAAGGTTTCAAGTTCGATCCCCAGGTGGGGAACCGCTGTTGTACCCTTGAGCAAGGTACCTGAATTGCCTCAGTAAATATCCAGCTGTATAAATGGATAGTATGTAAACGAATGTAAGCTGTGTAAGTCACTCTGGATAAGATTGACAGGGCCAATTTGTTAACCGTGTGTGTCCCTGACCAGATGGATTAGGTTAATAACCTTATTCTTATTCTGTAGGTTTTCAGTTTACAAGTGTAAATGTTTTTATCTGAAGGCCCTGGTTTTCACACCTTTTTGCTTGCGTCACACTCTTGAGCAGACCTCGGACATCATCGGGTCGGCCCAGCAGACTCTGGAAATGAACTCCAGTGCCCCCCCAAACGCCAGCCCGTACCCCTGCCCCATGTCCCGCCAGTCGGGCGACCAGGAGCAGCAGCAGGGCGTGGCCTACGGTGGCGCAGAGCCCCTGAGCACCATACAGAAGCAGGACCTGGCGGGTAGCGGCTCCTTCTCCATGCCCAGCGACGCCCTGCTCCAGCAGGTGCCCCAGCAGTTTCTCCTGGAGGCCGGGGAGAGCCTGGCCCGGGACAGGGGGGGGCTGCCCCAGATGGTGGAGGCTCCCCAGCAGCCGTCCCAGCTGCCCCTGTTCCCCCAGGACGGGGTGGCCCAGCTGGAGAGGGCCGTGCGGCAGCTCCAGGCGGGCGGGTTTAGTGGCGCCAGCGGCTCGGGGGCCGCCCCCAACCTGGTGCAGCGGGTCCTGGAGGCGGCTGTCGCCCAGCAGCGTCTCAGCTCGGTGATGTACAGCTCCGCCAGTGACGCCGTGCAGCAGCAAGTGCAGGAGCTGCGGTTGGCCGAGAGCTCACTCGCCAAGCAGCAGCAGCAGCAACAGCAGCAGCAGCAGGTCCTGGGGGGTCTACAGCAGCAGCAGCAGCAGCAGGTCCTGGGGGGTCTACAGCAGCAGCAGCAGGTCCTGGGGGTCTACAGCAGCAGCAGCAGCAGCAGCAGGTCCTGGGGAGTCTACAGCAGCAGCTCCAGACAGAACTCTTCCAGCCCCCGGTCCCCATGCAGTGTGGCCTGTTCCAGGGCGGGTCCCGTAGCGAGACGCCGGAGCAGCAGGGCTCCCCGCAGGCCATGGTGCAGAACCACGCCGCCCTCTTCCAGCCATCGGACGGCCTGCTCTGCGGCACCCCCCAGCAGCAGCAGGCTGCGCTTTTCCCACAAGTGGGCGAGCTCCTCTCCATCCAGACCTCCAACTTCCTCCAGCAGGCCCCCTCGCACCCATCCCCGCCGCAGCAGCTGTTCCACACCCCCAGCTCCCTGGGTGAGGCGGCAGACCCACAGGGGGCGCTGTTCCAGACTGTCTCCCTGACCTCGCTGACGGGGTCGGCCCTCACCCCAGAGCAGCAGCAGCAGCCCGCCACGTCCGGCCTGTTCCAGCTCGCCCCCGATGCCGGCCAGCAAGAGCGGGCGCAGATGGTGTTCTCGCCCCCATGCAGACCGCGCCCGCCGAGCCGCAGCCCGTGTTCCAGGCCCCCATGGAGCAGCAGCAGTCGTCGCAGCCGCAGCCCCCCGCGCAGCCGCAGGGCTCCCTGTTCCAGAACCTGTCCCCCCACACCCCCTCCGGTGTCCTCCCACCCCCCCAGCCTCAGCCGACCGGCCTCCTCTACTGCAGCAACGGCCTGGGTTCCCGTGAGCAGCCGTGTAGCCTGCTCTTCAGCCCCCAGGGCCAGGTGACCCCCATGAGCAGCAGTGGCCTTGCCCCGCAGGAGCCTCGGGGCGCCCCCCTCCTGTTCTCCCAGGCGGGTGCAGTGGAAGCCTCTGAGCCCATGTCCTTCCAGGACCAGAGCTCGGTGGTGGGGGCCCAGCGGGCCAGCGAGCCCCCCCGGCAGGGGCTTTTCCAGGACCAGCAACCCATGCAGGTGGCTCCCAGCTCCGGCCCTGCCTCCGAGCAGCCCATCACCATCTTCATGCCCCAGGGGGGCATGGGCCCCCAGGAGTTGCCCCAGACCACCATCTTCGCGGGGCAGAACGGTGTGGCGGGGCTCCAGACCACCAGCTCTTCCCCCGTGCAGCAGCAGCCCGGCTCACTGTTCCAGACGGCCGTGAACGGGACCCTGGGCCAGCCCTGCCAGGCCCAACAAACCGGCCTCTTCCTCTTCGGTATCCAAAACAGTGAGGATTATTTCTGCCCCGTCTGCTGAATTTCTTGTTCGTTATTATTTTGGTAGCCAATTATACCCTCGATTTCTTTCGATTCGCCCCCCACGAACTCGCCGCCCGTCACTACGGGTCAAGCTAATACCCCAAGGCCGGCGATGATCCGCCTTCTCAGAGACGGAACTCGCCCACCTACTTTCTAGAGACACCCTTAGATTTGCGATTGCCTTGATCAGTGGCAAGAAATCTCAATTAAATCCATGTTGATTCCATGAAGTAAGAAAATAAAATGTGAAAAATGGCAAAGGGGGTGAACACTTTTTATACCCTGTGTGTGTGTGTGTGCGCGTGCGTGCGTGCGTGTGCATATAGTATGTATAAGTATAGTAGCACTGATAATCTGTTATGAAATGAAGATTCAATCTACAAAGCTTCCATTGAATCTTCATTCTATAAAGCACACTTTCCGAACATCGCAGCTTGGAAAGTTTTAAGGTGCCGTTATTTGTAGAGGCACAAGGAAGACCTTGTTTGGTCGCTGTCTCGATCTTCGTCTGCAGCCGGTCGCCGGCGAGACGGCGGCACCCAGTGCTGCTGACGCGTGACTTCCTACCCTGTCTTCCTGTCAGAGTGCGGCCAGCTGATAAACGTCCCGGGCCCCACGCTGTCTGACCAGCTCATCGCCATCAGCCAGTCGTGCCAGAGCCAGCGGCAGTGCCAGAGCGACGCCCAGATCCAGTCCCTGCTCAGCCAGACGCTATCCGACACCGGGGGCATGCAGGGGGGCCTGAGCGTCTCGCAAAACATGGAGAAGATCGATGACCTGCTCGTCAGCCTGCAGGAGGGCAGCAACCTCTCACGCTCCTACTGAGGGTGAGAGACGCTCCCGACACCAGCCCAGCAGTGGACAGCAGGAAAAAGGGTGGGAGTGGGGCTCAGGGAATAGGGAAAGGGGTAGGGGTAGGTGCAGGGGTCAGGGAATATGGGATAAGTCTGGGTGCAGGGCTTGGGGAATATGGAAATATGCAGGGTGAAGGGATTGGGGAATAAGGAAAAAGAAATAATAATAGTAAAGACCTCCTCTTCTCTTCACCAACTGTAATATGGCTGTACGTCCATGAACAAACCTACTGTGTAAGTCGCATGGGCATATTAGACCGCCTCCTTATTATGGGACGAGAAATTCATGCTACAGAAACATACAGGTGTGCCGGTTACTCTCCGAACTCCTGTCTGTTGGTTTTAACGATTTCCGTTTTCAGAATATCCCCACTGGAGAAGGTCTCCAAGGGTAAACTGTTCCTTCTTTCTGCTGGTGTATTTCAGTATAAACTCAGCTTTGTCAGTAAAGCTTTCTAGCTTTGAGTTGTGGTGCACCAATATTTATTTTTTCTCAGAGACTTCCCTGTCCCGAGGAAGCATCTAAAAAACAACATGGATCCTGTTTTCTTATTTTTTATTTGACTTAAAACACAAAGCATTGCTAGGGCTCCTGATTGGCAGTCGGTAAATGCACTTGAGAGCATGAGAGCAGGCTGAGCCGTATTGTCTAGACCAGTGTTTCTCAATCCATTCCTACAGGGCACACTGCCCTGGACATTTTAATTCCAACCTCTGCTCGCAACCTATAATCTGCATCGGTCGTCTGTTAATGATCACTTGAGCATGATTAAGTGGTGGTTGGAATACAAATTTCCAAAAAACATGCAGGGCAGTGTGTCCCTGTAGGAATGGATTGAGAAACACTGGTCCAGACCACTCCTGATCTTTCAGAACTGCAAGGTATGCTGGTTTTCATTTTTACTCAGCCCTTATTCGATCAATGACAGCCATTGGTGACACAGTTAACTCACCTCACCTGGTTTCTCGAGCCAAATTGATTGCTGATTCCAGCCTGCCCTGCGTGCTCTCCAGGACCCCCTGGAAGTTGGCCACCTTCCTGGTCCAGAGGTTTCTTCAAGAAGCAAAGAAACAATGCATTTTCGTGATGCCTTCTCGCTCACTCTCTGTGCAGGACCCGAGAGGACTCTTGCCTCAGTCGGCAGGCAGGGAGGGGGGTCCTGGCGGTGAGGAGGAACACCTGGTGCGGAGTCCTGTCCTGACCCACACGCCCCATCAGGACTCCAGAATCAGTTTCAGTTTTAAATCTGTAGCGCCCTCAGGAGTGCTGAGGCAGGGTGGGGTGGGGTGGAGGGTTGGTCTGCCCTCTCTGGTTTGGCCTCAGCTGAGGTTGAAGCCCAGTTGGGGGTGGAATGTCCGAGTTTATATAATGAGTTTATACAGGACTACACTGTGGCCACTTGACTGGTCTATGAAGCATAGTTTCTGTCTCCCTTGCTCGATCTCCCTCAATTTTTTTAATAACTCTTTTCGGTAAATGTAAACAACGAAAGAAAAAAAAAACTGTACAAATCAAGAAAAGTAAACCTTTGTATGATATTTTTTACCTTCTACCTTCAGCACTTTATAAAACTCTTCTTTGTGACCAGTCACTCCTTATACGGACCTGTAGCTCTCCATGGATTCGGTGGTCCGTTATGTGTGTTCGTTTAAAGCGAGAGGAAAAAATATTTGTAAGTCTTGATTCTTATATGGATTTCTCTTCCCCAGGTTCACTGTATATATTTCTATTTTCTTGTGCATGTTTTTCATGGCTAAAAGTTTTATATGGAGTCCCATTTCATTGGCCTGGCTTGGGGGGGTAAAATGATCCCCGCTTGTGTGTGTGTGCGTGCTTTGTTCTTTGTTTGTTCTATCGTTGTTCACATGAATGCTTACATAGCTGCAGATCTAAACTTGCCGCAAAGCCGCCAAACTGGTCTGTGTTCCCTTTACCCTGGCAGTGCGCGCGCAGGATCGTCGGAGATGGATCGCTGCCAGACCTCACTCTGTTTGTGTTCTCTGAGAGATTTTGGCAGCCAGGTGTATGTGCTTAATGGGGGGTGGGGGGTCTCAGGAATACCTGAGAAAAGTCTCTCTTACTGCTGTCCTCAGATTTTGTACGAAGTCTGTTTTTTGTACTTGTTTTTAACTTCATCGTCACTAGTCTCTTTTAAAGAAAAAGGATGCAGATCGGTGAGGTGTGGTTGACTAAAAAGGGCCGCTGCGTTCTCCTCTCCCCAGCATCAGGGGTGCGGACAGTGTTCGTTGGGGTGTTTTTATTTTTATTTTTATAAAGGGACCTGCTGCTGCTCTCACTTTGGAAGAGAGACATCTGCGACTGGCGTTCTCAAACGGTCGTCAAGTGCGGACGCTTTCCTTTCCCTCCGTCGTCACGGATATTTATGCTTTCAAGTGTTTTTATCGTCGCTTTATTTGCCGATTTTTAGCCCTTGTCTAATATGTATTTTAAGGAGAAAGAAAGACAAGAAACCATATCCAATTAATCGTTCATGGTACGGTCTGTGTCCCAGCCCACTTAGTGTGAGGATTGGCTTGGTGTTTTTGATTGGTGTTCTCGGTTAAACTCCAGATGTTTCTTTAAAAAAAATTTTTTTAGTTTTTTTTCCCGTATATTGGTTTGTTCCTCCCCTGTAAAAAGTTTTTAACTGGCTGTGATGTTACCATGTGAAACGTAAATGTGTTCAGCACATTGGCAGATGTGGCGACGAGGTTGCCATGTACTGTTTTCATGTTTTTGTTTTGTTTTTGGTTAAGTACCCTGAACTGTGTACTATGATGTAAAGTTACAGATGTACGTTTATAGCTTTCTTAATTCTATGTATGTTGTAAAATATGCCATGCTTAGATTAATTCTAGTTTGATATATTTATTTGTCCCATGCTGAGTTGTAACAGCAGTTGGATAATCAATGTATTTTTTGTGGAAACCTGACCCTATACTGTCAACAGTAGAACTTTTAGAACCTCTTTTAGACCAAGGAAAGCACAGGAAGCTAGTTTTGGGACAGCAATGCCAAACATGAAGCCATACAAACAGGTAGACCATAATCAATAAAAAATTATTTCAGAGAATTTGTAAAAAAAACGATGTGTGTATTACCTCATAAACGGTGTACGTTGCACATGTGACTGCTACATCTGATGCCGGACCAATTAAAACGGAAGACATTCTTTATATATTGTTTATATATATATATATAAAAATATATTTTGGTAGCATATGGAAGACTTTTATATGTGTTATAAACACAATAAAGTTATTTTTTTTCCAAACTTAAGCACACCGAGTTACAATTCTGTTTTCCACTGTTACTTTTTAATAAGGGTGGTGTATGAGGAGGCCAAATATTATATATGTATATGTATATGTATATAATTATTTTAATGGGGGGGAAGCAAAATTATTTGCCAATTTTTGGACTTTCCTCGAAGGAATTCGGGGGAATCGGGGGTGGTGTATACATGCATATCCTCTCTTGGATGCACATAGTTTATTATATCAGCCGGATTAACCAATTACAGTTACAATTATAACTTGAAATAAAATGAAGTGTGTTGGACAGCGGTGTAAGCATATTCCAGGAGTACCAGTCACTATCTTGTTTAATGGAGGATGCACATGTGCCTTGGCAAACCTTGCGTTTAGAATAGAAAACAGATTCCCTGTACCATAGCTGCCTGCTTATGTTCACCAATGGTACAGCTGTCAGTGGAATTTGTCTTTTTGTTGATAAATAACTCTGACGGATTAGGTTTTAGATAAACGGATTAGGTTTACCTCAAAATAACCCCAAAAAGTGACTAGATAAGTGTATAGTTCTGTGCATTTTTGTTGTACGTCTTATTTTTTTACTAAACCATCCATTGCATTTATGTTGTCAAACTTAAGTGCAATTGAAGTCTTGTCTCAAACTGCTATGCAGCTTGACTCAGTATAACTGTAAATCTGTTACTTTTATCTTTTCTAAAAAATAAATTATATTTAGCCTCTTGTGATTTATTTGTTATGGGGGGAAAAGGGGGAAATGATAACAAATGATTATAATTATGATTATTTATGTAACTTAAAATGCTTTCTCTTGCTGTGTGGCACCAGAGAGATTATCTACAACATGTTAATGTGAAAGGACTGACTTTGATGACATCATCAAGATGGCAGATTTCACAGAAATATGTGTCACCAGCATTTAAAAAAAAGTATTATAAGTGCCAGACAGTTTGCATAACATTTCCAATGTGTTCTTAGCTGTCTGGACATCTGATGTGAACGTTTGCTTTAAAACCAGTAAATATGTATTTGGTTTCTGGGCTTAAGTAGTTGACATATAGCACTGACATGGGGTGGGTGTGGGGAGCAGATTGTCTATGTGTTTCTAGCTTCTATGTGAACAACTTTATGTTTAAAATATAAATATACAATATGTATTTTGCTTTTGTCAGGGCATTTGTATACTCACAGTTATGTTTCTGTCAACTTTATGCTATCAATATATCAATAAAAAAAATAGATTTTAAGTTTTCCTTTTCATCAAATTGTTTTTTGTTTTTTTCATTCTGTTGTGTTGGTGAAGAAAATGTTTTGCCTGTTTTCTCACTCAAGAACAAGCTTTTATGGTGATTATGTAAATCCATGTCTTTGAGAGAGCAATAAAACCTTCAAACCAACAGGATTTGGATTACATTTTGAGTTCATTCAAAATGCTAATACTTCCTGAAAAATTTAGAAACTTTGGAAAACACTTCCACTGTGAAGCAGGACACTACTACTGCATACTACAACTCCTCTGTGAGATTGGGACAGGACTCCGCATGATTTATTAATTTATTAATTACCAAACAATACAATGTGTACATACAATGTAAGGATTACACTACAGAGTCAATCTGTCAAACAGAACATTACAAAATGTATTTTTTTCATCAAAAATGTACAATCAGAGGTTGGAACACGCATGGAAAGTGTTATTGTAAATCAAAAATCTAATTTTAAAAAGCTAGCTTTAAACTGCAGGTCATATTAATGCCAAGAGGACCAAAGGTGCCAAGCTGCTGTTTTGCAACTTTTGAGGAAAAGTGTTTAGACTGCAAGCGATTGCTAATTCCAGGTCTGGAACCCTGAACTGCACTACCCCAAGATTACCACAGAGGGCGTTAGGTGGTCGTTCTTGTAGCAGAAACTTATAATGCGTCTTTCCTAGCTAGTACATTGAACTCTGCCAATGTGGGTGAGAGTTTTTTTGTAAAAACCTTACATAAAGCAAAGTAACATTTCAGGGATTTTATGATGGATTGAAGATTACTGTCATGGTCTTTGAGGTCACTGAGTCATAACGACTGCTACTTGAGCGGCCTCCTTCACTTCCTCCTTGGGTTTTCTGTAGGTAAGGGCATCGTCCAGCAGAGGGAGCCATAGTCCAGAAGATGGAAAAGAGAATATACAGGTAGTGGCAAAAAGGTGGAAATTCTTTAACTAAATGAGGGACACGGTGTATATTAAAAGCAGGTACTTCCATACAGGTGTTGGTACTGAGTTAATTAAGCAATTAACATCCCAGCATGCCCAGGGTCATGTACAAAAACGTTGGGCAGGCCTGGTTGCCTATAATTATGGTTAGCATGACTAGAAGGCAATAGTCCAGGCATTATACGACATGACCTTGAAAAAATTGCAACAGAAAGGCTTTCAACTGTTTTAGTCTCATAAATATGTTATTTATAACATATCAAAAGTCTTAAGAAATCCAAGTGGTGGAAAGTATTGAAAATACTGAAATAGGTGATGCCACAATTTTCCATTGCCGCCCAAAAAAAAAAGGACTTATGGATGTCTTCTTGTCTGACGTCCACACAAAGGGTTCTAGTGGGGGCGGTAGGGATATTTTGGTTCAGATTCTTCCAAAAGCACCAAATTTGGCCCAGATGTTGTCCATACCATACTTTATCAATTTTGCCGGGCGCCAAGACGGGCGCCCACGGGGCAGCCATATTGGCAAAATCCAATATGGCCGCCACCAAAAAAACGAAAAGGGTTAGAATCATAAATGATACCACTTTTTAGGGGTTTTTGGGTTCGGGTAATCTGATTCTGATGTTATTTCAATGATTTGAGGTCAGGTTTACCCCTCAAAGTTAGCATAAAGGTCATTTTGGGGTCAAATCCAGTGTTTCTGGTCCGTCATCCCAGATTCTGCCCCCAAAAATGTATTTTCCCATTATAAGCTGTACATGAATATGTCGCACAAGTTTGACATCTCATTATTTTACGTTTACCCCTCAAGGTCACTAAACAAATCAGTAAAGATTATATTCAGGAACAACTTTTATTCGAATAATTCTGCAGATAATATATAGATAATATCTGTAGTGACAAAATGCTGCCGCTGTGTGCATTTAAATGATCAAAATAAAATACAAGGATCTGTTTAGCAACGCATACCAATAATTACTAATACATTCTGGTTTGCGCTCTATGATGCCAGCAATACGTTTTACTGGCTATCACCTTCGTTATTAAGGCACCCGCCTTCGCATTTGCAGAGGACCGTGCATCGGACACCGGTACGGTTGCATTTGCACCTTCCCGTGCATGCCTTGAGGCAGCCGCAGTGCAAGAGAATGTGACATGCTGCTGAAGCGTCGCTGAGAGTGGTCCATAGTGGTTGCCATGCGGTGCCATCTTTGTGCCAGCCCCACTCACTGAAGTCTGGAATTTCCTTCTGGACCGAGGTGGCCTGACTCCAGTAGAAACTCGCCTGTAATAGCGCCGCTTTACATGCTGGAAAAGTGCGGCTTGGGTAGGTGGGATGCTTTCCAGCGATCTGCTTCCAGTGGTGAAGAGGCGATGTCTGGCCTCATTCACACCAGCTGCACCACACCCCTTGCTGTACATGAGTATGACGAAGCGTTCGATGCGCTGCATATGCACAGACTCAAGACTGAAGAGGTCAGGATTATGCGTGAGAGCCACTAGTGTGTCGGTGAGGTCCGGTATGCTTGTCCAAGCTGTCTTCTTGCCACATCCAAGAAACTGTGAAGTCGTGTCACACCCTGTTAGGCTGTGGAAGAGGGGTAGTGCCAAGGACTTTGACGGGCCAAGATCAGAGTAGATGGTATGGACTGGTATGTCACGATACTTTTACCACTACCAAAACCTACCCAGAGCTCCGATAGGCCAAGCATCTTGAAAAACCGGATTGACAAAACTACGACATCGCTGTCTACTGTGCGAACATAGGCTGTTGTATGACCCTGCTCTGCCGCATGTGCCAGATGCAGGGGGATCCTGGTGTCTGCCTCGGAATGGTTGCACGGCTGAAGTTTTGTGAGATCACAATGCTTGTTGAGAGCACGGTCTTGAAGTGGGTAGTCAGAAGGAGCTTTCCGCCCATGTCAGTCTTGGAGATCTGTGTGCTGATGAATGAGAAGAGGTCCTTTTTGTTCTCCTCGTTTTTAGGAAGCCGCTGTTCCATTCATGCTTCGGGATTGGAGTGCTGCCATCGCCGACTTTTGTCCGTGGGCCATTCCCACGTCGTTGCTGTCTAAGCGCTTTGAGGTTATTTTCCTCGGGGTAATTATCCCACACAGCATCGATGCGTTGGGTACTATCGGTCATTTGGGCCTCCAGAAATGGTATAATGTTGAGCAAGACATACTTGCTGAATGTCTTTGCTGTTGTGGGGCGCACCATGTGGATAACTGCTGCCATATCCAACACCACGACTGTGGCTTGTTTGGCAGAAGCAGTGCGGCCAGTGGGTGCATTGAGGCATTGCAGAATGTTGGACTTCGTCCCAGATCGCAGAGACCCTCGATCCGCCAGGCTCAGTGGCTCTCTCTGATTTTTGAACCGAAAGAAGTCTGTCATGTTGGCATTGGGACGCGACTAATCGAGCTGGAGTTGCTGATGTGTCGCTTTGTGCGGTCCCCTGCGGGAGGGGCACTTCCCACTATATGTGCAAGCATGTGACGAACTCTGCGGCTGGTTTCACGTCCTCGACCACACAAACTACGCGTTGGCTACCGGTCCATGTGCGTGACATGGTCGAGATAGCCGATAAACACCCTCAAGTACATGCTGAATTCATGAAGGGCAATTTTGTTGTGCAGAAATCAGCTAGAAAGTTCAGCCTCATGGCCAAGGACCAAGCCCATGAACAGTCCAACAAAAGCCTCCAGGCGCATGGCGGAGCGGTTGGACTCTATGAAAATCCCGAAGCCCTTACACTGTTTATGCTGACTGGACCTGATTGCACGTGGATAGTTGAGGAGTTTGAGGCCATCAATGACTCACCAACGTCATCGACCACTCATCACGAGGAAGGACACAGCCTGCAAGTAAAGTTTCGAAAGGATGTACTATCGTTCATCAAGGTGGTAGAGCAGCTGGGCAACCCTTTTCCTTGCTACAAATCAGAAGCTTGTAGTACTCGATACACAGAATGTCATGGAATAAGCAGTTGTTACTTCTTTATATCAAATCCATGAAGCTGGCCAAGCCCTTCATGCAGCATACGTCGTGGAAAGATTGGAAAAGGCTTCAGTACCAGTATCTGGTATAGTATACTCCCCCTCTGCAGCCTGGAGAGGCAGAAGATGTGGCTCCCCCTCTGCAGCCTGGAGAGACAGAAGAGTGTGATGCACAGATGTCATCAGAGGAAAATACCCCAGCTGGAGCTGGAACGGGAAACTCTGATCTGGATGAAGTTGCTGTCCTCTATGCACAGTTGATGGAGGGATCAGTGTCTGCAGAGAAGGCTTGCAATGCTGATGTGATGCTCAGAATAAAGGAACTACTCAAACGCAAAACTGAATCCTTGAAATCCTCTAGCAGGACTGCTGCCCTCTGGTTGCAGCACATGGATATGGTAGACATACTTCGTAAGTTTCTGAGAGCTGAACCTATCGGGAATTGGGCACTGCACCTTGAGGCAATATCAGAAATGCTTCCTTTCATGGCAGCATCTGGGCACAATCTCTACACAAAATCGGCTCGGATCTATGTGCAGCGAATGTGCAAGCTCCAGGTAGATCATCCAGATGTCTACAAGAGATTTGGAGAGGGATTCCATGTGGTCAGACGAAGTGATCGCGTATGGGCTGGCCTCTCAGTAGATCTTGTCATCGAGCCGGTGCTTATGAGGAGTATGAAAACCAGTGGTGGCCTCACGAGAGGGCGAGGGATGACAGAGCTGCAACGTTTGAAATGGCTGCTCTCCATGCCAGCTTGTGTTGAAGTCAATAATGCCATGCAAGAGCTGACAGGGGTGAACCACAACACTGGTGACCAGAACAAGGACATGACAGATGCAAGACAAGCACGTGACATGAAGGACACACTCACAGTTCTGAACTATCTCCAAGAAAGACATCCCTTCTGCTCGGATCCAAGCTTGCGCAGTATCTCGACTGGGGTCCATGCGCACCCTTCTGTGAATGTTGATAAGGCAAAGGCGGTTGGAAACACCATCTTGGTCAGCATGGATGGACAGACTACTGCTGAGTACACATTCAAGAAGAGGGACCAGGCAATCACCATGAGTACGAAATCCTCTGTGAAGATTGATGGCGAAGCAGTGCAGATGGATCCTCAACTACTTTTCCAGCGACTCACAATTGCTGCAAAAGCTTCACAAGACCTGGCATCAGTGTTCAAGTATGAGCTGTGTAGTCATCCTTCAGCACTGTTTGACATCTCCTTGCTGCTTCGACAGCCACAGAAGCCAGTGCTAGCAGATGCCATCGGGCGCTCCATACACCAGGCCATGTTCAGTATGTTCTGGATGGTGGAGCACTTGTTCAGCGCATCCCATGGACACGTGGATCCACATACAAGGACATCTGCAAGCTCTACAGCGAGTATGTCACAAGGAAGTATGGAGAGGCAGTTGTTGTGTTCGACGGTTATCAGGGTACATCCACCAAAGACATGACACACCGCAGGCGAGCAGGTGGGAGGGTTGGAGCAACGGTAACCATGGACGAGTACATGCCTGTTACAATGAATAAAGACGAGTTCCTTGCAAATAACACAAACAAGCAGCAGTTCATCAACATGCTCAGTGGTCACCTACAGAAGAAGAACTGTCAAACGTACCATGCCCCAGGTGATGCTGATCTCCTAATCACCTAGTCTGCCACCACAACAAACACTGTGCTCATTGGTGATGATACAGATCTGCTCATACTCCTCATCTACCACGCCAACCTCAAGTCACACAACCTCTTCTTCACACCTGAGCCGAAGAAGAGCACAAAGAAGCCACGTGTCTGGAACATCAAGGCTGTCAAGCAGCAGCTGGGTCCCAGTATGTGCACTCACATCCTCTTCATCCATGCAATAGCCGGGTGTGACACTACCTCCCGCCTTTATGGCATTGGGAAAGGAGCTCCCCTCAAGAAATTCACAACCAGCAGTGAATTCCGTGAGCAAGCTACAGTGTTTGACACACAGTCAGCTTCCACAGCAGAGGTTGTGTCAGCAGGAGAGAATGCTTTGCTGTGCCTGTACAATGGGAAGCCTGGGGAGGGACTCGACTCACTACGACACAAGCGCTTTTGTGAGAAGGTGGCTACTAGCACTTCTCATGTACAGCCACAGAGTCTGCCACCTACGTCAGCAGCAGCCAAGTACCACAGTCTTCGTGTGTACTACCAGGTGCAACAGTGGAAGGGAACCGTAGATGAACTCCTGCCACAAGAATGGGGATGGAAAGAGAGTGATGGGGGGCTTGTCCCTGTCCAGACTGACTTACCACCAGCTCCACTGGAACTCCTACGGGTCATCAGATGCACCTGCAAGACAGACTGCATGCAGCCTGAGGTGCACATGCAAGAAGCATGACATAGAGTGCTCTGTTGCATGTAGCAACTGTAAAGGATCAGGGTGTGCAAATTCATGTCAGGCTGCATGTAATGACAATGAAGATGATGAAGATGAGCCAGGCAACTTACACTGATGATGACCAGCAATGTTTAAGTTTTCTTAAAAGTTAACATGTTTAAGTTTATATTCATCAGTGCCCACATTTATGTTGATTAGTGCCAATTTGGCAGTCACAAATCTTTGAAAGTTATATAAAAGTGCTATATTAAGTGATATTTAAATAATTTTGTTTTAAATGTATGTTAATCAATGGAAACTTTGGTCTAAATAAAACATTGGATTGCACTGGAAGGAGCATGAGTCTGAGGCTATTCTAAAATATTATTTTAGGGAGAAAAAAAGTGGTACCAGGGTATGGTTAAGAAACACCTTAGAAAAATACTTTCCACCACTTGGAACTCTTAAGACTTTTATATGTTATAGAGGAGACTTTTATGAGTAATAACCATTTGTCAGATTTTCTGTTGCAATTTTTTCAAGGTTCACCCCCTTTTTCTCACAAAATGCCTGGACTACAAGACCTCAGTGATTGTTGGGGCACATTTGGAAGGAGCTTCAGTGACAAAGATGGCTTGGCTCAACTTGCTGATGTTTCATGAGGAATAGTGTCTAAGGTGTTGGCCTGGAACTCTGAGGGAAAGACCTCACCAACAAAGGGCAACTGTTGTCAGAAGTGCACACTCCTGGATCATAATGTCCGTGCATTAGTTCAAGGTGCAAGGCCAAACAGGTGAGCAGCTCTAAATCAATCAATCCTGATGACCCAGAACAGAAGGGTCAAACGGTTAAATCCCAGGGGCTGGAGAGGCACTATGGGAGGTTCGGGGTTGTTGTAGGATGGGCTGGTTATAATGCAAAAGCCAGCCTGACAAAGACCCCGCCGGGATGAAATGTTGTTTTCTAACAATGAAAACACTTTTGGAGCATTTAAAGAGTGTGCAGGCATTCTCTTGTTCCTGTTCTACCAAAGCAACCATATCCTTGGCTCTAGAAGTGTTTGCAACATTGTGGATGTATAACCTGCTGTGCTGGGCAGCGGCCTGTCCAATTGAAAAATTAAGAGCCTTCCAGTAAAATGGCAGATGATGATGATGATGATGAATAGGCACATTCAGGAATGCACTCGAGAGTGACAGTTTGCTCTTCTGGTCTTTTTGTAAAGCACACTGTGGTTTCTCCTTGGGGAAACAGAAGGCAGTCTGTTTGCTGTCAGTGCGCTGTGATCCCTACCGCATCGTGGGATCTTTCTGCAATGATTTCAACTGGCTCTTGGCAAGTGTGATACAGAGGATAAGAGGCCTGACTTGATACACAACAGACATGCAATTTAAAAAAAGGTAAAAAAGTCACAGTCTTGTATATACTGGGCAGCAAACACTGACTCCACAACCCCCTTCAGTGATATGTTTCACTAATCCCCTGTTCTTCTCACATTCAATGGTGTGAAAATGGCTAAATAGAATTTCAACACACCCTAGGGCCCCAGATATTTTCAGGCTGTTAAAGAGAAACCTAGGTCAAAACGTTGAATCCAATGTGGTTAATGATGCATATGTATATAAACTCATTTGTCCCACACAGGAGCAATATGTTGCATTATACAGCTGGAGTCTGCATGCACAAAGAATGTGAAACAGAAATGACAAGTTGTTGGGATCTCTGATGGAGATGATTCACTGAGATCCTCTGGAGGTTTTAACTGGTGCTCACTCTGCATTTTTAAGGTATGCAAGGAATGACTGGGCATGTCTGAATGTGTCAAAAATCCACTCAGATTTTAGGTTTTTGTCTAAAGTCCCTTGAGGTTGATGTGACTGTCTGGGTTCTTCATACAAACTACACTGTTGAAGTTTGTACAGAGCCATCCTCGGCCTCTGCCATAGGGATGGCCAAGCACATTACAAGCATATTACCTGTTACATGGTGACCAATCAATCAACCCTGATTGATCCAAGTGCAGGCTAATGAGATGGACTTTACCCCGAGATGGTGGGATGGTGTACAGCTTAATGAATCCATCAGAGGTGAATCCATCATTTGAGCATCCCCCCCACGTTACCTAAGTGTACCCTTTATTCTGGCTGTTACCTGTGCATCAGTGATAGTGTGAGACCTACAACCCCCCCGCCCCCAAATTGCTGTAGAGCAATGTACTTGTGGTAGTCCTCCAGTGCAATAATTGCACCGCTCAGCTGCTGGATTTTAGAGTGAAAATAAATTGTGGCTAGATGCATGCCTTTCGGAGGATGCACATTTTAACATGCTCCCTTGAAGGGAAATTGGGGAATAAGGATGGAAATCTTTTTTTTTTATCCAACAAACAAATTCATTTTTGGTTGGAGTAATTTGCTAAATGCTACATACAGAGGTGTGTTCTTTACTGAGACCCTCGGGTTGATTTAAATGAATCCCGGGCATGCCCAGGCCAGACCCTGGAGGGCTGCAGGCCAGAATGTTTTTGTGCTTTCTATTAAAGGCACCTGGCATGGTTCTACAAGTACTCTCCCCTTTTGTATGACAGGCTTTGTGGCATGAAGCTTACTGTTGGACAGTTTTAGCTATAATTTTCTAGCCATGTTAATGCACTCTTCTAAGTCGCTTTGGACAATATTCGAAAACAAAATTTGAATGAAAACCCAAGGAAAGCATTTGGTTGGACACACCAAGCTTTTATAAATCAGCCTTCTCAGGGTCATTGCCTTGGTATGTGCTTGGTGATTTCTTATTTATATTTTCTTTTAGGGAAATATAGAGCCCTTAAATAGCATATAGCCATTTGCCGACGCTTCACAATGCCATACAAATACTCAAACCATTGACCTCACCACTAAGGCTACCAAGCAGGTCTTTTTCTTGGTCAGGTTAAATTGTTTTTAATTGCTCTTGGTTTTTAAGTGCTGTAAATACAATTGTGTGGCAGTAAAGGTGTGGTATTTGGAGGGGTTGTTTATCATTTCTGACATTAAGTAATACATGAAGCATGGATGTGCTGGAGGAAAGGCTAGTCAAGAACATATCTTAGTTGTTTATGGGGGCTGTTCTTTTACAGGAAGCGCTACTCTTCCCTCCCATTAAGCCCGATGGTCATAAGACAGCCCCACCCACTGAGGGCACCTCTGTCTGTCAACTCGATGTCTGCTGCTCTGTTTCACTGGGTATCTTGATAGACATTGTCAGTTCTCCAACTATTAGATGTGTACGGTAGTGTGGATGGTAAAGATGCATTGAATTGATCAAACAAAATACATGTGCAAACACATATAGGTATAAACATAACGTTTATAAAACAGATTGCTGTATTAAAATACAAATAAAAATCTGATCGATGTCGCTCAAAGAAAAAGCCTTCTTAGGTCCAGAAAATACATGCAAATGTCCTTGTCCTATGTTAGTGTTGACGTGGGTGTATGCCCCTCAACAACATATCCCACTTTAACACTTTAACACACACAGAAAAATTACAAATTAGTGACCTCAAAAAACAAGATGACCTCCACTCCGAGAATAACATGGAGCCTGTTCCATTGACCAGAAGGTGTAGCATGCATAAAGGAATAGGTCCCACATAGAATTTAATGTTTGATTATATGAAAATGATTATACTGTATAAAGAAATATAAAGAGATATAGAATATATGTATCACTCAAATCATGATTTCAAATTATTGTGTGACCAATACGACACAGACATATTTAATACACATTGATTTCTAGAAATCACGTCATGTAATTGTTCATGATTACCTGTATGTGTGTGTTTATTTCTGTATTCTAGTGTGTGCATACATTATCTGTGTGTGTTTATCATCGCAACGTTTAAAAAAAGGTCAGAAGAGTGGTTTAGGGAGGTCAAGGTCAGGTGTTTTTGACCAGGCATGGTGAAGGTCAGGTGTTTTTGGCAAGACACATTAGCTCTTCAGATAAATTATTTGAACAAATAATGGCATACAAAAGCCTTGGAGTATGTTATCTCGTGAATATCTAAAATCGAATCATTTAATTGGACAGCGGAATGTATTGTTTAATATCTTTCTTGCTCTCAATTCCTTGAAAAGTCAAAGTAATTTAACTACAAAGTTGATCATGCAAAGTCTCTGAAATGCTCATGTATGTGAAGTCAAAGAACAATGTTATTGGCAACTTGCACGCATGTGGTTCATTCTATTATTTTGAACTTGAGTCGCCCCTACAATCTTAAACGGCTATACGGGATCGACCTATGGCTGCTGTCCGCGGTCCCGCATCCCGGTCACAGTGTCTTGTGGATCGAGATTGCGCCTGTGATGTTGGGGAACGCCCCTCTCACAGTCTAAGGGCACGCCATTCATTACAGCCTGTACATGGTGAAGATGGCGATGTTTGTCTCGCTCCGGTGCGTGTCTGCAAACTTTCCTTCGGTACTGCCTCTGCTTTCGCGAACGGCCCAAACGCCCTCGTCCCGACTGTTATGGAAGGCCTGCACCCCGCGGACACTTTACACGGCCTCCCGATTGTCCGCAGGTAAGACGATTAAATACGTTAACGTTACCAAATTATGGGTAGCTGAACCCCAACCTTGGACACTGTCTGTGAACCAAGTCGGCGTATTTCCTACTGTGTAATGTGCAAAGTGCATCTGTGCCGTTAGCTTTCCAATAGCTAGGTAGCTAACGCGCTATTCTGTAAAGAAGCTTGCTAGTCACTGCTTAAGCAACCTAACTTACTGGTATTATTTTGAACAACCCAGAGACCTGTCGACCTAGCCAGCTAGGTTTCTGAATATGAAACGAGTTCTCAAGTTAGTTAGCAAGCTACCTACCTAGCTAGCTAAATAATCGGGACACCTGCTCTACGACAGAAAAGTTGACTAGCTTAGCAAACAAGCTCAACGCTTTTGTTATTACTGGATCTTCGTGTCTTTTATGTTGAATCACAACTTGCAACTACATGCAATTTCCTCAAAATTACTAAAACGGTTCAATTTACTCACACACAGGATATTATAGGTATTCGATTGCTGTTTAAATGTTGCCGGTGTGTTTTGAAATAATATTCACGAGGTAGCTTGCTAGCTAACACGCTGGGTCAATTCACAATACATTCTAGAAGCGCATATCTCTAGCCAGCCAATATAACATTGGCTAATGATATGGTTTAAAAACTTAACGTTACTGCGGTTAGTTGGCTAGCTGAGTAACGTTACCTATCTAGCTCCCTAGAATGGCAACTTAGCATTTTTATGTGTGTGCCGTTGAAGCATCCGATTTCTTCCATTTAATTTGGTAACCTAGTTTTGTCTCTCATTGTATATTCCGCTAGGCAGCCTGTCAAATCGTACGTTTTTACTTAACGTAGCAAGAATCAGTTAGGCACGAGATCAGAATAAAGTACAGCACAGCACGCCGACCCCCAGTCCCATATTAAAAAGTAAGATCATGTGAATTGAATCGTTCGCAGATCTCCCATTTAACTTAAGTATATTAAGTGCAGTTAGCTAACCAGTAAAGTCCACACTGGGGATGCCTGTGCTACAGTTTGCTAACTAGCATAGGGAAGCTAGTCATTGACATCGGACGAAGTTTGACGTTAGCCATGTGCCATTAGCTTTAGTTAGTGAATCGATATGACGAAATACATTTCGTCTTTAGTGTGCCTTTTTGTTTTTGTTGCGTCCTCCTAATACGACTAGGTTAATTCAAGCTCGGTTATAGCTCGTTTTTTTATTATATATTTTAAGTGGTACCGTTATTGCTGTTATGGACGTTCCCTAAAATATATCTAGTCCTACGTTATTGCAGGGTTTCTCCTTAATAATTAATCAATGTAGGTGTAAAGTAGCTTAATTATATTTGTAGAAGTAGCAGTACACAGGGACCAGTTGTTCGCGCACACAGATTTACAGGAGTTTACGTTTATTCAGACTATTGTACTGTCCCTAAGCGTTGAGCATGGTTCACAATCTGGTTCAAACCTGAATTTTTCTGCATGGGCTGTTGCAATTGAAAACTGTTGAGGCATTTTAATTGCCCCTCGGGATATCGGAACAGCATTTGGCTTAAAGACCACATTGGAATTGGAGGATGTTTTGCACTCCTCCTCTCATGCCTGTATTGCATGAACCATTTTGTTCCAAATTTGAAGTATCAAATGACAAGATAGGTAGTGCATGCAGTCATTGCTGTGAATTGAATACACCATTATCATCAGTTGTTAGTTAAGCTATTTAAAAAAAACATTTATATGATTTTGACTACTTTATTGTAAATTGCTGCTGTACATACACATAACCACTCGCACACTCAGAAAGGCTGCAGTGGCTAATGTTCTGGAGAGGAAAGGGTTTGGCGTACGGTAGGTGTTGCTGTTGGCTATGCCAGGGTTTCACATGACCCTGCACATTTCTATCTTGATGGTATAGATTAGGCCTATAGTCCTATAGTCCTGAGCTCTCTGGATTCTATAACACTATCAGGAAACTTGGATCCGTTTTGATTCCGCAGTTAGTGGGTAGCTTCTTTCCATTTAGCATTATATTTTTGAGGGAGATTTGCAGTATTGCACAAGGTCCCTGGCCTTGGCTTATAGTGTATCAAAGTGTCCTTTGAACAGTCATTGACAAGAACAATGTGTGGTGTGAGCGAGGGATATTTGCAGTTTTCCTCCCCTTGCTTTCGGCCTATCTCCCTGCAGGAAGGGCTGTAAATCCTGCCTGGCCCCCCACGTGAGCTACAACCCCCCGCGCATTGTGATTTGACACCCTTGCCCTGAGCCCCTTCCACTTTCCTGCTTCAGCACTGCAAAAGCAGGAACCTATTAATAAATTAGATCTCTAATTCAACTTAAACATATATAGGGCAGTTAGCTAACTGTAATTCCACACTGGGAATGTTATTGTCTCCCTGTGCTACAGTTGGCTAGCTTGTCAATGTTTTTCTAAGCTCATAGTGAGTTTTTTTATATTACGTATTGTAGAACAGTGGTATTATTTGTTAATGGCTTTGCAACTAACATTAGCTATTTGGGTGCTTGCAGGAATGGAGGAATGCCTGTAAAACTGGCACAGATTTGATTTTTACACCATTTAATAACATTATGAAAATATTGGCAACTTTTTGTTCCTTCCATTTTGTTTTAATTTCAGATTATACAGTACATGTTTTGTGAAATTCACATGCAATCCTGCAAAGCCATTTGGGTTGTAGGCTAATTAATTCATTGTTACTGTCAGTGACTCGGGAATACGACCAATATCCCCATGTTCAGTATATATTTTTATATTTTCATTGTGTGCATGTGACTCATGATCAGTTGAGAAAGTGGTTTTTACTCTGTTCCCACAGCCCTTAAATTCACAGACAAGCATGAATGGGTACGGGTAGAAGGTGGAGTGGGCACAGTTGGTATCAGCAATTTTGCTCAGGTAGGTAATACACCCAGCTAATGGTTATTATTAACATTGATAATTGAGGCTCTGTATTGTGACCACACTGATTGTATATCTATCACAAATATTTATGGCACTACTTAATACGTTTTATGTTCTCTCCCTTGAACCAGTTTACAATCTTAAGCTTTGAACTTGAACTTTGTCCTGTTCAGGTGTATAGTTCATATGTGCCAGAACAGATTATTTCATAACAATTTATGGTCTGATCATTGAGGTTAGTTAGTTTTTTTAATGATGTATCCCTGAATGTATCAAATCCTTTGTTTGGTGGTCTGCTGGAAGTATAGGTTCCATGGGCAATCCCCTTCCATGGGTATTGACTGCAGGCTGCAGGAATGCCCATCAAATTTGAAATCTTTCTAAATTAATATCTGAAATCATTCTGTTCACTGGGTAACAAACAACAATATTCTCCTGCCATTTTTGTTTTAACTTTCAATTTCTAATTTCATTATAGGAAGCACTAGGTGATGTGGTATACTGTGGACTACCTGAAGTTGGGACAAAACTTGACCTAATGGGTGAGTTTATGGAATGTTATTGATTTCTGTATGATTGCCTTTGCTTTGGTGCGGCTCTTGTTGTGTTGCTAACGTATAATTTACGATGTCATTTTCCTTTGTTGTAGAGGAGTTTGGGGCATTGGAAAGTGTGAAGGCTGCGAGTGAGTTGTACTCACCTTTGACTGGGGAGGTAACAGAAATTAACCAGGCCCTGACAGACAACCCTGGCCTAGTCAACAAATCGTGCTATGAAGATGGTGAGCAAGCACCACAAGATTACTCCATAGACTATACATTGGATAAGAAATCATGCAAAGAAGGCAAAATTTGCCATAACATAATCTGGTTGTATTCAGTAACCTCTAGTCTTCTCCTTGTCAGTATTTCATAGAAGAGAGCATATTCTGAGCTAAATGTTTACTCAAGGATTAAGCTAACATGACAAAATGGCAGGTCTTTTCTCCCGTCTGACCATTCGGTGAACAAAAGGAACACGCACACTAGAATTTCAGTTGGCTTTGCATCCCACACATGATGTCAGTGCAAATTCATGGAAACTACAGCACGTCTGACTGAAAGAGACAGAAATGGACATTTCAATATATATATATATATATATGAAAAAATATACTGTGATCAAGTCATAACAAGGTCACATTGTAGGTTGAAAAATTGAGTTATTCCACCTAACAAAATAAGAGGATTCAGTAGGGGATTCAGCAGATTCAGTGATCTTTCTACCTCAGTCTAGTGCATTCAGCTGTGAATCTTCTGTCCCCACACGGGGTCAAATCTCACTGTGTGTGTTCAGTTCAGTGTGTTCACCATGCATGGCACAGTATTTGTTACAGACAACAAAATGATATGCGTTTTAAACCCACTTGTGTCCAAGCCACTGATCCGATCATTGGAGTGAAGGGCTTGCTGTGTCAAGTTGATGATCTGAAATCATTGAAATGTGCAATGCAGCAGTGGGAAATGCCTTGAAATTGTATTTTCCAGTCCTGATGAGTCTCATCCCATGACTGTTGCTCACAGAGAACATGAATGATATCTAAAGTAATGTCTGCATATTAGCCAGTCATCTGTGGTTTGATGTAAATCAGGGCTTCCAAAACTTGATCCCACAGCCTGTTCAGACTTTTGTACTGTGGTTTCTGTCACTAAATGTCTTATAATCAATTAAGGTCATTGAAAGCATTTTATCTGCTTCAAGGTGTGATTTTGTTTTTAAACAGATTTTAAGAGATTGAAGGTTTGTCTCATTACCCACTTTATGGGGGGTTCAAAAATGTATGTTTGTCTCATAGGCTGGCTGATCAAGATGACCATCGACAAACCAGCAGAGATGGAGGCTCTGATGGACGAAGCGGCCTATGAGAAATTCATCAAATCGATTGAAAACTAGGAGCCCTTTTGGAAGTGGCACGCTTCCTCTGTCATGTTAACCATGGTTAGAACTCACGCAAACTAATCCTACCCAGTTCCACCGTCAGATCCTGCAGTCGCACCAGGACTCGCCGCACCACTATGGGAAAATCCTGACGGAAACACACCACTGGGGAATTTCCCTAATCAGATTTCCATTGTATTTATTTGTGATTTTTCTTTTCTTTTTTTCCCCCCACGTCTCTTGATTGTTTAATCCACAGGGTAACCAAAATCGTAACGTCTCAGAAGTTTTAACGAGTGCCATAGGACTGGTTGATAGAGTTTAAAAGCCAGGAGAGTGTTTTTTAGGGCAGGTGCCCATGACAGACCCTGGCCTAGATGGGACTGTGTGCCGTTTCAGATCTGTTTTCAAGTGCTTCATCAGAGCTGAAGAGTGTAGAGATACAGCACTGTGTTGGCAGGTGATTGTTGTAAATCAAATGGCTGAGTTAATAAAAATACAACATTCAGATGATGCGCAAGCACTCCTCTGATACAGTCGCCCATGACTCGCCAGCGACTTCTTTTTTTTTTTTTTTTTTTCTCCACAGTACAAAGTCACAGGGCGCACTACACGAGAGCTGGAACAGATTGGAGGAGAGGCGCATCAGGCACATTGACCACAAGCTCCACTGGCTTAGGGGGTACCACTTGTTTAGGGGGTGCTTATCCACTGAATTCCTGATGGACCCTGGCCCACTTATGCTCACTCTACCCTGGAGAGAAACAGTCCTTCTGACACTATACCAACTGAGTGGTGTGTCTTCTCTTAAATAAGCTTCTGATGCCTGTTCCCAGAGTCCTGGGATAAGCAGGTCTACCCTGCCAGCTGTATTTGCATAAGATGTAGATAAATAAGGAAACTCCATGTATTTGGATAAACATACTCTCACTCTGGCCAGCCAGCCCCTTACTTACTGGCACATGACATTGTATTTTACAAAGGTGTATTGAATCCTTGTGTATGGCCTTCTCATCAGATCACAGACCCCACAAACCCCCCATCTGCATAGATCCTCCACACCATCACCACATCACGCATTCCTCTGGCTGTGGCCTTGTAGGTTGTGTCCAAACAGCTCCTGTGGTGGGAGAGATAGTGGGCTATGTCACTGGTGATACCCCGTATCTTGCTATTCACTTAGGAGTACATTTCCATCTGATTTTAAATACTGTGTTCAAATTGATTAAAGGCCCATAATAAAAATAAATAACAATGTTCCCTCAAGAACAATATCAGCAGCAGAGAAGATAAGCCTTTGTGGTACTGTTAGTTCACTGAAATTGGTTGATTTAGGTCTTTTTTTTCAGTAAAATTATTTGGACAGACAATTTCAAAAGGGAGGTTTGACCATACTGAAATTCAGTGTCACAGTTCAGATGGGCAGTGAGAGACTGGAATAGGAAGAGACCATGTGCTGAGCAGAAATGTTATCTCATTTGGCTGTAATGCAGCTTGGCTCACCACCACCTTTGGCTTCTGATAGCACAGGTGCTGATCAATGATTAATAATGGCATGAGGCAGTGAGCTCGCCAGCTGGAGGTGGGGTCCTGAAATCATCAAGCTGTGCCACAACGTGGAGGACCCACCGGGGGTCAAAGGTCAATGTTGCAGCGATTAATACACGACCAGTCAGTCCAGTCCATTCCATTCCACTATGTGGCAGCAACGACTGCAGAGAGGAAGGAAATTAATTCTAAGGACCACATGAAAAGTAGAGCATTTCCTTAGCATCATAAGCCCTCTAAAAATGAAAATGAATGCCCCATTTCCATTAATTAAATTTCCATTAAATGCAGTCCAAATTTTTTTAAAGACAATTAATTCAATGCTTAATTTACCCACAGTGCAGAGCAAATATTTTCAGATCAGTCCTTTGGATATGTGCAATATTGCTATACCATAGAATAATACATGAATATTTGATTTCTAAGAAACAATTTACTTGTAATGTATTGTGTAAATCTTCAATGATGTAAAATAATCTGTGTAAACTGGTGAGGAAAAATGTCAGTTTCCTATACTAGGATTCCTTGACACGATCCCGTAACGGGGTCATGTCACTTTTACAGAGATACACTGTGCCTGGATGACAAAGAGCACAGGGCATTGACCTTGTAGGCACAGGACCCGTTTTTATTGAGGTGTAGTGATGTCTTATGATCGAGAATAATCATTGCAGTCCAGTGGAGAAGGGTCACGACTATGATAACACAGTGATTCTACTGTGACTGATAATAGTGAGGAAGGCCAACAGTCCCCTCACTTAAGTGCCGGTCACATGGACAGCACGTACACCAGCGGTCAGGGCTGTAACCAGGAGTCAAAAATTACCCAGGTCATGAGACCTAGCCCCTCTAGGGTTCGTCACGAGAAATGTCACTAAGAAATATTTTATGTAATCAGTCTACCCTTGTAGCGAATTCACTACAGGAGTAGTAGACTGTCATGAGTTTATGAATGGCCACTGAAAATGTACACTAAATTGTAGCTAGCTTTGTGCCAATCACCACTGTCAATGTATGCTAACATTAGCCTACATTAGCCTATCACTACTGTAGTCTGACTAAAAAGTGGTTTGTGTACAGAGACAGCTACGTTTGGCTAGCGACTACACAAAACTACACACAAAGCAGCTATCGATAGATGATCTCTGGAGATTAATAGCATTAATATGGTTATAATACAAGCAGTCAACCTTTTTATAATGTGAGAGATCTGTACATCATGCTTTGCTTGGCTTCAGATCAGCAGTCTTGAGTTACAACTCCCACTGTGCAGCAAAGTCGTCCCAAGCTTCACTGTGTCATCTTTCCTGAGCAAAAACTTTGTCATAACGACAAGATCCGCCTGCTCGGGACGGGTCCACTTCACCACAACACACAAACAGAAGTAATGACAATGATGGTGATCAGGCGAGCAAGCGGTAATCTTGCCTTTGTACAAAACCTTTGCTATACCAAAGTGAAGTAATTTTATGTATAGTAGTTCACCACTTATATTCAGTATTACACAATCAGTATGTAAAATAATATACCAAGGTCATGACCTGTGTCCTCAATGGTACATACGGCCATGCCAGCAGTGTCTGCCACACGTCACATGATATAATCACATCTCCAGCTCCTCATTACCAGAACCTTGGTCAGATTGAAACCAATGCATGCCAATGTCTGTCCATACTGTTTAAAACACTGCCAAGGGAAAGTGTACAGTCATGGATATTCAAAGGGGCTTTCCACAATTTTAATGTCAGTTTCATGAGGATGTAGCATGACTCAATTAACCTAAAATCCACATTACAGTACATGTTACATTACATTGCATTCATTTAGCAGACAATCTTACAACGCAAGAGAACATAAGTGCATCCACAAGAGTAATATGAGTACAGTGACATAGACATACAGTTATCTGCCAAAATAAAGGAAACACCATAATGAGTCTATATAGGGCTGCAACCACACCATAGTATCCTTCTCTGTGAAGTTCTCGACAGACTGTTCTTGATGGAACTGCCTGCTCATGCCCTACATTGATATTTGCAGTCAACTATTTCAGAGTTGCTCAGCTGTTTTGCCTTGCATCTCGAACCAATGCGCAGACATTACAGTCGGGGAGTATGCATTTTCATGCATTTTATCATGCAGTAGAATATATCGATCAAACTTTATTTTATAGTGCATTTTATAACACATTTGTCAATGCTTTACAGCAGATCCCTGGCCTGAACCCCCAGAAAGGCAAGCCTAAGGCAACAGTGGCAAGGAAAAACTGCAGAGGTGGAACAAATAAGAAACCTTAGGAGAAACCAGACCTAAGAGGGGGAGCCCATCTGGCTGGCTCAGGGTCTGAGGTTGTAATGACTAGGAATGCACCGATATGAAAATTCTGGGCCGATACTTCAAATAACACAATCGGCCGATACCGATAATTTGTTATTTATTGTCCTATTTCTGCCCGGCAAAAAAATAAAATTCTGCCCTTCATTATAATTTTCAATGAGCAAAAATTCCATCATACTAATGTATGAAACAGCTTTTATTGTAACATTTTTTCACATACTCGTACTGTGCTGCATGTCTTACTTGTAAATGGCTGGTTCGATTTGATGTGAATGAATGAAAATGTGCAATATTGTTTTCTAAGGTTATAACTGCACACTAACACGTTCCCATTTCCCCCAAAGAAAGCACAGGGTTCAATCGTTTTTTCCCAGTGGCCCAGTTGGATTGGTAGCCTAGGTCAGAAAGTCTACTGGCCTAAAAATTAATTCTGCTGAACTGACTCATTGAACTGAAAAAAGTAACTGAGTGGCTAAAAATTATTTATTCATCCCATTCAATAACAAAATTTAGCATCACACCCTGAAGTTTACTGGCATTGCCATATAGGCCTAGGCTGCTATGAAATACAGTAGGGCTATCAACTGTCCCCAAGAATGACATTCATTACAGGACAGCTAATGGTAATTTATTTTCACCAAAGACTTGGTACAGTTACTCGCTGTAGTAGTAACTAAATTCAAGACATTGGAGAATGAGGGAAAGTTGATTTGAGCCTCATAACCGAAACCCAATCAATATTAGGACTTGAAAAATAATTCTGGTATCGCTATAAGGTAGATCATCTCCCCAATATCACTATCAGGCTGTCAAACCCTTGCAAGCATATGCTAATTAAGATTTCTCTGTTTCAATAATGCCTTCCCATCTGTCTTCATTTGAGTAGAACTGGCTACAACTTAATTAGGCTACAACTCGCTCAGTTAGGATATAGCCTAACCTATACTATCAATTTAAAACAGGACTAAATAAAATAGATTAGGCAATGACTCCTGAGCAGTGCAGGGAAGAAACAAATGAGAGCCAGCATTGCAGCTGTTATTCCGTTGTGCAAGACGAACGCAAAATAAAAGGACATGTACGAAAAAACATTCAATTTGTGTTGCAGCCAATGCTGAAAACTATTACCTGCCAACTAAAAGTGGTGCTATGTCATACCTACATGAAAATTGGCCATGGTTATCAAAGTATTTTGTCAACAAATCATGCTAATTATTTTTGGCCATATCGCCCAGCTCTAGCGTGCAAGAATGTGTCTTGTGCAAGAATATGTAGAGTGCCAGAGTGCTCGTGATAGCGAGTCAATCGCAGCATCGTCAGAGGAGTAAATTAGGTGTGGTTTCAGTCAGTTTAGCCTGTAAATAAAAGATGCTGCTGTTCCATTATAGTTTGAACATTTAGACCAGATTGACGCAACACAAACTGACGGATAATGATTGGCCACTGCCATCGGTAAATTAAATTGTATAGCAGTCAACAAGGCAAATATCGGTCGATACCCATAGTCCACCGATATATCGGTGCACCCCTAGTAGCCTAATGACCAACAGCAGTCAATGAGTCCATGTGCAAGACAACTCAATATGGTACTTCATTCATTTCTAGGCATGATTGATTTTACCATGTATAAATGCACATCATCCAAGTCGCTCTGGATAAGCGTCTGCTAAAATGTAAATGTAGGCAACTGGAACCAATGATCCTGGGGTGGAGTACCGGCTGGGACAAGTGCCAGTGTATAGGGACCGATTAAATATGGGAGCAACACGTGACTATGGCAGCATAGCTACTAGGACAGAGATAGAGAATCTACGCAGTCATGAGAGGTGCAAGAAATAGACCCACCCCATCAAGAGTGCGCCTGAGAAAAGTGGGGTCACAGCTGTTGAGAGGCTCTTTCTGCTGCACAAAACTCCATGGCTACACTCTTCTCCAGCTCTGTGTCTAGACTAGAATTGATTATAAGCCTGACTGTAGTGGTGAGTTTTTAGCCTAGACTTATCGAGACTGTCTGATTCCCTTATCAGTTTTGGTAGGTTGTTCCACAGTAGTTCCACTGTATGAGAAAGCTCTACCACCAGTAAAATTCTTAGAAAATTTCAGAACAACCCAGATAGCCTGCATCTTTGGAATTAATTGGCCTTGTGGGCTTGTATGGTGAGAGTATATTATTTAAATACACTGGCGCAAGACCGTGTAGGGCTTTGAAAGCCAGGAGCAGAACCTTAAAATCAGCCCTGTAGGTAATTGATAGCCAGTGAAGTGTCGCTAGCACTGGGGAGATATGCTCACTCTTCTTTGTTCTGGTCAAAATACGAGCAGCTGTATTCTGAACAAGCTGGAGACTCTTTAGAGAGGTATTAGAGCAGCCAGATAAAAGGGCATTGCAATAATCTACCCTTGACATGACAAAAGCATGTATCTGCATATATTTCTGCTTCCCCTAGTAATGGAAAGTGTAATATTTTTTCCAATATTACGTAAGGGAAATAAGGCCACTCTGGAGATATTTTTAATAAAAGAAAGCGAAAAGTGAAAGTGAGATCCGGGCCAATAGTGACCCCAAGGTCTTTTACAGCCATGTTTGGCACAACTACACTGCCGTCCAGATTTAAAGTGGGGTTAGATAATTTCTTCCTTCGTTTTTTGGGACCAAAACCAGCATTTCAGTTTTATCTGAATTTAGAAGTAGAAAATTAAAGGTCATCCAATTATTAGTATCCTCCTGAGACCCAGGGGAAAAAAAAGTGTTTTAATTTTGATTGTTTTTTTACATAAATTAAGTGTTGGGGTGGTAAAAAACACATTGCAAAGCTTTTTTTTCATTTAAACGTAACTTTATTAACATTTTACAACATGGTTTGACACTGTAGTTATCCATCCATCCATACAACAGCACTTCATTAATGTCGATTGTGCCTCTGTCATCCAGAGCTGTCTACATTCACTCAAAAAAGTGAAATATTGATATGATTATTATTTGATAACATAAGTACAAAGTTGGCAAGGCAACATCCCCCCACATGTGATATCATCTTAAAGCTACAGTTGTCCTCTCTAAGGAACATCAGGACTCAATAGAGTGACATCTGTAGTATGTGGCATTTTTACATAGGCTAATTCCTCTTTGTACCGTGTTCACAGCCAGGTTCTGCAGAAAATCGTGGAGGAAACTCAACAATCGTGAAATTTGGAAATCAAGGTAGCTGCATATTATGTAGAAATGTCCCACGTTTATAACAAGCCAAATGTCACAAAATTAGTTGAGAATTAAGCGAGTCTCTCAGGGGAAATCTGCATCTCTCAATACATTTACGTTTATTTTGACGCGGATCTTGCCCGCCTCAATATGGCGGCCGCACAGACGTATCTGAACAAGATGAATGAGGCATCTACGTAATAATACCTGGACGCTCTCGATTGGCTCATTCTGAAAGTATCACATGATACATTTATATGCTTCTTTCTTTATCTCCCGCCCATTTATACCCAAACAGTACGTTTGAAAGGTCGCAGAAACGTATCGGTCAAACCCATATCAATTCTAAATTTAAAATGGTTGCATTACTTTGTCATTCAGCGTCATACATATTGATATGGTAGATAGGACAATTATATTATTGTCGCTATATCGCGATAGGTAATTACGTTGCAATAGTTTCAATGTACAGTTGTACTTCTGTTCGTGTTATTGATGCCTGTCCAGTTCCCATAATAAGGTATACAACGTTTGTGTGTAACTGTTAACTACATTTATTTGACAAACTCTAAAACACTGAATACTGCGGAATAAATTATTTTATCGCCTGAATATGGTCCAGGCATTAGTTGTAATGTTGGATATCTCGTTCTGGTGTTATTCACTGCATAGTTCGCTCCACCATCACTGGAGGTAGATGGAGGATTTTGGAACGTGCAGCTGGCTGGCACGCTAGTTAGCCCCTCGGTCACTCACAAGCTAATGTTGGTTTAATTAGGATTGGCGGTTGAGAATGTATGTATTGTTAGCAAAAGCTCAGTGATGTCAAGTGTATTGTACAAATTGTGTTGAGGATGGATGGTGGATATAGAAATATAAAGATCCTTTTAAAATGTGCAAGCAAGGCCCACTGCCCTGCATGGAACAGTACTGTGAGGTTGTCCTATTTTTGTGCACAGGAACCATTGTTTTCTGAACTTGTGTCCATACTCTCGACAGGGAAATAGGAAATCATGGCCCCCAGCAGTAATGGTATGCACCTGGTTTAATCAGCCAGCCAGGAAACTCCGCAGGTAGGCTCACAATTGAACTGTCGCATCGACCAAAAATGTGATCTAAAACTGGGGTTCCCAGCCTTTTTAGCACCGTGGACCAGGAGGGACATTCAAACTTTTTCACAGACCAGTGGGCTGCGGGCGGTGTCACCTTACTTGGTAGCCAATTAAAGCACATAGTTATGGCAGGGCCTAGTTAATGTATTTAATGACATTTACAGCACAGTTTATCTGATGACAAATCAACAATGCAGTGTTTCGTAGCCTATGAATTATGGAAAATAACAGCATAGTCTCTCATGAATAGTGACATGTGGATTTATGTTAATCATCCTAGGTATTGTTACTTGCCAGCAGAGGGTAGCATACCTATAAATTATACTGGCCTATGCTTGTTCACACAATAAACGTTATTCTTTTTCTTAAATATTTTTTGTAGACCAGCAGCAATGCCTCTACGTACCGGTACCGATCGTTGGGAAACCCTGACCTTTTTGTAGCGGGTCGCAGTCCTGCAGTAGTCCTGCCAGACTGTGAGGGGACAGGAAACAGGCTTGCTCATTTTGGATTGTTGTTTTCACTTGATGTCACTTCCCATATTTGCTGGCATGTGAATTATTATTGTGCCATCTCGTTTGAGGAAGATCAGCGTTGGCTGTGTTAGGCATTACGACAAAATATTACCTGGGTGAATTGGAGGCAGTAATTTAAAGGCGCAACAAATTGGAGGCCAGGCTCACCGGATCGCCCCTCGCCCTGTGGCTGGCCCCCTTCGACCTGCGGTCAGGTGTCCCACCATCAGATACCACACCAAGGTGCGGGCTGGCCGGGGCTTCACCCTTGAGGAGCTTACAGTATGGGCCACTGTGCTGTGCCGCTTGGTTTATTTCTTGTGTTCACTTACCTGATCAAGTGTAGGTTTGTTCCTCTTGGCATGTCAGGACTTGGAGTATCAGAATCAACATTCAACCAAAATGGTTGATGTTCAGATTGGGGTTTGAAAGAGCTGATTTTGTGTCATCATACATTTTTAGGGATATCAAGGCCATTTTTTATTACTTAATTGATGGGACTGCAACTATTGTGATAGCTAACTGTACATTTGGGGGGAATGGGACCTTGAAAGAACTTGGATAATTATAATATTTTAGATTGTATGGAATATTCTGTTTCATCATGTTGATGAAATGTATGTTTTTGCTAGAATAAGTTATTTGCCCAAGTGTTTGCCTTATTTTATTGTATGTTTTATGTTAGTTAAGTGATGTGGTTTATTTCAGTCATGAAAAAGTGTTCAAATATATTCCAAAAATAGTTTATTTTTTGTACCGAGTGAAATACTGATCTCACTTTAGTGTTTTTAATATGTTCATTCTGAAAAGTACTGAAAAAGGCTGCGAAATTGGTTTAATATTCTATTGTCCTTGAAAAGTTATGGAAAATCGCTCAAATAAAAAAAAGCACCTTTCTTTCCAATGGATGAAAGTTTTAAATCGCTAACTAAATGTAATTTACTATCAAGCCTTGCAATGTCAGTGTACTGATATTACAAACACCTTGGCTGACTCACTGGCTTGTACATTGATAGTCCGTTGATAGTCTTTATTTAGTATCCTTCATATAGAGTATTTTTAAAGTAGTGTGTCTCAAAAGCTACTTTCCTCTTAATTTGCATCTTAAGATTTAGGCCGATTTCATGGGACTATGTTGCAGTAATTACAATAATTCTAATTGAAAATCGTATATCATTGAAGAGTTATGGAAAATATAAAGTGCTGTGAAAAAGTAATTCTCCCCCCCCTTCCTGCTAATTTCTTGTTTTTTGGCCAGTTTTGAGTCAAAGGGATATTTGACCATCACACACATCCTAGTGTAGGTAAAAGGTGATGTGATATAGCAAATAGCATAAAAAGTTACAACTTGAAGCATGGTGGCAGAAGGTTGGTGATTTTGCGCTGCTTTCATAGTTCAGGACCTGGACGTTTAGTCATTCAATGAGTCAACCATGTATTCCATCCTGTAACAGAATACTCTTGAGCAGAACACGTTGCACAACTCAAAGCCCATAGAGATGTATTGAAAGGATGTATGTGAGCTCTACATGCAAGAAAGCCAGAGTTGAAACAGTTCTGTAAGGAAGAGTCATCCAGAATTCCTCCTAGGAGAGTGAGATACTTATTAGCACTTACAGGACATTTTTAGTTAAAGTAATTGCTACCAAAAGAGCTTTTACCAGTTACTGAAGCTAGAGGGGCACTTACTGTCTCCCCACAGGGGTATAAGATGTCTGATTACCATCTGTTGAATTTTGTTTTATTTGCTATATTGTATCACGTTATATTAGGACTTATGTGATGCTCAAATATGCTTTTGATAAAAAATGTGTAAAAAAAATGAGAAATTAGCAGGGGGTGCTTACTTTTTCCATAGCACTTTATATCTGATTTTAGCAGTCACAAATAGGGACAATGGCAGGTCTAGTCTAGTCACGTCCTGCACTGATTAAGAAGGAGCAACCTTAGAAATGTAACAAGGGAAAGCTTATCATATTTAGCGGCACAATTTAAGCTGACAATTGTTATAAAACGGACAAAAATGGAACATACTGACTATATACTCTATAACAGTGGCGGCTGGTGACCAAAATCTTTGGTGAAGCAACCACTCAAGCATCGTTTAGCAGATAAACCCAGCATATTATGTCCATGAGCTTTTATTCAAAAGCAATGTAACTGACATAACAACCTCACTTCTTATCAAATTACTGGTCAAATTATTTTATTGGGGGAGTGAAGTTGAGTTGCTAATCAGCTCTCAAGTAACATTAGCTTATTATCTAATGTAAACTATCTTGCAGTGTAATGTAATAACTTTAGCTACAACACAACAAGATTTCTAACTTAAATGTTATGTAGCATGGTACTGTTAATCCTCTTTCGATGTTAGGACATGCGCTCTATAATATGTACGTGCGCTTAGGTGAGCACAACACGTTTCAACCTCAGTCATCTTCAGGCAGCATTGTGGGATTGTGGGATATGGTTATCTGTAGAAGCAGTATTGCATGCAGGTATCACTGATTGATCTGAATGTACTGGCCACTCCCCATACTGACCATGCTTTGTGTCAATAGGCTGAGGAGCTGAAGCTGGCCACCCAGATGTCTGGACCCATCATGCCCTTTAAGAATGTAAGTACCATTTTCATCCAAAAGAAAATATTATTGTGTAAGATAGAGATAGTATCACATATCTCTTGTAAGCCAATTTGATTGATCTCAGGTCCAAATCCCTGCAAACAAACCATACCTAATAGCATAGGGAAAGACATCACCAGTATTTTTATAATTGTAAAAAAAAAAAAAAGGAAACTGGTCACTTTAGTAAATTAGTAAATGCAAAAACTAAACTAGTATGACTCTTGACCTGTAGGTGGCAGCATTGTAACAGGGAAACATTAGGCATCCATATAACATGAGCTTGCTTTCTTGGATAAGAGCACCAATGAGACGATTAAATTACAAAGTGCTATCTCATCTTCAGCCGCTTATTCCTAGTTAGGTGCTGGAGCCTATCCCAGCATGCATTGGGGCGAGAGGCAGGAATACACCTGGACAGGTGCCAATCCATCGAGGGCATACATACACCATTTCACACTCATACCTACGGGCAATTTAGACTCTCCAATTAGCCTAATGCATGTTTTTTGGACTGTGGGAAGAAACCGGAGTACCCGGAGGAAACCCACGCGGACACGGAGAGAACATGCAACTCCACACAGAAAGGCCCCCGGCCTGGATTCAAACCCGAGACCTTCTTGCTGTGAGGCGACAGTGCTATCCACTGCACCACCGTGCCGCCTTACAAAGTGCTATTTCAGAGGATATTTTTTTTGTGGCTTAGTGCCAGATTTTCCATGTGAGGATAAACGGCTAATCAGTGCACCTAATTCTGTAATGGGACAAACAAGCGCCATTCAGTCCAGTGTTACAAACCAGCTTTGTGTTAGGAAAGTATGACTGTGACTGTCTCTGTTCATCCCGCAAGTGCACAAGAAAGAGAAGGTGATCTCGGAGGATGACAATATAATAATATATAATATATGCCATTTAGCAGACACTTTTATCCAAAGCGACTTACAGTAGTGAATGCATACATTTTTCAGTACATGTGGGGATTGAACCCACAACCTAAGTGTTGCCAACGCCATGCTCTACCTACTGAGCCACACAGAACCCACTTCAAGAAGAACTTCAAGGCCTTCGCTAGCCTGTGCATGGCCCGCTCCAACGCCCGCTTCTTTGGCATCCGTGAAACATTTTGTTTCTGTGGAACTTTATAAAAAACTAAATAATATATATATTTTTTAATTCAAAAAGACCAAAAAATAAATAAAAATGTGTGAAGGCCTTCATTTCTGTTTCAAAGCTAGTTGGTGGATCCTGCTGGGGGACTGAGATCAGGAAACAGGAGTGTGCACACAAGCGAAGCTGAAACTTGTATATATTATTCAGTTCAATTTATTTCAAAAGCTTTATTGTCTATTTTGGGTTAAAATGTGAAATGTGTCTTTGCCTCAAAGACTCCATTACAAAACATAAAAATCCAATAAATTAGACAGTAAATGGTTAAGATGATGCAGTCAACTGAATGCTCATATTCTTGTTGGCATTTAAAACTGAAGCTGCAGTTGAGATAAAAGACCTCTGAAAACAAATTGTCCTTGCCTGTGAAATCTTAAAATGCCAGCCTGATTACAGTAGCTAAAATTCAAATGAAGCTATGGAGTGGGTGGTTAAACTGGTATTTGTTCCTTCCAACTGCTTAAATGTGCAAATGATGCTTGTGATAATTCCAGTTATTTTCCTGCCCGGTTTTAGCATTCTTTTAAAGATTTTGTTTCAGATTATTTTCCCAATTTAGTATCCAATCTTCCCCTTGTATTGTGAGTTTGCTGCCGTAGCCCTGAGACTGGCAGTGACAAAGGCGTTGTACCACCTCCTCCGAGCCGGCACTCGCCAAGCCATGGACTGTAATTCCGGTACACAGAGCCACTCCTTTACGCAGCAAACTCATATCAGCTTCCCTCCCCCCTCCCTGGGGCGGACAGCCAATTGCCACCCACTAGTGGCACTGCCAGCCAGAGCTGATACTGGTGCGGCCGGTAGAATCGAACCCTGGTCGCAGTGACCAGCGTCGAACGTTATAACCGCTAGACCACCTGGGAGGCCGGTTTTAAAATTCTAATAGCATTATTTCTGCTATATGGTTGCAGCTGACACACCATGATTACCTCACTGTTGATAAAACAGAAGTAGTCTTTGTTTTAACCATAATTCTTATGTGAAGTGGATGAAAGGCTTCAATTATGACAGGTTTATATGGTGGTTGTAACAGTGGTCTGTTCCAGAACAATGCCCTCCCCCTGCTTATTGTGTTCTGGGGTGGATCTTTAGACTAGTATGCTATGCTAGCATGCTCATAATGATGTGGATTTGTGGAGAAAATTCTTCATGCACTTATTATGCCCCTGTACATACCCAGTTTTATTTTGTTTGAGAAAAAAAGTTTTGTTGGTAGTTTGTACTTTGGATCAAGTAGTTGAGTAAATCTCATGTCCTCCACAACATGTAAAAGTTTACAATCCATTCCCATCTTCTTGCCAATAGCTGCATGAATCATTGATTGTGTTAGACCATCCAAAGTCCCCTCCTGTCTTTTGGTTACGGAGTGCATTGTGGTATGAATCTGATCTGCCAATTGGAAGAAGCTCTTAAGAGTGACTTAGACAGTTTACATTCTCTTCACATGTAATCCATGTATACAGCTGGATATTTTATTGAAGCAATTCAGGTTAATTACCATGCTCACGGGTACAACGGCAGTGCCCCAACCTACAACTTTCTGAGTTACAAGCCCAGTTCCCTAACCGTTATACCACACTCCTGCCCTGAGGCAGGCACGCATCCAGAATAGAGGTAGTTTGGAACTCTGAAATGTTTGTAACTTTGAGAGTAAAGTCAAAATACACCAATTTAAAAAAATGGATCCCTTTATTGATTGGAATCTTTGCTTGCATTACTGTAGCCTTATTTTTTGTAACAGGCTACCACCTTTTTAGATGTAAACAGAAATCAAAATTCCATGTTTTTTTCTACCTCAACTTTTCGAACAATACATCTCCTTTTCGGTGACCCACTGTCTTTGGAATCTTTTGCGGCCTGTTTGATTTAATTCTGTCCCTTCTTTATATTATAGTGTGACTTGTTTCACTATTTTTGAATAAAGAGCTTGATATTAATAATGCATAATGCGTATGCTACTTCTTTTTTCAAACCTATTCGGTTGGCCAGTCAGTCCTTAACTCTGAGGTTTGTATCTCAGGTTGTACTGTATGTCCATAATGGAGTCTGGAATTATGGCTACTGCTAACTAGTTGACACTAGCCAAACAAACGTCATACTCTACAACACGTTTCGGTGACGCATTCTAGTAACCGCAAGTCCACTGCCTTATGTAAAAAATCTGCTTGAGTACATACGCGTCCACTTTTATCTTCTCGCCAAGAGGTGGCAGCAGTGATACACATTACAAAGGTGGCCTTCACCTTTCCCCTTTCACCATTCACATTCCCCTTTCCCCTAACCCTTAGTTTTTCACAAGCACATGCGAGTGTCATATTGAGGGTGTGTGAATCCTCAGTGAGGTTCTAGGCTTATTCAGCCCTTGAGGACCTATTTCCATTGTGACCACTTTGGCATTTAAAAAATTGAGGAATATCCTAAAATGCTTATTGCATATTGCCGTGATGATTTAATGTAGGCAGAGACAAAACCAAGTTTCACAATGGTGGAAGCAGGAGCTTATAGGGGTGAGTTGGTGTCATATGAATGCTTAGCCCCTTTGCCCCTGAAATGTTCGCTGTGGTGTCTGCAACACCGGACACTGAGGGCCACTCTAGGGTGAGGAGTGATTGAGATGCAGCTGGGAGAGTGAAATGGGGGAAGCTACCATTTTCTGTCACTCTTACACTGATATGACCCAATCAGTGTTTTTCATTGCAAAAATCTGATTAGCTGAAAACAGCGAGTCTCTGATAACCATTGATTGCTGTACCCATTTTGATGTTTGTGAAGCCTCATGCAGTAAAATCACCCCCAAAATCCAAACTCCAAATTTTTGTGAACTATAAATTCTGGTCCACGCTCACTGGTTGATGACATAACTGATTGTTGGGGAGCTGCTGTGTAATGAAGGGTATTGTTTGTTAGCCTCTCATGAAAAGTGTTGAAACATAGAGGTGTAGTTTGATGTGAAATGGGGAAGGAGGAGGCACTTGGGGACTGAGGAGGCACTTGTTACAGACAAATCTTTTGTTTTTGTTTTCAACATTTACAAAAAAATGGCACTTTGTCAGTAAGCTTGCAAAGATAATGATGGCAGTAATTGTTTTAGTTTTTTTCAGAAATTTGAATTTTATCTTCACCCCCAAACAAAAGGTGGGTCCTCTCAACAGTGGAGGAACAAGGCAGTCGCCAGGGCCGTCCCCTGCAATATATAGAAACGTTTCAACTTTCCCTTGAATCCCCTGAACGGTGGCCCATGCCTCTTGAGCTTATTGCTCGCTTATGTAAGGAGAAGTGGCGGGAGGCAGTGCTGTGTGTGAGAGAGATGGTATACGTGTGGACTGCATTGGACGTGGGTGCACGGTGCACAGGTTATACGGGCAAATTGTAATGGCTGAGAAATGGAATAAGTAGAAGGTACTTTGAGATAAGGTGTCGGTAACACAAGGTGAATGTTTCCATCTTTCTGTAGCAATCTGAGACTAACTGCCTCCATCATCCAACAATGGCAGTGGGTTGGCGTGAGGCTATAGTCCTTCAGTGCTCACTCTTGAATGTGGTTATTATAGGTCAAGGCTAAGAGTGACCTTCGATGATTGGCTGCAGCAAAAGATGTGCTTGTGTTTTCCAATTTGCCGTTAAAAATAATGTGAGCTTGGTAGCACAAGTGTTCTGACTAATGCTGTTCCATTCAGAAGCATTCAGTGTGGTTGGTGGGTTGTTGCACAGAGGCAGAGAGGATAGTGGGAGTATTATGCAAACGCACCGCATTCCCCATGCTTAGTGTTGGCTATTTGCGGCACCTCCCTGTTAAACTAAAGTTGGTTGTGCTAGAAATGGTGTGAAAAACTCTCAGGACTGATTCACTTGGCCCCATAGACCTTGCTTAATGTAATTGTACCCTCCATGTGTCTATCATTAAGCCTCTGGAATGGTCAAACATGTGCATTAATCCCCGATAGGCATCCTTTACTTTCTCCTTGTCTAACCTCGAATGACATTGTGGGATGGGATGGACTGCATATTGTGAAGGCTCAGACCAGGACATGACAGGATATTGGAAGCTCTGTTGCTGAGCAACTAGAAAATCAGAACCAAAGTTAGGTTAGGTGATCAGGTACAATCAGGTCCAGAACCATTGGCACCCTTGATGAAACTGAGCAAAAAATGACTAGAAAACAAATAATAGAATTTCTGAGCTATCTTGTGATTTTCCAACATGTGGAAAATATTTTACTTTATTTATGATTCAATGGAATCAACCACAATTATGAATTCTTCAAATGATACATTTATTTTCACAATTATTGGCATTTCTTTTCACAATTATTGGCATCTCTGTTTTTAGTATGTGGTGCAGCCTCCTCTGGCAAGGATAACAGCACTGAGCCTGTTACTATGATATTTACATTACATTACATTTTAGGTATTTAGCAGACGCTCTTATCCAGAGCGACTTACACAGTTTACATTTATTTACATACAGTCCATTTATACAGCTGGATATTTTACTGAAGCAGTTCAGGTTAAGTACCTTGCTCAAGGGTACAACAGCAGTGCCCCACCTGGGAATTGAACCTGCAATCTCTGAGTTACAAGCCCAGCTCCCTAACCTTATTTAATAAGGTTGGAGAACACATTTGGAGGGATCTTGGACTATTCCTCCATGCAAAACCTTTCAAGATCCTTAATGTCCATACGTTTGCACTCATGAACAGCCCTCCTTAATTCAGACGACGGGTTTGTGATAGGGTTTAAGTCCAGAAACACAGATGGCCATTGCAAAACATGATTTTGTTTTCATGGAACCATTTCTGTGCTGATTCTGAGGCCTGTTTGGGGTCATTGTCTTGTTGAAAGGTCTACCTATGGCTAAGTCTCAGCTTCCTAGCAGAGGCAACCAAGTTTTTGGATAAAATGTTCTGGTATTTGGTACTTAATTATGCCATTGATCTTAACAAGAGCCTCTGGACCACTGGCAGTAAAAAAGCCCCCAAACATCAATGATCCACCACAATATTGTGGTAGGTATGAGGTGCTTGCATGCATCCCGTTTTTGACGCTAAACATACCGATGATGTACATCTCCTAAAAGTACAATCATCAATGATCTCATCTGATCATAGCACCCAGTTCCAGTCATAGTTCCAAAAAGGTTTGGCCAATTCCAGACTCTTGAATTTGTTGGTTGCTCTGACTAAGGGCTTTCTTCATGCAACCCTTCTAAAAAGCCTGTTGCTATGGAGGTGGCATCTTATGGTTGATTTTGAGACTGCATGACCCCAAGACACAACTAAAGTCTGCAGTTCTTGAACTGTGGTCCTTGGGTTCTACTTTGCCTCCCTCACTGTGTGTGGGGACAACATGCACTTGCATCCACTTCCTGGCAAGTTTGAAACTGTTCCAGATGTTTGAAACTTTTGGAATATTGCCCTAACGGTCGTATGCTTAACGTTTTATGTATCTTTGTACCCATCATCTGTCTTGTCTAGGTCAACAACCATCAGTCTCTTTTGATTTGACAGTTCTTTGGCTTTCCCCGTGGTGATGGATGAAAAAGGGATTTTACATGTGTGTACCTCATTTTTTAAATCATTAGTGAAACAGGAAGTGATGGAAGACCAAAATAGAATTCCTTAAGACTGAGATTAACTTAAACAAGTAATTGTATTGCATATTTCACTTTGTTTGTTTTATTTAAAATAATCTTTAGATGTGACAATAATTTTGACACCTCCATTTTTCAGAAAAAATGTATTACTCAATGAAAAGAAAATGTATTATTTAGTTTTCCAATATGTTTGAGCATAAAATATAGCTCATTATCTCTGTTGTGTATTATATACAGCCTTTATTTGCTCATTTTCATCAATTCTGGACCTGACTGTATATTACCCTGAGGCCATAAAAATATGGAAAATACATAATGTAATTGTGACAGACTACACAATTATACAGCAGCTAGATACTATTCTTATTGGCGCGTTAAGATAAATAATCTATAATTAAAAAATTGTAGGAGAAATGTAATTCATTTATTTATACAAATACACATTTATATATTTTTTTAATGATTGACAAAACATGGGTGGATTGAGGGGACCCCTCATAACGGCAATGGTCCACCAGCTTATTGGCAGAACAAATCACATAAAACATGAACTGCTGAAACACAAAACAAATCAAATAACAATAATTTCAGATAGATTATTGGTGATATGTAGGTGTAGCAGATGCTATGGCCAGCAAAAAAAGACTCCTAAATCAATGAGGGCTTGGGGTTAGCACCTACAAGCCCACATGTAAATCGATGCTGGCAAAAATATCCCATGACAAGGGATTTGGGCCAAGGAGGCATAAGACTGTTACATAAACTGTGCAGTGCCTGCAATGTTTTTTTCGTTTTTTGGTTATATATCCCTATTTTTGTTGATAAGATTGTTACATATTACAATGTAGCATTATTTTTCATTTTAATAGAACACTGGCAAGAGTCATTTTTATCTTATGTTTGAGAGGTAGAGTGTTTCAACAGCTCATGCAATTTAAATAAAATCTAGGTTAAATCTCCCAGATTTCCAAGGACTTGATATTGTCTTACACTGATATTTTGTCTTTTGGTCAGCAATGAGCCCATGGTCAGCAATGAGCCCACTGAGTGTCCTGACTGATTCCAAAATTACATGATGAAAATTAAGTATACATAATGAAAGTGGCATTACTAAACAAAACATTTGTTTGCTTGAACAGGGGACGATATCAAAAACCTGTCCGCTCAGGGGGGCCCAGTTGATGGGTGCAAATGTTCATAAAGTGACAAGAACTTTGAGCAGAATTTATTTTAAGCGTTTGTGTCCTTGTGCATCTGTCACTGCAGGAAGTTCAGTGGGTATGCAAATGTAAAATGTTTTTGCTGTGGCTGTTGATGGCACTAGTATCAGATAATCTTTGTAAGTATTTTAAATCTCTCTGATTTTTATTTCCCATCAGTGCCTCAGTGCAGGGTTTCTATGCTCCAAAGTCCTCAAATATAGACACAATTAAATCAAATAATACAATTCTGACAGAGGTACTTTGAAGTGTGTGGACAACTTAATTACCATGTTTAAAAAAAAAATGTTTTTATGCTTTTGAATGTCTGCCTCAGGGGGAGGAGGGGCAGACAGTCCACATTTCACACACTTTAAAGTACCTTTACAGGATTGACCGCATGAGCTCACCAAGGAGCGGTAGGGTGACCTCGTAAACAGGATTGGGCGGGTTCCGTCTCGGAGGAGAATATTGCCTCAAGGTATTAGCTTGTCCCGTGGAGGCGGGCGGCGAGGGTAAATTGAGTTCCTTGGGGAGGGTAAATCGAAAAGAAATAGAGGGTATAATTGTCTACCAAAATGGGGAAACAAAAATGTAATAAAAGAAACTGATCCTACTGTAAATGGTTGGGGTATGGATTGGTGTTGAAAGAGCTGATCCTGAGGCAAAATAAATTTTTGAGAACTTGATAAGTACTTAAATTAGACTCATAGGTAAGTGTGGGATGCCTGATAGTGGAATGTAATCAATTTTTCAGTTTTGTTTCTATTGTACTACTGTTTGCCATATAGTTTTGAGTTAACATCACAGAGGTCCCTATGTGGATGGGTTGCTAACCTTGAGGGGCCATAGCTCCCTACCCCAGCCATATAATCCTTTCACTATGAGAGCACACTCCAGGAGCGATGCAGTTGATAAAGTACCATTACTCATCCGGTGACAGCTCGTTCACTTTAGTTTGAATAACTACAGTGATTAGTAAAGAGGTGCTACTGCTCTATTCAAATGTTTAAGAGTTAAAGCTCACTACCTGGTATAAAAAGGATCTTGAATAAATTAATAACAGTGCCAAGTAATTAAAATATGGAGTGATTTCTCCTCAGGGAAGTTTTTTGCACTTTCATGCTAAAATGTGTTTTGTTTTAATTTATGAAACTGAAAAGAGTGTAAACCTAGACCAGCCCTTGACTAGATTTTAGATCTTGCCACTGATTAATGTTTGGTCCATAATCTATTGTCATGGAAATTCTACTATTCAAAGGAAGCGAGACTGTGTTCTCAATTTTCAAATCATGTTTTATTACTGCTTCGAAACGGGAGCTGTCTAACACTCTCGCGTAAAGAATGTCAGAGTATCTCCGACGAGATAAAGGAAATACAACAGTATATATCTTTTACATTCGAGTTCACCATCGCCCCTTGGAGTTTCACCCATTGGTCATGGTTGAAACCCCTCCTTTATTGATGGGTCCAGACACACGTTTTACCCTCCCAACATACACATTTCTTGCATACATTAGGATGGGACAACTCTCACCCATCACCCAGTATCAACTTTCCATCCGTGCTATTATGATTTATACAGCACAATAATCAAACTCATTCTCAGGGAATCGACCTTGACGTTTCCTGCTCTCCAACCCAAACATCTTAATGTTTCTCATTCCTTCACATGAGTTGTCTCCCACTTCTAGCAACACTCGCTTATCTCTTCCTGAAACGCCATATCCAGACAATGTTTGACCCATAAGTGGAAGCATAAACAACTCATTCAGCAAGCTGAAAACGGCCTGTCGGAAGGCCTAATTAAAATTTTCCCTTACACTCCCCCCTTTTGTTACTAATGTATTTCATCAGGCAACTGGAATGGGTAGCTACCTTTAAAAATTATTAAAATATAGGAAAAAGAAAAAAGAAAATAAGGTTACATACACTACTTCTTTCTTGTGACAGAGTCCCACCTTGTAAGCGGTAATCGTTATACCACTGAGTCTTTAACCCTCTTATCTCATGTCATCACATTTCAGTTCTACAGATAGTAAGACAGATAGTATAAAATTAGCTGCATTAAGGAAATAAAGAAGAAAATAGAAAATAAAATAAAAATAACAAACTCAGCATGGGAGGGTTTACTCTATCTCAATCCGACCCATCTCCCTCAACACCTCATTTTCCTCCCATGACTCAACCACCATTATCTGCGCTGCTGCTTTTTTGGCACAGGTTTGGCATGCTACCTTGAAGCACGTCAGCAGCAGTAATATGAATATAATTATGGCTAATCCATACAAAATATATTTAATAATCAGTGCTCCCCATAGTCCGGTGACACCGCTCATCCATTCCATCAGATCCCACCCGTGTGTATCATGCAAGTCTTTAATGGCCCACTTGGTGTCTTCCTTAAGCTCTTGGATGGTGCGGGATGCATCAGAAACATAGGTGCAACACTCACTTCCTACAATACCACATACTCCCCCTTGTTGAGCTAACATTAAATCAAGGGCCATTCGATTTTGCATAGTCATCTTCCGGACTTCACCTAGTTCTTTAGTTAAAGCTTCGACTGCTGGCAGAGAGTGATTCATGTGGCTTTCCACTATCTTTGTTAAGGCCTTCAGCTCTGCCTGCGTGTTATATACCCCGTACCCGGGTATCACCACTCCAACTATGCGTTGCCACAGCGACACCTCTCATCTGCTTTTATGTAAAGCTTGTATCTCCGTCCCTGTTGCTTGTCTAATTAAAGGGACCACATATACTAAGTAGCATCGACCCCACCATCTCCTGGGTATGTGTAACCCAGACAAATAGAGCATAGTAATAATGCACTTCATGTTACAAAATGATAAATAGAATGACCCTTAAAAGAAATGAATAAGTACTACATACTAGATACTGAAGAAAAAAACTATAATTTAGACAGTTTGAGTTGATAAAGGGAAAGACATGAATTTGGCTGAACTGTGACATGTATAACTCAAAATGTTTCTGGAACCTGGAAAGGTCATTCTGCGAGAAGACATGTCCAGACATGTTCATTCTGCGTATTTTATCTGACAGTGATAAGCCAATAAGAAAAGTAATCTTGTTGAGAGTACGCCAATTAGAAAGTAGGACCCGCCCTTAGTTCGTTTTTGGAGGGAAATGAGAGAGACGACATGTCCAGACATGTTCATTCTGCGAGAAGCCATGTTCAAGTCAACTAGGCTACAGACGTGAGTTTGCTCTGAAGACAACAGCAAGATATCGCTTTCAGTAATAGTTGTCTAGCGAGGATTTTTATAGTATTATCCGAGAGAAACGAGTAGTAACGGCTACAGAAATCGAACTGAGAATTTTAGATAAGAGAGCTAGCAACGGAGTGGCAACGTTCCTCCGTTTGCCTTGGAAAAAGACGGCAAGTTTCGCCGAGACCGAATCATCCTTCCAAGTTCCAATTGCTGTACATTCGAAAATCTCCCTTGGTGAGTTAGTACTTTAATTGTGACAATGTCTTTGGATGGTGTGGGTAATATAGAATGAGACAAGTCTTTCTAAAAATTGAGCTAGACTAACGTAGAGCTAGCTAGCTTCGCGGCGCGTGGTTAGCGGCGTTGCTTTTTAATCTGTGGGTGTTGAGTGTCGGGGGGTGTTCGGGTGTATTAGCCACCGATGACTGCAGGCTTATGTCGCAAGTGCATCTCCGTTGCCTGATATCTTGCAGATTGGAGTAATGACGATAGCTGTGGGTTGCAATTGTTTTGTGTTTTAATGATGATAATGTTAGCTAGTAACTTAGCAGGACAATAGCGATGTGAAGCTAAGTTAGCTGACTCAAGCTAATGATACCTCTGGTTTAGTTAAAGATGAGCATTTAAGTTGATTTTACATAGTACGAGCATAGAAAGAGACAAAATCTTTGACATGAGGTTTCAACATTTTTGTTTGAATAATGTTAATTATTATTTTGGCTTTGTTTAAGCAAGGCCGGGTTTTTTGTTCCTGTTGGAGTCCATTTTAAAGTCTGTTGAGTTCATCGGATCCTGGATATCGTCTGCATCCTGCGCGCCTTCACTGAAGACGCTGTGGCGTGACATCTTCCCAAACATCAAAGCATGAAGACTTGGTGGAAGGGGGCAGTCCAAGTACTGCTACAGTGGGATCCGCAGGAGAACAGTTCTGAACATGCCCCTCCTGCCCAATCTGGACCTCAAGAATGACCCATCAGAGCTAACAGAGCTGGTCCAGACCTACAACCAGGAGGTGATGGAGGCAGCGTGTAAGCTCATCTGTGACTGGGCACAGAAGATTCTGAAGCGCTCCTTCGACACCGTGGTGGAGATAGCACGCTTCCTGGTCCAGGAGCACATTGTCAATCCGCGCTGCAGCCAAGCATGAGTATTAGTGCTACCCTCATTAGGGTTATGACTTCTGTACTTTTATTTTGTAGTACATTTGGGGATATTTTTCAGAGAGTTATAATTTACAGTTCAGTTAATGGATGGTGCACTACTCCTTATAATCAAGTGCTGTACTCTTTCAGAGACCTACAGTGGGCCTTTTAAAGGGATTGTTTTTTTTAATGTATTTTTTTATATATCTTTGTGTGACTGAGTTAATACCTCCACTATTCCCCATAGCAGTTAAAATAACAGTCCAGCCACATACCCAAGAAAAGGGTATCACGCACATTGCAACGTGATAATTCCTTATAGCACTTCAAATGTCCTTCAGCTCTAGGGAGATACAGTACTGTAGATTGTACTGCACATACAAAATATCATTTTTTTATTTTGTGTACTCTTACTTTGGTTATTTGGCAATGTGTAACTGGAGAAAGTTGGGGAAGCTAGTGAAAATGTCTTTGTTTGCCATGTTTGAGATTATATTTTTTACTTATTTTTCTAATGATTTGTATTGGTCTCATGCTACTGAAATGTTTCATTTGAAATGTTTCATTTGAATTATAAATGTACTGTTTTCTCACCTCATTTATATACATGCCCATAGCACTTTCTGCTCTCTTTTTGGAAGAATCCAGACCTACTTTGCATGTCCCATTTTCATCCTACTTTGAATTGCAATGACCTTACAGATACATGCATAAACCTGGCAAACCTGTAACATGTAGAACCTAGTCTTAGTTCATATGACCTGCTCTTCCTCCTATTTCTGTACAATCTTATTTGTTTCTCAGTGAGCCTTGTATAGGTGGTCGCCACATACCATGTAAGCCATTTACTATACGATGGTATTCTTAAAATATTTGTTTAAGCCAAGTGTACATTTTCACTTTGCTCATGTCTCCCTGAAATACCCAAAGTACAATGTGGAGCTGGTCAAATCTTTTCTGTCTCTTAGCATTTAGCCGGTGATCTTCTAAAATGGAAATGTGTTTAAACAGTGTTTAAGTAGTGGGTAACAATGTTACTTGCAAATTGTGTTTGCACAAAGGGAAAGAAAGGTGTAAAACAATGAGTTCCCTGAGGTTTAAGAGCCCCCTTTCAGCATTTACAGTACATAGCTAATGTACCACCCATAGTTGTGTGTTTCCTCTGGAAGGAAACCCTGTGCTTTCATTCTTGCAGTCCATATCAGGAGAATGTCTGTTGACTCTCCTCCTTCCATTCCATGGCTTTGCAGTGCTTCATCTTGACTGAATCAACAATGTCGCCAAATTATAACTCCTCTTACAGAAGTACTTCACCCTTGAGGGCAACTTCCTTACGTGTAGAGGACTGTAACAGTTTCACACAATACCAAAAAGTCATAAGTTACCTGGAGGACGGAGAGACACCTCCTCCACTGCCCCGGAAGGAGGTCCCTGAGGTTGCCATATTGCTGCGAGAGTGTAATCGGCTAGAGCTGAGAACGGGAGTCCTCTATAGAAGGAAACAAAGTCAAGACACCACAATCCACCAATTGGTGTTACCTCGGGAAATGAGAGCCATGGTGTTGAGAAGTCTCCATGATGACATGGGTCACTTGGGGATAGAACGAACCACTGACCTGGTGAAGTCAAGATTTTACTGGCCGAAAATGTCTTCTGATGTGGAGAAGAAGATAAAAACGTGCAGCAGGTGTGTACACAGAAAAACTCCCCCTGAGAAAGCAGCTTCTCTCGTAAACATCAAGACAAGTAGACCCCTAGAACTAGTCTGCATGGATTTCCTTTCTGTGGAGCCAGATCGTAGCAATACTAAAGACATCTTGGTCCTCACTGACCACTTCACGAAGTATGCTGTTGCGATCCCCACAAGAAATCAAAGGGCCCAGACAGTAGCAAAGTGTTTGTGGGAAAACTTTCTGGTGCACTATGGATTTCCAGAAAAAATACACAGTGATCAAGGCCCAGACTTTGAATCTCGCCTTATCAAGGAATTGTGTCAGATAACCGGAATCCACAAGGTAAGAACTACACCTTACCACCCGAGAGGAAATCCAGTTGAGCGCTTCAATAGAACCCTTCTCCAAATGTTGGGCACTTTGGACAGCAAGGACAAGATCAGGTGGAGTGGATTTGTGAAGCCGTTGGTGCATGCGTACAACTGCACCAAAAACGATGTAACTGGATTCACGCCTTATGAACTGATGTTCGGAAGACAACCCCGATTGCCAGTTGATTTAGCCTTCGGATTACCAGTTAATAGCTCCCCCAAGTTGCATTCCCAGTATGTGAAGGATCTCAGGAACCGCTTGAAAGAAAGCTATAGAATGGCCACAGAGAATGCCATGAAAACAGCTGAACACAACAAACTCCGGTTTGACAAGCGCGTAGTCAATCATACCCTTGAGGTTGGAGATCGTGTCTTGGTGAGAAGTGTCCGACTCAAAGGAAAACATAAGTTAGCAGACAAATGGGAACCTGATGTTCATGTCGTGGTTAATTAAGCAGGTGACCTTCCCGTGTATACAGTCAGGGTAGAAAGCAAGGATGGTCCACTTCGCACACTGCACAGAGACCTGTTGCTACCATGCAGATTTCTACCAATAGCTGAACCTGAGGTACCCTTTAGTGCCAAGACCAGTCCGTCGACCTCGAACACGAAGGAATCCGGGAACCCCCAATGCTGAAGAGGATGAAATCATTAGCAACCATTCTGATTCAGAAGAAGATATATTTTATGATGAGTATATCAATCCACCAACGAGCGAGATGCAACATACTGTAACCAAGCAGTACCATGCTCCTGATGACCCTGTGAAAAGAGACGTACCTGTATCTATTCCGGTTGAGCCGAACCCTGCTCCCGTCGAACCTGTGGAAAAAGACGCACTTGAGGAAGAAACACCTTCCAGCCTAGAACCTGTAATTGAAAGCACTCAAGATGTGACACCTGCTATGTCGTTTGATGTATCAAACATTATGGATGAGACATTACCTGTCCCGTCAGACATGTCATACAGTGACAACAGCAGAGATGAAGTTCAGGAAGAGAACAGACCCGTTTCCATGACGAGTACTCCAGTGAGGCAGGAGCCAGAGGTTTCTCAAGATACTGAGGCTGAAGCTACATTCAGGCGCTCCTACCGTCATCGAGAGCAACCTGATAGACTCCAGTACAGTCAGTTAGGGAATCCTTTGAGTCTAGTCATCCAGTCACTATTACAAGGCATTAGTGCTGCCTGCATTGCTTCACTAAATCCCACACACACACGCCACCCTTTAGGTATGCCCTACATCTGGGTGTCACATGGGTGTAACGGGACGTACACACCTTCAGGAGGGGAGAGTGTAACCCAGACAAATAGAGCATAGTAATAATGCACTTCATGTTACAAAATGATAAATAGAATGACCCTTAAAAGAAATGAATAAGTACTACATACTAGATACTGAAGAGAAAAAAAACTATAATTCAGATAGTTTGAGTTGATAAAGGGAAACTATGACATGAATGTTGGCTGAACTGTGACATGTATAACTCAAAATGTTTCATGTAAGGAACCTGGAAAGGTCATTCTGCGAGAAGACATGTCCAGACATGTTCATTCTGCGTATTTTATCTGACAGTGATAAGCCAATAAGAAAAGTAATCTTGTTGAGAGTACGCCAATTAGAAAGTAGGACCCGCCCTTAGTTCGTTTTTGGAGGGAAATGAGAGAGACGACATGTCCAGACATGTTCATTCTGCGAGAAGCCATGTTCAAGTCGACTGGGCTACAGATGTGAGTTTGCTCTGAAGACAAACAGCAAGATATCGCTTTCAGTAATAGTTATCTAGCGAGGATTTTTATAGTATTATCCGAGAGAAACGAGTAGTAACGGCTACAGAAATCGAACTGAGAATTTTAGATAAGAGAGCTAGCAACGGAGTGGCAACGTTCCTCCATTTGCCTTGGAAAAAGACGGCAAGTTTCGCCGAGACCGAATCATCCTTCCAAGTTCCAATTGCTGTACATTCGAAAATCTCCCTTGGTGAGTTAGTACTTTAATTGTGACAATGTCTTTGGATGGTGTGGGTAATATAGAATGAGACAAGTCTTTCTAAAAATTGAGCTAGACTAACGTAGAGCTAGCTAGCTTCGCGGCGCGTGGTTAGCGGCGTTGCTTTTTAATCTGTGGGTGTTGAGTGTCGGGGGGTGTTCGGGTGTATTAGCCACCGATGACTGCAGGCTTATCTCGCAAGTGCATCTCCGTTGCCTGATATCTTGCAGATTGGAGTAATGACGATAGCTGTGGGTTTCAATTGTTTTGTGTTTTAATGATGATAATGTTAGCTAGTAACTTAGCAGGACAATAGCGATGTGAAGCTAAGTTAGCTGACTCAAGCTAACGATACCTCTGGTTTAGTTAAAGATGAGCATTTAAGCTGATTTTACATAGTACGAGCATAGAAAGAGACAAAATCTTTGACATGAGGTTTCAACATTTTTATTTGAATAATGTTAATTATTATTTTGGCTTTGTTTAAGCAAGGCCGTTTTTTGTTCCTGTTGGAGTCCATTTTAAAGTCTGTTGAGTTCATCCTGGATATCGTCTGCATCCTGCGCGCCTTCACTGAAGACGCTGTGGCGGAGTGTGGACTGGCGAGCCACCCAAGTCGACCATCTTTTGACCTAAGAGAGAGAGAGGAAAGTAAAACTGTCACGGAACCAGAGGATTCATTTTGCAATATTCAAGAACTGAGTAATTTAATTCGCCACTCAAAGGGAGTGTGCAGGTTCATTTGTTTTGAATTATAAAGTACTGATGTGTTTGTGATGATATGACAGTTGTGTTTGATAATCATATGTGAATCAATATTTTATTTTCATATTCTAATCAATATTTTATTGAAATAAGAGTTCCGATTTCAGTATAAGAGTTTTTGGTTTAAAACAAGATTCCTATTGGAATGATAAGTATATCCCCGCCTATCTACAAATTCTAAAAGTAATAACCTACGTTATAGGGGTAAATAGATAGGAGGGTCATACTTATCTGTGATTGAAGAGAGGTCTTGAATTGTCCTGTGGAAAGAAAAAACAGTATTATTAGTATAGTTGGTCATTGTATTATATGTCTGTTGTTATTGTTTTTATGCACCGGTTAGAGATAAATAATACAAAAAGAATAAAAACAAACCATTCTCTTACCTTTTAAACTAAAGCTGACGTCTGTGTGTGAGTTCATTCTTGTGGTTGACCATCTCTCTCTTTGGGCGAATCTGGTATCTTCGGTTATCTGGTCCATACCCTGTTTCAATATTAGCATTCTAGTAGCAGTGTTCCTTGAGACACCTGTTACATATGGTAGTATATGCACGCTGGCCAGACACTATGAAAGCCCCCCCTGGCAACGGCAATAGGCCTTGTATGGTGACATTAGCAATCTGCCCAATACAACTGCTATGTATAATTTCTTGGTTGATCAGTATCGCATCAAAATGACGAATGGGATCTTTTACGATCTAGAGTCCTATGTAATAATAATAATAATAAAAAAAAAAAAAATTATAATAGTATTGTATTAGTAAAAATAATTAGTAATCCTAATTCCTAAGAAAAGAGAAATTAATATTTTGCTTCTCATATTTTGAACCTAATTTATCAGGGGCCCACCGCTAACCCACCCCTAGTATATACAGCTCAGATATTATATACAAGTTATTTTTCAAAGTTATTTTAGAGTTGGGGTGGTATCCTATAAACCAGCTCAACTCTTGTGACCCATATTTTGGGAACCACCATTACACTGATCCCAAAAAATATTCATTCATCTTGGAAGATCTGCCTGGTTGAAGTTAAGCTGAATGAAAATAGTCTGCTTATTAAAATATTAAAATACCAGCATTTCCCCACCTGCCTATCCAAACTATGCATGGTAACGTATACGATATTCTGAATGCTGTAAAAAAAAAAATTAAATCCCCAGTAATTATTAATTGGCCAAAGGTGTTTTATTAAAACTCTGTCTTAAATCCTCATGCAAATAAAAAAATGCAGTGATGCAAATCCACATCTCTAGATTTTCATCCAATATACGCATACTGTATGTCAAACTATTTTCTAGTGAAGAATGACTCGATTTGAAAATGTTTTGAGCCTAGTTGAAACAAAACCACAAAGGAGCAAAAACTTATTTCGCAGTTATTTGAGTGCTTTTTTTGCAAAGGTAACTGAAACAAAAAGTCCCACTTGGTATGTGAGGCTACTTGAGTTATCTTCTATGTTTGAATAATACATTGTTGGATGTTATTTCTATTCAGACTTCATCTTTGTAGTAAGAACTGGAATATGTCTTATGCCTAGCATTATCTGATCACTTCAGATCTTGATTAATTGAGATGCAGTTTAATGACACTTTTGCAGATCTTTTTAAGGCACCATTTGTATGTTATGATAAAGTGATGACAGTAGACCTCTTTCCGGAATTTTTAAGATGTAACCTACGGAATGGGACAGCTTTGGGTTTGCTGCCCTTATTTGTCTCAAACTGCGGAATTCTGCTTATTAGGAAAACTGTGGACTTGTTGTCCAAACCTTTAGTTTGTATATCCAAAACAAACACAAGGATGAATATGTTTGTTAGTGAATTATATCGCTATGTTATCGGCAGTAGGCTAATGGCTGAGTAAAGTAAGAAGTCAAGCTTATTTAGCTATTGTAAGATGTCATGCTTATTTACATGATTCTGTACACAATGTGCTGCACTAGGTACCTGAGGCTGTCATAGCTCAAGAAGCTTGTTAAATGCAATCTAGTCGATTTCTTCCATTTATGGTTTTTGAGGGGAAATGTGCACTTGCACCAGTGCTCATAAATTATGTTTCATACTAAGATTTTCAAAATTCTAGGAGCATTTGCAAACAATTTGCTTGCACTGTAGAACTCTGTGCCATAGGTATGTTTGAATAGGTATGTCATTAGTCAATGTCTGTTACAGGCTGAGATATAAGCAGCGCCTTGCAGGCAAAAGTGTGAATGTGAGAACTGTGTCCATTTGTTTAATGACTTGCTAAAGTTGAAACTTTGTCCTCTCCCTTTTAAGGATTAAGGATTCTAGACTAGAGTCCAGGAAGGAGTAAAGTAAGAGGGGGATATCTCCCTCCCCAGGGAGTGGTAAATGATGACAAAGTCCTGTATTTAAGAACCTCCTGAAAAGGGTTTAAAATGAGATTGGAGAGATTGTCTCTTCAGGCAGCACACTGAAGTGGGCGTCTCCATGTGCATTTGAAGACTGTCTCCCGAGCCTGATTGTGTCTGCTGAGTTGTCTTGACCCCTCGGTTTTATTCACAACAACTTGGTGACGACAACGTGATATCTGCAGGTGCCAAAAAAGGACAACCAGGACCAAAAAAGGTGAGAATATGTTTTTTACCACCCTTAGCTGTAGGGTCCTTGGTGGAGCGGGGCATCTGTGTAGAGCTATGAACAGTGATTGGGAATGGAGTCAGGTGGCCAGTGAGCCAACAGGTGGTCATGAGAAGAGTTGTTTGGTTGTGGTTTACACATATACATTTGTGCAAGTGGGTTGTTAATAGGGAAGGGCTTAAGCCAAAGTGATGAAGGCAGTTGTGTTGTAGATCCTCTGAGACACTTGTTCAGGTGTACAAGATTGTAGGTCCTCTGAAGTGAACCTTGTACATACATGAGAGAACCTGAGGGAAAAACTGCCACAATTGTATGTTTTATATGCCAAAATTAACACATGCCCATCTCAGCATTAATCAAATAAAGCACAATTATTGTTTACTAAACCAAATCTCAAATTACCATTACACAAATACATCCTAATGACTAATTTACTGTATAAAGGTGAGACCAGGGTACACATTGACCATAGAATAAGATATTTTACATTTTACATTTCAGATCATGTAATATTTCAGGGCCTTATTTTGATGAATTAGGACGGTGTCGGTAACGCAGACGCAAAGTGAAGACGGTGGCACTTTAGGGCGTGTCTAAGGCAATTTTGGTAATTTCGTGATTTAGGATGATAGCACACCTCCGGCGCAGTTGTAAAAGATGTTGAATTAACTTTAAAAAAATACATGTGGGTGTGGTGCATAGTGCCCGCCTGTTTTCATTGTCACACCCCCTATTGCGCTGCCCAACCCATAGTCGTGCAAACGCCTTCATTGCGCACCATGAAATTGCCACAAAACTGGCAATTCGCATGCGCTAGAGCATAACGCCGCTTAACGCTGGCATGAAAATAGGGCCCTCTATGTGCATGAATAGTGGAAACCTTTTTACATCTCTAGTACAGTATTACAGCATTGCATCCAGTCCACAGTGAAAATTGCCCCTAGGGGTTCAGAAAGACAAGTACTGTAGCAGGTGGAATTATGTGCTGCATATAGTACAACTCAATATTACATTCCACACTCTTGTAAAACACATTGGACAAGGAAGAAAAATGGATATGCCAGGATCATTTTTCAGTGAGTGCTTCAATTTTTGCCAATGAAATTTGTAAATTTTCTGTGGTGGGTAAAAACCCCCATGATACATAAGATCTTGGTGATCCCTCACCGTTTAAAAACAGTTTTGAGGAAGAGCTTTTTAGCTGTTCTGCATTTTCTGTCTTTTGAGTTCAATTCCAGGCTGTATCAGAGTTTCAGCTAGAATTGGCTCAATTAAGAGCCAATTAAGACATTCCTGTTCTCCTTGGACAGTTCCTTTTTGTTTGGTCTTTTAGCTGATCCTGATTCTTTATCTTAATTTGAATCTGCCCTGGGATGTGGGCGTAAAACACACAAGCTTGTTGTATTGTATTGTTTTCTATTGTATTGTATGAGATGACTTGAATCTGTTTCAATTCAGTTCAACTCTTCACAGCCCAAATTAAATTTCCTCTTGGGAGGGATGAAGAAAGTAATGTTGTATTTTATCTATGGAAGTGCCATAATGATGACAAAAAATACACACACAGCATGAGCAAGAGTGATGTGATTGTCGTCCTCCTTACCCTTTTCCTGTTTGTGCATTCTCTGTACCAGCAATGGAAACAGAGATGCATACGGAACAGGGGGCTGGTCTATTGGCTGAATCCTCTGCTACAAAGAAGGTTCCAGAGGGGCCTGAGGAGGACGGGCCCCTGAAGGCTAGGGGCCAGTGGGCCAACAAAGCTGAGTACCTGCTCGCTGTGGTGGGACACATAGTTGGGCTGGGCAATGTGTGGAGGTTCCCTTACCTATGCTACAAGAATGGTGGAGGTGAGAGCTGTAGCATTGAAGACTTGTTTTCTGGTTTCTGAAGGAGACCGGACACTGCCCGACATTACGAGTGTGACATTGAGCTGGTTTGGGGGAGTTCATGAGGTCTGAGGTTGTATGTTAGGCACATCAAGATATAGAAAGTGACGTGCGTGTCAGGTGGGAAAGAGAAAATTGGGAGTGTGGTTTGCGTAATAAAAGGTGTGAAAGTCCACGTAAGGGCTATGAGGGAATCAAGTGTAGAGAACAGGAACGAGCCAAGAACTGAACCTTGTACAACTTCAGTGGAAAAAACTGAGGGGTGATACATTTCAGACTTCTATTGGAGACTAACTTGTTTGGAAGGCTCATTTTAGAACAGAAATGAAAAAAATTAGACGTGCACACTTGTTAGATGCTCCAGAAAATGTGTAATGTTTTATTTAACTATGCAGTTTGGTTAACGTTTTGACACTTGGGTCTTCGTCTTATATGCCACTTTGACTCAACACCTAAGACTTTTTTGGAGTGTGTATGTTTATCGTGTTACTGTTTGTCATTTTAGAACAGCCCATTAGACTATGATCACAGTACTGTAGATGGGGATCGGAGCAATTGGGTTATTAGAGGGAGTAATTTACTGTCTAATTAATAGGTCCATAAATGTGAAGAAGGATGGTGTTACCACATATTCCATAGTCACCCACGAGACACTCCATATTCTTAACGTCATACATTCTGTCTCCCAGAACACTCAGATTTGTTGCATGTAATTTATCTTTGTGAAGGGCCATGACAGTGCTGTGGCAATGAATGTTCTGTACTATAATATAGCACTGGAAACTTGTTGGAACTGGGTGGTAGGTTTTGAAGGCACTGCAAGGTGAGTGAAAAGTTGTAAGGTGTAGGGGAGGACAGTTATGCTGTGCTGGTGACGGCAGATGAAGGGCAGCATCTCACGGTTGCTTGTACCTGTTTGCAGGTGTGTTTTTCATTCCTTACCTGCTCTTCCTGGTACTGTGTGGAATCCCACTCTTCCTGCTTGAGACCTCACTGGGCCAGTACACCAGCCTTGGGGGAGTCTGCGCATGGAGAGGGTTCTGCCCTCTTTTGGGGGGTGAGACACGGCCACTTTTACTCCCACTTTAGGAGGCAGGCGCCCATAAGCACACACACCTCGCTCCTGCAGAAACACATCACTCACACCTGTGTGCATTTGTACAATTGCACATTAATAGTTACAGCAATACACACGCACACACACACACACACAGCTCATTCTGTGAATGAAGAGTATTAACCCAGTTTACTGACACTCTTGGTATCTGGCAGTGCACCAAGATCTGAATCCTGCTTCCATGGCAATACATTTCTCTCCTGTGGAAGGGAAATGCTTCACACACATAGGCTGGGCCATCTTTTGGCTTATTTTGTAAAACTGTTGGTGATATCAATACATTATCTTTGGCTCTATGGAGCTAAATCAGTCTAAAACATATTCCTACATATACTGTATGATAATCTATAGAACAAACTGAGTAGGGATTGCCAAGAGGTCTGCAATCAGCAACAACATCCTTGATTATTTTGTGTTGTTTTTAATTATTTAACACTAGATTACAGGTGATACAATTCATATCTAGCAGAGCTGCAAGGTTTATTTCAAAATCCCAAACCAAAGTGACAATTTTTTTGCCATTATCTGTCTGTTTTTTTTGTTGATGTCATGGCCCCTTTGACTTTTCCACACTTTCTCTTTGCCTAAACATTTGAATCGATTAATTTTGACTTTGACTTTTGAATAATGGAAGGTGGTGTCTCACATGGTCTCATTTACATCACAGGTCACCGATAATGATTTGGCCTGTGCATTATTGTGACAGTAATCACTCTTTATTTGATAGGGGAGTGATTAGGTGTCTGTGGATGGACCATAGTGGATCTTTTTGAAAAGAATAAAGACACGCATGCATAAACACACACGTATAAAGACACACATGCATAAACACACACACATAATGACACACACACAACATTTCTTGGTATGTGCCCTGTCTTGCTTTGCAAGTGTACTTGTGTGTTGTGATAATCATTTACTGTCTTCAATAAATCACACTGTATTGGAAACACACTGAACAAGCTCGAGTTAGAATTCTTACAAACCAATGTTTTAGTAAAAGTGATGAGCTGAAAGCATAGGCATTTTGGTAACACTTTAACTTGTACCTCAGATGCCTGTACTGTGGAAAAAGTTGAAAACAACATTTTCAACCGTTAAATCATTTACATATAAGAAGTGGTGTGAGATTTAAAATTGTTGCTCTGTGTTCCTGATATTTGTGATTATTGCCTACACAAAGACTGAAATGTCTGTATTGCCTTAACTCATTCTGTCAATGAATTCCAGAAGGAAATGCAACAATCACATGATCTGACCACTTTGTTTCCAACCATGTCTGACACAGACAATGTCAAGTTTGATCTACAGATGATGAGGGATACAACCTTGGTTGGAGGGACCAGAAGGCCTGTGCTTTGCCTTCAGGAAGATCTAGGAGCTGTACTCCAGCTGGCCTCCCCTAGTGACCATTTCAACTCCTCAGAAACAGAGATTTCGGTCACTGAAGCTTGGTCAGGCCATAGGTCCGCACCACATTTTTTATGTAGACAGGCAACTCAACAGCATCAGGTGTGCAAGTGCACGTCACAGCACATTAAAAAGGGGTGAATGAGGGTCCCATATGAAGAGCAATTAAGAGGAAGGCAGTAAATTATTTTCCTCTTAAAAACACTGTTTTTAATTCATCCACCAAGCAGGTATTGGATGTTATCAAAACAACAATACCAGCCCACCAGTTTTACTGATCCTGTCCAGGTCAAAATTGAAGATAATATACAGTATATTTTTGGAATTTAAAGTGTAAACATACCGTACTTCAATAATGCTTGTATTAGTTTTTTTTATAGATTAATAGAGGAAGAATTAAATATGGAATTAACCCTTGAGAAAATAGACTTTCTTTTTTTTACAATCTTACAAAAGAAGGACAACATGTCAGAAGTGCTGTCAAATTGCTTATAAAGGCAAAGGTGTCATCCAGGGCCGGCTCAAGGCACAGGCAATACAGTCAGCTGCCTGGGGCGCTGCCATGCCAGAATGTGTCTGGGTGCCAAAATGTGTCCGGGTGATGTCATTCGAATTTTGGACTGTAGTTGCTATGCCAACATGACGAGCTTGCATTCCTGAGTGAGAAAACCCGGAAGAATGTGTCCGGGGTGTCCGGGTGATGTCATTTAGCTACGAATAAGCTGTACAGCTAAGTTAGCTGCCTTGCTACGAACATAATATATGAATTATAATATATAATTATATTATAATTATATAGCCAGCTAGCTACGGAGATAATAATATGCATTGTCTGTTCAGCTGTACAGTTGACTAGCTATGAATGTAATATATGGAAGTCATTACATTACAGCTAGGTGGCTAGCTACGAATAACCATTGCTTGCTCAGCTGTAAAACTAGCTAGCTGGCTAGCTACGAACATAATATATGAATTATATAGCCAGCTAGCTACAAAGATAATAATATGCATTGTCTGTTCAGCTGTACAGCTAAGTTAGCTGCCTAGCTACAAATATAATATATGGAAGTCATTACATTACAGCTAGGTGGCTAGCTACGAATAACCATTGCTTGCTCAGCTGTAAAACTAGCTAGCTGGCTAGCTACGAACATAATAAGATAACTCCATTGCTCAATTGAGCTAGCTATTGAATGTCTAGAGTGTTTTAAATGTATCTAATGTTGGATAGATTAGGCTACAGGTAACCAGCCAATATAATTTACAGGGAAGCCAAAGTGCTCCTATACATGCGATTTAAATGATGCGGGAGGCTTTTCAAGTTCCTCCGCTCCTCCACTAGCCATGACTTGTCTGCTTTTTGCAACGCGACAATCTCTGATTCAACATGACGTAAACACACAATGGCTTTTTTTGTGCATTAACCAATCGTTGCACTGCAGAGCAAAACACAGCACGCACCTGTCTTGTCTATCTCTTCACTGTAACTCTGCATCGATATTTAGGGAATTTTTCATAACAGCGGCAGAAAAACTATTTCTCTATGATGGTTCAATTTAGCAATTAATCCGCGGTTCATATGCATGCCGAACCATGGGGGGTGATCCGTACAGATCATGGATCAACTGTGTTCCGTTACACCACTAACTTTGACAGAGATGCTGTTACTGAGGTGGGGGATACGATGCCTGGCTGCTTGCTGAAAGTGGGGATTACGTGCGCGCATCACAGGCAACCCAAGAGATGTGCTGTCGCCTGTCGGGTCAAGCGCAGGTGACGGGGTCAGAGAGGCACGCACTACTGATGCAGTCAGGCAGAGAGCCAACATCAGCGCGACGCAAGATAGATATCAGATCGATGACAGATTTTATATTTGCACAATGAAAAGGCACAAGCCTTCAGGTGCGCAGGGGAGAAAACGGAGGAAGGAGGAGGAGGAAAAGAGAGCCCAATTAAGAGGTAGGCTATGTCATCAAAATGCCATTTTGTTGTGTTTCTGTGTTATTGTAGGAGGCTAGGGAGCTAACTAGCTAAGTAATAAACAAGCTAATGTTAGCTAGATAATGCGATGCTAAGAGCTACTGCTAGAATACAGATTGAAGGATGAATGCATGCTGATGCTGAATTACCCAACCCTCACGTTTTGGGTTGAAGCTTATTAGTACCCACCTGTAGTTATTCCCAAAACTAGGCTACTACACCTGAATTGCAGAGTTGCAAAACCCTCATGCTTGCCTTGAGTCTCAAGCTTTATTATTAGGCTACCAAAATGAGTAGTAGGCTACAACATTATATCAGTGATAATAATGTGGCTAGCTTCCATGGTGATGTCTGATTGATGTTTGTTGGGGGGGGGGGCACCCAAATGCCAATCTCGCCTAGGGCACCAAAATGTGTAGAGCCGGCCCTGGTGTCATCATTCAGAATACATCTGACTACATTAGAAAGATCAGGAAAATGTTAGAAGATGAAAAATGCTACAGATAACTGTTGTTTAACCTTACACCAAATTATGAAGACTAATTGAGTTCTCTTAACTTTAGATCCACAGAACAACTGGTTATGTAGAAAAAAATATTTATTTAATAATATAATACAATATATGCCATTTAACAGATGCTTTTGTCTTTAGTTTCCCTCTAATTCTAAAACATCCTCTCTGCATATATTCAAACCACTTAAAATACTTTGAACAACTCTCATTGTTGAATGCAGACCTCTAATCATTATATATATTGTATATCCTACATCACAGTCCATGTTCATATCTAAACTATCAGAACTCATAAATAATCCATTAGTTCATATGCTTTTGTTAAAACTTTTGTTTCAACATTACTTGCACATGTAAAGCTATTTGAGCATGTACATCACTACATTGTAAAGCAAGTGTGGAAAATATTTTAAATTTCTTTTGTTTCTGATTTTTTCAGATTTTCTCCCAATTTAGTAGCCAATTACACCCTCTATTTTTCTTGTCAATCCCCACTCATATAGTGAGTTTGCTGCTGTAGCCCTTTGACCGGTAGAGACAAAGGCAAAGTATCATCCCCTCCGAGACGACACTCACCAGGCTGTCGACTGTAACTCCAGTCTACTACAGAGCCACTCCTGTGCGCAGCAAACTTCCTGTCGGCTTCCTTCCCTCCTCCCTGGGCCGGACAACCAATTGCCGCCCCTGGGGGCACTCCCAGCCAGAACCAACTCTGGCGCCGGCCGGTGGAATCGAACCCCAGTTGCAGTGGCCAGCATCGAACATTGTAACCACTAGATCACCTGGGAGGCCTAAGTGTGCAAAATATTTTGACCTGTTTTACAGTAAAAATGTGTATTTCTGAAAGGCCCTCGGGTAGCACAACCAGTAAAGGCATTCGCCTGGAGTGCAGGTTACCCACTGCAGCTCCGGTTCGATCCATGAGAACAGAAAGTTTCCTGTGGGCAAAAGGAATAGGCGAGTTCCGCCAGAAAGGTTCATTGCCGGCCCTGGGGTAGTGGCTGGTCCTGTAGGTCCCGGCGGGCTCATGGGGGAGGGTTAATTTAATGGCCACCAAATTGTGAGATTGTGTGTATGTGCGTGTGTGTGTGTATCTTCTGTACAGGTGTAGGCTATGCGACTCAGATTATGATCCTTCATGGCTGTGTATACTACATGACTGTCCTGGCCTGGGCTCTGTTCTACATGGTCCACAGCTTTAACTGGCAGCTCCCCTGGTCCCACTGCAACAACACCTGGAACACAGGTATTCCAGCACACAGGTAACATCTGGAACACAGGTATTCCAGCACATAGGTATAACAGACCAGGTAATACCTGGAACATATTTGACTGAAAGAGCTTTGAAAGGAGTTTGTACGTTTTTATTGTGATGTAGAGGCTTCTGTTTTGCCTCACTGTTTTGGGTTCACTTGCCTGTGATACATGCAACTGACCTCGATACATGACAGCAGTGTTGTGACTGGGAGGTGTTGGTGACATTGTGCTTGTCTCTGATAGATGCCTGCTTTCAGTTCGAGGGACGCAACCTTACAGCCAACATAACTGCCCTGCCGGAAAATGCCACATCATCCATCATGGAATTCTGGGAGTAAGGCTGGATATTTGTGTTTCCCCTCCTTGCCATGCAAAAAAATATATTTTGTAGCACTGTCTTTGAAGGGTTCTGATCTACATTTTTCCCTTATATGCACGATATAAGGACTATGTAACATTAAATAAAACAAACCAACGACTGTCATAGGGTGTGCTATGCTGTCAAATCCATACCATGAGTGGCATTACCATGACATTACCGTGATGTTCTGATTTGGACACAGCACAGTATGACAGCATACTTCAGATGGTACAATGTTTGTTAAGGTTTATTCAAAGGTATGTTTGGGGTATGTAGTGTGCAGTGGAGTGGTTGGCATGTACAGTGGCCTGCAGTCCCTCTGTATGTGGCTCAATGACATTCAACATATTAAAATGTGTATATATTGCACCAAAAAACATACATACAATACTGGTCAAAAGTTTTAGAACACCCCCATTTTCCAGTTTTTACTGAAATGTAATTAGTTCGAGTCCAGTGAATAACCTGAAATGGTACAAGGGTAAGCAGTAAACTGGTTAGTAAGAGGTTAAAAAAAAAGTTTAGGTTACCAAAAACTGAAAAATAATGTCAATTTCAGAGTTATTAAAAAAAGGCCCTTTTCAGGGAACAAGTAATGGGTTAACGTGGGTTAAGTCGTTGACTCTGGATCCAGCAAAAGAGCCGCAGACCATCACGCTTCCTCCTCCATGTTTGACAGTTGGTGTCACACACTGAGGAACCATCCTTTCGCCTAATCAACGGCCTAAAAAATCATTTTAAAATTTCAAGATTTGTCATTTTGATTAATCAGTCCTTAAGACCTTCTTCCAGTCTCCAGTAGTCCACTGGCGGTGCTTCATGGCCCAGGCAAGCCTCTTTTTCTTATTTTGCCATCTTAGCAATGGCTTTCTTACTGCCACTCGACCTGTCAAACCTGTAGCTCGAAGTCTTCTCTTCACAGTTGAAACTGAGACTTCCTTACTTCGACCAGTGTTAAGCTGTGCTTGAAGCTGTTGTCCTGTGAGCCGCCTATCACGCAAGCTGTTGACTCTCAGAAACTTGTCTTCTGATTTTGTTGTGGCTTTGGGTCTGCCAGACCTCTTCCTGTCAGAGTTTCCTCCAGTTTCCAAGTGCCTTTTGATGGTGTAGGAAACTACTCACTGCCTAAAAATCTACATTATTTTTCAGTTTTTGGTAGCCTAATTATTATTATTTTTAACCTCTGGCAGTTTACCGCTTACCTTTGTACCATATCAGGTTGTATGTGAATCTGAATTACCAGTATTATTTATATATTATAAAATATTTGTTTTGACTTGAATGTTTTATACTTATATAACTTGTGTGATGCTGTAGAGCAGGGTTACTCAAATCAAATATTTACTGCTATAATGGATTGGATTTGGATACATTGACTAAAGCTCAGTATCACAGTTAGGATTGTGATACTGTCCGGTAATGGACTTGCATAAATGATTAAGCTTGAAGATTTAATGGCTCTATATTACTGTACACAGTGTTATTCTATACAGCAGGGTTACTCAAATCTGGCCCATGAATCCAACAAGTCCTGGTTTTCCTTTCTCTCAGGTAGGTAATTGAACAATTGGTGCAAATGATTGGCCAGAGTGTCTTCACACCTGACTTCCAGGTAAAGGGAGGGTGGAAAAACATCAGTGCTTGGGCCATGAAGACCATGCTTTGAGTAAACCTGCTGTAGTGTGTGTCTATAGCAAAGAGATGTATTGTAGTATGTGACACGGTTGAGTGTGTGTGTGTGTGTGTGTGTGTGTGTGTGTGTGTGTGTGTGTGTGTGTGTGTGTGTGTGCGTGTGCGTGTGTGTGTGTAGGAGGGAGGTGCACTGTAGTGCATGTTACTGTTGCGTGTGTGTGTGTGTGTCTGTAGGAGAGGGGTGTATTTTAGCATGTGACACTGTGTGCGTAGGAGAGGGGTGTATTTTAGCATGTGACACTGTGCGCGTGTGTGTGTGTCCATGTGTGCAGAAGGGAGGTGCTGCAGCTCTCCAGCCGGGTAGAAGATTTGAGTCCAGTGAGCTGGAGGCTAGCTCTGTGTCTACTGGGGATCTGGGTCCTCTGCTACTTCTCCGTGTGGAAGGGAGTGAAGTCCACAGGCAAGGTGAGCTGGGGCAGGGAGCATCACAATGCAAGAGGATGCCCATGCATGACTTAAGTATAGTTCACTCACTCAGTGTAGTTTATGGATGTAGGGGAATCGTACTGTACAAACGTTTGATCTTTATTAAACTTTTCTTCCACAAACAACAAGGATTCTGTGTAAAGCACCTGAGGCGCTATATTCTCCCTCTTTTTCCCTCTGGTTTTTGCTTAAACTGTGACTGGATTATTTATATAGTAAATTAATTAACTTTTTCCACATTTTTTGTTAGAAAATGTATAATCTATAATTTTACGTATCATTTCAACACAGAAAGTCAGTCTCTCGCTCTTTCTCTCTCTCTCAATGATGCTTTGCAATGATTATAAAATGATAAAACGTAAAATGTCTAACTATGCCCTATTGTCTAATGTACAACCGTAACAATAATTATAGTAACAATACAAAAAGAATAATAAATACATAAGAATGGTAAAAAGAAAAAAAACAAAGACCGAAAAAAACTGGTTCTCTCTGTCTCTCGATCTCTCTCTCTCTTGCAGGTTGTGTACTTCACTGCCACGTTTCCCTTTTTTATACTAATGGTTCTGTTGATCCGTGGGATCACTCTGCCTGGTGCAGACCAGGGCATCATCTATTACCTCAAACCTAACTACACCCGGTTGGCTGACCCACAGGTATGGCCTAGCCCTGACATAGGCAGTGTAAACCAAGAATGGCACAGGAACTGTTAGCCCAATCACACTAACAGATATAATATATTATATAATAATGTAAAATGCCTTTCTTTCCTCTTTTCCCCTCTCTCCTTTCTTCCATTATTCCTTCTTTCTTCCTTTCTCATCCCCACCCCCCTCTCCAGGTGTGGATGGATGCTGGCACTCAGGTCTTTTTCTCATATGGAATCTGCATGGGAAGTCTCACTGCTCTGGGCAGCTACAATAGATTTAAAAATGACTGCTTTAAGTGAGTTATGCAGACACACACACCCTGACATATAGAAAACACACACACACACACACACACACACACACACACACATACACTGGTGGTGACGATACTGAACATTGAGAACCTTGGCTCTCACACCATTTTCCTCATCGACCACTAAAGTAATTGTAAATGTCTCGATGGGCCATATGGCAAACAGCTTTAAGTTCAAACAATGCAATGCATTTGATACATTTGAATTTGAAACAAAAACATAAAAAATGTAAAAAAAAGAATTTGGGCTCATAGTCTGGGGATGGGATTGCACCTGGCTGCAAGGAAGAAGTTGAGCCCCCAGGGACACTATGGGAAAACAATTGAAAGAAAGAGGTGGAGATGGAGAGAGGAGGAGAGATTCCAGAAACAGTTGATATAAAATATTTATGATATTTGACATTTTCATAATGGTAGAGGAACCGGTTTAGAAGATTGAGCTATCTATGAGGGTCTGTCATCATTATTTATTACCACCAGGTTGGGAAAGTCTCCTACTTTCGATATTAATGTAAAATAAGACAAAGCTGGGATTTGATTGAGGATTTTAACCTTGGTTTAACATTTTAAAACAGATAAAGCCTGTTCTCCTCTTTAAGTATCCTTATGTTTATCTTATTGTGATGGATATGCCTATTCATTTTATATGCCTATTCATTGTGCAGTGACCACTACTATAGGTGGCTTGGGGGGTGTTCTGTACTTGTCCACACAGTTCAAATTATTATTATTATTATTATAATTATAGATTGACTGACTGTCCCTGTGTGTCAGATTATTTTATTTTGTCTTGTGAAAGTTGAACAGTAGTTGATAAACTGCTTCACTGATTGATTCATTGATTGACACTGTCTTTGTATGCCAGGGACTGTTTCGTCCTATGTGTTCTGAACAGTGGCACCAGCATTGTGGCAGGCTTTGCTGTTTTCTCCATCCTGGGCTTCATGGCACAGGAGCAGGGCATTGACATTGCGGAGGTGGCACAGTCAGGTGAGCTAAACTTCAGTTTCTGTGGCTATTGCAGCCCCTAATGGCTGTTTAATGCTCTACCTTCTGGTCAGAACTAAAAGCCAGCCACCTTATTTTTTGGGGGGTTTGGAGAAAAAATACCTGTAAAAACCTACTTGCTCATGCCGCCTTATCCACTTATCTATAGAGTAATTATACATTGGAAGTTATTTTGTGAAACCACTGTGTACGTCTGTGTGGATTCTTGGCTTATTGTGTGTTTTTCTCAGTTATTAGGATTTGTCTGTGTGTGTATGTACTGCAGATCTGTGTTTGTGTCCATCACAGTGTGTCTCTGTTGTCTGTGACTCAGGTCCTGGTCTGGCCTTCATCGCGTTTCCCCGGGCGATTGCCATGATGCCCCTCCCACAGCTGTGGGCAGTCTGCTTCTTCCTCATGATCATCTTTCTGGGACTGGACTCTCAGGTCTCACACACACACACACACACACACACACACACACACACACACACACACACACACACACATATACACACACACACATAAACATATACACACATGCATATATACACACACACACACACACACACACACAGATCTGACCAACACACTGTGGCACACATACATTCAGACACCCATGCTCACAAACACACACACAGATCTATCTCTCCCTCTCCTCAGTTTGTGGGCATAGAGGCCCTGATGACGTCTCTGACAGATCTGTACCCGACGTTCGTCCGCAAGGGATATCGCCGTGAGCTGCTGTTGCTGCTTCTGTGCATAGTGAGCTTTCTGATGGGCCTGACTATGATCACCCCAGTAAGTCACCCCCTTTTGTTAACCTCTGGTAGTGCACTCTCTTCAAATCTCACTGTGTCCCTCTGTATAATTCTTCCTCACTAGGTGTATCCCACCTTGCAATAAGTTATGCCCTCTTTTACCAATCCATTGATTTGAGTGTATAGTCAGTGTGAGGGGAAAACCTCCTTCCCTGGCCAATGATACAGCCAATTGTATGCTTGCCAACAGGGCTGCCAATCACAGTCAGCACTGGCATGGTCAGGATATGGTACCAGACAAAGGGTCGCATCACACTTCATTTTAGCTGGGTGAGCCACCTGGCAGCCCCAAATGAACACTAACCATCCAGCTATTATTCTTAATGCACATCACAGACGCTTGAAGAATAAGCTGTGTGTGGTCCTCTCTCTCCCCAGGGTGGTCTGTATGTGTTCCAGATCTATGATCACTACTCCTGCTCTGGACCCAGCCTGCTGCTCCTGTCTATATTCCAGACTATGACTGTTGGCTGGATGTTCGGTGAGACCAGGGGACTTGTTCTCAAGGTTCTAAGACTATTGGTGATTAATTTTAGTAATGTGAAAAATTGCAGGTACTGAAGATGTGAGTTTGCCTATTTGATTGTGTATGACAATGATATGCTGGAGTGATTCTTGCACTGTGTCGCCTCATTAGTTGGACAGGTCATTGGATGTGGTTGATGAAGTGTTAACTTGATGAATATCAGGTCTTATTAAAGCCAAGAAATTATAGACTAGTCTTCAAGATACTGGCCTATGTGTCATAACCATTTGTATATGTCACACTCCAGAGAGGACAATACTAGAAGCCAACTATGCCACCTGGTGGATAGCTGAGCACCAGGACTCATGAATGAGATTCCTTAGCTAGGTCCAGTTGGATATGTTGATATATTGATATATTCATTTCTCTCCAGGGTAAAAAAATAAAATAGAAATAAAAAAATTATATATATATATATAAAGCTTGTGCTTGCCACTCTGTAAATACATTTTGAAGCAAGCTACAGATTTTATTTTATTTTTATTTATTAGTTTATTTGTCAGAGACATAGCAAAGAAGCATTGCTACAATCTTAAAAAAAAACAAGCACCAGATGCACTGCATTAAATGTTTATAGGCAAAGGCTAATCTCCAACACCTGTCCCCAATAAACTACAGAAACTGGGGTCATTTCTACATGATGAAGTAATTGGCTACAAAATTCTATGGATCTCACCACTACAGACTGTGATTGGTCAAAACAGCTGAGAAACACTTCTGAGCCAATCAAATAAGTGGTTTAGCAGCATTGATTACGAGGGGCTTTAATGTGCATCGGTTGTAGCCATTGCAAGGGGTAAACAAGGCCTCAGTGACCTTATCTAGCTTGTTACCTGATGCTATGATGAGCCTACTTATTTGATTCAGACACTGTAAGTAGACATACTACATATCCCAGATCACATCCATTTATGCAGCTGGATGATTACTGTAGCAAGTACCACTCTGTCTGCATAGTCCCAACTGCAGTACCCCTTTTATGATTCAAACTCATGCCCTCCTAGTAAAAAGTCAAGCTCCCTGACCAAGACACAATTAATGTCTCCAGTATAAATCTTACAGTAGTACTTCGTACTGATACTTTCACTCTGTGCTGTGAGATTGTATTTTTTTTACTGGAAAAAAAAACATCAGGGAAGCTGAATGTGGGGTTTTCACATGATTGAATCTTCAGTGTTCAGGATCTCTGTGGGCTCTCCTTTGATTCCCAGGTCCAGAGCGGTACTTCGACATCATCGAGGACATGATTGGGTATCGGCCATGGGCCGTGTTCAAGCTGTGCTGGCGCTACCTGACACCAGCTTTGTGCATGGTGAGTTTCCCCACAAACATAACATACCGGTACTACAGGTAGCTGCAAAAATAAAGGAAACATTTGAGTAAATGAGGGATTCTGGTAGATCTGTCATGATGTGGGGTGCATTTTTCTGGCATGGTTTAGGTCCACACAACCCCTTAGAGAGCAAGGTAAACACCAATACATACAAAGCATTTCTGAGTGATGACCTTCATCCTATGGTGAAGCATTTCTATCCTGATGGGAGTAGTCTCTTCCAGGATGACAATGCCCCCACCCACAGGGCACAAGTAGTCAATGGTTTGATGAGCATAAAAATGCAATAAACTATATGCCATGGCCATCTCAGTTACCAGATCTCAACCCAAATGAACACTTATGGGAGATTATGGAGCGGTGCCTGAGACAGCGTTTTCCACCACCATCAACAAAACACTAAATGATGGAATTTGTTGTGGAAGAATGGTGTTGCATCCTCCTGATAGAGTTCCAGACACTAGATTGTAGAATCCATGCCAAGGTGCATTGAAGGTATTCTGGTGGCTTGTGGTGCCCCAATGCACTATTAAGACACTTTATGTTGGTGTTTCCTTTGACAATGTGCACCCAAAATAGCCCCACTATACAGTGTCTATAGAAAGTCATCATACCCTTTTGAAATAGTCTTTTTTTGTCTTACAGCCTGAAATGAAAGTACATAAAATCCATCTTTTTCCAGCTTTATTTACACATTTTGCCTTACAACATTCAAGTGAAAAAAAGGGCACAATTTCTGATAATGAATAAAAAATGAAAAACTAGAATAACAGGGTTGGAAAAGTGATCAGTCCCCTGATTTAATGTAGAGGCACCTTTTGCTTTAATTACAGCCATCAGTCTTTTTGGATATGTCTCTACCAGCTTTGCGCACCTAGATTGGGCAATACTGTTCTAGTTCAGTCAAATTCTGTGGTGAGCGGCGATGGACTGCACTCTTCAAGTCCATCCATCCGATGTTCTATCGGATTTAGGTCAGGGCTCTGACTAGGCTACTCAAGGACATTCACCTTCCTGTCCTTTAGCCACTGCATTGTTTTTTTGGTGGTGTGTTTTGGGTCGTTGTCATGCTGGAAGGTGAACCGCCTGCCCATCTTCAGCTGTCTAGCAGAGGGCTGCAGGTTTTCCTCAAGAATTTGGGTGTACTTGGCAGCATCCATTTTCCCTTCAATCCTGACCAATTGCCCAGTCCCCGCTGAAGAGAAACACCCCCACAACATAATGCTGCCACCACCATGCTTCACTGTATGGTGTGTTTTGGGTGGTGTGCTGTGTTTGGTTTCCGCCAAACATAGCGCTTGGAGTTCAGTCCAAAAAGTTCAATCTTGGTCTCATCTGACCATATAACCTTTTGCCACATGGCATCAGAATCTTCTATGTGTTTCTCCGCATAACATAAACCAGACTCAGTGTGACACTTTTTCAGAAGAGGCTTCTTTCTTGCCACCCTGCCATACAGGCCAGCTTTGTGTAAAGCTTGTGAGATTGTGGTCACATGCACAGGTCGCCCAATCTCTGCCATTAAGACTTGTAACTCCTTCAAGGTTGCCATTGGCCTCTTGGTAGCTTCCCTGATCAATCTTTTCCTGGCTCATCCAGTTTGGAGGGATGGCCCGATCTTGGCAAGGTGTGCCATATGCCTTCCACTTCTTAATAATACTCTGAACGGTACTCAGAGGGATAGTTAAAGCCTTTGAAATCTTTTGATATCCTTCTCCTAACTTGTGCCTATCCACAACTTTATCCCGGAGTCCTTTTGAAAGCACCTTTCCAGCCATGGTGAATTCTTTGCGTTACCATGCACTACTAGGAGTGGAATCTTCAAGGAACAGCTGATTTTATTGTGAAATAATCAAAACCACTACAATTGATGTCAGGTGGAGGCCAATTAGCTTGGTGTGTGATCTGGAAGGTGATTGGTTATACCTGAGCAAGTGTATAATGGTTATTCTAAAGGGTCTTTATAATTACAACCCTGTTATTCTAGTTTTTCTTTTTGTATTAATTATCAGAAATTGTGCCCTTTTTTTTCACTTGAATGTTGTAAGGCAAAATGTGTAAATAAAGCTGGAAAAAGATGGATTTTATGTACTTTCATTTCAGGCTGTAAGACAAAAAAGTGACTATTTCAAAAGGGTATGATGACTTTCTATAGGCACTGTAGATCACCTTATAAAACAGAAGTGCATGTGCGTGGTAATGGCTTCACATTATTCCCAGCCTTCATTGGGAACATTGTTGATCACAGACTCATTTGTACAATATCTTAAGAATGCTGTCAATTGAGAAAAAAGGAAGGCATTAAATAATGAATGGAAGGGATAGCTTATCTGATGATTCAGCGATGGGAAAGTGACCTGAATGATGTGTCCTTTTGGCAGTCAAAGTTGTGTGTTAAGCATGGACTGAACCGTTGGATCGAGCTGCGTTTAGTGGGTTTGTCCAAGAATGGGACCAAGGTATTCCAATTTATCGAGACACTTGTGCCAAAGAAGATGGCCATGGTATAAAACCAGCTTTTTGTTTTTTTCCTGAATGTCTCATACTACATATATTGTGCATGTTGGAAGAAGTTGCATAGCATAGTATGATACATTTAGAAACTAAACAAAAAACTGGTACTGAAGAGTACTGCAGTGTGACAAACGATGGCAATGTATACATGCAATGTTGAAGCACGTACATATTTTCTAAACTCTACAGTTTGCTACTGCAACAGTATTTATTTTAATGGTTTTCGGTGACCCAACACATTCGACATACACGTCCCATCTCTGGTCCATCTCTATGTGAGCGATTACTGGAATTCCAAGTCTTGTTGACCTCTGTAACTTTCTCTTTGTATCGTTGCCTAAGGGGACCTTTGTGTTCTCGCTGGTGCGGTGGTCTCCCCCGATCCTTGCCAATGGGCTGGCAGCTCCAGGATGGGCGTTGGCTGTGGGATGGCTGCTCACACTGTCTTCTCTGTCCATGCTGCCCCTGTGGGCCACATACGCCTTGCTCACAACCCCTGGCAGCCTGCACCAGGTTAGTATTCCCCTATCCCCCTGTCCCACCCACTGTCCCTGAAAAGCACACTGTCCCGTGAAACAACACCTCACACTGATCCCCTATACCTCACACTGTCACTTGTGGAGTATGTGGAGTGGGGTTGTGGTGCTGGGGGACCTCCAGGCCACATGTGTATAATCTGTGTATATTGGATGGCACATTAAAGTAAATAATGCCCTGTTCCCCTCATTCACCACTCCCCCCCTCCACAGCGTATCTGTCGGCTGAGAAATGGGCAATTCAACCCCAGTCCAGAAACGGAAAACAAGCACCTGACTTTTGAACTGCAGCCTCATGCTCCTATTGGAAGAGCCAAAGTATCCAACCAGTCAGAGGTCAATGGGACAACCACCATGTCTGAAGGAGTTGCCTGAGTCGGGTCTGGGATTGCGCTACAGTGCTCCTGTCAACCAATAGTCTTAGGGGGGAATGGCCATAGGTATTGGGTAAAAGGCAGGGAATGGGGGGGACGGGTTTAGAGAAGGGAAGGGTGAAGGCTTTTCAGGTGTTCTTTAACTGGATTTCTTGATTAAGTGTCAGTCGATGCTGAAATAAGACAGCCTTTGGGACCATGTAGCGGTAATGCCGTTGGATTTCAGAAGCACACTGAGGGACTGTCCCAATCAATCCTTCAGCCACCACAGGCACAGGCCTGCATCCTAGGGCCTTATCCTTAACCACTATCTGTATTACTCTACCTCATCAGGCTCACTTATCTACGACTTCCACCTCAGTGGCCCAAAACAGGTTACTGTTGTGATGCAAAGTGGTTATGTAATCATGCACATAACCTATTTACTGTACCTTATTGCGATCATCATTTGAAACCTACAGGCAACTGCCAAAATATGGGAAAAAACAACATAAAGTATCTTAATAGGGCATTGGGCCACCACAATCAATAAATCAATCAATCAAACTTTATTTGTATAGCACATTTTACAAAACATTTGTCACAATACGCTTTACAGCCTGAATGTCCTGAACCCCCACAAAGGCAAGCCTAAGGCAACAGTGGCAAGAAAAAAACTCCCTTGGTGGAACAAATAAGAAGAAACCTCAGGAGGAACCAGACCCAAGAGGGGGAGCCCATCCTCCTCTGGCCGGTCCAGGGTATGAGTTTGTAATGACCAACAGTGGTCAATGACTCCATGTGCAAGACAACTCAATATGGGACTACATTTATTTCTAGGCAACTGGAACCAGTGGTGCTGGGGTGGAGTAGTGGGCTGGGACAAGTGCCTGGTGGGTAGATGGCAGGTTCTGAAGAGTACAATACGGTGAGTAGGGACAGATTAAATATGGGGGCAACAGGTGACCCTGCCAGACGTTAACTATGGCAGCATAGCTACTAGGACAGAGATGGAGATTCTAAGCAGTCATGAGAAGGGCAACTAATAGACCCACCCCATCAAGAGTGCACCTGAGAAAAGTGGGGTCACAGCTGTTGAGAGGTGACAGTAAGGCTCTTTTCGCCCCACAAAACTATGGCTACACGCTTCTCCAGCTCTGTGTCTAAATTATATTTGATTGTATGCCCGACTGTAGAGGAGAATGTTTTAGCCTAGACTTAAATATTGACACTGTGTCTGATTCCCTTATCAGTTTTGGTAGGTTGTTCCACAGTAGTCGGGCTCTGTATCAGAAAGCTCCACCAGTAAAATTCTTTGAAATTCTCAGAACAAACCAGATAGCCTGTGTCTTCGGAACGAAGTGACCTTGTGGGTTGAATGGTAAGAGTAAATTATTTAAATACACCGGAGCAAGACCGTGTAGGGCTTTGAAATCCAGGAGCAGAACCTTATAATCAGCCCTGCAGGTCATTGGTAGCCAGTGAAGTGTTGCTAGCATACATTTTACATTTACATTTTAGCCATTTAGCAGACACTCTTATCCAGAGCGAATTACACAGTTTACATTTATTTACATACAATCCATTTATACAGCTGGATCTTTTACTGAAGCAATTCAGGTTAAGTACCTTTAGCTCAAGGGTACAACGGCAGTGCTCCACCTGGGAATTGAACCTGAAACCTCTGAGTTACAAGTCCAGTATCATAACCATTACACTACACTGCTGCCTATGCTCATGATAATATGCTCATGCTTCTTTGTTCTGGTCAAAATACGAGCAGCTGTATTCTGAACCAGCTGGAGGCTCTTTACAGAGGTATTAGAGCAGTCAGATAAAGGGGCATTACAATAATCTAGCCTTGACATGATAAAAAGCATGTATCAATTTTGATTTATAACTTCGGTCTATAATTTATCAAGTTATTAAGCTATAAGTTATCAGGATTGAGATTTGGTTTCTTAAGCAGTGGCTTAATAACAGACAATTTTAGGGACTCTGGTACATATCCTGTTAATAAGGATGCGTTAATAATTTTGAGCATGCTGGCCTAGCACAGGGAGGAGTTCTTTAGTCAATTTTGTTGGTATAGGTTCAAGCAGGCAGGTGGTAGGTTTTGAGGACATAGCCAGTTTGGTTAGCTCATCAATGGCAATTGGAGCAAAACATTTGAATATTACTGATATTACATCTTCCTTTGATGTCAGAGTGCTGGGCTGTTCACAGATTTTGGGAAGAGTGATGGTTTCAATCTTTTGATTAAAGTAATTCATGAAATCAGTACTACAGAAATTAGTGCAATTGCTACCATTATCTCATAATAGTTTTTTTGTTAATTTGTGTGAGGTGATGTACTGCCTCCTCCAAGTTGGCATTCGCAGAGCTGTCTACTGTTTTTTCCGGTACATCAGAGCCACTCCTATAGGCAGCAAATCATGTTGGCTTCCCTCCCCACTCCCTGGGGCAGACAGCCAATCACCGCTCACAGTGGCACTCCTGGCCAGAGCCGAAACTGGCGCAGCTGGTGGAATCGAACCCCGGTCGCAGTGGCCAGCATCGGACGTTATAACCACTAGACCACCCAGGAGATCTCATTACATTTAATTATTTTAAGAGGGGCAACCATGTTGATGGTGCTTCTTAGAGTACAAGATAGCTGGCTAGATAATTGGTCCAGTGATGATTCATCAGAATTTTCTTCGCTGGAGAAGAAGACTCTGGGAGCGTATTTATAAATTTTGGAATAGTAGAAGGGTTAAATGGTCGGCTATAATAATGTTTAGGTTCCAATGTAGATGGGCTGGTTGCCTGGATTTCAGATATAATAAGGAAATTATCTGGAGCGCTGGTAAGATTGATTGAAAACATCAAAGGTATGGCTATGGCAATGGGTAGGTCCAGAAACATCCTATACAAAACCAACAAGTTCAATAATAGACACAAATGCTGTTCCTAGTGGATCACTGACCTTATCCATGTGTATATTGATACAATCACAACCTTATCTGCCTAAACAGCGAGGCATGAAAGGAACTCTGCAAACTCTGAAAGAAAACCTGAATAAGGCCCCTGTGGCCTGTACACAGACAATAGGGAAAATGACTCCATACTACAAGTTGCTTTAATTAGGCTGCACACAGTGCATGGTAAGAGCTTCAAAAGAGGATAACTTATTTCCAGACTTTGGGGTTAAGGTCAGAGGGGACTGATATATTGTTGCAACTCCACCACCTCTGCCTGATGGATGTGAGTTCTAAATACTTCACATCCTGCCTCATTTAGTGAAACATAATCATAGGCCTAAGCCATGTTTCCGTTAAACATAGTACATTAAGATTGTTATCCGTAATTAATTTGTTCACAAGAACGGCTTTGGGAGTGAGTGATCTGACATTTAGTATTTAATGAATTATTTGTTGTGGGTAGTAGCTACAACATGGTGGGTTTAACAGCAACAAGGTTATCAATGTTAATGCCTCGGGTAGCTTTGCATGCCATTTTTTTTTGCGTGGGGCAGGCACAGTCTCAATATAGTAAAAGCTTGTTTCTGGCTCAAGTAAGCTAGCTGTGGGAGGCTTGGGTAAGTATTACTGCTAATCTCTAGCTCTAAAACACACCTTGCAGACATAGGCACAGGGCCATACGTCTGTGTCACAGGCTTTGAGAAGTTGGCAGACAAAGGTGTAGGACCATATGTCTGCAGCCTGGCCAGCACCCTGATGTAGTGCCAAGACCTGTTTTTATTAATACCAGAATCTAAGTTCCTAGAAAGAACAGGGGCACCTCTTCAGCTATGGCTTCACCATAGGATGAAGGTGATCACTCAGAATGGCTTTGTATTTATTGCCGTTTACCTTGCCCTCTAAGGGGTTCAGTGGACCTAAACCATGCCAGGAAAATGCACCACACACCATAACATAGCCACCAGAACCCTTCAATTACTCAAGTGTTTATTTAGGCAGTTACATGTATTTACTGTACCTTATTAACATCATCATTTGTAACCCATTTAAATCAGACTACATTTATGTAATGGGCTTAACTGACGGCAGTGCCAGCAGTTTGTGTAGTGGACAGAGCAATGACTCTGGACCTCGTGAATGTGGGTTTGAATCCTGGGGAGGGATGTCATCCACTAAGCAAATAAAGGAAACTAACTCATTTTTACTATAAGGTTTAACATAACCTTTATCTAACCTGGAAAAGCCTCTTGAGATGCCAATATCTTTTTGCAAGAGAGACCTGACAGGGTAACCATGAAACCAATGTCAATCCACAAATCAAAACTGTATCAAGACAATAAATGCTGCTGTCCGTTTAGCCAATAGTGAGAAATGACTCCATAATAACTTCAGGTTTGCTTCACATTAATTTAAATTGAACTTTATGTTACAGTTCAGTCATGATGAGGCTTTTGGCTGAATAAACTGACTGCCTAATGACATGGCAATAAATACCCCTCAAAACTAAATGAAAATTGTGTTGGCATTTTTCCTGAGCCCTATAAGCCCCCTGGTCGAGTCACACAGTGGTGATTAATTTCAGATTGCAGTGAAGGCCAACGGTCTCACTGCCCAACAGTGCTGATAGTTCCAGCTAGAGACAAGTGTAGCTTGGGAAGTGTCTGTGGGGAGAGGTTTGTCCTGTCAGTGCCCGTTTGTGAGCATTGACAGCGGGGGGGTTGTTGTGTGCTGCAGGGTGCCCTCTATCTCCCCGGGGACACAAGTCCTGTAATCATTAGTGGTTACTTTGGCGACCCTCATCAGCACTCCCTCCCTTTTCCAATGGGTCTCAGCAGCAGTCCCTTGGCAAAGTCGACTCAGCTCTCTTTCATTACCCTGGAACAGTGTTTCTCAGCCCTTGGCCCTGGGGGCACGACAGGCATGCTGGGATTTTCCACCAGCTGAGCTCTGTCAGTCAGGTTTATATTGAGCTGTTAATTCAACGCTGATCTAGATTTGAAAGCCTTAGATTTGCCCACCAGCTTTCAGAGATATGTTGGGTGTCTGCCTTTTATACTGTCACTGTATGGAGTTCAGTCATTTTAGGCCTTTAAGGGGGTGACATTAGATTGGGATACTAGGGAGCAAGACCAGAGGAGAGAGTTGGGCATGTGTCCTTGTTTGGGTTGTTGGGTGAAAGAGGTCTCTATTGTAGGAGCCAGAGAAGGGTGAATGCAGTGTACCTCTGGCTGAGACTCAGAAGGCTTTGGTGCAAAGAAAGAGAGAGAGAGTAAATAAATAGCACTACACATGCTGTCCCACCATACACCTGACCACAATACAGCCAGCTGTATCTCACCAGATACAGCACTCATCCCAGCTTCAGGGTGGAGTGTTGGGAGTTTATCTTTGTGCATTCACTTGATAAATGACCAAAAACCTGCTTCACTTCTTTTCATTATAACCATGTCCCATCATCCTCCTGAGAGCCCCCATTCTTGAACCCCCCACGGCCAATATGATCATAAGGTCCACATCATGTCTTACAGTGTGTCTTTGAATTTGTACCCACAATGCCAAAATTGCTTTATCTGCCAGGGCTGGATTGACAGGCCAAAGGCCAGCATGTTCCTGATCTGGGGAAAAAGCTGGAGTGGTGTAGGAAACAAAAATCTCCACTCCAGGTTCGTCTCATTCTCCAAAGATCTGTGTGTATTTGTATGGGGGCGTTTTCAGGTTTTTAAATTAGTCCGGGGATAATACACCTTTGAACTGGAGTGGGTGTGGTAATTTCAAACATCCACTGACAACCTAGCATTTATTATTCCTGAAAGTGGATTCATGAAAGTCTATGAAAATGAAGATGATGTTACACCTTTGCCTTTCGATGTAACAGACATTTCCTCCAGTTGTTTGCTGAGATCAGGTCATTTGGCACTGTGCCCAGCAGAGGTAAAACAGTCAAAATAATTATGAGTTTAGGCATTGTAAGAGAACAGAGAGCGATAAGAGTTGGAACAAATTATTTGGAAAAAAAACAGTGAGGGGTGGGGGTGTTGATTCAGAGAAAGTGATTTTGTGTGTGTGTGTGCATGTGACTCCCTTTTTACTTCAACTCCTAATGTGAACAAACCATATAGAAAGTGAATGTGGTCTATGTGGTTTGTACATTTGTGTCATTTATCAAGTAGCCTACGCCTCCACCATTTTTTTGTACCACCATCACATTATACCTAATGTGACGCACAATGGAATGGGTTTACTGTAGCAAGACAGGATTAATGTGGGCTTTTATATTATCTGGAATTCTGGACTTAATTTATGTTCCCAGCCAGCTTTTTTCAAATATACCCAAGGATCTTATGAGCTCCACAGATTTCATATCCTCCTACTTCAATAAAATCAACTCCATTTATCAAAGTCATAGTGGTCTAGTGTTTTTTTTCTTTTTTTCTACATTGCTATTACTTTAAAGCAGGATTCGACAAAAATATGTTTTAAGACTATTTTGGGAATGTTCCCGTCATAACGTTATCTCTCAACCAAATGGGAATTTAAACTGAATGTTCTCAAACGTTTTCCCCATATGTTTCATGTCAGTTGTCACGGCCCGCCACACAAGGGGTTTGCACACAGGGTCTGCTGCTTTATCGCCCAGAGAAAATCTCTCTTTTAATAGGAAACCGGCTGCCATGATCGTCACTTTTCCTTTCTGTCACTTGTAGTCTGGACTTCATAAATAGAAACAATACATTTTTTACAGGCGAGTTGTTGCAACATCGCAACTGGGAAATTATTCTTTTTATTTATTTATTTTTTGTTGTAAAACAATATTAGTAAATGTTATCATTTTTAGCTGACAGGGCACAGAGAGAGCTGAATATGCTTTACTGTTTTCCTGAAAGTGTGGATTTTGTTAGGGTGGACAAATGCAGACACAGTAGTACAGTAGCAAGATATTATTAAAACCTCTTAATCAGTGAAGGGATGATATATTTTAAACAAAATGTATGTAATTGAGACATCTGGGTGCAATTTATTGGCAGGAGTCTTTCAGGAACATTTATTTTAGGAAATTGTACAGAATTATGTCCATTGGAAAGACCCTTCTGACGCTAATGAGAGATGCTGTATAAATATGAGGGCAGTTAATCCTTTGGTATATAGGGGAACAAAACTCAGCAGTTCGAGGCCTGGGCATTGCTAATTTCGTACAATATTTTATAAAATGGTATATTGCAAGATTGAATGGTCATTTATTCAATGGTCATAGAATCTTGCAATGCTTACATTCAGAACATTCTTAAAGCATTATTGACACATATTCTCCATTATGTTTTTCCATGACTAAATGATAACCATCACCACAAACATGTTACCAGCAGGTTTGTATATGTCATTCCTGGAACATTTATCTTTGACTTTGACAGAACTTGCTTGGAACAATATATATTTTCTATCACTGTTTTGGGGAATGTTCTTGTCACAGCGTTATCTCACAAAATGGTTCCTTAACATTCTTGAAACATTTCACGTTAGCTGGGAAGGCGTATAATAAAGTATACATGTCCAAAAATTCAGCACTAGTGCCAGGCAAGAGATGAATCATAAAAGGAATAATATATTTCCAGTGTGACTGGAAGGACTGTGACTGGCAGTCCTGCAGGATGGAACATAATTTGCTGTAGTGTTACCTGCCAATCATATCTCATTGTACACCAGCACCCCCCTCTGTTCAATTGGGGGCCCACAGTCTGCCTGCATAAGCTACCCAAGAAGTAAACTCAGAAAACAAAGAAACAAAGAAGCAGAAGTCTGACATTCATGTTTAAGCATTTAACAGATACTAAAGGTCTGGTGAAGTACAAATATGAACTAATCATATCTAAAGCCAGAGAGACAAGACAGTGGAGGGCCAAGTCCTGTCAGGCATCCCAAATAATAATCACTGCAAAATCTGACCAAGTTGTATTGACTCTTCCCACTGCTAACCTTGGATCAGTACCCACAGTTGTATTTATCTTTTAATCCAATTTGGAATGACCAATTGTATTTGTTAGTCTATCTTGTCTTGTCACTAGAACACCTCTCTATCAATTCAGAAGAGTGCAAACAAGCACATATTCACATGCATCCAGCTAGCTGCAGCTTTAGTCCACCGGCAGTGCTGCATAGTCACTCCATTAGAGAAATCTTTTCATGCGGAGCTGGCGCAGGATGACTGTGGGTTCCCAACTTACCAGAGGAGTCGCTCTTGTCCTCCTGTCAACTGAAACCTTCCATTCCTGGGCAACGCTGTGGCCAATTGTGTGCCTTCTTGCTGGGCGGCCAGACTCAGATGGCACTCGCATGGTGAGAATTCTGTACCAAACTTTAGGGGGGGATCCATACTCTGAAACCCAGTGTCTTAGCAGGATGAGAACCACCCAATACCCCAGTATTTCACACAGAATGGCTGAGCTTGTAATAAGGGGGAGGTAGGCTGATCCTAGATCAGTTGTTAGGAGCAGAAGTGACTTGGTGCTGCAGTATATGACAGTCTTTTTGGAGCTAGTGGACAAGTTTGTAGTTACAACTGTGGTGCTACCTTATAATCATAATTCAGTATATGGGTAGAACAAATGGTGCTCACTTGTAAGAAAATATATAGGTTTACGCTTACTTTGTTATTTAAAATATATTTTGTCTTCATTGGTGTTCATCTTAATGTTGCTGTACTGAAACATAAAATGGCTTTTCAACATAAGGAACAGAGTCGGAGACAGTTAGGGTGCAATGGAACAGCAATCATAGCTAAATGGGCCACAGTATCGGTGGAGATCCTATCAGGATAATGGAACAAATAGATTTCAATAAAAATAATGTAATCTACAGGTAACTGACAAAATAAAGGCAACACTTGAGTAGCCTAAATGAGGGAACCTTTAAACAGGTGCAGTACCGCGAGTGTCTGTCGGGAGGTGCCACGGTTGGTATAACCGATAGGACCAGCACTCTCCTTTCCAACGATCTCATTTTACATATTTTTTTACATTTGAGTCATTTAGCAGACGCTCTTATCCAGAGCGACTTTAGAGATCAGTGTCTTGATACAGTAATATACATAATCGTTGGCAGCTGCAACCGTATCTGTAACACAAGGAGGGAAATGTTTTTGTTGTTGGGGGGGGGGGCAGACATCAGCATAGATGCATATTACAAAATGCAGTATTGAACATGAAAGCAGTGGTGATGACAATTAGTGGTAATGGAGTCTGAAGAGGTGGGCTTTCAGTCTCTTGCGGAAGATGGCCAGTAAGTCGGCGGTCCTGACCGATTGCGGAAGATCGTTCCAACACTGGGGGGTCAGGACAGAGAAGAGGCGAGACCGCGAGGAGCGGCTGCCGGGAGCCCGGAGGGATGGGACAGTCAGTTAGGCGATGAGGCGGAGCGGAGGGGTCTGGCGGGGAAGCTCCCCTCCGCCAAGCTGGGACTCACCTAGCCCCCGGGCCAGAGCCGTTTGAGTGCCAAGTGTTGCCTTTATTTTGTCAGTATTTTGTATATTTAATAGAAGTAGCATTATATATTATCAGTTCCCCCATTCCTGCATTTTTTTCATGTGAACTAGAAAAAGGGTAGGAATAACGAATTTGCCGTCCGTCTGTGGTATGCTACGTTATGGTCATCCATGGCTCGCCATTGTAATGAGCATGTCCGAGTATGTGAGGAGCAGGACTATAGAAACATCGGCTCGAGTTGCAGAAAGCACACATCTATTTTTCTATTAAACATTTTCATTATCAATTGCATTGTTTTTTTTTTTTTTAGTCAATATTAATCTTTCGTTCTCATAATGGCAATGCGTGGACAGAAAAGATAGGAGTTAGTCTGGGTGATTTTTGTGTGTGGTTTGAAGTTTCAATTAATTGAAAATTAACTCCCATGATATTTGCCATTTGGATGCTCATATGGAATGCGTGGCCAGAAAAGATAGGAGTTAGTCTGGGTGATTTTGTGTGTGGTTTGAAGTTTCAATTAATTGAAAATTAACTCCCATGATATTTGCCATTTGGATGCTCATACGGAAACGGAAAAACGAGCAACAGTATCAACAACACAATGTAAATGGATGGACAAGACTTATAGCAAGTAGTAGGCCACATCATGCTCCTTTAATTCAGTTGGATTTTACTTTTCATTATTGATTCCAACTTGTGAATGTCAATCATTCGCAGTGGAGGGGGTTTCTTTGAACTAGGTGGTAGGCTAACTACTGAGAGAGCGTAGTTGCACAACATCAACATAGCTCAATTAGATAACTAGGCCTAGGCGAGTTGTTTTCATGCGTTGCAGATGTCCTCATTAGCGACATTTAAATTACATTTAGCCAATCATGTAGAAAACAATGCAGTTACAATTTCAGACACTCGCGACCCGCCCGGTATCAAGACATTTTAGAAAGGTTGGCAGAAAAGTCAGCTGTCACAAATAGTGGTGTTAATAGTGCATACAAACTACTAGACGTTATTTGAAGACTTTAGGTATAAGGGTAGCCTACGTGTTAGGTAGGCCTACTCCTGGCCTAATGAGCATCGACATTAATAAAAATTAAGAAATCTTAAGGCATACGAATTTTACTATACGGCTTGTGTTGGAGTATGTTGGGGTACATTTTAATGCTCTTTGGAGTGAATCCCTATCCATTCGCATTCATTTTGTCTACGGAGGCTAATGCTCAAGAAAAAAACTGCCGGTATTTCACCGAACAATGGGGATATCATGAAAAACAGTTTGGACTGTTCAACAACATCGTGGTTAAGTTGAAAATCGATTATGTTAAAAATGCCGGAATACACATTTATTGTAAACGTTGTGGCTGTGTTTTAGCGCCACGCCACGGAAATGAAATTATAAATATGAGAAACCCTGCTCGTGCTTTGAGGCAGTCAGTTGTGACGCTATGTTTATCAGTTCGTGCTCTCCGACTAGTCACGAGACCATTAGCCTTTAGTTTCATATGCGGGTTGAGTGATGAAGTGTACGACTTCATTCCCTTTGTATTTAGGGATGTGCGTGACTGAATACAATGTTAATACTTTACTCATATTATATGGAAACATTTGTAGCTAATACTTTATTATTTCCCATTATTTTCCTTTACAAACTACACATGCATATACAGATTAAAACTACCTTCTACAAATAAACCCGCTTGAATGGTTCCTCTTTCAATGATTCTGTGACCGGAATGAAGTACATATCTGCCGACTCAACCAATGAATTTGCAGAGACTCCTGTCTCGTTTAAGAAACCTGAACGTTGCTTTTGGGTCTGTAGCCTACGTACCGTCCGTTTTTGTACGAAAAAAAACTTTGTTGCCACTAGTATAAAAAACAAAATTCGATATGTTTTTTGTGTTCTCATTTATATTTCGAAAAAAATACACAAATGACCGCACGTTAATCATGCACAGGCTACCTCGTTGGTTCATTATTAAAGCAATACAGTAGAATACGTTAATTGATTGATTGTGATGTCAGCAGCTGGTTGCGGGTGTTTCTAATTACACATTCCCCTCAATAACTCTTCCCCCAACCCCGATAGATCGAGGATCCGGATAACTGTGCTTCTAGAGTTGTCACCCATTTAACGGTTATGATTCAATATTGACGAGTACGTGGCGTAACTAATATACGCACGCACCATACGAATTAGCCTAATGTACCTCTTACAGTAGCCTACCGCTGTACTTAAAAGGAGAAGATTGAAGAAGAATATATCGTTGGCATCAGAGATGACACAGATGACGATTTCGAACGTATTTGCTACTGGAACATCACTCTTAGATGTGTCGGGGGAAAGTACGCTAGCCTATCAAAACCGCGCTCCGACGTTATACAATAGCTACTATAGATATATTACGAAATAAGACTGCAGCAACACAAATTATTCTACATTTCTATATTACAGAAGTGTCTCATTCAACTTTACAGTGGAGCTATACTCTCATGGTCAATACTTTTTCGTGCGCTGTCCATTGTTCTGAATACTAGTCTACATGCTACATTTTACATTTACATTTGCATTTTAAGCATTTAGCAGACGATCTTATCCAGAGCGACTTATATGATGTGCATTAATACATGGTATGATCAATCATTGTTCGCGCAAGAGATCAGTGCAGTAATACAGCAATAGACATCATTGTTGGCAGCTGCATACCATACCTGTAACACCGGGAAAGAAAAGGTTAGTAGATTTTTCTTTTTGAGACCGTTTTAAACATGGATACATATTCCGAAAAGCAGTATTAAACATGTAAGCAGTGGTGATGACAATAAGTTAAATGTACAGATTTCAGTGGTAGTGCAGTCTGAAGAGGTGGGTTTTGAGTCTCTTGCGGAAGATGGCCAGTGATTCTGCGGTCCTGACCGAGTGCGGAATATCGTTCCACCCCCGAGAGGTCAGGACAGAGAAGAGGCAAGACCGCGAGGAGCGGGTGCCTGGGGCCCGGAGGGATGGGACAGTTAGTTTGCCAGTGGAGGCAGAGCGGAGGGGTCTGGCTGGGGTGTAGGGTGTGATGCTAAAGATGAGGCATTAATGGCAATAGCAACGGCAATATTTGGATGCATATTTTGCAACTGTACTCATTTACCTAACCAATTTTAGTTTTAACCGTTTTGTTTTAATCAACATTTATCTCTTGCGATAAAAGTACAACCATTAAATGCCAGCTCCTGAAATATAGACTGCAATTTGTATGAACAATTAAGCCGATGAATTAAAATGTTGTGTGAAACCACCACAAGAGAAGCAACATGTGAATACACTGAACGACATAGTAAGCAACCTGTTTAAAAACAATGGTATGTGATAGGTTTATCGATTTAATATGCGCATTGACTTGCATGTTATTATAGACATGACTATGACAAGACCATAGCTGCGCTTGCACTGCTCGAACGCCTCGCGAACAAACCGTTTACAGCGAGCGTGTTTTTGGAGAGAGAGAGAGCAAGCTTCCTTACGACCAAGCGAATTAAATACTCGGCAAACAAGCACCGATTTTGCACGCCAGTGTTTTGAAAATCGACCGTTCCAACGGCGGGCCACTTTATTCTTGCTAGTGTGGATAGCATCCGTGGGCTATTGAATTATGGCAGAATTGAACTCATAAAACAGAAAAAATAAGCTTTATAAAACTGAATGAGGCATTTAATTTAGTCACAAATGATCCGTTACCCAATAAAGAAGTTGAAAGACAAATACAAACGATTTCAAATTGACTTTGCAATTATTACAATTTATGCGTAGCCTAAATGACTCCAACAAGGAAATTAAAATGCAGCATGGAGCGTTGGACTTCCGTTATATTTTGGCCACACTCGCCTTCTATAATAATGATCATAATCCTTTACTGTCTCTGAACAGACGACATATAAAGACGGGAAACCCCAATTAAGTTTGGCAACACCTTCCTCGCAGTTTGAGTAGTCCAATATTCCCTGTTTAATCCGTGAAACTGTGCCCGCAGTTGAATACTAATAATGCCCAGCTAGCGGACACAAGTGGCATAGCAGCTCAAAGGGCGGAATCTGATATTCCCCTCTCTACCGCGGCAACACACCCCTTCTATAACGAGTTTGGAAAAACTAGGAGGTCGTAGAGGAAACGTTTAAACAACAAGTGAAAGTTCTGGGGAATGCAGCAGGTAAGAACTATTCCAAAACAACGAAAGACTGCAATGGTATACTAATTAAGCTATGGCTATTGTTTTATTTGCCTTATTTGTCCAGAACAATTTGATAGAACAACATTAGTGCCTGGTATGTTAGAAAGCAAGACAGGGTTGCGTGACTATAAGTCAGTATGTTTTAAACAGTTATCAAAATGTTTGTCTGGTTTGCATTTCGTTATTACAGTAAAAGGACAACCTACCTTCTCCACATGTAGGCTATGCACATATTGCGCCGTTTTCCATCTAATGAGAGGTACCTCATTGTTTTAGTAAACAGGGATCAAAGTTACTTGCAGCAAAAAGGTCGTAAGTTGTTTGGCTAGTAACAGGGAGTCGGTGTCCTAATGTTTCGTTGCCAAGGCAAAGGTCTGAGATTCTGAATGAACAAAAATAATATTGAGAGTTGCCTTTTGTCTTCATATTAAGTGATGATTTGTGAAACGTACTGCTGTGAATACGATCAGCGCCGTATGCCTTGTTAAGCTATGTTCTTGCTGACCAGACTCACGTGAAGCTTGTCAGTGTTGTCTCTAGAAATTAAGGGCTGGTTTATATGACCGTATATTTTATATTTAAGATTGAATTTGTTACAAGGATGAATAAAAACGCTTTAAAGCGAGGAACAGCAACATTCCAAACAGTAACACAGATTTACAATACGTGACATATTTGGAGCACGGAGCAAGAACTGTTGAAGTAGCTACAATCCACTGCCATTTCTATAAAAAACTCATTAAAAACAAAAAAGTGGTATCATTCTACGCCGTGATTTGTTTCTACGCCCGCCCCTAAATTGTCGTGTAGTTAGCAGATGAATTGTGACCGGAGGCACAATAGCGTTGTATCACTGTGCGTTTAGAGATTATCCATAATAACATTTTTCATGTACCACAGCGAAATGTATCATAATGTGATTTATTACCGGCACGTGGGAATAATTAAAACAATTTTTTTGTTCGCAGAAAGTTCTGCACTATTGAAAAGACGTTTATCCTGAATCCACAGCATTTAATGATGCATTTACACACGGTTAATCTTGATTTATAAATCTCTGTCATCACCAAATGCTACATTTTGCAGCAACCTTTACCTTCCAAGCCTGAACGCATTGACTAACGTTGAAGGTGTATTACATATGCATTATAATGTGTGTACTTATATATCAAATATATCTTTAGCAAATTCCACATATCTGTTCAAACAAATGAGTAACAGGCTACTTTTAAACACTGATTCGTCCACTTATTGAACCGACGTGTCAAATTAAATGTTGTAGTGGGCAAAATGGAAATCTAGTCCTTGTTAAATATTTGTATTTATTATTTTAACAACTACTTTTCATCATGATAAGCGAAAATTAATGGAGGCTGTATTTTCATGAATTTTTAATTGAGCCGTTCTATGGCCCCATTATCACCATATTTTCCGGAAATTCTACTATTTCAGCAATGCAAAAATGACGGTCGCTGTCCATCGGCGATGGTACTGAAATCAAACTGATGGTGAACTATTGCTCTTCGCTCATAGGACATTGAGGAGCTGGTAGATTAAAAACATAACTGCGAATCGAATTTATATTGATTCGCTGGTCATACATAGATTATTATTTATTATATATAATGGATACAATTGATTGTGGTTGGTCTGCCTTGAATTAGCATAAACTACAAATAGAGATGTATATGGAGACACAGATTTAAAAATGGCACCTCTCCCCCTGCCCCATATGTGCCTTTGTTAGTTCAGCATGTGCACTGTAAAGATATTAATACCCACTACCAACATCCTCTTCTGGAACCACAACAGCTGAATTCAGAGAACGCAGCAGTCCATTGCAGCTTATTTCCTCATCACTTAATGGATACCATAACATGTTCCCTTTAATCTACAAAGGGTCCTAATATCTAAGTTACCAGAGAGACTTTGTAAGTGAGAATGCATACACCGGAGGGGGCTTAATTCCAGTTGTGTTGTTTAGAACACTTAGCATGAAATGTTTGGGTGCCCCGCCTTAGAAAACCATCACTGACCACACCCTCTGCTGAATAATGTGAAGTCATTCCCAGAGGTCTGTTGCAAAAATGTGGCTCTTTTCACCAGTTACGTAACAGAGATTGCCCTCAGTGTTAAAACGGGAAGGCCCAAGTCAAGTGTCCATTGGTCAGAGTGGAGAAACTGGCTCCACATTTGTCAGGTTCAAGAGCTGTACCTTTTTGATTACCTTTGATTGGGTTAAAAAAAATGGCTCACACTGCTAAGAGAAAACAAATAAGGAGGGAGAAATGTCTTGAGAGACCGCAAGGTGGTTGAGCTTCACCTGAACTTCCACACAGTCTTTGGTAGTCATTGTGCACCATAGTAACTGATGCAAGGGTTAGGGTTAGCAACATCAACTCAGCAACATCTCCTACATTTCCACTCTTGTATTGAATGATTGCTAGAATCATAACATTATATATTTGGCACTCCATTATCTTACAGCTTATGGAGTCATAAGTACACATGTACAGTACTTTTGCAGACTGACTCATATGCTCCATGTATATGTCATCAGCTGCATTGACACTCAGTTGAGTGTTGACACTCAGTTGAAGCCCTTCACATCAATCAAGGACTTTAAAGACCAGAATGGCAGACAATACTGGTTAATGTGTTAATTATTGTGGTCAGCCAGAGAGGGGCAGTCAGAGATGTATTCAAATGCCGTTTTTGTTTGTTTTAATCTCTTGTCAGGTCAATGTGTTGTGGAGGCTAAGCAAGAAGAAATCGCCAGACCCTGCCCATATTTGGATGTTTCAGATGTCAAATTAATGGAGCAGAATGCTGTGAAGATTTGAACACCGACATATCTGGGGGAAAAAAACATCCCACTTTCCAGTGCTTTGGAATCCTAACTCTAAGCTATTTTCTCTCTACTGCCCTCTGGTGGTGTAATCAATGTATGCACATACACACTCAATGACTGCCTGGAACTGCCCAACTGAACGTTCTTGAGTTTGATCTGGAATGACACCTGCCCACTTTTTGAAGAAAGAGGGTACTGCTCAGAACAGGGAGGTCTGATACACATCACCGTTAGTGTCTTCTTGATTACGGACTTCAAAAGGTTGCAACAACTCTTTCCCCCCAACCCCATCCCCACTGCCCAGACCTTTCGCTTCATTCAAGGTTACCCTTCCTGCCAGAGGAACGAGCCTGCAGACACACTACTCTCCAGGGTTGAGCTATACTAACCGCTCTTAGGGTCACGTAGCTCCCCCACCCACCTGACTCACCTCGCCCAGCCCCAGGTCAGGATGAACGACGCCCAGGACCCATCATCCCCAGGGGCTGCCCTCAGTGCTGTCCCTGCCGCCTGCGTCTCCAAAGTGGAGCTGCGCATCTCCTGCAAGGCCCTGCTGGACCGGGACACCCTCAACAAGTCCGACCCCTGTGCCATCCTCATGGTGCAGGCACAGGGGCAGTGGACCGAGGTACATGAGCCCACTCACTCACTCACTCACTCACTCACTCACTCACTCACTCACACACTCACACATGTGTGTATATGTATGTGTTGACTACAGTAGGGGCCTGGAATGTATTTGTTGATCCAGTAAGTCAAGGGAGTTGTGATCCAAACTGTTCTACTCTCTAATGTACTATTGTTTCTTCCTCATTTTTATTTTTCACCCCAATCTGGAATTGCCAGTTGAGTTACAATTGTGCCCTCCGCATCCACGCCAGGAGCACTGCGGCTGAAGTGTGTTCACTCCTCCAGTGCACTCTGTGAGCCCCTGACTATTTTCAAACGCAGATGAAACTGCCTGGAAAATATTTGTTTATCATGCACGCATTTTGTCGTAGTGAGAGAACCACACTTGGGTGGATGAGCGATTTTTCATTTTTTTTGCCAGGGTATAATTGAAATGGTGCCGTCTGTGTGAAGTGAAGCGGCATACCTGAGACAAACTGCACCACTTTGTTTTAAGCTTGACAGGGCGAGGATGTGTGTTATCACGAATGGGGGGATAGAGGGGGGTTTGGGGTAGCTTTGAGACAGTGTTTGAGATGTCTCTTTGTGGTGACATCAGAATGAGGGATGAAATCTTAATACTGCTCCTATTATCCAGATGGCCACGCCTTACACCAGATCAGAGAGAGAGAGGGAGGGAAGAAAAACAGGAGCAAGGAGCTGAGACAGCCTGATATTGGCTCAGTGGACATACTGTCACCTTCTGTTTTTTTGTTTTTTTTGATTGATTCTGTTTTTCACAGTAGGCACTCTATATAAACGTATCCGTCATTCTAACACATGGGCTCTTCAGTCCTGCCTGAAGCAGAATTGAAATTAACAAGCAGATGGTTTGTAAGCGGGAAGACACTGGAACTTTCAGTTCCCTACATCTGCTTGGGTGGTGATTTATGTTCTGTTTTGTCTCAATTGCACATGTCACCTGTAAAGGATTTGCATGGATTTGCATATGGTGCATTTTCATTACTGTCACAGCTTCTTTTTTCCCCTGAAGTTGCATCAATGGAGGGATGTGGATGGTTGTATGTTACCAGGACCCTGCCTAGGAAAATGGTTTTATAGCTTGCAACTCCATGTCCTCCAGTGACATGATGCAGATAGCCTCCTTGTGAACCGACCTGTTTAGCAGTCATGAAAAATCCTCCCATTGCCCAACCTGAATCACCTCAATTAGTCACATAATTAGGAGTAATTGCATGATAGTTTAGAGTGGCACTCATGGCTGTTGACACAAATTTATCTGCTTTAGTCAGTAGCATCCATGATAACATGTCAATAATTCATAAATATTAACCAGTAACAGAATAAGGTGTGCAAACAAATGATGTTTGGCTTTTTACATAATTATTACCCAGAGATCCTGAATCGTAATGTTTAATGTTTTTTCTTCAATTTTGAATAACTATAAATCAATTAAAATATTTAGAATAAATATTTTCAATATTCTAAGTTCTTGAAGATGGCAACTAAAAAATCTAGAGCCATTTGTCCCTTCATTCCAACAGTCAACTCCAACTATTCTGTCATTCATGTTTATCATGAAGCTGTGTAACATTTTTGGTATGCCCAAAAGCATCTTCTGTATTTGGCCTCTACAATATAAAATGCTTAATAAAATGTTTGCAAAGAACTAACTTGTATAACATGTATCCATCTGTGTACAGTGCACCAGGTAGATATTTCAGCAAAGGAAGGGCTTTTAAATATCATTGCATCTTCTATAGCAAGAATTTCTTGGTCTAATCTATTCAGTTAATGTGACGATTTCTTGGATTGTACTAAACTCATTATAATTGGCCCATCTTTATCCAATTTCTCACCTCTTAATCACAGCTAATTATCTTGTCATGTCTTCAGCCAGAGTGCTTATAGAGACTCATAGCGGATTTCAAATGAATTACAGGCTACAAAACCTGGCTGCCAAAAATGCAGGATCCTAAATGTAAAAATGCATTAATAAGACACTTCTTATTCTTCTTCTTAAGCTTTGTATGATGTGAGAGACTGTAATGTAAAAATGGTCTCCTGTTTGCCGGACCTCTTTTCAAACAGTTTTGGCATAGTATAGGCCTGATAGTTTATCCAAAAGTCCAAAAGGGATGAAATGCACTCTACTTACTGTTCGAGAAAAAATGGACTTGATTTGGAGTTGAAACAAATCAACGCTGAACATCTTGCTGTCCTGATTGTCCTATTGGCACTGTATCATCTGGTTCGATAAGAAAATGTTTGCCAAGTATGTAATCATGCATTTTAATCACTACTATTGCCTTATTTACTCAGCATTACCTTTGGGAATTCACACACTGCAGGTTTACAAAGTGATAGGCAGCACGAGTTCATACAAATGTAAGCATTTGTCTCTTGTGCACATTACATGCAAACAGATACTTCCTCAGCAATGTGAAACAAATATTTACTGCTATAATGCTTGAATTGGATATATCGACTAAAGCGCAGTTTCAAAGTCAGGATTGTGTTCCGTAACCAAAGTCCGGTAATGGACTTGCATAAATGATTAAGCTTGAAGACTTAATGGCTCTACATTACTGTACACAGTGATCGTGTTATTCTATACAGCAGGGTTGCGCAAATCTGGCCCACAAATCCAATTTTGGTCCTGGTTTTCCTTTCTCGCAGGGGAATTGAACAATTGGTGCAAATCATTGGCCAGAGTGTCTTCACACCTGACTCCCAGGTAAAGGGAGTGTGGAAAAAATGCAGTGCTTGCCTACGAGGACCGTGATTTCAGTAACCCTGCTCCACAGTCAAAACGGTACAACTATAAAATGGGATGGGGTTTAACATTAAGATTTTTCTGTTTTTGTTTTCATAAATTGCTACACCTCTTTTCCAGTAATTAAGAACTTAAATTGTATTTCTTTAACTTAATATCTGCACTGGATATTTTTTTTGTGATCATGCTTTTTAGATTTTGTGCCAGAAAATATTATTTAAGTCTATTGGAAAGTGAGATATGATGGCCAGAATGAAAACATAAAATCTGAAAATGAACACAAACAAATGCTTTTAAAAAGGAGCACAGTGCTCTTTTTTCATTTGAATACAATGGAAATGGCTGTAACATTTGTGATGAATCCATTCAAAATCTAGATGGGTGATTTGATCATTCAGGGACAGTGAACTTACCTTGGTGAGTGGCTGTTACAGTGGTCATGATGGCTTTTCAGAGTTTTGTGAGAACCAGGATCATTTTGTTTTGCAAAAGTTGTGAGGTAGTGATTTGCTTGCATAAATCTCCTCAAACAGTAATCAGTCATCATAAACGTAGTTGTTTTCTGTCAGATTTAGATATTGATTGATGTGAACCCCAAAAACGGAATTATCATCATCAATAATCATCACCAGCTCATGAGAAACAAGTACATAATGTACATAATTTACAAATAGTGAATGCAGGAGGGAAGAAGCAGCTTTTATCAGTATTCAAGCTCAAATGTTCAGTTTGACTGAATGCTTGAAAATATTAATAGTTTCTGTTTCATTTCTTATCAAATCTGCCTCTTTTTCTGTGGATTAAAATCACCCCCGGAAGATATTACTGACAAAAATAGATTTCTTCCCTGTCTGCTGTCTGTCTGGCCCCTTCCAAGTTTGCTTTGGCATTAAAATAAGCCACATTAGCATATTTAAAGCTATAGTGGTAGTACTCTGATAGTATAGCCTACCTTAAGGACAGAGAGGGAGAGGGAGAGAGAAAAACTCAGAGAATTATGATCTTTGATGTTCCTTTGTTGAAACTTAAAGGAACATCAGCATAAATTAAAAACCAAGAGTGAAATGGAGTGATAGAGCACACGAGAAAGGTAGAGATTGAGAAAGAGCGAGTGAGAGAAGAGAAGAAAGAGTGAGAGAGGGAAGAGAAAAAGAGCGAGAGCAAGAGAGAGGGAGAGGAGAAAAAGCAGAGAGACGACAGCGATTGTGACAGTCCCTGTGGGTCCTCAGCTGCTTCCTGCAGTCTGTGTGAAGAACCTCACAGGACGAGGGCTGCGTGACCCCTCCACTTCCAGCGCTCTCATGTGAGCGGACACCCAACCGCGAGGCCGCTGAACAAGAGAGCCTTTACACACGCGAGTCTGCTGCTCCTTTACACACACACGGACACTGCTCCTATACACACATGTCCACTGCTCCTATACACGCATGTCCACTGCTTCTTTACACACACATGTCCACTGCTCCTTTACACACACATGTCCACTGCTCCTTTACACACACACGGCCACTGCTCTTATACACACACACGGCCACTGCTCTTATACCCACATGTCCACTGCTCCTTTACACACACAGCCACTGCCTTAAGACGTGGAGAAGGAACAGAAAGACATCTGGGCTGCTGTCATCCAAGCACAGTGTAAATAAGAAATCTAGCGGCGCGGCTGATAACACAGCAATGTCTGGTAACCTGCAGATACTGTAGGCGGGTCTGTCAGTTGTCAGATTTAAGCGGCGGGAGGGGGGGGAGCCGGGGGCTCCTGAGCAGGAAATGCCATGACCTTGTCACCACCTCCCCTTATAACCGACATGTCGCTGCAATTTTGTATTAACATTTCTCCAAGACAGGCTTTAATACATAATACTGAATGACTCACATTCGCACACTCGCATTCGAACAACAACCAGAACAATAGAACTGAGAATTTCCATTATTTTTTACACAAAAAGTGTCCTCCTTTTGTTTTGCTTCTCAGTTTGTAATCACCAGTTGTGCTTCAAGTTTTTTGCTATGCCACCCACAACCCCACACAAGTGGCACTGCCACTGAAACCCATGCAGATTTGGAGAAGAGGTGTGCCTTTCACAGATGAGAACTGGTAGATGAGAACCTGTGGTTGCCTGGCGTGCCTTTGGTGCTCACTCAAATGCACCCTCCTATGGTAGGGCAAGGCCACTTGTGTTTCAATGCTGTGGACTTCCAGTCCTGTTCTATACTGAAATAGCTGAGGCTTGAACCCTTCACTTTAAGGTCCAGCCTGCCATCATGGTGAGCAGATTCATATTTTAAATGTAGCGCCTTTACATTCCAATTAATGAGACATTATGGTTGAATATTAATAATGAGTTTAAAGTGATTTTTATTCCAATGTTTTTTTTTGAAAAAACTCATCCTTAGTGCTATCCATCTGTTCCCTAGAAAGGTTAGATGCACAGATCTTTGTTAAAAGTCATGGCAGTGAAATATCTGTCCTTTCTGTTGGGTGGGTGTTGATCAAGATTTCGACTCAAGGTGAGCTACATTTTCTGAGGTGTCTCAGAAATGGGATTCATCCCTGATTTATATCATAGATTTTGAAAGGAAATCAAAGAAATGTAAAGAAAGTCTGTTTTCTTGTGAGCATGTTTGTATGAAACACCTTTGCTCAGCCTTACATGCAGTGCTGTTCTTCCTCTCTCTCTGCACATAGTGGATTTTGCTGCTGCCAGTAAAAGTGAATTGATAATAGCCCATAATCTCTTGCTGGAGAGGATGAAAAGTACAGACTGTTCCTCCTGGACACTTCCTTCAATTGTGTCTCTGACACGTTATTACCGTAATAGCATTCAAATTGGTATTATTGGCTAGGCACCCATTTGTTTTTCCACAAACAGGACTGCTTGTCAGTCAGACTTATGAGATTTTCTGTAGGGACATTTTACATGGAGGATAACAAACTGGAAGTAAACGTAGTCAATTTATTTTTTTTAATTGGCAAGTTCTCAAGTGAAAGGCAAATGCGCAGCAGTGCCTATCTTAAATTTCCCAGGTCCAAGACAGGGTGCTTGTTGTCTGGATTTATCATATGTGGAAAAATCACATGGCACTTGTGGAACAGACAGATTTGCATACTCGCCTCTAATTGGTGGATTCATGGTGGATTGAGTCACATGTCTGTATGTGCTCCAGTGCTTGGTGCCCGCCACAGTGTGCAATATATTCGCACGGGGAGCACGGGCTATGGTACGGTTTATTTTGTTGTTGTGGATGAGGTTTTGTTTTAAAGTCGGATCAACATTATGAAATGCGAATAGACACAAGGCAGCCATGTGATAAATTGAACTGCTTGAGCTAAGGTACTTAATGAGTAGCAGATGTAGAAGCATCGGTGTTGTAATTGAAAGCAAATTGCCATTGCAGTGCCGCTACATTTGGGGGGGACAAACCCAGGACACTATGGACAAACCCAGTGGGTTCAATTCCCACTAGGACCACATGTACTGAAAAATGTATACATTCATTACTGTGAGTCGCTTTGGATAAAAGCGTCTGCTAAATGGCATGTATTATTATTATTATTATATTAACCCATTTCACAACATTTTGATAAGACAAAATTCTTGTCCAATGCTTTGGGGAAAAGCGCAGCAATGTTGAGTTTAAACACAAGAGCGGAAAATAAAATGTACTTTAACAGCATCGGGAGACCTTGTCTCGTCCGCTCAGATTCGCAGGCTCACTTGCTAGGGCTGGTGTGGGGAAGTGATGCTGTGTGTCATTGCCTTCTGGCTGCATCCTAGATGGTCTCAGGTTGTTTTAAAGTGTCTGAGATGGGCGGGATGACTGCGTTCCCTTTTTAGACCAGATTGGATGCATCCATATTGCCAACGATGGCTTTAAGGTGCAAACTACAGCTGTGAAGTGTGACAGACCCTGAAGTAGGGCTGTGAATCACATTCATGTCACTGAGCAGCTGTTCTGCAGCTTGTCCCGGCACATGCTCACATCTAATGCCCACAGTACCATTAATAACGGGAACACAGTGGGAATTTGGTCAATTGAAATGGTGCATAAAATAAAACAAAGGTCAAAATGATGGCAACTCGCATGCAGAAATGACAGTATCTACTGTCCAGACATACCTGTCAAAAGATCAAATTAATTTAAAATGTATTAAAAAGTTGACATTGTAGTCCCCACTTTTTGTCTGGTGTAAATGATACTAATGGGTTGCAAAACCGTTAGCACGCTGCTCCGAAACAGAAGGTTTGTTGGTTCTGATAAGGCTCTGTTATGGCGCTGGTGCCAGGCAGTCTCTCGGCTGGAGTTGTGGGCGGCCCAACCCACTGCTCTCACCCCCTCACTCGATGGGAAGTGACATCGTCAGGCAGAACACAGCAGAGAGCCAGAGGCTTGTTGTTCCTCTCTCTGTACCTGGACTGTCCCCCCTTGCTATCTGGGTGGGGAGGGGGTGGGGTGGGGGAGGGGGGGGGATGGCATTCTCCCTCCAAAGCTGCTTTGTCCCTGTTCTGGCCCACGCATGAGCAACAGTGACACGCAGTAATGGGGATTGGCCTGTGTGTGGGTATGAGCGTGAGGCGATTTCACTGCTCAGGCTAATCCACTTTTAAATATCCTGTCATGCTAAATGTGTTAATATGTTAAATGTTGTCATTTTTGTAGTGTCTGTAATCTATTGCTGTTTCTTGGCCAGGTCTCTCTTGAAAAATAGATTTCTAATCTCAGTAAGACTAACCTGGTTACATAACCACTCCAGGGGAAACGGGGGATTTATATGTATCTTGCCTTAGTAGCAGCTCCTTGCTCTGTGCACTTTTGTGGAGATGTTTTGCATACAGATAGCCTACCTTTTGGCCAGCTGAGCTCCAAAGGAAGGCAATGTAGCAATATCTCAGAGGTATTTATTGATTTATTCTTAAACAAATTCTCTCCAACGTTTTTTCCCTAATTTGGTTTTGCCAATTGTGCCCCTCAACTTACTGGTACGTCACCCGCACCTGAATACTCAGTGCACGGCAGCTGAAGCCCTTGCACTCTAATATCCTCAGCTGTGAGCCTGTGAGTGGCTATTTCAAGCCTTATGGGAACACTGTGCTAGTGGAGAGAGTTGGCACTAATTGGATCAGAGGCATCTCTCACCAAGAACTACTAAGTAGCCTGTAGGCACCTGGTGAGTTGTTGGGAAGAACTAATGTAGCAGTTACGCCAATTATAAAACCTGGTTCTGGTCCTGGATGCTGATTGGTCAACCAGACTTCCTGGCAGTGCCAATATTCATGATAAAGCACAGCTAGGTAGAATGTTTGTACATAATTGTAATATCATTGTGCCTTCCACTAACAATAAATATGTTTCCTAGATGTGAAACATATTGTAAGCTTTCAATTGTAATTACAAAAAAGATGACTTTTCAAATCTCATTGAGCAGCTTTGGTTCATTGTCCAGATCCTCAAAGTGGGCTGTCCAGTTTTTCGCTTATTTGGGGTGTTGCCGTTAACTTCAAATCGACAATGAAAGGCAAAATGAATAAGATTCTGTGTGAGTCCTAGTCCTAGTTCTGAAATAGAGCACTCATTGCTCAGTGACCGAGTTACTTTGCTAGCAGAATAATACACCTTATAGTCCATATAGTTTTCTATTTTAAAAATCTTGTCTTACTTTTCTGAGTATATACAGATATTTCTGGATGGATCTGTTCTCTAAAAGCGATATGGAACTTCAACCTGTGTTACATCATGAATATCGCCACAGCTAGGGGGTGTTGTAAGGGACAACATGACACAGCAGTCCCACTGCCATGGGCTCTGAGTCACAGTCAGTTGATGGCAACGCTGAGTCCAAGGCTCAAACCCAGCCTCACACCTTTACCAGCCGTGACACTCCGGAACCCACAACATTGGTTTCACGTCTAACAAACAAACTATCCCTAAAATATAACTCCTCTCTATGTAAATTAAAGTTCTTGTTTTAAGAGTGAATCATTAGTCTCAGTGTTTGTGTGCTGTCGGTACATTTCAGTGAGTGAGGGTAGTGAGTATGTGCAAGCCTTGCACTCCTTCTCCACAGGCAGAATTCCTCGCCTTTTAGTCCTCTTTGTCTTTCAGTGCACTCCAGATCAAACCCTCACTGCAACCTTCAGCATGAAAGTAAAGTTAATTAGGTTGGTCTGTATCTGGACTGCTGCAGCTCTTTCTGACAGCTCCCAAAGAGCAAAAGAGACCAGCCACAAAGGCTTGTACAAACTGCTGGAGGAAACTGAAGGGATTCATAGGGACCCTAGTCCCCCGCCCACATCACTCGTTATCATTTTAGAGACACTCCCATTGTGTTTGAGACACAAGTTCTTCCGATGGGCCTTTCTTGTTTACATCACACATGTAAACATGCCCGTGTTTACAGAGCTGGCTTTTCAGAAGCAAGGAAAGGACTATTAAGCAGTGTACCTGTTTGTAATTAACAACTGTTTGTGCATATCCACACGTTAATGATGAATCTTTCTACCTTTTATTTTCTATCAATCCGTATATTTCCCCCCCATCTTCATCTTTATAGGAACTGCCAGAGTTCGACACACACAACTTACAATACGTGCGTGTCAACTTCTGATGTTTGAAGAATGTCCTTTTAGTAGATGTCCTCCTAGACTCTGAGCCATGCCCTATACTTGTAGACCATGGCCTTGTGGCCATGTTTTTGTTCTAATTCTGCAGAGCCTTAATGAAACACGTTGGCCTGGAGTCTTGCAGTGGTGCAGAAATGCACAATGCGTTAACATCACTGTGCAAAAGAGCAAGGCTGCATAATCAGGGAAGCCAATGGCATTAAAAATGGAATGGCTGAATATCAATACACGAATGCTTATGTGGTGCAGGTGTGGTTTTAACTTCTGACTTCAGCTGTTGAGTGCCAGGACTTTCCATGGTAAAATATCCCACTGTATATGCACTGCACATTGTGCATTTGGTAAATATCTAGCTGTATAGTAAAACAGACAATTAGCAAATTACCTATTCAGGAATGTTCAAATGTTCAACACCTTTCTCCCCAGAAAAAAAAAACTTTATTGGCATGCATAAAGTAAATATGAAAAATAAGTAGAATATCTGCCAGGTTTTGGATTTTCTTTATAGATTTTGATTGCCAGTTGGCTTTGGCAGAGGCAATCTAGATAAGGCATTTTCAACACCACCATTATATTAAGAAAAATAGAAATTGTTATTCTTCAAAAGCAATAAAGAATTGTATGTTAATCAGCAACCTGTCTGAACATGTTGTTCATTTAAATTTCAGGTAATATCCAAAAATAAATCTGTTTGGGTAATAATTCAGTTCATCCCTCTGAACAGCTCGCGCACAGCAGCTGGATAGATTTATTATTATTTTATTGTCAGTGGAAAATGTTCCAATGTGCTATTTTTGAGAGCAACAAAGGTCGCCTCTGAAGTCTGTGTGTTATTGACACCTTTTATTAAAAAACAAGGGGATGATAAGGAGAAAGTGGATGAGATGATTGGATGAAAGTGGGGATGAACAAGGGAAGACGCAGCAAAGTGTGCCGAGTTGTGCAAACTCTACAATCCTCTTGGCTGTCCGTCCTGGAACAATTTCCTCCCTCAGAATTTAGGCATAAGAACCGATGCCAAACTGGCCACAAAACACTGAGTAAACGTAGCAGGCGGATGGTGTGTGTTATCTGGGGCTTTATTCCAAGTGAGAGATCGTACACGGATGTATCAAGCTCTGTGCTGCGTTGGCGGAACTTTTAAAATCCTCCCTGAGAATTTCAATGTGGACTCAGCTTTTCTGCTGGACTAAACTTCTCAGTGTCCATCTCTCGCTTCAACCCCTGCATTCACAGCCAGGAATAAACAGTTTTGGGGTGTTGAGCGCAATCGTAAATCTGCCCCACCACCCCCGAAAAGCATATACATTGTATCTTTCTTTGGGGAACCAGTTGACAGGTGGGTTTTTCTGGTAGGGTCAGTTGTGGGCTGCAGGATTTCTTGCTGAATTGAAAAAGTCAGTCATTTTTGCTCCTTTATTTTGACTGGACCCTCGTAGCTGAGCACATTGTTTTTATAGTGTAGTGTTTAAGGTTGTAGGTTCAAATCCTAGGCGTGGGCACTACCTTTGTACCCATGACTACCTTTTACCTGCTGTCTACCCACCTGGCACCTATCCCTTGAACCTAATCGAGGCTTGCCTTTGTGGGGGTTCAGGCCGTGGATCTGCTGTAAAGTGCATTGTGACAAATGTTTTGTAAAATGTGCTATACAAATACATTTTGATTGATTTTTTATTGATTGATTGATTGATTGATTGATTGAAGTTCCTTAACCTGAATTGAGTAGGTCCAAAATAACAATGTCACATGCATAATGCAATGTAGTAAATGAGTGCTCTCCCGCCCACAGCTGGACAGGACCGAGGTCATCAAAAGCAATTTGCACCCGGTTTTTGGCAAGGTCTTCACCATGGACTACTACTTTGAGGAGGTGCAGAAGCTGCGTTTCGAGGTGTACGACATCCATGGGGCACACAGCATCGGCACACGTGACGACGACTTCCTGGGGGGCATGGAATGCACGCTCGGCCAGGTAGGATAGCGCCAACACCTGTCAACACCTACCTACAGCAAGCGGCATTGGTTTGCATCTTACCCTATAGGAGTCAGCCATGCTGAACTCACTGTTAATGCATTGCAGCACAGTTTTCCTCCTGTATTTTACATGTAAAGTTATTCATTGATTTGTTCAGTTTAGCAAGCGGGCAGAATGAAAGCTTTCAGACAGATGTATATCATTAAATGAGAGCCATGAGGAATTTGGATTGTAATGACTTTAATTATGATGAGTCTGGAATAAATTAATGGTGCAAGAAATCCTTTAACATTTGTACATTTTAGTGAAATTATTCATGAACGACAGAAATGGGAACAACATTTTCACTTTTGTGTATTCTATTAGTACAGCACAGGGGAAGTAAGTGGCTAACATTGCAGAGAATCACAAGGAATTTGCTATAGGCAGACTGATGTCTTTATTTATATTTTTGTGGCACACAGCAGTCAGGAATGTACATATACTGAAAGGGTGTGCACTAAGGCTCACCTCCAAGGCTGTACATAAATTAATATGTATGGCTGTAATTTATTTGTATTTGTGTGTAACTATTTCTGCTTGTGTGTATGTGTGTTCATCTGTATGCGTGTGCTTGTATGTTTGCGTGTGTGTGTGTGTTTGTGTGTCTGTGTGTGTGACTGTATGTGCATGCCCTTTGAAACAGCCGAGGTCCTGCTAACATGTTTGCTTCCTTTACAGACCGTAGGTTCACCTCTGCATCTGTAACCCACCAAGCAGCCAAAGTTATCATCATGGAATCTAAATGTGTTTCAGTGACTTTCTCTGCATCTCAAACACACAAAACATCAGAATTAATTTAATTTGAGATTTAATTAATATTTGTGGTGTGTCCTTCAAGAACATTTACTTTTGGGCATTTAGCAGATGCTGTCATGCAGAGCGACTTGCACAGTTTACAGTTGGATGTTTACTGAAGCAATTCAGGTTCAGTACCTTGCTCAAGGGTGCAACAGCAGTGCCCCACCTCAAAATTGAACCTACATGCCCAGGTCCCTAACCGTTATACTACACTGCTGCCCATCTTTTTTCACCTCGATTTCAAACAGCCTCATACTTATAGTCCAGAACAATACTCATGCATGGAGACCACTGGCAAAACAGGTCCAGATACAGTAAATAATTACACTGCTGAAATGGAATTAACCAGTCACTCCATTCACTTGCTAATGTGCTAAGACCTTATAAAAAAATAAAAAAAAAAAAAAAAATAAAAACATGTTGGCCATTGCCTTTATACATAAAACCTTTGACCTCAATGCTATTGTTGACACTATAATTTATGAGACAGCCTGTTCAGCCTCATTGATGTTGAGTCTGGGCGAGTCTGGGTGAGATGATATCTCATAACTGTTCTGTCCCTGAGGTAGTAGATGTGTGATTACCCGTGCCAGTTTTGAAGAATACATTCTTGTGGGTTGTTAATTATCTGGAATAAGATCAGGGGTAGGCCTTCACGAATGTCATCTGTCTCCCAGATTGTAGCGCAGAAGAAGATGGTGAAGCCGCTCTTCTTGAAGTACGGGAAATATGCCGGAAAGTCCACTGTAACGGTAAGCAAAAGACCCCTATCCAGCATGGCTGTTGTGGGGTTGAACAGACTGCTTTACTGATACCATAAAAGGAGAGAGTGCAATCTAGATACAAAATGTGAAACAACCATTCAGAATGTAACAAGGGTCTATTACCTACCCAAAGAATCCAGCGCACATAGGACAATTTCAACGAAAATTAACAGACTGAGTACTTTTAACTCATATAAACTCTGTTCGAGTTGTATAAAGTCTATAAGTTTATTTTTCTGTGCGTCAGAGAAAAGTTGCCTCACAACATTGGAGGTAGAGAGAGGGATAGAAAGAGAGGGAGGGATATTGCCTTTGAACCTTCAGCTAAATAGGCACCATCTGCCAGACTAAATCTTTGCACCGTTCAAAAGAGAAGGACAAAAATCTAAACTCAATAGGCAAAAATGAGCTCTTATCCAGGATCTGAATGAGACCTTGGACTAGCCTGTCCCTGGGTGCCCACATTCAATGCTGAGAGGACTGCTGCTTTATGCTCTGTTCAGCGAGGACGATGGTCCTCCTCCTCGCCCTGCTCTTAGGGAGGCAAATAAGGGGCAGTGATGATCTGTGGGAGGCAGTGGGGCAAAATGCTGCTGTAGCCCTCACACGTAATGAGGCAGAAGAAACTTTTATGATGGCTGTGGGGGTGACATGGCGGAGTATGCATGTGGCGGTGTGTGTAGGGGGTGTGGGTGAGGGGGGGGTTGGTGGTGGGGAGGTGTGGAGTCTGTGCGGTGGCGGGGGTGATGAGGTGTGTGTATGCGTGGGGAGGGTTGAGAGGGGGGTTAAAACAGGGACACAGCATATCAGAGTGGGACTGTGGGGACGGTGGGCCTGCCTGTCTCCCCACTGGGCCTGCAGAATCACACGCGCCACATGCGTCTCCATTGCAGCTGGAGATGCCGTTTACAGCCTGCCTGGGGAATGTTCTGGTACAGCTCTCTGCATGGCACTCATATGTTTAGATCTGGTGAATGATCTTTTGGTAATCTTTAACCTTTATGGACTAAAACTGAGTCTTTCTTTAACTATTTGTGAAGAAATCAAAAGTAAGAAACAATCCTGTATGAGTAGATGTTTTATTATTACTAGAATTTTAACTGATTCAAGGTCCATTAGTGTGTGACTGGCAGCTCATGACAGAAAGGCTTCGGTAGGCAGGTTGAGCTCCTCTAACTGTGGCTAGTAAATGAAGGGTTCTGGTGGCTCTGTTATGGTGTGGGGTATGTTTTCTTAGCATAGTTTAGGTCCACACAACCCCTTAGAGGGCAAGGTAAACGTCAATAAATACAAATCCTTTCTGAGTGATCACCTTCATCCTAAGGTGAATAATTTATATCCTGGGAGTGGTCTCTTCCAGGATGACAATGCCCACATCCACAGGGCATGAGTGGACACTGAATGGTTCGATGAGCATGATACAAACCCAATGTCTCAGTAACCAGATCTCAACCCAATAGAACACTTTGAGAGATTCAGCAATGCCTGAATGTTTTTCACCAGCATCAACAAAGAATTTCTCATGGAAGAATGGTGTTGCAGACACATGTAGAATCTAGGCCAAAGCAAATTAATGCTGTTCTGGTGGCTTGTGGTGGCCCAAAGCCATATTAAGACACTTTATGTTGGTGTTTCCTTTATGTTAGCAGTTGCCTGTAGATCAGTAGTAACTGATGACCTGGATGGACAAGATTAACCAGTTTTATCATTGTTAAAATCACACTCATTGCCACAGTGGTGAGTCTCCTCTGCTCTGTCTGTGAGCTAATCAGGCAAACGAGGTCACAATGGGCACCATGAACATTCCATCTGTGATGTGTGGAACTTGTTGGTCCCACCCCCCACAGCCTAGACCAATCAGATCACAGTACCTACAAATGACAGGCGTGCCCAGTTTATGTTCTGTGTAACTTTCCCTGCAGCACTTTCTGAAATAGAAACCATAATTATTATGGAGCTATTAGCCACCAGAATCCCACCACAGTATTGATGCCTTAATGCAGTTGAGCCCTAATTCCATTACTCAGCTCTGCTTGGTGCAGCTCCAATGAGGCAAGGGAATGTCTCCCTCGGTCATATTAAAAAGATCAGAGGCATTGTCAGGGTGAGGGTTGCCATGCCATTCCAGAGTATGCATGCTATTAGTTTTTTTTTGCATGATTGTGGTGCAGTTTCTGTATGATTTGGTTGTTTCTGGGGATCCTTGCTGGAGTGCGTTGGCCTGGCTTTGGGTCTGACAGCTCTGGGGCCATATTCACAGCGAAGAAGACTCAGTTTATCATTATTATGGTGGTCCTAATGTCAGATTCATTCAGTCTTCATGTGCTAGCACAGATGGTGAGACAGTCACCAGTTAAGCCTACACGTGTCATTCTTGCTTTGCGCAGTGTAAACCTTCTCAGTTCAATTGCAATTACGCCTGTTATCTTGGTGATGGCTGAACAAAAAAACTGTTGTTCCGAAATAATTGCATTTATTCAGGGCCTGTTGTCATAATCCGAAGCAATTTGCAGTGAAGGTGGTGACTCACTTGAACCACTCAGCCACCACGAAAGTGTAGAACCCACCTGGGAGAGTTTGGAGAGGAGATGAGGCTGCTGCTGGAATGAGGCTATGTATTTTTGTGTTGTGTATATATTTCCATGTTTTGACTATTTGGTTAAAAGAACTTGAAATGTGAACCATTCAAGATGTTTGGCTGTTCCTTTGGGTTTCTCTCTCACTCTCCCTGCTGCACACTCTCCTGGATGTCATCACAGCAGCCATTTAAGTATAATAACGTTTATTGTAACCACTGCCCTTTAAGGGAATTTCTTGATTGCAAAAGCTTCTAAACTACACTGGGGAAAGGTTTATTTTTATTTTTTTTATCCTGTGTTGACTTGCAACAACAGTGAACTTTGATTGCAATTGATTGGTTGGCTTGGGTAATTGCATTGAATCAGCATGTCATGCCCGATTCTACTGTTATCTCTGTGAACACTCTCTCCCCAGGAACTCTATATGCTGGTTCTTTATTGTCCAGGAACCCTATATGCTGGTTCTGTATATGCTGGTTCTGTATATGCTGGTTCTTGTTACCACCAGTTAACCTGGCTCAACGAACAAATTAGCTGTATACACCAAAGCCAGTTCACTCCTATATTAAGCCACAGTAAAAAATATCACAGTCTTCAGTTGTAATTCGTGTTCTTATCAATAAATGTAGCAAACATTTCAGTTCATGCAAATTATTTGGCTAGTTAAATAATTAAGAGCAGAAGTTGACATGAAATCTGGAAACAGATACACCGCCATGTTAGTAGGGGGGGGGGGTCATATTAGAGCTCAGTGGTGATTGGTCGACTGTAACGGGAGAGGATTGTGGGATGTCATCTGTCAATGAGTCAGACATAAGCACATTTGGACTGCATCTGTCGCTCTCTTTCACTATCACGCCCCAGACTATTCTTTGTGCAAAAGTGTAATTTATGTAATAGAGCTGGCATCGGGATTCAAGAGTGCAATGTTTACGATGTACCATCATTTCAATTGATTGAGAGACAACAGCTCAATATGGACATTTCATACAGTTTCACCCATCTTGTAGCTCCTCAGTATAAGTGTCCATATTACTGATCAGTTCTTCTCTCAGAATATCGTACTTCTCACATTAACCTGAAAGGTCAGTAGTACACATGCCCTGTCTTAGAAAGTGAGCATTTTTCCAGAGCAGGCACTGTACAAGAGCTGCTCTCAGACCTTTTACCAGAGGTTAGATATTACACTCCATCACAATGGCGTCTAATAAAATGCCTGCACTGGAAATGTGGCTCAAACTGAGAGTTTCCAAATGTGTTTTAATCCTTAGGTTCATGCTGAGGAAATATCGGGGAACAACGGTTACGTTGAGCTTTCCTTCTGTGCCAAGAAGCTGGACGATAAGGTACGTTTTCATGTTTGCGCATTCATGGACAAAAAAGATTCTTATGTGAGGGACTTTGAAGAACTCCTTTTTGGGGTGTTTTAAAGCTCATTAATATTTGAGACTGTAATAAATACAATTGCAGTGTAAAGCACTTATGGCCTGCAGCTAAATTCAGAAAACCCAATTAGACCTGAACACTGGACAAATATTTACAGCTGATTTATGTCTCTGTTTGGTAAGCCTTTAATTTGTGTTTTGACCTTCACTGTGATGAAACTTATATTGATATCGTTTTGTTTAGTCATGAAGAGTATTGCCTGAAGGATTCAGCAGAGCTGTTTAGCATCTGCGCGTCTCGTGGATAATTTACCACAGATTCTATAGACTAACTAGATGGTCAGCTCCTGCATTCCTTCTGTCCTCTCGGTTTTCAGCTTCAATGGTACGGAGACAGAACGTTCAGAATGTGTGTGCGTGTGTGTGCATGTGTGTGTGGGCGCGCATGCGCGTGTGTGCTTGTATGCGTGTATGCGGTCACGCCCACACTGTGCAGTGCACAGTTAACCCAGAGCAGTGTGGGCGTCTGTTCTCCTCACAGCTGCAGAGCGCAGTTACACCTCCACACTCCTCCACCCACACTCCTCTTCCCTACTCTTTCTGTCCCTCTTTATCTCTTCTCCTGTCTGCCTGAGGCCAAACCTCCTCACCGGGACAAATCTGCCCTTTCTGTAAACCTGTGAAAATGCTGCTTTATGCTCTCTTTTGCCTTTTTTTTCCCCTTCTGAATTCATGAATTTCGAGTAGCCCGTCTCAGGCAAGACAAGGTGTCAGTTTATACAAGAAGGCATTCAATCCGAGCCATCCCGCGTGGTCCAGTGGTTACAACGTTCGACACTGGCCACGGAGACCGGTGTTCAATTCCCCGTCCCGCCAGAGTCGGCTCTGGCTGGGAGTGCCACCAGGGGGTGGTGATTGGCTGTCTGCCCCAGGGAGGGGGGAGGGAAGCCAACAAGACATTCGCTGCGCATAAGAGTGTAGTACCTGTAGTACCGGGTTACGGTCGACGGCCTGGTGAGTACCGTCTCGGAGGAGACGTTACTTTGCCTTCATCACTACCAGTTGCAGGACTACGGCAGCAAACTCACATTACTATATAAAAATAGCAGGTCTAATTGGCTTACTAAATTGGGAGAAAATGGGCTAAAAAAATCTTTAAAATAAAATAATCCGAGCCATCAAGGAGGGTTTGTTTTCTTTTCTGACGATGGTGCTATGAGACGGCCAGCAAAAATAATGAGGAACACTGTGATGAAATGCCTTTGAGGAATTGCACAGAGTAACACTAACAGACAATGGTAGGCTTCAGGGCTTGGAGATTCTGCACATACAGCATACCTGCTGCACCTACACCGGCCCTCAGGTATCTGATCTCAAGCGATGAGACAACATGACCTCCCCCAGCCTGAATGATAAAACCCTTTCAAAAGTGATGCTTCCTTCTGCTATGGCACCACGGAATGGTAAATCCACTGAATCAAAGTGGTCAGGGCTGTCTGCCAGGTTTTATGGGCTTAAAATGTGGGCAACTACAGTGATAATGCATGTCTCAGTGACTAAAAAAGAACACACACATTGAACAGTTATGATTCTGAGTGGCAACACAAGTATACGCTATAATACATTCACTGCCCCTTAGTGAATGGAACATTTGCCATTTGTGGAAGGAAATCCTAAAAATGTTTTTTTGTTTTTAGATTGAAATACAATTAATGCTTAATACAGTATTAACTGGGTTATACTGCCATACAAATATATTGTTGAGTTTTGGCCAAAAATGATTGGACCCAAACGCAGACACGGACACAGAGGATGAGGTAAAGTAGGGTATTTATTAGACACAGGGAATCGATGAGGGCAGACAAAGGAGGCAGGCGGAACAGGGAGGGAAGCGGGCAGGCGGGCAGGACAGCGGGCAAGCAGAGAAGTGGGCTGGCTGGTCCGTGGGCAGGCAGGCAGAGGGGTAGGCGATGATGAGGGCAGATGAAGGAGGCAGGCGGCACAAGCAGGGAAGCGGGCAGCAGAGAAGTGGGCTGGCTGGTCCGCGGGCAGGATGGCAAGCGAGAAAACAAACAAAACAGGCAGGCGAGAAGTGAACCTGAACAAGGGGAAAAAATGAAAACACATATAACTGACAAGGAAATAAACACGGAGGCAAAATCACGGTTTAAAGAGAGGTCTAGAGTCTTGTAGCTACCACTGAAGCAGAGACAACCGGTGAGTGGATGAGAAACCGGGGTAGATATACACTGCAGGGTTGATGATAATTGATGGCAGTTGTAATAAAGGAGGGAGCCGGAGAATGCAGAGGAGGAAAGCCGTGCCCAAAACACACATGCACAAACACAAAACTGACAGGGAGAACAGGAACACAAGGAAAAGGGAAGGAAACGCGAGGAAACATAAAAAATAAACAAAGTTGCGGCCGTGGCCATAACATAGGTTGCCAGACTTTCCAGATTGTGAAATCCCACACAAGGTTACAATATGCACTGCTGCTGTGTTATTTATTTATTTCTTTATGTTATGGTTGACTAACCATAAACAATGTATCTTTTTAATTATGTGCAGTGTAGTTATTCATTCTTCATTAGCCATATATAACTTCACCATAATCTTCGGTGTTAGGAGATGGTTATAAGTTACTTCTCTCCCACCAGTCGTATCCCCCTTCAGTCTGCACTCGAGCAGAAGAAGCATTGAGGTCTATAGATATGTATATGTGCTTAATGCACGGTCTACTTTCATGTTCACTTTTACCTCATCTAATGGCTGTTAGGGAATTGTTTTTAATTTCTTCCTTCCAATACTGTGCCAGATTTCAAAGACTTTGAATTCACTTTTATAAATTCACATTCTAATTTTCAACAGAAAAATGAAACGGTTACATTCTGACAATGAGCTAGGCTCTGGTTCTTTTGTGCCAAAAAAGTTTTTTTATCGCCAAATATAGCTAAATTATTCATACTGTATTGAAGCTACCTTATTTTTGTGAGAGAGGTGCGATTATAAAAATGACTACGAAGCACACCACTAAGGAGGGCTTCTTAAGTGCTGCCTTTGTTGCTGCAAGTCCCATAAGCACTGCAGCGGAAGGCCATCTGCAAGAGCATGACGCTAGCCAACAGAGCGCTAACACCCGACTAACAGCACTTTGGAGGAGCAAAATATTGAAAGGGAGGAAAAAGATTACTGAGCCAAGTGCTTGGGTAGATTAATCACTGTTCTGCAATCTGTAAACGGGATTCCTCAGTAAAAATTACTATGATGATCTCATTACACTGGGGAGTGTGGCCTTTTAAGAGCCTGCATGCAATATTTTCACAAGCAGCCCCCATCTACTCATTTGTGAATGGAGCTTGACTCTGCTGACAATCTTGAATGCCATACTTGGTTTTTAATGAGGCTGCCAGCTAGTGGGGGGGGTGAGGGTGGTAGAACCCGTGGACTACATTAATGCGAGAAATGGATCACAGTGAGCGGGACACCCCAGAGTCGAAGCACTGCCGACAACATTCCGGCAAGCCTTTGCAACACCATTCATTTGCTTTGGCTTCATCCCGTCATCAAATATAGCTCCCTTGGTAAAAAAATCCCAGACCTTAAGCTTGAAGGATGTTCGCTATATCAGAAGATAATAATTGAAGTCTGAATAGAATCCTCCCGCCCCAAATCTCTTTCACCGATGCATCATGCGAACAATCCGGTGACGTCAACAGCACACACAAGCAACCGAGGTCTTTATCATTCATACTGTGGAAAAAAAACTGACTGCATAAAAAAGTCATCAAGAGAAGTGACAATCCAAATTAAAGGCGACATAATGTCTGCAGAGATGGTGCTGGTTTTCAAAGGTTCAAATTTACCATTGTGACTGATGTATGGTCCCCATCTTTGACTTGTCAAGGGGTGGGGGGTGGGAGGGTATGTGTGGAGATTAGCCATTGACAGTCACACATCTAAAATCAGACTGCAGTGACGTCACTGGCAAGTGGTTACCGTGACAACGCAGTGGGGGTACGCTCTCTGCATTGTCCCTGTGTAGACGCAGTAGATTAACGCTCAGAGAAATGAGGGAATGTTAAATATCTGCCTCTACATTTTCCCTCACGTGGAGCGGGCCCATAATAGCCTCTCTCCTTGCCTGTGCAGAATCAGCTGCACAAAATTCAATAAATTGCAGTCTTTAGGGTTTCTTACTTGTAACTGTTCTCTGGGTTTTTGTTGGACCAGCTTAATGATTTGATTAGTCACAGCTGAGCACAACGACACTGCCAGTTCCATAGCTTTGTGTGTCACTGGAGTTGCATTAATGAGATGGAGAGGCAATTTTCACTGACTGTAATCACATTTTAAAATGCCTGATGTGACGGTCACATCTGGTCACATCTGGTTACGTCTGGTTATATGCGGGGTGCATTTTCCATTCACGGTCTCTGGGACTGCTGGTCACCATAACCCCCCATCAGCCCTGGCCTGTATGTGTGCTTTGCAGGATCTCTTCAGTAAATCGGACCCTTTTCTGGAGATCTACAGGATCAATGATGACCGGACTGAGCAGCTGGTTCATAGAACTGAGGTGAGGGGTTGGGGTGGGGGGTATGTGGTGCTCCGAGCCCCATGCATGTGTTTGGCTTCTGTTTGCGCCCTGCCTGCTCTCTCTGCTCTTCCCTGTGCTGTTACGAGCCCTAAGCTGTTTTACGTCTCATCCAGGCCTCTGTAGGAAGGTTTTATCATCGTTCTGAACGCACAGCAGGGTCCCTCACATGCTAGCCCCTCCTTCCTGGGCAGTGATGGTAGGCAGCAGTGAGGGGGGGCAGGGCAGGGTATATGATTTGAGGTTTCTGTGATCACATCCCCTCCACAGGTGGTCAAGAATAACCTGAACCCTGTGTGGGAGTCCTTTAAAGTGTCCCTCAGCTCTCTGTGCAGCTGTGATGAGCAGAGGAAGTTGAAGGTGAGCTCATGGGCTGCTAATGAACACAGTTTTTCTCTTTCTCTTTCTCTCTCTTTCTCTCCTCTTTTTTGGTTTTGTTTGTGTTTTACTTTTTGACTTCTTGACTTATTATTAGTAATTATTTATTTGTGGTTATTTTAAATGTAACACTTATTGCTTTTTATTACATAATGTATTATTTTGCTGCGAGGCACAAAAGTCAGCCTCCTCTCTCTCTCACACTCTCTCACACTTTCTCCCTCTCTCTCTCCTTGTCGCCTCCCTGTCCCTTCAGTCTTCACACCCTCACATGAGATTTCCCTGTTTCTAAATATGACACAGAAAAATCTCACTTATTAGCAACACTGGATTTTGTATACAATTATTTGAAGTACATATTGTTGGCAAAGCTATGACCTTGTCTTATATTAACCTTTAATTATGAGTCCACAATTTGTGCACATGTTTGGCTCATCCCCCTTAATGATAAAGAAAACACAAGGGTATCAAGGTAAATACATTTGTGGTACAAGACCATGCACAATGTGCATTGATTTTCTGAGAAGCTTGCGCAATACAGGAAACCTAACTAGTAATGGTATATCCTTATGAAGTGATGATGGATAGATGAAGGCTTCCCTCTTTTTCTGTCTTGCAGTGCCTGGTCTGGGATTATGACTCCAGGGGCAAACATGACTTTATCGGGGAGTTTTACGCCACCTTCAGAGACATGCAAAAACTTGGAGGAGGAGGCAAGGTTAGTGTGGAGAAAGGCCCTGTGTCATGTGACATGTTACCCGCATATTTAATGGACATCTTCTGTATATAAAGAGGCTTCCTGGAAGCCAGCCACATACAGGCAACTGCCAAAATAAAGGCAACACTTTGGTAACCCAGGGGGAGACACTATAAACGGCCCTGGCCCAGGCTAGGAGAGTCCCAGCCGGTTGGAAAGGGGAAGGCTGGGACTCTGCCGATATCATCTGTGGCATCCCCCAATGGACACACACGGTAATGCACCCATTTAAAGGATCCCTCATTTACTCAAGTGTTGCCTTTATTTTGGCAGTTACATGTGTTCTGCACGCACATAATTGAATGGACATCATCAGTGGCCCCTTGTCCCCATTGAGGAAGGTTTCAAACGTCGCGGCACTTTGAAGTCTTGCTTATCACCGTGTCTTCTGGTCCCCCTTAAGGTCTCATGGGATTGCGTCAATCCGAAGTACAAACTGAAGAAGAGGAACTACAAAAATTCTGGTGTGGTCATTCTCAGTGATCTCAAGGTAATGATGCTCGTCTTTAAGAGAGAGTGGCGGGCTTTAAGTACAGTAACGCACTATGTGTAGTCCATATGGGATCCTGACCATGCCAATGCAGATTCATAGTGCTGCCCGAGGGAGGGTGTCAGTTAGTGGGGTTTTTGCCTACCCCACCACGCAATAGCGGCTCCTCTGGTCATTTGGGGTCCTCCTGTCATTTGCCTGCATCAGCTGCAGCGGTTGTGTTCCTGAGGACATCCCTGCTTGTGTGTGCCCCTCCTGGGGACGTTGCAGCAATGAGGACAATGTAATATAATGACTAGGGAACTGGGTTTGTCAGTTCGATTCCCAGGTGGGGCACTGCCGTTGTAGCCTTGAGCAAGGTACTTAACCTGAATTGCTTCATTAAATATCCAGTTGTATAAATGGATTGTATGTAAAAAAAAAGTGAACTGTGTAAGTTGCTCTGGATAAGAGCATCTGCTAAATGCTTAAAATATATATTTTTTAAAAATAGGATGTGCCTACAAATGTGACTGGGAGTTCCAAAACTGGGGGAGAACAGGAAAACAAGGGGAATAAATAAGTTATAAATGGAGAGGACTGGGCTCTCAGCATCATAAGGGTTTTACGAACCGTCCCTGTCAACTCATTTGCAATGAAGTGCAATGTGATATCCACTGCTGTGGAACCACTGTCACAGACTAAATCAAATTGCTGAGGGAAGGAACTCTTAGAGAGGTACAAAATCTCACATGGGCTCTGTTGGATTGGACTTTCCACGAGGTAAAAGGAGAGGAAGAATGTGATTATGTCCGTATCCAAGAGTCTCTCTCTCCCATGTCCTGCTCCACTGTGGCTTTCAGGGACACATTTGCGGCAATCCTGTGTTACGAGCAGCAGCAGTGTGATGGTTAAAAAGATCTCATGAAATCTGCTGATTGTACCATTATCATTTTGTGGCATGTTATTGTGCGCTGGAGTTACCTGGCTTAATGATACTGAGGTTGTCTCATGTGTTGCAATGGCTCAGAGGTGTCTCCTGCGATCACGGCAAACTCTGAGATCCCTGCCCCCATGCGACAGACCTGCTCTGGGAAATGATGGTTTTCTTTCTGAAGTGATTATGGCCCAAGTTACAGATTAATTAGCGCTGCTCCTTTTGGCGGGGCCATTGACGTTCATCTCTCCTGATTTCTTTCTCCCACAGCTTCACCGGGTATATTCCTTCCTGGACTACATAATGGGAGGATGCCAGATTCACTTTACAGTAAGTGGAAGTTGTGTTTTACTGTAAGTGCGTCATCTCCCAGTGTCAGTGTGGTGCTTAAATGCCAAAATACCTCCCGCCGGTTCGAGATGAGTTTACTGGGTATGAATTATACACAGATTAGCAGTCCGCCTGCATTTGTTGGGGTGCAATGGAAGATAAGCACATTTACGCTGGCAGACATGCTGTGTTTACGCCAACGCTCTCCCTCCCAAGACCCGCACTGCCAACAGCCATTTTCTCTCTCTTTCCCTCCCTCTCACCGCGGTGTGTGCCATCGCCATTGGCGACTGCCTTTCTCATTTGATTATTCTGTTTTCTTAATTATGCCATGCAAGAATGTGAATAATTCGCCGACAGATCATGTTTGTAGAGGCACCTTTTACAAATCAATCCAAATCACCTTTAACACCAAACCTCCATCCCCACAACTCCCTGGGTTACGGTAGCAATTATGAACATCAATTACAGAGCCACCACACTTGGAAAATGTCTTTCCACTGTAATATATTGATAACTCTCAAAATAAAGTGTTTTAATAGGATGTTGGATCGCCATGAGCCACCAGAAACTTTTTGTGCCTTGGCATAGATTCTACAAGTGTCTGGAACTATTGGAAGGATTCTTCTACAATAAATTCCATCATTTTGTGTTTTGGTGATGGTGGTGGAAAATGCTGTATCCGGTGCTGCTCCAGAATCTCCCATTGGTACTCAATTGGGTTGAGATCTGGTGACTGAAATGGTCATAGCATTTGGCTTGCATCATTTTCATGCTCCTCAAACCACGTGCCCCATGGATGGGACATTGACATCCTGGAAGAGACCACTCCCATCAGGAAAGAAATGCTTCACCATAGGGTGAAGGTGATCACTCAGAATGGGTTTGCATTTACTGGTGTTTGCCTTGCCTGCTAAGGGGCTGAGTGGACCATGCAAAGAAAATGCACCCCACACCTTAGCAGAGGTGCCAGAACCCTTAATTGCTCAAGTGTTTACTTTATTTTGGCAGTTGCCTGTATGTGTTACTTTAATCCCCACAGAAATTATGTCTGACCACCAGGGGCACTAGATAGTGAAAATGATAGCAACATGGTCAGAACACAGATTCTATAGCAGAAGTTGATTGCGTCTTGTGGTCACCAAGTCTCCAAAACTACAATTAGATGCCACCTCCATGCCAACAAGCTATTTGGAAGGCATGCTATTTGCAATAGCCATCCCAGTCCCCTGATCTAAATCCCATTGAAAACCTGAAGAGGAGAGTCCACAAGCAAGGACCAAGGATTCTGAAGGATCTGGAGAAATTCTGTATGGAGAAATGGTCTCAGATCCCTTGCTATGTCTTCATCCACCTCATCAAGTGTTATAGGAGAAGACTCTTAGCAAGGGGAGGGTGCACAAAGTACTAAAAGCAGAGGTGCCAACCATTGTGAATGTTTTTTTTTTAATAAGGATTTATTTTTTCTTTGAATAATTTCTCTTCAATTAAAGATTAGATTTCTCTCATATTTTGAATGTAAGATCAAGCTGATGAACAGCAAGGGCATTTTTTCATATATTCAATAATTCTGGAGGGCACTGTATTTTATGACGTGGATGTCATGGATGACTCTGCTAGCCATACATGTCCCAGATTAATTGGCAAGTCTGTGACCAATGTGGTGCATGAAATGGTACCTGTTTATTGCCTCCCATCATCCTAGGTGGCTATCGATTTCACCGCATCAAACGGGGACCCTCGAAACAGCTGCTCACTGCACTACATCAACCCCTACCAGCCTAATGAGTACCTGAAGGCCTTGATAGCAGTTGGGGAGATATGCCAGGATTATGACAGGTAGGTGTCACATGTTCACTCTTGACTGAGAGTGAATTTGTCTAAAGGAAAAACAGCCTTATCTTCGTCAACAGGGTTGTTGCATGTTATTTTTGAAAAAGACACCTTGTATCGCATTGCACCTGTCAATCATGCATCCTGGGAGTGACAGCTGTTCTTCTTTTATCTGATTACCTTGGGGAGAAAGCTACAGAAATTCTTTGTCAGTGAAGTTGTAAGGATGACCGGAGAACACACTTGGGTTTCATATGTAGAATCAGTTGGGCTCACATTGTGCATTGCACACACCCAGCTAAAACAAAATGTTTGAACGTTGGAGGACCTTGGGTTAGATTCCCATTTGGTTCTGTGATAACATTATGGACAGGAACATTCCCCAAACTGTTTTAGAATATATTTGTTACCCGGGTGTGTAATGCATTTCATACAACAAGGTTTAAAATGAACATCTGCCTGGCTACTGAACGAGGGTAAAAGTTTCTTGCACCGGTTACTTTAGTCTGCCGTACCAGCCTTTTGTTTTTCTGGTAAAAAATTGTGTGTGAATGACTTGTGAAGTTCTTCATCCACCAGCTACACTGTCTTTTTCTCAAATAAGTTTTAATTTCAAGCCCTGCATACAATAATGAAATTATTTTACAAGAGAAGTGATGAAGGGTGAATGAGCAGAAGGAGCAGCCTTTCTGCCCTCCAAAAAGTGACCAGGTACACTAGGGCTATTGAATTGGCAGCCCTGGCCCATGAACTAGCATTTCTCATGTATTTAAAATGAAAGCAAATGCGTGTATAAATGAACAAAATGAAAAGGAAAGTACCATTCTCACAGATGTTAAATGACAGCAAATATGTTTTTAAATTAACCATGTTCCTCAAGAATAAATTTTTGGGCTAATTCTGTTCTCGATCTACATGCTAGCTTTGGGCCAAATTATCCGCAACCATAATGTACCTTTCCACAGGAAGTGCCAACCACATGGCCCCCTTTGGCCTGTGACCTCACACACTCCCCTCAGAGGAAATGGCTGGGGGTTCTGGCACTGTGCCCTAGCAGCTACAGTGGCCTGACAGCAGCACAGGGTGTCACTGCCCTCCCCCGAGCCAAAAGGTCCACCACCCTGCGGTTATTTGTGGCCTTTACTCCATTCCACATGCAGTTTTTAGACTGTTTGTACCCACGGGCGTGCTTGTCAGAGCAAATGAGGTGCGTGGTGCAAACATCAAACAGGGAGCCGGATGAGGCGACTCCTGGGAAATCTGTGCCTCAGTTTGGGCCGAGAGGCGGCTCGGTCTTTTGAGATGGTACAGCAGGAGAACGCTGCGTCCGTCTCGGTAATTGGTTAGAAAGCCTGCCGATGCCTGGCGAAGTGGGTCGTGGGTGTTTTGCCGCGTGTTGTCTTGCCAGCGCTGCGCCCAACGGTATCCTGTTACCTCCGGAGGTCTGACAGAGCGCCCCATTCAAGCCCAATCCACTGATAGCTGACTGTGAAACGCAGTGACAGCAAAACACAAGATGATGGCACAAAGCGCAGCAAACCTCTGTACTGGAGAGAGAGGAGGAAGAGGGGAGACTTCATATAGGAACACAAATTCAGACACAATAACCCTGATGCAAATGGCTCATTTTGAACAATCACTTTGAAAAAGAAGATGCTCAGAAAAGGAAATGCATTCATTGCATTATTTTAGCAACCTTTCTATGCCAAGGCATGAACTGTTTCATGTATTTGTTAAAGGAGCACCCTTTTTAATAAACTGAACCAAAGTGCTCCTGAATTCCATTATGGTATGGATCAGACAGGCTTGGTTTATTGCAAACTATGCATTTTAACCATGAAAGATCTTTCTCAAACAACAATGACAGTTTTGTTTTTGATGTCTGTGTGCTTGTCAGACCGTTGTGTTATCCCTGCCACTTTAGTCACACTATGCAACCTGCACATTCATGCTTTCAGCGAAACCAAATGTCAGATTTATTGATTTCACTGACTTGCGTTCAGCATTCAGGATTCATGGAAAAAGCTTTTTACTTGGGAACCTGTCTTTTGGATCAGGGAAGAGGAGATCGTTGAACTCAAGGGAAAGCCTCTGCAGTTGTGTTTTTTCCTTTCAGTTTAGATTACATGTGGTCTAAAGCTGACTTTGTTATGAATTAAATGTTTAATCTCCATACGGTTTACCCAAGGCAGTTGTGTTGGGAGGGGTAAATTACTAATAATTTTGTAATTAAATCTATAATAATGAAGATCCTCGTCTGGCACAGAGCCAAACAAAGGATTTCCACATTAGCTCATGGCATATGGGGAGTCCCCTGTCAAAAACGTGGGGAACCCCTTTTTGTAATAATCAGAGAAGCATCATTGTCATTGTTTGTGGGATTTTGATGAGTAGCAGCTAATATTTGATTATTATTATAAGTGTTATGATGGTTATTGTGGTTATGATGATGATGAATATGATAAAGTGAATCCAACTGGAATCCAACTCTCTTCAGACACTAAGGGTTGGTGGGATTGGTGGGTTGGGCTGTTCAGTCACTGATTGGTGGATGGGTATCTGTAGATTGGCTGGCGTGGAATAGTTGGTCAATAGAAGCCTCTAATAATCAAAGGAAATTTTAACCCTAAATTATCTTCTTCAGACCTGACAAAGATCCTGTAGGATCAAAACATTGTCATTCTTTGTCCTTGTCCTTCTTTGTATTTCAGAGACAAAGGTGTGGAGCATTAAGTCCTTGGTTACAGATGTTATTTTTAAGCTCAGCATTTTATCTAAATGCAATGTGCGTATGATGACTGGCTTTCTCGACAATAGAAACCAATGAAGGGGTTATCAATATGAGCATTCATTTTGTGTGTGTGTGTGTGTGTGTGCGTGTGTGCGTGTGCGTGTGCGTGTGCATATCTGAGTGGGTGTGCGTGCATGTGTATCTCTCCATGGTCACCCCTCCATGCCTCTAGTGCCCTCATTAGTTGATCTATTTATGCTGGCATGACTGTACGTCTCTATCTCTATTCCTGAGAGGCACGTAATTTATGGAAATTAGCTTATTTCCAAGAGTAGCACAAAATACACTCTTCCCCATTTCCTCTGTAAAATCGTGCATTTCTGCACAAAAACCAAGAGTCATTTTACACAGTAGCTACCAGAATGTTAGCATGTTCTTCCCTGGCACCAATTCTGAAGTGAATTGTAATATAATGTGGTGTAGTTCATTTGAGTCACGATGTCTATGATGAGTTACCACTGACTTTTATGGATTGTGTTCCGGTGCCACATAAACACTATGACTTAAGGCAGTGCTGCTTTTGTAATTCATTATTAGTCTCACATTATTATGATATAATCTTGTTGTTCTGTTGTTGTTGCAACCAGTAAATTCAACCAATTCCACATGCCTTGTTCACTGCTTTAGATACAGCTTTGCTTTTCTGTAGAAAGTAATACAGCATTTAATTATGTTATGCCAAGATGATTGTTTGAACTGGACGAAATTCAGCATAGTGGAGTACAGGAATTGGGGTGACATTGCCTCATTGTGGGGTCATGATTGTGAAGGTGTCCTTTGGAATGCACAGTGGGACCCTGTTCTGCTATGACAGGAGGGAGGGATTAGCTCAGCATGAAGAATAGTTATGCAACATTTCACCTTCCAGGTGCTAATGGGAAGTGAAGTCAAGAGCTGGTTTAAAAATATTCCATAGCCTCAAACAATGGACTTCACTTCCCATCATCACTTTTGTGAAACTGTATGCTACCTTTTGCCCATAGGACTCAATCCTGGGTGAGTATTTCAAGAATCAGAAGTCATGTCTCAAAAATATATACCTTCCAAATACTGTATGTTGCTTGAGATTTTATTTTGTAAAATATACAATCTACACTAGATATCCCTTGTGAAACGACTCAAAAGTTTATCAAATGGGTGCTCGATTCCAAGAATCTCATACTGTTAGGTATACGAGATGAAAGCCTTCTGAATAATTGTCTTAAGTGGTTTCGTCCTGTCTTTTTATTTGAAATCCTGCCACTAGATAATTATTAATGTCCTGACGTTTCAGCTATATGCCATCCTTTGCCGTCAAGGGATTTGAAACAATAAAATACTCTGCTGTGCCATCCTCATGATCTTCACTAGTCAAGTTAAAATGGCAATGGGGTCTTGTGAGTTGTTCAGGACAGAGAATATGTGACTTGACTTGGTTGGAATGAAGTGAAAACACACAAAGGGCCAGGCTCCAGTCCACTCTAGAGCATGTTTAACATCCTGGCTGTGTTGCCACAGCAATGAGCCTGGCTGGGATTTTAGCTGGGTCTCATCACATCTAAAATCCAGAGTTTGCTGAAATAATTACAAAAGGTTCACTAGGATCCTATGTAAGCTATTCACTTTTAAAATTTATTTAGATAACCTTCTTGGTTTCCAAATGGGGGAAGGTAATAAAATCTCTATTCTTTTTGACAGAGCTAACACACCCTGTATCAGAGGAACAAAGTGAAGCATTTAAACTAGGAAGATTACGTGGGAGGATTTCACAGTTGGTTGGCTCTTACACCGTATGATTACTGCTTTTCATTGTCATAGTTTTTTATTTGGATGAACACACAGATGCAAAACAATTAGATTTGAGTATAAAAACATATATTGAAAAGGTGCTTGTTTTAAATATGAAGAATTGTATTTGGGATGTCTTGTAAAAGATTTGTATGTTAAAAGATTTATACAGTAACAACACTCAACAATAAATATTATATCTAGCTACATGTGAAGTGTAGCTAGATATAATCACCAGATCACCAGATGACTCAAGTCAGTTCTCATTAATACCTGTACCAGGGACTCCCAAATGGCAAATCCAGTTGAGGCACAGCTTTTTAACTGAGGCACTGCTTTTTAGTTCAGTGATGTTCTCTATGGTCCAGTTTGAATTATAACCATGCCGATGCCGACAGTGGCCAGGAGTTTAGCTGGGCAACGCAAAATTGGGCATAGTGTCTCCCAAGGAGGGAGGGTAAGGGAGAGGTTGGGAGACACGTAGAGAAAGTAAGTGATCAAGAGGGCTTAAAGGGATAAAGAGAGCGGTTGAATATATAATATAATATATACGCCATTTAGCAGACGCTTTTATCCAAAGCGACTTACAGTAGTGAATGCATACATTTTCAGTATATGTGGCCCCAGTGGGGATTGAACCCACAACCTAAGCGTTGCCAACGCTGTGCTCTACCAACTGAGCCACAGAGATCCACAGAGATCTCTGTGGTTGAGAGAGAAAGCGAGAAAGGGAGTGAGAAAAAAAAGGGAGAGGTAGAGAGAGTAAAGGAGAAAGGGGTAAAGTGATAGAGCGGTTGAAAAAAGAGAGCGAGATGGAGAGCGAGAATGCTTGACAGAATGCGAGTCTGATCCATGCTGCCCCCAGGTATAATGGCTCACCTATATCACAGAAATAATGAGTGAAACACTGCATTCATCCCTCACTCGTGCTCTCCGTTCCCTGATGCATTATATTTATTCATTTGTTATAATATTTTGCCTGGTGAGGAAAACTTGCCCTGTCAGCCGATGTTGCGGTGAGGCCAATTTTGCTCCGGCAACTCCCAGCGAGCTGTTCCTGGGCACTCCCAGCATTCTGTTGGATCCATTAGAGCCTGGATTATGGATTATCCACTTCCTGCCACCCCCGCCAAACCTCTCCGTTGTCCTCAGGGAAAGAGGAGGTCTGGCTTTTCCTTGCCATGGAGCTGTGGTGGCGTCTCTATCCCTTGAGAGGAAGTAAAGAGTTATAGAGGAAGCACAACCAGCACTGGTGCCTCGTACTGTTGGAAATAAAAAACACTTCTGTAGCCCCCCTCCCCTCCCTCACAGAACATGAATTTTCAATGCTTTTCCCATCAGGTTGGTAAATAGCTGGATTTGAGTCCTGGAGGGGTTGTCGGGCATGTTCTGCCTTTTTATGATAATAGCTGGTACAGCAGAGCTGGTGGTCTAACCACATTTGAAATGCCCTTCTGTCGCAACCTCGCTTTGAGGAAGGAAGCAAAGGTTATACGTGTCTCGCAGTGTCAAATTATGGGTTTATGTGGGTGCTCTGCAGCCAGGTTCCCATGAATAATTCAAATCATGTTCAGTCACACACACAAAAGAAGCGGTGCTGCCAACCTTATTACCTTTCAGAATGCTGTTAGTTACATGTTGTTTTCGAATCACAGGCCTGATTAAAAAAAATGTTTCCTCATCAGCTGGCATAGTAACAGTTTGCAGGCTTTTTTTCCAAATTAAGTCAAATGGGATTGACCTTGACATGACGAGTTGTGTTCTTGTAGAGAACCACTCCAGCGTGAGTGAGGTCACACAGCGTGAGGTGGATTCATGCTGTCCTCTTCCCCATTACTTTAACTCATGTTTAATATGAAGCCAGGGGACTTTCACATCAGCCTGTGACAATCTTAAAACTTTGAAGGGAATGCAGATTATTTTGCTGTCATTGTGGAGGGCGGAGTGAAGTTTAATGGTTATGCTCTAGCCCCATAGACTATGGCAAGACATTTTAACATTTAATCCTCAGGAATTACACTTCCTGATGTCAGATATCAGAAACTCTCAAGTTCTGTAATCAGGAAGTCTAATTCATGATATCATAAACTTGATGATTGAATGTCCAAACAGCTTGCCATTAATAGACAATATATGTCTCATCTTGCCTGATTGATTGCTCTTGCCTGATTCCTGTTTGCACTGATCCTTAGTTAGCCAACTAGCAAATCAGCAATTTAGGCACTATATTTCTGACAGATGTTTTTGTTCGTTTTCACCCTCTCAGGAGCAAATCTAAGAGTAGGAAAGTATTAGTTAGCTTGCTAGCTTACCTTTTACTGTCCAAAAGCGAGCATTTGTTCAATATAAGCTGATTCCGTGTGCTGTTGTATATAGCTAAAGTAGTCTCTTCACAATACTACAGACACTGCAGCGCAATTGCAAATAGTCATGTTGTAAATAGGGTTCCAAAACAAAGGCCCACTGCAATGACCACCCTTTGGCTGAGGACCTCCTCCCCCCATCTCTTCAATAAAATGGTTAACATTTAGCCAATATTCAATACAGCCTGCAATGCAGTGGTTATTTGAGACACTAGTTTATGAGAGTGTCTAAACCGTGGTCATCATATCATGGATCTATGTAAGACATGTAGGTACTTCTACAATGCAGTGCAATACAAATATTGAATAATAACAATATGACTAAGGATGTGTAAACCATACAAGGATGACTGATTTTAAAACTCTAAAATATGCAACTTATAAAATATGGAAATATAAGCAACATTTTCTTGAAATGGTAAAACATTGTTCAATTTTGTGGAGGACTCCCTGGGACTCTTTTGGAGAGCCGCAGAGGACCCCCCCCAAAGGAAACGTGTATATACCACACCTCACCACCGCCGCGGGGCTTCATGGAGCAGCAGAAACATCATCCTATAGGAGGGAAATGATCCTCTAATGTGATGGATGAGAACAGAGATACCAGAGCACATGCTCAGTACTGCAAGAGGAAAGGGAAGATCCCAGTTCATCCATTGCTCATTTGTAATGATGTTCTTTTGCCCCGGGATGCCTTGTCTTGTGGCGAGAGGCACACAGCGGTAGTGGGAGTTAATGTTGCTTGCGTGTAATAAGACACTTTTTATGCCTAGTCCCTCACCACAGACTGCTGAATAGTCAGAATACAGTTTCAGACATCTCAGAGCTTGTACATATTTCCAAGCCCCCCCCCGCCCACCACCCCATTGTAGCTGACCCCCCTTAGCTCCCCTCCACTGTGGACTGGGCTCTGCTGGTAGTGTCTCTTATTTTATCGTCCTCAAAAATCCAACTCCAGCTCCTGTGCTTTCCGCATGCAGAGAGAGCAGGCTCCTACTCTACAGGCAGCATGTGGCCGTGTCACCAGGTCTTGCGGCCTCCTCATCTTCTCTCCTCCTGCTGGTCATGCGTCTTTGTTACTCTTTCTGACAGCAAATTGCAACAAATGAACAAACCAAGCTTTTGTTCATTATTTTTGGGGGATATAGCTGAGCCATGGCAAGGTGGGGGGCAGGAAAGATTATACTCGAACATGTTCTCTGCCATTGCACACTCTTCTGTCTCCCTTTCTCCCTCTTAATATACCTCTTTTTCTCTGATCCCACTGTCTCATTTTGTATCTTATCCCCTCCCTTCTCTTGGTCTCTTTCTTTCTGCTTATTTCTCCCTCTCTCGCAGTTCCTATAACTTTCTCCATTGTCAGTGAGCAGAGGCTTTCTAATGGTCAAATATATACATGTTTATTTTAGTACCTGGCATTTGATACAGTAACAGTAGGCACAGAGCAGTGAAACGACATTTTAGAATAAATTATTTGAGTCCTTAAGGTCAAAATATAAACCAACTGAATAATACATTATTTGTTGACCTTTACCTTAAACAAAGCTACAAGCTAAAATGAAAATAGAGCTGACTTGGGTAACCAAAACCATTTTTTCCACATGGTAACAGATCATTGCCAAGCAAAATAAAGATTTTGTTTAGCCTGTCTATGATCCTTAACGCCCCCACATTGTGTGAATGTTTGTATAATTGGAAGTTGTTCAGTTTTGTGCTTATTAATATTGATATAGCTGGATGTTTTACATTGTGATTTGATTTGTTTTATTTTTTTCAGTGACAAAAGATTCTCTGCTCTTGGTTTTGGAGCAAGAATTCCACCGAATTATGAGGTAATGGATTTATCTGTTGTCTGTCAGAAATGCTACAGCAGAGACTGTTTAACAGGACACACTTGTGTACAGTCCATCCTCCATACTTTTATATGGGTAACAGCAGGTTCTACTCTCATGTACTAGCTATGAATATCCTGCCCTTGGCCACACCTCTTCATTAGTATATACAAAGAGTGAATCAGAGCACATACAGTGTTAACAGTGGTAGAGATGATTCCCTGTGTTAATTGCACTAAGCTGAATATCTGTGCAGCAAATGGAATATCTGCGTTTAATAGAATATCCTGGCTGCAGGTCCCCCGGGTGGCACAACTGACAAAGGCACTTCTTCTAAGTGCAGATTGTCCACTGCAGCCTGGGTTCGATGCCCAGCTGCGCCAGCCTGTCTCTGGCCAGGAATCCCGTATAGGGGTGGCAATTGGCTGTCCGCCTCCAGGGGGAGGGAGGAGGGAAGCCTGCATGAGCTTGCACATGAAGTATCTCTGTGTGTATCGGAATCACAGTTGACAGCTTGGCGAGTTCCGTCTCGAAGGAGGCAGAGTCCCAGCGTTGCAGCTGCTCCTGTAGTTGCAGGTGGCGGGCACATTGGGGGATAGTTGAATCAATAGAGGGTACAATTGGCCACCAAAATGGGAGAAAAATGGGGGAAAAAAATCTGAAATAAATAAGAATGAAAAAAAAGAATATTTTGGCTGCCTCTGTGGAGAAAGTAAAAGTAGTGGACTGTGTGATCTCTAGGCCCTTCCATCACATTTGTGGCCTCTGTTTTTAAGGAATCTGAAGCTCAACATTTTTTTTTCCTCCTCCAGATATGAGATAGCTGACTCTTTGAATTGATTGAGACTGATGAGAGGAAAATGTCATGGTCATGCACAGAAATAGAAGAATTACATTTTCTTTTAATGCTTTTTTGTGCTTGTTTTTTAAAAGAATTTTTGTTTTTGACACTGAAATGTGTCAGTTTGTGACCTGATTTGAAAACCTTTCAGAAGAAGTGATTATCTGGGGAGCTGCAAAGACAGGAAGCACATAACTATTTTATTCACTAATGATCCTGAACCTGGTTTTGGGTCATTCTGCACAATCAAGCCTAAATATGCAGTACTGTCAGCAGCTACTCTACTTAGTGCCTCTAAATGTGGTACTGCAGCTCTTCCTCTGTAAACTTTGCACAAAACTATTATAGATACATAAAAACATTGGAACTATGTGTTTGAAATTTAGAAAGAGTCTCCGTTATATTTGTTATATTTAAAATGTACTTTTCTTTGTTGCGGTTCAATTTGTTTCATGTGAAGTGTTTAACGGTACTTAAATCACATCGGAAGCAATTCATTCAATTCGGGATTCAGCTGTTGTCGGGTGACGCTTAAAATTGACAAGCTTTGTAATCATGATAGTAATTTGTTATGCATTCTTTGTCACCCACACTTGTAGCTCACCAGCCACCAATACTACACACATTGGTACTCCTTGAATGTTGTAAAACTTAAAACCGGGTTTATTTTGAGGGATAAAACCCACACTGGTTTGATTCAGTTTTGCTTGGTGTATCCCATCCTCCTCAGTCTGCTCCATCTGTATGATCTTGATGTCTGGTTGGCTAGTCGATCTTCCATTTTTACACACCTCTGTCTTCTATCTCACCGTCTTTATCTGCCTATGCTCTGAATCTACATATAGCTCTGCCAATCACCATCTCAAGACAGCATTTTGCCACTCTGTCAACATCGCACGTTTAATTGCAGGGGGTTTTTGTTCTCAGCTCTCTCTCTCTCTCTCTTTCGCTCTCTCTCCCTCTCCCTCTCCCTCCCTCCCTTTGTCATTTGCTCTCCCTCTCCCTCTCCCTCTCTTTCTTTCGCTCTCGAGAAATCTGAAGAGTCCTGAAGAGAGCAGTGGGCGTATGAAATTAAAAATAATTAGCAGCGTAAGCTTTCCTAAGGTGTGGATTGTGCAGGTTGTCTTGGGTATTCTTTTTTTCAGACCCCACATATGCTTAAATAGATTGGGGTCTTGAGAAGGGAAAACTGCAGCCATTTTTCAAACAGCGCCCCCTGGGGAGCAGTTGGAGGAGTGATGTAAACGTCTCTCTTCCTCAGTCGGAGGTGAGGAGAACCTCATGGAACCTCACAGAACCCTGTTTTCACACTATAATGGCATGGTGCTTCACCCGGAACATAGGAAATTGAAAAAAATCTAATAAAATATTGAATACTGATAGTCTGGTAAAGTAAAGTCCGCAACAAGAAGGAAGGGAATTTGCGGGAGATGAGGGATTGGGCAGTTTTGAATACTAGCAGTAGTTTATCATCATTATTCAGTCTTCAAGAGGGGGTTAAAGTTCAAATTATTTTAACTTTGAGTGCAGAAACTCTGCCTGCAGCTCACTGACTACATGGGTGCAGCCATGTAGGTAAACAAAATCACCCCACTCCATTGGAAAACAACGGTTCGATGGATGCAGTGACGTTTTTACTGTTATAATATGAAAGCATGGTGAGCCAGCTGCCAGTCAGGGGAAAATCACCCCCGCCCCCCCCTCTGAATTGAGTCCCAGGATTCTAAATAAAGATGTTATGCAGACACTCAAAGGGGCTCACGATGAATTACAATGGAATATACACTCAGTGGCCACTTTATTAGGTACACCTTTCTAGTACTGGGTAGGACCCCCCTTTGCCCCCAGAACAGCCTGAATTATTCCTGGCATGGATTCAACAAGGTGCTGGAAACATTCCTCAGAGATTCTGCTCCATGTTGACATGACAGCATCACGCAGTTGGTGCAGATTTGTCGGCTGCACATTCATGTTGCGAATCTCCCATTCCACCACATCCCAAAGGTGCTCTATTGGACTGAGATCTGGTGAACTGTGGAGGCCATTGGAGTACACTGAACTCATTGTCATGTTCGTGGAAACAGCTTGAGATGACGTGTGCTTTGTGACATGGCGCATTATCCTGCTGGAAGTAGCCATTAGAAGATGGGTAGACTGTGGCCATAAAGGGATGCACATGGTCAGCAACAAGACTCAGGTAGGCTATGGCATTTAAACGATGCTCAATTGGTATTAAGGGGCTTAATGTCACCACCACCACCAGCCTGAACCGTTGACACAAGGCAGGATGGATGCATGGATTCATGTTGTTTATACCAAATCCCTACCATCTGCATGTCGCAACAGAAATCGAGATTCGTCGACCAGGCAACATTTTTCCAATCTTCAACTGTCCAGTTTTGGTGAGCCTGTGCCCACTGTAGCCTAACTTTCCTGTTATTAGCTGACAGGGGTGGAACCCAGTGTGGTCTTCTGCTGCTGTAGCCCATCAACTTCAAGGTTTGACGGATTGTGCGTTCAGAGATACTCTTCTGCATACCACTGTTGTAACGCATGGTTATTTGAGTTACTGTCGCCTTCCTGTCAGCTTGACCAGTCTGGACCTCTGGACTCCTCTGACCTCTCTCATTAACAAGGCGTTTTTGCCCACAGAACTGCCGCTCACTGGATGTTTTTAGTTTTTTGCATCATTCTCTATAAACTCTAGAGACTGTTGTGCGTGAAAATCCCATGAGATCAGCAGTTTCTGAGATACTCACACCACCCCGTCTGGCACCAACAATCATTCCACGGTCAAAGTCACTTGGATCACATTTCTTCCCCATTTTTGGTCTGAACAAGCTCTTGACCATGTCTGCATGCTTTAATGCATTGAGTTGTTGCCTCATGATTGGCTGATTAGATAATTGCATTAACGAGCAGGTGTACAGGTGTACCTAATAAAGTTGCCACTGAGCGTACATTACAATTACAATAGCAGGTCTTTTTGTTTTTGGTACCAAATTTGTATGGAGGTACAGAAAGTTGTTCATTGCTACATTTGAAAATACCTATACATTTTTTCTTCACAAGCGGTTTGTCGTGTTCAGCGATCCCCAAACTGAACTCGCCAAACTGTGTTTGTGAAGGGGGAAAAAAACACTTCACAAGGCTAACACTTGCATTTGCTTGATCAGCCTTAGAGTCAAAGTTAAGGACAAACTTCCATGTGAGAAGAGCTCTGTCAGGAGCAATCTCCCAGCATGCACTGGGAGACCAGCCACTTCCCCTCTTAAGTGTACTGTACCTCTTCACACCCAGGTCTCCCATGACTTTGCCATCAATTTCAACCTGGAGGATGACGAATGCGAAGGTAGGAGGGCCCAGTCATGTCCCACCCACCCCCATCCCACCACTGTCGTATTTTTTTGTGTGCCTCTCTGGGAATGCTGCCACCCGATTGATATGAGGCTACTTGGGGAATGGGCTCATCTGAGATAGAAAAAGAGACAGAGAGAGGGGGTTGTTGTTGTTATATATGTATTTTAACATTTTAGCAACACAAGATCACTTGTCATGCAAAGTAAAAGTAAAATTTAATTTGAGAGCAAGAGAAACTGAGATATAGAGATATAGAGAGAGGAGAGTGCTTCCCCCCACCCCTCCCCAGCACTGTCGGTTAGGGAAACCTAACCACTGCCTTTTGTTCTTGTCGAAAAAAAAGAAATCCAGGGTGTAGTGGAAGCCTACCAGAACTGCCTCCCCAAGATCCAGCTCTACGGCCCAACCAACGTGGCCCCCATCATCAGCAGGCTGGCCAAAATGGCAGCTGGTGATGACATCATCAAAGATGCCTCAGTGAGTGTCCCTACCATAAAGATCCCAGAGACACAGAATCACACATTCGCAGACCATAGAGATCGTGTTGTCCACAGAGTGCATATTCTAATCTGATCCTGCTGGGTGATCAATGGTAAATCCATCTTCATTACTAGGTTAAAGTGGGTGAAAATGGCCACTCACTCAATAAGTAGAGTAATTTGAGTTATTTTCAGCACAGAGATTTTCTGCACAGCTATAGCTGTTGTCATGTTTAAGGTGGGGGAAAAAGAGCCTAACCATAACCTAACCTCCAATTTGTCACATCCTTGGAGCGACCTTCATTTATTATTTACCTTTTGTCACTACTCCTTCCCCACAACTGATCAAATTTCAGTAAAAGTGCCAAAAAGATCAATGGAAGGGAACTAAGGACACCAGTTAAAAATGTCAACTGGGCAAAAATCACTGCTTGGGCCGTAGGCCTAATGTGGCCTTTGAAGCATCAATGAATAGGAGACCAAAACTCAAAACCCATTGATTTAGCATTTGTTTTCCTCAGTGGATACTGTCAAATATAGGCTGACCTTGAAGTGAGCCCTGTTTATGCTGAAAATGTAAAAAATGCTGATGGGCGAGGTTCATCTCAAAGCAAGGCCATATTTACCCTGTGGGCTTTGGTCAGACTACCTACATGGTTAGACGGGATGTAGCATTTGCTTTCATAATGTTGTTTTTATTTTCTACATAGCATGCAATGTATCACTCCACATCACCCTAAAGCCCTGGAATTTGCTTGTTTAGGTGTGATGTATGTTTTTGAAGGTTTTATGAAGGATATCATCTAGGCTGCAGAAGTTGGGAAGTATTTTGAATAAACACTGAACACTGAATACTGAGACTGAGCACTTGAGAATGTCCTGAGTCCTGAGAATGACATTGTACTGCAAATGAGAAACTGTACAGTGAGTGAATATTGAGCACTGAGACTGAGGGCCAGACTTACTAAGATAGTCAAAGCACAAATATGGTTGCTATTTTGTTGCGGCTATTTTGTGGTCGCAAATAGCGCCACATTAATGACAAATTTATTAAGAGAGGTTCTAATTGCCAAATCAAATAAATGAAATGCCCTCATTTGCAATTTCGCAGTAGGAGACACCCATAAAAAGGGTCAGAAACAATATGGCACACTAACACATCCAGATCACAAAGCGCCAAGAAATTGATATAGAGCAGTGAGGGAACTATGAGAAAAAGAAAGCTTACAGGTGCGGATCAGGAAATGCAATGGTCAACGTGGTTCAGTCACAAAAAAGTGACATCACAAAAAGACATAATTTATTAGGCAAAAGGAACAGTAGATATAAAGGAAATATGACATAACGTTAGGCGGCGTCCAAAAGAAAAACTAGAATAAAGAATAGAAATGCCTAAACATGATTGGAGAAGGCCACAGAGCATTTGAAAGTAAAACTGTATTCACAATTCTTTCTATACCCTCCTGACCGCAGATGCACAAAAAGATAATTGTTCAAATTCAGAACTGCATTTTTATCTGTATAGTCCTGCATCCTTTAATATATTCTTTATTTCAAGTTCTCGTAAATAGTATGTATACTATATAGAGTATACAGTATATTTAAAATTATGACTTGGCTGTCTGTAGATACAGGTATTCCTGAAAATATAGCAGTCATGACATGAACTGGGGTACTTTGCAACAACATTTATGATTATTTGTTTTGCATCACTGGGACAGCGACTAGCAACTCGGAAAGTGCAATGAAAAACGTGAATTGTGAAATACGTTGGCGATATCAGCCCTCATAAAATACCACCTGGTTTCAAGAGTTCTTAAAATTCTAATGTGAAGAGAGTAACAATTAAGGCATGGTTTAGTAAATCAGATGGAATAGTTAATAGACCTAATTTACAAAATATGCACCCTGTTTTAGAACATACATATGCATGAACACATTTAACTATTCATGTAAAGGAAAGTCTCAAAGTGACTCCTGCAAATTACATGCCAATAGTGATTTGACTCATTGTGACCGTTTAGTAAATCCTACATAGGTATTGCGACCTTATAGTGACTGCTTTTGTGTTGGAAAAGCAGTCGCAATCCTGTAGTGAATCTGGCCCTGAGTATTGAATGATACTTATACTCAATACTCAGTCTCATTCATTTCCAGTACTTGGAGTTCATGATGATAACCTGAGTACTGAGAATGAGCTTTGAGTACTGGGAATGAATACTGAATACTGCGAATGGCATTGAGTATTGAGAATGACTACCGAGTACTGAGAATGAGCACAAAGTACTGGGAATGAATACTGAAAACTGCAAATGGCATTGAGTACTGAGAATGACTACCGAGTACTGAGAATGAGCACAAGGTACTGGGAATGAATACTGAGTACTAAGAATGGGCTCTACACACCGAGTACTGGGAATGAATACTGAGTACTGAGAATAAGCACAGAGTATTGTGAATGAGGATGTGAATGAGGACTGAGTACTGAGAATGCCCTTTTCCCTCCAAGCGATATCACATCCTGCTGATCCTGACCGATGGGGTGGTGACGGACATGGCGGACACACGTGAGGCCATCGTGCGCGCTTCCTACGAGCCGCTGTCAATCATCATAGTGGGCGTGGGCAATGCAGACTTCACTGACATGCAGATCCTGGACGGGGATGACGGGGTGCTGCGCTCGCCCAAGGGGGAGCCGGTGCTGAGGGACATCGTGCAGTTTGTGCCCTTCAGAGACTTCAAAACGGTCAGTCCCCCTCTCTCTCCCTTTGCCTCTGTGCATTCAGATCATGCCACTTTTTTAAAATGATCCACCCCACTGAAAATGGGCACCTGCAATTTAGTAAATCAAAGTGATTTTGTGAGGGTTCAAAAGGCTCCCAGCACACGCTGTAATGACGGTATCAGCTGGTAACTTTCAAAATGTTACCTCTGAATCCTTGGAGAAAAACTCCATTACCCCTCAAGTGGAGCTATGAGGAATTAGTTAAGCAGGCCGGCGACAGGGACAAACAGTCTGGACTAATCTTTCCTAGTGGAGATAGATGGAGCATTTTAAAAAACTAGGATGTTCTATTTTCACTGAAGGACCTTTTCAAGCTGACAATAACCAGTTGTCTATTGGTTTGGAGATTGAAAGTAAAAATCCTCAAACAGAATCGCTCCCAAACAATAATGTTATCTTCCCCTACACATACAGTGCTGTCCCTCCACTTGTATGTGGCCTAGATGGTAATGCAGAAATGTGCCGTTCAAGCAAATTTCTTTGTACATGTATATTTGTTTCTGTGCACCTTAACATTGTCAGTTATTATATAGCTGTTGTTGCTGTTGGTGCATGCAGTGTTGTCAAAATGTGTTTTATTAGGGTTATCACACTGGTCATGGCATTAGTGGGGTGCTAAGTGTAATGAGGAGTGATGAAGGGCACATCACACCTCATCAGCGCGATGAGGGGCACATCATGCCAAGCTGGTTTGCCCCTTTTGCAGTTGTGCCCTTTGTGTCGCAGGCTTCTCCTGCTGCCCTGGCTAAGTGTGTCCTCGCCGAAGTGCCCAAGCAGGTGGTGGAGTACTACAGCCACAAGGCCATCTGCCCCAAATGCCCCGCCGCCGACTCACCCGACTCAAGTGCCAACACCCCTGAGTAACGGAGATGCTCCAATGATGACGGGTGCCTGGGTCTGGCAGGTCTACAACGGTTCAGTGGGTGAGAGACAGGATTGGTGTTTCGGTGAGAACTCAAAAAGAGATTTTGAACAAAACCAACAAAAAGAAAACCAACAAAAAAATGAAACCGGTTTTACATTCAAACTAAAACGACGCACTGAGGACTATTTAACTTGGAACTGGATCATTTTGTCTGCCTGGTTATGGTTTGTCTACTCAAGTGGGCACTGGAGTGTTTTCCTGGGGCTGCTTGAGGGACGCTCATACTCTTTTTGAACAACAGAGCCTGGGCCCCATCTCTCCTAGCAACCTTTTTGCAGCCGCTCTCACATTTCAGCCGTTTCCCTCCACTCTTCCAGACTTCGGACTTCCTCCCTACTGCACACCCCTTTTCCCCTCTTCTCTCCTCATGCTCTTTCTCTCCTTTCTTTTCTGTGGCTTTTCAACAGCCTTGTCTGAAGAGCCTGCTGGTGGGAGGCAACAATACCATACACAACCGTAGTCACATAGGTTATTGCATGCACTTGGTGGTGATGTTAAAAGGTCAATACACAAACATGGCAGTGAAATCCAGAGATAGATATACAAGCTCAGTGGTGATATTGAGAGATTATTACATGAACTTGGTGGTGGTATCCAGAGATCAATACACAAACTTGGTTGTTCCATCATTACATAAAATCGTGGCAAAGTCAAGACATGAGAGAAAAGGGGACAATTTTACCATTCTTTGATAGTTGAATAAACCTTTCAAATAGTATTTTGAGAAAAAAGGAAATGTACAGTATGTATTTAAGAATTCTATGTTTTATTTGCAGAGATGTTGTAATAATCCCTTTAATTAGGAGCAACCTGGCCCCCTCCATTCAACTGTCACCAATTACTATAATTTTGAAAAAGTGACAGGAGAAAGAACAAAGACATGGGACAGGAATATCCATGGTAACCTAATGTTTGTTCAATTATGGCAAAAAAATAGAATTATTTGAGAATCAAAACAGACTGTATTTCGGTTTAGTGTTGCATCTGCACCAGCATTTGTTTGAAGACCTGACTTCTCTCTTTATTTTCATTTTGTTTTAGGTTTGTTAATCACGGTTTTATCTCTCTTGAACTAAATTCCAATCACCCCACGCAAGGGGAGCCTATTAAGTCTATACTAAGACTTCTGTGTTTTCCATCGGACTGACAATGACCCACAAGTTAATGAAGCAAATCACATATTCAGTCTTACTGCCGACATCTCAACTCTGTTAAAGGCGACGATTCCTTTTACCATGCAGGTTGAACGTGTGAACACCCAGTCACCCAAGAACAGTTTAGACAATCTTTAATAAATGCCTATAAGAGTAGCACTGATGTATAACAATGACTGAAAACTACTTGTTTTTAGATTCATTGTTATACATTCTTGGATGATTCTCAGTACAGAATACTATGGTCTGTGAAAGGTAGCATTGTAGTCCAGGAAATATCTCACTTTTCAATGCTCTGACCAATGTATGACTTTTTGTACATGTAGATCAATTTGAGTGAGTTTGTTGTCTTCTCTGAAAGCAGTTCCCCTCACATTTTTTACAAAAACTCACATTTTTCTCCGTCGGAAGTAATCAGTTACACTTCAGTGCATTGAGAACTGGTGAAAATTGAACCTGGAAATATGTTCTGGATATTTCTCGATTTCATTGTTATATTTAATAAGTACTAATGGCAATCGGTTTAAACCAGATCACGTTGTCCTAAATTCTTCCCTTTTCTCCTGGGTTTCTGTTGTTTCTATGTAATTGTTCAGTAGACAGACACTGGTTTCCTGTTGTCTTTCAGTATAAATCTGTATGACATCTTATGGCATATACTTGAGCACCACAAATACATCCAGGCATATTTCTGCTGCTGCCCAAAAATGTATGCAGCTTGATGTGGCTTGAATGCAGGCAAATAACCTTGACCTGAAATACCTGAGTATATGGTGTGCACTGATTCAGTGCTGCCAAACTGTCTCATCAAAAGTCTTGAATTTGAAATAAAAATATTGAACTGCACTGAAATATTACAGGGTCATACAGCACGTTTGCCGTTAACCTCTGTGATGTTTTACAGCTTATTCTTTTCTCTGTTAAACTGGTTTGGTGAATGAATGCTTGAATTGTAAAAACCCTGGCTCTTTTCTTCCCTTGATGAAGGGAGAGGAGAAAGAAATGACGGTGGGCTGAAGGAAACTGTGCATGCAATTATTCCTATTGTATCCGTGTGATGTGGTGATAGTCATTGCTTTGCTGGATTTTGCTGCTTATGTAAGTGGTTGTTGTTGAATCAGATTCAGAACCTGGATGTTGGAATGATCTTAGAGGGAGCCGCTGTTTGATTGGTGGTTGCCTGTGCGTATTCCCTTCTCTCTCTGATTGGTATTTACCTGTGCCCATTTCACTCTCCCTTCCTCTCTGATTGGTGGTTTTCTAAGCCCATTTAACTCTCTCCCCGATTGGTGGTTATCTATGTTTGTTCAAAGATGGAAATTTTAATTGGCAATTTCATGGAGAACGGTGTCTGCAAGTTGTAGTAAGATTGTAGTCCTTTGGTGAACTTACTGGACATGCGTTAATAAGTTGTAGTCAGATAGTGTGTATAATCATTCTTCACCCATTCTTCACCCATTTTTGCATTTTTCACATTTTCTTATTTCATGGAATCAAAATAGATTTAATTGGGATTTCTTGCCACTGATCAACACAAAATACTTGATAATGTCAAATAAAAAAACTAAAGCTTTTTCTTAATTGCAAATAAAAAAAGACAATAATTGATTCTTTAAGTATTCACCCCCCTTCACTTAATACATGGTAGAAACACATTTAGTTGCAATTACAGCTGTGAGCATTTGGATTAGTCTCTACTAGCTTTTCAAATCTGGACACAGATTTTCACCCATTCTTCTTTAGCTCAGGCTCCATCAAGTTGGATGGCGGAGCATTGGTGAACAGCAAATCGATTAAGTATTCAAATCTTCTCACAGATTATCAATGGTATTGAGGTTTGGGCTTTGACTGGGACACTGTTTTTAGTTTTTTGGGGGGTAATTGTCCTGTTGGAATATAAATCTTCGCCCAAGTCCCAGGTCTTTTAGCAGGTTTTCCTCCAAGATTTGTATTTATGTTGCTCCATCCATTTTGCCCTCTGTTTTGACTCATTTTGCAGTCCAGATGAGCAAAGCTGGTAGAGGCTTACCCAAATAGACTCACAGCTGTACTTGTAGCTAAAGGTGCTTCTACCAAGTATTAAGTCAAGGGGGTGAATACTTATGGAATCAATTATTGTCTGTTTTTTATTTGTCATTAAGAAAGTTTTAGAAGTTTTTTAAAAATTTGACCTTAGAGTATTTTGTGTTGATCAGTGGCAAGAAATCCCAAGTAAATCCATTTTGATTCCATGAAGTAAGAAAATGCAAAAAATGCCAAAGGGGTGAATACTTATTATGTACACTGTACATGAATATTCAAGTTTCAGGTGAGCATTAAGCAAAACAATGATCTTGAGAACAATCTTGAAAGATAGCTAGCCAGTCTATTTGTCAGTCGTGTAAGAAAATGTGACATAATGGACTAATTAAATTATTCAATCTGGCAAGGTCTCTTCCTGAACAAATTCCAAACTTACTTCATAAGCACTCTCCCTCTGATTGGTGCTTGTCTGTACCTGTTCCACTCCCACAGATTGGTGGTTTCTAGTACCCATATGTGCAGGAAGTGGGGGTGCTGTCATGAACAGTTTTCTTATATAGCTAGTATAAGTATATCGTATTTAATATAAAGACAAAATGAGTGTGCGTCTGTGTGTCATAATCGGCGTGAAACTGCAGGAAGTGCTCCATGGAGCTTCAGGAGGTGCTGAACAGAAGTTTTAAAAAGTTCATTAGAAAACCGCATATGATTGACTATCACCTGATAGACAAAAAGAAAAATCTGTATCAACGTAGCTAGCAATGCAAGCAAGTGAGTTAGCTAGCTAGCAATCAAGAAGGAACCAGAAGAAGTAACACATTTTCCACAATACTGTGTAATGAATTGTTTGAGCTGTTGAGTTTTTACATTTCTTTTCAAAATGTCTCAAAAACGTATTAGCGAATTCGTCAAAGAGCCTGCAACAAAAAACAAAACACCACTGACAACAACGCCATCACATCCTTGTCGCCGCTACCGCTATCCTCAACCTCAGATGCACAGCACCCGATTTGACCACAATCACTCCATTAAATGTAACACTTTGTTGTGTTAATCACCCCATTCATGTCACACCCAGCGCAGCACACAGAGGGTTCTGAGGCCATTTAATGGTGATAGCGACCCATTCATCAATGAGTTGTTGCGGGAGTTAGTGTCAAAATGAAATAGGTGAGTGGACTATTTTTGTCTGTTACAAATCATAACACCAAACGGTAATGTAAGTTACTTCTAACAGGTTTTCTGCTTTACGCATAAAACTAATTCTATCCGAAAGTAGGAGCAATTTTTTGGGTGATGCCTTTGAATGGTGCAAACTTACATCGAGCATCACTGAAGAATTACTTTGTTGCTGAATTTTTATCAACCATTGGGGGAAAAAAAAGGAATTATAATACACAACAAGTCAGTTCCCCCCAGCATCCAGCATGGTGAAGGTCTGTATATTTAAAGTGTGTGCAAAACAAACCCAAATTCCCCCCTTCGTCTGACAGCCTGCCTGCTGTGTTCGGAGCTCTTTGAAGCATCGTGACCAACATCAGACGCCGTTGGGTCTCAAGCTTCAGCTCATTCATTTGAACATGTTTGCTAAAGCAGGCCTGAAGTTATGAGATTGCATGCGAAGATTCAGTGTGCGAGACAGACCTCAGACGGCTCACATTGGGTCTGTATCGCAGGATATGTACTGGGGAAGAGGCCAGTCAGTCATTTGCATTCATTGTGTTCATCAGTGGTGTTGTCCTCCAGACAACAGTATTAATCTTGACTTTTTTCACAGAAAATGTTGTTTTAACGAAAGGGCAATACAAATTAATGTTAATTTTCCGTTATATTATCATACCCAACACTGTTCCATGAGGAGAGATTTCACTGCAGAAAAATCATGTCTCAGAACACCTCTTACAAATGAACAAAATACAAATCACAACACCATAGCACAGAAAACAAAGTACAAAAGCTGTATGTATTAATCACAAGCAAGATTCAAGGTGTGCTTCATAATCAATAGTACTGTAGCCCAATCTGTGCCAACCCGTGTGGGACACACTCGTACAAGTACAGAAAAGCACATGCAAAGCATGCACACTCACAAACTCTGATCTGAAACCTTTTAGACCCAAGGCCATGGACATTTCTGATTGGCTCCTTGCAGAATGTCTCATCAGCAATACAGCTTCGCTTTCCCCAGCGCCATCACATTGGGACTTCTGACTCCTTCACCGCTAAGGTCGGGCCTTAGGGAGAGAGTACAGAGGGAAAACGTGTGCATGTGGGGGGTGTATTTTATACTCTCTAAACTGCAATCAGAGAGTCGGTAGATCGTGGCGTGTGGACAAGCCCCCAGTCTCTCTGATAAAGCTGGAGGGGGAGGGATTTTGGCGAAGCAGGCGGCCGCCTCCTTTGAAATGCATAAGGAATGCAAATGAACGGTTCTGATATGAGCATCACAAAATATGCACATGCTTAATCCTTTTTCGGGCTTGCATCCTGCACAGCCTCAACAGGCAGACACACGACGCAGCACTGTAAATCAAGCTTTGCCAAAAAAAAGAGAGAAAAAAAATCTTTATTCAATGACGTTTACGACATTTCAGGAATGGGGGACACACATGAAATGCTGATCCTCTGAAAATGAATGACTGCGTATGAATAAAAAAAACTGGATTTTATTGCATGCCTATTTCTGTGTTTTTGAAATGAAATGGTCTGTTCCTTTTGAGCCTGCCAGCCTGCATTTGCACAACCTTTTGTTCTCGTATCGTGAAATCCTTTTTTGCGTTTTAGATGAATAAACCTCTTACCTTAACAGAATGCACGACTGTGTTGGTGATGTATTTGTAGGCTATGTGAAAAAGAAGAGTTTAAAAAAACTGCTCCTCTGTACATTTTCTGTGTTTTTAAACAAGAAGAAAAGCTAAATAAAGAGTTAGTATTTATTGTCCGTTGATGTGTTTCTTTAACACTCTTTACTGTTTCTGGCTCTCTCAAAGTGCAGGTTTTTCACTTATTATAATCCCTTCTGACAGTTAGGAAATAACTGAAAACCTAATTGACTACTTCTGATAAAGATCTGGTAGTCTAAAACCTAAAAAGAACCTACCTTTTTAACAGAATTGAAGTATGTTTGCTAGGCTTGATTGCACATTGCACTCAAAGCTAGTGTGTGCTATAGGCTTCCAGTTGACGGAGGGATTTAAGTTAAAAGTGCAGGCTATTCTCTGAACCCCTAATGTGATGTGAAGAAAGAGAGAGCAACACAATTAAGAGGAAACTTTATGAATTCTTGTCAATGGACTATTTAAATAATTGGCATGCTTGTTGATTAATTAGAGCACTTAAAAAGTAATGTCCCATATATTAAAGCAGATGAGTGCTCAGCCCAGAAAACTAAAATCTTTTAAAGTGCTTCAAAAAGACAAAAAGGTAATCGCTCACACAATACAGAGGGGTGGTGGAGCAACTGCTACTATGGGTAATTTTAACAAATAAAAAAGCAAATGGCTCTGGGAATTCAAAATGATTACAGGTTTGAGATTCCACTTCTTACCAATACGTAGATAAAATGCAGTCAGAGGTTTGTGTAATGTGTAAAAATAGGACAGTCAACAGGCAAAAACAATCAGAAAAATACACTCGACAAAATTGAATTCTTAAATTGAGAATAATCCTTAATCAAGCACAATGAATAAAAACAGGTTGAGAGTAATCATCAATGTAAAGGTATGGGCCTGCCTCATTTTTTCATGCTCATGAATTGCCTGGTAGGGGGGCATGCTATATGTAATCTGATTTCCCTCTCCATCTTTCCCCCATGCTTGCACCTGTAGTGTAGTTACTTAAAAAATATATATTTGCTCAGATGGCATGCATGTATTAAAGCACAGCTTAGGGGTGTATTCAACACATTATAAGTGCCTTACTATCACAGTGGGATAATCACCTTACAATAGCACTTTTATGGACTAACATATGATGAATTATATTTCAGTGTTGTGTTTGTAGGCCATCTCCATCCACTAGGGAATCACACCTTAAAACCTGCACTCAGGCTTTTAGAACTTGATTCCTAGGGTAGTGGCACTTGAATATTGACATATGGAATATTTTTGAGGGTATTATTTCACAAAGCTAGCCTCCTCTACCCTCCTGTAAGAGGTAAGCTAGCTGAGACACTTCCTCCACCCTCCTGTAAGAATTCAGCTAGCTGGAGCACCGCCCCCATCTTGCTGTAAGAGTTCTAGCTGGAGCGTCTCCTCTGCCAACTCTTGCTGACCTTCACTCACATTTAAGCATCTCCATTATGGAAGCAGATCCCCAGCCAAAATTCTAAAGCAAATGTCAAATTGACTATTGCCTTTTAGTTTTCCTTTTGGCACAAATTATGTGCACTTTAACAAGGGAAATGAGAAATGTAAATTGGATTACTGCATTTTAATTTTTAATGTTGGCACAAAGTATGCAAGCACACAAGGAGAATGAAATTGCAAACTTGGGAATTGCAATTAAATTTTTTTCCAAGGTGCATTTGCATTTGAGTTTTGGCAGAGATCTGCTTCTGTACACCATGGACCCTGAGGTCCAAAGATGGCATCAGTCACTAGTACAGTAATTACTATTAGTATTATGGCTGTATGAATTTATTAAAAAAGTAAAACAATGAAACCCTCCTGTCCATTGGCCTCCTGTCCACTGAACTGCTGATATATCAGCAGTTGTTGATGTGAATGAGCATGGCAAAAATAAAGGTAGGAGAGGATCCCATACAGACATTTCTCCAGTCACCTTGTGTATTGAATTATTTTTGAAGCAGGTTTTACACCCTACCTCCCAATACAGCACTTAATGACCACAGTCATCGCCAGTCAACAGAAAATGACACGCAACCGATGAAAGTGAAAACGGAATTGGATCAATTTTGTCTGACAAAATAGCAACCCTCGGTTTATGTAACCTCTGTGTTGTTGAAGGTATTTGAAGGAGACATAAAAGAAGCCAGGATGTCAATAACTCAATTTCAATCATCGCAAGAAATATCTTTGGCAACAGGTATTGATTATTAAGTCAGAATGTATCATGGCTGACATGAAGCCGATGAAAACTGCAGAACACATATCCATTGATTGAACACATTTTAACATTTTAATGGAATGTAACAGACACTAGTTTCAACACTTGGCCTGCCATTGTTCTTGTACTCACTTAAAACAATATCAATAATGGATTGTAATCTAATGGATACAATAATGGATTTATATGACTGATGTTACGTAGGTAGTCGCATCACAAGGAACTGCAGTTGATGTGACCAATGACATGCCGATTTTCTGTAGTTACTTGGTCTTAATGACAAGTAAGTAATCAATAAGTCCTTGATGCAAAAACAATGGAATGCATCACACATTCAGTCAAAATGGAAGGCCTCAGGCATTCACTCATAATTAGGGTGGCCATTTCCAAAACCCCAGAATGGAGGACACTTCAGGCAGTGGAAATTTAACATGTAATTATATGACCAATTTAAAAACATAACCTATACAGACTAACTAGAGATTGAAAATGTATACTCACAATAGCTGAATGGTCTACTTTTGGTACTTCTGTCCCTATCTGGCATTTTGCAGGGCTGGCTACGATAGCGCCGAATACTCTCTGATAGCACTTAAAGAAAAATTGTGTAGCTTGCCACTCGTGCCCATAGTGTACGTAAGAACATCATATTAAAGTGTGGTATTTGTTGACATTTATTAGACTAATGACACAGGCGATTCATTATTTGACAAATAAATAAACCAATAAGAAGCACGTTCGAATCTTCAAATGTGATTTAATGATGAATTGAGTGTTTTTCTAGTCTAGACTTCAAAAGGAGGACAAATGGGCATCTGGCAGAGGAGACAGAGCTCTTGAAAACCGGACTCTCCGGCATAATGCCAGATGTATGGCCACCCTAGTCACAATGGAATGCATCACGCATTCGGTCACAATGGAAGGCCTCAGGCATTCAGTCACAATGGAACGCATCGTCATGTTTGATCACAAACACCATCTCCAAGCACACAAGCACAAAGCTTATACATGAAGTGAGTTTTAATGTGTGTGTTTGTGTCTATGTACACAGTGTTACACTGTGGGAGGAGGATAACTTTTGTCAGGCAGTGTAGTTTAATAGTTAGGGTACTAGTCTTGTACCTCAGAGGTTGCAGGTTCCCGATGTGGGCCACTGCTGTTGTACACTTGAGCAAGGTACTTAACCTGAATTGTAAATATCCAGCTATATAAATGGATTGTATGTAAAAGAAAAGTAAACTGTAAATCGCTCTGGATAAGCATCTACTCCCATCTACTAAATGTCTAAATGTTGACAACAAACAGGGTGAAGAGGCTTATTGGGTGTGCCAGGAGTTAAACCTCAGGGAAAAAGATGAAATAGAATGAACCCACTCCATTTGGTGCTTTCATTTTAAAAAACAGAAACTGCCACCCACTGTATTTGACAGGTGCCATAGATATGAATCGAGCAGTGTGACTCGATGAAGGACTTTGACATGCAGTGCAGTCTTCTTCGTCAGTGCGTTAGATTGGGGAGGACTTTGATGTTGCATAAACTGTCCCAAAATGCATGCCTGTCATTTCTCTCTCTCTGGATCCTCTGCGGGTCTACTGTTTCAGTGTTGGATATTTTCAGCTGCCCACATGTGTGATAAACCCCAGAGCAGAGAGAAACGTTGTACCCACGCACTGTTCACCATGTTATTCAGCACTCAGAGAACCATTTGAGAATCATCTCAAACAGCATTAGCATCACTGTTGTTTTTATAAGCACTAATCAATATTTTATCATCAAAATGTGTTTCTTTGACCACATTCTGAATACCTCATATCCTGGAAGATGTTCCAGGAAATCAGTTAAGAATCTACATAAGAGTATAAGTTACATTACTTATGTTCTACATATTGTCCATTCAAACAGTAAGATGGATTTGTAAAATGTAAAATGTAATTTCCTCAGTCAATTCAGGTTACGTGGGTCCACCTTGTCCAAAGGGCACGGGCGATTCTAGGGTTTGACCTTTAGGGGGGCTCAGCCCCTAATGAGAATGTGAAATGTACACATACAAAGCACAAGCCTACATTTTAAATTAATTTACTGTTACATTCCCCAAAACAAAAACACCACAATGGTGGTATTTCTTAAAATAGATATTAAGTAGAAGGCTAAAGCCCCCCTAAATAGGGTCTAAAATCGCCACTGCCAAAGGGTATGAGAGTCCTGACCCTTTCTCGCTGCTCCTCACCGCTCTGCTGCCCCATATCTGGTACACTGCTCCCTTTGCTCTGTTTTTTGGAAAGGGGATGCAGAAGTATGAATATAAACATTTTCTGACACACTCGATTCCCCTCTCGTCAAAGGTGAACCTCCAAAAATCCAAGGTGGATTAGCACAAGCCACGTTTGTGTAGATGGTCTGTTTTATTCCCACCGTGACTGCAGCACTCTGTTTCAGGCTTGTTATTACATTGATCTCTCCTTTTCTGCTAAGCCCCGTGGTAGCAATATCAGGCTCTCCAGCAACGTAATACAAACAATTCGACGGGTGGCACAGTGCACTAATATTTCATGGAGAGTCATGAGGATACCTCTCCCTCAGAGTGCACTGCTGCTTTCTGCTTGCAGATACAGGTAACTGCTCAAATAAAGGAAACACCAAGGTGTTTTAATAGGGCCACCAGAACAACTTCAATGTGCCTTGGTATTGATTTTACAAGTGTCTGGAACTCTATTGGAGGGATGCAACGCCAAAAAATTCAGTCAGCATGATGCTTTGTGAACCCCAAAATGGATGGAGCAACCATGTGTCAAGAGTGCCTTGCTTGTTTTAACTAATAACAGATTTTTTCTGTCTCTGATTGACAGCATATGGTAGCGCCACCCAATATGGGGTTCATTAAGCCTCATTCTGTTACCACTAAGTAAAGTTGGCACGTACCTGTTTTCTTATTGTTTCTCATGATTAACAAACTTGCCTATTTTATTTATCGCCTGTGAACATTTGGTGGCTTTTTAATTCATTTGTAATGTTGCAGTAGTGCTGCGCTCTGTTAACTGTAGTTTAAATAACAACACAGACACTTGGTTACATTGAATAACTATGAGTGTAACAAAGAGATTGAAGGTTTTAACTCATAGAAGCAGATGGGATTTTTTTTTCATTAAAAGGATTACATGATTTTGTCAAATGGAACTAAAATGATGTCATGCAATCTCCACAAAGATAATTCAGTCACATTTGATAGCAATCATGTAAGCTTTGGGGCATGGATAAGCTTTATTTAAATTGGCAAGTTTTTTAATCATGCAGAATGCAATGAATAATAGGTTGAGGATACTCAAAATAAGGTAGGTCCCTTGTCTCCTCTCCCACCACCCCCTATTCCTAACTCAACAGCCTCTACTTTTGGAGAGCAATTTCAGCCTCGCTCAGGAGACCAGAGCCAGCAAAAACAGTGGAGCTCTCCCACTGATCTCTATATTACAGAGATTAAACAGATATACTTTAAATAGCTATACGTTTTGCCTCTCTAGAGGAGGTTAAAATTTGTGGTGGGACTGCATTAGTTGTATTTCAGCTCATATTTTGAAACGCACCGCTATCTGTCCAATATTACAGCTGCTTATTCTCAACTGGTGGAATGTTATTATGAGATGTACATATCTGTGCTCTATAAATTATGAAATGGGTCAATATCGCATAGTCCAGTAAATTTTGACGAAATAAGAACAATCTGCCAGTTCTATCATCATGGCTTTTAACAAAGAGTTTTCTTCCTGGCATACTTTAAATCACTGGGGATTGTTGTGGATTTTTATTTTATTATGCATGGATTTAATCCTCTGTAAAGCCGTGCACACTATTTAATTTGTTGAGCAGTTCGGTGTGAGTTTCTGCTTTCCTTCCTTCAGAGATATGAGCGCATACCCCAGCTGGGCCTCAGTGACGAGGGTCCCCTGAGACTCTGCGCTTAAGATAATGTAGCGCAGCGTGCGCTGGAACTCCTTTCATTCACCAGTCATTGTGACGTTTCCATGGTGACGGTGAAGGCGCGATTGGTCGGGAGCCCCTACCCCCTTTTGAATCCCTGTGCACGTTCTTTTTGTTTTGGAGAGTTTGTTTGGAGAGACAAGAAGCCGTGATTGTGTTGCTCAGATGGCTTCTTGAGGCTGGGGGGGAGCGGAGGCAGCTTACGCCCCCTGGTCTCGAAGGGCGATGCAACGAGCGAATATTTGCCTTTTGATTGCAAGAACTTTAACGTCACAGCTCAATGCCAGAGGCGTGATGAATGGGTGAAATACAATAGATGTCCACACAACCGGCAAGGGCTGTGGGATGGATCAGATAAAATGATGCAGCTTCAACAAAAAATGGATGTCAGCATTCATTAAAAAGCGCCGGGTTAGTCTCTGTAGTGCAGCGTGAAAGTGGCCGCTCTTTCAGGGACTTGGTTTTGGGCCACAGGAGCTGAGGTGGTCCTCTGGGTTTATGTCTGAGAGGATGTTTCTCTGTGGAGAAAGGCACAGAGCAAACAGACACTCACTCACTCTCGCTCTCTCATGTGCACACGAAACAGCTTGCGGCTCCTGATTCACAATAGCAACGAGAGAAGATCCGGCACAGTCCGCTCATGGGAACAGCACAGCATATGCTGGCGGGCCCAGATGCACGCAGCACCTAAGATGATGATGTGTTCTGGAAGACTTGGGGAAACGGCTCATTGGTTCTGCGTGGTAGTTAGAAAAGTAAGCACAGAAACACCAGTCCATCTCAGGTGAATTCCACTCTGAGCAGATGGGGGGAGGGGAGAGAAGTAGGCTAGGACCAGGATATTGACTGGTGAGGGAGTTTCGGGTCCCAGCCGAGGAACCTCTGGAGGAAACTTGAATGATAGATGTGGATCGCGCTGAGATGAATTAATGTGGCATCGCCTCAGCTCTGCTGGGGTTGTGGCCCATCAATTATGCACCTCTGGCTATGTTTCTGATTGGCTCAGAACATATAATCTCTCTCTCTTTCCCCCTCCTTCCTTCTCCTTTTCTCTCTCGCTTTCTATCTGTCAGTCTCTATTTCTCCATCCCTGCCTCTCTTTCTCTTTCTCTTTATCTCTCCCTTTATCTTGCTCCCTCTCTCTCTGTCTATCCATCCCTTCCTCTCTCTTTGTCTCTTTCGCCCTCACAATCTCTGTTTCACTTTCCCTTTCTCCATTCCTTTCTCCTTCCTCTCTCTTTCTCTCTCTGTGGGCGGATGCATATAGTTTCATAAATCGGACAGATGCTTCCTGCAACATGCTTCAACCACAAAACAAAAAGTCTCAACCTCATTGTAGGTGACATTCAAATTATTTCAGTCCCCTCCCAGACAGACCACTCAATAAAAAATTAGCTGTATTCAACCATTCAGATTTTGCTTTGCCATGCTTTCGGGCAACTCTCCGCAATCAAAGAGGGGATTTAATGGTAGGGGGGGGACAGGGAACATGGTACATCAGTCTTACGGTCTACTTCAAGGTGGTTTGCGGCACTGGGCTTTTAGTGTCAATGAATTGGCCCGCGATGAGTACGAATCCATTGGAGACGTCACCCTGTAAGGATCCATTTCCGTCTCCAAACTAGAAAGCCTGTGTGCTCTTCTTTATCTATCCTGTTTGACACAGCGCATCGCTAGGGGAAACCTTTTACTCTCCCCCTCTATCTAAAGTAAAAAGGAATATTCTGTTTACGCTGTCTGCAAGATGAATTTTTGTTTTTTTGTTACAGGAATTTGCCATGTTAGTCACCCAGTCACTGACACTGAAATATAACTATCATCCAAGATAGTGTTTGTATGCTTTGTTAGCATTGATAATCACCCTTTGTTATTCAAAGAAAGATTATTGAATTCAATGTCACATACAAGATGTTTACAATCAAACAATCATATTCAGGTCCAGGATTGCAGGTTTGCAGGTTGAGTTAATTGGTCATTTCTTCACATTTTAAATGGAACATGTGGAAATTAGATTTTCAGCTTTTTCTCAATACCTGATGTTCACAACAAGCTGTCATTTCTCTTTGATGTTCCCTCACTCACTCACTCACTCAATTACGCACTGACTCACTCGCCATTCACACACTCACTCACCCACCCATTCACTCACTGATTCATTGACTCAACCACTCACTCACTTACTCACCCACCCACTCACTAACTACTTACTCAGTCTTTGAAGAGTGCCTTTTCAGTTTGACAACTGTGATAATTTCAGAGCTTTTGAAATACCCCCTCATTTGTCCGCAGTCTCTGCCTGCATTTTTCCGCCAGAGGCAATAAAGCCTGAATAATGAAGCCTTCAGAAAGACACACATCTGGAGTGTGTAACAGACAGCCGTGCATGTCACACAATGGGAAATACTGCCACAAATGACTACCCCCATTCCCTCTCTTATTCACAAACTGCACTTGTCTCCATCTGTGAAAAAGCACAGAACATTATGTTTTGATTTCAGACTCCGGAATGAATTTCTTGGTCTACATTTGTTCGGATAAACACTTTTTTGTTGGAAAAGAAAAATTGAACACCCAATGCAAAGATAATGGCGTCTGTGCACTTGAAAACACATCTTCACAGTGTGATAGCCTTCTGTTCCAGTAAATGGTTTTTCTCCTTTTATCTAATCATTGTGTGAAGCCTTGTGCTGTTTTAATCGTTTTCTTTCTTTGCCGCCATAGTCTTGGGTTGATAAGGTAAAAGCCTATACAATTGAAGATTGATGTCTACATTAGTCAAAAGGCATTGAAATGCTTATATTCACATATGCCGTGCACTGTACAGCATACCTGACAAACTGGAGGGGCATCCAGAATATTGATGAAAATCTGTGTGCAATGATCCTCCAGTGGTGCTTTTCAGAGCATGACTCTGTACAGAAGATTCCCTCATGGAGCCAGAGGCAGAATGAAGCGAAGGTTTCCATTCATCGTCATTCTTGCACTGCTTATGTATGTTTAGATGTGCTGACAAGGTTGTCCTGGAAAAGGCTGTGAAAAAGCAAGATAACAAGCTTTATTTTTCATCCGCTTAACTCCTGAACCGCCAGGTTTATGACCCCCAACTGCTCTGTACTCCCTGGTGCTGTCCTGTGGTTTTGGGATTGGAGCAGATGCCAGTCACTGATAAGTGCTGATAAGTGCCTGACACATGCCAGACCTATCACAGCACTGGTGGAGTACGTCTGCCATGGAGACCTCCCAGCACTGCTACACATAGCCAAAAAGCAGTGAAAAATTGTAAGAGTAAGGGCAGCAGTGTAGTGTAATGGTTAGAGAACTCGGCTTGTAATGCAAAGGTTGCAGGTTCAAGTTGGGGCACTGCTGTTATACCATTGAGCAAGTTACTTAACCTGAATTGCTTCAGTAAATGTCCAGCTGTATAAATGGATTGTATGTAAAAAAATGTAACATGCATAAGTCTGCTAAATGGTTGTAATGTAAAATAGAGCCAAACATTATGGCACATACTGTCAGGAGTGTAGTAGGGGTGGAACCAAATGCAGGCGCGAAAGAGACCCGAAATGCGGAAATACGTTTAACCCCCTGAGGTCCGTGCTTAGCTCAGAGAAGTTTTGTGATTTTGGAGTGGTCTGATATTTATCTCAATTTCATCAACTTAAGGTATTTATTTTCCTTAACGTAGGCAGGAACCGAAAACAAAACAATGTCTGTGGCGACACGTAAATAACTAACAAAACAGTTCTCCTGGTCAGGGAAGAGAGGAGGCTGGTAGCCGAACTGAGCCTCGAAGGGTGACATCCCGGTGGCGGAGCAGCGAAGGGTGTTGTGGGCGTATTCAGCCCAAGGAAGATTGCGGCTCCAGGACTTGGGGTTGGATGCCGAGAGGCACCGCAGAGTCGTCTCCATGTCCTGGTTAACCCGCTCTGTCTGCCCGTTGGACTGGGGGTGGTATCCTGATAAGAGGCTGGCTGTGGCTCCAAGGAGTGTGCAGAACGCCTTCCAGAACCGGGTGGTGAATTGAGGACCTCGGTCAGACACGATGTCGGAGGGAAGACCAAACACCCAAAATACGTGTTCGACCACCAGTTCAGCAGTCTCCTGGGCCGAGGGCAGTTTGGGCAGGGGAATGAAATGGCAGGCCTTGGAAAAACGGTCCACAACCACGAAAACCGCAGTGTGACTGTGCGAAGGGGGTAGCCCTGTAACAAAGTCCATGGAGATGTGGGACCGTGGGCGGCGGGGAATGGGCAGAGGATGGAGTAGCCCTTGGGGACGTGTCCGGGGGTTTTTGTGCTGGGTGCACACAGCGCAAGCCAGGACGAATAACTGGACCTCCTCCTCCATCTTGGGCCACCAGAACCGTCGACTAAGAAACTCCAGGGTGCGAGTCACCCCTGGATGTCCGGTGAGACGAGAGGCGTGACCCCACTGTAGTACTCGGTTCCGAATGGCTGAGGGTATGAAACAACGGTTAGGCGGGCCATTGCCCGGGTCACGTTCCGTTCGTAAGGCCCGACGAACCACGGTTTCAATGCCCCACTGGACCGGGGCGACGATGCGGCTTGGTGAGAGGATGGTCTCCACTGGGGCGACGGTGTCAGGAGCTTAAAAGATCCGGGAGAGAGAGTCGGGTTTCTGATTCTTAGACCCCGGACGGTAGGAAAGTGTGAACTGAAAATGGTTGAAGAACAATGCCCACCTAGCTTGCCGGGGGTTCAGCTGCTTGGCCTGCTGTAGGTATTCCAAATTCTTATGATTGGTCCAAACAGTGAACGGGTGGACCGAGCCCTCGAGTCAGTGATGCCACTCCTCCAGCGCTTTTTTCACTGCCAGTAATTTGTGGTCCCCAATGTTGTAGTTGCACTCGGTGGGTGTAAAGCGGTGTGACAGGAAGGCGCAAGGGCGGAGTTTGTTGTCTGGTTTAATCCGTTGAGATAGGACGGCTCCGATGCCTGTGTTGGAAGCGTCTACCTTGACTATGAAGGACAGAGATGGGTTCGGAATTGTCAGGATGGGTGCTGAGGTGAAGCGCTGTTTGAGACGTAGGAAGGCTTGTTCGGCTTCGGGTGTCCAGACGAATGCTTTTGCCTTACCCTGGGTCAGGTTGGTGAGTGGAACCGCCACCGTTCCAAAATCCCGGATGAATCATCTGTAAAAATTGTGGAAGCAATGCGTGTCTGCGCAGTTAAGTCAGCAAAAAACATTTGATCCTGTCATTTAATGTATGAAATACGATAATGTTCAACAACTAACTAGCTACTAGCTATGGTGTTACGTGCACCAACTTTAAGTTAAATAGATTAACTTTCATTCGGTACCATCTTACTATGATCCTTGTGACAATAAGTCTTATGGAAACAAGTTTGTGGAAGGTGTCGGTCTCGGCAGCTAATCAGGGCGATTAGCGGCCACGCCTACTGGCAGAGCAGCCAGTGCACACACCAGTCCAAGGTTTGGTAATTACACCTGTGTGCTTTAAAACTGCTCTGCTCTCTTCAGTAGGTGGCTGAAACAAGGAAGGAGAAGGGTGAGAGACCGCGGAGAGAAAGCGAACGGAAAAGAAAGGAAGGAAGGAAGGAAGGAAGGAAGGAAGAAAGCAAAGCGAAAGTAAAACGGGAACTGTAAAGTTTCCATTTAGTTGATAATAGTTTGTTTGTGTTTTCAGTTATTGTTTTGTGTCCTGAACCCGTGAGGGCGACGGACGGATTTGTTTTGTTATTACTTAAAGCTCCTGGTCTCGTTTTCTGCCCGTGTCGGTGTGCAGAGAACTTCTCTGATTATCAACTATAAACGCCTTCCACAAAGTTGTTTATAATGTTTATGATAATAATATATGCCATTTAGCAGACGCTTTTATCCAAAGCAACATACAGTAGTGAATGCATACACATTTTCAGTATATGTGGCCCCAGTGGGGATTGAACCCACAACCTAAGTGTTGCCAACGCCATGCTCTACCAACTGAGCCACAGAGAACCACATAATGGTTCTAATGGTATGTAACACTGATTAAGGTATTATGAATGCTACAGTCAATATTCAAGTATTGCTAAGGACAAAGAGTGAGTGTTAGTCAAGTGTGACCTGCGTCATTCAGATGAAGGCATCTATTATAAATCACAATTTATGGTATCCAGAACTGTAGGCCACTGGTGGCTGTTGATCTGGAAACAAGAGGGGCTGAAATCTTACTTTTACATTGGTCATTCGTTTCAACCAGTTTTCATTTATTTTGCTTGAATAACAAGTATGTGTGTCAAATGTCTAAACACTCCATTGGCTATTTTAACGTTATAATGTTCTCTTTCTTTTCACATTAGATAATGCAAATGCAGTTGAATTTAGAAAATTAAATTGGAAAAATGGACAGAATACACCTAGCCTAAAGAAACATCCATCTGTTACCTTTGTATCACACCGGCATTGAGTGCAATGTATAATAAAGGCTAGCAAACAAATTCAGAAAATTGGTGCTTTCTCATGGCCATTTAAACTGCAGAGTCTGGCCAGATCAGTTTAACGGATCTTTACATCATCAATGATCCTTACATTCTGGCATGGATAACGAACGTTATGTTTATGCACAAGTTCAAATCTGTTGATATAAGAAAATGGTACTCAATTTTGTTATGTACAGCAAAATGTTATCACAAAATACAGTTATCGGCTATAGACTACCAACTGGTATATTCAGTTAATTAATTGCTTGATTGTTGATCAAATAAATTTAACAGAAAGTATTTGAGAGTAATGATTAAGGAGTTTTTTTTTTGAGAGTAATGCATGGTAAGGTTTCTCTGTTTCAAGCTCACCAGCCATAACTGCTGTAGACAAGTGACCAATAGAGCCTTATTTATAACATACAATATGATTGTTACAACATATTAATAAATATATGATATATAACCTAGAATGCCAGAAGTGTAATGAGTAATAGTGATACGTCCCTATTGTATTGCAATGTAGCATTATTCTGATGTTAAAAGTAAATAACATAACATAACATTATAGCATTTCCCAAGATTCCAATTCCCATTTCAAAGTCATACAGTACAGATCATCTTCCAGTAAGTTCTGAATGATCTATAAATGTATTAATTTTACAGCTGATAGATTGAGCCACATCATGATCATATTAATTCCAGAGCCTTCCTTTTATTTGAGTAAGTTTTATGCAAAATGTCATCTTGACAACTTGAGAACCCTTTATAAAGCACGTTAACATGCACACTAATAAACCAATCATTATCTGATTTAGGGAGTTACCGGATTATTCAGCAACGTCATGTAAACAGAATGAGAAATCCGATTAACACACCTAGCTTTTTGCACAATCTTCCGTTTTATTTGGCGCATGTTACCATTCATCTGATTTATTTAGTTCTTTTTATATCTGCGAATGTGAAAAAAAAAAACGCCGGATGCAGTTAAACGGCAAACATGGCGAGCGGCAGCGGTAAAACTCACTTTTGGAGTGAAGCCGAAACAAACGTAATGCTCAACGAAATGAAAAATATAAACATCCTTCATCTCCTAAATGGGAGAAAATATAGAAATGGTGACATATGTAAGAAGGTGTCTGCAAAAATGGCCTTGTGTACTTGTAAGAACACGTTCCAAGTCTGCTAAAAAATAATGTAGCCTACTAACGAGAGTGCAAGAACGCAGATCGAGTGCTTAAAATCTGTTAACATACTTGTACATGCCATCACTTTGTCTGTTACTGAAGTAAATAGTTATTGTAGCTAACACGTCACCTAGATAACTAGCTAGTTAAGGTTAACTCAAACAGCAAATATTAGTTACCAAAATAACAGGAAGTTTGAGTTTTACATCATGTACTTGGAAAGAAATCCCAACTAATTGACTGAATCATGTAAACCAGTTTTTTTCTGATTATCGCATTACTAAAGTGCATGTAAACGCATCGATCAGATTATTGCCATTACTTGATTATTCCCAGTTATCGGATAATTGTGTGCATGTAAACGTACTCATTCACTCAAGTGTTTCCTTTATTTTGGCAGTTGCCAATTCCAACAACTGATGCAAATGAAAATTAATTATCATTTGGTAGCAGGCTACCTTCCTTTACTGGAGATTATATGTACTTGTACTTGTGCAGTATACCTTTATATTTTAACTACCTAGCTAGCTAATTCATTCACACAGGCTATCTGATGAGTTATAAGAATGAATGGGCACTTAACAAAAAAACACTATACTAACGATGCAAGCACTTATCTTGAATGCAATCTTGCGTGCACACTTTTTCCTCATATGTCATAATGAAAATGGGCGTGTTATAATGTAATAGAGTTACAACCAATCCCTGACCTATTTGTTAAAATCAAAGTTATTTAATCTGAGGTCGTCGCTAAAGGTCCTGTAATACTTCAGCAGACACAATTTGCTAAGTAAAATGAAGCAGCTGTTGATGGATGATCCTTACTTACATTGGCTTAAATGTTATTTATGAAACAAACCCTCATTAACTTCTCAGGGGGAGCCACTATGTGTGTGTTTGTGTGTGCATATGTGAATGTTTGTGTGTGTGTTTGCATGCATGCGTGTGTGTGTGTGTGTGAAAATGTTTCTATCCTCTGTTTATTTACCTAAACGAGTCATAATGCAAACAGGGAAAAGCTTTACGTGGTTATTGATGATGAAAATAGTGGCGTGGGGAGAGCAGTCCGTGTTTGCAAGTATGTAACCCACACCCGCTGTACATTGTACATAAAAGTGCCCTAGTAGTAAACCAGCTACAGCATTTGCAGGAAACATCAGTTCACTGCAAAAATGTGTTATTCCAATGTGCTATGTGTGAATAAGTAATAAGGAAGCACTTTCTTGTTCAGTGTTTTGCTGTGTCTTTAAGTGATTAATGTTGCTAATTTCCAGTTTAGTTCTGTCTGGCCTCTGGGGCACATTGACTTTAATAGCTTGTTTCTGTTCTATGTTTAATATTTTATTTCTGTGCTGCATACCTAAATGTACAAGCATTGTAATAAAAGTAATTATTCCCCAGCCATTCTCCCTCTTCAGCTGTAGAAAACAAACACGGGGGCCACAGATAAAATATTAACTGCAGCAAACTCATGGACCCTTGGAATTAAGAGTATAATCTCATATTACCATATTTTCTCCAAGAATGCACCATGTGGAAATTAGAGGGATTTGGAAAAGCGGGGGAGCAGCTTTGTCTCACTGATGATGTAGAAAGTTTTGGATGGCATTAATACAGAATACAGTAATTCTCTACTTTAACTGCCCGACTGGGAGATTTCTGTAGAGTTAACTCTACAAATTACCTCGGTGAAGCTCATTTTACCAATGTAAGGACAAAATATCAACCTGCAATGCATGTAAAAATGACTTGGTGATCTGAACATAAGGTCTTGGTGTGTAGTGAGGATTGTATTTAGTACAAAAGCAACAACATGGGTTCTTCAGGCTTCTGTGAAATCCCTGACAGGATTCCATCTCTGACCAGATTCTCTCACCATCAGGGGAGGATATTGTGTTAGGCCTGGTCGTTGCTATTCTGAGACCAGTTAACTGCTGCCATTTTTAACTACCGACCTGTCTCTCTCCTCTCATTCCTTTCCAAAACACTAGAGCAGGCTGTCTATAACCAACGGTCTGCTCATCTCCTACAGAATGACCTGCTTGATCCTAACCAATCTGGGTTCAAGGCAGGCCACTGCACAGAGACTGCTCTGCTTGCGGTCACTGAGGCTCTGCAATTGGTTAAGTCCCAATCTCTCAGCTCCCTCCTCCTCCTTGACCTGTCAGCTGCAATCAATACCATGGACCACCAGATACAGATGATTCAAGTCATACCTGGTTGACTGGTCCAGGAGAGGATCCCTCTCCTCTCCCCACACCCTCTCCACCGGAGTCCCGCAGGGCTCGGTGCTAGGCCCCATCCTATTATTCCTGTACACCAAGTCATTTCTGCCTAGATGTCCACCCACCACCTGAAGCTGAACCTGAGGAAGACGGAGCTGCTCTTACTCCCAGCAAACGGCCAGTCTGCCAGGAGTCTTGGAGTGACCCAGGATGACCAGCTGTGCTTCTCGGGCCACATCGCAGCGATCAACCGGACCTGCCGATTCTCCCTCCATAACATCCGGAGGATCTGACCGTTCCTCACCCAAGAGGCCACCCAACTCCTGGTCCAGGCTCTGGTGATCTCGCATCTGGACTACTGTAATTCCTTGCCATCAAGCCACTACACCCAGGCCTACTGGCTCCCCATCCGGATTCAAATCCTGTGCCATCAAGACACTCCATTACACCCATGTCATCCCTCCCTCCTCGGTGGAATGATCTCCCCTCTCCGCATCCTCTGCAAGGCTCCCCATCACAGAACTGTACATCAGATTCAAATCACTGGTGCTGGCTTATCTTCTTAAGGGCCAATAGATTAAGGCCATGGTCAGGGAGGTGACCAAGACACCCAATGCATTTTGCCACTGCTACAAGAGTCCAGTAAATTCAATTGATTCAGAGTTCCTCTGCAGCGATGGGAGAACCTGGTAGAAGGACAAACATTTCTGCAGCATTCCATCAATCAGACCTTTATGGTAGCACTTGGCATTCAGGTGCCAAGAAAAGTTTGTTTCTCATCAGAAGGACAAACATTTCGGCACTCCACAATCTTTTTTCCTGATGCTCTTAGAGTCCTTTAAGTGCCATTTGGCGAACTCCAGGTGGGCTGTCATATGCCTTTCACTCAGGAGTAGCTTCCGTCTAGCCACTACCAAAAAGTGCCTGCTAAATGCTTAAAATGTAACTGCTCCCCAAGCTTTTCCCAAAAGTTGTATCAGGGAACCAATCAGGCAAGGAGCTCACCCTGTACTCTCTCCCAGCCCCATGTGAGGTACGGGATAAGGACCCAGACGCAGACCAGGATCAGGCAGAAAGGAACGTTTAATTCAGGCAAGGATCAAAACCAGTAGACAGAGTAGTGAAGACACAAAATTGAAATCCAAGAGAGTAGTCAAATAACAATCCAAAAAGTCAAAAACCAAGAAATCAGAAAAGGCAAACAAAACAGAATCGGCAGGCAAACTCGAAGTGAAACGGAAGGGGTGTCTCGGGAAAATACAACAGACTCTGGCTTACTGATAATCGGCACAGGGAATGAGCATCAACGTTCTGACAAAGAGTGAACGTAAACACGGAACTTATATACAAGCAGGGAAGGGAAACACAATAGGAATCAGGTGTGACTGGGAGGAGAGAAGGGCAGGAACACAGGTGAGAACGATAGGATTCACTAATACAATAATGAGGGGAAACGAAAGACACGGACTGGGAATCACATAGACACATTGACAATATACGACCTGGAAGAGCAGGCAGACACGTGCACAGTTCGAAGGGGAGGAACGCATAGAGAGAATCTGCGTGCAGAAAAGCGAAACGTGAGAAGCGTACAGGGATAGGACAACGAGAGAGAGAATGATAGCGATAGATAGAAGCGTGAGATAATTAGTAATTAGTAATGTTAGTAACTTAATCTAAATCCCTAATGTTAGTAGATTAGTAGGTTAGTACTATATACATCTAACTAATATATACAAAGTGTTTTAGAAAGAAAGAAGGAAGTAAACGAGATAAGAAACCAAGATAGACAAACCGTAAAGTAGAATTTCCCGAAGTGCAAATGACAAAGACAAGGAGTGAACAGACAGACACAGACAGAACGGGGAACAGAATGTGAATGAAACATGAATGATTAGAATAATATATAAACAAAGTATAAAAACAAACCGAACAGACATTGCAAAACATAACACCCCACCCTTACCTCACGGGAGGTTTGTGTCGGCACCGTTACAGATTGTTCAGTATCAAATCCACCCTCGCAAGTGGTGAATATGCAGTCTTGACCGTTACATGTTTACGAACAACCTGGGGACCCACAGGTCTGCGATTGTAATTCATTTACCAGCCTCGTGCTGTGCATCTCAGATGCCCTTTACATTAAACCGGAGAGCACCAGTCCAAATCTTCAGCATCTTCAGTGGGCTGAGAAAAAAAGTTCCTAGGAAGCTGTCAAAGTTTCTGTTGATGCTAGTGGGAAGATGATGCGAACAACCTGGGGACCCCAGGTCCGATTGTAATTCATTTACCCCTCTCTGTCATCCAGGGGCAGCATCTTCAGTGGGCTGAGAAAAAACCTTCTGAAGTTCTGTTGATGCTAGGAAGATAAAAACAGTAAAGTTAAAAGAAGACACTTCTCTGATCTGAAGGGAACGTTTCAATGTTTGATGCACTGCAAGGCATGTACTGAGCAGACGGGACAGCGAACATGGTGTTCCCCTCCCGGGTATCGCCGTGGCATGGTTTTTGGCCGCACCCTCTTCCCAAAACCCCCCTTCCCTTCTCTATCCCCCGCGCCGCCCTCTTAGCTCTAGACTGCATGGAATCCAGCCCCTAATTAGACTCACAATCCATGGTTCCAGGCCCCAGGGAGGTTGGTATTATAGCAAGCCGCCTCCACAGGCCTGCAGAGTGAGCACCTCTGATTCTGCACAAGGTCTGAAGCTACAGTCTGTAAATAGTTCTTATGAAAGCTTGCTTCATACGGCGCATGAGGGATCAAGGGTCTCCAATCTAACACCCTCCAGGCAAGGAGAGCACAAGAAATATAGATTCTCTAGACTAGATTTTAGACTTTAAAAAATAATAATAATATGAAGTTTAATTTGAATCACCTTTCTAGAAACCCAAGGACGGTGCACAGTATAAAATGGGTAAGTAAAAAAATTAATTAAGGGGCCTCCCAACTTCCGGCTGGACACAGACGGGGTTCAATTCCCGTCTCGCCAGAGTTGGCTCTGGCCGGGAGTGCCACCAGGGGCGGCAATTGGCTGTCCGCCCCAGGGAGGGGGGAAGGAAGCCAACATGACGTTCGCTGCACATAAGAGTGGCCCTGTAGTACCGGGTTACGGTCGACGGCTTGGTGAGTGCCGTCTCGGAGGAGGCGTTACTTCACCTTTGTCACTACCGGTCGCAGGACTATGGCAGCAAACTCACATTACTAGGGGGGGATTGACATAAAAATAGCGGGTCTAATTGGCTATCAAATTGGGAGAAAATGGGATAAAAAATCTGAAACAAAAATTAAAAATTCAAACAAAATAAAATGGACACAATTTAATAACAAAGCACAAAAGTCCTGCAATGAGGAGAACTAAATTACAAAACAGGTCTGAGAGGTATTTTGGGGCAAGGTCAAGAAGAGGAGGAGAATTTAAAATGAGACACAGGACTTGACCAGGAGCCAGTGGAGGTGCTGAAGGGTGGGGGTGATGTGCTGACAGGGTTTCATGCGTGTGAGAACCCTGGCCACAGACCAAGACCGAGAGGTCACGAAGGCATGGATGATGGTCTCTGCCATGGAGTCGGTGAGTGATGGACAGAGTATGGATATGAAGAGTTCATACGCAAAAAACGCTAAATACCATTCCTGCCAAAACTAAACCAAACAAGCCGTGATTGAGTTCACAGTGCCTTCTTTGCGATTTCAAAATTGTTTTGTTGCCAAACTTGATATATCTCCTGCTTCATGTCCAGTTATTTATTGTTTTGTTGCAGAAACTGATACACACCATGCCCTCTTGTTAGCACAAACTGAAATATCCACTACTGTATCTTATCCTTTTAATGACATTCATTCATTCATTATCTAATCCGCTTATTCCTGGTCAGGGTCACGGGAGGGCTGGAGCCTATTCCAGCATGCATTGGGCGAGAGGCATGAATACACCCTGGACAGTTTGCCAATCCATCTCAGGGCATATACACCATTCACTCACACACTCATACTTACAGGCAAATTTAGACTCTCCAATTAGCCTAACGTGCATGTCTTTGGGCTGTGGGTGGAAACCAGAGGAAACCCACACGGACACGAGAAGAGTATGCTAACTCCACACAGAAAAGCCCCAGCCGGGATCAAACCTTGGACCTTCTTAGTGTGCGGTGACAGTGCTATCCACTGCCCCCTTTAAATGACATGATGTACTAAATTCACACAACTGCGCCATACAATTCAGAACAGGGACCCACTAAGCGAAAGAGAACAAAATTTGTATTTTCGCCACAATATCAGGGCAATATCAGTCCCCCCGCTACCAGAAGCGAATGCAGATTCCCCACTACCAGAAATTAGTCAGTCAGCAGATTCCCAGTGCATTTGTTGAGTCTCGCTCTGGGTGAACCAATTTCAATTTAGCTAAAAATCTGATTGTGGATTTATTTGCTTTTGATGTAAAACAAACTGAAAAATATAAAATTATAGTATCTATTTTTGAATGTAGATTTGTGAAAATGTGACTTTCTGTTACTTTGTTTACATCAATTTAGGGTCACCCTTTTTGGAATTGATAAGTTATACCAAGAAAGCACAATAAAAAATATTGATTTACTGAAAATGACAAAAATGTATTTATTTTTGCATACAAACTCTTCATATTTTATTTAGGTGAAAGAAGGCAGATATGATGATGGACTTGATATGTCGCTCAAATGAGAGAGTGGAATCAAAAATTACACCCAGGTTCAAAGCAGGGGCAGATGGAGCAGCCATCGATGGTCAGTACAAGATCAGCAACCCTTTGAAGCAGGGCCTTGGATTCCACAACCATGAGCTCTGTTTTATTGCTGTTGCGTTTGAGTAGGTTAGAAGTCATCCAGTTTTTTATGTCATGCTGGCAGCTGATGAGAGACTGGGGAGGGAGGTGGGTGGAGGGTTTGGTGTTGAATTAGAGTTGGGTGTTGTCGGCATAGCAATGAAAGCTAGGCTATGTTGGTGGATGATCTGACCAAGGGGAAGCATATCGATAATAAATAGCAGGGGTCCAAGCACAGAACCTTGGTTGACAGGGGCAGGGGTGGATTTGGAGTCCCCAATGGTTAGAAACTGCTTCCTGTCAGCTAGATAGGACTGAAACCAGGAAAGGGGTATTCCAGTGAGGCCCAGGTACTCTGTCATGCAGTTGAGGAGGATGCAGTGGCAGAGGAGAAGGATGCTGATGATGGAAACAATGAAAACAAACAAGGAAATATAACAATGTAACAAGCTGTATGACCTATGACATTTCTGAAAAATGAATTGTGCAACAGGGAGTATAGAGATGTATTATTGATTGATAGACTGATAAAATCAGATTGACACTTCTTCACATTCTTGGATTGGATCTACACCAGTACCCATTTGCCCATCATCTTATTGCAATAATGCAAGTATACATTTTTATTACATTTCTTCTGTAGCCTCTGTGCTGTACTTTTGAAAAGCATGCTCTGACAATTTGGTGATTGGTCAAATGATTGATACATGAATTGATTGACATATTTGTTTACAAAGTGTGTGTGTGTGTGTGTGTGTGTGTGTGTGTGCACAAATAAAAATCTCTCACAGTAGCACAGGAGAAGTGTGTGGTATAGTAACAGGAGTTGGCGCTGCACTCGGAGGTGAGTGGGGTGAAATAAATGCAACAAAACAAAAAGCCAAAAGAATAAATATACAAAATACAGGTATACAAAAATCCCCACAAAAAAGCACAGGGGGTCTTGCTTGGAGATTTATTTTAAATGCCAAACCACATAGCAGTTGTATCTATCTAGGTCTCCTCTCTAAAGGCATAGAAAACTGCTTTTATAAACAAACCTGATGAAGGCAGTAAGGAATTTATCTGAAGCCAAGCAGAGCTGGGCTTGCTTAATTCTTGGATGTGACACCTCATGGGAAAATCAGATTGCTGTTAGGGGAGAAAAAGTGAATCATTGAAAGTAAAAATACCCTGCATGTAGTTTAATGCGCCCAACGTGAATTTGTCTATGGCGGAACAAAGACTGTTCAAGTCGGTAACCTATGTCTCCTGACGAAGACCTGCCTGGTTGAAACGTCCTCACAAGAGATTTCTCACTACTTCTAGACTTGAGTGCTTTAGCTAGATGTGCCTATCTACAGCACCCACAGAATGTCGGAGAAACTTTTTTAACATGAGAAAGTTTTGCTCTTTTTTGGAGGTCTTCTGATAACTGCATTTTTTCAAGTGCAGAATTGACCCTTATGTGACTATCATCACTATTGGTGTAGGTTGAACTATGTTGTGGTGTAAAGATAAACACTGACCGTGACCGTGTTTACAGTTTACATACTAAGCAAGTGTTAAATTAACACTTATTTCAATTGACTTTATTGACTACCTTTGTGCATTTAGCACTTTAAATGTGTGCAAGTGGCTTAGCGCTCCAAGCCTAGAACATGGTGCAATTAAATGAGCTCAGCCACAACTGTTGGACTGTTTGGGAGAATGCCAGGCATGCAATTTCTAGGTTAGGTGAATTGTTTAGCCATTTTTATCCCATTTTTTGTGTGTACCCAGCAAGTAAACATTCCACAATAACAGAGTAATGCAAATACTTGGTTCCAAATTCCCATTAGTGTATTTTTTCCCCTCAAAATTAAGGACAAATGTTGAGCGAACCCAAGTCAATAAGTCCAGGGGCACATTCAGGGCCCTAGGCACAAATCCTGAATTATACTGGCCAAAAAGGTGGAAACTGGGTAAATGAGGGACACAAAGAATATTGAAAGCAGGTGCTTCCACACAGGTGATGTTCCTTTAGATAATTAAACAATTAAAATCCCAGTATGCTCAGGGTTGTGTACAAAATTTCAATTCAGGTTGTGAGCAGGCAGTGTCATCAAGAACGGTCTGTCGCAAACTCTACAGAGCAGGATACCATAGTTGTATCAGTCTTTCCACCTTTTTGGTCACCACCTGTCCCTTATGCAACTTCCATCTGCACACCTTTCATACTGTAGAGCAGGAATCAGGCTGGATCATTTAGTTCAAGTTCTGCAATTTCCCAAGATCTGTTGTGTGGTGCTTATTTATGTCAGCTCAGCCTGCTGGCAAACCTGCTCCTGCCACTACATCGTATTACCATCACGCTGAGTGGAGCCAGAAAGCTGTGTAACTGTGTTTGGTGCTTTATCCTTCCTTTGAGATTCCTTCTTCTCAGATCAGTGGTAGAGCTCTCAGGGCTGCTTGTACAGCTTGCTGAACACATAAGCTTTCTATTGCTGTGCTGTTAGCCGGAAGTGTTCCAAGTAAATATTAAGTTAAGTTTATTTGACAGAAAAAAATGTGTCCAGTAATCTGGACATTTGGAATTAGGAGCTTAACTTGTATTTTATGAGATGTACTTGCTAATGTAGACATTTTCACTTGATTGTTTGCACTTGTGATATTAGTACCGAGAAACATGTGCGTCAGGTTTCGTACACTGTACACCGCTGATTACAGTAACAAATCAGAGGAAGATCACAGATCAATAAGAGTCTAAACCTGCATCTCATTTTGCATAATGGGTTGCTAGATGCAACATGTTATATTAATCTCACTACAAGGTAGACACATGCAACAAAGTGTGTGCAGTATGCATAAATGTTTTGTGCTATCTGTGTCATTATAAATATGCGTTGCTTCAACATCGTCATTGCGATTACGAAAATAAACGCAAAAAAATACAATGCTGCTGTCTTAATGAATAGTGCACAATGTTTTTCTACTAAGTATTTATTTCCACTGTACGGCATCCACATCCTCTTATTATACTATATGTTTGAATACTATACCATCTGTGCATATGTTTCAGTCTTGCATACTGAAAAAACACACTGACAGTATGTATTGGAGCTTAGGCAGTCGCCTCCGGAAAGACAGTTGTGTTTTTCAGCGGGTCAGCCAGGTTATACTCCTGCGCATGCTATCCTGGTTTGATTGGAAAAGAGGTTCGATGTTTTCTTTCCACGTGCAGTAAACATTCATACTGAGGCTCTCCTGCCAGCCCTCACGGCTGCACCTCAATGGCCAATATGTACAAACAGTTTCCAGGTGTGCAATCCTGTGTTCTATGATGATCCTGCTGATCTTCTGCATCTACAACAGTACCTGTGCTTTTACCTCAGGCAAAATCTGGTGGTGGAAAAAAACATATTTGGCAACTTCCTTCAACACATCAACAGGACGTTTAAATAAAAAAGCACCTTTCATTACCGCTTATTAAAATTCTCTTCCGCTCAAACCGTGGGTCAATTGGTCATGCAAACCTTCTAAAAACCTTACGAGAGAGCAGATGGGTGACACAGAGATAACCTTGCTTGTCTGGTGTAGTGAGAGGAAAAATGTGAATAAGGGCTCCACGCAGGTGTGAGTCGCACATGGCAGGTGGATCAAACTTGTGCAGGTCAAAGTGATACTAAGTGGGCCCACTGACAAAAACATCCCCATACGTTTATACCCAGCTATCAATTTTTTTATCGCAGCTGTTTAATAACATTGCAGTAGGGTTGCCTAAGGTTGTGGTGAATAACAACAATGTTGAAACATTGGCATAATGTTTCCTTTCCTTTTTTGCCACCCCCAAACCACAACTTCACAGTTAAGTCGTTAATAGGTCCAAATCACACTTATGCTTTTCTCTGCCGGAAAATGAGTTTGGGACCGAACAAAATCACAAGAATGTAAAGTTTTCACAACATTACACAACCAAAAAAACATTTGAAAAACATTATTTGGCTAGTTGGATATCAGATTGTGTCTAGTATACATGAAATTAGACACTGCCAGGGCTGACAGTCATTGCATCATTGTGGTGTCCATGACCTGGCATAGCATCACACAGTTGCACAAAAAAGCTACATTTTTTTATTCTTTTGCCCAGGACTAAATCTCCAAGAGATGTAACCGACCAATGCAATTATTACCACTATCGGTTTGTTTTGCATGGCATAGTAGTAGATTTGCTTCCACACCATTTGCCTAATGACTTAAGGCTGTCCTGTTTTTGTGGCAAACACGCAGTCCTGACAAAGGTGACACTGTGCTGTTCATAGCAAATTATGGTCAAATAATTATCCACATTAATGGATTCTTCCATAACAAAGAGACTGAGGCAAATAATATCTCAGTAATTTGAAATAGGTAATGACAAGCAGAGATGTTAAGTGAATGCAATCCATTATATCTGTAAGCAGAAATCTATGATGAAGTTACACAATGGAATGGGAACAGCTAATCTTAGTCAGGTAAGGGACAATTATACATACATGCACATCTAAATATACTTGTACAACATGTCACCCATCTATCCGATTGGGTGAGGGCAGGTCTACAGGTCTGTCATATTATATTTCACTTTTTTATTTATGTTGAATTTAACAGTATAATTTTATTACTGTATAACTATTTTCTGTATAATTTAATTCAACGAACTATATAAGTATAAAATTATTCTAATTATGTTTTCAATCAGCATATGACAGTAGAAATACATATCCAGAAAAAATCCATCAAATGTTTTAAATACACCTGGGGCCTACATGGAACCTGTAACATACATTAGCATACGATCAGGGTATACATGTATTCATTTTTCTATAAATAAAGATAACCTACTGAGATGACCTAATGAGGGGACAAGTTTTATTGGAAAGGTGTCATATCAAATTACCTCAATTAAAGCCCTTGATAAGCCTATTGAGTTCATGTACCCTGAAGCTTCATGTTTGAGTACCAGGTTGTCTAGAATTTTTATGTGTCTACTTATGTACACACACTGTGCCTGCATGGCCACCAAATTGGAAGAAATCTCTTCTCCTAATGCATAATATGTAATTATTTCATTCTTGTTTTAATGCTTTTTGTGTTTACAATATAAATATTCTATACAATCACAGCAACCACAAGGACCCTTCCTGCAAATCACTTGTGGGTTCAGAGAGTTAAGCTAGCCTGCAAGCCTTTGTGGTCTTCAGCAACACATTATTCCTGTTTGACCCAGAGGCTGAATATCCACACTCCAGTGAAGGTATTGTTACTCTCTTAAATGTATAATGAATACCCTCTTGGCCCCAGTGCTTAGAGATTGATGGAGTAGAAAAGCTGCTTGATATCAGCCTTGTTCGTATGCAAACTTTACATGCTATAGGGTATGAAAGTGAGAAGGGGCCAATAACATTCCCAGAGAAACAAGTCATTTTCTCACCGGCTTAACAATGTTGTCGAGAGTCCTTCACCACTAATCTTTCTGTGCTTTTACAATGCACGTTGTAGATGTTGCAGTTTTTAAAATGATTTTACATCTCTCAAAATCCAAAAAGCTTGGAATAAAAATAATAAACATGTATTACCATTAGCATGGAAACAGACATTTAAGAAAACCTCCACAGCTACATTTACATTTTACATTTAGGTATTTAGCAAATGCTCTTATCCAGAGTGACTTACAGTTTTACATTTCATTACCTACAAGCCATTTACAGCTGGATATTTTTACTGAAGCAATTCATGTTAAGAACCTTGCTCAGGGTACAACGGCAACACCGAACCTGCTCTTAAACCAGTTGGTATTGGTATTGACATATACATACGAGGGCACCTCTACAACCCTGCATTGCATTCTGAGACTGGTTATTTGCTAATTAAATACATACAGGTAACTGCAAAAATAAAGGAAACACAAACATTAAGTGTCTTAATAGGGCTACCACGAGCCACCTTAACAACTTCAATGCACCGTGAAGACTCTACAAATGTCTGGAACTCTACTGGAGGGATGCAACGCTACTCTTCCATAAGAAATTCCATCATTTAGTGTTTTGCTGTTGGTAGCAGAAAATGCTGCCTCAAGCATCGCTCCAGGATCTCCCATAAGTGTTTGGGTTGGGATCTGGTGACTGAGCTGGCTATGGCATATAGTTTACATTGCTTTCATGTTCATCAAATCATTCAGTGACCAGACGTGCCCTGTGGATGTGAGCATTGTCATCCTGGAAGAGAACTCTCCCATCAGGATAAAAATGTTTCACCATAGGATGAAGGTGATCACTCAGAATGGCTTTGTAATGTTGTTTACCTTGCCCTCTAAGGGGTTGAGTGGTCTTAAACCATGCCAAGAAAATGCACCCCACACCATAACCGAGCCACCTGAACCCTTCATTTACTCAAGTGTTTCCTTTATATTGGCAGTTATGTATTTTCTGAAGAATAATTTCAGTAGGTCTGGGATTAGCATGGTGGTCATAATTTGATGCTGGTGACACATGCAGGCAAGAAAGCATGCATCAGACCCCTTAGTACATTGATCAGAGAGAGTGTAGTGCAGTATAATGAATATGGAACTGGGCTTGTAACTCAGTGGTTGCTGTCACATCTGCTGCTGGCCATTAGAGGGCGGCATTGGACTCTTGATTGTTCCCTGATTGTTCCCTGATTGTTTAATTGTGTAATTGGTTTATTGTATTATTGTCTTAGTGATTTTCACCTGTGCCTCGTTTCGTTCCTTATTTAAGTGGTCTGTTTTCTGTTCACATTGCTCTGTCTTGAAATGGTAGTTCCTAGTGTTTGGTTATGTCTGTGTTCATGTTACCATTTCAGAGCTTTTGCTTTATCCTTGTTTGTTGCAAGTCTTTTAAGTGTTTTTGAATATTCTGTTTGTTTATTTACTCTGTTTATTTTTACGTTTTGTTAGTTTGAGTCCTGTTAATCTTCAATTCTTTGATTTAATTAAATCACAAGATTCTTGGATTCCTGTTTCCTGTCCCATCTGTGCACTTGGGTCCAGATTCCCTGCCCTTGTTTCAGTTGCAGGTTCAATTGCCAGTTGGGGCACTGCTGTTGTACCCTTAAGCAAGATACCTGAATTACTTTGGTAAAACATTCCACTGTATAAAGGCATTGTCTGGAAAGAAATGTAAACTGTGTGAACTGTATAGCTCTGGATAAGATTTTATCCTAAATGCCTGAAAATGGTGAAAATGTATTATAATACATTGCAGTAACCCAGTTGGCAGGGGGTTAAATCTGGTGCAGATTCAGAGCAAGTAAATGCGACGATGGATGTTCATTAGCTGAACATTTTTACAGCTGCCTCCACACACACCCCAACGCCTCTACAGGTATTAGAAGGACAGCCTTCCAATGAACTCCAATCCTGGTCTTTTTGCCGGCCGACAGTATCGGCTTAACGGCAATCCCACACTGTTTGACGGCATCAGGGCTCAATTTTAAAACCGCGAAGGCTGTGAGTGGCCGGATTGATGGCGGCTATTGGCCATCATCCATCAAAGCTCCTGTGTAGCCCAAGAATGTGAATCAAACAAAGTTGTCTCTCCCTAATTTGAAAGAGAGTGCTGAGGAAGGATGGATGATTTCTTTGGGGAGATTTGAATTTGTTATTCTATTGTTACTGATGAGGTGCATTTAATGTAAGGCTCTCGTTGACGGCCATGGCATAACTTCCTCTGTTGGCCCAAGTGGCTCATTGCGGCAGTGCTGGGTGTCAGGGCTGCTACTGATCTGTCTCTCTCTGCTTTTCTGTGTCTCTAATGGTAAAGGTCTTCTGGGTATTCCCCTGCCTGAAAATCAGTGCTAAACATACACAGAAATGCACCCATCATAATGTTTGCTAATCACAGGTAAAGCATTGGGCATTATCTAGGTGCAGTTGCAATGATCTGTAATCCTTGAAGAATCTCCCACAACAATGGTGGTTGATTTGTATGCTTGTGCCATGCCTTGGCACTCCGAATTTGGTGTTAAATAGACTAGTTCTCTCTACCTGCAGTTTAAAGCAAGTAACTACAGGGCCAAGAATGGTCACTATACAGCATGTTTGCCTAATTGTCTTTTTGTCATTGTCTTTCTGTTTGATGTTAGCTCTCAGTCTTGACTACTTGTAGTGTCTCTCTCTCTTTTCCCTGATTAAAAAGGCTTGGAACTGTGCATATTCAGGATTAAGGGTGTAACACCCCATGTGGAAACTGCTATAGGCAACACGCACTGTCATTAGCTTTTTGCCTGCCTTCCACATTCATTCTGGTTATTGTAACCAGAAGGTTGCAGGATCATGTCCAAACCACTGACACCCTTGAGAAACTCAATGCACACCTGTACACTTGTTTATGAACACCTCCAATAATGGAAATTGAAATAGAAATATGGATAGGATATGCCAAATGTGGCCCTGGACAAATATGTATTTTACAGGCCTATCATTCCTTGAAGCCGTTTTTGATTTCACTTTAAAATCAGCAACCTGTTAATATCAACAAAAAACGCTGATCCTGTGGCTGTCCAGGACCAGCACTGAGGACCCCTGCATTTAGGTCCAAACAAGCATTTAAACATGAACTTTGTTAATATGGCATTGAAGGCACAGAGATATTATTATCCGTTAGGAAAGTGGGATGACTGGTTGTTCATGGTCAGTGTTGTAAGCAGGGAAGTGGGAGTATTGCCTTGAAACATATTTGGAAAATGGGACATGAAGTTGGTGAAAGTGCGCCTGCCACTGTTATTTTAAACATCACACTGAGGCTCTGTTTGACCATAAAAATTAACAATGCAACTACCTGTGTTTTCACTGGATGGAAAAATCTATCTTTCCCTCCACCCCCCACCCCCCTTTCTCTCTCTCTCTCTCTCATCCATGGAAAAACATTTTTGTTCATCCTGCTTCACACAGTGTGACCTCGGCGGTAACAGTAACAATTATCCATATGAATTCAGCAGGCGTTAGGCAGCCCTGAGTGTAATCGGAAAAAGCTTAATGTTTTTTGCTCTGTGTTCTCATTCCAGCTGAGTGGCTAAAAAAATATAATTTATATTGAAAATAAATAAATAAAATAAATAAGTGTGCAGTTTCTTCTAGCATCAATTTGGATGCTGGTTCAGAAACAAAGAGGAAATGCAATGGAAGCGATTTGATTTAGCTCTGATTAAACAGGATGTTGAGCGTCGAAAGACAGCATTATCACATTAGGGCAAATTTGTACAGCTTTGATCGAGCGGGTGCCCACCCACTGTCCGGTCGTGTTCACGGTTACACACTGTTCATTAGTGACATAATGTTCCAAGAGGACAGCGGGCGGTAGAAAAGACTGGGTCCCAAACTTTGATTTGGAAATAAATGTCATTTGCATTTAATTGTGAGTCAAACGTAATTACAAAATGCTGATTGAATCTCGGCTTAGATCTGAGCTAGATTGCATGTGCGCCCATGATTGAACAGTTTGTTTTATGATGACATTGGGCTGCTCTTTACAAACAATCAAGCCCCGACCAAACGTTTCATACTATTTAATTTATTTAATGGCGGTTTGTTTATTTGAGAATAGGCTAAATGTCCATACACTGTATAAATGCTCCCACAAAGTGTTTTATTAGAACAACGTTTTGACAAAATGTTGTTTGATTAAAACACTGTGGGAGCATTTAAAAAGTGCCAACATTTAGCTTATTCTCAAATGTTTATTTGACATATACAATTGAACATACAAATGGATACATTTTGCTATACAATTATCAGGTGCATTGGACTATGTTTTAGCCAAGTATCTGGTTAAAGACTGAAAGAAGAGAAGCAGTAAAAGATGGATTGAGTTTTGCAGGTGAAACATCACAGAGGACTGCAAATTTGCAGCCAAACATTTACTTTTGAAGTATTTAAAATCATTGAAGCAGGCTCCAGGGATTGTTGTCTGATTTATTCTTTTTGCCTCCCTGAACAGACATGCCAGTACTTTTCCAATCTCCTTATATTTTCTCTAAACATTTCAACAACTGTTGCGAATCGGAAACTTAAATTAGAACTAAATAAAAGGCTTTTTATCCAGTACTTTCACAATCCAAAATACCTAGACACATGAGCATTCCAAAGAGTAAAACGCATGTCCAAACAACAAACATTGCCATTTGGGTTAGCCTAAGCACTCTTTGGATGGAAGGTATTTGCAGATACAAAAATGTACATCCAAGTCAGTATCTTTAGTTTCTTTCACATCATAGTTTTGTCATTTTATTGTTCAGTTGTAAAGTGACTTTACAGATTATTTGTAAAATCAGGGGCCATATGTACAAAGATTATACGAGTAGGAGTGCTGATCTAGGATCAGTTTAGCCTTTTAGCTACTAATGGATATGTTTAGGATATGGACAGGGTAAACCTGATCCTAGATCAGCACTCCTACTCTTAGAATCTTTTACATACGACCCCAGGTTATGGAAGATAATGTTGATTAGTAAGTGCTTGGTACAATGTGTCCAACGAAAATACTCTCTCCAGGGCCCTGTTCCTTGTGGCTGGCTAACTGAGTTCACCGGACAACTCTCAAGAAGGGTGTTGACATTATAGAGGGGTGTTTCAAGCACTTTCAGTGGGTGGGGTGTGAGCCTTTATACACAGATCTGGTTAACTTCAAGTTAGCCCGCGATGGAGCAGGTTTAAGATTAAGGATGTGTTGCCATGTTAAATTAGTTGGCTAGACTTTTTGCTTGCTTCAAGGAAAAGCCAGACTTATGTCAACTTATCTTATCTGGTTAGCTCAGTTTTGCCAGCTCTGAGGAGCAGGGCCCAGGTCCCCAGGTGTGAGGATACAACTATAGGTTCCCTTTCACACTCTGCTGTGATGTCAGCAGATAGCATAACTGCATATCTGCACCTCCCTGGCTTAACGGAAAAGTATGAGAACGGCCGCCCTAGATGGCAGAGCTGTGGTCTGGAAATACATTTTCCTGAGAAGTTTTGATCAGTACGGCATGAACAGCCATGGATGGGCTGCTCTGTGGGGTGCATCAAGAATGACTGTAGCCCATCATCTCTGACCACAGTTATACAGATCCGTTCCTGCACCATTATGGGTCTTAATGCAATACAACCCCATACAGTACATCTTTTCCCTCTGACATTAGCTCTGTGTTTACATCCCCCTTCCCCCTGCTGGACACCATTAGGGCTTCTAATGCAATACTGCCCATCACTGTTTCACTCTAATATAAAGAAACATCATCTCTGTGCTGAAATATTGTTCCATAAAAGGGGAAGGATAGGAGGCTGACCAAAAGTCTTAAAAGGTCCATAATGTGTCTCCAGTTTCAGTCAATAAGCACTCAAGATCACACTTTCAAATGGATATATAAGCTATTTTCTTAGCCAAACCCTCTGAGATCTTTTTGCCTTGTGTTAGCTATTGCATGTATATATATGTGGATATATATCAATGCAAAATCTTTTATAGGAAATGTTTAATCAGAAACTATGCCATTGTGCTGTCTGTGTCTGTGTTTTAATCAAGTGAGGGAGAGGAGTAACATGGTCAGCAAGCTGTGCAAGTAACCTGTAGAGATCTAGAGGTGAATGTGTCTGGGGCAAAACATTTTAATGCTATATAATTATTTTCTTTCCCATCAAGGCACAACCTAATATACACATGCACACACACATACACAACATAACTTCGTATTTAAAAAATCCAGTACAACACGTAGACAATCCAGTCTCTGTGGAGAGTGTTCTTTTTCACAAATGAGTCAATATTTGCATATAATTAGTACAAGCCAGGAATTAAAATTATCCTGAGAATAAATGAGACTGACAATGTTACAAGCGAGTGTCTATCAGTAGGCCAGAACCAGGAGCTTCTGCACACACCAAGACTGCCTTTAGGCATAGTAAACAGAGCCATTTTGACTCAGTACAGAGGTAATGCTGTGACCGCAGTGGAATTACTGCTGCCTTTGATATCATTCAATACAGCCGGCCTTTCAAAGCCTTCTCTCACAACACAGCTGCCTGCTGAGGACTGGAGAGCCATCATGACCGCACCTGTCCACCAGGCACAGTGAGGGAGAGGGGGGGGGGGGTGGAGGGAGAGATAGAGAGAAGGAAAAAGAGGGAGAAATAAGGGGGAAGGGGGGAGAGATATAGAAGGAGAAAGAGAAAGAGGGGGGATTACTTCTATTACTTTTGTTTACCATAACAATTTTCATAATTAGTGTTTCCTGATTATTCATCCGTTTACATTTACTGCTATTGCAATATGTAGAAGTGCATTTCCTGCCAATAAATCAATTAGAATTTCAAATGGAATTTGAGAGATACTATACTTTGGCGGGAGTAATATAAGATAATGACAAAAGGCACATTGTTAATTTATTCCAGGGAGACAAGTTACAGATTGTATTCAGTGAAGCTGTCCATCGTGTTCACCTTGCCGTGGAAGAGCCACCCAGAGGTCTTCCTATGTCCTCTATGGCATTCTCCTGGGGCTGTGGGCTTTTATAAAGTGCACATTGGAGTGCAGTGCGTTAGTCCCCCCATTAAGCATCGCTGGCTCCGGCACTGCTATGATTATTCTCTGCGGCTCCTCTCATCCCGGCTCCTTGGAGTATTGAACACTTTTTAAATGCGCAACCTGCTCCTTTCACAATCCTCCGCGGCCTACCGGGATCCATAATTGACCGGAAAGCTAATCTGCGTTCATTGTGTTATTTCACAGCACTGAGGGCCCTCTATGACCTGGCACATCAACATTGACACTGAACACTGAAAGACTGTGGGAGTGGAGGGGAGGATGGGGTATTCAAGGATAGGGAGAGCAGAAATGTCATTGTAGCACAATGAGAGTATAACTAATGATGGTAAACAAAAAAAAGCATTACCATGTGCCAAAAGCAGCATGCTGCCCCACACTCCTCCAAAACAATAAAGACATCTGCATGTTCCACCCACCACCCTCTGCCCACAACATTGGTAACTACTAAAATAAAGGCAACACTTCGGTAAGCTAGATGGGGGGGCTGAAATAGCCCTGACCCAGGCTAGGAGAGTCCCCAAGTTCATTGGAAAGGGGAGGGACAGGACAAGCCTCTGGTACTGGCTGTGGCCCCTGATGGATGCTCGCGGTACAACACTCATTTAAAGGATCTCTCATTTATTCAAGTGTTGCCTTTATTTTGGCATTTACCTCTCCATGGTTTTTGTGACTCGACCAGTTTTCTGCACTGGCTTAGACTGGTGGGTGCAGTAGATCTCATTGATGAATAAATAAATAAATAAAACATGGCATCTGGAGATGACATTATGGTAACTGTAATGTGTCCTATGAGCAATTTAACAAATGATTAATCTCCACTACTGTGGACAGTGCACTTACATGCAAATGATACAAAACACATTATCACTTTGAAATTATGAGTTCATCAACTTAATTATGTCATGCTTAATGGCTTTAAAAGATGAGTATCATTTGGGGCCATTTATTTTTAAGGGCCTATTTATTATACACTGTTAAAAAAACATTGATATTCATTGGTGTCTATTAATTAAGTATGCCTAGCAATAGTAAGCAACAGATATGTAACAGGTGTAAATATAAAATATCATATTTTTGAGTGAAATGATTTAGAAAAACTCTTTTTTAAGGCAAGACACCCAATAAAATGGTGATTTTTGGTCCCACCATGAATTTTCAGATTTTTCTATATTTTGCTTGATAAACATCTATTTTATCACACTGCATAATTAAAAATGGCCAAATAACAATAACTCCATTTAACTTTAACATTTTATGACATACCAATCAATGCCGATCAATCAACAATGCATATCTTTGATGGCTGTTTTCTCAAAACTAGGTTTTTAACTCATATTTTTTCAGTTATCTCAACTTGTTATTGTCACAAACTTTTATGAGATGATTCTTGGATGTATTCCCAAGATAAATACAGAGGGGATTTTTGATATTCTGTTTATTTAAGATTTTATGAGCAATTATATTCCCAGAAATAGGCAAAAATGCTTTTTTATTTGCATACAGTTACATCTTGTACGTTCCTGAAGTGTATGCAGAAAATATTCAAAATCTCCTCTGCATTTTTTTAAATATGAAGTGTCTTAACAAAAGGAGACAACATAAATGTTAGCCAATTCACTCCTATCTTGCTGTAACGGAATTTGAATTGTATGCATAAATTAGCATATTTGATGAGTGTATGCCTAATTTGCATATTTAAATCTACATTTTCAGAAAAGTGCTAATACAAAAAATGTCTATCTTTAGATGTTTAATAAACTGACCAAAGTTCATTACAATGTGACATCAGGATTTATTTATTTTCCTATACCTCGGGTGTGTCTTGCCTTAAATGTCATGTTTTAACATGGATATTTACAGCAAAATAAAATGGTTAATGTTTCCTATCTTTTAATCAAGTGTTTCAAAGATGCAGTAATACTCTGTATTAGAATATGTATTACATTTTTATCAGAAGTATAAATAACACCTTAATATAAAGTATAACCATGAGAACAGTGATTGCAGAAAATTCAACTACACTACTTTACAGAACTAAACTATAATAGCAGACTGTATATTGAGGAAATAGTTTTAGATGGCACCTGTGCAATAATTTGGTCTAAAATGCTTTTATTGCCGACTAAATTAAATGTTCTGGCAGTGCTGCTAGTGACAGTTGTATCTGAAAATGTGTGAAATGTTTGTAATAACATTTCTGTGGATTTGAACATGTCTTGACATTACAGATGATTGCCAGTTCGAGGTGAAGACAGACCTCTCTGGAATGAGGTATTAAGAGTATGATAGTGAAATGGTGAATCACAACCATGTCTCTCTCTTTCTTTCTATCTCTCGCTCTCTCTTTCTCTCTCTCTATCTCTCTCTCTTACACACACACACACACACACACACACAACACGTTGAACCATAGATAAAAGGCAGTGCTGTTTAGACCACACACAGTCACAGAGGGGTGCATCTGAAAGCCAGGAGATGCATTGAAATCAAATGTAGGCTATCTCAAGGTCAGCAAATAAATGGTCTCCTAACTGGAGTGAAATAAGTCTTAATGTTTTAATTATTTTAACATTAGCAAGTCAGCTAATTTAAATTATCTCAGTTGTTCAGGTTTCTCGTCAGGCAAAAGACTGCCTGTCCAATATTCTGGGCCTAGATGGGCAATGGACTATGATTGGCTGATATGCAAGCCTATGATGGGCAATGGGCTGTACTCGGCTGACATACAGTACTGGGCTGGGTAATGGGCTCTGTTGGCCATTATACAGGACTATAGTCAGTAATGGAACTGAGCTGACCTGCATTTTCAGCTTTGATAGGCGGTGGCCTCTGGTTGGGCATTATCCTGGACTGTGAAGTGTAATAGGCTCTGGTTGGGAGATGTTCTGAGATTGGGACCATTGCAGTTTAAGTAAATGGGTTTTGAAAAAAATCTTTTAGAAGTTCAGTCCCCTGAGCAAAATCCAATGTGTGAAAATCCAGGCCAGTGTGAATGGTGTTACAGCTCGCAAAGTCACCCCGATAGATGAGACACTCTGTCCAGCACATAACTTGCACATGACAAAGATTGAATGACCACATTTTAACAGCAATTAAATTTTGGGGGTGGGCATGATTGAAGGATCCTGCTAATAGTTTTTCTTGTTTAGTGATTGATCATTCCTTCAAAAGCCTACCAGTGAGTTTTTCTCCTAATGAGAGAGAGATTGCCTTATCATTCCCATCAGTCTTTGCACCCTCCTGTCCCTCGAGCCCATTCATTATGTGTCCTACTTGATTCTGCTTCTGGGATATTGTATGCGCTGATCACTATTGGAGGACACAACTAGGGAGACAAAGCACTACCAATGAACAACTTCTCTGTGTGCGACTGTGCTTAATTTATGGGCGAATCTCTCCCACGATGCCCGATTCTCAGCTGGAACTTTGGTTTTTAAATAGATCCAACTGACAGCCAATCAGGGATGTGAAGCTCTGTGCACAAAAACAAACATTTCAGGAAGAAGTTGACAAGTTGACAAGTATATTTGAGGCTTTAGAGACATCTGAAAGAGAGATAACTGGATTGGAATTTGGATTTCTCCTTAACATTAAACTTAAAAATAAATGCACATGTTCATTTTTTTTCTCAGAAATACAGTTTGGCAAGTTAATTTTATGGTGGTTACTAAACTCTGCAAACTGTGTTGTTGAAGAGAAAAGCTTGCATTGCATTTAAAATTAAATTGCATTTGTTAAATTTAATTACATTCAATCTGTGAGTCAATTGGACAAATGAAGATTGAATCCAGGCAAGAGAAAACTTAACATGGAGTCTCCTGACCCTCCATGTGGAATTCAGAATTCGGAAATTCACCGGAATTCACAGAACTGCAGACCTGTTTCAGAGGGATAGACTGAAATAAGACCACTTGCTCAGTGTGTCGGGGGTTGGGAACCAAAACCAAAGCAGAATTTCAGAGAATGAGGCTCCATTTTGGAAAACAAGTCAGTATCACAAGGGGAGGGGAGAGGAGGGGAATGTGGAAGCCAAACCAAACAACAAAAACCCTGTGATACATAGGAAACCTCCACCCTGCTTCCATGTCCATCTCAAACCACCTCTCTCAGGAGGAATGGTCTGAGGCTGTTATTAAACTCAGCCACAGGGCTTTGGATGTGTGTCAGTAAAAGCCTGGCTTGCTCTTCTGACCACTTGAAAATAATAAAGCCCAGCCTGACGATCTCTCTGCTCACACCAAGCCACCATCATGTTTCCGGTTCTTTTTTCATGAACCTCCAAGGGGCTTCGAAAGATCACAGGGGCTCTGAAGGGTCTCATGGCATCTGACTGAGAAGCACTCAATGTTACAAATGCACTATTAAATACACCTGGGTGCAGATGTACCCAAGGTATATTTAAAACAAAATGCTGTTAGCTGGCTTCCTGTAATGGGTTGAGAATATAGAGAAGCTGTGGAACCCCAACACTATTGACTCATTTAACCACTGAGGGCTGAAATCACATCAGAGTGACAAATAGCTGGTCCACTCAGCCTTGTGCTCAACCCCTCTCCCTTTGTCAGAAGCGATTGTCTTGCAAACCAGATTGGATTTCACGCCTCGTAGTAACTTGCTTGTCTTTACAACAAAGGAAAAGGATCTTGACCTTGCCTAGATCATTTGCTGAATAATATTTCATAGTCATTTAATGTGTCGTAAAGGTCAGGACGAGCAAATCCGGATGGTCTTCCACCTCACTAAACAAACACATGATTTTTCTCCCATGTGTGAATGATTGTTGAGCATGGCATTTTCATTAACAGGGCTGTTTTTGATGGGATTCATGTCATGAATGCAATTGATTTGCTACATGTTTGACATGTCTTTACTGTGTTTCCTGGGTCAGAGATGTGTTTGTGTGTACTGTTTGTGACACAGTGCCAAAGGTGCACTTGATTTCTCATGCTGTGAATTTGTCCTAATGCATCAGGTGTGTGTGTGTGTGTGTGTGTGAGTGTGTGTTTATCTGTGTGTGTGTGTGAAACCTTTGCCTGTAAGTAAGAACACAAACATGCACAATTCGGGATACTTCTATTAAGTGCATGTAGGGCACTAGAAGATTTATATTACTACTTTAACTTTTAGTACAAGACTAAGTACAACTTCGAGTACTGCAATTTTTCATATTTAATATCATATTCTGCCAGTTGTGTACACGAATCAGTATTTTCCAATTGTAATGATAGCAACTGTAGTGTTGTATACTGTATATACTATGGCCTACTACTGGCTAGAAGGAATCCTGAATCAGTCAATTTAATAAGCATTTAATATCTGACTTAAAATTGTACTAGAAAGATCAAGACCGAAAGATGAGAGCCCGGTGAAATTGGTACTGTGCTGGATGGGAGACAAAATCGTACCAAAACATAAATCAGAAGATGCTAACTGCACTACTGTCGACAACTTAACCCAGCAAAAATTGATTTCAGAGAGATCTAGGGGTGGTTTTCAGTGAAACGTCTGGGTGGGAGTGTGGGAGCAGCGGCTTAAATCCGGGAGACTTCTGGAACTTCCAGGAGACTTGGGCCGTAAGCTACTGTACCAGCGCCTGTTCCCTGTTCTCCCCACTGCCAGACATTGATAGAGAGATAGTGGACATCTTCTGGCTTTGCAGGCCTCAATGCACCCGGAGAGAGGCGTGGGCAGCCAGCCGTGTTGAGTCACATAATTTTGGCACGCCCGAATCTCATACGCATGTTCCGTGTATTCCAGTGTGGCATGGAGCTACCAGTTTGTGCTCACCCGTGAGATGTCACTTCAACAAAGTAACATTTCACCTCCAAATTTTCAAGCCATCGTCTTCCCCTCCCCTCGCGCCTCGGCATATATCCAGTTGGGTGTTCCACTTAAACTCAACTTGGTAGCTCAGGAGGGTAACATTCCATGAATTCCTGAAAAACTGAGCCTCAGTTGCTTTTGACTGGCTTTCACATTTAATGGAAATTCACTGAAACTGTGAAGTCATAATAACTCCCTGGCCCTTTCGTTAAGAAAATAGCTCTTGATAGCACATCCAGTGGAATTTGGATTTTTGTCCTTTTATACTGGATAAATGCCATAAAACGGGCCCGCGTGTTTGCTTTTAATCAAATGGCCTCCTTCTCCCGTGAGATGTCGGGCCGGATTAGTACATCCTCCTGCTTTTAAAGGTTGTGATATGTACACTAATTTACTGCTTCTGCCTCATATCAGCCTACATCATGGACAGCACAAGCCTGCTGATGTTTGATGGGACGAAGCACAGCCTTTATCTAGCGAGACTGCAGGTACTGTTGACAGGGGTTTCCTATTACTGTTGTAAAAGAAAACCTGGGAAAAAATAGCTTTGAAAGGCACTTTGCCTGCAAAGTGGGCCAGTGGTTAAGGAGACTTTTAACCAGCCGGTGTCATGTGGAAATCATACAGCCACTGTTGTTAACCATGTTGGAGTATGTGGAGGTATTTAACCCAAAGTAGAATATCTGTCTGTATGAATAGATCATGTGTAATGTAACGAATGTACATGTATGATTAGTATGGGCAAATATTCGAATGACAGGATATTAGAGGGATTATTCATAAAAGTTTACGGTAACTGCTTTTCGTCAAGCAAAATCCATGGCCCGGTAATTTGAACTGATTTATAAACATATCATTTACATTACATTTTAGGCATTTAGCAGATGCTCTTATCCAGAGCGACTTACACAGTTTACATTTCTTTACATCCATTTATACAGCTGGATATTTTACTGAAGCAATTCAGGTTAAGTACCTTGCTCAAGGGTACAACAGCAGTGCCCCACCTGGGAATTGAACCTGCAACCTCTGAGTTACAAGCCCAGCTCCCTAACCATTACACTGCCACTGCCAGCCCTCATATCAAGGCTGTGATTACCACCAAGAGTCAGATGGCCCTATTCTCAGCTGTGCAGTAGCCGATAACCAATTAAATTGTTGTTGAATGTCTGAAACGATGGTCTGAATGCTGCTTGGGTGGAATGATGGGGATATGGGTGCAGTCAAGAGCTCCTAGTAGGCTCCCTGGGGGAAACCTGCCACTGAAACAATCGTGTTGGGTTTAAATTGTGAAACGTACCTAGATACAGGGGGTGACTCACCCCTCAGACCAATATACGCTGAAAGAGGAGCCAGTTGTAGTTGCATAACATGTAATGCCCTAGTTACCTTAACCAAGACAAAAAGTGCGTGGATGTCAGGAGAAAGATTGCAGTTCTGCCTTTAGCTCATCACAGAGATGCAAAATGACATCTCTATTCAGATGAAAACGCTTCTTTGTGTCTTCGTATGTGACACATCATTTATCTTTTCTTTGTGCAAAACTGCGGGGCAATCTAACAGGATGCAGATCCTTTCCAGTAGATCACCGTCTTCCTCATGTACTCCTATGGCCACAATCGGAATATTTGCCATTTTCAGAGTAAATAACCAAAACGGAATGGAACTTGTTTTTTTAATTGTCATAAATAAGTAGGATAGATGTAATTACTCATTGCAAATTGAATGTGTATTTCCAAATCACGTGACACCCTGTGATGTCTTTTTGTAATTGATAATACTAAACATTTATTTAAAGTATTTTACTTCATTCTGAAATCGGTATATCAGTCTCCATAAAACAACAGAGCAGCACGGTGTCCTTTTATGAATTATTATTACGCAATATGCAAGTTATCAAATGGAGATGGCAAAGACATAAAAAACCTGCGAACAAGCAAACGGTAACACCAACCCATCAACCCATCAAAACACATTGATTATCTCAGCGCCTACTGTCACTCGACCCTGCCGGTGAGTTTTATTAATAGCCTAGCCCCTATAGCGTTTTAGGTGATATTTTGTGATGATCGTGCTACTTCTGTACGTGAATCGTTGCACTTTCACAACCTCACTGCAGACTATACACAAATGATAGCAAGTGTTGTAGTAGAATGGGCTTATAAAAATCCCCATCATTGTAGTAGACTTTTGCAGATGGCCTTGAATTGAATAAGAGAATATGTGACAGTGACCGATTTTCATGAACAAGAAAAGTCTAAAGTCCCCCAAACCGAGTGTTTGAGTGTGTTATTGCAGGAGACAAGATATTTTCAGGGATGTCTGTAGCCGCCTGAAACGTTTGAGAGAGTAAGTGTGTGAGAGAGACAGAGGGGGGGGGGGGGGCACAGAGAGGAGAAAAAATGAGAGATAGCCTGGATGAGAATTCACAGGGTAATTTGAGTGTTGTTCCAAAGCATGTATCTTAATTTAGCTTTGTCAATCAATGGCTTTGTCTTTTCCTGTTATAACAGACCTTACAAGTGCTGATATGAAATAGCTCAGAGTGATTCTTCTGATTGAAGACTCTCAACAGCTACCAGCATTGATTAATAAGGGTGAGGCTGTTAGCACTCTCCTTAAGAGATGGTAAATTGCATCAGATTTAATCATTTACAATTATGTAACACAAAGACTCACATCATTGAAACCTTGATCCACACCTCGTCTTATTTCCACTTCATTCTTAATCTATTGTTTTGTTTTTATTTGATTATTTCATTTCATGTGGAATGAAATCTAAAAATCTAAAAAGGTACTAAAAAAGTACCTGAGGTAAAAGGTCCCCCACAAATGGTCCCTCCTGAAAATATATTTAAAGTGTACCTGACAGAGAGGGCGGTTAGGTGACACTCTTTCTCAGTGCAGTGTTGTGCCCCAAAATCTTTGAATAAAATACATTTAATTAGCCATAGTGTCGCCCAGGAATGGAGGGTTACTGTTGACAGGGTACTGCAGTCTGCCCGTGCTAGCTGCATATGAGTCTGCCGTCTGCCTGTGCCAGGTGCATAAGTCTGCTTGCTGTGTAAGTAGTGCAGTCCCCTAGCACAATGACTGCCCAGCTGATGACTGCAGAGTGGAGCGGAGGCGGCTACACACATTTTTGAAGGACGTTGACACTCGTGTGCGTTCTCCCTACAAAGGCACTGCTGTGATGGGAAGGGGCAGACAGTTATGATTGGGAAATCAAAATTGGGAGAAATAAAATAATTGGGGAATAAAAAGTTCCAAAAAAACCTTTACTGAAAGATTCAGTACAATCAGACATAAAACCTTTGAGAAGGTTCAACTAATCATTGCTTGTTAAGTAGTTAATGAATTGAATCAGGTGTGGTGGTGGAATACATGGACTGGCTGGGGGTCCCAGATGAGCAGTTTGGGAACAACTTATTAAATATGGAAATGATGTCAATGCCATCTGTACTTTCAAATAAACAAATAAACATGACAAAAAAGATGATAGATGATGGTTCATCTCTTCAGTTTTTGCATGGTTTTATGGACTGTCAGTCTGCTGCTTTGGCATATGGTGCTATTCAAACGTCAAAGGAGTATTCCATTTCCCAGATTGTGGTAAATACAGCCAAAGTGAAGCAGGTATAATTACGTTCTGCACTCCACCTGTGAGATAAAGTAACTCCAAATATAGCAGGGAGTATTATGAAACAGGCCATGAGCTCCCTCACAAAAACCTCTCTGCATTTCAACTTCCGCTACACCTACGTTAAAACTCAGCGGCTAAGATGAGCAGGAACACAAGATGATGATCCTGTTATCACACTCACACACAGACTCCCCCACAAACACACACTCACACACGCACTCAATCCTGCATAAACGCAATCACACGCGCATATATAAACACACACACACACACACACACACACACACATACATACAAACAATCACCAAACACATAATTCACACACATTAAATCCTGTGCACAAACACAGTCACACACAAACACAAAAATGCAAAATAAACCCAGAACTCTGAATGCAAGTTTGAGCCATACACACTGTGGAATAGCATTTCATTTCCCAGAAGTGTAATTATTCATACATAACAGCATGCCGTGTAATGTGGAACCCTGCACATTTTAGAGCTGCAAATGTTCCCGAAAGCACAGGGTAAGGGGTACAAATATGGGAGGGAACGGGGTGATGACTGTAATCACTCTGTATACAGTGCATCCTCCCAGACATTCGTTATTAATATGTAGGAGCTCAGGGAAGCACAGATGAGACAGAAACTATTACCGCTTTTGTAAGAAGTTCCCGTACATGAAAAGATCTGCCTTCGCTCCTGTGATACATGACTTCTATTGAGAGCGGCCCCGGTGGACGTCAGCGGGGGAGGAAATTGTTCCGCAGTCAAGGCTGCGTTTCAGATTGTCCCATTCATCCATTGTTCGCTTCATAATTGCTAAATTAAATTCTTGGCTGCAAGGTTCATTCTCTACCTTGATTTTGTGTTGTATTTTTTTGTGTTTTGTATTTATGACACATTTCTAACATCTTGAACAAGGATTCTAGAGATAAATAATATTCTGGTGAGGATGTTGCTGTCCCTTGTTGAATGGTAGCTATCAATGCAGCAAGCACACACACACTCACACTCACACACAGAGGTCAAGTCCAGGGAAATCAGGCACTATAGTGTAAATAATGTAATGTCCACAGAATTGTCTCTGTGACAGGATGTGGTTGTGTTTTTATAGCACTGATGTGCCCGCTACAACTTTATGTGCATTATAAATATAGAGACAGCCATCATCATCAACCAATCAGCACTGTGATATTGCATTTCATGAGATAATGAAATATTGAATCTCGTTCTGGTTCTGCCTGTTTCTGCATGGATCTATGCCTTATCCTAAGTGCAGGCAGGCCATTGGACTGGGAGAACTTTCATTTCAAATGGGGTGGGGGCTCGTTCCTTTTAATATCTAGTGCCTGGCAGTGTAGTGTAATGGTTAGGGAGCTGTGCTTGTAACTCAGAGGTTTCAGGTTCAATTCCCAGGTGGAGCACTGCCGTTGTACCCTTGAGCTAAAGGTACTTAACCTGAATTGCTTCAGTAAAAATATCCAGCTGTATAACTGGATTGTATGTAAAGAAATGTAAACTGTGTAAGTCACTCTGGATAAGAGCATCTGCTAAATGCCCAAAATGTAATCATATAATATATACACCATTTAGCAGACGCTTTTATCCAAAGCGACTTACAGTAGTGAATGCATACATTTTCAGTATATGTGGCCCCAGTGGGGATTGAACCCACAACCTAAGCGTTGCCAACACTGTGCTCTACCAACTGAGCCACAGAGAACCACCGTAAACCACATGTAAAATGTAATGTAAATGTATTTGCCGTAAAAGTGTCCATGCTTTAGTTTTAAACGCTTTGTTTTAATTAAGAAAAGTGGTGGGGACAAAATCAGTCCTGGCAAATTGTGCTGGGGACCCGTGTGCAGCTGGACGCCCTTTTAAGTACATACACACTCATTACGAGCTTCTGAGCCTGCCAGAAGAGGCCATTGGTCACACTGCGCTACTACCACCCAAGCCAGTGTTTACAACCATTTTCTCACAAGATTATCTGAATCCCCCTCACAAATGATGCATGATTTTGTGCAGATCTGTCTTGTGCTCCAGAAGCTAAAACGTATAATTTTAAATAAAAGAGGTTTGTTGCAGGACATTCCTAACAAGTGTATTGGCAAACCAAACTCCTTGATGTGTGACAAACACTATGGGATATTTGTTGAATATTTATAACTATGCACACAGGGGGGGGGACATACTTTACAAACAGTTATCACCACTTAAAACCCCAGCAATATCTGTGTGAAACAATAGCCACTTCTATTGTATGGAATTTAATGTTCTGTGAACAGCAGTTTTTTATTCCCCTATAACGCAATGATGCTCCATGCTATGCTTGCATTTCGCTGCTTTGTTAAAGCACTCACTGTTTGCCACCTTGGTCCCCTCATTAGTTTTGAATTATCATACCTTTTTTGGCAAACAGATTGGCAAGAACAGACTGCTGTTTATGCTGTTTTCCAGCTAAAATATTCTGCAAATTGGTTCTGGGATTCTGTCGTCCCTGATAATGAAACGATCTGAACAAAAAGGAATGTCAGAAACTGATCATTCTGGTTGTCACTTGTAAATGCTCTTATTGTTGCTTCCTTGCAATGCTAAATAAGTCAGAAAGCAGATAAGAGTGAAATGATAAAGGGAACAATTCATCTTCTGTCTGCCTGAGAAATGCATGTAGTGCATTGTTCATTTGAGTTTTGAATCCTCTGCTCTTGGAGTTGATTGATGGATGTTGCTTGGCTTTTCTAAAGGAGCCCCATTGCCGGTTTTGGCAGCAGATTTCATCTGTGGGCTTGAAGTTTTCCAACTGCTGTGAGGACACAGTAAATCTCCACAGGTAAACACTGGTTAATAACAGTCTCATTATCTCCCGTGACAGCGCTCCTGGAATGGCAGATTAAAGTTGTGCATGCAAAAATGACAGCATTCTGCTTTTGATCTTCCTGCATGTTTCTTGTGACATCAGATAAATAGCACAACCGCACACTGATTATGTTCACACAGCCAAGGAGCTTCTACCTGCGGTTTAGGGAGAACCATTATAAACACTTCCGATGTGTGTATGTGTTGGGGGTTACCTGTAGGTGTGTATATGCGTGTGTGCAGGTATACATGCATGTACATGTGGGTGCAGGTGTGCATGAACAGTGGCGATTTTACCTACTGTTGGGATGAAAATATTTAAATTTTCAAATCAATGTCAAAAAACATTTAAAAGAAACTGATTTTTGAACATTGCACCCCCTGTTTTAAAACCCTAAAATCGTCACTGTGCATGAATGCATACAAGTGCAAGATACAATGTGTTGACAAAACATACATTGGCAGATGTGTACACCATATGCTTCAAAACATCTGTGAGTGTTTCTCTGTGTGTGAGTGTGAGGAATGACAGGAGTGGGAAGAATATTCTCCTTGTACGCTTCAAGAAGTCAATATTAAATGCAATTTCCATTTTAAGGCAAAGGCCGAACACATCCGGCTGTGCTGTTTGGGAGTGAACTCTCTGTATGTCGCCGTGGAGACTTGACGTAACCGCCGCTCAGCCATAAGTGACTTTCCAACAGAGAGACCTGGAAAAGCAGCAAGTTATTTTCAGCTCCACTCCATCACACATCCCCATACAAGGCCAGGTGGAGGGGCTGGAAAATGGAGGGGCCTTTTCTGTTATATCTTTTATGCATGTCCCATGTGGGCATTTGGGGGCCTTCCGCCTTGTTATTCATTAATGGTAATGACCTCATAACTCATTAACGGGTTTTCCTCACCTCATTATCTCCCCCTGCGAGCGCCTTGGCAATTCTCAGCCAGGGAAGGTGCTTCTAATTGGCCCTGTTAACAGAGAGTGATGCAATTATCATCAAGAGTTAATTAAAACGGACGGACACTGTGAAGGCCCTGACCTTCTTTCTGGTGTGCGTCTTCTGCTGGAAATATGGAACTGCTGCCCCTTTGTAGATATACAGAATGCTTTCACGACAATCACACAAATTTGATGCGAGTCTGTTTGGGGGACAGAGTTACGCCTCTGGGGGTTATCGGCTTTCCAAAAGCGTGGAGCGTGATAAACCCATTCTAACCCTTCTGGGGCCTGCACCAGCACTTTGAATTGGAGAAACGTCCAAATAAATTATATGCTACTGTAAAGGGGTATGTAGGCCTACCTGTTCCTGTTATATTCTAATAAAGATTCTAAAATACAAATGTAGGCTACGTGTCACTGATTTAACATGAAACCAAGAATACTGACTAGTCAATTCGTTACATGTCTGCATCTCGTAAACAATCAGCAGGTATCTATATAAGCAGCCTTCCAATTATCCAGACTAGAATCAGCATGGCTGACAATAAACGCAAACCAAACTGGACGAAAGACCAACAACTACTGCTGGCCGAACAAGTGAATGAAAGAAAATAAATCATCAAAGGGAAATGCGGAAGTGGCATAACCACCAAAACCAAAAAAGAAGCATGGGAAAGCATTCGCATGGAAATAAACGCGGCTTCCCACTCCTCCCGAGAACCACTGATGAATGCGAGAAGTGGTGGTTCTCTCTGCAGTCTCATGCGAGGCAAGAGATTGCAGAATACAAGCGACAAACAGCTGCCACAGGTAATACGACATTAGGCCAATCATCCACAACTAGGGCCTACACTATAGACTACACCACAATGTTTTATTCTATCATTTAATGCATTCAGCCTATATACAAAAATGAACATATGTTGTCATCCATAAATTAATCTCACTAAACATGTCACCGAAGATCATGTAATCTGTACTACATAATATTTAATGTATTCATTAGGAGGAGGCACAGCACCCAAGGAACTGTTGCCAACTGCCTCAGGTACTCTGACACCAGCATAACGGGGCTGCATAGCTGCATTTTCCCTGTGGCCAAGTAGCGTAGTTGTCAACACCTTGATCTCTGCTGTTATCTGGTTGTTTCTATTTCTTTGGTGACGTGATTGCACCTCTGACTAGCTCTACTACTATCATAATAGCCTACCCTCGCGATTGAGGCGGTACCTTTTTATGAGCTCTGTATCATTCAATATCTCCAAAGTGTTGACGCGATTGCGACAGCAGCCATTAGGTCCGGCAGCAGCCATTTTCGGATCGCTGTGAGTAGATCTTTATCCCAAAACTTAGAAGTCCTCTTGACTGCTTCTAACTTCTCCTGGACTTAGGAGCTGTTTTTAGCTCTCAAACCCTTTGTGAAATACTCTTATCCCAAAAATGTAGGAGTCCTACATTTATGAGTGACACGCCCATTATTATTCGGAGTTGCTCCTCAATTGCCGAGTTAGGACCAACTTACCCTTAAAATGCTTTGTGAATACCGACCCTGATCTTGTAAGAGCTCAGACCTCCTGCAGGGGTAAAACAGGCACAGTATACAGGTGAGATAAACTGGCAGAGAGGATATGAGGATGTGATGAGGATATGATATGATAATCCTGTCAGTCTTGACACTGTTCTCAGATAAAGCAGAAGACCCATCTCTCTGGAGCCTTGTTTCTCCCTGCAGATGTTACTTGCACTATGTATTTTTAAAAAATATATGTAAACGCCCACACGAAGTAATGAGCAACTTATGTAGGTGCATATTATGCAGTTAGATATTTACAGAGGCAGAACAGGTTAAGTAGGAAGAATGCAACAGCTGTACTCCATCTAGGATTCAAAGATCATTTTAAAGACAGGTTATTAGTTTTATATGCAATATAATCTTATGTTTTTTTGTTTTGTTAATGTTTTGTTAATTGTTGATTTTATGTCATTGCATCTCTTCTAACGTGCCCAGGAACTACAGATGGGAATAGGCAGCTCAGTTAAATTGACATTAATGCTAATGTGGATATGTTGGTTATTGTGCACTGTCCCTACTGCCAATTACATGCTTTAAATGAATGAATAAATAAATAAATAAAAGAATGAAGTAAAGAAAGTAAGTCTGGCTTACTTACCCTGTACCATTGTTGTGGACACAGGGAAATATCTGTGCCCAGGTACCCCTGAAAGTCAAAGCAGTTGAACTGAACCTGAATAAATGAAACCACCATTAGAGCTCATAACTATTTAATCATGGACGTCTCCATGTAGCGATTGTGCATAAAGGAAATTGCATTTTTTGTTAAGTTATTATATGTATTACACACACCACCAGGGCCTCAAGGCTTGCTGTTAATTATGTTTTTTTCCTCTCCCTAATGCGTGTTATTGTTCAGAATGGAGGGAAGGAATATGAAGATGGATGCTGTTTTTTTTTATTCAATGAGATTAGTTTTTTGTTATCCTTTCAGATAGGGATTTATTTCCTGCGTTTCATTAGTGTCTTGGGGGGCATCGACCTACTCAGCATAAAAATAAAGGCTTTGCTACAATGCTACAATCCCACCCAAAACACATAAGGATTGGTGTCAGCAGGCGCAGTTGATGATCTCAGGTGTCATGTATAAACATTGCTTTTCCCCCTGTATAATTGTCTAATTGTCTCAATACCTACCCCCCCCCCCCACACACAATGGTGTGGTGAGCATTCTGCTGCAAAATGGCTGCCGGGCATCACTGAGGTGGGGGCTCCACACTGGCTTTGGCTAAAGTGAGCCGCCCCCACCTTCCCCTTCCTTCACTGAAGGAAATCACTTTGAGATTTCAACAACAATTTCAACAATGTTGATGAGTTTCATCAACAATGCAAGTGATGTTTTGCCTGGATAAGCAACGGGGGGCAAAGAACTTGGCATAGTGGAGCCCCTCTTATCTCCACATGCCTCCTCCAATTCCTAAAGAAAGCTCAGTCACTGGTGGGTATGGGATCATTATATATTATGGAAAATCCCTTTTTCAATATTGTGGAAAATCTATTGCCGTTTGTGCACTTTGATCCACCCAGATTTACATTTAAAAATCACTATTTGTATATATTTAGGGTGTGGCTTGTGCTTTGGAGCGAATCCTCATCCTCTGATTGGCTAGCTGCCACAGAGTCAATCAATAACCTGACTTTCCGCTATTTAACCCTCATCACCTACTTGGCATTAGACAAAAAGGAGTGGCCAGTGGAATTTTCTTTCATTCCCCCATGCAACTCAATAGTGTAAGGGTGCAGAAAAATATTTTCCACAGAAGTGTTCAGATTAACATCAATGACATACAGGTAATTGCCAAAATGAAGGAAACACCAACATAAAGTGTCTTAATAGGTCATGGGGCCACAACGAGCTGCCAGAATAGATTCACTGTGCCTTGGCATAGATTCCACAAGTGTCTGGAACTGGAGGGATGCAACACCATTCTCTCACAAGAAATTCCATCATTTGGTGTTTTGTTGGTAGTGGAAAACACTGTCTCAGGTGCAACTCCAGAATCTTCCATAAGTGTTTAATTGATTGAGATTTGGTGACTGAGATGGCTATGTCATGGTTTACATCGATTTCATCCTCATCAAACCATTCAGTGACCACTCATGCTCTGTGGATGGGTGTATTGTCATCCAGGAAGAGACTACTCCCATCAGGATAGAAATGGTTCACCATAGGATGAAGGTGATAATGATTTTGTATTTATGGGTATTTATCTTGCCCTCTAAGGGGTTGAGTGGACCTAAACCATGCCCGTGGTTTTTGTTTTGTGGACATGGAGGAAATGGTCCTGTACATTATATTTGTTTTTTTTACTACCCCTAGTAAAGGGAAATAAAACTGCCATTCGCCCACCTAAACTCTTTTTTTCGTTATGTTTTGTCCTCCCTCTTACCACCTGGTGAGGTGGCCACCCCTGCCACTCTGCTACATGGAGCTTCTTATTTTTATTTGAATATTTGAGAGTGCACAGCCTTCACTGGTAGCCGGTTGGTAAGCCAGTGTTATGCACCTCTACTATGTTCAATATTTATTGACCTGGCCAACAGTCGCAGTCGCAAATTCAACTCTTTCAATACAAAATTTAAATATGAGCTTTCAATACGATAAGATAAGAAAATATGCTATTTTAAACACTGGGTCTTGGGAGAACCTTTAAGACTGTTTTAATCCTTATCGACAACAGTATGGATAGGGCTGGCACGGTGGTGCAGATAAGAATCCAAAATGTTCTCCCGTGTAGCGTGGGTTTCCTCCTACTCCGGTTTTTCCAAAACACAGGCTAATTGGAGAGTCTAAATTGCCCTGAGTGGGGAGAAGGACAGATGCGGGCCTCCCCTTAAGACTGAAAAATAATGTTCACCAAATCGCCAAGCTGGCAGACCAAGGTCCGTCAGTGATGGCGATACACGAAAGAAGAAGAAGAACAGTATGGATGAATTAAATAGCACAGTTGTACCTATAATATATAGGTTTTTGCTTAACCTGCTTAAACACAGGCTATACCCTGTGCTCTGAGTAGACAGCACCATAGAGACGAGTTGGAAGCTGTGGGTTTGTACGCATGGCAGTGCAGTACTTTATTTGGGTAGTACATGGGCAAGGAACAACAAACAGGCAAACAAACTATATTTAAAAAGCATGTTTTTTGGAATTAGTCGCCAGCTTGGGCACAGGGTTAGCAAAAACAGCCCCCCTAGGTGAGAGTGGGGGTGGCTGGTGAGTAAATATATTTTCTGAATGTACTAAATGAAAAAAAGAAGACAATGTGAAAAGAAATGAAGTGAAAAAAGGAAATGAAATAATACAGACGATGCAAATGAAATGATCATTAATAATTGTACCTGTTTAGGGGGGGAAAAGAAAATTGCTAAACTTGTCTTTTTTAGGACCAAATATTCAAGTGTTTTTGCATTCTTGAAAGGTCAACAGCAGGAGGTGTGCTGGGCTCCAGCTAGGAGCCTCAGGGCTATCACAGCCCCTCTCCCTTTAGGGACGTTCAGCTCCTCTCTGCCGGAGGGATGGAAGATGAGAAATGCAAGAGAAATGCACAGCTTGTGGCTGTGAGTGCTTGGCTTGCACCAGCCATACCATTCTCTCCTTCCATGCCTCTGTGGCCTGAATTCAATCAATATTTGTTTTTAACTTTGACTGACAATCAGATTCCAGCATTAGTTTTTATGTTCACCGACACAGTCCGAACAGAGGTTCAAGTGCAAAATGAACTTGTAAAAAACATCTTGTAAGTCACCACACTTCACTGACTCCCTATAGCAGCCTAGATCCAGTTCAAATCACTAGTGTTGGCATACCAGACAGCAAGGGGTACTGCTCCCTCCTACCTCCAGACACTGATCACACCTTACACCCCAGCTAGACCCCTCCGCTCTCTGACCTGAAACTAATCACTCTCTTATCCATGTTGCTTTCTGTAGCGTACGCTCACGTACCAGAGCACACCTGCTATATTCTCCCCCTCGAAACTCCTGCGGCAGCAACCACAGCCCAACCAATTACCATCAGTCGTATGATGAGTCACGGCACCAATGTAACGGAGTTGGTTCTGCCCGCAGCGAGTTTCGAACCGAGGGATCTCGACGCGACAAGAGAACGATTTAGCTCGCTGAGCTAAAGACTCAAGTCGCTAACTCTGGAAATGAATCACACTCTTATCCACGTCACTTTCTGTAGCGGACGCTCATGTACCAGAGCACACCTGCTACACTTTCATTGTAAATAATATGTACTTCCACTGTAAAAAATAAAATGTACTAACTTTTGACTCACAGCATCTGCTAAATGGCTAAAATCGAAAATATAACCATTTTTAATTGAATACAGGCCCGTGGGTAATTTTTTTATCCCCCCACACGTAATTAAGTACGTGAAACTTTTGTTGAGATAAATAAGAATCAAAATAATGGCCAAGATTGGTTCTAACCACAGTTATTTTTCTTCATTACCTGGACAAGCTCTGAGTGTGATAGACCTTGAATTTTTTTAAGCGACTATAAAAGCACCACTTAGTTAATTGAAAGTTCTGAAAAATGTACATTGTGGTTAGATTGTATCAGGGCCTCCGATGCAGTCTCCACATATCCAGATTCGTTTCTGATCTTTTTCGAGCTCAGCTCTTCTGAAGTGGTGAAACAGGGACCATATATAGTTGAGATAAGGTCGAGGAGAGTGTAAAGGTTTTATAATAGGTCCAAGGTTCAGCATTTGCAACTAAGAAATATTGGATACCAGCCCCAATTAATTTCCAGCAAGACTTACCTGAGAGTAATTTGTAGCTAGAGTGACTCACATCAATAGCACTCCCCTAATGTTGCTTTTCAGAACACTTTATTCTAGTTATTAAACCATCAACTTCACATTACTGTGGGCAGGAAGATGCATATCAGCAAGCAACCATTTAATTAGTGGCTTTACACACAAATGCGCACACGTGGGCATGTGTGCGCACACACATTACTTTCCTATGAGATTTCTAGTGTAACCCAGTGCACTGCCCAATTAAGATTCTCTTTGCACTGTCAGATTGGTTGCTGTGAGGATACATTACTACATTTTCAGTCCTTAGTGCATTAATTATTCCGAGCAAAAATAAACACATCTCTTATATTGATTAATATGCCAACAATCCGTCAGTCAAACAGCTAAACCCAGCTGCAGATACCACAAAACTAATGACAAACTACTAATTTACGACAACGGAAAAGCAAGTCAGACAACCCTTAGGCCGCATTTCACATTTGACAGATAAGTCAATGCAGTTGACTCAGTGAGCAATCTCAACGAGTTGCAATTTTCTCATGGCATAGTTTCCCTGAAATGGGTTTTTGAGAAAGCACGACAACGACAGTTAGCTTTATCCTATACAAATCTGTCCATAGAGCACAATACTAATCAGAAAAATTAGACCTCTTAATTTTTCCATTTTTGTAGTCCTAATCATAAAGCATGTCCAGAATTCCTAATATTGATATGCAAAGTCTATATAAGAAAGATTAGTTTTCTTGGTCTTTAGCTCAGCCAGAAAATCATATCTCTTGGTACACACACACACACACACACACATACACACACAAACACACTTTCCACAGAGACTGAAGTAATATTCCCCAAATTAGCTGCAAGGAATGTGAGCACTGTCCTGTGTTTTAGGAGTCTTCACTGAGGTTTCCACCCCAGTCGGCACCAGTTAGTTTGATACAGTCACAGGGCCTAAATCACAGCACCGTTCTCTTCACAGATTTCTCTGACACATTCCAGTCTACTGAATATGCAGTATTTGATATACGCTACATCCGTGAATTATGACAGAGATATAAAATAAGGAGCCCTTTTAAATTCCCTGCCACTAGCATCTTTTATTTGTATGCTTGTAATCTGATTTAGTAAAAATGTAAGAAGCAAAATGCTGAATTCAAGACTGTGAATTACTGCGTGACAGTCTCTTGTCCTGATTCTCATATCACTGCTCCTTGCACAATTTAATATTTTAATCACATGTATTATTTGAATTAGTTCATTTGAATAATAAAATAAAAGGGATCATGTCCTTACCAGTCTTTCCCCCTCTACTTTACATAAATAACAAAATTTACTCTGATGGTGTAAAATAGAATTTCCCTTAAAATATGTATTTCTTTCAGGTAATATACATATGATCACATTCCTAGAAGATGCAAGAGTGTGTAGGCATTCTGTCTTATATATTTTATTTATTTGTTTATTTATTATTATTATTTATTTGTCTTATAATATATATTTTTTAAATGACATGAGTAATGATTTCAAACTGCATGTGTACACTTTTTTAAATACCAATTTATGTTTATTTTCTCCAACAACAAGGGATTTACAATTGTCGTCCTGTCCAATCACTACCCCTGTAAAAATGTGAGACCACAGACTTGCACATACATCCTTGGAGACAAGCGCAGGCAGCTGGCATTTCCTTTCACTCTGCGATCCACCAACTTCATTCCTCTCATTTATTAACACTATTGAACAACTCAATAATTATCAGACAGTGGAAACAGTATGAAACCTTGGTCTTAAAACATACGACATGCTGATTCACTGTCCTCTTGCATGTCATCATCCAATGGCAATTTCCAGCTAATTTGAAAAGGCTTTCATCACAGGGCTGCCATTAGGGCAGATAATTCACTACAATGGACATTTTTTCAATGTAATTTTTGACATTCGCACAGCATGTTGGGGTGCTGCAGAAGTATAGTAAAGTGTTTAAATAGGCTAGGTCCTTGTTCCTGCCCACACAGGCCCGACCAGCAGCGCTGCAACTGTATGGAAGGTTAAAGAAATGCAAGAGGCGAAGCCGGCTCTTGCCATCTTTCCTATAAAAAAAGAGTAATATCCATTAACTGACAGGCCAGGTGCCGTGGGAACACCTGGCAGTGTGGTTCTGTCCACTCTGTTGTTATCAGGTGTCTCTGTCTCTGACTATGTCTCTTTGTTATCAGGTGTGGAGAGCCTGTCAAACTGAAAGCACAGAGCAGCTTGTTCACAGTATCTTCAGAACAGAAGTAAAACATAAGCTAACTTTGAAAATGTATTGTACACTGGAAGGAATGACTGCTACAGGAAACGGAAGGTGGGTGGAATTTGTCGAGAAATGGGATCAGATAATGCACCATGAAAAAATAGAAAATGAGGGGATTAGCTATTGATTTAGAAGCAGAAGAAGTGATGTCTATGTTGACTTCAAGTGACATGGTACTCTTTTGTGTAATGTCTTATATTATTCTTTTTTCTGTTCTTTCTGTTTGGAATGTTCTTTATGTTTTCACTGGGAGGAAGATGGCTGGAGGGGGTACCAGTAGTATGCTCCTACTTGGATATGAACTGTTGATTACTTTGTGAAAATAAAAATTTAAAGAAGATTTTTTTAAAACTAAATATGAGGGGAGTGGGGGTGGAGGTGGGCAATAAACAAAAACAAGAGAGCAGTTTGTTCTCCCTTCTCTCACATGATGAGACTCACACCCACCAACTCTTCTATTCTGTAAAGTACCATTGCTCTCTGGTATCCGCCAAAACTCACCGTCCACTCTGTGGAACATGGAGAGGGAGGAGGCTAATGTGCTGCAATAAATGTCAACCTTTTTTATTCAGCCGGAAATGTGCTTAACTATGCCACCCACACACACAGACACATGCACCACCTACATACACACAACGCATAAACTTACAGAATATACACTCTGTCTATCACTCCCACTCTCTGATGTACAAACACACCCACAGTGCTTCAATGTACAGAATTAATCTACACACTGTCTATTGCTCCCACTCACACACACAGACACACACAAACACACACACACACAGTGCTTCAATGTACAGAATATATCCGCTCTCTCCATCTCTCTCCGACTCTCATCTCTTCCAAGATGTTTGCACTGTGTCACGTCTTTCCTCCTGAAATTGATTAATCCCATATTAATGAAATTATGTATGGCACACAGACACAGATAAAGGTTGAACTGAAACAGAAAGATACAAAAACCAGCAGCTACATATGAATAACAACTGTGCAGAAAAAAGGACAATTATTTTCCATTACACATACAGGTAACTGCCAAAATAAAGGCAACACTTTAGAAAATGAGTAATTGGTGCAGTACCACAGAATTTCAACTGGTGCAGTACGACAAGTGTCCGCCAGGGGGGGGACCTGCCATGGCTGGTACCAGCGGAGAGGCCTGACCTTCCCCTTTCCAACGAGCTCAGCTCGAGCACAGAAAAGCTTCCCTGTGGGAAAAACGAATAGGCGAGTTCCATCTCGAAGGAAGCAGTTCATTGCTGGCCCCTGGGTAGTGGCTGGTCCCGGACAGCAGGCTCATTGGGGAGGGTGAATTTAACAACTAGAGGGTACAATTGGCCACCAAATTGGGGGCACACACTGCCAAACAACAGCAGACACTTTAAACCGATGGTGCTTTCAATTTATTGGCTTTTTCTTGCAAAACCCAACGAGGCAACATATGTACTGTAGACATCGCAGTAAACTGTATTAGATGAGAACAGTGGAGGATCCTGGCATAGGCGACATAGGCAGTCGCCTAGGGTGGCACGCTGGCAAGGGCCACACGCACACAGCTCTCAATATACAGACACAGACTCATGCTCATTTCATCTCACTCATCTGTGCTCAGCACTACGCTAGCATCGGGCAGGCATGATGTGACTTTTTTGTCCCACTGCTTCTGCTGTCTGTGAGCCTATGAAGTCTCCTAGTCCTCACCTGCTAGAATCTTGAAGTGGGGGAGGGGTGAAGGTCAATAGCGCCTCTCAAACTCACACTGTATAGCACAAGTCAATCAATGAAATCACAAAATAACATTGCAACCAAATGTGCACCTGCTCACGTAACACACATAAGCAAATGAAAATTATATCTCAATAGCCACTGATATATAACTGCAATTGTTACTCACACAAACAATCGTATCACACACACATTGAGGTACGTTGCCAAAATGAAAAGATCAAAGCCTTTGGGATTTCAGTTTAGAAAAAAGAGAAAATAAGAGGAGAAACGGGCCAAATATAAAGGTATTCGTTATGTCATCTCATCATGAACATTATGTTACGTTTTGAAGTAGTCTAGTAAATAATCGTGCTAGCTAGGTAATGCATTAATTGCTAAACTAAAGTTAATGCTAGCTAGTAGCTCAAGCATTTAGCTAACATTACACTGGCTATAATGACGCTGAACTTTCTCAAAAAAATGCCTTTCTTGACTATCATCATGAACATTTTCTGTGAATTTTTTGGGGGTAATAATAGTGCTATACTGCATCACTATGAGCTTACTACTAGCTAGTCAACATGCATATAGTCTAGCTAAACTTTATTTTATTTATCTCTCTCTCATCTCATCTCATCTCATCTCATTTTGTTGCTGAGTCAGTGTGATATCTTGAATATAACCTTCAAATGCATATTGTAGACCCTTCTGTCTGCTTCTATCTGAAATCTCTTTTTCTATTTTCCAAAAATTGGACAATATTTCTCCAGGGAGTGCAGTTAGCGGCATTGCGAGCGCCATGCTGGCTCCGAAAGCTTGACGGACGAAGGGTCAATTGGCAAGCCTCGGTTTGCTGTCAAATGAACCTTTATTAGAAAAAATAAACATCAGCACGATTTATTTTCTTTGTCCTATGTTTCTGCTGTCTTTCAAGGAACCTAACCAGCGTGAACAAAATCGATAAAATAAGGACTATACACAATATATGACTCCGTTTTCGTCTATTAGCTAGCCTACCTATTGGTTCTACCCGACTCCTTCAATTAAAATAATGTTTTTCTTATCTCGAATGGTCGGACTCTGTGCGTATAATGTGAAACCGGCTTTACATTATTGCTCACAATCTCATAGTAGGTATGTTACAATTCCCGTAAGCAGCGGCGGTCTAGATGTGCCTGTCCCTGTGCGAGCGATTACGAGAGACTATGGCCGTACCCCAAACATGCAGGCTTTTCAAGGGCTGTCGGGGTTTTTTTCACCATATGTCTGCGATATAACGTAATTGAAAACTCGATCCTCTATCTTGTTTCCGAAATTTGATAAAACATTGCTCGGTTTGGTCATACGCTACACTTCAGAGTCAGACTCGTGTTTAGTGCTTTCAAAATGATATATCGCAAGTTCAGGACTAAATAAAAGGTATCCAGGACGTTAATTTAACATTTTATCTTGTTTCTGGTGAAATTTCGCGCAACATGTAATTATGTGATTAATTGATTATGTAATGTAATTTCAGATAATTCAAATTAATATATATCATATCTTTTTTATAATGCTTCAATCTGTAATTACTGAACATTTCATGCAATTGTCTTTATTTTTAAGAAAGTTATGGCCATTTATGTTATTGGATCACAGCTTTTGTTTCAAGCCCATTGAAAAGCAATGGGGGTCAATATGCACATTTTCGAGTGTTAAAATGACCATAACTTCCTTAAAACTTAACACATGAGAGTGAATAAGGTATAAAATTAAATGTATTTTCATGCTCTATCTGGTGGGATAAGTTTCGATTTATAACATTTCAAAATGTTGTAACATACCTAATCATAGAGATGAGAAATAAGGTAGCCTATACATCTCCCATTTTTAGCATTTTAATCAAGAAAAAAATATTAAGGATGATTTGGCACACTCTTATTTACATGTGAATTACGATGGCTGTGCAGGACCTTTATCATCCCCTTTTGAAATTTCGGAGAGGACAGGCTAATTTGCATTTTTGTGTTATGTGTTGCAAAAACGTCGTGTGGGCTCGCCATTAGATCATATACAGTCTCAGATAGGAAGTGGCCGCGTGTCAGCGAAGCGCGGCTCAGCCAGCCACAAACAGTCATTCGCATTTGATGTATGCGCTTGTCACTGTGCTAATGGCAAAATCATGGCACAAGGAGAGTCCAAGCTTGGTTGAGGTGGCAGTCTCGTTTCTCACCCATTAGGGCTAATGGGACAGATGCAAGAACCGCTTTTACGCACAAAATCGTTCGTAAGTCACTCTGCGAGTGATTTACGAGAATTTGCCGCATTCACCAATTTTCTCGTATTTAGAATTTTCTCTTAGGTACGAACAATATTTATGAGTGGTCCAGAGCTGTCGTACGAGTCATACGTACAATTTGCCTGCCGTTCTACAAAGCAAAACAACGTTGTTTTTGACTAATGGAGTCTATTTCGTTACTTAGAACTGTTGAGTTTGAATATACAGTGGCACCTCGGCCCACAAACTTAATTCGTTCGTTGACTCCGAAATAATTTTTCCCATTGAAATTAATGTAAATCCAATTAATCCGTTCTCCAGCCCCAGAAACACTTAAAAAATTTTTTTATGGGTTTATGTGTGGCAAAAATATAGAAAGGAATTAAAGATAACCTTAATTATAGAAAAATACATTAATACTAAAATAAAACATAATAATTGTTTATAACACGAACACCACTCTCACGTTTAGCTATTATTTCCTTCTTCGTTTCTACTGTAATACGCTTAGGCTTCTTAACACCACTATCAGTAGCACTTTTCACTTTCTTGGGAGCCATAATGAGGGCACATTTAATAAAAATAGCACAAAAAGAACGTGTATCAAAGGAGAACACAACGACGAACGATGTAAACAACGCTGAGTACTAATCACAACTGACACTATCCACGACGCGCTACGGCGAGAAGCCCGCGAGTTTGTGTGTTTGTGCGTTCGTGCACCGAGGGCTTGTTCGCGGGCCGAGTGAAAATTTGTTCGGAAAGTGTGTTCGTGGGCCGATTTGTTCGTGAGTAGGGGCGTTCGCGGGCCGAGGTTCCACTGTATTGTGGCGAGCATGCGTTGGGTGGTGTATCAAGGCGCGCTACCGCTTCTCCGGTCTCCGGCCTTCTCTCCTCCCTCGTTTTCCATATCCGGCAGAAGGACTCTTTCATCTCCGCGAGCGAGCGGGGGTGCTCGGCCAGGTCCATCCCTCCCTCGAGCCGGCGCTGCATTCAGAGGATGTCGTCGCTAATGGCTCTTACTTCCTGTTGATACATGCCCTCTTCTGACACCAATGTGGCGAGCATGCGTTGGGTGGTGTATCAAGGAAGGAGACAGAGTCCAGGTAGAATGCAAAACTGGCTACACGGGTAGCCACTTTACTAAAGAAAGTGATAATTACCCATGCTCCATACACCGCTCAGCTATGGGTAATATCAGTGGCAAGGATCCGTGTTCCATACACCGCACAACTCCGGATGCTGCCTAAAATGGAGGTCTTGCTGGTCTACAGAGTCCTTAAAAGGACACAAGAGACCGTCAAAATGCCTTCCGCAGATGTCGCAATCAGTCAGACAGTAACAGTCCACTTCATACATAGCTCGATTAACACTCTCTCTCTGGAACTCGAGAGATGGCACTATACACACAGCGCGTTCTGGTCGCTAACACAACACAGTTCTTCTCATTAACACACCCAAATATTAAATGGAACATTTTAACAGTTAAACTGGGGGAGACGCTCAAAGTTACAACAGCGCCTCCCCCACAATGCACCACGCACACATTTTAATAACAGGTGACCTCGCAGGATCGCTACAATATAAATTACATGATAAATGATAGAATTCATAATGCATAATCATTTTGAGAGTATCCTGTTTGACAATTGTAGGCCTATATTTGACTGTTTTCTTTTCAAATTGTAGGATAATATCATTCATAATTCATTAACATAATTATATCATTATCATTCGTTTCAATTGTGGCTATTGAGGCTATGGTATAATACTACAATATCTTGGAAGAGAGCGCGTCTTTAGAGGGCGCGCTGATCTATTTGCAGAGACAGACGAATGGCTAGTGTCGCGTTTTCGGTTACCACGGGGATATCCGTTGCAACACCGGACAAGGCAAACTCCTCAATTATGGCACGTATTCGGTCGTCGGTGTGCGTAATGGAGACTTCCTCCTGACCCCCTCCTTTTGCAGTCGTAGTCTATTGAAACTCAAACGTTTCTTTGCAAATGCTAAACCTAATTTCGATAGAATATGCACCTATTTTTTTCCACTGTGACATTTTAAGTTTGACGGAGGGCAGACCTGATGAGTACATAGCATTCAGTTAACTAGTTGTCACAACCCTCGACAGTCAGGCAGAGGTGGCGGTGTGGCTGTTATTTTTTTTCTTTTAAACACATTCCATTTGGTTTTAGACTAATGTAGATAATAGATTTGCATTTACTTCATCTTTTATACTAGCTAATTCCTATGCTGTTTTCCTCTCAGAGTTTTCTGACTTTTATCAAACCTAGCAGTTATGGCAGATAAAGTTGTGATTATAGGCGACTTTAATATTCATGTTGATAATGAAAATGATTCTCTAGACGTTTCTTTGAGTCGCCTCCCTAAATTTTTCTTCTCAGCTGCCAATGACTTTAAACAAGCTATTTCTAAATTAGAAGTATTTTATTCTGCCTGGAAAGACAGTCTGGTACAAATCAGGTCAATCAAAATTTCTTTTTGATACATTTACTGAAAGAACCTATTTACCAGGACAGGGTCCTTGGTCTTGAGTTTTTTTTTTCTAAATTGTTATGTTCCTGTGATGCAGAAAATCTCAGTAACTACAGGCCAATTTCTAATCTTTCTTTCTCTCAAAAATTCTAGAGAAAGCTGTAGCTCAGAGACTGACTTCGTTCCTGACATCAAATGACATCTATGAAACTTTTCAGTCAGGATTTAGGCAACACCATAGCACTGAGACTGCTCTTATTAAAGTTGTCAATGACTTACTGATATCAGCTGACTGTGGATGTGTCTCTATTCTTGTGCTTTTGGACAGTCATAGACCACCAAACTCTTCTGAGCAGATGAAAACCTAGTTTCGTGGACAGGCACTCTCCTGGATCAGATAGATATCAATTTTCTTTGACTCCAAGGTTCTGTTTTGGGGCCATTATTGTTCTCTTTACATGTTGCCACTTGGTGATGTCATTCGTAAACATTTTTTTCAGATGACACACAATTATACCTATCAATGAAACCTGATGCTGTTTTAAAGACATAAAAGACGGGCAACAGATGATACTGCAGAAGAGGGTTATCTGTTAACTGCACAAGTAATTTTTTCCCACTCCTGAGGGTTTTAACAGGTCCCATCTAGATTAATTCCACTGTTGACGCTCTTAAATAGTATGTGCTTTCAGTTAATTATTTAAGATAGTAGATCGAATATCAAAAATACAGCAAAGCTTTTTCTTCTTGGTTTTGTTCGCATCTCTTTAGTGCCAGATTATTATGAATGACTTTCCTATTAATGCTAATTCACAAATCACATGAACGCGCACTCATTTAAGAAGACTTAGCATTCAGCATGTTTACGTTGTCATTTGCGACAATTTTCTGAAGTTCCGAGGGTATGCTGAATCTGACGATTTTGCACAAGTAAAGTCACCTTGATTCCACTGTTAACGCTCTTAAAAAAGAATACAGATAGAGAAAGATACGATAAAAATACGAAAAATGTTCTTGAAACATGAGGGCGAGAAAGTGTACGAAAATGTTTTGCTGATTGTCTTTGCTGATTGGCGCAGTACAACTCACGCTAATTTACTATGGTCTGTCCCTTGGGTTGCCGCCACGCCTGCACCTCTATTGTTCTGGAGAGGAGGTTTCTGAATGCGAGTTCACAGGTCGGCGTCAGTGATGATCGCACAGGGATTTTTTGTTGTTGCTCGCTACGGTGATGTTCACTCATGCTCCTGACACGGTGTATAGCTGCACTAAGTAGCCTATATTGTATTTGTCTTAGAGAAACGTGAAATAGGCCTACATTCAATATACATTGATGCAATACAGAATGTTGGCAATGTATATTGTAGTCTGAACGAATATGTTTGGCTATAGTAGGCCTATACAGTTTTGGTGAACATATAGGACCAACTACAACAACATTTAGCATGGGTATAAATAGCGAGTTGATGTATATTGGCCCACTAGATTGGAACAGGAATGGTCGTTCTCCGGGAATAAATCAACATAAGATTGAAAAAGAATAAAAATATAGGCCTAGCTAGACATAAAATTAATACATTGTGGAAAATTCACTGATTTCAATATCATCGTGTTATAATGTCGAATATGAAAATATATTCTAACGTGGAATCGTAAATCAGTGGAATCTGCCACTGAAACAGCGGTAATCTTCCAGAACACAGATTACTTGGTGTTGAATGGTAACAACACAATGGCACACCTCGGGTTTGTTATGCAAGGGCTGTCTATAATCTAAATTTGGATCTATTTTCTGCTTCTCGCAGAACTGGACGTTGATTGGCTGATGTAGACATGTGGCGTGACAGTTAATTTGCCACAGGTGAGCTATTTAATGCAGAATATGCTGTGTCGATCGTTTGGCTGTCATACTAATTTAACTTGAAGGCACTTGTTTGTATGCCCTTGTTTCTGTTGTTTTGTTCGGATAATCACGATTATCTTTAAAAAAAGTGGCCCTATTTGGTCGACAAATGCTGACCTTTTTAAAAGGCAACTATGCTAAACCTCACACTGTCAGGGCAGATTGCTGCCGATGGAAACTTAAATTTATCCATGATGGACAGTCAAAGGCTTTTGGAGTTATCTCATCGACCCTTAAAAATCGGTATAATATCAGTTTTGGGGATTATAATCACATTAGGAAACATGGCTGTTATTGCGGTCATAGCTTCTTCTGTGACCGGGTGGTCAAGAAACTCGCGGTACTTTCTGCTCTCCCTCACCGGAGCCGACGCAGCCTTTGGACTAGTTGTCATGCCTCTGAACCTCTGCGTGAGTCTAGTGAAGGACTACAATGATGGGCCTGATCCGTTCTGTCACGTCGTGGCATTTTTCACCTCTGTGATTTATGCAACTTGCATGTACACCCTTGCCAGCATAAGTCTTGAACGGTATGTGGCGGTGTTTAACCCTCTGAAGTACTCCTCGATGATAACAAGAAAGAGGACGCTGCTCTTGATAGCTTTCGCCTGGCTATTTCCACCTGTGCTGCTTTTACCGATCTCTTTTCCCGACGGGATTATCAAGGTGCACTTCTCCACGGCCTCTTTGGTCTGCAACCCCTCTTATTCCAGCAACGTTGTATATTCTTTGACTTTAACCGGCTTGATATTCTTACCATGTTCGACCATCATGACCTACGCAAATCTTCGGCTTTGGTTGGCAGCAAAGAGACAACGGTTAAAACTTAAAAAGCATAACACAGGTGGCCGGAACAGACCTGACGTTGCCTCTCGTGTACTCATTCCCGTGATGACTGTATACTACACTTGCTGGACGCCTTGCATGGTGACTATCCTGTACAATGGTGGGTAACAATGATGTTTTATTAGCCTATAAACGTAGTTTTTTTTTGTATTACAATACTTGCATTGTTTGCTATATGTGCTGCCCTCTTAGAACGGAAGGTAAACGATTTACATGGTCCTGCTAAATGGCTAAGAGATGTTTCCTGGACATTGTTGTATTCTCTTCAGTGACGGTGGATTCTTCAGTAAATCTCCAAAGTTACTACCTGCATTTTTCTCTTCTGTTATCCGTCCAGTGTTAAATTGGCAGCATGCAATACTGAAAATGTTGAATGTACAATTCAAAACTTTAAATCCATTATAATCTGTAATCTATATTCGAGTTCACTGGATTGCACATTCTTCAAGTTATGAACGGGTTTGACTCGAGATCAATTAACATTTAGTAAATTTCAATTGGGAACTACATAAAGGCATCCTATATAGCACAAAACAATAATAATAATAAAAGATATTGGATCAAAAAGCGAATATCTTTATATTTAAATAATTCATAAATATCTTTAAATTCATATCATTTGGTACTGTACAGTAAAAAGCAAAGGAATGCCCGCACACTGTTGGATTGCTCCCAGTGTGATTTAATGTGCTAGTACAGACAATGTTTTGACCAGAGTATAGTCTTTAACCAGATCATTTCTTTGCTTTTTACATTTATCTGTTTTTGCCTGGCACCCGTGCAAGCTTTTTTGGGTGTGCATATGCCTTTCTGAACCTGCTGCTGTACAGTTCCTTAAGTGGTTGCCAATGGAAGTTTACAAATGCTAATTGGTCTTGAGTCACTGGACTGAACTTGCATACCTTTATTTTGTCAGCATACTGACAAACAAGTGTATGGTGGTTTTCTCCCTAATGATGAACTAATGATGTATTTGTGTTGCTTTTGTCTCAATTTCAATATTATACATATACATAGAAAATCCCCCAAACTATATTGTTACTTAGTTTGTGGAAGGGAGGGGCCAGACCTTCTATAAATAGCTAAGGGAGGGTGTCTTTGTGCTCAAAATAAAACGTCAACAAGAGGCCTTGTTTTTTATCAACATACTGGTGCCAGTGTCCCCCAGCAACAAGCCTCATCTTATCTTTCTCTAACTGTGATTGTCCTCTTTTGGATATACTCCAAACAACCCCCACAGCCTTCACAGGTAACAGAGTTCCAGAGTGGGTGGAGTTTGTGGCCGTGTGGCTTCCCACAGCCAATGGCTTCCTCAACTGCATCTTCTACTTCTGGATCAACCGGAGCTTCCGCCGGAAGTTCCGCCTCCTAGTCCAGAGGCTGTGCCAGGTGCTGTGCCCGCCAATTGGCAGGAGGCTGGGGTGCACAGTACCGATGTCGATCCACGTGGTGGCCGGCGTCTGGGACAACAACAACTCCCTCCAGGAACGATCGTCCAGTGTGTCCTCCACGTGCACCCTGCTATCTCCACGTGCACCCATCCTGGTCAATGAAACTCATATGTGAGCAGCCATCATGGGGCAAGGTGGTGCTCTCTCCTTAAGAGTCCTGACACTGAGAAATGGAGCCTTGGAGCACACTCTGAGGGGACGGAGAAAGGGGTTACAGTGAGGTCACTGTCCGGTGCGCTGTCTAGATGAGATCTTCACAGGATGCTGCAGTGATCTGGGTCTGCTTGGCCTTTGGAGACATTGTAGGCAATGAGGAAAAAAGATTATGTTTGGTTGTGTGTAGTTGTGGGAGGGTGGTGGTACAAGACATACAGTTAGGCTTGTTGTCTTGTTGTCTGCCCCCTCCCCCCCCTTTCCCCAAGGTCATGCAAGATAGTGGCTGCCTTTTCATATCCTTGAACAGTTTTAGTTGTTTTTGTTCCTTTTTAAAAAAAGGGAATTGATCCTGTGTCCTGTCATATCAGGGTAGACTGCATCCAACTTGTGATCAAATTATACCATGTATACAGTGCAGGTATGATTATTTATTTTATTTTATCCCATTTCATCCTCAGGTCTGTGTTACTGTGTACATAATTGGTCTCTGTGCACCAGCAGAGAAGGCCTGCTTCTGACACTTTTTAGTTTTTTTTTTATAGTTCGTACATCACATCTGACTTGGTCAAGTTTCTTAAAGTCCACACCTCACTTGCCATCTTGTGTAGTATCTTACAAAACTTTTAAGATAAATTAGTTCAGGATTTATTTACAGCCTGCCCTTTAAGTAATTATATATGTATCTGTTTTTGTTATGAAATTGATATTAAGTAAACATAAATTAATGTATGTGCACTTTAAGGAATGTGGTTTGGCTCCTATTTTCAGTTCTTAATGCAGTAGAGAGGTTTGAGACTGGATGTTCATTTTGATTGGAATCCAGGCCTTGAGGCATTCTATCCCTGTTTTCAATCCTCAAAACCTGCTTTGTGAAAATATTATTTCAGCACATATTCATGTCAATTAACATGAGGACCCTTCCCAAGTGTCCACTGTTCGTCATTGCATGCATTCTCCAGTTTTTCCTTTGCTGGCCAGAGAGAATGCCAAGCACTGATGCTTATGGGAGGCGGCCTTAGAACGCAGGAGTGCGGTTGGTCTGGAGCAGAACGGCAACAGCGAAACATGTTGGGTCAGTTTGGCAAGGTCAACCTTTTTAGGTGGCAAATGTAGCAGTTGCATTATAACTTATGCAGAGGCAAAAAAGTGCAATTGAGGCGTGATATAATTTGGAGGTTCGTGTATCCCTTGTTTTGACAGGCGTGACATTCCTCCTCGCTCCTTGCCATTGTAGGGCTGACCAATCCCCTGTAACATCTTCACCCCGACAGTGTGTTGAAAGTCAAACAAAAGCATTGTTTTGCACCTATTGTAATGAAAGTGTTGATTTAAACAATATGAATTCCTAAGTGGGTTAATGGGGCTGAGAGTTGGCGACCACAATGGTGGTTCACTGTACTTTAAATGAAAACGAAATGCACAGTATTGTTTTTGAGCATGTCTCTAGAATATAGGTAGCATTCCTGCCAGCTGAAAGCTGTATGATACCTGCTTGTCAGAATTTTAAAGCTTTTAACCTTACAGTATTCAGTTGCAGTTTATCAGCTGTTACGGGATATAGGCAAATGAAGACTGGGATAATTCCATCGGGATCCATTGGTACTTTAAAAATGAAGATATGTCAGTATTAAAATCTGCCTGTTTTACCCAATCAACAAAGGTGTGCATTTAATAAGTGCTTTTTCTAAGATTGTTGTGAAATACACTTTGTATATATTTAAACTTTTATATTGTTTATAAAAAAAGGAAAAACTGAAGAAAAAAAAAAATGCTGAAAGTGCTTGTGTTTGTTTTGCTAATGGTTGAATTAATATGGGAAAATAAAGCTTAATGCCATAGTTTCATTTTTTGTCTCCTTTCTAGTGATTTTACAATTATACCATGGTGTAACTATTCTTAAAGATTATAATTCCTTCTGTTTCACTGGCAGTGAACCTTTTGTATAAACATGGTGGCTATCCGCATATGACTGGAACATTTGTAAAATCCAAAAAAGCATTTTATGTGTTACCTTTTGTGACACAAGTTTTGACGTGTTGCATAAAAATTGAGTATTTTGTGGTTCATTGTGCATCAAGTGAATCTTTTGGAAATGTGGTTTTGGATGTATATATATATATATATATATATATAAAAGATGATAATTTAGAACAGTGTACTTAATTGGCTGTTTAAGTTAAAATGTTTGAATATTTGCCATATTCACTAATTCATTTATGGGAAGCATCGTAATGCTAACCTTGTGGATGGATGTATTTTCATATCTGTAGTCGACTCCTGATAATTGCTTATATTCAGGTCTGTTGGGGCATTATGCACAAGAGGATGCACATAATGATAAGAGCAATAGGCAAAGTCAAGTGGGATTAGTATACTACCAGCTGCACACCATGCAACAAAACAGTCTGTGCAGTCATCAACTTATTTGACATTTTTTTCGATAAGCACAACGCTCTTTTATTGAGTCTCTATTTTCAGTTGCTGAATGTCAGTAGGTGTTTTAAATAATCGGCTTAAGGGTAGAACAGGTTCTGCATAATCCATCGCTTTCCTCCAACTGCACAAGAAAATTTGGTTTGGCAAAGCTTTAATTTCATTTATTGTATTTGCTCTTTGTGAAAATGTATGAGCATGGTAGAAGCTGGTCTTTGACCCTTGGGTGGGGGGGTGTTGAGACTTAGAAAATGAGAAATATTTGGGTGTATGTATAATGCGTGTGTGTTTAAAATAATATGTATGATATGTGTATTGGTGTTGCAAGCTGTACTAAATGCATTATTGTCCTTCTGTGTAATGCATGGTATTTTAACTAGTTCATCTATGGTCAGAGGGTTGTGAAATGAAGGGCTTGAATGAGTTCTGACCTTGAAATAGTTTCTCCCCAACATTCCTTCATATGCCCTTTTCTCCCTCTAAGGCCTGGACACTCTGTAACCATGGGTTGAGCTGCCTCTGTACAAAATGAGACCTGGAGGCTTTGTAATATTTGGAGGACTCAAACTGAGATGTATATTTAGATTTTTTAAATTAAACTTTGAATTTAAACTTTTCTTTTGAATTCTTGAGGACAATGTCATTCTGTTTCTATTCAAGAGGATTTTGTGAGGCTGCTGGGTGGCTCATACTTTTAAGGAACTGTTCTGGTGTGTGGATGAGCCCTAGCATGCTCTGTTGTCGAATCCAGAGTCTGCCAGTGGCGACATGTGGCCTCCCGCCCCGAAGGGGTGATGCACAATAAGCATCACCCAGGGAGGGTGGGTGGGGGGGTGGGATTCAGTTGGCGAGATTGTCTCTGTCTCATCATGTACCAGCAACCCTAACTGGTCAACCGGTGGCACCCACAGTCTGCCTGTATAAAGCTACACATAAAATGTCTTCCTCCGACTCATGACTGCACAGGCTTAACTTGAGTACTGCGGTGTGAAAAGAAGTGTTCTTGTCTATGAACTCAGCAGAGTTTGCAGCGAGGATGGCATTCGAAATTGGGTGGAAAAAGGGAAAGAGGAAAGTGTATTTTGTGGTGTGTTAGCTACAGACTTCCAATAAACTGCACTACAGCACAGCCAGGACCGGGGACCATAGTTCAGTTTTTTGTTGTTTGTTCTGGTCAAAGATTACCAGCTAGTTGTTGTGGTCTGATTAGTGAGTTGTTCTCAGTTAAGATGACAGGTGAACTGGTTTACAAATAACAAGGCTCACTGGATTTTTCTGCTTCAACAGTATTTGATGGCTCCTAACAGGGTCTGTTCAGAGGTAACATCCTTCTCCATCTCATGTTTAAATTTCCTTGGAAATTGTCTGGCCTTTCCCCCCCATCTCTGGTTTCAAACAGGGTTCCAAATGCAGGTGTTCAGCAGCTGACTTTTTGAAAGCGGTGGGTTGTTGCATCACGCGGAAGTGGGCTACTGGGAGGCACAATCAAAACATTTCCGATTGGGGTGGGGGCTCCACGGTTGGAGACGACACACACCAGTGATGTGCCATGAAAACCCTGACACTTTGATCAATGCCATCGCACACGCAATTTCCAGAGACAGTGCAAGGTACAGCATGGATGGGGATGACAGCTCTTTTTGATGCTTTTATGGTTGTGATGATTTGGCTTTTTATATTAGAGGCAATTCAAAAGAATTAGTGTTATCATGAACTTCCTGCTTTTTTGACTAATTGTAAGATCTTGATAAGTTGTACAATGGCTTAAAAAATAGCTTTAGCTTGTGAATTTAAGAGATTTAATTGTAAAGTTGATTTTTAAAAAGTTCCCCTGTTGCAAAAGGTAAAATAGCTATATTCCATGTACTGTGTAACTGGAACCATAACCATAATGGAGCCCATGGAGTTCACCATGAGGTTTATAATTAATTCCCTAGGGGCATACCAGTTGTTTGATGTACTCTGTTTTGATTATTTCATAAATAATGGAATTAAAAAAAAGGGATTAAAACAATTTTGAGGCACAGGACATTAGGAATTAAAGTGAATGTATTTGTATATATTTGTTTATCCAGTCACATTGTCTTGTATTGGTTGTTTTGTTTGCTTGGCACACACTTATATCCAGAACATACACAGCTTACATGTTAGCCATTTATGCAGTTGGATGTTTACTGAAGCAATTCAGATTAAGTACCTTGAGGGTCAAGTGAACTGTTCTGCCTGGGATTTGAACCTGCAATCTGCCCAGTTCTATAATTATTACATTGTGCTGTTGCCCATTTAGACATTACCTCACAATGCGGAGGAATAGGAAAAGTAAGAGGATATCTATTGCAATGAGGGAAGTCAGGTGATGCAGTCAGGTGATGCTTGTTGAGCTGTGCACAATCTGAGAACATGAGAAATATATCCACAAGTGAATCAGTCAATTGGCTTGTTTGGCAGTGCTGTATTTAATTACAGTAGGTCTCTGAATAGTAGAATTGCCTGCAACAAGAAGTCTGTTTGGATACTTCCCAAAGTGTAATGTTCAAGCAGCAACATAATATTGTTCTAATGTTGCTGTGACACTAGGAGAGGTGGAGGGAGGAGTAGAGAGGGCTGCACCTCTCTTTTGGCTGCTGTCAGGTGTTCCTGTTCCCTCCCACAGCCTGGAGAGGACTACAGGGCCTTGGACAGCAGTGGCCTCACTTACAGGCAGGCTCACCTGAGGCTAATGAGCAATCAACTCAGCTATGAGCCATTGCCTTCATTAGGCCATTATAAAAGCATAGCCTGCCATGCCTGATGAGAGAGGTTTTGGGGCATGGAGGCAGAAGTGCAGTTTTGTTTTGTTGCTATTTCCCTCTATTGAATTGGTTTTGAGTTAAATGCTTTGTCTTTGTGTTTTGTTTTAATTGTTTGAAATAAATTGGCCGTTGGCCTATTAAACAGTAGTTTTGTGTTGGCCTTTCATCCACTCACCACCTGGCATGGTGTCCACCCCTTCCACCTTGATACAGTTGCATAGATATTGTGTGAATATTTTGTTTTCTTATTTTGTTTTCATTTCTGTGAGGTTGTACGGACAGACCATGATTTTCCTCCACCTCTACTGCAGCTGAGCAGCAGGCTTGACAGAAGTTTGATGGACTGTGTGTCCTCCAGGAACTTTGAGCTGTTTGGATACCCCTTATCCCTTTGATGGACCCAAAGATGGGGTCCACATCTTGTGCACAGCAGGATCAACAGACAAAGACTTACAGGTACCTCTCTGCTTGATGTCAGATTTATCTAACCCTCGAGTTTGGTATGAGCATGATTTCCCTCTTGAATTTCATACTTCTCAGAAAATGAACACAGGCAACCATAGCAGGGCAAGGACACAAAAAAGGGAAGGAACTTTTTTTGCACCACACCTGACTAACTACTCAAAGTGGCAGAACTGCCCCTGTGCAACCTCATCACTGATGACCATTGATCTCCAAAAACAAAATATTGACTGAATGGGATCGCTAAACAGATAAAGTTAGTGTGCTCGGCCCAGCCCCACTGGATTGATCTCTTGGAAGAAATAAAGCCTGACAATAAAAGTTCTTTCACTTTCTCTCCAATCAATGAAATTCCCTGACACAAGCTTAGAATCACTTTACTCATTCGCTTTGCAGTGCAGGAATAGCCTCTCTCTGGTTACACACATGGAGGCTTCTGTGCTAGAGCCAGCCAAAGTGTCTGGGGTTTGGCACTAGTTGCTTCTAGTTTAGGCCAGACGGTCACGTACACTTCCTCCTCCAAAGACCGAGCTGCAAGGGCTTATCCCGATATCTGTGAAGCACATTCTCATGTTGCCAATCCATCTCAGGCCCATTATTCCAATTTCCCTCCATCATTTTGAGCGCCAGACAGAGAGGCAGTGCGGCAGGTGCAGTTTTCAATGCCTTTTAAAAATGACTAGATCGGGGTGCACCCCCTGCTGACCCCCAAAGGGATAAACTGTCTCTGACCACCAAGCCAAATTAGCAACGGGTCATTTGCCATGTGCCCTGAACCTTGGACGTGTAGTGCCAGGCTGACTTCAGGTTGACCTTCATTACTAGTGTGGTCACATTCCTGACAGATATTGACCAGAAGGAGAATAATGGAAACCAGGCTGACGCACAGCTCAAGTTCTTCAGCCTGAGCTAATTGCTCAGCTGTTGTTTGCATGCTGAATTAATTTGAAGCTTATTGCAGGGTTGGGTTTTGGATGTCTCATTTCAATCTCCTTATGAATTCCAAACCTGGTTGTTTTTCCCCATGATGAATGTTTGAAGGTTTTTGTTTGTTTTTGTTTTCTTCCCTTTCTGAAGCTCTGATTATTCATCTGTCTTATTGCCAGCACAGAACGTATTTAACCATGACTGTTGATATTGGTATGATTCTTTGTGACTGGGGGCTCAAGGTAGAGCGCTTTGATTTATTAATTAAAGACCATCTGTGTCAAAGGATTTATTTTTGATAATGGTAATGTCTGAGGGAGGGATTCCAATTTCAGCACTGTAATGAACACGTTTTATGTCAGTCCAGAGGTCAAGATGGATTGTTCATGTGTGCAGTAGCCCAGTATGTGTCAGGGGCGATTAATGTAATTTGTGATAACGTTAGTGCATTTGTGTTCTTTCTGACTAGGAAAATTAACCTGCCATCTGATTTCTCTTTGGTAAGTAGCCTCATTTTGGTTTTGTTTGGCCATTCTTCTGAAGAGCTCTTACATTGATAGTGATTTTTGTTTTTTTATAGCCTTTCTGTTTATACTGAGCCATAAATAACAATTACTGTTCCCAACTTTCATATCATTTTTTTAATTTCATGGTTTATCATTTTAATAATACTTAGTATCTCCTTCTGAAACATTATTTTGAACATGTTTGAACACTTACTCATATGCAATTAAATATTTTCAGAAATGTTGTTTAAAACACTACACTGTCTGTCACAATTTGAGCCAGTTCTGGCAGGTTCTTTCAGTTATACAGCAAAGAGAATGTGGGGGGCTCCCAAGTGGCTCAATCAGTGCTATATAGCCCTAGAACAGGGGTGTTCAATCTTATCCAAAAAGGGCCAGTGTGGGTGCAGGTTTTTGTTTTAGCCCAGCACTACAACACGTGATTGAAGACCATGATTAGTTTATTAGTTAAATCAGGTGTTGTAATGCTGGGCTAGACCACAAGACAGTTGTTCTGGTGTCAGTAAATCAATTTCAAATGTTCCTCTTCCACATGCTCGACCAATCTTCCGAGGTAGACGGGCTTTCTCTATTAGAACCAAAAGAATGCTATCTACTTAGCTACCATGGCCACCCACTCACCATACCCCAACGTATGTATACACGACAAGGGCCACGGCTTCTTCCATACCTCTTTTTCATGTCTATGGGTGCCCTAAGTTGTAGCCATCCAGGGCCCAGCATGTCATGGAGTCTTGTTGCTTCATCCATTCATGCCAGCGGCTATATCATACCTGTACCCTTCTCATGTCAATCTGCTGAAGGTAAGCAGGTGTGGACTTGGGTATTACTTGGATGGGAGACCTGGGGAAACTAAGTTACTGCTGGAAGAGGTGTTGGTGGGCAAGTAGGGAGCAACTCTTCCCTCTGGACCAGACAGAAATCTAATTCCCCAGCACAGTGATGGGGGAACTTGCTGTAGAGGGTCTTATCCAAAGGATAAGGCCTTAGACCATGGTTCTGACTCCCTGTGGTCATTGGGAGATCCCATGGCTCTTTCTGAAAGAGTAAGGGTATTATCCCCAGTATCTTAGTCAAATAACAAAAATAAAAAAATAAAACTGCCCCTCAACATCTGGCCAAACTAATTATCCCCTACATCTGATTGGTTACCAAATCCATTGCATTCCCTACCCACTTTGATTCCCCAGGTTGTCATTGCAAAAGAGAATTGAGTTCTCAGTTGACCTACCTGGTTGAATATAGGTTACATTTTAGAGTAGTAGAAAGGGGGAGAGGACAAACCAGTCAGCATATAGCTGGGGAGCTGAGCCAACCTTTCATCATGGGAGTACTGCTGTGTTGTCGTCAGCAGTGTGTGACCAACTCTGCGGGACAGAAGCTCGTGTGAGCCTCTATGCCTGTTGTTCTTTTCAGTCAGTTCCAGAGCTGCTGAAATTCTCTCTAACTTCTCATCCCAGAAATGTCCACGTGGATCCTCCCATGTATTCTCCTGCATCCAGGACAATAACAATTTTATGCAAATTAATGAAACTTCATAAGGATTTGTGTATATTGCAGCCCCCATCCCTCTGAACATAAAAAATGATGCATTGTTGGCTTTGTTCTTTCACAGTGACATTGACATTGATGTTAGTGGATCTGGCACCTTGGGGCTGGGGTCTGTCTATAAATGCAGCTAGTGGCGGTGGAAGTGTTGCCTTTTAATGATGCAGTGTGATGATTGTAAGGCATTGTTCTTAACTGTCACCCCTGCTTGTACACTCTGGCCCTCGGGTTTCTCTTCACGCCGTCGTTCACGTGGCTCCAGCTGACCTCCCCTGGGCTGACCAAGGACAGTGCAGTTATATTCCCATGGTGACCAATTTACCAAAACATCCCCACCCCACCCGCCACCCCATTGCACTCATGGTTTCCGATGTGCTGCCTCCTCATCATGCTTTGTTTTGCGAGACCACCCATCTCTGGTCCCTGATGGAGGAGCTGTCAATAATAACAAATGACTTGTTGTACAGGTAACTGCCAAAATAAGGGAAACACTTCAGGAAATTAACGATACTGGCAGCTCCATTATGGTGTGGGGTGCATTTTTCTGCCATGGTTTAGGTCCACTCAACCCCTTAGAGGGCAAGGTAAATGGCAATAAATACAAAGCCATTCTGAGTGATCACGTTCATCTTATGGTGAAGCATTTCTATCCTGATGGAAGTGGTCTCTTCCTGGACAACAATGCCCCCATCCACAGAACACGAGTGGCCACTAAATGGTTTGATGAGCATGAAAATGATATAAACCATATGCCATGGTTGTCTTAGTTACCAGATCTCAACCCAATTGAACAGGCAACATTTTTTATTATCATCAACAAGACACCAAATGATGGAATTTCTTGTAGAAGAATGGTGTTGTTGCAGCCCTCCAGACACTTGTGGAATATATGCCAAGGCGCATTGAAGCTGTTCTGGATTTTTTTGGTGGTCCAATGCCCTATTAAGACACTTTATGTTGGTGTTAACTTAATTTTGAGCAGTTACCTGTGTGTGTGGTGTCATGTATAGTATCATAATCAGGCTTCCCATGATCAAACTTACTGCTGGAGTGTGCATCTCCAATCCCCTCTCTGGTTACCATTTCTTTCCTCACACCTTAATTCATATCCCTCCTACCTGTTTCAAGGTAATGTTTATTACCTTGTGTAATATGATTTAGAGTTGGCTCTGGGTTTTTTTGTACAGTGGAGGTCTTGTGTTGGTCTTTCATTTTAAATTAATTTTATTGTGCTGTCTCTAAACTTCCTTTTTGTTGTTGGCTTATGCCAATTGTTTGGTAAATCTTTCTGGGTTTTGCGCATCATTTTGCAGTTGTTGGGTATAGATTGTGCCATGTTCATGTTAGGAATGAATGTGTAGCATCTTGTCGCTTGCAAAATGTTTATTGTACGTTTTCAAAATCTGTATATATTTTATATAGGTCAAAATAGGTCAAACTTGTATATATTAGACTTTTCAGATAAACCTTGTTTTATTTCCTTGTTCTTGGTAATATTGTCACCATTATTGAATATATGAATGTTTATACATAAATATATAACTTATAGATTCATGATATAATGGCATCATGACTTAGACATGCTTCTGTATATTAGTGTGCAAAATAGCCTCTGCATTGCCCCTTGTGTGTATCCTTAATGACGTAGCTACCAGTACTTTGGTACAACACATGGTAATTGCTCTGCATCACTTCACATTTTCGAGGGGAGGCAGTGGAGAATTCTATGTCCAATTTCCTGTGGAAGTGCACCAGCTTTTTGGTCAATAATCTTCTGCGTATGCTGTATCGCTTGCATCTACTGCATCTACAGCAAGGCCTCTATTGATACACAATGTAGATATTGAGTCCAATGAAAAAGCAGAGGATAGTAAACATGTTGTGTACTGAACGCTGCAGATGAATGTATTTATATAGTGTATATAATAGTTGATATTGTCATTAATTGTTATTGAGGCTAAATGGAGCAATAGGCTCACAGTTATAATCAATTACCAGCCTGGAAATGTACCAGGATTATACATAATGGAAATAAGCAGTGTGAATCAGAGAAATTGTCCTTAAACCTGAATTAATCAAATCAAGTTTTACTCCTTTTGTGCCAAGGATGACTCTACAGTTTGATAATTTATGTTACAATGATCACATCTATATATTAGTGCCATCTAGTGATGAATATTGTTATATTATTTTATTTTAATGAAAAAAGCTAAACTACCCTTTCTTTCAAATAGTGAAGATAAGAGATTGAGGTTTCTTAAACCCCAAAATAGATGGTATTTTAGAATCTGTGACTCACTGATGTTAACCACTAATGGTGCTTTGCTGTGGATAAGTGTTTTGATTGGTTCTTACGGGTCAGGGATGGGATGGGTGTCTGCCTCTCTTATATCACTACAGTAAAGAATAAAATCAGTCAACACTCTGACTCAGATTAAATCAATTTGCAAATCATTTGCCCATCCAGGAACTTTAACTTCCATATTTTAAACAAGCTTTACTTAATTTACTGGCAATTGGTGGTCACTCAACTTACCAAATGTATCATGGAAAAACAGACAATAAAAAGTTTGGAAGCAACTTTGTTACATGTTGTGCTTGATGTTTCAGATAAGGTGCATGGTGATCTGAAAATGTGCCTTTGCCTCACACTTGCATTTCAAACCAAGACGAACTGTATTTGTTCAGTGTAGGCCGATTCACCAGATCTGTCTGCAGATGAGTCTGTGAAATCTGAGAACAACTGATAGAATTACATAAGTGAGACATAACATTTTTCCTGGGTCCTGGTAGGATACTATAAACCAAAAAAACAGCTTTCTCATCTGCAGTTGTGTGAGTGAGTGTGTGTGTGTACCATGCATATTTTTGTGTGTTCCTGATTGGTAGGTCTCTCTTAACATAATGTAACATATGCCATTTAGCAGACGCTTTTATCCAAAGTGACTTACAGCAGTGAATGCATACATTTTTCAGTATATGTGGTCCAATGGAAATCGAACCCACAACCTAAGCGGTGTCAGGGCCATGCTCTACCTACTGAGCCACACAGAACCTGGAAATGTAGGTTTCAGGCTTAATCCTGTTGTTTAGTATGTTGGGGCTTTCACTGCATAATCTTAATTAACAATGACATTTATAACAGTGGCAACATCAAAGGCATATCAGGAGTGTGACTGCCGTATTTAATCCGGGCCTTGGCACAAGACCAGGCCGGCTTTGTTATAAAAAAAATAAAAAGTATAATGTTTTGCATCCAGGTACAAACCTGGAGGGATGTCCAACCCATCTGCCGCTGCTTCGCTCCACAGCTCCTCCTTCATGGCCAAACCCATCTCTTCAGACAGTTCCTAACCCCTTCGATCTCTTTGACCACACCAGGTCATAGCTTTGTAGTTTACAGATACAATTATTACACTTCATCTTCGGTTTATTGCAATGTTGGTTAGTACCAAGAGCATTGTGTTTTGTATTCGTGCACTTAATATCGAATTTCATTCACTTGTGATCAGATCTGCTCTAAATACCTATGGTTTTACTGTCCATAGTGGTGCTTGTAACTACCCTTGCTGTTTGCAATTGGTGCTGTTTGCCATAATAATTATGTTTTGGACAAAAGCATCTGGCAGATGAATTAATTGTAATGCACATTTTATTTTTATTTTTTATGTTTTTGCAGTACATGCATTTATTTCCCAGTGTGTGTCTGCAGAGTCGGTACATCAGGCTCCGCTCCCATCTGTCCAGGCTGTTTGTTTCATTCCCTCCTGTTCAGTTGTCTTTACTTTTTTATTTTTTGCTTGAGTAATTATGGAATTGAACTGAATGAAATGCTCTTCTCCTGTTGGCTTGCATGAGTCAGTGCCTTCTGATCAGAGCCCTGTGTTACATACTGTGCGCGAATGCTCACTGCAGTGAGGGCTCTTGTAAGGGCTGTTGGCAGCTCTGTGTCTTATATCCTTCATTGCCCATTACCCATTAGCCAAACATGAATGGCTGGTCCAGGGGGAAAACATACAGCTGTTGAGCGGCGGACCATGTTACCACCCTATATAGCTGCTCCAATTAGTTATTTGTTTAATATGTCATTACAACAAGGACGGTTTCCAAGTGATCGGAAACATGCTAAATTGTGTACAATACATAAAGACAACAGATTGTGGTGTCAAACAGCAGACCGATAAGTTTATTACCCTCAATAAGCAACATTATTGAGAAGATGGTGATAATATTTGGGAATACAGGGAGCATAATAAACGAATTACTGCCCATCAGCATGCCTATTGCAAAAATCATTGAACATCCACACCGCTTATTGATATGACTGATCATATCAACATGTCAATAAATACTTTTGACAAACAATTGTAATGTGTTTTGAAAACTGTGATTGCATAACAGTACATATGAGGAAAAATGTACTTCATTATCAATATGATCACATTTAATTATTTGTATTATAATAATTTTTGCCTAATTTTAACTTCCTATTGTTAGTTCAACTCTATCTTCTATTTTATTTTTAGTGTAGTTTACTTTGTTTTATTTTTTAACTCCACTGTATCCTGTATGTTTATTGCTGTAGGACAATAAGCTAAAAGAGATCCCAAAATAAACAAACAAACCAGTAGTTCCAGTTTGCATCAGTGCTAGAGTTGTTTGTCCTAACCCAGCTGGCATCCACAGAAAGAAAGGCTCACTTTGGAACGCATCATTTCTTTCCATGTGTCGCAGTGATTGGAGAACTGGGATTATAAGGTTGGTGGTTGAAATCCCATGTGGGGCAGTGCTGTTGTACCTTTGTAATTAACCTGAACTGCTTCAATAAAAATATCCAGCTGTATACATTGATAGTATATAAAAATTATGTCATTGCACTAGCTGTTGTAGTCATAGAATAATACAAATAGAAAATAGAACTATTACAAAGTAAACCATATAAGTTACCTTGAATAATAACAAAAATGGAACGCAGTAGAGTGGTTACAGTACCTCTGCCACTCTTAAAGAATTGTTGCAGCAGCCATAAAATGTAACCACTTCACAAAAGCAGTAGGATCACCAAGAGGGGGCGCTACACTCATGGCGAACTTGCCTTGGTCGGTTTTGCCTTTTTTTAGTTTTTTTAGTTTTTTGTACTCTGTATGTTTTACGCATTGTCTTCGTTTCTTTGTGCCTGCATGTATGTGCCGATCCCACAAAAGGGCAGTAAAGATAATGAGTCTTACATTTTATACAGATGCACCCAAGGATTTTCAGAAATTATGATCACAACAAATTATGATCAACAGACAAATAAAGAAATAAAACAAAGACACATAGCCATTTCATAGCCTCCACTCCACCTAGTGGTAGAAGATGTGACATTTCTCATAATGCATATGCACCTTACAGTATCATAAAACAACACATAGCGTCAACCAAGTGTGTAACCACTTATGAAATATAGGGGGGGAACATCATTAAAAGGAATGTTTTATATTTACAAATTATTGGAGGGGCAGATATGACTGTTTTGAATATTGGGGGGAAATGTACCCCTCCCCCCCACACACACGCACTTGTTACACCCATACTGTCAACTACTATAAGCATAATGCACAATGTATATAATAGCTAGCTAGTTTTTCAAAGGGTAGGGTTTTACCTCATTGGCTCACACATTTTGTCAACTGTTAACAACTTAATTTACATGTTTCACATGAACATTCTCCTGTGTTTTTGCCCTGAAACCAAATCAAATGATTATACATGCACCTCATTACAGCACTGCTCCCACTCAAGGGGTAAGCAGTACTGATAGTAATAGAGGGTTATTTACTCACAAAGCCCAGGATACAGAATGTTTGGCACTGCCAGGCAGCATTCTTACTGAATAGGAATTAAAATAAATTCATCCTTGTCAATTTGTTTTGGCAACATTTGTGGCTAGCAAAGAGAAATCTGAGGTAGCGTTTTACAGAGGTTCCAAGTCAATCTATCTGAAATAAAAAATATAGCTGAAATAGACACACACACACACATTTTACAAAACATCCAGTCACAGCTACCTGTAAAATGAAAACGTTCGTTTCTTTAACTCATAGTCTACACAAGATTCTAATATTGGGATCAAAAAGGAGGGTAGTGGTGGTGATGTAGGAATACTACTTCTCCCTTTTTTCACCTCCTGGTGGTTTTTATTTCCACTGTAGCTACTAATTCCACACTGGCTTAGATACTGCAGAAAATTGCATCTGCACTTTGCAAGCAGTTCTGTGTTGCAGCAGATTGTGAGCACACCTCACGGCCTTGTGAATTACACTTTTCCATCAAGTTCATTTCCACTTATTTTCTTGCTTTTGGAGAAAACATTTTTTTTTACATTTTCCAGGCAGCATAAACAGGAACATGGAAATTTGGGCAAGGGTTGTCAAACTCCATGTTCAGAGTAGCCAATGTGTATTTAAATGTTTCCTCCAGGGTCTGGTTATTTTATCTGTGTGGAATTTGTTTTACATATTCCCTTTCAATATTTAACTGTGAACAAAGGGAAATGCCTAATTAGAAATGCATTACAGCGAATTAACAAAGTTTACCTATTTAAGCAGGGAAATTGGTAATGCTAAAAAAACTTGTTATGCTCACCAGTCCTTTGGGAATTGAGTTTGTAAATTGGGTTCCTGATTAACAGCCTGAGATTTGAGACCTGTAGACTTTAGACCCTGTTGTGATTCACTGTAAAAATGAGAAAGCAAATTCAATCAAAGGATAAAGTAACATAATATGGGACATCCTCACTCAAAATAATTGAACTTAGATTTATTTTGAAAGCTTTTTTCCCCATGTTTAATGTGTGTAAATATCACTGCTATCTAAACTATTTATTTAAAAGTGAAAAGGAGTTTTTTTTAGGTACAGATTTTCCTGGTTGTTCCCTATTGTGTTACCAACAATCTAATACACCCAGTAAGCCAACCCTAAGTTTGTTTAGGGGTCCAAGCACCACAAGTGCTAGAACCCTATTGTTTTTGTACGGTTGTATTATTATATTATTATTATTATTATTATTATTATTATTATTATTATTATTATTATTATTATGTATTTTTATACTGCCACCTTTGCAAAATGGCTGTAAAATCCAGAGGGGTGCTCAGAAACCCCCCAAACGTTGCATGTTTGTAGAGGATCATGTCATGCACATGCCCCAACAATATGGAGCTATATGGTGCAATATTGGCTATAAAAGAGTATTGCAAATACAACCTTTTAAATGGCATAACTCTTGACCCCCTGCATTTCCCCCAGATTCCTCTCTCCTTATAGAACACATTTGTCTCAGAACCTAGAGAACCTAGAATGTACTTAGGAGTACATAGGAGAATGTAGGAGATGCTGGGTCAAAATATGGATGAATGGTGAGCCAATCGAGATGACCCATATGAGAGTGTCCATTCAAATCACTGTAATTGATTCCACACTTGAATTTGTTTCAAGCCTAATCAAATCAAATCAAATCAAATCAAGTTTATTTGTATAGCGCTTTTCACAATAGAATTGTCACAAAACGCTTAACAGAGGGGGAATCAATTGAATCAAAACACAAAAAGGGCATCAGTGTAGTATAATGGTTAGGGAACTGGGCTTGTAACACAAAGGTTGCAGGTCAGATTCCCAGGTGGCGGCATTAGCTCGTATAACTAGTACCTGGAGAAGCCCATGTTGATATCTATGTATTGAACTAAGAAGGGCAGAGATGGGGCTTGTGTCATCAAGAGACCTAGAGATATACATTTGTGTATCATCAGCATAGCTGGGAAAATCAATACTAGGTCTCCTGGTGACACTACCAAGGGAAAGCATGTATGGGCTGAAAAGTATGGGACCCAGAATTGAGCCCTGCGGAATGCTGCATATGATGTCAGCGCTCTCTGAAGAGTCATCATGAAGGGCCAAAAAAAAGAATCTACCAATGAGATAAGTTAAGAACACAGTTAAGAACAGAGGCCAACATGTTTAAGAAGTCTGCCTAAAAGAATGCTCTGGTCAACTGCTGGAAGGCTCCACTCAGGTCCAAAAGTACTGAAATGGAGATAATGTTTTTCATTCTGAGGTCATTCATAACTTTAACTAGGGCCATCTAAGTGCTGTGGTGAAGAAAATGTAATTTGATTTAAGAAAATCATTTAATTGTTTAAAAACAAGATTCTCTAGCATTTTGCTTAAAAAATGAATGTTAGAAATTGGCATAAAATGACTGAGTAGTGAGGAATCTAGATTAATTTTCTTCAGGAGGGGTTTCACCATAACAGTCTTGAGTCTTGAGATCTTGAGTTTTCAAAGCATCTCGGTATCAAGCAGGATAAAAGAATCTAGAGTTTCCTCACATGGTGAGATTGAGGATTCCAATACATTGTCATCACTCCCGAGTTGACAAATACCCAACCTGATAGTAGTTATCTCATCCCTGAAGTATACTGCAAACTCTTCACATTTGGATGCAGAGAATAGATAGATCACTGGAGTTTGAAGGGACAGGTTAAGCAAATTGTCAATTGTTGAGAAAGGGATTATTCTGATTATTATGGATTATTCTGATTATCAGAGATCAATTTAGAGAGGTTAGATCGCCTGGTATTTCTAAATGTGTTATTGCACACAACAAGATGCTCACAAAGAATATCATAGTGAACATGCAATTTAGTTTTCTCCACTTCCACTCAGCCTTATGACAATTTCTCCATTTCAATTGGATTTCCTCCGTTCTCCATGGGGCTCTTGGTTTGGACATGACCGTTTTCAGTTTGACTGGGGCCACAGTATCATTAGATTCCTTTAATTTGGTACTGAAGTCATTCACCGAATCATTACAGGAGGAAGGTAGGATAGGAACTGGTGTACCTTTCAAACATATCATCATCATGAAATTAGTAGCAACTTCATAGGTAGGATGGCGTTTCTTTGCAATTAGCTCTATATTGCTCTGTGATATGCAAACCATAACAGTAATGTAGACACCAGTAGTGATCAGACATTGCCACATCAACAATAGAGGACACATCAATGATAAGGCAATGGGTTATCACCAGGTCCAAAGTATGGCTGAGTAACATACTGAATACATTTAAATTAGCTCAGGAGATTAATAAATTCAATGGCCTTAAAATCTGACTTATTGTCCACATGTATGTTAAAACCACCCATGATAAAACATTGTGAATTAATAGGACTTTAATGAGACTTTGTCATTTAATTAATAGGACTTTAATATAATTCATTATTAATAAGACTTTACAGGCCACCTAAGCAATGCTCCTCTTTCCTAGCTGATTTCTGAGAAAGGGTGTGGCTTCATGAGCTTAAGTTCCTAGGTCTCATTATGTGTAAAGCAGATTAGCAAAAAACCTGCATATAAATAATCCATGTATGGCCATCATTCATATTTGGTGGTTTTCTGTGGCTCAGTTGGTAGAGCACAGCGTTGGCAACGCTTAGGTTGTGGGTTCAATCCCCACTGGGGCCACATGTACTGAAAATGTATACATTCACTACTGTAAGTCGCTTTGGATAAAAGCGTCTGCTAAATGGCGTATATATATTTGTAAAATTCAGATTTTTATTGGAGACGGTATGAAATATTGTTTCATTGAAATTGAAGACTTTGAATATTTGCATGTGACAACCATATGCATACTATGTTTTCTCTAGCATAACATAATTTATATTGTGAATATATTTGCAGTTTGTTGCTTTTCACTGAAGGTGATAATTATTGATCTGGTACTACCTATTTTGATCTAATATTAACTTATATCAACATGGGCTTCTCCAAAGCATCATATACCAAAGATGACAACATACATGCTACAAATACAGTCTCAGTCCAAGTTATTTTTAAGTAGCAAATAAAATGTGCTGCAGAATGACAAGACTGCAAAATACTTTTTTCACAAAGTATATCATTATTATATATACAAATTAAATTTAAGCTTGCACATACATCTGACAAAACTACTGGCCTCTCACAGCATGGGGGACTGAAATAGTCACACGCTGTTTTTTACATATACTTAACAGGCATATACATTTAATTCCTGGGAGATTATTTTCACATCTTGTTTGCCTTTATTTCACTGTGGTCCTTTCAAAAGCATAACACAAAGCATCTGCCAGGTTAATGCAATGCAGATCAAAAGGGAAGCACTGCTTTAATTTGAGTTAAGCTGGGCGGATTGTATTGAGCTTTAATTATCACAGTGAGCGTTGAATTATGGTTCAAGTGTAGCTGTATGCACACTACCGGTCAAAAGTTTTAGAACACCCCCATTTTCCAGTTTTTACAGAAATGCAAGCAGTTCAAGTCCAGTGAATAACTTGAAATGGTACAAAGGTAAGCGGTAAACTGCCAGAGATAAAGAATTTTTTTTTTTTTTAAGTTTAGGTTACCAAAAACTGAAAAATAATGTACATTTCAGAGTTCTAAAAAAAGGCCCTTTTCAGGGAACAAGTAATGGGTTAATGTGGGTTAACAGTCACTCTATGCAAGGCACCGACTCTGGGTCCAGCAAAAGAGCCCCAGACCATCATGCTTCCTCTTACATGTCTGACAGTTGGTGTCACACACTGAGGAACCATCCTTTCGCCTACTCGACAGCCTACAAAAACCTTTCAAAATGTCAAGATTTCACATTTTGATTCATCAGTCCATAAGACCTTCTTCCAGTCTTCAGTAGTCCACTGGCGGTGCTTCATGGCTCAGGCAAGCCCCTTTTTTTTGCCATCTTAGCAATGGCTTTCTTACTGCCACTCGACCTGTCAAACCTGCAGCTCAAAGTTCTCTTCACAGTTGAAACTGAGACTTCCTTACTTTGACCAGTGTTACGTTGTGCTTGAAGCTGTTGTCCTCTGAGCCGCCTATCACAAGCTGTTGACTCTCAGAAAGTTGTCTTCTGATTTTGTTGTGGATTTGGGTCTGCCAGACCTCTTCCTGTCAGTTTTCTCCAGTTTCCAAGTGCCTTTTAATGGTGTAGGAAACTATTCACTGCCAAAACATTTACATTATTTTTCAGTTTTTGGTCATCTAAACTTTTTTTTTAAACCTCTGGCAGTTTACCGCTTACCTTTGTAGCATTTCAGGTTATTCACTGGACTTGAACTGCTTACATTTCAATAAAAACTGAAAAATGGGGGTGTTCTAAAACTTTTGACCGGTAGCGTATGTAGCAAAATGATGGTTCAGGTGTTCATATATCAAAACCACAGAGTTGCATGTGCATAATCATAATGGTACATAATCAGATGGGTCCAACTCAAATAAGCAAAAACCAGCATGCTTCAATGATACATCAGATAGTTTTGTTACCTGGGAAGTATTACTGTAGAAACTATAAAAACGTATGAAGACATACAGTATCATGCACTGGGGCATATTGGCAGCCTAATTGGACAGGTGATGTCATGGGTACATGGCCTTTGGTGGCATGGCAATGTCTGACTCCTCTGATGTGCTCAATTAGCGTGAGCAAATGGACGATGAGTCAGACATAAATGAAATGGTGCACCATCGCTCATGATCTGTGCCCTCTATCTCCTCACAAATCGGCTTAGAGTTTGGGACAAAAATGGAGACAACACGTGGAATTGACAAAATAGTAGATTACATTTTAATTTATATATTTTTTTAAAACACACTAGAAGATTTGGGGTGTGGAGGTCAGTAATCAGTGGTGTAAGCATGTGGATGAGTGTCAGATGGTGTGTGGGTCAAAAGATCAAAAGACCAAAAAACGGCATGGCTTCAACAAAACAGGTCCAAAGAATGGGTGTGCCCCATCGGCACAGACAACTATACCAGCTCCGCCCCCCATTCTCCTGCAAAACACAGATCACCCAAAGCAACGTCAGACAGAGCGGAGAGGGCCGTCACAATAGTGTGCCTAGTGCTTAGCGACCTGGACTTGTCACTAGATAGCAGCAGGTTCAAATCCCCAGTGGGATGTTGGCTTTGTACCACTTGAACAAGGAAATTAGCTTGGATTGCTTCTGGGAAATATCCAGCTGTAAAATGTAAGCTGTAAAAGGGTAGGGCCAGTTGAGCGGGTTAATCCTAATGATGATAATATATAGCCAGGTACAGCTTGTGAATCAGTTCAATCCCCTTGATTGCACTAAGTCCATTAGGAGGTTTCAATTAATCACACTTTTCTTCAACTGGGAGAAGCAGTAAAAGGAATTCTCAGTGCTCAGAAATGCATTAGTGAGCACGGGCACGCCGCACTGAGCAGCCTGAGCAAATCTCAACAGAGAACAATGCTGCCTGATAACCTCCACCCAGCGCTCAGTGCACTTTCCATTGGATGTGAGTCTACAATTGAGCTTTCAGCTATGGAAGATTCAGTGAAAATGCTGTACAGAATCTCACTCCAGTGCTAAAGGTGGGTGGGGTTCAATTGTTTTTGAAGTAGCCATTCTTAAGCTTCCATTTAGCCTCTGATATTGTCTGCCTCCAAGTCTCTCCAGTCTTTTATGGAGTCTTTTTTTGCCTCTGACACATCCCATTATATTGGCTGTGATGAGATGTGTATTTGCACTTATAAGGTCACACACATCTCATCACATAAAATGTAGTGGTGGGGAGTAATTATAAAGAGATAGAAAACAAACACGCATGGTAAAAGCCATACATCCATGCAGTGTGTTACTAAGTCTATTAAGATTATACAAGTTATCTTACAAGGTTACATTCCAACACATGGCCCTTTGTCCATTGTGTCTCTCACACTATACACACAAAGTACATTCATTTCCAGGTGCTAGGCAAAAGAAAACACTGAAACCAAGACATGCCCACATACCGTTATAGATCCCACAAGAGGTTTTTTTTCATATAAATTGCATATGAAGAACAAACTTGTGGAAAGAAGGTGATACACCCCTGCCCTGCAGACATTGTGCCAAACTCCACCTACCTGAGTGTGCAAACCACAATGCAGTCTGAACACACTGTACTCATCAAGGGCCCACTGTGGCCTTGGAACCCACACAAGGCATCAGTGTGGGTTAGCTTGTAGATGTTTCAAATTCTATGGGCCACTACCCATTAAAGGTGAGGTGTTTGTTACATGCAGAATGCTATGCACAGAGATAATAAGATAATCGCACCCATATTATGAACAAGGATGGAGTATGAGTGCATGGGGGTTTCAATACGGAGGTGGCAGAGCAAGATGCCATTATTCCAAGAGCAGCAGTTTATGAATTACAAACAACACCATCTTAATGTTAAAATGCTGATCCACCCGCTCACTCAAACATTCAGAATGGGCCTGTTAATATTAAAACATGAAACATTAGTCAGGCAGAGCTAACTTGGTGAAGAATGGCCGTGATCATTGCATAACTTACTTACAAATAAGTAAGAATGTAAATAACTTACTTATGCTTTACAAATCTTAAACCTTTGAGTTTTATGAGCCTACAGTACTGAAATTAGATTTCAAGAGCACATCTGACTTTAAAAATCAGAAAGGAACAATTCATTAGAGGCCGTTTGATGCTAAATTGACCAAATGGGATGCTCCCCATTAAAAATTATACAAACGGGAATTAAACATTTCTATAATTTGATAATCAAGCACAATTGAAGCCTTTATACATAACGTCGGTCCATGAAAAGCACTTACAAATATAATTACCAAAGTTTCTATTGTTTTATTTTTAGTGCTTGCTATTTTCAAAACTATGCATTTACTGCCACCTAGTGCTAATATGGCAATTAGCCTACAATACTATACTATACAATACTATATAGGACACAAAATTACTTTCTCTAGGAAATAAACCCCCACAATACAATTATGAAAACAAAATAACAAGAATAATCAATGTAGATATTCATCTTTAGTTCATTTTTAATCAAATATTGAGTCTTGTACCCTGACCTGACTTCAATACTTTGTCCTCAATATCCCTAATGTAGTGCCATAAACAGCGTTATAACCACACTTTGCAACGGCTAATCGCATTGGCCTGCAATCGATTAAGGGGTATACTGGAAATGATTAACCTCAATTCCATTAAAACCCAATATGGAATAGCCATCTGCATAACGAAACATGAAAATATGCCATAATCTCTAAAAAATACATTGTGTTAAATCAATAATGCAGATTCATAGACTTATAAAGATAGCCTATGTCATTATTCTCGAATTGTCTTGATTTAAATGGCATTTTAAACTCTTAGCTACAATTGTATTAATAATATATCTGGAATGCACATTATGTAATCAGCAGTGGGATTTATAGAGATGCATGTTTCGTCAAAGCAAAGTAAATAATTTCAAAGGGGCGGCACGGTGGTGCAGTGGATAGCGCTGTCGCCTCACAGCAAGAAGGTCTCGGGTTCGAATCCAGGCCAGGGGCCTTTCTGTGCGGAGTTTGCATGTTCTCCCCGTGTCCGCGTGGGTTTCCTCCGGGTACTCCGGTTTCCTCCCACAGTCCAAAGACATGCACGTTAGGCTAATTGGAGAGTCTAAATTGCCCGTAGGTATGAGTGTGTGAGTGAATGGTGTGTGTGCCCTGCGGTGGATTGGCGACCTGTCCAGGGTGTATTCCTGCCTCTCGCCCGGAACGCATGCTGGGATAGGCTCCAGCGACCCTGACCAGGAATAAGCGGCTTAGATAATGGATGGATGGATGGATAATTTCAAAGGGCCAAACACCAAACAGCATTTCAACAAGCAGAGCCTGTTTGAAAAAGGTTGTGTGCGTTACACATTAGCCACCTAGTCATTATAGCTATCGCCAAAGTCGGGAGTAGTCATGCTTTAAACTAAACTTCGAACAAAAAGTTCAGAAATTTGTGTTTGGTAGATTATTTATCTGTTGTAACAATGCTTCTTGGCAATAAATTGTATACCGTTGGAAAGCCTGTTTATTTTCCTTTTAAATGGTGCCCCTTTTGTAAGGAACACGCATTTGTGGGATGCACAGCTGAGTATGTGGGTTGCGCCCATGAAAAATTTGCCAAATCTTCTCTGCCAATGCCAAACAGCTTATTCTGCTGTTGCTATTGACTCTTGTTTTGAGCTTCCGGTACCCCCAGGTGCTGACAATCAGGTGCCTGCCACAGTGGTCAATTGGTGTCTGCTCCAAGAATCGGCATGCCACGTTTGTCTGATCTCGATAAGACCTGTGCGACAGGGCAACTTCAAGCTGGTGTTCTGCAAAAGCAAGTTGTGGCATTATTTGGAGTGAGCCCTAGTACCATCTCCAAACTGAAGGCCAAGTTCCATGAAACGGGGGATGTCAGAGACAGACCGCGAAGTGGGCGTCCCAAGAAGACGACACCCCAAGAAGACCGGTTCCTCACCCTTTCAGCACTTAGGAACCGTAGGCTGTCTTCTACAGATTTGCAGTCAAGGTTTGCAGGACGATATGGCACACAGCTCTCGGCCCAGACAATCCGGAACAGACTGCACGCAGCCAATCTCCGGGCTCATAGGGCTGCCAGGAGGCCTGCCATGACCTGCCCTTCACCATCAGGCCCATTTGCGCTGGTGTCAGTAACACCTGCACTGGAACCTGAACATGTGGAGGTCCAGATTCTGCCTATGGAAGTTGGATCGTAGGGTCAAAGTGTGGAGAAGACGGGGAGAACGCTATGCTGATTGCTGCACCGATAGAGTAACACCTTTTGGTTGAGGCAGTGTGATGGTGTGGGGCGGCATCTCCATCACTGGAAATACGAGGCTTGTCATCATTGGAGGCAATCTCAATGCAGAGATATCGAGATGAGATTCTGCAACCAGTGGCAATACCATATCTCCACAGTCTGGGACCGAACTCCATCCTCCAAGATGACAACGCTCGCCCCCAAGGCGGGGTTTATCAGAGACTACCTCCAGAATTTGGGAGTATAGAGAATGGAATGGCCTGCCAACAGTCCTGACCTCAATCCAATTGAACACATGGGATCAGCTTGGGCGTGCTGTTCGTGCTAGAGTGACCAACACAACCACGTTGGCTGACTTGCGACAAATCCTGGTTGAGGAGTGGAATGCCATCCCACAGCAGTGTGTGTGCATAGACAGTGTGTGTGGAGGAGGTGCCAGGCTGTTGTGGCTGTGTATGGTTCTTCCACACGCTACTGAGGCTCCTGACTGTTTGTTAAATGAATACATTGTAAAATTGCCAATATGTCTTGTTTCTTCCTTGTTGCTGATAGACTGCAATCATCCAATCCACCAAACAACACCAAACAAGAGTCATTAGCAACAGCAGAATAAGCTGTTTGGCATTGGCAGAGAAGATTTGGCAAATTTTTCATGGGCGCAACCCACATACTCAGCTGTGCTGCTCATCCCACAAATGCATGTTCCTTACAAATGGGGCACCATTTAAAAGGGAAATAAACAGGCTTTCCAACGGTATAAAAGGTATTGCCAATAAGCATTGTTACAACAGAGAAATAATCTACCAAACACAAATTTCCGAACTTTTTGTTCGATGTTTATAATGTAAAATATTGGCACGCTGCAATGCCAGCAATACGCAGGCACTGTCAAAATAAAAGGTACAAAATAATGTAATGATCGAACCCTATTTCTAGCCCTTATTTCACAGCCATATCGAACATAGACACATACCGCAAAATTACTGGAACAAATCCATAGTGCTGCGGAATTGGTAATACGCGCTACTTAAAGAGCCAAATTGTTGAATTAAATTAAATGTTAGGTCTAACACTCATCCAAAATAGTTAACATGCATTAATTTGCAGTGCAGTCTTAGTCAGAGAATCTTAAATGTCCTTTTTAGTACTGTGTTGCTGTATTCATAGCAGTTTAAACACAAAAATGCAATTTGTTCAAATCAGCCTAGCCTAGCCAAACCAAGCTCTATTGAAACGTTAAAAATCTGTCCTGCCGATACAATGCTTAACGCACTAATCCACTACACACCGTTCAAAGGTGAAATTCCTCCTGAACTTCTGATAGCTACGTGTTGACCTCTGGTGATCATTCATGGGCGCTTGCCATTGGTTATAATTTTGAACCTTCGTTTCTTATTGGCTAATTTTCACTTCCCCAACACGTTTATTGGTTGACCATAATAATCTGCATTCATTGGCTATTCCCCCACATGTCAGCTGATGGAATGACACGGCAGCGACCCGGCTAGGGAAAGGTGTGTGGGGAGACTTCTTTCAAAGAAACGCAAAGCCAGCGTGTTGTCAAATGAACGTGGTTTGAATGAACTTCCACCAGTTTAGCAAAAAGAGAACAAGCAAATTATCGAACGTCTCCGGTTGGTGAAAGAACAAAAATGGAAGAGGAAAACCACACAGAGAAGACCAATGGGGAGGCTGTCTCGGAAAGCAACGTGAAGTACCACACACTTGAAGAAATAAAACTACACAACACGAGCAAGGATACTTGGCTTATCATCCACGATAAAGTTTATGATATCACACGCTTCATGGAGGAGGTAAATTAAGCATATCTACCTGCCTTAAATTATTGCAGATGGCAACCGTGTCTAGCTAGTGAAACCTTCGTTGCGTGACGATTTTTGTTAGCTAGCTTGAAAGAAGAGCAGTCTTCACTGGGGATTCTTAGCTACGTGGCTAATGCTAACTGGCACGACCAAGGCGGTTGTTTAATGAAGCAAACGCTACCTAGCATGCTAGGTGGGATAGCTTCCTAGTAGTAATTCATTTTACTAGCTATGTGCGAGTCGTGGAACGTTAGCGTGCACCGAATTCGGTTACACAATATGCGGAAGTGACTTGAAAGGTGAGGTTAACTAAACAGCTAGCTACGTAATAAGCCAGGAAGGTAGTATCCGTAGTAACTGACGTTTGGCACCCGGGGTAACTTTGCTAGCTTGCTAACATCGCAAGCTCGCTAGCTACAGTCATGTCCGACTATAACTGCTATGAACAGTGTAGGGTCGTGGCTTTCCATTTCTTTAGACGTGTGTTCTGTATACAACCCATTCGCTTGCTAGGTAGCTAGCTGTACAAGGCCATTGTAACTTGGCTAATCTTCAAGGAGAGATGGATAGCTGCTTTTGACTAGCTTCCTATACTAGTGAAGTGTACGTTTCATTCATCAGTGTTAATTTTGCTTCTTAGTTTAGGATGCCTGTTAGCTATCTATCATCCAAATGAACTAACTAGCTGTAACTACAAATGTATCCCGCTCGCTAGTTGGGTAGTTAACGTTAGTGATTAAGTTAACGAGCACTGACGGTATCTGACTTGACGTACCATTTTAAACCACGAACTTAACGTAGTACGCTAACTAACCAACGTTTCGTTAGATTTAGAGAGCCCTTCATAACTTCACTAAGCAGTTACACAATTAATACTGGGTACATTTGTTGCCTAGTAATTTGGAAAGTCTATTGAGCCTTTGTGGTGTCCATGGTTCTTCGGTCCAAAAAACGCTCTAAATCCACCAAATACCAAATAGGATATATATTATTTATATTAACTAACTCCTTTTCTTGACATTTCACCAATTGGACTAGCCATTCAATTATTCATTAGGCCGAGGGGTAAATCAAAGTAAGTGCCCACCATGCTTAAGGATACAAACCCTTCCCCTCAGTTGCTAATGAATATAATAATATATGGCATTTAGCAGACGCTTTTATCCAAAGCGACTTACAGTAGTGAATGCATACATTTTTCAGCATATGTGGTCCCAGTGGGAATGTCAACGCCATGCTCTACCTCCTGAGCCACACAGAACTGCAGACTGCAGCATACCTGTTTTATATTCTCATCTTCTGTTTGTGTAAGACCAAAAGTCAAGTCATTCAGGTTTCTCATGGGCATCTCTGTATTTTGTTTATATTTGGAGAGACTTTTAATTATTGATAAAGCGTTGGGGTAAGCAGTGGCAATGTATGCTGTACAGGAAGAAAGATGGGCGATATGGGGGTCGGTGTAGCAGCGCACTGTACAGTGTGAGGGGGAAATGTGTGTGATGACCAGTGTTCATGGTGGAACAATTCACCACAATGTGGAATTAAATGTTGAGTAAAATGCCTGGAGATCTTTGAAGAAAATAAACAGTGCAGCACAAAAGAGTAAGCGAAAGCCATAATATTGATCTAGTCTGTCTTTATTTACATTTTACATTTTGGGCATTTAGCAGACGTTCTGATCCAGATCTACTTACAATGACTGCATTTAAACATTGTAAGAATAATTACAACTATAGCAAGAGGTCAGTACAGCAACAAAGCAGACGTCATCGTAGACAGGTGCACACCGCACCTATAAAAATGGAGAAAAAAGTTAGTACATTTTATTTATTTATTTTTTAATTTTGTAATATATATTCAGTGGAAGTGGAGTCTGAAGAGGTGGGTTTTCAGCCTCTTGCGGAAGATGGCCAGCGATTCTGCGGTCCTGACTGAGCGTGGAAGGTCATTCCACCACCAGGGGGTCAGGGCAGAAAAGAGGCGAGACCACGAGGAGCGGCTGCCGGGCACCCAAAGGGACGGGACAGCCCAGAGGCAGAGCGGAGGGGTCTAGCTGGGGTGTAAGTGTGATGAGTGTCTGGATGTAGGAGGGAGCACTACCCCTTGTGGCCTGGTATGCCAGCATTAGTGATTTGAACTGATTGGATTTGGGCTGTTATAGGTAGCCAAGGAAGTGTGGTGAGTAGTATATGTTGCGTTTTAAACATGACTTTTCCAACATTAATGTTCAGCACTGCTGATACCTGACTGGGAATAGGAAAAAGGGGATTCATTGATTTGCCTTTGTGGAATCATGTTCCACTCTTACAGGGGCAGTGCAAAGTTCAGCAATGCCTTTTGTGAATCAGATAATGTTCTGAGTCAGTGTGTAGACTAGAAAGTGTCAAGCACTCGTTTGTATACACAGAAAGGCCAACCTGGCTACAAATGTTGAGTCTGTCTTTCAGTGTAAATTCCGAAGGGGAGAGTGTTTGGTTGGACGTGTCCCTGGGTTTAAATTCTAAAGGCATCCCATGGTGCTTTTTGGGGTGTGTGTGAGAATGGGAATGGGATGCTCATTCCTGGCTCTGTTGTGGAAGAGGGATGCTCATTCCTGGCTCTGTCGTGGAAGAGGGATGCTCATTCCTGGCCCTGTCATGGGACGGAGATGCTCATTCCAGGCCCTGTACTGGGAGAGGGATGCTCATTCCTGGCCTTGTATCTCTAGCACCCAGGTGGAGAGGAGGTGTTGCTTGAGCAAGCTGGAGCAGACGCCACAGAGAGCTTCGAAGATGTCGGCCATTCCACAGATGCCAGGGAGATGCTCGAGCAATACCTGATCGGGGAGGTGCACATGGTACACATCCATTTCTACACATTCTCACAGTCAGCACAGGGATCAGTGCTGTACTACCAAAGTCTTTTGATTGGTTCATATGAGTGAGTGATTGACAGCATGTGGTAGCTTCACTTCTTATGGTACCTATGAAGCCACCATCTCCCACCATTACAGAAAAGCTAAGGAATAATTTAAACATTTCGAAGAGCTTTAAAGGGACAGCAGCAAACATTTGAGTCCAATAATATGGGTACCCGCATTTAAATGGTCTTTCAAGATCAAAATAATTTTATTTGATGGTATTTAACTTTATTTTGTAAGTTGCTCTGGCTAAGAGCATCTGCTAATTTACTGTACTGTCAATGTAATGTAATGATATTTATTTCCTTGGTCATGATTAACATTTACTCTTAACTTTAAAGTAAGTTCTTATTCTCCTGTTATGTACGTTACTTTACTTTTATTATTTTTTGTATAGCACATTTCATACAAAGAGTTGTAGCGCAATGTGGTTTAGACAATAAATAGATTGAATAGGAGATTGTTACAATACAAACTGAATGAAGATTAAACTAAAATCCACAATAAAAGCTACAAAGCCCTTTAACATCCCATGCATCATCTGTAGTTCTGGATATACAAGTCATTTGAAATTAAGTTTGACCATTCAATGCTGTATTTTTACTTTTCAGGATGACCGCAAAAATCAAAGTGCAAAGGTAAGATCTAACAACCAAATTACTTAAAGTTAATGGATCATCATTTATGATGTGCATATATTCATACTGTTTTGCTAGGATACAATCAACCAAATTATGTATGTTAAGTTTCTTTTCAGCATGAAAACCTAAATGTCTGTATTTTCTCTTTCAGGACATATTCATTTCAACTTCAGGAGAGTCCAGGTCAGTTAGAAAATATTCTTGAGAAAACAGTAAAATCTTTACAGTTACCATAACACAGCTGAATGGAATCTATTTATTTTCATATTAAAATAGCCATTTAAAAACTCATTATCTTTGACATGAAAAGGGTCCCCAGGTTGATTCTATGACATTTTCAAATATTTATTGACAGTTTTTCAAATCTTAAAATGGACTTCAAGCTCCAACTATATATTCGCGCTGAATGATAATCACGAAGGGCTCCTGATGTCAGTTTTTCATAATGCCTTTTATTAGATGATAATTTCTTACTTGCACCATTCATAAACTGCATATTACTTTGTAGGGATATATAAGATACCCAGTATTGCCTTTGGAGCATAGGGTGTTATGCATATGTATAGTTTCTGTGGCTAAATGATGAATGTTTTTCGCCCTGACTCCCCCTTTTTGTGTAGCTCGTGGACCACATGGGTGATACCCGCCCTAGCAACCGCCGTTGTCGGGCTCATGTACCGGTACTACACGCTGGAGCACCGGTCATCTTGAGCTCTGGAAACCGCGCCATGCACATCTCGTCCTCATTTCGGGAGGCCTTAACATTTGACTGAACACCCCATTTCCTTAACCCCACCCCCTCCGTCAGGGGAACCCCCAACATCTTCTGATCTCTTATCCTACTTTTAGAGAAGGGGGAGAGGCAAGGGTGGACTTGAAGCCTCATGTCCACCCACACCTCTCTGCATTCTGGGCATCCCTCATCTCATGGGAGAGGAGGCACGAGGTGTTCTGAAATCAGCTGCTCTGCTACAAAATTTTGTTACCTTTCTCTCCTCTCTTGTCCTTTGTACCCACTAGTCATGTTTTGTTCTGCGATGGCCATCTTGCTGAATACACACGCAGTCAGTCCAAGAATGGCCTTTGCTGCTTCTGTGTTGGTGTCTCGTTGCTAACAACTGTGTCTTTAGTGTTCAAGACACTTCCGGAACCGGTTTAGCGAAAACTTTGGGGTGGAGTTGACATGTTGGCCTTCATTTCTGGAATACCTAGGGGATAATTAAAATGTATTCAAATCAGGAATCACAGATTACGTCTGTAAAGGAATAGCTCAATAAATCTTAGTCATTGTAGTCATCTTTTTTATTGTGAGGTGATGTTTTGTTTTTTTTTCCGCAGCGTTTTTAAACATCTAAACCGGTTTATTTTTTTCTATTAAAATTAAAGTCCTATTGTCAACGTCTTCATGAGTATCCCTTAGGCCTTGCATATTGCTGCTAGTGTGCGTTTTCATGTTAAGGGGATTATCTTGTTTAGTGACTCAAAATAATGTGAGTGGGAAAAAAAAAAAAAAAAAGTCCCGTTTGTCTTTAGAAGTCTGACATTTATTTCAAACCATGTCACTCCCTAGGAATTTCAGCGAGTCAATATGGAAAAGACTGGTCTTTATGACACACTTTATGACTGGTTTTCTCATATTTAAATCTTGTTTCACATTCCACAGACAGCACGAAAGATCTTGCGTATGTCCATCCTTAATTTGAAGAATGGCCTTTCAATTTACAATGTCATCCCTTTTGGATATGTTCACCCTGGTCTTGCATCAAATATTCTGTGTGTTATTTAATTGTTAAATCTCCCATTTCACTTTTACATTTGCATTTTTACTAGCCTTGTATGAAAACATTAAAATTGTACATGCAGATACCTGAAAGCGCATATTATAGCCATTGAGTTCGTAAGATTGAGTGAATGCTGTATTTTACATACTGCTGTGGAGTTAGTTTTGCAATTGAACATAAATTGAAGTACTTAATGTTTCAATCAAATGTTATGGTAAACTTTGAAGAACGTTGAGTTGTTTGTTGTGTGAACTAAGCAAGTAGTACAGTCTGTAGAGGCTTCTCTTCATAGGATGAGGTTCTGAAAGTTTTTTTTACGGTCACCTGCATGTTAACTTGGGAAATAATATTTCTGGGCAAAAAACACAATTGGATATATTCTATAGGTTTCTGAAAGATTTAACAGTGCTGAAAATGGATCCACTGTGTGTTCCTGTGTTCTATCTGTGATTTATTAAAATTAATGAATGCTGTGCTGAACACATTTTTCTTTTGCATTTTAGATTTTTAGTTTCATTTCCTTGATTTAATTTTTAAAAATATAAATGCATCTCTTGTCATTAATTGGTTAACTCCCCGTAACTATGTGCCTAAAACTGAGGTGGCACCAAAAATAGATAAAAGTGACACAAAGCAGGAAAACAGGTTCCCAGTGCTGGCAATAGGGGTCTAGCAGCAGTTAAGTGCTGTGCAATCAGTCTTTCATCAATCTTTTAATGGTTATTGTCTAGAAGGCATTTGTAATATACATTTGTTTAAAAAGTTCAGTTTATAATTAAACTTGTTTTGATATGTACCCCTACAAAATTGGAAGCATATTTAAGATGCTTTTTTTTCAACAAATAGTTCTGGGGCTTTAAGTTGTGTTGCTTTGACAATTCTAGTTGTGTTCGTAACGTTAACTTTACTATAGCCAGCTAACGCATGAGAATACAAGTTTTTAAAAAACATTGGATTTTTATTGATTAACATACAAATTGATTGGTCCAATTTGCTAAAGGGGTAGATATTTAACTCACAGGAACAGGAAGTTTGGGGTTCCCATTAACATACAAATTCTTTAACCACGCATTTCTTAACAGGTCATTGTAAGTAAATCCAGTCGATTAAATTTAGACATGGGCTCAATTTAGTGTTTAATCAAAGTGAGGGAGAGAAGTCTACATGAAAACCAAACATTTGGATTCCTAGACCAGGGTTTGGAAGCACTGCAGTTAAATATGATGCATCTTACCTCAGGGTCCACAACTCAATTCCTAGAGGGCTTCAGTCCAGCGAGGTGTCTAGTTCTCTTTGTCTACTTGCACTACTGGTTCAATCAAATCTAGGGAGTGAATCTGGTAAAGGCCTGACTAGAGCACAGCACTATCACCAGCACACCTGAGTTAATTAATCAACGCTCACTAAGTAGTTAACTAGTTGAATCAGTTGCACTGGTGGTGGAGCTTGTCAGTGCTCTTTGGGCCATTGTTTGCTTACCTTTAGACACTGCAGCCCTTTGGGACTGGGTAGGGAGCTGTTGTTCTAGGGATCCCCAATCCCACTCCGGGAGAGCTTCTTTGTTATTCAGAACTTAATAGATCAATGAAGGCAGTTTATTACTCGGTTACCTCATCTGGTTTCTTGGGGCTAAATTGCTTGATGATTTTAATGTGAAAACAACAACCAGCAGACCCTGTAGCTCTCCAGGACCAGGGTTGGCGACTCCTGGGTTAATCTAAACCAGAGTTGTTAAACAAATTATTGGAGGCCCAGTTTGAATGGTGCTTTCTTCTGTGAATGGATCTTCTGTGTAACTGTATCAAAATGTAAACCAAGTAAAAGTTTGGGCCAACAGGAAACATGGGTGTTTTCTGTTGAGGTATGATTACAGTTCCTGTGAGGGTGATGGGTTCTGTGCTTTGAATTAATTAATGTTTAATTAATTCATGACTGTTCAATGGCATAAGTTTACAGATACCTTACCTAATAATATATGCAAATTATGAATAATATGGATACATGACGATTTGCATATGTGTCCTGCACAGTATGTTGAATTGCTTCTTCACTGAAGGGACATGTATGTATTTCTTTGAAGTTTTTCAATATGCATTGAACTGCTGTTGGGAGGGACATTTGATTGCATTAACCACCAGTTACAATTTGTCAAATCAACTTCATAGTTCTGTAATTGAGAGCTGTAGAGCAAATTCTGCTCACAATCCTTGTACCTGTGATGATTAGCTGTGTGGTGTAACCATAGCCGCAAGCCCAATTTTATCTGTATTTCAGGTCACAATGTGTACACAATGTACGGTATTGTTCTGGCAATGTGTGTGTATGCATGTGAGAAATGCATGGAAGATTTTAAACAAGGGCAATGAGCTGCTGTTTGATTTAGTGATGTAAAAAAATATATACAATTTTGTCTCTGGAATACCATTATTTTTGATGGCTATTTGCCTCAAAATATCAGCAGGCAAAATTGGCCAGTGATTAATTGATGACAGAGCAGGTATAGCATATGGTCTGTATGCGAGGAATTGCCTTGCATTTATTCGTCACTTCTTTTTGTTCATTTTTTTTAAATGTCTGGTGGCTGAGATGTACCTGATCTGGGAGGCCAGTTCTGTGTAAATTCCCACCGTTTTATGTTGAATAACACGGTTGTAACTGAGTAAATTGAAGTTGTGTACAGTTGTGTTGCTTTCACAATTCTAGTTATGTTAATAATATTAACTTTACACATGAGAATACAATTATTTAAAAAGCATTGGATTTTTATTGATTTCACATCAAATACATTATTTCACAGCCAAAATTCATTGATGCCCTTTAGTGTTCCAAGTGTTACTGTATGATGTTTTCGTTTATGTTATTATTAAAAGCTTGAGTTTTTACCATAACCATACCATAACCATAAAAGGGGGATGTGTATATATTTGACACATCTAGTATTTAATTACTGTATAAACAAATTAGAACCCAATGTTTTATACATGTATAATGAACCAAAAATATATTCATTGTTGATATTGCTATTTGCTAAAGGATGCGGTAGAGGGAGCTGTAATACAAGCATCAGGTCAAGTAGCTAAGCTTTGTGCACAGTGTTAAGTAGCTGTCAATCATTGTTCATTACCGCAACTCTTCCATGTGTCACAGGGGTGACCAGCACTCCCAAATAATTTTTTCGTACTCTCCTCTCATTTATTTATTTATTTATGACTTAGTCACTTTTTGTGACGTGTGAACATTATTAAATTATTCAGTGGGAGACCCGGTTTGTATTATTTTATTTGAGGCATTGGAGTGCGGTGTATATTTGTGGTGATTTTCCACATTTTATTTTGCAGTGTTTTCACTAGGCTAAGTATTTTAATGTTTTGGAGATGCGTTGTTTCCCAGTGGGACTGATTTAAAGGACAGACCCATTTCTCCGTGAGGCACAGTTGTGTGGCACAGTTACTTTGTTTACCAATTTTGTCATTTACATTTGAATCAGGTGGTAGGCTGCCCCCTTCATTGATAATTGAAAGGATTGAATGGCACACCTGATTAGGATTTTTATTGATGGGATTGGCTCGATTTTGGAGAGTTCTTGCGCTGGGGTGTCTTTTTCCCTTTTAAAAAGGAAGCAGAGACTGGGGTGGATGATTGGTGACAAGCGAGCGGAGCAGACACAAGATTGAACAAGCCAACATGGACCGGTGTAACTGAGACGAGCGTGTGAGCTGAGGACAGAATTTTCCAAAGCAAGTGCCGGCGAGTGGTTCGTGCAGCCTAGTGCACCCAGCTGATGAGCGTGGGGGAAATGCAAGGGTGTGTTCCCCCTCACAAGCTAAGTGACTTGTTTCAATGTGCTCCTGCCTATAGTTTGACCCTGTTATTTTAGACTTTGATATATATATATATATATATATTATTATTATTATTTTTAATATATATATTTTTTTTAAACTAGTGGGTAACTGGTGCTCAAGGGGAGGCCATTTTAACTCTTGTGGTGTGTTCGCTACTTGTTGCGCCTTTTCCTGGGCACCCTGTTTAGCACCTGTGTGAATGGAGACCTTTTTACGAATATGCTAGGTCATTGATTGCCTTACTGACCGAATAGGGTATATGTCGAGCATCATGTGACCAAACCGGAAGTCGTGCTTACTCACTTCCGCCAGTCAACAAGGTCAATGTGATAATTAAATAAAAACAATAGCACGGGTTGTTAATACTGTATCTTATAGTGATCATTTTTATTTTGAGACCTGATGAATAACATACTATTATGCCACTAGATAATCAATGATTTACAAGAAACTATAATACCGTTACCCCAATAACCTTGCCTATACTCGTTTTTCGGCTGAAATGTATTAGACCGAACCAACAACACAACTTGAACAGCTGTTATTTTGGACTGATGCCTTTATCAAACTTCTCAAAATGGGAATGCTGGTATAAGTCGTGCCTTTTAAATCATGACGATTAGATAGTCAAGAGGGTCCTGATCGTATTGCCAGATTAGCCTTTATACCTTGAGTAGTTTGACATAGCGTTACCATTCTTGAACTGGAACTGATGGTGAACGCGAACAGATCAACCTTATGCTAACCATCCCTACTCTCAGGCTGTGGGGCTTCTCGCTCTTTCGCATAGACCTGTGACAGGCTGCCCTGATGCGAACATCGGCAGTCATCCTGTCTCTGTTTGACACTGGTGAAAAAGATCTACATAGGTAACTGTTATTGAGCAACCGACCAGCTAACGCTAACGCTAGGTAATAGACAGCAGGCACAGGTACTTTAAAAATGTAATTAGTACTAGCTAGCTAACACTAGGTAATAGACAGCAGGCACAGGTACTTAAAAAATGTCGTTAGTACTAGCTAGCTAACGCTAAGTATTAGCATAATATAATAATATACGCCATTTAGCAGACGCTTTTATCCAAAGCGATTTACAGTATATGTGGCCCCAGTGGAGATTGAAGGCACATCCTGGGGCCAGCGCTGTGCTCTACCAACTGAGGTACAGAGAACAGCAGGCACAGGTACTTAAAAATGTCATTTTCCGTTAGGTAACCCTCATAGTCATGGATATAGGAGCTAACGCTAGGTAATAGACAGCAGGCACAGGTAAATTTTTTCCCCTTGTCCTGTAAACATCTTGTATAGAACAACGCCATTATCTCGTCTACCGGAAATGGCCAGTCACGTTTAGCAAAACACGGAAGTCCGTTGCGCATAACCCCCATTGACCTCGAAATGGCATTCGTTTTTTTTCCTTTGGTTTAGTTTGCCCTCTTTAATTGCGGCTTCCGATGGTTGCAACAAATATAGGCCCTTTGTTTTTAGTTTTTCTCTCTTTATTGGCCCATTTGTCTCGCTAGCTTTCATTAGTGCTTTTTAAAGTGGCATCCTTGACTATGTTAACCATGTTGTGTAGAGGTATAATAGCTGGGATCTATTAGGCTGTTAAGGCCCACTAGTATAGCTACTTAGTACTATTCACTGTTTGATACAGCTGAACATTTGACAGCCAAACCTAGAGGGTTTCCAGCAGCATGCATTTGTTTTATTGAATGTTTTAATTATTTTAAGGAGCCGTTTATTTTGAGAGACTTCTCCCCCCTCATTGCAGTCCCTTGTTTAACTTTGTAGTAGATACCCTTGTTTCCTATGGGTGCCTTATACTGGCAGGTTTGTCCTGTCCCTCCCTTATCATGTGTTCCTGAGGCGTTGCCCCTTTGTGCTGACTTGACCCTACCCCCTGACAAGGCCCTGCCAGTTTTAGCGCTGTCCTCCCCTGGCCCTGCACTGATGGTTGCACCCCCCTTAACAACCGCGCCTTACTCCCCTGAAAAAATGGCAGCTCCCTTCCTCAGAGATCACATTGATGGAGCAATATTAATCCGATTAGTGTTTCACAGGGAGAGAGTTTTTCAAGATTGCCAAGATCCTTTATTATATTCTGATGACTTCCTATATGAGCGCTACCGATTCAGCCGACAAGGAATAATTTATTTACAAGACCTTCTCGAGCCATACATCGCTAACACCACCCACCGCAGCCGTGCATCTACTGTATCTCAGACTGTATGCATAGGCTTGCGCTTTTTTGCGAGTGGCACATTTTTGTACACTGTTGGTAATGCGGAGAACATTTGCAAAGCCGCTGCATGCCGTGCTGTTCGGAAGGTTTATTTGGCGCTCAAGAAATCTATCAATGTGTTCATTACATTCCCTGGCCATGTCCGAGTAAATGCAATCAAAGACGGCTTTTATGGAATTGCAGGTAATTGAGTTATTCAATATTTGACCATTTAATGAAAATGCATTCCTATCACCATTTTTCATTATGGAGCTTACAACATTATTATGCAGTTTCCCAACGTCATTGGCACTGTGGACTGCATTTAGATCCGCATCAAATCGCCCTCTGGCCCAAACGAGGCAGATTTTGTGAATCGAAAAGGCTTTCACAGCATTAATGTGCAGGTACTTATGACATTTTCCTCGAAGATTACATTGTTCTAGAACAAATAATTGTTTTTATAGCAACCATATGCCTGTCTTTGACAATAGGGGCCATGGACCTTGCAATTGCCTGCTGTAGGCTACCCATGTACAGTACAATACCCATGACTTGACCTCAATTAATCTTAGATCTGTGACTCCACCTGCCTCATCACTAATGTTGAGGCCAAGTGGCCAGGCTCCGTCCACGACTCCAGAATATCCAGAGAGTCTACACTGTGCCACAGCTTCGAGCAAGGTATAGCAAATCTCATGAAAAAATTGCTTATCTTATGTAGAAGTGATCTAACATTGTACATATTATATACTAGGTCATTACGATGGGCTCCTAATTGGAGACGGGTTATGCCTGCAAACCCTACTTCATGACCCCGTATGCAGAGCCAGCACCAGGGCCTCAGGCCCGTTTCAACGGGGCTCTTGCTAGAACAAGAGCCTGGATAGAGATGACCTTTGGCCAACTGAAGGCCAGATTCACATGTCTTCGGGGGCTGCGGGTGGTGCCAGACAGGGCATGTGACATCACTGGGTGTTGAGGTTAATGTATGTTCGATTCATTTTATGTTTATTTTTATTCATATGGTTAATGGGTATATGGTTTGCCACCCTCTTTGCTTTTAAGTTACCCATTGAAAAAAAAGAGGAGCATGTTCAAGAATAATTTGAGAATCATGTCGTAGAATAATGCCTTTATTTGAATTCTATTGGTCAACCTGTAAATGAAGGTGCACAAGAAATAAGAATTTCAGTTCAGTTACAATTCATGCCAAAGCTCTGATACTTTAGGCAAAGCTTTGCTTTACATGGTTACACTTACATCCAGCTGCCGGTCATGCAATGCAATGTCCTTGTGGAGCTTCCTCATTTTAAGCTGCCGGTAGGCAATCTCAGTCCTCAAGTAGCGCTTATAGAGAGTCCGCACATCTCCCTAGCTTTCACTTTAATTCTGAAAGACATTCATAATTTAGTTCAGTGTGGTGGTCAGATGCCAACTAAACTCAGACCTCCCCTCACAATGTGAGTATTAAAAACTCACCTCTCCATTCCCAGTTCCAGCAGAGTGAGAGGGGCCAGGCTCCGCCGGATCAGGGGGTGGTTCAGCAGTACTTCCCTAAAGGAATACATTGATTTAGTCCAAATACCACTCCCAAGGATTGAGTTGGATAGGAGTATTACAGTTTCCACAACTTGCTTTTACCACATCACTGGACAACGCTCATCATCTGGACTGGCCTCCTGTTAGTGAAATAGGAATTTTGGAACTTTGGAAAAATGTATTTGGTTTTAGAAAACACACACAATGAGCATGCATAGAATCATTACACAATGATGCAGCAAATATCAACTTACATCAGTAGGCTCCTCTCCTCGGACCAAGACTATTGGTGGTGGCTGCAACAACGTGACTGAACGTCCGGCCACCGCAAAATGCGATGATTAACCAAATGCACCTACCTTTGACATAAGGGCTTCTCACACTACTACCAGCTTGTTCAGAGGAGCTGCCCCCAGCTATGCCCTCCATTATGGGCCTACCCCTATTGTGCTGGAGTGCCAGCTCCTTGGCAGGGGTGAAATCAGGAGTCCTAGGTCCTCCCCCTGTTTTGACCACACTGACAATCTGTTCAATACAATACCATGGGGGGGGGTCACAATTTCTTCACTTCAATTTATGCACTTTGATTATTTATGAATACTTGTATATATTTATATACATAGGCTACCTGCATAAATGCGCCCACATTTACACTCACATAGCCTACACACGTACTGATCTGCCCATACAGACTCACACACAAATATTCAAACTCCTACTTCTATATGGTTATCTACACATATCCACATACATAGCCTATATAGTACATGCATACACACATGATACAAGCACATACTGTACATAAATCTTCATAAGTATTTATTAATTTGTATCAATTAGAATCTCTGGGCTTGTTTTTAACTACTTATTCTAAAAGAGTTGAGAGAATTTCGCTAGCAAAATCTAATTGGATGATTCATTCCATTAAGCCTACTGCCCGCACGCACAATTAAATACATATACTTTAATTGATTGGGGTAATAAGGCACTTAAAATTAGCCTATACATTTTCCAAACACTCCTTTTCCTCCACGGTGAAAAAAGACACTCTTTGTTTTGCTGCCATTGTACAATGAAACTCCGTTAGAAAATCATGGTTTCGATGAGCGACGCTTCCCCCTTTTAAAGTAGGACGGGCACGCGCACTTATCCTGATTACTGAAGTCTGGTTCGAGTTAACGGGACTGTTTTAGTGCGAATCAGCCTTTGAGGAACCGAGATAGACTGACTTCAATCATCGGGTTAATTTAAGCTGGCTAATAGGAAATTAGCTCGACTTAATTGAACCAGGTACGAGGAAGGGGCCCCGACCTATTGCTAGTGACTTCGGTATAAACAAATGGGCAAATAAAATTAGTTTAATTTGTCCCTGCCTTCTGTGTCTGCATGTTCTTAGGTCCTCCACTCTAGTACAACCAGCTTGGGCTGTGTTCGAAACTGCTCCCTATTCCCTATATAGTGTGTACGCCATTTTATAGCGTTTGACGAATTCTAAACTCTTAATTTCGTTCACTATATAGTGAACGAGAAAATACCCCAAATTCACCGTGATTTGTAGTGAACAGCGAATGTACCATACAATTTCTCCCGTGTACCACAATGCAATGCGGTCGTGTCATACCGAAGGAGAAGAGGTGAAGAAAGAATGGCGATGAATACAGCGGTGTCTACAGCGGCGAATTTCGTTTATAAATGTAAGTAACGTTAAGCTAGCTACCTTTTCTGTATTTAACACGTTAATAGCCTGGCTTTTGTACGTAAGTTACCTCAGGAAAGCTCTGATTTCTTTATATAGGCGTAACGTAATGGGCTTTACAAAAACGTACAAAAGCCAGGCTATTCCTGAGGTAACTTAACGTTAGACTAACGTTCGCAATGACTGGCTCTAAAGTTGTCAAGTAAATTTGCCAAATTTCGCTTATTCCAAGGGACTGATGAGGACGTGGAGAAATTGATCAACGCCCGGATAGAGCGTAGAGCTGCCTTCTCAGGGCGAAGAAACGCTGCGGTTCACGGTTGGGAGTAAGAGCTAATACAGTGTAATGTGGTGACTACACACCCACTGAGTGAATAGGGCCGAATTCACTACATTACCCAGGTGCCCTAGCACCGTGATGAGGTGTATTTAAGGCGACCAGGAAGTGTGAATAGGAGAGTGAATGCAGAGTGTGCAATAAACACAGCTGCTGTTTGCAACTTAACCATGTGCTCCTAGTGCTTCTTGATATCCCTCAAACCAACAACTACATTGGTGACCCCGACGTGATGGACGGGCCAACTCCACAGCCCGTTCTCCATCTAGATGAGCTGTCTTCAGGCGGTCCACTGAGATATGCTCCACAAATTTTTCTGTCAGCAGAACACCGTGGCTGACTGCCTTTCTCGCACCCTTACAAGCACCGTCCACCTCGGCATCGATTATGCCCGCATGGCTGTGGACCAAGACGCAGACCCTGACATTCAGGCCTTTCGGACGGCGACTACAGGGCTTCAGTTGGTGGATGTCCCTTTTGACGATATAAAGTGCGACACTGCTATGCGATGTCTCTACTGGCCAGCCCCGTCCTCTGGCACCCAAGATGTGGAGACGGAAGGCTTTCGATGTCATACATGGCTTGTCACACCCAGGCCGGAAGCCATCACGGCGTCTGGTGACAGAAAAATTTGTCTGGCATGGCATGAAGAAGGACATTCGCGACTGGGTTAAAACATGCATTGCATGCCAGCGCACAAAAGTCCATAGACATGTGAAGGCACCATTGGAGCAGTTCACAGTCCCAGAAAGGCGTTTTGACCACGTCAACGTGGACTTAGTTGGACCTCTTCCTCCTTCCGGAGGGTTCACCCATCTCTTGACAATGGTGGACAGAACGACACGGTGGCCAGAGGTGGTTCCACTGTCGGGAACAACGACAGCTGAGGTGGTCCGCGGATTCATTGGTACTTGGATCGCCCGGTTCGGGGTTCCTTCTGACCTCTCCTCAGACCGGGGACCACAATTCACCTCACAACTGTGGACCTCTATCACCCAACAGTTGGGTATTTCACTCCATCGGACTGCAGCATATCATCCCCAGGCCAATGGCCTGTGTGAGCGTTTTCACCGTTCCATGAAGGCAGCCCTGAAAGTGGACCTCCAGGGCAATAGCTGGATCGACAGGCTACCCTGGGTGATGCTGGGACTTCGTACTGCACCTAAGGAGGATCTCCTCTCTTCGTCAGCAGAGCTTGTCTATGGCCAGGCCCTTAGAGTACCGGGTGATTTTTTTCCCCTCTGTTACCGTTCCTGGTCGGCACCAGAGCAACCGTAATTTATGGGACAAGGCAAGTGCCTTTATGCCGACCCCTACTTCAAATCACAGCCTGCCACGTATCCATGTCCCTCAGGATCTCCAATCAGCAAGATATGTGTTCATCCGCCATGACGCACATAGGAACCCTCTACAGCCGCCTTATGATGGCCCCTACAGAGTCGTGGAGACAGGCGACAAAACCTTTATCATTGACATAGGGGAAGTATGGAGCATATCTCAGTGGACCGCCTGAAGACAGCTCATCTAGATGGAGAACGGGCTGTGGAGTTGGCCCGTCCACCACGTCGTGGCCGCCCTCCTGCAAGCACAACAAAAAACCCTCCTAGTGGTTCCGGGCCAGGCTGTCAGCAGCCGATAGACTTCCGTCCATCCCAAGTTCGGGAGTCCCGTAACCGCTTTGGACGAGTCATCCGAGCCCCGGCACGTTACGGGAAGTCGGTGTTTGTGAATTCTGGGGGGGACCTGTGTGGTGACTACACACCCACTGAGTGAATAGGGCCGAATTCACTACATTACCCAGGTGCCCTAGCACCGTGATGAGGTGTATTTAAGGCGACCAGGAAGTGTGAATAGGAGAGTGAATGCAGAGTGTGCAATAAACACAGCTGCTGTTTGCAACTTAACCATGTGCTCCTAGTGCTTCTTGATATCCCTCAAACCAACAACTACAGTAACAATATTTTGAGTGATAAAGTTACGTTATTTTCGCTACTGAATACAATTCTGTACAATTGTACTGTACATTATACACTGTACAATTCATATAACGTTAGGGAAATTAATGTACTTACTTGCAACAGTTATGACCTTATTGTTCATAAAGGGTTTAGCCATAAAACTTTATAATGTTATTTTTATAAGTCATTTGATGAATGCAAATGTAAGTAATACTTTGTTTGTGTTACCTAGGATTGTCCTCAAAGACATAGGTTTGGAGGGGGTGGTAACCCCGGCTAGAGCAGCAAAAAAGTGGGAGAACCTTAAGAAAAACTACGAGGTTTGTTGTGCCTCAGCTCTTATCACAATGCTTGTTCTACAGCTTAAGAATCATTCATGTAGTGACATTGTACTGTGCTGTGCCTTATTATATCCGTTTTTTGACAAGTCCGTGCCTTGATCATTTTAAGGAACTCAAACAACCACCTACTGGCCAGGGGACGGAGTCAGGGAAGCCACTGCGGGGTCTTGGAAGTGGTACCCCCTTATGGATGAGGCACTTGGGGGGGAGGCCATCTATCCAGCCTCCCGTCCTTGTTGCCTCCGCCTGGGGGGGAAATTCCCAGGCTACTGCAGTGGCTGAGCCTGCAGGAGACAGACCAGAGAGGCAGGAGACAGAGGAGTTAGGGCCAGGGCCAGGGCCATCAAAAAGACAGCGGGCAGACCCTGTCCTGGAGTTTCTACAGAAGGAAGCCGAGAAGGCAGAGGAGAGGGCCAGGAGGGAGGAACAGCTGGAGGAGAGACTTCTGACTCTTCTCGAGAAAATTGTGGACAAAATGTGACATTTTAGTTAGTATAGTATAGTGATTATAGAGTTGTTATTTGAAAATAGAAATAAATTTGGTTTAAAACATATGCCTGGCTAATTCATTCTACATTTGCACTTAAAAAGAAATAATATAGGTAGGGCCTAATGTTCAATTACTGCATTGTAGTAATGACAGGGAAGGAAGGAAGGAAGGAAGGAAGATGGATGAGAGGATCTGTTTAAGACGCATTGAGAAAAAAACATTTTGAGCCTTTTTTTTTTGTTTTTTTGTTTAACTACATCTGTAACACATCTCTGTATTACTATAGCAAAACTTTGCCCCATCCAGTAAAACAGTAGAACTGTTAATCAGAACACTGAACACTTTACTCTTAACACAGTCAAATGGCCAACCACACCTGAACCACCACAGTGAACCTCACCTGCAGTGACCCTCTGACTGAAGATGGATTTACATCTCACAGATTTTGAAGTATTACACCTGCTGTTGCAGAAGGGCATGAACCAACCTAATTTTATGAGTAATGGCAACATATTGGTGTTATGAATAACAAAGTTTAACATATTTTGAGTTGTATACACAGATGGAAAGGAGATATACCAATATTATTTATTTACTACAAATATCAAGAGAGTTATGGCCTATTACATATCCAATGTCACCAAAGCATGTTTTTGAGAAAAAAGCATTTAAAGTTTGCTGTCAATTTTGCCACATTTATTCAGTGTATTCACACAACACACAACTCACAACATACCAAACATAATAACATTACATCTTTAGCCATGAGTCCTTTTTTCCCCTCTTACTTTCTCTCACACATGCATGGACAGGAGACTGCGGTACCTTCTTCCAGACGGTGGCAGTTGGAACAGTCCATGGTTGGGGTGGCGTCTTTGTCTCATACAGTATGCTCAGCACAGTACAAGAAATATACAGCCATGTGCAAGTGACGTGTATACATAGTTGTTATGCATGTGCACACTGGAGAAAGGCAGTACTAAGTGCAAAACCACAGGTAGTGGTAAAGGTAAAACTGATTAGTTTTAAAAATCAAAAATCAAATCTGCGTCCTCATCCAGGTACAGACGAAGGACTGGCATGGTGGCATTCAAGTAGCAGTAGGGGGCTCTGGGGCTCCAGCTAAAATGAACATTATGATAACGTTAAAATTCATACATTATGTTCATAAATGTTAGTGTCCATGTTTAAGTGTTTATAAATTCATGAATGAATAAATGTTTTCACAACACAACTGTCACAATTGCTGGGGTTGTCTACAGGGGGTAAATGTGGTGGAACACTAAAGTAGCCTAACGTTACAGCCTTCTAGGGCATAAAAAGGGCTGTTTGGTTCAGATTCTTCCAAAAGCACCAAATTTGGCCCAGATGCTGTCCATACCATACTTTATCAATTTTTGCCGGGCGCCAAGACGGGTGCCCCACGGGGCAGCCATATTGGCAAAATCTAATATGGCCGCCACAAAAAAAAAAGGTGCTAGAATCATAAATTATACCACTTTTTAGGGGGTTTTGGGTTCGGGTAATCTGATTCTGATGTTATTTCAATGATTTGAGGTCAAGTTTACCCCTCAAAGTTACAATAAAGGTCATTTTTTAAAATATTCACTCATCCGAAGGCTCATGTCACATGATATCACATTCAAATATCGTATTTACTGCCAGATACAGAGGAGGCAAGAGATGATCTGTGTCTACTGACAACGGTTACTCCTTTTCTTGTTAAGGTAAGGGTTTCCTCTATTGCCTGCACTGCGCAGCACACATATTTTGTCATTTTGTCCATGCCAACACATTTTGTACTTTGTAGATATCATGCCACCTCCACCAAAAAAAGATAAGGAACATCTTTTTCACCTCCCAGACTACTAGCGTACGTAATAGTAAACTAAGTAGCCATGTTGATTTAAAATGAAAACCTGCTAGCTACCTAACGCGTCATCACCAGCCTTTCCACTGTGAAAAATTGTTAGCTATGTGTTAACTAGCAAGCTGCTAGTTAGCTAGTGTTTACTAGCTAACTATATTAGCTAGCGTGTTAGCTAGCATTAACTAGTAAGGTGCTAGTTAGCTAGCGTTTACTAGCTAACTATATTAGCTAGCGTGTTAGCTAGCATTAACTAACAAGCTGCTAGTTAGCTAGCATTAACTAGCAAGCTGCCTTCCGTCATCTGTAGGCTAGCAGTCAGGTTGCTAGCAAGAGTAAACATAAAATGGGTTGATATATAAAATTTAAGAGTTGAATTTCAGTCTATAAATCCCATAAATGTCACCATTTAATGAATTTGTATGCTGGAAACACAGCAGCAGGCTAAGGCTAGAAAGGTAGAACAGGCTGATGAAGAAACAACAGATGCATCTTCAGAGTTTAAGGTGAGGTCCTAATTAGCTAGCTTGTACACAAAAAATGTTTCACACGTGCGCTTTGTTGAGACCAAACCTATGCCCTTGTTTTCAGGTGAAGTCCGCCTTGCATGCTTAAGAGCTGATCCGGAACCTGCGATGACAAGTGGAAGTTCTTTGTGATGACAAGCCTACATAATTATAATGGACTAGTAGTACATGAGTGTCAAGAGTCAAGCATGTCTTCTACTACCGAAATTATGAACTGGGAACTCTGTTGTCTTTGTCAAACGGACAAACCTGAAGAAGCCTTGTAAACTCCTAAGGAGGAGGGACTTGTATCACTTGAGAGGGATCTCAAAGGCTTCAATTCTATCAATGCCAATGATCTTCCTTGTGGTATCAACGTCACGATTAGTCAGTTGAATGATGGTTCAGGCATTGCAGCAACTCTTACATCGCATAAAGCTATGTATCACAACATTTGCAGGAGTTATTGTAGTAGTTCTCGAGTTAAACGGGCGAGAGAGAAGCAAAACAAAGAAGTTGGCCCTCACAATACTCCCAAAAAACTCAGGTCATCCGGGGATTTTCAGCGTCTGGGCAATGTCAAGTGTTGTATAATCTGTGAGGGCGTGGACCAGACTAACCTCCACAAGGTACTAACCAAAGTCGTAGATTCCAACCTAAAGAGTTGGGCGAAGACCAACAAAAACGTTCATTTACTTAGCCGACGAGTTGCCACAGCATCTGATGCGCATGCGGCTGATGCCTATTATCACCATCAGTGTTATGTATGTTTGCGAGACTCCGCTGCCGCTGGCGAGCGACGTGGTTTGGTGGGTCCCGCACCTCCGCCCTTCGATACCATCATCAGTGCTCAAATTATAGCCCTGATCGAACATTCAGACAACACTTTATTCAAGCTCTCAGAGCTACACGAGATGTATCAAAAGCTTATGAGTGATCAAGGTCATCCATGCCGAGATAAAAAAGAGCCACACAACTCGATTCAAGGATCACCTGCTCAACTTCCTACCTGAATGGGTTGAGGTTTCCAAGGAAAATAAAGGCAGGAAGGATATTTATCTCACAAATTGAAGGTGGCTGATGAGCTTGCCAAGACATATAGGGCACGAATTGGTCAAGAGGATGCACTTATGTTCATGCGGGCTGCTGTGATGATGCGCGAGTTTTGTCTACAGAGTCAACAGCCTTTCGATGGCTCCTTCCCCCTAACTGCCTCACAGCTCCAGTAAATGAGGAGATAAGGAGTTTCTTCAACGTAGTGCTCCTGGGCCCATCAGTTCTTCATGGACGTGAGAAGATCAGTGAAGACGGCAATCTGGATGCGAGGGAAAGGATTGCATGCAACATCTCACAACTGCTTATCTACAACACTAGTAAGGGTACGCACCATGCAGTCAAGACGGATGCAGTACACCACAACAAGGAGCGAGAAACCCCCTTCCCCCTGTATCATGGTCTTAAGCTGCATCCAAGGACGGAACAAAAAACAGATTGGGATTGACCATGCACATGGTATCTCAGTATCGTACAAACACGTCATGGAAGTTAAGAGAGGTATTGCACGTGCGGTGTGTGCTCGCCACGCTCAAGATGGAGTGGTGCTTCCAACCAACAGCCGTCTCAATGTCTTCACCACCGACGATGTGGATAATATAGACAACAAGGCTCAGGGCAACTTCTCACTTGATGAATTCCACGGATATGCTCTTAGCGTGACCAACCATCTCTCGCACAAGAACCCTGGTGTGAAGCGTGCTCCAGTTAAGCTTGACCCCTCAGACACGTCGACTCCGAAGCTACCAGACTCTTATGTGATCCAGCCCCCAGTCAAACTCACTCAAACGGATGTCTTTGCACCCAGACACAGCAACAGCGAAGTCAGACCAGCCCATGATGTGCGAGGTGCCAAAGTCAAGGATGAGGTATGGATGGCATACGTCAACAGTGTACTGAAGCAAGGCACACTGTCAGAGGGTGACGTCATCACCTGGTCGGTATTCAACTTGATGCTAGCAAGCGACGTGTCAGTGAAGCCCCCAGCCGAGATCGGCGTCTACCCCCTGTTCCCAGACAAGGCCGCATCTGCATCTTCAATGAAGCACGTGATGGAGCTGACGATGCAGGGCACTGAGTTCCTCAACCCAGGCCAGACTAGCGTCCTCGGTGCAGATCAGCCACTGTATGCTATCATCAAACTGCTCCAATGGAAATACCCCGACACTTTGGGAGAAGACAAGCTGGTTGCTATGATGGGCGCGCTGCACATTGAAGACAAGATGCACTTAATGATTGGGAAGCTGCTGCTCGACTTTGCGTGGTCCACCGTCCTGTCTAAGGCAGAGGTTCTGACATCCGGTCGCGCGCAGTCTGCGCTCAATGAGCATCACATCAAGCGCACAAGGTATGCCCATCAAGTCTCTCTCATGTCACTTTACATGCTCAAGCAGACCGCCTACTCAGTATTGTGAGAATATAATGGGCCCACCTGAGTCATTTGATATGTGGGATCACCATTCCCAAACTTATCCCCAGTTCAAGTTCTGGTCAACCATAATCGAGCTGGAGTTGCTGATGTGTCGCTTTGTGCGGTCCCTGCGGGAGGGGGACTTCCCACTATATGTACAAGCATGTGACGAACTCTGCGGCTGGTTTCACGTCCTCGACCACACAAACTACGCGCGTTGGCTACCGGTCCATGTGCGTGACATGGTCGAGATAGCCAATAAACACCCTCAAGTACATGCTGAATTCATGAAGGGCAATTTTGTTGTGCAGAAATCAGCTAGAAAGTTCAGCCTCATGGCCAAGGACCAAGCCCATGAACAGTCCAACAAAAGCCTCCAGGCACATGGTGGAGTGGTTGGACTCTATGAAAATCCTGAAGCCCTTACACTGTTTATGCTGACTGGACCTGATTGCACGCGGATAGTTGAGGAGTTCGAGGCCATCAATGACTCACCAACGTCATCCACCACTCATCACGAGGAAGGACACAGCCTGCAAGTAAAGTTTTGAAAGGATATACTATCGTTCATCAAGGTGGTAGAGCAGCTGGGCAACCCTTTCCTTGCTACAAATCAGGAGCTTGTAGTACTCGATACACAGAATGTCATGGAACAGGCAGTTGTTACTTCTTTATCTCAAATCCATGAAGCTGGCCAAGCCCTTCATGCAGCATATGTCGTGGAAAGATTGGAAAAGGCTTCAGTACCAGTATCTGATGCCATCAAGTGGAGCAACATGCTAACCTTCGCCAACCGAACTGGTCCCAAGAAAAAAAGGTACGAAGGACAGTGGCATACAGAGGCATAATATGATTTTAATCACGCAACTTTTCCTCTCACTCCAGTCGCGTCCGAATGTCAACATGACAGACTTCTTTTGGTTCGAAAATCAGAGAGCCACCGAGCCTGGTGGATCGAGGGTCTCTACGATCTGGGACGAAGTCCAACATTCTTCAATGCCTCAATGCACCCACTGGTCGCTCAGCTTCTGCCAAACAAGCCACAGTCGTGGTGTTGGATATGGCAGCAGTTATCCACATGGTGCGCCCCACAACAGCAAAGACATTCAGCGAGTATGTCTTGCTCAACATTATACCATTTCTGGAGGCCCAAATGACCGATAGTACCCAACGCATCGATGCTGTGTGGGATAATTACCCCGAGGAAAATAACCTCAAAGCGCTTACACAGCAACGACGTGGGAATGGCCCACGGACAAAAGTCGGCGATGGCAGCACTCCAATCCCGAAGCATGAATGGAACAGCGGCTTCCTAAAAAATGAGAAAAAACGGACCTCTTCTCATTCATCAGCACAGATCTCCAAGACTGACATGGGCGGAAAGCTCCTTCTGACTACCCACTTCGAGACCGTGCTCTCCAACAAGCATTGTGATCTCACAAAACTTCAGCCGTGCAACCATTCCGAGGCAGACACCAGGATCCTCCTGCATCTGGCACATGCGGCAGAGCAGGGTCATACAACAGCGCACAGTAGTACAATGTAGCGCACAATGTTCGCACAGTAGACAGCGATGTCGTAGTTTTGTCAATCCGGTTTTTCAAGATGCTTAGCCTATCGGAGCTCTGGGTAGGTTTCGGTAGTGGTAAAAAGTATCGTGACATACCAGTCCATACCATCTACTCTGATCTTAGCCGGTCAAAGTCCTTGGCACTACCCCTCTTCCACAGCCTAACAGGGTGTGACACGACTTCACAGTTTCTTGGATGTGGCAAGAAGACAGCTTGGGCAGCCTGGACAAGCATACCTCACCGACATACTAGTGGCTCTCACGCATAATCCTGACCTCTTCAGTCTCGAGTCTGTGCATATGCAGCGCATCGAACGCTTCACCATACTCATGTACAGCAAGGGGTGTGGTGCAGCTGGTGTGAATGAGGCCAGACATCACCTCTTCACCACTGGAAGCAGATCGCTGGAAAGCATCCCACCTACCCAAGCTGCACTTTTTCCAGCATGTAAAGCGGCGCTATTACAGGCAAGTTTCTACTGGAGTCAGGCCACCTCGGTCCAGCAGGAAATTCCTGACTTCAGTGAGTGGGGCTGGCACAAAGATGGCACCGCATGGCAACCACTATGGACCACTCTCAGCGATGCTTCAGCAGCATGTGACATTCTCTTGCACTGCAGCTGCCTCAAGGCATGCACGGGAAGGTGCAAATACAACCGTACCGGTGTCCGATGCACGGTCCTCTGCAAATGCGAAGGCGGGTGCCTTAATAACGAAGGTGATAGCCAGTAAAACGTATTGCTGGCATCATAGAGCGCAAACCAGAATGTATTAGTAAATTATTGGTATGCGTTGCTAAACAGATCCTTGTATTTTATTTTTATCATTTAAATGCACACAGCGGCAGCATTTTGTCACTGCAGATATTATCTCTGAATTATTCCAATAAAAGTTGTTCCTGAATATAATCTTTACTGATTTATTTAGTGACCTTGAGGGGTAAATGTCAAATAATGAGATGTCAAACTTGTGCGACATATACATGTACAACTTATAATGGGAAAATACGTTTTTGGGGGCAGAATCTGGGATAAATTACCTTTATGCTAACTTTGAGGGGTAAACCTGACATCAAATCATTGAAATAACATCAGAATCAGATTACATGACCCACAAAACCCCTAAAAAGTGGTATCATTTATGATTCTAGCCCTTTTAGTTTTTTTTGTTGGCAGCCATATTGGATTTTGCCAATATGGCCGCCCCATGGGGCGCCCGTCTTGGCGCCCATCAAAAATTGATAAAGTATGGTATGGACAGCATCTGGGCCAAATGTGGTGCTTTTGGAAGAATCTGAACCAAAATATCCCTACCGCCCCCCACTATTAGCCAACTGACTAGAAAGCTAGTAGGGGCCAATAGTTTACCTTAAAGCTAGCTAACATGTTAGCTAATAAAAGTTGGTCTATTTACTGGTTGACAACGTCGGCGAATCAACGAAAGATGTCTTAGACGCCTAATGCGAGTTTGAGTTCGCCTCCGTTTATGCCTCAAGAACAAAAGTTGAGCCAACAGCAGTAAAACAGCAACAGGAATCATGGTGATGGTAACGTTAGCTAACTGCTTTAGCTACCGTTATTATCGCTATGGGAGTTGGTGCTAGTTGTGAGCTTGTGAGTTATCCTAACGTTAGCAAACGAGCTAGTTAGCTCATGACTTCCATAACGGTAGCTATTGGTGGCTAAAGCAGTGGCTAGCAGACAGCACCACAGTTGACAAAACCACACTTGCACATCATTAGAATTTCAACAATTTATTTGGGATTTAACATTCAAAACTGAACATGCAAACCCGATACCACCTGAGTACATTTCAACCTGCTGCCATGAGTGCTCGGTTTGTTTACGCGATACTGGGCGCATCCTCTTACGTCACCTGAATATCCTGCACTTTTTTTGCACGTTCAGTTGTAGTATCCGAAAACAGTTTGTCGTTCACTACATAGTACACTATATAGGGAATAGGGAACGAGTGAGCGGTTTCGAACACAGCCCTGGTATACGGACCAGTAGACTACCACTTAAGTTTTACAGGGCTTTGGGGTCCTAGTGCCCCATCATCACTAGGTAGCATAGTCGAGCAGATCCACATTTGTCACCACGTGACACATGGAGCAGCAGTGTAGTCGTAGCATGTTCAATTTTTCTATGATGAAGGTATTTACTAATGTGCACTTCATCATGCATTTTACTCCCAACCATTCAATGAACTTCTGAGTTTAATATTGAATTGGTTTATGCAACTACAGCAGCTCGGTTTAGCAGTACTTCAAGCCAGTTGGCTAACTAATTGGCTGGCTGGCTGGCTAGCCAGCCAACGCGTATGCTCAACAATTGTTCAATGACATGTCTTAAATTAAATGTGTTCGTGCAACCACTTAAGTTTATCAGTCCTTATCAAGGCAGTTAATTTTGTACTGTAGGAAATGTTAAGAGGCCTTGGGTTGCAAGTTGCCTACTGCAGCGGAGGTTCGAAACCCAACTGCGCCAGTCTGGGAGCGCCGATTTCGAGCAGCACTTGGCTGTCCACCTCGGGGGGTGAGGATGAGCCGGCAGGAGATCGCCGAGAAGTGAAGGGTGTCTCTAGAAAGTATGTTGGCAAGTTACATCTCGGAGGAGACCGATCATCGCCGGCCTCCTCACGTCTCTTTGCTGCAGTGGGGTGAACTCCATATGGTGGTCAAGTAAACACAAGTAGTGGAGTCCAGGCATAGTTCTACACAAAAATGCAGTATGCTTGCCTTGTTTATCGTTGATCTAACAGAGAAAGAAACAAGTTATCTAGTACCAAAACGTATTCTTAAAGGGGAAAAATTTACAACAAATAAGGCTGAGAGATATGGCTGGCAAACCTGCTACTTTCCTCTGGAAAGTATTAAACCTTCCTTTATTCTGTAACGTTAGCAGTTGTTGTAGCTTTGTTTCCCTGAAACTGAACAACAGTACGACACGCCGGTGACGAATTGACGTGTTATGTTGTGGTGTTGCTAATGTTAGTTGATAGTTGTGGCTATGTTAGCTAGTTAGTGATGTGCTCAAAGACGTTGATATTCTATTAATCTCACAAAGCGTTTTGCGATCTCCATGGCTAAATGCGTTTTCATTTACTCTCTTGCTTTATTTTTATTTATATGTAAGCAATGTGTAGTTTCATTTGCTTTTCGGTCAGCTCAGACTTAGCCATTTCATATGATTAGCCTGTGATGCTTACGTTTCACGTTTGCATTGCTTTCTACGTCGCTAGAACATTAATGGTAACTTATAAACTGAACACATACGTTGGTAGCACACGGTCTACATATTACAACCGCTCACAATTTGTATTTAACTTAAATCAATGTTCCCTTCATTTCACAAATCCCAGTTCTGTGATAGCCACTTGCAGCTGTCACGGCGAGGCTCTCATGTATGTGCACTGTAGGTTTTGCATCCGTAATCAATACATAACAAATACAATAAGCCAAAAAACAAATACAATATGGATTTAAAAAAACGTCTGTAGAACGAATAGTTGGCTATATCCAGACTCGACAGCGCACAAACCTTTAATTTTGGTGATGAATCTCTTCCATCATATGTTTTATGTTTAGTTTACTCGAACATTGGCTTTAAACTGTTTACATAAACCAGACTGTTGCCAATCACAGCGCAGTATTTGACAAGACTCCGACAGAGTTTGTGGGGAGGGCAAGTTTTTGCTGCTAAACCACTCCGAAATTGACAATCACAGCGCAGTAAAACTCCGACAGAGAGTTTTTCTTCATTTTGACGCAAAAATGAGAGCGAGCTGGTTTTGTGGATTTTTAGCTAATTATGGTTAAACGTTGTGCCTGGGGCACTTGTAACAGTGACACTCGTTACCCAGAGAGGTTGCAAGGAGATATACGTTTTTTCCTTCAAAAACCAAAATCAAATCCTGAAAAGTGTTAGCCAGCTAAGCTAACGTGGCTACGGTCTGGATATACAGCTCCGGGTTGCAACGTTGGTAAAGTTAGACTAAATGTTAGCTTTGTTATTCGTGATCCAGCCAGCTTGCTAACGTTAAGATGTTACAGTCAAGCTCTAGAAAACCAAGTGGGTAACGTTACCTTGATGTCAAAATGTAATACTATTTTTTCATTACTATTTCAGCACTTTGTCAATGGGAAGCCCAGTCCCAGTACCCAAATCTTGTGGAAGACTGGGCTGACTATATTTTTTGCTTTACAGAGGTCCAGGGTTGGAGTTAGCTAATGCTACTATAGGCGACTAATGTTACGTTAGTTACTACTAGCTAAACTACTGAACGTTATATAGGCCTACTGCTTTTGCTTTTTAATGATTGTAATCGTGAATAGAGACCTACCCAGCTTTACAGGAACAGTGTTGCTCCTTAATGTCATTGTCCTCTGTCTCAATCGCCAGGTGATGCGGTGGTTCACTTTTACTCTGATCTGTAGGCTTTCGCTTCTATCTTAATTTTTTTACGTCATTTTGTTGCTGAGTCAGTGTGATATCTTGAATATAACCTTCAAATGCATATTGTAGACCCTTCTGTCTGCTTCTATCTGAAATTGCTTTTTCTATTTTCCAAAAATTGGACAATATTTCTCCAGGGAGTGCAGTTAGCGACATTGCGAGCGCCATGCTGGCGCCAAAAGCTTTACGGACTTAGCAACAATAACTAAGGGGGGCGTGGTTTAGCGAAGGGTCAATTGCCTACCGAATTGGGAGGGGAAACGGGAAACAATCAGAAACGAATAATAAAAATAAAAATAAATATTCTCGCATCATTGATGGCTGAACAAACAAAGTAGGAGTAAGAGCAACGTGTGGAGTTATTTCATACCACTGGAAGATGGCACAGCACCACAATGCTAGGGTGCAAGACATGCTTCTCAAAGGAACATGCTTGTCATAGCAATTTGTGGGGACATATGAAAGCAAATGATAAGGTATGCTTGTTCATCACAGTAGCCTTCAATGTACTCACATATTGAACATTTAATATAACAGAAATGTCAAAATTGAGTATTAAATAAAACATAGACTGAAATTTAGCAATCAGTAGACTAGGACTCTCCTACATCGGTATCTGCATCGGTCAGGCTCTAATGATAATTGTATAATTGAGTATGCGGTTTAAGTACACCAATTTGATTTACTGTACACAAAGATTTATTTGGAATAAAGTACACTTACTACCTGAATGGCCAATGTCACTGTAGGGAATATAGTTAATCAAGTTATACAGGGTAATTAAAGTCCCAGAACAATAAACAATCAACATTTCTCAAATGCATGCATTTAATGTTTACACATATTCAGTAAAAATAACATTCTAAACAAAACATGTATTCATTTTTTGAGTATTTCTTATGCCTATGTAAACTCAAATACAAAAATGTATCAGTAATATTTACAAACTGTTTCTCTTGGCACAGTAGACGCATGCATAGTAGGCAGTTATGTGAACATAACAAGACAGCAAATTTCAGTGTTACAGTAAAAACAAAGGCAGTACACATTCTCAACCTAAGGTACCTGTCATTGGCATTCCTTACATACTATTAATTTATTCTCAAAGGCAAAACAACCTTAAGATATAAAAATAACAAAATCACAACATGTCAAAAGCAATGGTGTAATTATAGTGAAATGTTTTAAATTAAAAATATTTTAGTATTATCCACTGCATAGGTTTTTTCAAATGTCACATGTGCATCTTAAAAAGCATTATTATGTAACAGTGCATACTTTTATATGAAGATAATGTTACCAAGCACAAGATAAAACATTGATATACCGTAAAATGGTACATTCCACTCACAGCACTAAATATAAAGTACTATATATATAAAGTAAAAACTCTAAAGGTGTTGTCCACACACCACTATTCTAAAAGAGCAGGTTGATTAAATTGTCTGAAAGGTATTTTTCTGTATAATTTACACCTAGTAGCTTATGCTGAAATCAGATGCATCTTATAAACATGCTGTATGGCATATGGTTATCATAACCAAAAAGGTTAAGTAGGTTAATGCCTGATATACTCATATATGTTTGATTTTCAGTAGTTGAATATTTATGAATGATGAATGGCTTTGTGCACACCAAGGCTAAAAGAGGGTGACAAATGTTAGCGTTTTATCAGAGGGGCAGCCACTCAGAGGGCGCATCTTCACCAGGTTCTGCCTGCAGAGGGCACCGTGGGTTAGCTTCCTGCGCTCCACGTGCACCCTGGCTCTCTCGATGGCTTGGAAGTGGTTGACGCACTCCAGTATGCTGCCCCATGGAGTCATCCTCCAGGGGATGGAACGTATGAGGGGCACAGGCCTGCAGGGGGTGACAAAATGCTGTCAGGCTCCTAATGCAGCTTCCCTTCAAGACCCCTCCACTTCAATCACTCAGGGTTATACACGTGTCAGCTAACTGTGAGAGAAGACAACATAACAGCATAAACAAATCGGTGTTACTTCAATCGAAATACATTTTCTTCTCTTTATTTGAGATCTCTGAACTTGTATTTGTCAATGGTTATCTCCCATTACTCTGGGAAGAAGACTGTTGTGAATCTTAATTCAGAGATTACACTGTTTAGGTGAGCCACCTCTGTTTGATAGCGCTGAAACAATGCTAAACATTTGTAAGGGATGTTGGCCATATGATTTGCTGAGTCTCCTTAAACGTTCTTGTATGTTAGACTGGCTTGGCGATAATGGAAAAGTCTCATCTCTGGAAGACATTCTGGTTTGGTCCTCCATTCTTGTGTCCCCCAGATCTTGGCAGATGAATCCTCCTTCCACATACTCATCGGCAGCGTCTGAATATGTGACTCGCTGCTCAGCAAAGTATTTCTTCCGTCAATTGCTGCTGCCATAAACAACGTTGTCATGGGGCAGCACAGCAATAAATGGCTTATGTTTGTCTCATAAGGATTTGGGAGTGTGAGTCCCCACACCATGGTTATAATGCGAACACACCACGCCAAATCCAGCTTTGTGAAAGACGTCCTACGGGCATGGTGTCGGACTCCTAACACTGATTGCCCATGTCTTAGGGGAAGGGGCTTGTGTCAGGTGTTCACCCACCTGGGAGAGTCCTCGTCTTCCTCCTCCTCTTCCTCAGATCCGAGGTCATCCTCAGTCCTCTGGCATCTCAGCTGATACACGGACATGCTGGGGTGTTCGATGAGCAGGTTCTCCAGAGGGTCCACCTCAGGCAGGGCCAAGGCCTGCCCCTCTGTGTGTACAGCGCATCCCCAACATGCAACAATTACTCCCTGAACTGTGATAGGCCCAGCTGTTTTATTTCAGGAAGACTATTGAACATTGATTTGCCAAAGTACAACTTATGGACCTATAGGATGGCCTGCACATGTTACAGTCACAGCTTTAATTGTGATCCCACTATGAGCCCTTACTCATTTCAAAACAACAAAAAAGATAAACCATACCTCCTATATACATTTAATTAAAATGTTTTTTCTTTTTAGGGAACAAACTTTGACAGCATTGTGCTGTCATCTTACCATGAATATTGATGATGACCCAGTCTCCCTCCTCAAACTCGAACAGGTCTTCACAGTTTTCGCTATCCTCAACGACATTGTTGACGTTTACGTCATCCTCATCGGTGGCACCGAGCAGGGCAAGTACTTTTCTTATCATTGTCGCAGTGGCTTCTTCCCAGTCTTTGGGTTACACTTATGGCTCTGCAGGCAGACAACAAAAGAAACAGGTTTCCCTCTTGTGGTACATTATGAAAATGGCACCTCACTTAATATTCATTGTCAGGTATACAGAAACAATATGACTGTATTAATGAACCTTATATTTGTAAGTTTTGGCAAATGACAAGTCAAATTCAGAATGTTTATTTTAATTCAAGCACATCAATAGACTGGCTGGAAGTTGAAGATGGATCTAAAGAGCCCCTTCACAGTCATCACTGAAACTAGATCCAGCTGTACTTTGCTTTTGACCTGTTAGCCAACCCTGTTCCTGAGCATGGCTTTTGGCAGCCATCAATACTTGGTCTCATTTTTCTCCTCTGGGTTATTTTTAAACATTAGACATTAACATTCCTATCCTAATGTAGAATGAGTTATAATGAATGAATGAGTAGATAAGTAAGTTACAGAGCTCAAACTTTAGTACAAATGTCCTTGAGCCACATGACAACACATTCCAGTGTGTGTCTGTGTGTGTGTGTGTGTGTGTGTGTGTTGTTTCCAAGAGATTGTAATTTGGTCATCCCTTCAATGTTGGATCTTAAACACAGTAATGTTCACTATTCTAAGATGGAAATTGACAGTCAAATCAAATAAGATATGTATATTTGTATTTGAGAACGGTTCTTATACTTGGCAGTGACTTGTTTTGCTTTCCTTAATCAAATAATTATGCAGGAGCACTTACTGAGCTTTTGTCGCTTTTTATTCAACATCAGATCTATGGAGACTCGAGATCTAGCTGTGCAATGCTGAGTTTTAAATGACAGTGGTGGAATTAAGAATAACGGGGTCATCGGTGTTACTTACGGGTAATATTCTGTTTTCCCACACACTCGGGGTTCGGATGCCTTCGTGCATTTGGGACTGTCTGCTTAGTCAACAAACAGCTGATGAACCAGCCGTTTATATTTATCATAACAGTGATCCATTTTCCGAGTGCAAGTAAATGAACAAAGAAAAGCATTTTCCGCTGTCAGAAAATGAAAAATATGGTCGTTCAATTGCTATAACCTTTAAACTCTTAATCGAGTATCATAATAATGTATGCCATTTCATAAGAAAAGGATTGCTCAAAGGACGTTTAAATCCTAATTCCAGTGGCAAAACAGTAATATTTTTTTCTGGTGTAACGCATTGAACTCTCAACTGAATACACATTAGCTTATAATGAAAGAGAATGGTGTAAAAATAGATTACACAGCTAATAAATGGATATTTCAGCGCTAGCCCGAACATTCACAAGATACTTGGCACCCGTCCCTTAATGGAAGTAAACAAAGTAGACCTCGGCTCTGTCTGACTTCAAACTTGACAGGAAAGCGCGATCAGCTGTTGCCTATATGACCTTTTATAAAGTAGTCCGTGGACGCCCTTATTAAAACGTGAAAGAAAAAAAATCGTCAATAAGTATATAAGGCTTGGATTAGGTATACGTACTGTGGCTACAAACTTTTAACGTATTTTTCGATGTATATTCAGTATGCGATATCCATCCATCTAGCCTACATTTAGTATTAAAATCAATAATTTAAGCTACTGTTTTTATCATGTCGATATTCAAGAATAACGCCACTGTTGAAGAGATGGCAAAATTGTAGGGTGGTTAAAGCTGAACGACACAAAGGAAACAATCACCAACACAACTGATTTGACTGTGTACATAGGAATAGACAAGATGTGCACACTTCTGATTTTAGGACATGCAACCGATTAATTAACGTTACCTGAAAAAGAAGAAAGCTGATATTTTGTTTACAGTTGTATCCAAACTCTTACATGTCAGTACTTATGTTCCCGTGAACTGTGTTGGGCTTCAGCACTTGTTTATGAACATAGTGTTTTATTGTCGGTGCTGTCGTCATTGGGTTTTAAAACTCGTCACGTAATCCCTCCTCTTAAGGCGGAGCGTGCTGAAAATATAAATATATGGGTGGGGGGTTTCCCCTTTTAGTATCTGATCTAAGATCAGAATAAACTAGGGATGCTAAATGTTTGAAGACTTATTTCGGGTGTGTAAACTGATCTTAGACCCAATGTCAAATGCACCTATGTATTGTGGCCCATTTGTAGCGTATCGATTTATGGAGCTTCCAGCAGGACAAATGTCTTCGAAAGGCTTGGGAAACTTTCATTTGCATTCTACTTACAAGTCAAATTACCCCTTACCATCTACATTTTTGGAAGATATTCCAGAACGAGCATCTAATGTTAAATCTAAAACGAAATGAAAATGCTATAGCCCTGAGGTGGATTGACTGACGCTGCGGGCTAAGTGTTTGGGATGAGCGATCCAGATGATCGGCGGAACACTTGTCAGCATCCGGTTTTCATTATCGCAAATCCATGACAGGCGATTCCTAAACCCAGTCATGGGGCCCCAATGTGTAGCCTATGCTGTTTTTTGTTGCAGTCTATTTCTTAAACCCATTTTAAATAACCTTAATTGATCACGTTCATTTTTTCATATTTTAACATGATGCCATTTTCACTGTCATTTAACTAATTTTACACAAATGGTTTGGATTCAGTGACAGTCTAACTGAATCAATTAACTTCTTTCTAAAACAATCATTTGTCACATAACACATAACCTAGAATAAAAGCATTCATTGATTTGTGAGGCCTGTAATATGAATATGGGACATATATTCTTCATGGCATGCATAGCTATTTCTGACATAATATGAGGGTAAATCAACTTAAATGAATTAAAAGCCTCAAAATTAATTTAAATAAATATGTATTGTCCAATTCTTCATTCTGTTGGATTAAATAAAAGTGGCAATGGTACTTACCTTTTTTCAAATTCAATTTCTTTTTAAAAATGAGAAAAATATCTCTATTTGGTCTATTTATTAGGGTTGGTCATGGCCACAGGACAGGCCTTGGGATTTGGAGGTGAACAGAGATCACAAATGTGATCCAAAGGTCTGTCATAAATAGGCTGTGGGTGGGACTGCAGGAGATATATGGTACTGTATTACAGACTGAGAATGTGAATGGAATTGTCACATAAGGTAGGAAATCATCCAACTATGTTTGTGTGTTATATGTGATGCCTGAAACAGTGGAGCCTGCCCTATGTACTTGTAATGTGTATACACAATGCCCTCCAAAGGTATTGGTATTGTAAAATCAAAATTGGGATTTTTACCAAAAGCTTAAAGAAAAGAAAATGGAACCTTTTAAAGGAACCTAGAGGATGGGATTTAATTGGCGTTTGTTTATTTTTTTTTAGTTCAGTCCCAATTGTGTCATTTATGAACATCGTTTTACGCTTAGGATCTTGGAGATGATGCTGAGAGGGAACCAGCCCCTGCATACAAAGAGGTTACCATAAAAAGCATTCAACTTCCATCATTGGGCCATATGGGATATGAAGCTGTCACTGGAAAGGAAAGACCCAATCTCTGAATCTGACAGGAATACTTAACTCATATCCCTCACTGGTGGACATCGTTTCATTCAACGAACAGTCTATGGATTTATTTTGTGAACTGACTGATGTATCCATGTTCTGCCTCTAATTCGTCTCTCGTCTTTTAAAAATTGTATTCCCCGGAATTTCTCCTGGCTGTCTTTTTCTTGGGTCATAGAATGCTATTTTCAGTTTTGTCTCAACTGACTGAGTTTGTTCCCCCCTTTTGGATTCCCATTCGAAACGTATTGCAATGCTTTGTAAGAATAAGCATGCGCAATAGAAGCAGGCAACGTTTTGATTGGTGCATGTATTCATCCACACTCCAGCACAGTAGGTGCCGGAATCCATTTCTGTTGGTATTGTATCTTCCATTAAATACAGCAAAGAGGAAGAAGGATATGCGAAACGATGTCCCATGATGCATAGCGGTAGTGACTGTCAAGAGAAAACGAAAGAGCAGAAGTGATATGGTCAATGTGGTAGAAGAACGTGGACTCCACAACGCCATTAAGTTACGTTGTCAAGTTAAGGTACTCAGTATTGGAAAAGGTTATTATGTCATATAATACTTTGCGTCCTACTTACTTTGTCATGTTCAGCTAAAATGGTCATAAACTACCAAGAGGAACCGGCATAGCCACGAATCGCTAGCTAGCTTAACATTAGCTAACGTTTGTTAATGTCAAAAATCAAATGTCGATGATGATATCAGAAGACGGAATTTATAGCCAACGTCTAGACAGCTAGCTAGATATTGTATTAAACAATATAATTAATTTAATACGGTTATTTGCACTCAGAACACGTGAAGGCCTTGGTGTTTGTTAACTTTAAATAGCTACAGTATTTTCGTGCATTTGGTAAGAATATTGAACGTTTATATACAGATTTTAAATGGTGGTTGAAACAGGATAATGCATTTTACATTTACATTTCAAGCATTTAGCAGACGCTCTTATCAAGAGCGACTTACAAGATGTGCATTAATACATGGTAGGAACAATCATTGTTTGCGCACGAGATCCGTGCAGTAATAGAGAGATATACATCGTTGTAGGCAGCTGCATACCGTACCTGTAACACTGGGAAGGAAAAGATTAGTAATTTGTATTTTATTTTTTATTGAATGAGTAGGAAGGGATACATATACAAGAAGTGTTGAGCAATTAGGCAGTGGTGATGACAATTGGGTAGATGTACAGGATTCAGTGGTAGTGGAGTCTGAAAGTGACAATGCAAGCCATATATAGTCAAGATGTATAGCAAACCAATTATTTTCGGTTTCAGTTCTGTATAACTATGTAACTGGCGCACAGTAGTATTGTAGACAATTACCTTAAGAGAATACACTGAGATAGGCCTTTTTTTGGAAACCTTTTGTTTTTAGAGAAAGGAAGAGGCGCAACTGTCAGGATGCCGCCACAGATCGATGACGTCATGCGACTATGTTGCGAGTTGTCCACAAACCAACAGATTAAGGCAGCAGTGAAGAGTTCTGGAAAGGGTGCAATACTTGCTGGGGCGATAGCGTTCGCAGGTGGGCTGCTGGGAGGTCCTCCAGGGATCGCTGTAGGTAAGCTTGTTTTCTGAATATCTTAGCATGGGGAGAGAAGTTGGGTGAGTTAAACTTGGGTAAGCTTTTGATGTAATTGGCAGTTATAACAGGTAATGTCTCATAACATGTATGTACATTTTTTTAAATGCAGGACAACTGAGACTCACTACAGGAGTTCAGACATACACTTTTGTTGTGACTGGCTGTACTCAAGATTATCATGTTAGTGAACATTGACAGATTGCACCATTAACAAAAATGTGTGTGTGTGTGCGTGTGTGTGGTAGCTCCTAATACCCCTCTCCAGTATTGTGACTAGAGACTGTTTAAACAACTGACTGCCAGCTGTGGGCTCAGTCCATACTCTGTACTTCTCTGTTTAAAATGGTCTTGTTGATAGTAAGTTCTTGCACTGTCTAGTGGGTTAGCTATTGTTGGGGATGTTTTGTTTGCCCACGCTCCCTCACAAATATTCATTATGAACGATCGAATCGGGATGTTTCGTGTCAACCACAGCACAGGCCAGAATTTTCAGAGGTGACTATCTGTCCAGTAAATAGAATAACTATCCCTTGGCTCAGCTCTGTCTCCCTGTGTTTTCCCTGTTTCTGTGGTGCAGGCGGTGCGGTGGGGGGGCTGCTGGGATGCTGGATGACGAGCGGGGAGTTCCTCCCCCTCCCGCAGATCCTCATGGAACTGCCACCCAAGGATAAGCAGAAGCTGTATAACGAAATCATGGTGGTGCTGGGCTCGATCGACTGGACCGATGTGGCGCAGCTGACAGCCCTGGTGATGGGGAATGCCATGCTCAAGCAGCAGGTGACTGCAGCCCTCATCAGCTATGTCACCCGCGAGCTGAAGGCAGAGGTGCAGTACACAGACTGACCACCACCTCCATCGTACTTCAGACATCCATTTGCTAAACAAGAGGCCTAGTTTCTGCCAGATGAAGAATAGCAAAACAAAAGCCTTGTATCTATAGGGCTGAGGAAAGCCTTATTCATTCTGAGCCTTATTTGAGTTTAGGAGGAGATGATGCATTAAGGCCTCAGTATACTTCAAACGAAATCGAATTTGGTGTGTTTGCGCAGGCTGTCGAACTGCGGTTGAATACAGCGTGGCGACCAAATGTCAGTATACTCACTGCGACTTAAGGTCTGTTCGCTTAATGATGCTCCATGCCAGATGGGGGAGCTTGCTAGTCGCTAGTTGCTAGTTGCTTGAACCGGAAATATAAATTGCAACAAAGCAAACATCGGCAAGGGCCGAAAGTTTGCCGCAGTTATGCTTGATGTACAAAATAATCCTATGTTTAAACCATCATACCTTACGATAGGATCCTGTAACAGACATAAGAAAGTGTGCTCCAGAAATGACAAAATGTAATTTTTCGTTGTATATCAGCAATTGTCGTTACTAAGCAGGGTTCATTTTATTTTGATGATAATTTTGAAAAAATGGTATCTGACTATCCGTATTAATATACTGTAGCAAATTATCAAGCTGGTCACACAATTGGTGGTGAACTGAGGCCAAATAGTTCATGTCAAATAACTAATGATGATTTTGGTAGCAAGCTAACATTGACTAGCTACAAAAGCAGTGCATTTGCCCAAGAGCAAAGTTGCCAACTGGATTTGCAGGAAAAAAAATTGCTTGTCAACACAAAATATAGCTAGCTAGAGCTAACAACATAAATAGAGGAACAGCTGGACGCGATGACAAGATGTAAACAGGAAACAAGCAGCCTAAATGAAATGTGTAAAAAACACAACCAATCACATTATATTGTTGACCAATTGCAGGCGACAGTGTGGTTCTCTGTGGCTCAGTTGGTAGAGCACAGCGTTGGCAATGCTTAGGTTGTGGGTTCATTCCCCACTGGGGTCACATATACTGAAAATGTATGCTTTCATTACTGTAAGTCGCTTTGGATAAAAGCGTCAGCTAAATGGCGTATAGTTATTTATTTATTTTATTTTGTATTGGGAGGTGGTGAACGATGCTGTGCGAAAAGTTTGACAAGTTTGCCTAGCCAGCCTGCTCACACTGCGGCAATTGAAACCAAATGCGGCGCTTCGTTTTGGTTGCAAACCCACCAAGTTCGATTTTGTTTGAATACTGAGGCCTTTACACGAGGACACTGGACAAGGTGCCTCTGATTTGATTGATGACTCCCGTGAATGTGATTCAGTGCTGTGAGATTGTGTGCGTGCGTGCAGATGCAGATGAAAACATCTACTGCAAGTAAATTTAAAAAAATTAATAATCACATGGTGTGTCCATGATAGATTGTCTATATACTTATGTATATTCACATAAGATGGTTGAGTAAATCTATACAGATCATCATTATCCATTCATTGAACGATAATCTGTAGGCAGTGCAACTCCACTTATTGTTTATCTGGGTTGTAATTATTGGTAATGTTTGAAATATTTTGATGTGCCAAGCAATTCAGATGGATCATATGAAATGTTCACTGTAATGGAATATAAAATGTAAAATTTGGGCACACCAGACAAATTTAGTTTCTCTTTGCATTCACTTTAATGGCTTTGATGCACAGTGCAGTGTCAACAGTTTTTAGTCTTCCCCTACATTTGAATGTTATTATTCTTGTTGTCATTATTATGATTATTATATATTACAACAACAATCATGACCGTTGTCGACAGGAAATCTTCTGTAAAGAAATGTGCATTTGCAGTGTGTTTGCATTAGTAAAATTATGAATTTTGATGATTTCTTTGGATTATTACATTTTGGGGCATTTAGCAGACACTTATCAAGAGTGACTTGCACAGTTTACATTTGTTTACATACATTTATACAGCTGGATATTTTACGGAAGCAATTTCGGTTAAGTACCTTGCTCAAGGGTACAACAGTAGTCCTCCACCTGGGAATTGAACCAGCAAGTCCAGTTACCTAACCAGGCGAATGCATTTACCTGATTGTCGGAACAGCGACGCTAGAATAAAAATAGTCTATTCCCTGAATCCAGTAGCTTTAACAGTCAAATGCCCTTTGTATTCAACACTCTGAATACTGAACACAAGTGGTATTACGTGTTAAAACCCCTCACTTATCCTACATGTAAACTATATTTATTTGATTTAATCTAATAATTACTACACAGGATACCAATTATCAATTAAATCGTTGATAGGCAGAGCAATCTGGTGGATCAACATTCATCAAAATATATAACTCACAATTTAATTTAAATTTAACTGCTGGTTTATTCAGTTACAACAGCTAGACAAAATATTCAACGTCCAATCTACAGATGTAGGTTCAACTACCTTAACAAATACTAAATCCTAGACATAAAATGTACATGTAACAATCACAAAAGAGATGAAATGGAAGAAAATAATACCAAACCAAGCTTGTCTCTCTCCAAAAATGCAAAACATGCAGGCGAGGTGTGAGCTGGCACCAGATCTTCCCAGAGAAACTTGTAGAATTCCACCCCCAATCTAAACCTTGTGTCACCAACCGGTTAGACTTTAAGTCTGTGCCCAGTGCAAGCCAGGTTCAGAACCCCTTTTAATATTTTTGTTTTGGGTCACTTACTACCACAAGGTATCTTTTCAAGGTTACCATTGATATGCTCCTCTCATGTTGAGAATCGTGGCAATATCAAACATCACTAGGACCTGGTGAAGCCAGCTTCATTTATTCCGAGATGTTGGTTGAGCTGATATTTGACCTCTGCTTTAATCTGGTGGGCCATAATTATTTTCTCCATGATCCATAATATCCAGCTCGTAGGTTTATTGTTTATTCAGGATCCCCATTAGCCGACACGCAAACGACAGGCTAGTCTTCCTGGGGTCCTTAGGCATGTACACCATTCACTCACACACTCATACCTATGGGCAATTTAGACTCTCCAATTAGCCTAACGTGCATGTCTTTGGACTGTGGGAGGAAACCGGAGTACCCGGAGGAAACCCACGCTGACATGGGGAGAACATGCAAACTCCACACAGAAAGGCCCCGGCCGGGATTCGAACCTGGGACCTTCTTGCTGTGCGGCGACAGTCCTATCCACTGCGCCACCGTGCCGCCGTAAATGTAGGTATAACCCTGAAGTTGTGGTGTGTGCCACTGGTTCATCACCACTACATACGCAAGTGCCCTGGCTTCACTCACAGAGCCATGAACCCGCCAAAGATGGCCCCACTCTGTCTGCCTGCAGAGGTTTTTTAAAAGGCACCTTCCCGACATGATTAAACAAATATGGAGCATCTGCCTCATTGAAACTTCAGTCAGCAAACCAATGAATCTGAATACTAACCTGTGCTGCCAATTTGTTTGAGACACAAACAAAATAGTTTGGCAAAAAACTGGTACATCACCAACATATTTATTTTGTCAAGTACAAGGTGTTAGATGTCAAATCCCGGCAATTTGCAAGTTCTATCTCAATCAATCATAACTAATTGAGACTTGCACACGAAATTCCCCAGAAGCGATTTCAGGGAAGTGTTGCTTGTGGGAAGCAGAAGCTGCATAAGTGGAAAATTGTTGCGATCAACACATTTTAAATTCAGAAAAATAACTTGGAGCCCGTGCAGACATTGAATTTGTTTTTCACCTTTGCTCTGAAATAATCTCCCCAGATTGCCTCCAGGGTTTACCAAGGTTGTCAAATATTTAAGGTTATACATGAGCACGTGTCTTTAATCGTGAGAAGCTGCTCGTGTGAAGAGGTATCCTAGACCGGCCAAATGAGGACAAGAGCAGCGACACTCCACACGAACTGGTTTTGGCATAGGTTGTGTCATTTATGGAGATGTCTTTCCACTTCCTCTTTCCTTTACTTTGTGCAATATTTTGTCAATAATTCTTTAAAAACCAGAATACTGCAAAATAAGTTCATTATGAAACACACACCTTGAACACCAGAAGATGGTAGCTTGAATTGGACGGTTGAACAAAACAATATTAGGTTACCTCCCTTTATTCTCTCCCATCAAATTCTGCAAACCTCCAAATGACAAACACATGGTCCTCTCAATATAATAAGTACAAATCTGTAGCTCTGAGTGCATTCCAGATTCCTGCGTGTCTCTCTCAGGTATTTCACCAAATGGTTAGGCACAGGATTAGCCTGTTGCTGCAAGTGTAAAACACTGTCGTGAGCGAACACCCCTGAAATAGGGTTCAGATCCGTTGACTGAGAAGGCCATGGCATATGGATAATGTCAGTGCCATGCTCTTCAAACCATTGTCTGACTACTTGTGCTCTGTCGAGCATGCTTTAACATGGGGTGAAGATGATCACTCGGCACCATTAAGTAATGCTTGACATCGACCTTGCCTTCTAAGGATATGAGTGCACCCAAACCATGCCAGGAAAATGTGCCCCACACTATTACTGAACCACCAGAACCCTTTTCTATTTTTTGGATTAAGGTAAAGTACCACTTTTCTTTTTCAGAGTCAATGTGCTATAATGTCAAAATACTTTGTTCTTGGTGGTATATTTCATTTTTCAAATGTGTTCCCTTATTTGATAATATAAAAAGATGACTAAAATGAGACGTATCCACGTTTCTGCAAGTTTTTCAAACCTCGATGACTCTGGTAATATAAAGATTTCACTACTGTAAGTATTGACCACACATCTAGTGTATTGTACATTTCAGAAATTAAATATTAATTCATCCAGTCATACATTTATGCTGTCTGCTTCTCTTTGTCTGCCTGCCTGTCTCTCAGTACAATATGCTTTATTGGCATGAAATACAGAAAATAAATATAACAACAACGTATTGTGTACACTTTAACTACAGAACATGGGACATAAACATTGTAATTATAATTGTGGGAATGGTAACAGTAAAATGAGATGTTCTTCTCTAAGATAAAATTGATAGAAATTCTATAACATATCTGTAGTGTTGAGAGAGTCAGTAAGGTTTGAGGTTGTGGCGGTCTAAGACATACTGCGCTGCAAGTGGAGCTGTTGGCATTTCCCCTAAAAGCTTTTCCTCTTTAGTCAGGGAAAAAGATTTGTTTTTAAGTTTAGAAAAATGAATATACATTTCTGATTTCAGAATATTTCTCACAATGTAGGAGAAAGTGCACCTCTGTCTCAAGCTCTCCTGTCTTGCAGTGATCACATATACACTCTTTTTTTGGTACGAATGCCTTTTTATGTCTACCTTTTTCAATTGCTCACTGAGTGTTCACTGAGACCTGTACTTGGTCAGGATTTGACTCCGTCTTTGCATGTCTGACCGATATGGCAGCCTAAGTGGCGGCCCAAGGAAATGGCTGCCTGGCCCATCAATGCATTGGAGCCACTGGAGAGGAAAACAACTTCATTTCCCAGCAGCCCGCAGCCCACACCTAAACGTCAAGCCGTTGGGACTAACAAACAGCTGAAGGCCATTTCGAGGCCTATTTAAAGGACTTGTTCCCATCACATGGGGAAGGAGTAGAAAAGGGTTTGTGAATGTGGAGAGAGAACCTGTAAAGGCTATTGACCAGCTGGGATTTGGAGAGAGTTCGAGAGTGTTTTGGATAGTTTATTGTGTTTGACCTGGATTGTGTGAGGACCCCCTTTGGATATCAACTACTGGACTGGATTGCGGAACTGACCTGGTCTTTGAAATTGGATAACGGATAATGGCGAGTAGGATTTTGGACTTTGTGTGTTGGATTCCCCAAATACCCCGCCCTTTGTATGTTTGTCAAGATTTAAGTTAATACATTATTGTTTTGTTTATAATACTGCCTCCTCCGGGTTATTTAACCTGCCTACGTCCTCTGCAAGGTCCGTGCGTGTCGCCCAACCCCTAGGGACCCCACACCGAGAATAAATATTCTTCCAGTGTGCATTCTCTGTTTACGGCCGGATATCAATTCATTTAATTTTTTTGTACTCATCCTCCAATTTTTATATTGTGATGTTGATTTGTTTCATAGTTTGATGGACTCTAATTGGCAGTTGTGAAGCAGTGCTGACCTTAGGCTGGTATGTGTTGGTGTACAGGGATTCCTTTATCATTTCATTGTCAAGGCGGTCTGCCTGAACAAAATAATCTGGAAAAGCTTGGGAAACCTTCAATTGCATTCTACTTACAAGTCAAATTACATCTTGCCATCCACATTTTTTGGAAGATGCCAGAATGAAAAAAATAGGCCATAGCTCTGAGGTGGATTAATATAATATATGCCATTTAGCAGATGCTTTTATCCAATGCAACTTACAGTAGTGAATGCATACATTTTTCAGTGTATGTGGTCCCAATGGGAATCAAACTCCCAACATAAGCATTGCCAATACAATGCTCTACCTACCTAGCCACACAGAACCACTGGATTGGCTGATTTTTCAGGCTAAGTATTTGCGATGAGCGATCCAGATTTCAAACCAGTGAATCGGCGGAACACCTGTTGGCAGGGCCGGCTCAAGGCACAGGCCATAGAGGCAGCTGCCTGGGGCGCCATTTCGGCTAGGGGTGCCAGGTTGCCCTCACCAAAAAAAATAAAAATAAAATTGCTGGTGGCTGGTGGGCACCCTCTCCTTTCCTCCCAGTGAACAAATAAACAAAAAGAAATACACTTTGCACCCCTGTTCTGTTCCTCACACAATGTTTCATCTGGCCTGCACTTTGACAGAGATGCTGTTACTGAGGTGGGGGATACGATGCCTGGCTCCTTGCTGAAAGTGGGGGTTACGTGCGCACATCACAGGCAACCCAAGAGATGTGCTGTCGCCTGTCAGGTCAAGCGCAGGTGACGGGGTCAGAGAGGCACACACTACTGATGCAGTCAGGCAGAGAGCGCGACGTAAGATAGATATCAGATCGATGACAGATTTTATATTTGCACAATGACTTTGAAAAGGCACAAGCCTTCAGGTGCGCAGGGGAGAAAACAGAGGAAGGAGGAGGAGGAAAAGAGAGCCCAATTAAGAGGTAGACTATGTCATTTTTGTTGTGTTTCTGTGTTATTGTAGGAGGCTAGGGAGCTAACTAGCTAAGTAATAAACAAGCGAATGCTAGCTAGATAATGCGATGCTAAGAGCTACTGCTAGACTCATACAGATTGAAGGATGAATGCATGCTGATGCTGAGTTACCCTCACATTTTGGCTTGAAGCTTATTAGTACCCACCTGTATTTATTACCAAAACTAGGCTACTACACCTGTTGCAAAACCCTCATGCTTGCCTTGAGTCTTAAGCTTTATTATTAGGCTACCAAAATGAGTAGTAGGCTACAACATTATATCAGTGATAATAATGTGGATAGCTATCCATAAAAAAATCTATTTAAGTTGTTTGTCCTACAGCTGCTTTTGCTTGTAATAGGCAATTGTGTTAAAAGTGAGTTTTCTTACCATTTTCTCTTATCCTCCCTGTTTAAATGAGACTTTGGTAAGTGATTTGTTTGAGAAGTGATTTTTTTTTTTTTTTTTTATTAATAATCTATCATTTTTGTCTTGAATCCATGGTGATGTCTGATTGATGTTTGTTGGTGGGGGGGGGCACCCAAATGCCAATCTCGCCTAGGGTACCAAAATGTGTAGAGCCGGCCCTGCCTGTCGGCATCTGGTTCCCATTAGCATATATCTATGCTAGCGATTCCTAAACCCAGTCATGGGGCCCCACTGCATTACTTTACATTTTAAGCATTTAGCAGACTCTCTTATCCATAAATGGATCTTATCATTTTCCACAAATGGTTTGGTTTTAGTGACAGTCTATAATTGAATCAATTAAAAGTCTAACTTCTTTTTAAAACAATTGTTTGTCACATAGCACATTACATAGAATGAAAGCATTCATTGACCGGACTGATTTGTGAGTCCAGGGATGTGAATATCGGACATTTGTTCTTCATGGCATGGATAGCTATTTCTGACAATATGAGGGTAAATCATAATTCAGTAGACATTCAAAGTGTGTAGTTAAGAACAATTAACAGTTTGTTACAATTCAGATATACCAATTATGGCTGGAATGAAAACCAGCATACATGGTGGGTCCCCTTGACCAAACAAGCCTCAATAATATTCATGTCAATAAATCTGTATTGTCCCATTCTTACTTCTTTTGGATGAAATACAAGTGGCAATGGGGCTTACCTTTTTTCAAATTCAATTTTTTTTTGAAAAAACCCTTTTTGTTTGTTCTATTTATTATGTGCTGTCTGTAGCAGACTATACTGTGTGAAATGCCTGTGTATAACAGAAAGTATCTCTACTGTTGCAATTCTTTTTGAAGAATTCCTAATGCTTTCATTTAATTGTGAGTTAAATTTGATTGAAAAATACAGGTTAGAAATGAAATTGCTGAAATCTTGGCTAAACGGTCATTGAGTTGGAGGTTATCCTGGTAAATGGTCTCTTTATCAGGGTTGGTCATGGCCACTGGACAGGCCTTGGGATTTGGAGGTGAACGGAAATGTCTGTCAAAAATAGGCTGTGGGTGAGACTGTAGGAGAGATATGGTACTGTATTACTGACTGAGAATGTGAATGGAATTGTCACATAAGGTAGGAAATCATCCAACTGTGTTCGTGTGTTGTATGTGATGCCTGAAACAGTGTAGCCTGCCCTATGTACTTGTAATGTGTATACACAATGCCCTCCAAAAGTATTGGTATTGTAAAATCAAAATTGTGACTTTTACCAAAAGTTTAAAGAAAATAAAATGGAACCGAAAGGAACCTAGAGGATGGGATTTAATTGGCGTTTGTTTATTTTTTTGTTCAGTCCCAATTGCGCCACTTATGAACATCGTCTCATTGCTTGGGATCTTGGAGATGATGCTGAGAGGGGACCAGCCCCTGGCTACAAAGAGGATACCATGAAAAGCATTCAACTTCCATCATTGGGCCATATCCTCCTGAGACCCGCCAATTCATTTTTGTGCACTGTAGTGCACATTATGTTTTTGCTAAGTCCTCCCATACTACAGATGTCACTCTATTGAGTCCTGATGTTCCTTAGAGAGGACAACTGTAGCTTTAAGATGATATCACATGTGGGGGGGTGTTGCCTTGCCAAATTTGTACTTATGTTATCTTATCATATAATCATATCATAATTTCAATTTTTTTAGTAGACATTAATGAAGTCCTATTTTACACTACAGTGCACATGTTGTAAACATTTTATAAAGTTACGTTTAAAAGAACAAAAAACCTTTGCAATGTGTTTTTTACCACCCCAACATTTAATTTACTTTAAAAAAATCAAAATTAAAATACTTTTTTTTTTTTTTTTTTTCCTGGGTCTCAGGAGGCTATGGGATATGAAGCTGTCACTGGAAAGGAAAGACCCCATCTCTGAATCTGACGGGAATACTTAACTCGTATCCCTCACAAATCTCACTGGTGGAAATCCTTTCATTCAACTAACAGTCTATGGATTTATTTTGTGAACTGACTGATTCAATTTACCATGACTAACACCATTTTTGACCCACAAGGTCATTTTATTATAGTATCTGACTCTCAATAACAAACCCCTGTTCTGCTTGTTAATGTATACGCTCCCAACTGGGATGACGTGGCTTTCATTAATTAACTATTTAACTTGGTTAGTTAATTAACTTTGCACTGATGGACTGATCAAACTTAAAGTCGCATATGTTTCAAAAGTTTGTCGTCTTGCTTGGTACGCCATTAATGTTTGTGGACCCCTGCTTATTATCAACCTCGGGCCTCATTCATGAGTGAACAAAGCTGGCAAATATGGCACCACATTTATAGAGCCACATAATTTTGGGCTTTTGGTTGAGAACAGCTCCAATCAGAGTAGCATATTGCTAGTGGCTAGCACACACAAACAAACAAGGCTAGTTAGTTGGCTTGCTAGCTAGCTAATGTTAGCAAACAAAGGATGTCTGTATTTACCTCAGGATAATTTGTGTCTGTCTCCCTGTGTTTTATAAACACCTCCAGCCAGGGCATCATTATGTAGAACATAGGCTTCATTTGATCCCCACCTGCAGCTCCACTTTTCTTTGCCATAGTTCTTTTCATCCGCCCAAACTTACCGCGGATCTTCTTCCACTCTTTGGTGCACTCAAGCCAGTCCATCCCCAGGGTCTGACTGATCTCTTTCCAAGAATTGATGGACATTAGGCTATCTTTGTAGTCAGTGCATGATGAGTCATACAGGTTTCTGCACCTTCAAACTTCTTCGGCTAATCTTTCTTGAAGTTGGTTCATTTTGTACCGTGATGATTTTGTAACAAATTATGCTAGGTACCTATATTGTTAGTTACTAGCTTGATGAACTGTGACCTATGAACTATGACAGCCACGCCTCCATTCGCTAACCAACCAATCAATGCTGTGCAACATCTACGCGACATGTTTCGCTGTGGTCGCAAGTTAGATTTTTGTGCTAGGTACGCAACATCCTCTGCAACACCCTCTGCAACATCAACACAACTTCTGCGACATGTTGCAGAGGATGTCGCGTTGCAGTCGCGTTGCGGTTGCTCAAGCATGTCGAGGCCTTGAAAACAGGAACAACTAATTGATTCCATAGCAAGACTAGATCGCCAGTATTCTATATCCCCCTCACCAGAGCTGTATAAGGAAAGGCTGGGTCTTCAAATGCAGTACAACTTGGTATCAGTGGATAAGACTGAACGGTGTCTGCTGCGCTCGTGGGGGTTTCTTTATGAACATGGGGAGAAGGCGGGACGACTTTTAGCCCATCAACTGAAGTCCAGATCTGCATCTCGACTTATCCCACAAATTTGTGACGCCTCCCATGTATTGACAGTTGATCCTCTTGAAATCAATGATACTTTTAAAGCATATTATTCAAATTTGTACACCTCTTGAGTCGCCACAGGACAACACAGCAATATTCAATTCTTTTTAGCTTAGATCAAAAGGAGGAAATCAACAAGTCCTTACAGCTGGAGGAGATTATTAAAGCTATTACATATATGCAAAGTGGCAAGGCCCCTGGACCAGATGGCTACCCAATAGATTTTTATAAAAAGTTCTCAGCCAAACTAGCTCCCTTACTCCTCGACATGTTTGAGCACTCTCTGAGTCAGGGGGTCTTGCCACAAACACTCACAGAGGCATCTATCATGCACATTTTAAAGCCTGGCAAAGATGCATCAGAGTGTAACTCTTATTGTCCGATCTCTCTTTTGAATGAAGACGTGAAAATACTGGCTAAATTACTTGCCTCCTGAGTAGATACCACCATGGCAGATACTATTTCAACAGATCAGACAGGTTTTATTGTGAGTCGCCATTCCTTTACCAATATCCATCGTCTCTTGGGTGTCATGCCCTCCTCCGCATCCTTGGACATTCCTGAAGTAGTTGTTTCATTGGATGCGGAGAAGGCATTTCACAGGGTGGAGTGGAAATATCTATTTGCTGTCTAGGAGAAGTTTTGGGCCTAAACTCATTGCATGGATTCGTCTTTTATACTCTTCCCCAAGAGCATTGGTGATTACAAACATATTGCGCTCACGGTACTTCCCTCTGTCTAGGGCGATGTGACAAGGATGCCCACTAAGCCCACTTCTCTTTACCTTCACCATAGAACTCCTCTCAATCTTGCTTAAAACTTCACTGGCTATTCATGGGATCTGCAGATGGGGACGGGAGCACAAGGTGTCACTATATGCTGACGATTTATTGTTATACGTATCAGATCCTGTGTCATCCGCCCCTGACATTGTGAAATTACTATGCAGATTTGGTTCCTTTTCAGGCTACAAATACATTTTTTCTAAAAGTGAATGTTTTCCTATAAACAAAATTGTTTTCTGGACTCAGTCTCCAGATACAGATTGGTGTCAGACAGAAGCTAATTCATGTGTATCAACATCTCTCCCTGCTCTCGTTTCAGCCAAATTACGTTTCTCCCCATTACATTTCACTTCAAGCCCCTTTGTTATCTCCACTCTCAGAATATGGGCCCAACTCTGACTATATATTAATCTTAGAGACTTGTCCCTTGAAGGCCCTATATTTAATAACCACATCTTCATTCCAGCTAAACTGGACTCTAGTTTTGCGCAGTGGCAGAGGTTGGGCCTGGCCAAATTCAGTGACCTTTTAAAGACCTTTCTTCAAAATTCAATTTGTCCCGTTTTAGTTCTAGTCTAATGTATTATTTTTTGTAGGGTAGCTTAAATGTATAAGTATGTAGGATAGGCATATATAAGCATTATGCTTCTGCCTATACCTTTTCAGTCACTACCTTGTTTATATTATCCGGACTGTTTATATTTATTGTATTGTGTGATGACTGAATAAAGACACTACTACTACTACTAGTTTATTTAGCTATTTCCAGATAAGACACTTTGTCCATACTCAGAGTCTAGCTTTTCCTAGCTTGCCATCGAATTCGAAGTTGGATGTTTTATTGCAAACCCCTTCTCACCTTAAGGGTCTCATATATAACATCTTTAATTATATCTCATGCCTTAGCAGTGTGTCACTCAGCAAGATTAGGATAAACTGCGAGGAGGAGCTTGGAGTGGATATATCGGATGAAATTTGGGATCGTGCTTTGGTTGGGGTGAACGGGACCACTTCTTGTGCACGCCTTGGCTTAATACAGTTTAAGGTTCTCCATCGAGTCCACTTTACTAAGACTAGACTTAGTAGAATCTATCCCGGTGTAGATGGAATGTGCGATAAATGTCATCATGACACTGCTGATTTGACTCACATGTTCTGGTCCTGCCCCAGATTGATACTTTTGGTCTACTATATTTAAGACTCTCTGATGTTTTTGATATAGATCTCCAGCCTAGTTTTGAAGTTGCTATTTTTGGAGTGACTGGTGATCGATTTCAATAACGACCAAATGTAAGAATGCTATTGCCTTTGCCTCTTTGCTGGCTCGGAGGAGAATTTTGTTAGAGTGAAAGCCCACTGCTCCACCCAAAGCATCACTTTGGCTACATGACCTAATGCTCTTCCTAAAATTAGAGAAGATAAAATACTGTATCAGAGGGTCCACTAACACATTTTACTCTATTTGGTAGGGCTGACCCCATTTAGTCGATGGGCTGTTGGTGGACCGAGATTTGTTTTAGTTGAGCAGTCGCGCGAAAAAAATAAAAATAAAAATAAAAATGAAAAGATTCTCCATGCAGCATGAGACACCTAGATTCGCGCCACAGTCCGGCACGCTTGTCAGTAGAATAATCCATTCTGGATGCTGCTGGTATGGCAGTGACAGTCCTTCACTCTTAACATAGCTAGGCCTATATATGTTCTCTTTAAATTATATTAGGCAGTTAAGGTAATAGTAATGTTGGGAATAATTCAGCAAAACTAATAAAAGTAACATTTTATAATAAATGTGTTTTGCTAATTGTATGGTTTATATATTTATAACTAACATGCGCAACACCCCCTTTCATGTAGCCTATATTGTATCCTTCTTGTTTTAGGCATGCGAATGTGCATTTTACATTTTTACATTTTAAGCATTTAGCAGACGCTCTTATCCAGAGCGACTTACAAGATGTGCATTAATACATGGTAGGAACAATCATAAATCGTGCAAGAGATCGCACGCAGTGCAGTATACAGCGATGTACATAATTACAGGAAGCTGTGTACCATACCTGTAACACTGGGAAGGAAAGGGTTTGTAAAATTATTATTATTATTTTTGTGTAATTGTAGCCTAAAATTTGCCTACAGTTAAGATTAGTGATATAGGCAAACTTTAATTACTCATTTTGATACAACCTAAGAACATAATGTCAACAAAAAAATCTGGAGTATGGCAGCATTTAGTTTTAGTCGTAGACGATCCCAAAAAAAGTGGAATGTAAACTTTGCAAGCGTGTTTTCCATGGCAGGGTTTATCATTAATAAAACGAGGAGCAGCCTTTTGCCCCAAAATGTGGACAAGCTAGTGTTCCTGTGCCATAACATGAAACGACTGGGGAAGTAGGATGGTCTCCGACTCTAGTAAGTTATTTTCGATAGGCTACAGCCACTTTATATTCAGCTTTAGGCTACAATTTAAGACATTAGGCTATGTGTGATCATTCATTTGTTAGCCTATTTTTTTGCAAAAGTCCCAATGAGACCAACCTGGTTAATTAAATAAAACATAGCCTATGCATTAGAATGTGTTATGGTTGTGGTCAAATAAAAGCATCAGCCTATTATGTGGCCATACCACAACTTCACAAGCACAACGGCAGAATCTGCAAGGGCAGCATGAGCTCGGAACTGATATGTTTTTTTTTCTTTCAGGTAATCTTGAACTCCGGCTCCATAAAGTCATTAGCCTATTGTTACTCATTTGTGAAATTCACTTAAGAAAGTTATAAAACACAAGACAAGCGCCAATGTGACAACTTACCCCACATACTATGACATAGTGTGACAACTTACCCCCTGGTGGGGTAAGTTGTCACAAGTGCACATCCTCTATTTAACTGTCTACAACTCCATACTGAAATAAGATATGAATATGTAATGAATACAAAATATGTTTCCAAGACTTCCACCTTTCATTTGGTATGACATTTATACCATTGCGATGTATTGCGCCCAGTACAAGTAAGACAGAGTGGAAAGTGTGACAACATACCCCGCTCTCCCCTATTTATTCAAACAAATAAGGTGTGTCATATAGAAAAAACGTTTCGGCCAATCGACCAATCGAAAAAAACGGACGACTGTTGGTCGACCAAGATTTATTTTAGTCGGGGACAGCCCTACTATTTGTGACCCTATATTGTCATACTTTGAGAACCAAAATACCCTTCCTCCAAACTAAGTTCTTTACTTTTTATGATTGTGCCCTCTAGACCTTTTTCCCTGACTGATCAAGTACAAACTGCGAAATACTCAAAGGTAATTGGAGTAGGGGAGATCGGGGTATGTTGTCACACTTTTCACTCTGTCTTACCTGTACTGGGCGCAATACATCACAATGGTATAAATGTCATACCAAATGAAAGGTGGAAGTCTTCGGCACATATTTTGTATTAATTACATATTCATATATTATTTCAGTATGGAGTTGTAGACAGTTAAATAGAGGGTGTGCACTTGTGATAACTTACCCCATCAGGGGGTAAGTTGTCACACTATGTCATAGTATGTGGGGTAAATTGGATTATCAAACATTGGATTATCAACAAATAAGAATACAACAAAATAATTGTGAATATATATTTTTTTACTTTCAAATTAAAAACCAAGTACATTTAATTACAGAACTCATTCATTAAAGAGCAAAATGCTTAGTCTTACAAAACAGACGTGGTGTCAGTGGTGGGCCGTCAGGGCCTGCAAGGCCTTCTCTGCTGGCCTAAAAAATATCTGAATCACAGACTGATGTTAATTATATTTTTTCCATGAATACTTATTAAATAATTCCAAATGGTCTGTCCGCTTCCTTTCATAGCTTTTCTGGTTGCGCTGCTTCCAGACGTGTATTTTCATATTAAAGCATTTAACCAATCACATTTCAGCCATCACTTGTTGCCAGGGTCAAATAAATCTGCCTGGAGGCCTTCACAATCAGTTCTGCAGGCCCTGTAGCATAAAATAAGTGTTGATCAAACTGTTGCTTCAACCAATCAGATTTTGAGTTGGGGACACGAAGGCCTTCTAGAAGGCCTAGGTAATGTCAGCGTATTCACACCCTTTGATTGGATAGTCAGAGAGTGTCTGACTATGATGTAATGTGATTGGTTAAATGCTTTAATATGAAAATACACGTCTGGAAGCAGCGCAATCAGGGGAAAAGCTATGAAAGGAAGTGGACAGACCATTTGGAATTATTTAATAAGTATTCATGGACAAAATATAATTAACATAAGTCTGTCATTCAGACATTTGAGTGGACATTTTCAGCCCTAAAGCGAATTAAAACTTATGCCAGAAATACGACAGGGCAGGCTCGACTTTCAGCATTAGCTTCTTGATGGAACTGAAACACACGGATAATCTGTACGACAGAGTAATTGAACTCTTTTGAGGAAAGAAAGGGGATGGATTTTGTGTACAAATAATAAGGATTTTTGGTGAGTAAAATGTTGCTATTTTCCTAAATAATATTGCAATTTTATGAGGTTATTATTGATGATTTTTTATGTGTGTCGCAGCTGTAGCACCCCGGGTTTGTTTCTTCAGTAAAGGCATTTATTCTGGATACACGAGTTATCTATCTTCGATGCAACGGCAACGGGTGTTTGTTCGGTTTGTTTTTGCACTTTGTTTATTTATCTTTCTTCAGTCATGTTTCATTCTCGTTCTGTTCCACGTCTGTCATTGTTCCTGTTCGAGTTCCTCTCCTTGTCTTGTCATGTACTTCGGGAAATTCTATGTTTCGGTTTTTTAGGGAGGAGGAACGCATAAAGAAATCTGCGTGCGAATAAAGCGGAACATGAGAAGCGTACAGAGATAGGAGGAGAGAGAATGACAGCGATAGTTAGAAGCGTGAGATAATTAGTTATTAGTAGTGTTAGTAACTTAATCTAAATCCCTAATGTTAGTAGATTAGTTGGTTAGTACTATATACATCTAACTAATATATACAAAGTGTAATTAGAAAGTAAGAAGGAAGTAAAACGAGATTAGAAACGAAGACGGAAAAACCGAAACATAGAATTTCCCGAAGTGCATGACAGAACGAGAATGAAACATGACTGAAGAAAGATAAATAAACAAAGTGCAAAAACTAACCGAACAGACACTCAAAACATAACAATAAGATGGCTTTTATAGCCATAAAATAGTTATTGAGGGGTGGATTGATTCAGACGGAGCACTACTGAAGGCCAGGGGGTGAAATGCATGGCCCGCCACTGCGTGGTGTAATGCACAACGAAACACTTCTAATCTTCAGAGTCATAGTTCTGGCACAAATAAATTGCCTGGCCTGGGGTGCAAGCATCATGGGCCCACTTCTTGCATCTCACACACTGCACCCAAGTCTCTTTGGGCGGCTGTTAGAAAATGGCTCCATGCAGACTAGGCAGAAGCACTCCTCTTCATCTGATGATGACTCGTCTATTTCTCTTTTTATTGTTGCCTTTTTGTTCTCGGCAGATCCAGATTTTGCACTTTGCTTCCTTCTCCAGAAACAGCCTGTTTTTAGATTGTGATTTTTCCATTTGTAGTGCTTGCTTCACGGGTGTGTCTGTTAGAATTGCGGTTTTGCCCGCTTACTTCCATTATTAGTTTGTTTTCGGGGACCAGCTTTTGGAAATGGCCAGAGGTCCTCTGGAGTTGGTAGTCTGCTGCCAGCACTGGCATTGCTGGGTAAGGGTGAGCTGGCATGGGAACTGAACGGGTCTGTGTCTGTGCTTGTGCCTGGCAGGGCAGGGTTGGTACTGGGGCCTGGCTGGGCAGGGCGATCTGTAACATAGGATGGAGCAAACTCAGTTTCCAAAAATACATCCCTGTTGTAAGGCTGTACCCCAGCTACCCTAAAGCCAGCCTGAATGATCAAGGGGGTTGCTGCCACAGGATAAGCGATTGCCACAATCCCAGGAATGTCATAAATTGACATTGTTTTCCCAGGATTGTTCCTCATCCATGCATCACACGCTGTGTTGATGTGCCTTTTTAGCGGCCCGTAGACAGACCTGTCTAAGGGTTGAAGCCGATGAGAGCAGTGATGTAATGTAAATGTAAATGTAAATGTAAAATGTAATGTAAAATGTGATGTGGGAATGGCACCATAATTATGTCGTTTTCTTTGGCATAATTGAGTCCATCAATGGACATATGAGATTTGTGGTTGTCCAAAAGAAGTAAACATCGTTTCTCCTTTGAGCATTTTGTATGCTCAGTGAAATGTTTCAGGAAGTCAAAAAGTGCACATCTTTCATCGACCCCGAGGATTTGCCGCTCCCTGCTGCCAGGTGGTCCGCTGTTTAAAAAATGGTCGTGGAAGTTGACACGGGGAAATATGAAATATGGAGGTATACTATTTCCTGTGGCTGACACAGCACAGGCCAGTGTGACAAGCGTCCCCCTTTCAGCGGAGGTCAGCGACCCTACTTGTTTGAATCCGCGTCTGGCCACTACTTTGTCAGGTTTATGGACCGTGGTCACCCCAGTTTCGTCGACATTCCATATGTCCCCTGGTCCAAATTGATGTCTGTCTAGCACATTTGCTAAATTGTTGAAGAAGGCATTGACATTTTCTCGGTTGAAGCTACTAGCTCTGGCAAGGCTAGTTGCCTCAGGCTTTCTTAGCGACAGCATTGGGTGCCGTTTTAAGAAGGCTGTAAACCACTCCAAGCTGGCCTTTTCTGCTTTTCATTTGTTATGACCTTTGTAAACACTGGCTAATTGGCCATAATTTACTGAACAAAGTACTGAAATGCGGATGAGAGGGAACTTCATAACGGGGCTCAATCACTTTCAAAATATGTTTAAAACCAGTGTTCTCGACACTCTTCCGCTGCTATAAAAACATCTACAGCGTTTGTTATTGCTCTGATCGCTCACCATACTGACTACGAAGCTACGAAACATTTTTATATCTATGCCATAGACGTACTTAGGCTGAACGAATACGTATACCGTTACATCCCTACCTACAAGCGTTCAAATCTGCCATTAAACATTAAACAAAGAAGAAGAAGGAAGTTTTCATTCAAGCTTTTCATTCAAGCTTTATTTATACTCGAAATTACACTGAGTAGTTTACACTCATTTGCAGCGTCGTCGAGTAAATTACATAATATTATTTAACATCAAGAATCAATATTACATTAAAAAAAGAAAGAAACAAACAAAAAAATCTATTAAAAATTCTAACAATTAAAAAAAAAAGTTAATAGTTTAATAGTCCCACAAACAAATTAAAACAATTACAAATTGTGGTGACCTGCTTGGTCACCAATGTTCTAAACCGACCCATGGACACTAGAGTACCTTAGTTTCAATGTACCCTGCAGGGCATTCCACGAGTCAGGGGCACAAAAGCTAAAGGCAGACCTACGTTCAGAACAAGCTCTAGGCACTTTAAGTGTAAGTCAATCATTGGATCGTGTACCATAGGGTCCAGAGGTCCATTCCAATAATGAAGTGATATAATTTGGACAATCCCTAATTATGGCTTTATACAGAAACAGATGCCAGTGCAATTCTCGTCTCTCTACCAGAGAGGACCACCCAACCCTATTATACAGAATACAATGGTGAGTATTATAACTCGGTATCACCGGTGATACATCTGATGGCTGAATGATATACAGAGTCTAATGGCTTAAGAGTGGAAGCCGCCACATGTCTATAAATTACATCCCCGTAATCCAAAACAGACAGAAAAACTGCTTCAATTACTCTCTTTCTGCTAATAATTGGGAAGCTGGCTCTGTTCCTATACAGAAACCCAATCTTTTGCCGCAATTTATTGGCAAGAGCTCCCACATGGTGTTTAAATGTAAATTTCTCATCAAGCCAAATACCAAGGTATTTGTATTCTGAGACTCCATCAATGTCAGACCCATTCACAGTAGATAAATGCAAGTCATTGTAAACAATATCTCTGGCTCTAGAGAACAACATACATTTTGATTTACTAGCATTAAGCACCAATTTGAGAAAAATAAGCGCATCTTGCAAAGCATTAAAAGAGAGTTGCAGATTCTCAATGACCAATTGCACAGAGTCGGCAATACAATAGACAACCGTGTCATCCGCATAAAGATGAACTTGACAGTCGTTCAGAGATGAGACAATATTATTAATATAAATGATTAATAAAACAGGACCCAGGATTGATCCCTACAGGACACCTTTTGTAATGGGTAGAAACTCTGAGTGGGCATTTCCCATTTTCACACATTGAAGTCTCTCAGATAAGTAGCTTTGAAACCAGCTGCAAGCACTTGTATCAAAGCCAACACTGCGTAATCTTTGTAAAAAAAGAGAATGGTCAACTGTGTCAAACGCCTTCGACAGATCTACAAACAGGGCAGCACAATGTTTTCTTTTGTCAAGGACGGATACTATGTAATTTATAACTAAAGTAGTGGTTGAGATCGTACTGTGTTTTTCTCTAAAACCAGATTGGTATGGGCTTAATACAGAATGTTTTGAGAGAAATGCTTTGAGTTGATTATTATTATGCAAGGGGGTTACATGGGCCATTTTCCAGGCATTAGGGACTATACTTGTTAACAAAGAAAGATTAAATATATGTGTTATTTGCTCTGTAATTAATGGAGCAGCTAGTCTGAGGAAAAAAGGATCTAGTTTATCCTCTCCAGTTTATTTACTGGTATCAATGGACTGTAGTACTTTGAGCACAACACTAGTAGAAAAGGGCTGGAAATGAAATTGGGAATCATGCCTCACAGGCTGCACATGGTCATGTCCACCAGGAGGGGCCCCCACCTAATTGTTTTCGAATAAATGACCAGCACTAGCAAAGTGCTTATTAAAGGCTTGGTGTATCTCATTCTGATCAGTTATTAAGCCATCATTAAATTTAACATGTGTGGGTAAGGAAATAGTAGCCTTGCTTTAATTTGAATTTACAGCTCTCCAGAACTTTGACGGATCTGAGTAAGAGCTGGTGACCAGGTCTAAATAATAATCCGTTTTGGCATTCTTTACCGCAGATGTACATTTATTTCTGATTTGTCTAAATGAGGTCCAATGGGATGGATCCCCAGAGTGTCTGGCAAGTGACCAGGCTCTGTTCCTTTCTTTAAATAGGATTGCTAATTCTGGTGTAAACCAAGGTGATAATCTATCTTTTATTGTAAGCTTCTTCCATGGTGCATGTTTATCAATAATGAAAAGAAAAGTTTTAATTAAAAAATCCAATGCCATTTCAACATCAGGGATCTCAGATGTATAATGGATGTCACTGTGATGGAGGTCAATTAAAATAGCTTGGTCATTAAAAATTGTCACATTTCTTTTGATAATAGTGTGAGACTGTGTTTTCTTTAGACGAGTGTTTCTGATGCATGCCGTAGGGCAATGATCACTGATTCCTAAATCAAAAACACCACAAGCAAGAATTTTGTCACTCTTATTGGACCTAGAACTATTTTTCAGGTTAGGCCTAGTGGGTTCCGTAATCAGAGATAAGTTGAGGTTTCCACTAACCTCCTTGAGATAATTTGAAACATTACTCAACCAATCGAGATTAAAATCACCCATCACAATCAATTCAATATCAGAGTACAGAGAGAGTAAATCTTGTCAATGGCACTAGTATCAGCAGATGGGGGTCTATAGATCCCAATCCCATTAAATTAATTATTAGGCCCCAACTCAATCCTCAGCATGAGACATTCAAAACATTTTGGGACTGTGATTGCATTTACAACAATAACAGAAAAACAAGATTTTACGTAAATAGCCACTCCACCCCCCCTTCCAATTCTATCCATTCTATAGACATTGTAATGTTCCGAAGCTATGGAGGAGTCCCTATCAGCTTTCTTCAGCCAAGACTCAGTTAACACTAAGATGTCTGGATCTGCCTGAGAGACCAGAATTTTCAAATAATCTAATTTTTGATTTTGAAGTAGACTTCTAATATTCAAATGGATCAAACCCAGACCCTTCCTTTCTTTAAAGGTATATGGATTATTTAGGCTAACTGGGGTAGATTCTAGCTCAGGTGGCAGAGGAGTAGAATGAATAGAAGGAATAGGAGGTTTTGGAGTGATACCTACGAGATTATTTGCTATGATCCCGTTTGGCCTAGATTTATGACGAGGTAGGCATACTGAACATGGGCTGATGACAGCAATATTATATGGGGTATGACATGAACTAGAAGGAGACAATTCATAATCAAACAACGGCCCAAGCCTGGGCTGGGGGGAGGATTGGATGGGTTCTAAAGTCTGGTTGACTGGGAGGCTTGGACTTAAATCACATCAGTTTGAGGGCACAAAAGTGCGAAACAATGTTGTCCAATTATGCATAGTGGTAGTGACTGTCCTGCAAAACAAGATAAGTCATATGGTCAATGTGTTAAGGCTTACATTTACTTCACTTTAAATACGCGTGTGCAAGATGGCTGTCACGTGTATCCTGCGGTCGTTGGGAGCGTCCTTTGTGCACGTCCTCAAGAAATTAACGTTATGCATATGCGAGGTGCAATACCGACATAAATCGTGGGGGCAGGCAAGAAAGTGAAGGGTGATGGCAAGCTATTCTGCTTCACCCACTTGCTCACTGTGCGTGTTTTGATGTGTAATGAGCGTGGCCACCCGACGAAGCAAGTCATCAAATGTACTGGCAGACATATGGAAATACTGATGATGCTTTTCATCGTCATTTTTTCTCATCGGTAGAATGAGAGAAACATACTCTCCGTCGTTACGCCGGGATACATTTAATGGTCTAATATAACATCCCGCGGCACGGTGGTGCAGTGGATAGCGCTGTCGCCTCACAGCAAGAAGGTCTCGGGTTCAAATCCAGGCCGGGGGCCTTTCTGTGTGGAGTTTGCATGTTCTCCCCGTGTCCGCGTGGGTTTCCTCCGGGTACTCCGGTTTCCTCCCACAGTCCAAAGACATGCACGTTAGGCTAATTGGAGAGTCTAAATTGCCCGTAGGTATGAGTGTGTGAGTGAATGGTGTGTGTGCCCTGCGATGGATTGGCGACCTGTCCAGGGTGTATTCCTGCCTCTCGCCCGGAACGCATGCTGGGATAGGCTCCAGCCCCCCCCCCGCGACCCTGACCAGGAATAAGCGGCTTAGATAATGGATGGATGGATGGATGGATATAGCATCCCCGTTGTTTAGTTTATTTTAGTTTATTTGACATTTAATTTTTTTTAAAGACAATACATGGTTACATCCCAATGTACATGTTGGCGCCGCTGCCACTGTTTCTGCATTCTTCTCAAAATATACATAAAAACAATCTTGTGCAGAATCGGAAGTAGTTGTTATACTGGCCCCTAGTGGCTATAGCTTTTAAACATCCAGACACACAAAAAGTAGGCAGTGGAGTATGTGAACAATGCTACTCGCGTGATGTAGGGGTACGCGCACGCGTACACGCGATTAAGGGAAGTATATTTAAGCCCTTTAGAGGAACGCGGACTCCACAAAGCCAAGCTGGAAAGCTGCAAAGTTGCGTTGTCAAGCTAAGGTAGGCTACTCAGTATTGGAAAAGGTGATTATGGTATCTAATACTTTGTCATGTTCAGCTAAAATTGTCATAGGTTACCAAGAGGAACGGGCATAGCCACAAATCGCTAGCTAGCTTAACATTAGCTAACGTTTGTTAATGTCAAAAATCTAATGTTGCTATGTCGATGATGACATCAGAAGACAGAATTTGTAGCCAACGTCTAGACCAGGGGTCGGCAACCCATAACACTCAAAGAGCCATTTGGACCCGGTTGCCAAAAAAAATGCGCCCAATTTTGCGCCCGATTCAATTGGATACTTATTATTTATTTTCCCAAGCCACGCGGAGCCGCAACATAAGGCTGAAAGAGCCGCATGCGGCTCCGGAGCCGCAGGTTGCCGACCCCTGGTCTAGACAGACAGCTAACTAGATAGTGTAAACACAGGGAATGTGAATTTAAAGAAAAGGAACTAAGATAAGGATCAGTAGCACAATCATCCTTCCATTTGGTGTTACAAAGGGGGTTAAAACAAAGTACAGCAATTATTCTGTATTCTCTAAACGTAGGCAACCCTGGTTATTTGCACTCAGAACATGTGTACGCTGAAGGAAGAAGAAAAGTTAATAACGGCGAAGAGTAGCCTAATGGTCGGTCATTCTCGACTGTATGGCAGAAATCGTTTCAGTCTTGTTAAAAGTTAAATATCGGCTACAAATTCACACAACAGTAGCCCAGTAGGCTGCTGTGATTTCGGTAGGGCAAAATGTACTTTCTGATAAGACATTCGTTTGAAACGGCGAATCCGTGTATAATTGTGTAGTCTTGAGAGGGAATAAAATGTGTGGGTTTTTTTAAACGCCCTCCCTTCGAGAAAGTTAAATTGTTGTTAAATTAAATTGGACGGCAAATAATAACAAGCCTATTAGCTTGGGCTGTCTTGATTTCAAATCTTCGAAAACAACGTTTACATCAAGTGGAAACTGCACAAGCGGTGGCGAACAATATAACTGGCGTTACCTCAAGTACTCAGAACCTGTTTCTGTCTACCGCGTAGAATAAAGCAATGAGTCTGAAATTAAGACAGAACAATGATCTTTATTTAGTTGAAGTAGTCCTGCAGTTTCGTGGTCTAATGTTAAAATATCCACGGCACAAAACTCCTAAATGTGCGATAAGGCTTGTTTTTTAAACGCGTTACATGCATTGGCGAATTAGTCGCTTTTTAAGGTAAAAAGTTATTTTTGCTTGTTTATCTTAAATATAATTTTGTTTATTTTAGTAGAAATATAAACTATTTGTAGGTTATGGTCTTAAATAAATTACCGTCTGTGTTCGATTATGGACGGGTGATCGTGCTACTGAAAATGGAAGACCTTGGTGTAGGTATGTTACAATTCGGGTGCGCAGCGGCGCTCTAGATGTGCCGGTGTCTCTGCGCGAGCGATTACGAGAGATTATGCGCGTCCCCCAAAACTGCAGGCTTTTCATTGGCTGTCGTTTTTTTTTTTCACCATACGTCTGCGATATAACGTTGTTAAAAACTCGTTATTTTATTAAACATTGCTCGGTTTGGTCATACGCTACGCTTCAAAGTCAGACTCGTGTTTAGTGCTTTCAAAGTCATAGATCGCATGATTAATTGATTGTGTAATGTAATTTCAGATAATTCAAATTAAGATGTATATCATATCTTTTTTTAAATGCTTCAACCTGTAATTACTGAAAATGTCATGCAATTATCTTTATTTTTAAGAAAGTTATGGCCATTTATGTTATTGGATCACAGCTTTTGTTTCAAGCCCATTGAAAAGCAATGAGGGTCAATATGCACATTTTCGAGTGTTAAAATGACCATAACTTCCTTAAAACCTAACATATGAGAGTGAATAAGGTATCAAATTTCATGAATTTTCATGCTCTATCTGATGGGATAAGTTTCAGGCTCGATTTATAACGTTTCCAAATTTTGTAACATACCTACTTGGTGTTTGTTAACTTAAAATATATCCCTGCATTTGGTAGGAATCTTGTAGAAACGCAGATCTTGATGTAAGTTCATAACAACATGAACGTTTATATACAGACTTTAAATGGTGGTTGAAACAGGATAATGCAAGCCGTATATAGTCAAGCTGTATAGCAAACTCGGTTTTAATTTTGTATAATTATGTAACTGGCACACAGTAGCATTGTAGGCAGTTCCCTTGAGAGTACACTTTGACATCTGCCATTTTTAGTTTTTTAGATAAATGTGTACCTCCGGTAGCTATATAAACCAATCGGTCACACTTAGTGTGCTAGTGTAAGCTCTTACCAGGAATTGGTCTCAGTGAACATTATTGTTATTCTTAATAGTAGTAGTAGTACACATTTGTAAATCCTTGGTAATACTGTTATTTTTGCTGTACGACTGAATGCCGCCGCGATTTCGGCGAGGTTAACGTGTTCGATCCCCTGCCTTATCTTATCGAACTCGCACAGAGGTTGCTGGGAACATTTTTGATGATTGCATTATCGCTCCAGGGAGAAGCGCAACTGCCAGGATGCCGCCACAGATGGATGACGTCATGCGACTATGTTGCGAGCTGTCCACAAACCAACAGATTAAAGCAGCAGTGAAGAGTTCTGCAAAGGGTGCAATTATTGTTGGGACGATAGCGTACGCAGGTGGGGTGGTGGCAGGTCCTCCAGGGATCGCTGCAGGTAAGCTGCAAAGCTGAACATTATTAACGCAATCACGTTCATTTGCAATTTACCCATACTGACACAAGATGGCGCACAATTACAAGAAACAGTTGTTTCAAGACTTGTTTTCTGAATATTTTAGCATGTGGAGAGAGAGTGGATGAGTCCAATTCGGGTAAGCTTTTGATGTAATTGGCTTTAACAGGTAATGCCTCTTAACATGCATTTACATTTAAAAAATGCAGGACAACTGAGACTCGAGGAGTTCAGACATACATTTTTATTGTGACTGGCTGTACTGAAGATTATCATGTTAGTGAAAATTGACAGATGCCACCATTAACAAAAATGTGTGTGCGTCCATGTGTGTGGTAGCTCCTAATACCCCTCTCCAGTATTGTGACTAGAGACCGTTTAAACAACTGACTGCCAGCTGTGGGCTCAGTCCATACTCTGTACTTCTCTGTTTAAGATGGTCTTGTTGATCGTAAGTTCTTGCACTGTCTATTAGGTTAGCTATTGATGGGGATGTTTTATTTGCCCACGCTCCTTCACAAATATTCATTATGAACCATCGAATCGGGATGTTTTGTGTCAACCGCAGCACAGGCCAGAATTTTCAGAGGTGACTATCTGTCCAGTAAATAGAATAACTGTTCCTTGGCTCAGCTCTGTCTCCCTGTTTCTGTGGTGCAGGCTGTGTGGTGGGGGGGCTGCAGGGATGCTGGAGGACCAGTGGGGAGTTCCTCCCCCTCACGAAGATCCTCATGGAGCTGCTGCCCAAGGATAAGCAGAAGCTGTACGATGAAGTCATGGTGGTGCTGGGCTCGTTCGACTGCAGCGACATGACACAGCTGGTGACCGACCTGGTGATGGGGAATACCACGCTCAAGCAGCAAGTGACTGATGCCCTCATCAGCTATGTGAAACGCGAGCTGAAGGCAGAGGTGCAGTACGGACACTGACCCCACCACCTCCACTCTCCCTCCTCCCACCTCCATCATACTTCAAACATTTCCCAAAGGGAGGACCCATCCATTCACTAACCAAACCAAATTAGACAAGTTTGCCTAGCCAGCCTGCTGACACTGTGGCGATCGAAACCAAATGCGGCACTTAGTTTTGGTCGCAAACCCGCCATCTTGCCTGTGCGAACACGGAAAGTTCGATTTCAAAGTATACTGAGGCCTTTACGTGAGGACACTGGGCAAGGTGCCTCTGATTTAATGTTGAAATCAACAGACTTGTGTGTGTGTGTTCAGAAGAGCAACATTTATTACTGTGATGTGATTCAGATGAAAACATCTACTGCAAGTAAATACAAATAAAAATATCACATGAAAAAAAATCCACAGAAAAAACTTTTCGAGTTAAAATCATTTTTAATAGGTACATCCTCAATGATAGACTGTCTATATACACCTTATCCACCTACTTTTGTATATTCACATAAGATGGTTGAATAAATATATACAGATCATTATCAGACCTGTAGGCAGTGCAGCTCCACTTCTTGTTTATCTGGGTTGTAATTATTGGTAATATTTGAAATATTTTGATGTGCCATGCAATTCAGATGGATCATATCGAATGTTCACTGTAATGGAATATAAAATGTAAAATTTGCTCATGGGCACACCAGACGCATTCATTTTCTCTTTGCATTCACTTTAATGGCTTTAATGTACAATGCAGAGTGTCAACGGTTTTAATCTTCCCCTACATTTGAATCTATTATTATTCTTGTTGTCATTGTTATTATTATTATTATTATTATTATTATTATTATTAATTACAACAATAATATACAAATAAATTAATACTATCCTAGGCCAGGATTTTATGCATAACTGATTTCATGACTGTTGTCGGCAGGAAATCTTCTGTAAAGAAATGTGCATTTGCAGTGTGTTTGCATTAGTAAAATTATGAATTTTGATGATTTTTGGGGATTATTGCATTTTACATTTTTTTGCCATTTAGCAGACACTCTTATCAAGAGTGACTTACACAGTTTACATTTATTTCCATGCATTTATACAGCTGGATATTTTACTGAATCAATTCCGGTTAAGTGCCTTGCTCAAGGGTACAACAGCAGTCCTCCACCTGGGAATTGAACCAGCAAGTCCAGTTACCTAACCAGGCGAATGCATTTACCTGATTGTCGGAACAGCGATGCTAGAATAAAAATGGTTTATTCCCTGAATCCAGTAGCTTTAACAGTCAAATGCCCTTTGTATTCAGCACTCTGAATACTGAACACAAGTGGTATTACGTGTTAAAACCCCTCACTTATCCTACATGTAAACTATATTTATTTGATTTAATATAATAATTACTACACAGGATACCAATTATCAATTAAATCGTTGATAGGCAGAGCAATCTGTTGGATCAACATTCATCAAAATATATAACTCATAATTCAATGTAAATTTAACAGCTGGTTTATTCAGTAACAACAGCTAGACAAAATATTCAGTGTCCAATCTACAGACGTAGGTTCAACTACCTTAACAAATACTAAATCCTAGACATAAAATGTACATGTAACAATCACAAAAGAGATGAAATGGAAGAAAATAATACCAAACCAAGCTTGTCTCTCTCCAAAAATGCAAAACACGCAGGCAAGGTGTGAGCTGGCACCAGATCTTCCAAGAGAAACAGGAAAGAGAAACTTGTAGAATTCCACCCGCAATCTAAACCTTGTGTCACCAACCGGTTAGATTTTAAGTCTGTGCCCAGTGCAAGCCAGGTTCAGAACCCCTTTTAATATTTTAGTTTTGGGTCACTTACTACCACAAGGTATCTTTTCAAGGATACCATTGATATGCTCCTCTCATGTTGAGAATCGTGGCAATATCAAACATCACTAGGGCCTGGTGAAGCCAGCTTCATTTATACCGAGATGTTGGTTGAGCCGATATTTGACCTCTGCTTTAATCTGGTGGGCCATAATTATTTTCTCCAAATATATAACAAAATAATATTAGGTTACCTCTCTTTATTCTCCATCAAATTCTGCAAACCTCCAAATGACAAACACATGGTCCTCTCAATATAATAAGTACAAATCTGTAGCTCTGAGTGCATTCCAGATTCCTGCGTGTCTCTCTCAGGTATTTCACCAAATGGTTAGGCACAGGATTAGCCTGTTGCTGCAAGTGGAAAACACTGTCGTGAGCGAACACCCCTGAAATAGGGTTCAGATCCGTTGACTGAGAAGGCCATGGCATATGGATAACGTCAGTGCCATGCTCTTCAAACCATTGTCTGACTACTCGTGCTCTGTCAAGCATGCTTTAACATGGGGTGAAGATGATCACTCGGCCCCATTAAGTAATGCCTGACATCGACCTTGCCTTCTAAGGATATGAGTGCACCCAAACCATGCCAGGAAAATGTGCCCCACACTATTACTGAACCACCAGAACCCTTTTCCAAAATCCATTTTTTGGATTAAGGTAAAGTATCACTTTTCTTTTTCAGAGTCAATGTGCTATAATGTCAAAATACTTTGTTCTTGGTGGTATATTTCATTTTTCAAATGTATTCCCTTATTTGATAATATAAAAAGATGACTAAAATGAGACGTATCCATGTTTCTGCAAGTTTTTCAAACCTTGATGACTCTGGTAATATAAATATTTCACTACTGTAAGTATTGACCACACATCCAGTGTATTGTATTTCAGAAATTAAATATTAATTCATCCAGTCAGACATTTATGCTGTCTGCTTCTTTTTGTCTGCCTGCCTGTCTCTCAGTACAATATGCTTTATTGGCATGAAATACAGAAAATAAATATAACAAAAGAGACTTGGGTGCAGTGTGTGAGATGCAAGAAGTGGGCCCATGATGCTTGCACCCCAGGCCAGGCAATTTATTTGTGCCAGAACTGTGACTCTGAAGATGAGTCTGATTAGAAGAGTTTCATTGTGCATTACACCACGTCTGTTTTGTTAAGACTAAGCATGATTGTTTTCATTTGTTCTTTAATGAATGAGTTATTTAATGAAATGTACTTGGTTTTCAATTTGAAAGTTAAAAAAATATATTCACAATTATTTAGTTGTATTCTTATTTGTTGATAATTCATTTTGTGACAATGAATTATCATCCAATGTGACAATTTACCCCACATACTATGACATAGTGTGACAACTTACCCCCTGATGGGATAAGTTGTCACAAGTGCACATCCTCTATTTACTGTAACTGTCTACAACTCCATACTGAAATAAGATATGAATATGTAATGAATTCAAAATATGTGTCCAAGACTTCCACCTTTCATTTGGTATGACATTTATACCACTGCGATGTATTGCGCCCAGTACAGGTAAGACAGAGTGAAAAGTGTGACAACATACCCCGCTCTCCCCTATTTATTAAAACAAATAGGGTGTGTCATATAGAAAAAACCTTTTGACCAATCGACCAATCGGAAAAAACGGACGACTGTTGGTCGACCAAGATTTGTTTTAGTTGGGGACAGCCCTACTATTTGGGACCCTATATTGTCATACTTTGAGAACCAAAATAACCTTCCTTCAAACAAAGTTCTTTACTTTTTACCACTGTGCCCTCTAGACCTTTTTCCCTGACTGATCAAGTACAAACTGCGAAATATTCAAAGGTAATTGGAGTACGTATTTCAGATTTCAAATACTTTTGATTAAAATATTGCCCATCTCTGTCTATACCTCAATTTGATGATGAATTGTGTGCTCTTATCCACATCATTGTCATGTCCTAGCAATTATTATTATACCTTTAAAAAAAAAGAAAAAAATCAATTTATTTAAGGTTTATCATTTTATTTTTGTCTTTAGTTATTATTGTTTCTATATAGTTTCTATTATTCTTTCTTCTCGTTATGTTATGTAGACAGTATTGGGACTGTTCTTGGGGCGGAAATGTGGGGAAAATATTATGCTCTTGAATTGTATGCTAATACTATACCTTTTTGTTGAATAAAAATATACTACAAAAAAAGTAAAATGTGGTATTGTTGGCGAGGCTGAGGTAGGGGCATTGTGGTCTGAGGTCTGGGCTTTTGGTAGTGGGTAAGCACGAGGATGTGTGCAAAGTTTCTGAAACTGTCAAACGCACTTTTAAACTGTTATTTATTCAAGGGAATGCAGGGACATGTATAGCTCCTTGGCGGGTGTCGGCGTGACTTCCTTCTCTCTTAAGTCATTGCTGGGGCCTTGTGAGAATGTGTCGGATGTATATTAAGGTGTCCTGAACTTCCTCTATGCCACTGGTCTGCATGCCAACGTGTTCTTTAATTTTTAAAATCTATTTTCGCTTTGATAGTGCTGAGGATCTTCCAGACCTGTGGGGGCAGTAATATGCCTACAAGTAGGGGTGTAACAGGACAAAAAAAATCACAGTTTGGTCGTACCTCGGTTTTGAAGTCACGGTTCAGTACATTTTCGGTATATCGGTGGGGGAAAAGAAATGCTAAACAAAAATTGCTTTTCATTTGTTATGACCTTTGTAAACAGTGGCTAATTGGCCATCATTTACTGAACAAAGTACTGAAATGCGGATGAGAGGGAACTTCATAACGGGGCTTAATCACTTTCAAAATATGTTTAAAACCAGTGTTCTCGACACTCTTCCGCTGCTATAAAAACACCTACGGCGTTTGTTATTGCTTTGCTCATTTGCGTTCACCATACTGACTACGAAGCTATGAAATATTTCTGTATCTATGCCATAGACATATGTGGGCTGAACGAATACATATACCGTTACATCCCTACCTAAAAGCGTTCAAATCTGCCATTAAACATTAAACAAAGAAGAAGGACGTTTTCATTCAAGCTTTTCATTCAAGCTTTATTTATCTACCAGAGAGGACCACCCAACCCTATTATACAGAATACAATGGTGAGTACTATCACCGGTGATACATCTGATGGCTGAATGATATACAGAGTCTAATGGCTTAAGAGTGGAAGCCGCCGCATGTCTATAAATTACATCCCCGTAATCCAAAACAGACAGAAAAACTGCTTCAATTACTCTCTTTCTGCTAATCATTGGGAAGCTGGCTCTGTTCCTATACAGAAAGCCAATCTTTTGCCGCAATTTATTGGCAAGAGCTCCCACATGGTGTTTAAATGTAAATTTCTCATCAAGCCAAATACCAAGGTATTCTGAGACTCTCAATGTCAGACCCATTCACAGTAGATAAATGCAAGTCATTGTAAACAATATCTCTGGCTCTAGAGAACAACATACATTTTGATTTACTAGCATTAAGCACCAATTTGAGACAAATAAGCGCATCTTGCAAAGCATTAAAAGAGAGTTGCAGATTCTCAATGGCCAATTGCACAGAGTCGGCAATACAATAGACAACCGTGTCATCCACATAAAGATGAACTTGAAAGCCGTTCAGAGATGAGATAATATTATTAATATAAACGATAAATAAAAAGGACCCAGGATTGATCCCTACGGGCAGAGATGGGCAAAGATACATCAAAATGTATCTTGTTACAAAATACAAAATACCCCTCAAATAAATGTATCAGATCAAAATACAAAATACTGGTGCCAGAAAATGTATCAGATAAAATACATGTATTTTGTATTTTCAAAATACAGGAAAAAAAACTTGTCTCCAATTGGCTATCATAGGCCAACATATGAATCGGTGGCTGCCTTTCTCTATGAATATGAGCAAAAAGCCAAAATCACATAGGCTATCGCCGTGTGTTAAGTGTTAGAGGCACAATCACATCTTTAGCATCTCCTAATTAGTTTGCCCACATTACTCCCTCCATTTTGGTTGTTTGGGCTATTGACAACCAATTTCTTATCTTTGATGCTATTTGTATATAAAAGAAAAATCTGCATGAATTGTACATGCTACCTAGTGTTTCTGGAGTCACAAAGTGGCATTTTGAGAAATCGTCTTTTCTAACTTTTCACGTCACGTCACGATTTCTCAAAATGCCACTTAGAATACTGTGAGTAGGCTTGTGTGAAAACAAGCGCCAAATTCTCAATAGCTGCCTGCGACCAGATACATGCATGCATCCACGTGTGCATGCATTCACTGCCTTGTCCAACCAACAGAGAGCGGGTCTCACTGTGTGAGTGTGTCTAAGTGTACTGTTGATAAAGTATTTTGAGTATTTTGAAAATACAAAATTACTCCACCCTAAAGTATCTTGTTACAAATGACATTTTTTCAACCCTGTCAAATACAAATGACAAAATACTCAAAAGTAATTGAGATACGTATTTCAAATACAAGTAACAGAAATACTGCCCATCTCTGCCTACGGGACACCTTTTGTAATGGGTAGAAACTCTGACTGGCCATTTCCCATTTTCACACATTGAAGTCTCTCAGATAAGTAGCTTTGAAACCAGCTGCAAGCATTTGTATCAAAGCCAACACTGCGTAATCTTTGTAAAAGAAGAGAATGGTCAACTGTGTCAAACGCCTTCGACAGATCTATGAACAGGGCAGCACAATGTTTTCTTTTGTCAAGGGCGAATACTATGTCATTTATAACTAAAGTAGTGGTTGAGATCGTACTATGTTTTTCTCTAAAACCAGATTGGTATGGGCTTAATACAGAATGTTTTGAGAGAAATGCTTTGAGTTGATTATTTACCAATGATTCCAGGATTTTTGCAAGGCAAGATAGCTTGGAGATTGGTCGATAATTATTTAGGTCACTTCTATCTCCACCTTTATGCAAGGGGTTACATGGGCCATTTTCCAGGCATTAGGGACTATACCTATTAACAAAGAAAGATTAAATATATGTGTTATTCGCTCTGTAATTAATGGAGCAGCTAGTCTGAGGGAAAAAGGATCTAGTTTATCCTCTCCAGTTGATTTCCTGGTATCAATGGACTGTAGTACTTTGAGCACAACACTAGTAGGAAAGGGCTGGAAATGAAATTAGGAATCATGCCTCACAGGCTGCACATGGTCATGTCCACCAGGAGGGGGCCCCGCATAATTGTTTTCGAATAAATGACCAGCACTAGCAAAGTGCTTATTAAAGGCTTGGTGTATCTCATTCTGATCAGTTATTAAGCCATCATTAAATTTAACATGTGTGGGTAAGTAAATAGTAGCCTTGCTTTTGTTTGAATTTACTGCTCTCCAGAACTTTGACGGATCTGAGTAAGAGCTGGTGACCAGGTCTAAATAATAATCAGTTTTGGCATTCTTTACCGCAGATGTACATTTATTTCTGATTTGTCTAAATGAAGTCCAATGGGATGGATCCCCAGAGTGTCTGGCAAGTGACCAGGCTCTGTTCCTTTCTTTAAATAGGATTACTAATTCTGGTGTAAACCAAGGTGATAATCTATCTTTTATTCCAAGCTTCTTCCATGGTGCATGTTTATCAATAATGAAAAGAAAAGTTTTAATAAAAAAGCCCAATGCCATTTCAACATCAGGGATCTCAGATGTATAATGGATGTCACTGTAAGGTCAATTTAAAAAGCTTGGTCATTAAAAAAATTCAAATTTATTTTGATAATAGTGTGAGACTGTGTTTTCTTTAGACGAGTGTTTCTGATGCATGCCGTAGGGCAATGATCACTGATTCCTAAATCAAAAATGAAATCAATTAAGGTGGACCTAGAACTATTTTTCAGGTTAGGCCTAGTGGGTTCCGTAATCAGCTGAGATAAGTTGAGGTTTCCACTAACCTCCTTGAGATAATTTGAAACATTACTCAACCAATCAAGATTAAAAACACCCATCACAATCAATTCAATATCAGAGTACAGAGAGAGTAAATCTGCTATCTTTTCAATGGCACTAGTATCAGCAGATGGGGGTGTATAGATCCCAATCACATTAAATGAATTATTAGGCCCCAACTCGATCCTCAGCATGAGAAATTCAAAACATTTTGGGACTGTGATAGCATTTACAACAATAACAGAAAAACAAGATTTTACGTAAATAGCCACTCCACCCCCCCTTCCAATTCTATCCATTCTATATACATTGTAATGGTCCAAAGCTATGGAGGAGTCCCTATCAGCTTTCTTCAGCCAAGACTCAATGTATTAAGGCTTACATGTACTTCACTTTAAATACGCGTGTGCAAGATGGCTGCCACGTGTATCCTGCGGTCATTGGGAGCGTCCTTTGTGCACGTCCTCAAGAAATTAACGTTATGCATATGCGAGGTGCAATACCGACATAAATCGAGGAGGCAGGCAAGAAAGTGAAGGGTGATGGCAAGCCACTCTGCTTCACCCACTGGCTCACTGTGCGTGTTTTGATGTGTAATGAGCGGGGCCACCCGACGAAGCAAGTCATCAAATGTACTGGCGGACATATGGAAATACTGATGATGCTTTTCAACGTCATTTTTTCTCATCGGTAGAATGAGAGAAACATACTCTCCGTCGTTACGCCGGGATCCATTTAATGGCCTAATATACCATCTCCGTTGTTTAGTTTAGTTTATTTGACATTTCATTTTTTTCTCAGACAATACATGGTTACATCCCTGTTGGAGCCATTATGTCATTTTTGTTTGTTTTATTGTATCCTTATTTAAGCTTGCCTAAAATATTATTTGTACATGCAGTTCCCCCATTGAACACAAGGTGGAGCATTTGGTTATTTAATGAGCTCCAGGCTAATGAACCACTGGTGCCTGAATGGAGGAAGCCATACAGTTTTTGACCGCATATCAAGGTTCAATGAAATGTAGCGCGACTGGCGTGCTTAATTTGAATGTAAGAAAGGAGAGCCTGTATTTTGATGTCAGTAGAATAATACATTCTGGACGCTGCTGGTATGGCAGTGACAGTCCTTCACTCTTAACATAGCTAGGCCTATATATGTTCTCTTTAAATTATATTAGGCAGTTAAGGTAATAGTAATGTTGTGAATAATTCAGCAAAACTAATAAAAGTAGCATTTTAAAGTTTAAAGTTCTCCATCGAGTCCACTTTACTAAGATTAGACTTAGTAGAATCTATCCCGGTGTAGATGGAACATGCGATAAATGTCATCATGACACTGCTGATTTGACTCATGTTCTGGTCCTGCCCCAGATTGATAGCTAGGCCTATATATGTTCTCTTTAAATTATATTAGGCAGTTAAGGTAATAGTGTTGGGAATAATTCAGCAAAACTAATAAAAGTAACATTTTATAATAAATGTGTTTTGCTAATTGTATGGTTTATATATTTATAACTAACATGCGCACCCCCTTTCATGTAGTCTATATTGTATCCTTGTTTTAGGCATGCGAATGTGCATTTTACATGTTTACATTTTAAGCATTTAGCAGACGCTCTTATCCAGAGCGACTTACAAGATGTGCATTAATACATGGTAGGAACAATCATAAATCACGCAAGAGATCGCACGCAGTGCAGTATACAGCGATATACATAATTACAGGAAGCTGTGTACCATACCTGTAACACTGGGAAGGAAAGGGTTTGTAAAATTATTATTATTATTTTTGTGTAATTGTAGCCTAAAATTTGCCTACAGTTAAGATTAGTGATATAGGCATACTTTAATTACTCATTTCGATATAACCTAAGAACATAATGACAAAGAAAAAATCTGGAGTATGGCAGCATTTAGTTTTAGTCGCAGACGATCCCAAAAAAGTGGAATGTAAACTTTGCAAGCGCGTTTTCCATGGCAGGGTGTATCGTTAATAAAACGAGGAGCAGCCTTTTGCCCCAAAATGTGGACAAGCTAGTGTTCCTGTGCCATAACATGAAACGACTGTGGAAGTAGGATGGTCTCCGACTCGAGTAAGTTATTTTCGATAGGCTATAGCCACTTTATATTCAGCTTTAGGCTACAATTTAAGACATTAGGCTATGTGTGATCATTCATTTGTTAGCCTATTTTTTTGCAAAAGATATTTAAAATCCCAATGAGACCAACCTGGTTAATTAAATAAAACATAGCCTATGCATTAGAATGTGTTATGGTTGTGGTCAAATAAAAGCATCAGCCTATTATGTGGCCATACCACAACTTCACAAGCACAATGGCAGAATCTGCAAGGGCAGCATGAGCTCGGAACGGATACGTTTTTTTTTCTTTCAGGTAATCTTGAACTCCGGCTCCATAAAGTCATTAGCCTATTGTTACTCATTTGTGTCATTCACTTAAGAAAGTTATAAAACACGAGACAAGCGCAGTGTGCATATAGTTGTATTTATTCAAACAAATAGGGTGTGTCATATAGAAAAAACGTTTCGGCCAATCGACCAATCGAAAAAAACGGACGACTGTTGGTCGACCAAGATTTATTTTAGTCGTGGACAGCCCTACTATTTGTGACCCTATATTGTCATACTTTGAGAACCAAAATACCCTTCCTCCAAACTAAGTTCTTTACTTTTTACGACTGTGCCCTCTAGACCTTTTTCCCTGACTGATCAAGTACAAACTGCGAAATACTCAAAGGTAATTGGAGTAGGGGAGATCGGGGTATGTTGTCACACTTTTCACTCTGTCTTACCTGTACTGGGCGCAATACATCACAATGGTATAAATGTCATACCAAATGAAAGGTGGAAGTCTTCGGCACATATTTTGTATTAATTACATATTCATATATTATTTCAGTATGGAGTTGTAGACAGTTAAATAGAGGGTGTGCATTTGTGACAACCTACCCCATCAGGGGGTAAATTGTCACACTATGTCATAGTATGTGGGGTAAATTGGATTATCAAACATTGGATTATCAACAAATAAGAATACAACAAAATAATTGTGAATATAATTTTTTTAACTTTCAAATTCAAAACCAAGTACATTTAATTACAGAACTCATTCATTAAAGAGCAAAATGCTTAGTCTTAACAAAACAGACGTGGTGTCAATGCACAACAAAACATTTCTAATCAGACTCATCTTCAGAGTCACAGTTCTGGCACAAATAAATTGCCTGGCCTGGGGTGCAAGCATCATGGGCCCACTTCTTGCATCTCACACACTGCACCCAAGTCTCTTTTGGGCGGCTGTTAGAAAATGGCTCCATGCAGACTAGGCAGAAGCACTCCTCTTTACTCTTGCCTTTTTGTTCTCGGCAGATCCAGATTTTGCACATTGCTTCCCATCCTCCAGAAACAGCCTGTTTTTAGATTGTGATTTTTCCATTTGTAGTGCTTGCTTCACGGGTGTGTCTGTTAGAATTGCGGTTTTGCGCCGCTTTCTTCCATTATTAGTTTGTTTTCGGGGACCAGCTTTTGGAAATAGCCAGAGGTCCCCTGGAGTCTGCTGCCAGCACTGGCATTGCTGGGTAAGGGTGAGCTGGCATGGGAACTGAACGGGTCTGTGTCTGTGCTTGTGCCTGGCAGGGCAGGGTTGGTACTGGGGCCTGGCTGGGCCATCCTGGCTGGGCCATCCGATCCGTAACATAGGATGGAGCAAACTCAGTTTCCAAAAATACATCCCTGTTGTAAGGCTGTACCCCAGCTACCCTAAAGCCAGCATGAATGTTCAAGGGGGTTGCTGCCACAGGATAAGCGATTGCCACAATCCCAGGAATGTCATAAATTGACATTGTTTTCCCAGGATTGTTCCTCATCCATGCATCACACGCTGTGTTGATGTGCCTTTTTAGCGGCCCGTAGACAGACCTGTCTAAGGGTTGAAGCCGATGAGAGCAGTGATGTGGGAATGGAACCATAATTATGCCGTTTTCTTTGGCATAATTGAGTCCATCAATGGACATATGAGATTCGTGGTTGTCCAAAAGAAGTAAACATGGTTTCTCCTTTGAGCATTTTGTATGCTCAGTGAAATGTTTCAGGAAGTCAAAAAAGTGCACATCTTTCATCCACCCCGAGGGATTTTCCGCTCCCCTGCTGCCAGGTGGTCCGCTGTTTAAAAAATGGTCGCGGAAGTTGACACGGGGAAATATGAAATATGGAGGTATACTATTTCCTGTGGCTGACACAGCACAGGCCAGTGTGACAAGCGTCCCCCTTTCAGCGGAGGTCAGCGACCCTACTTGTTTGAATCCACGTCTGGCCACTACTTTGTCAGGTTTATGGACCGTGGTCACCCCAGTTTCGTCGACATTCCATATGTCCCCTGGTCCAAATTGATGTCTGTCTAGCACATTTGCTAAATTGTCGAAGAAGGAATTGACATTTTCTCGGTTGAAGTTACTAGTTCTGGCAAGGCTAGTTGCCTCAGGCTTTCTTAGCGACAGCATTGGGTGCCGTTTTAAGAAGGCTGTAAACCACTCCGAGCTGGCCTTTTCTGCTTTTCATTTGTTATGACCTTTGTAAACACTGGCTAATTGGCCATAATTTACTGAACAAAGTACTGAAATGCAGATGAGAGGGAACTTCATAACGGGGCTCAATCACTTTCAAAATATGTTTAAAACCAGTGTTCTCGACACTCTTCCGCTGCTATAAAAACACCTACAGCGTTTGTTATTGCTCTGATCATTTGCGTTCACCATACTGACTACGAAGCTACGAAACATTTTTATATCTATGCCATAGACGTACTTGGGCTGAACAAATACGTATACCGTTACATCCCTACCTACAAGCGTTCAAATCTGCCATTAAACATTAAACAAAGAAGAAGAAGGACGTTTTCATTCAAGCTTTTCATTCAAGCTTTATTTATACTCGAAATTACACTGAGTAGTTTACACTCATTTGCAGCGTCGTCGAGTAAATTACATAATATTAATTAACATCAAGAATCAATATTACATAAAAAAAAACAAACAAAAAAAAAATCTATTAATAATTCAAACAATAAAAAAAAAAATTCAAACAAATTCAAACAATTACAAATTGTGGTGACCTGCTTGGTCACCAATGTTCTAAACCGACCCATGGACACTAGAGTACCTTAGTTTCAATGTACCCTGCAGGGCATTCCACGAGTCAGGGGCACAGAAGCTAAAGGCAGACCTACCTACGTTCAGAACAAGCTCTAGGTACTTTAAGTGTAAGCCAATCATTGGATCGTGTACCATAGGGTCCAGAGGTCCATTCCAATAATGAAGTGATATAATTTGGACAATCCCTAATTATGGCTTTATACAGAAACAGATGCCAGTGCAATTCTCGTCTCTCTACCAGAGAGGACCACCCAACCCTATTATACAGAATACAATGGTGAGTATTATAACTATCACCGGTGATACATCTGATGGCTGAATGATATACAGAGTCTAATGGCTTAAGAGTGGAAGCCGCCGCATGTCTATAAATTACATCCCCGTAATCCAAAACAGACAGAAAAACTGCTTCAATTACTCTCTTTCTGCTAATAATTGGGAAGCTGGCTCTGTTCCTATACAGAAAGCCAATCTTTTGCCGCAATTTATTGGCAAGAGCTCCCACATGGTGTTTAAATGTAAATTTCTCCAAGGTATTTGTATTCTGAGACTCCCTCAATGTCAGACCCATTCACAGTAGATAAATGCAAGTCATTGTAAACAATATCTCTGGCTCTAGAGAACAACATACATTTTGATTTACTAGCATTAAGCACCAATTTGAGAAAAATAAGCGCATCTTGCAAAGCATTAAAAGAGAGTTGCAGATTCTCAATGACCAATTGCACAGAGTCGGCAATACAATAGACAACCGTGTCATCCGCATAAAGATGAACTTGACAGTCGTTCAGAGATGAGACAATATTATTAATATAAATGATTAATAAAACAGGACCCAGGATTGATCCCTACAGGACACCTTTTGTAATGGGTAGAAACTCTGACTGGGCATTTCCCATTTTCACACATTGAAGTCTCTCAGATAAGTAGCTTTGAAACCAGCTGCAAGCACTTGTATCAAAGCCAACACTGCGTAATCTTTGTAAAAGAAGAGAATGGTCAACTGTGTCAAACGCCTTCGACAGATCTACAAACAGGGCAGCAAGTTTTCTTTGTCAAGGGCGGATACTATGTCATTTATAACTAAAGTAGTGGTTGAGATCGTACTGTGTTTTTCTCTAAAACCAGATTGGTATGGGCTTAATACAGAATGTTTTGAGAGAAATGCTTTGAGTTGATTATTTACCAATGATTCCAGGATTTTTGCAAGGCAAGATAGCTTGGAGATTGGTCGATAATTATTTAGGTCACTTCTATCTCCACCTTTATGCAAGGGGGTTACATGGGCCATTTTCCAGGCATTAGGGACTATACTTGTTAACAAAGAAAGATTAAATATATGTGTTATTTGCTCTGTAATTAATGGAGCAGCTAGTCTGAGGAAAAAAGGATCTAGTTTATCCTCTCCAGTTGATTTCCTGGTATCAATGGACTGTAGTACTTCGAGCACAACACTAGTAGGAAAGGGCTGGAAATGAAATTGGGAATCATGCCTCACAGGCTGCACATGGTCATGTCCACCAGGAGGGGGCCCCGCATAATTGTTTTCGAATAAATGACCAGCACTAGCAAAGTGCTTATTAAAGGCTTGGTGTATCTCATTCTGATCAGTTATTAAGCCATCATTAAAGTTAACATGTGTGGGTAAGGAAATAGTAGCCTTGCTTTTATTTGAATTTACTGCTCTCCAGAACTTTGATGGATCTGAGTAAGAGCTGGTGACCAGGTCTAAATAATAATCAGTTTGGCATTCTTTACCGCAGATGTACATTTATTTCTGATTTGTCTAAATGAGGTCCAATGGGATGGATCCCCAGAGTGTCTGGCAAGTGACCAGGCTCTGTTCCTTTCTTTAAATAGGATTGCTAATTCTGGTGTAAACCAAGGTGATAATCTATCTTTTATTCTAAGCTTCTTCCATGGTGCATGTTTATCAATAATGAAAAGAAAAGTTTTAATAAAAAAATCCAATGTCATTTCAGCATCAGGGATCTCAGATGTATAATGGATGTCATTGTGAGGTCAATTAAAAAAGCTTGGTCATTAAAAATTGTCACATTTCTTTTGATAATAGTGTGAGACTGTGTTTTCTTTAGACGAGTGTTTCTGATGCATGCCGTAGGGCAATGATCACTGATTCCTAAATCAAAAACACCACAAGCAAGAATTTTGTCACTCTTATTGGACCTAGAACTATTTTTCAGGTTAGGCCTAGTGGGTTCCGTAGTCATCTGAGATAAGTTGAGGTTTCCACTAACCTCCTTGAGATAATTTGAAACATTACTCAACCAATCGAGATTAAAATCACCCATCACAATCAATTCAATATCAGAGTACAGAGAGAGTAAATCTTGTCAATGGCTCTAGTATCAGCAGATGGGGGTCTATAGATCCCAATCCCATTAAATTAATTATTAGGCCCCAACTCAATCCTCAGCATGAGACATTCAAAACATTTTGGGACTGTGATTGCATTTACAACAATAACAGAAAAACAAGATTTTACGTAAATAGCCACTCCACCCCCCCTTCCAATTCTATCCATTCTATAGACATTGTAATGTTCCGAAGCTATGGAGGAGTCCCTATCAGCTTTCTTCAGCCAAGACTCAGTTAACCCTAAGATGTCTGGATCTGCCTGAGAGACCAGAATTTTCAAATAATCTAATTTTTGATTTTGAAGTAGACTTCTAATATTCAAATGGATCAAACCCAGACCCTTCCTTTCTTTAAAGGTATATGGATTATTTAGGCTAACTGGGGTAGATTCTAGCTCAGGTGGCAGAGGAGTAGAATGAATAGAAGGAATAGGAGGTTTTGGAGTGATACCTACGAGATTATTTACTATGATCCCGTTTGGCCTAGATTTATGACGAGGTAGGCATACTGAACATTGGCTGATGACAGCAATATTATATGGGGTATGACATGAACTAGAAGGAGACAATTCATAATCAAACAACGGCCCAAGCCTGGGCTGGGGGGAGGATTGGATGGGTTCTAAAGTCTGGTCGACTGGGAGGCTTGGACTTAAATCACATCAGTTTGAGGGCACAAAAGTGCGAAACAATGTTGTCCAATTATGCATAGTGGTAGTGACTGTCCTGCAAAACAAGATAAGTCATATGGTCAATGTGTTAAGCTTACATTTACTTCACTTTAAATACGCGTGTGCAAGATGGCTGTCACGTGTATCCTGCGGTCGTTGGGAGCGTCCTTTGTGCACGTCCTCAAGAAATTAACGTTATGCATATGCGTGGTGCAATACCGACATAAATCTTGGGGGCAGGCAAGAAAGTGAAGGGTGATGGCAAGCCACTCTGCTTCACCCACTGGCTCACTGTGCGTGTTTTGATGTGTAATGAGCCGGGCCACCCGACGAAGCAAGTCATCAAATGTACTGGCAGACATATGGAAATACTGATGATGCTTTTCATTGTCATTTTTTCTCATCGGTAGAATGAGAGAAACATACTCTCCGTCGTTACGCCGGGATACATTTAATGGTCTAATATAACATCCCCGTTGTTTAGTTTATTTTAGTTTATTTGACATTTCATTTTTTTTTTAAAGACAATACATGGTTACATCCCAATGTACATGTTGGCGCCGCTGCCACTGTTTCTGCAGTCTTCTCAAAATATACATAAAAACAATCTTGTTGTGCAGAATCGGAAGTAGTTGTCAACGTAGGCTATGCCAGCCATAGAAAACTTTGTTTCGGCTCTGAACTGGCCCCTAGTGGCTATAGCTTTTAAACATCCAGACACACAAAAAGTAGGCAGTGGAGTATGTGAACAATGCTACTCGCGTGATGTAGGGGTACGCGCACGCGTACGCGCGATTAAGGGAAGTATATTTAAGCCCTTTAGAGGAACGCGGACTCCACAAAGCCAAGCTGGAAAGCTGCAAAGTTGCGTTGTCAAGCTAAGGTAGGCTACTCAGTATTGGAAAAGGTGATTATGGTATCTAATACTTTGTCATGTTCAGCTAAAATTGTCATAGGTTACCAAGAGGAACGGGCATAGCCACAAATCGCTAGCTAGCTTAACATTAGTTAACGTTTGTTAATGTCAAAAATCAAATGTTGCTATGTCGATGATGACATCAGAAGACAGAATTTGTAGCCAACGTCTAGACAGCTAGATAAATATGTATTAAACACAGGGAATGTGAATTTAAAGGAAAGGAACGAAGATAAGGATCAGTAGCACAATCATCCTTCCATTTGGTGTTACAAACTACAAAAAGAAACAAAGTTAAAACAAACTACAGCAATTATTGTTCTGTATTCTCTATACGTAGGCAACCCTGGTTATTTGCACTCAGAACATGTGTAAGCTGAAGGAAGAAGAAAAGTTAAAAACGGCGAAGAGTAATGGTCGGTCATTCTCGGCTGTATGGCAGAAATAATTTGTCTTGTTAAAAGTTAAATATCGGCTACAAATTCACACAACAGTAGCCCAGTAAGCTGCTGTGATTTCGGTAGGGCAAAATGTACTTTCTGATAAGACATTCGTTTGAAACGGTGAGTCCGTATATCATTGCGTAGTCTTGAGAGGGAATAAAATGTGTTTTTTTAAAACGCCCTCCCTTCGAGAAAGTTCAATTGTTGTTAAATTCAATTGGACGGCAGATCATAACAAGCCTATTAGCTTGGGCTGTCTTGATTTCAAATCTTCGAAAACAGCGTTTACATCGAGTGGAAACTGCACAAGCGGTGGCGAACAATATAGGCTAGCTGGCGTTACCTCAAGTACTCAGAACCTGTTTCTATGTCTACCGCGTAGAATAAAGCAATGAGTGAAATTAAGACAGAATAATGGTCTTTATTTAGTTGAAGTAGTACTGCAGTTTCCTGGTCTAAAATATGCAGTGGTATGATAAAATATCCACGGCACAAAACTCCTAAATGTGCGATAAGGCTTGTTGTTGTTTTTTTACGCGTTACATGCATTGGCTAATTAGTCGCTTTTTATGATGTTATTTTTGCTTGTTTATCTTAAATATAATTGCGTTTATTTTAGTAGAAATAAACTATTTGTAAGTTATGGTCTTAAAGAAATAGCCGTCTGTGTTCGATTATGGACGGGTGATCGTGCTACTGAAAATTGAAGACCTTGGTGTTTGTTAACTTAAAATATATCCCTGCATTTGGTAGGAATCTTGTAGAAACGCAGATCTTGATGTAAGTTCATAACAACATGAACGTTTATATACAGACTTTAAATGGTGGTTGAAACAGGATAATGCAAGCTGTATAGCAAACTTTTTTTTCGGGTTTTAATTATGTAACTGGCACACAGTAGCGTTGTAGACAGTTCCCTTGAGAGTACACTTTGAGATCAGCCTTTTTTTTTTAAACCGTTTTTTTTCACTTCGTGTGCTAGTGTAAGCTCTTACCAGATATTGGTCTCAGTGAACATTATTGTTATTCTTAATAGTAGTAGTACACATTTGTAAATCCTTGGTAATACTGTTATTTTTGCTGTACGACTGAATGCTGTCGCGATTTCGGCGAGGTTAACGTGTTCGATTCGCAGCCTTATCATATCGAACTCGCCCAGAGGTTGCTGGGAACATTTTTGATGATTGCATTATCGCTCCAGGGAGAAGCGCAACTGCCAGGATGCCGCCACAGATGGATGACGTCATGCGACTATGTTGCGAGCTGTCCACAAACCAACAGATGAAGGTAGCAGTGAAGAGTTCTGCAAAGGGTGCCATAATTGTTGGGACGGTAGCGTTCGCAGGTGGGCTGCTGGCAGGTCCTCCAGGGATCGCTGCAGGTAAGCTGCAAAGCTGAACATTATTAACGCAATCACGTTTATTTGCAATGTACTCATACTGACACAAGATGGCGCACAATTACAAGAAAGTTGTTTCAAGACTTGTTTTCTGAATATCTTCGCATGGGGAGAGGGTGGGTGGGTTTAATTTGGGTAAGCTTTTGGTGTAATTGACCTGAACAGGTAATGCCTCTTAACATGCATTTACATAAAAAACAAAACGAATGCAGGACAACTGTGTACTGGCTGTACTCCAGATAATTATGTTAGTGAGCATTGACAGATTGCACCATTAACAAAAATGTGTGTGTCTGTAGTAGCTCCTAAAACCATTCTCTAGTATTGTGACTAGAGACCGTTAAACAACCGACTGCCAGCTGTGTTCTCAGTCCCTACTCTGTTTCTGTGTTTAAGATGGTCTTGTTGATAGTAAGTTCTTGCACTGTCTAGTGGGTTAGCTATTGTTGGGGATGTTTTATTTGCCCACGCTACTTCACAAATATTCATTATGAACCATCAAATCGGTATGTACAGCTGCAGCAATCAACAGCAGCCCAGGCCAGAGTTTTCAGAGACAACTCTGTCCAGTAAATAGAATAACTATTCCTTGGCTCAGCTCTGTCTCCCTGTGTTTTCCCTGTTTCTGTGGTGCAGGCGGTGCGGTGGGGGGACTGCTGGGATGCTGGATGACGAGCGGGGAGTTCCTCCCCCTCCCGAAGATCCTCATGGAACTGGCGCCCAAGGATAAGCAGAAGCTGTACAAAGAAGTCATGGTGGTGCTGGGCTCGTTCGACTGGAGCGACGTGGCAAAGCTGACAGTCCTGGTGATGGGGAATGCCATGCTCAAGCAGCAGGTGATTGATGCCCTCGTCAGCTATGTGAAAGGCGAGTTGGGGGCAGATGTGCAGTACGGAGACTGATGTGCTCCACTCTCCCTCCTTCCACCTCCGTCGTACTTCAAACATTTCCCAAAGGGAGAACGCATCCATTTGCTGAACGAGAGGCCTGGTTGGAAAGACAGTTCTGCCAATATGAGGAATAACAAAACAAAAGACTTCTATCTATTGGGCTGAGGAACGCCTTATTCATTCTGAGCCTTATTTGAGTTTAGGAGGAGATGATGCATTACACTAGGACACTGGACAAGGTGCCTCTGATTTACCGTGGTAAAACGTTGCTTGCTGATTAAGTTCTAAGTTGATTTGAAGGATGACTCCAGTGAATATGATTCAATGCTCTGAAATGTGTGTGTTTGGAGGGCACTGTTGAAATCAGACTTGTGTACATTCAGAACAGCAAAAAAAATTTTTATGTGATTCAGATGAAAACCTACTGCAAATAAATAAAGAAAAAAAAACACATGAAAAGGGTGTGTCCTCTCCACAGAAAAAAATGTATATGTAGAATAATTATTTTAAGTGGAAAAGATGTTAACGGGTACGTCCTCAATGGTTGACTATATACACCTTCTCCACCTACTTTTGTATATTCACATAAGATGGTTGAATAAATATACACACATCATCATTATCCATTCATTGAGCAATAATGAGAGACCTGCAGGCAGTGCAGCTCCACTTCTTGTTTATCTGGGTGGTAATTATTGGCAATGTTTGAAATATTTTGATGTGCCAAGCAATTCAGATGGATCATATCGAATGTTCAGTGTAATGGAATATAAAATTAGAAATTTGCCCATGGGCACACCAGACATGTAGTTTCTCTTTGCATTCACTTTAATGGCTTGTTGACCATGCACAATATCAAAGTGTTTTAGTCTTCCGCTACGTTTGAATCTATTATTCAGACGTATCCATGTTTCCCCAAGGTTTTCAAACATTGACTCCGGTAACAAAGATTTCACTACTGTAAGTATTGACCACACGTCCAGTGTATTGTACATTTCAGAAATTAAATGTATGAATTCATCCAGTCATACATTTATGCTGTCTGCCTGCCTGTCTCTCAGTTCAATACGGTTTATTTGAATGAAATACAGAAAATGAATATAAGCAATGTGTGTTATTGTGCACACTTTAACTGTAGTGCAGCGGTTCTCAAACTATGGGTTCGACCCCACTTGGGGTCGGCAAAAAAAAGTAAAAATTACTTTAATTTTTTTATTTTTATAACCATAAACAAATGAAATGAAAAACAAATTGCCTGTTTTTTCGTAAAATCTGTCTTTCAGTTAGTGCTGTCAATGCAGTGAAGACTAGCGCAACTAGTTCAAGCATATTCAGAGTATTGTGCAATATTATATAATAAATAGGATGACTTGAAATGGGCTCTGATCACAATCAGCTGCTATATCACACAGAAGTTAGGTGGCTATCTCTACATAGCTCAGGGCAGGGTGTTAAGTCGCCTGTTCTGTGAACTCCGAGCAAGGAAGTACGGATTTTCTTTGCTTGAATTGGACAAAAACAACCCATTAGTCCCTCCTGCAGGGAAACATTGAAATTTGTTTCTCCTCCTGATCCTAAAAACAGCAAGACATTAATTTGGCTGGCCCAGGTAGCATATTTGCACACTCTCATAGAGATATCTTTGATCGCCTGAATGTGTTAAATGCTGAATGTGTTAAATGCCGGACTACAAGGTCGGGACACCAACCTTTTTGGTCTCACAGACAAAAGGCATTTGCGCTGCTTGATGACTTTTTGGATGAAAAGAACATAGACGGGCTCATAGGACAGTTTCAGAACTACTTCCCCGAAAAAGCGAGCGCAGACAATTGGATCCGAAATCCATTTGTTACTGACAACATAACAGTCCTACCACTTACCCAGCAGGAGGCGCTGATTGATCTTTCATGCGACGAATCATTAAAAGCCGGGGCAACGAGCAACCCTCGCAAACGTCTGGATATCGGTGCGCAGTGAATACCCCGAGTTGTCTAATGCTGCATTGATAAAGCTTGTCCTCTTCGCGTCAACTTACCTGTGTGAATACGGGTTTTCGGCATTGACTTTAATTAAAAATAAATATAGATCGCGTCTGAGAGTTGAAGGGAATCTCCGCCTCTATCTCAGCCCAGCGCAGCCACGCATCGATGAACTGTGTTCAACACTCCAAGCACATCCATCCCATTAAGTAGGCTAAGCAGTCCGTTTTATTTTTCATAAAGATATAGCCTGTGAATGTACTGTATTTGCTACTATTAAGTCTGTTTTATTTGTTTTTCATAAAGATATAGCCTGTGAATGCATTTGCTACTATTTTGGAAATAGACCACCAATATATGTTTCTGGACTAAAGTTTTTCAGCGTTGTAATTGCACTATCATTTATGTATGGGGTCGCGATTTCTTCCCACCCATGAAATGGGGTCGTGGAGTAAAAAAGTTTGAGAAACCCTGCTCTAGTGCTATAATAGTGGGAATGGTAACTGTAAAATTAGATGAATACTTAAGAGATTTTCTTCTCTAAGATACAATTGATAGACATTCTATAACGTATATCTCTAGTGAGTCAGTAATTGTGGTTGCACTGTCCCTGAGGTTGTGGCGGTCTAAGACATACTGCACTGCAAGTAGAGCTGTTGTCCTTCCCCTAAAAGTTTTTCCTCTTTAGTTGGGGAAAGGGATTTGTTTTTAAGTTTAGAAAAATGACTATACGTTTCTGATTTCAGAATATTTCTCACAATGTCAGAGAAAGTGCACCTCAACCTCTCCTGTCTTGCAGTGATCACATATACACTCTTTTTATGTCAACCTTTTTCAATTGCTCACTGAGTGTTCACGGAGACCTGTACTTGTTCAGGATTTGTCTCTTTCTTTGTATCTCTGACTGAGAATAAATATTCTTCCAGTGTGCATTCTCTTTTTACAGCTGGATATCAATTCATTTTATTTTGAGATTTGGTGCTATTTTTATATAGGTGATTTTGATTTGTTTCATAGTTTGATGGACTCTAATTGGCATCATCATTTCATTGTCAAGGCAGACCGCCTGAACAAAATAATCTTGTCGCCTAAACGAACAATTTGTTGAAAATACGAAAAATGTCCGTAAATGCGTTCATTCATGCACAATGCTCGTTGTGGCCAGTAGATGTCGCTGTATCACTGTTTGGCATTGCCTTCATCAACTGCCCCCAGGCTAAGATCTTGGATTTGTAGTGCCCTTTACTCTTGTCGTTGTTTGTTCTGCCTTTTCAGCCCTGCATGCATACTTTGGGGGTATTCCTATGTAATTGTAATATGTTTTTAGAGAATTCTGATTGCAGAAAATCTTTTGATTGCATAGAAAGCTCTACAGGCTTTTCGTTTTAATGCATTGACAGAAGCTCCCTGGACGCACTGATTCAAGGTTGAAAGTTTCCATCAGATTAGAAACTCCACAGCAAATGTATGTGTGCTGGTGGGGCTGCAGCCCAGGCCTATGTCCTTAAGAGACTCAAAGTTCTTGACCTCAGTCCTGTTGAGATGCATAGTGTAATGCAGGGGCCAGGGTAGGGTGCATCAGGTGCACGCTGGGTACGATGGTGTGCCACATGCATGCTGGATAGGGGTGGCGGGCCATGTGCATGCTGGGCAGGGCAGGGTGGTGTGCCGTGCTGGAGTTGGGGAACTGCTGTATGCCCCTCACTGCCACTTTCCTAACAGCCCCGGCAGTGTGCTGCTGCAGGGCTCTCGGGTCGATGGTGCTGGGGTGTGCATGACGATACACGCAGGGCTCCCCAGTGTCCCCCATCTCAGAAGCTGCAGGGCCCAGTCTGTGTTAACATGACATGGAAACATGCTATGTGTGTCCTTGAGCAGGACTACCTTGGTACTGGGGTGCTTTATCTGTGTGTCTGTGTGTTAGGGGGTGTATGTGCCTCAGTATGTGTGCGTGTGGTGTGTGTCAATCTGTGTGTGTATTTGTAATTGAATTTGTGTGCTTCTGTCAGCGTGTGTACATATGTCAGCAAGGGTGTGTGTATTGGGGAGGAGCTCTGGTTGTGTGTCAGGGGGGGCTGTGCTGTGGGTATGTGTTTATTGTATTGTTGCTGTGCTGCTCTCTTGCTCTAGCTGTGATCATTCTTACCATTTTAAATGGACAATGAAAATGTATACCTGCGGAACTGCTCTTTTGGTCTCTGTAGCTCTGTGCTGAGGGTTTTCTCCCTGTCTAGCCTTGGAGCTGTTGTGTCATCAGTGGGTGGTGATTCAGTGTTGGAAGGGTCAGGGGTTACCTTCCATTTGTCTGTCTCTTCTTTTAAAAGTAAAAATATCTCCTCAAAGGATTCACTACCCTAAATGAACACAGTGCCATTATTGTGCACATTAACGTGTACATTAACTGTTAGAATTGTGGTGCTGACATCCGGACCATCTCCGATGGAAATCTCCTGCCCATTGTTTGTGTGTTGTCTGCACAGAGCTGTGTGCCAACCGGTGGGGTGCTACGTGTGGAAAATTAGATTGTTTTTGAACTTCCTGTCCTCTGTGTAAGTATAATCACAGTACAGAGATTCAGGGCTGTTTTTCAGTGCTGATAGTTTGTACTGCTTCCTGGCCTGGGCATTAGTTACTTTCACAGGATAATGGATGTCACTGCTGCCTGCACTCTGTGTGGTTGCCATGGTAACCAACAACCGTAACACTGAGACACTTAGTCCAAGCACGAGCAGAAACATGCTTTCCCCTATATCAGACCAGTTCTGTTTGGGAACTTTCATGTTATTGAATTAAGGACATGGCATACAGTACACAAATGGACAAGAAAAGCTAGTCCAGATATTAGATAGATAGAATAGGTATTCTGATTGTGAAAGTATTCAGAACAGGTGTTTACATGCTGTTAGGCTAATATTCCCCTATTGAACGGATTGAGAAAGGTGTATCCAACCCTTCCATTTGCAACAATTTTATTTTTTACGTTATTTGAAATGTCGAAATAATTGTACATCCTACAGTACAGGCAAATATTACTGTACAAATATGATAATTCATGTACATCTGGAAACACTGGTCTGTCTGCAAGGCATACATGATTTTCCACTAAAACAAGAAAAAACATGATTGGAAACCGTGGAAGCCAGGATGTGTTGTGGGTGTATTTCCATGCTTGGGGAAGATAAGTGATAATTGACTTCAGCTTCATGCTGATACAAAATACAGTGCCCTTTACATGGGAACATTGTAATTTCCAGTGTGCAAGGGTATGGGGGTGTGTGCTATGGCTTTTATACAGTGCTTTTATTCAGAAAGTATTCAGACCCCTTCACTTTTTCCACATTTTGTTATGTTACAGCCTTATTCTAAAATGGATTAAATTCTTTTTTCCCCCACATCAATCTACACACAATACCCCATAATGATAAAGCAAAAACAGGTTTTTAGAAAAAAAAAAAAAAAGAAATTGTGAAATTAATTTCTGTTTTTTTCCCCCTGTTTTTCTCCCAATTTGGTTGCCAATTAAACCCTCTATTTACTTCAATTCCCTACCCCCATGAGTCCGTCGCCCGTCCTCCGGGAGCGAGACACACATTCCTGGTTGAGACGCGGGTTTCGATTCGCGTCCCTGACTGCAGCGCATACCACTCTGAAGCGTGGTGCGTTAGACCGATGTGCCATCCGCCAGGCCGGTTTTTAGAAATTTTAGCACATTTATTAAAAATTAAAAACTGATATCACATTTTAAGTATTAAGACCCTTTGCTATGACACTTGAAATTGAGCTCAGATGCATCCTTTTCCCTTTGGTCATCCTTGAGATGTCTCTAGAACTTGATTGTAGTCCACCTGTGGCAAATTAAATTGATTGTACATGCTTTAGAAAGGCACACAACTGTCTATATAAGGTCCCACAGTTCACAGTGCATGTCAGAGCAAAAAACAAGCCATGAAATACTTGGAACTCTCCATAGACCTCAGAGAGAATTGTGTTGAGTCATAGATCTGGGGAAGGGTATAAAAACATTGCTGAAGCATTGACAGTTCCCAGGAGCACAGTGGGCTCCACCACGACTCTTTTGGAACCACCACGACTCTTCTTAGAGCTGGCCGTCCGGCCAAACTCAGTAACCGGGCAAGAAGGGCCTTGGTCAGGGAGGTGACCAAGAACCAATGGCCACTCTAAGAGAAATCCAGAGATCCTCTGCAGCAATGGGAGAACTTTGCTTTGTCATTATGGGGTATTGTGTGTAGATTGATGAGGAAAAAATGAATTTAATCAATTTTAGAATAAGGCTGTAACAACAAAATGTGGAAAAAGTGAAGGGTCTGAATACTTTCTGAATGCACTGTATAGAAACAATTGCTATTTTTACGTTACACTAACAACTATTCAAGGCAAGCAAATGGGAATACAGTCAGCATGGGGACACTCTGACTTCTTTTGGTGAGAATAATTGTGAATTTGGGCATTCCAAATTGGGAGAAAAAGGGGTAAAAACAAAAAAATATTTACCCTGACATTATATTAATCTGAATTCAAATATTTTGGTATTATCTTGGAATCAAGTCTAACTTTTAAAGAACATATGAAGAAAATGGCAAATAAAATCAAGTTTAACAAAGTTTAATCAAACAGATTTTTAAGACATTGCCGCCAAGGTTTATACATATGCATGCTATGTTTTTTTCCCTCACCTGGCATACTGAAATCGCACTGGCAATAAAGCCACTGCAATGTCTTTTTAAATGTATTTTAAAGAAATTTTGATCAAAAACCTATTCAATACCACCATTACAAGATACTAACTGAATTTAACTTACTCATCACAGCCTACACCCCAGCCAGACCCCTCCGTTCCGCCTCCTCTGGCAAACTGATTGTCCCATCCCTTCGGGTGGCCGACAGCCATTCCTCGTGGTGTTTTCTCTTCTCTGTCTGGACCCCTCGGTGATGGAATGATCTAGAGTCATTTAGGGGACAGGTGTTGGAAATCAGCCTTTGGCTATAAACACTTAATGCAATGCATCTGATGCTTGTTTTTTTTAACATTGTTTCTGACAAATAAACAATCAAATAAATCAATTTCCTACTGACATAGTTCATGCTTGACCCTGTGCTTCATAGACTATAAGGCTTGCAAAATCAAGCTGTATTCTGACAGTGTTTCAAGATGTATAATTTTTTTAAATGGCCAGATTTGCTTAATCAGTAAAATATGGCACTACAAGGATAAACTGGTCCTTGTAAAAAAGGGATGAAAAGAGAGAAATTGAGATAGTTATACAAGAGGACATGCACTATGTGTAGAAAGTAAATGGGAGGGCGTTTGTTTCATATGCAGTTACTCACTGATGTACTTTTCAAGTAGCTATGACATGTTTTGGTCTGATAGCTTCTGATAGCCCAGTCAAGACTTAAGCTTAAGTGGCAACTTATTTCTATAGGAAACCCTTAGTATGTATTTTCATCATTACACCACATCACAAATTCTGATGATGCTAAAATTATGGAAATCTTTTTACATTTGAATGGGTAGTCTACATTCCGAGAAACCATGTAAAATATTGTTCTTTTACAGTTTATGATTTAGGTCTACATATGTTTGAAAAACAGAATATAATAGTTCCAAAGTGTACATGTACAGTGGACAATTTACATGTTTTTCCATGAGAACATGCTCTGATCCCAGGTGACACTCCCATTCTCTAATGAGTGATTAAGTCACATTTGATTTCTAATTCATTGCATTTTGGACTCATTCCCAGTCCATTTTAATCCAGAAATATTTTTTCCGATCTCCATATGAGCCTTCTGAGACATGTACTGTACAGGTGGCTGACCAGAAACTTTACTTTTGAGATATTTCTTAAAACAGAGTAACAAAACAAACATTACAAATGATGTAATCCTCATTGTTGTAACCACCACCGTCGTCATCATCCGACATGCAGTGCATATCATCACTGCATACAGGGTCATTCACAATATGATTGGACTTAGAGAAATCATGTGACGTAGACTCACAGGCATGTGTGCTCTTGCACAGCCTGTCCAGACACTAGCCCCTGTTGACACTCTAAAAATACCCATGCAGTTAAACAAGGTGTCCCGACTGGGCAAGGGAAAAAAATGCACCAGGACACCTACTGACGGCATAAACACGCCCGCTTTGCACACTTTAATGCTGGGTAGAACCCTGGAAGCTACTGTCCTCCCCTAACTTTGAGCTGAGGTCTGGATATGTTCTGTCCTTTATGATGAGCTCCCCCACTTCCAATCCTAACCCCATGGATCAAGTTAAAAAATATTGATTCTGGCCCAGTATCAGTAGCTGGATCCTCTGCTAAATACAGACATTCACCTTTGTTCCTCACCAAGGACCACATTTGCGAGGCCATGTTGGTTTGTGAAGGTCGCAAGGTTGATCCGTTCTTGGACCACACCAGTAAAACCAGCACAGGTTGAATACGGCACCAGGCTACTGGGTGGCTTATCCTGTTAAGGCACTGGTCTAGTGTGTGGATGAGCATCACAGTCTGGTATCGAATCCAGACTGTGCCAGTGCTGACTGTGGCCAGTAGCCCCACAGATCGACACATAACAGGCGGTAACACCGTCCAGGCAGGGAGGGATTTAGTCGGTCAGATTGTCCATGTCTCGTCGCACACCAGCGAACCCTAATGACCAATCTGCTGCCGCAGTCTACCGGTATAAAGTTGTGCATGAAGTGTCTTCCTCCAACTCATGTCTGTGCATGTAGAGTGCAGTGTGAAGAGGAGCGGCGTCTGACATCACGTGTTTTGGAGGAGAGCACATGCTTGTCCACTTGGGCATTCCAAATGGGGAGAAAAAGGGGAAAAGGCATTAAAAAAAGGAAACAGCATCTAAGCAGTGGCAGGACTCCGCACAGCGACCCGGAACAGAACCGTGGAAATGTCTAGCCTTCCCTCTAACACTGCACTGTATCAGCTGCAACAGGGACACAATGTTGATCAGTAATGCGTCAGCAGTGGCAAGAGTCTGGTGCTAGTGGCAGTGTTGTTCCCCCCCAAAGCCCTGACCCTTACTATACTCGAGGAGCCTTACTCAGAATGGCCAGTGTAGGGTGGCATCACCATCACAGGAGGAACAAAGCACATCCGCCAGCCTGGATGGGGGTGTAGCCCCCAGTGCCACGCAAATTGACCAAAAACAACAGCAAATCTCAAACCTATTAATAACGTGACTCTCATAATTCCTAGCATACTTGATATAATCTGAAACAGCTGTTATCTCTCCACAGGAAGTGTCCAGGTCCCGTAGTCAGGCAGGCAGGCTGACCCGCCGGGGGGTTCTGGCGATATCGAGACGGGGACTGCACAAACATCCAGTCAAGAGGCTGATAACAGAGCCCCCCATATGCGTCAGAGGCCCTGCAGTCCTTTCCGGAATGTTTCCGTTCTCCCAGGGCCTAGTGCCCCCCTTCCTCCCCAATCGCACCCACGCTCATTCCAGGATGGAGGACCTGAAGTCCTAGCATAAGTGATGGGGACGTCTCTCTATAGATCCCTTCTGCTCAGCACTGGGGGGTTCACCGTATCTGACTACATCCAGAAGTTTACGGTAAGAAACCGCTGCCGCTCCTGCCATATGGTTAAACTGGTGTTTCTGTGTGGTTCTGTGTGGCTCAGTAGGTAGAGCATGGCGTTGGCAACGTTTAGGTTGTGGGTTCATTTCCCATTGGGGCCACATATACTGAAAAATGTGTGCATTCATTACTGTAAGTCGCTTTGGATAAAAGCGTCTGCTAAATGGCATATATTAAATATTATATTAACTGAAGGGTAGTATGTGTCCATTTAATTTTTGTGGGGGTGGTTCTGTGTGTTATAAAATTCCTAACAGAGAACAGCTCTGTTATTAATATTTATGCATCATGTTAAGCTAAAAAATAATAACAGTTCACATTGTCATTGAAACAGTGTTGGGTTCCTTCCTCTTAACTGATTTCTTCCAGCAAAATAGTACCTCTGTGGTTATCTACATTTTTCCTATTGGGTTTGGTCTGAGATTTAAAGTATCTGTAAACAAAAACGAAAAAAATAAACCATATGTTGGGATTCTAAGCATGATTCTGCATTATCTTAATTTCTGTCCATCCAGAAAAAGGAACCATCCATTCTACCACCACATAACCAATATTTCAGTAGGCTTTTCTATTTCTGTCAATGAACCTTGTGTGTTTTAAGGATACCCTTTTTCTACTGATATGGCTTTAAAAGCCATGGTCTCTTGAATGCTGAATAGGAATGACTTGAGGAAACATGCCTTTTCAGGGTCATGACAAGCATCTTATACTGGCACAATTCCTATGTAAGACTGGGGTGCACATATGTGTGTTTGTGTTTGTGTGTTAAAGGCTAAAGGTTAAAGGCTACAGAGCCCAGATCTCACACATGGAGTTCATACAATGACATCTTTCACTGAGGAGCAGAGAGAACAATTGGGCAGGGATTAGCACCTGCACTGAGAGCCCCACCCCAATCCCATTTGCTTCAATTATTTTCAGAATCTTTGTACTTAGACTGAAAGCATTCTGACCTGAAATTAGCTGAGCAGTACCATCAAAGGCTGTGTACAAACATAAGCTAATGTGTACAAACCTATTCTAATATTTACAAACATCGGCTAACATATACAAACATTCAAATGTTTACACACATCGGTTAATGGCTACAAACATATTTGAATGTTTACAAACATCGGCTAATGTGTACAGACATATACTAATGTTTATAAACATATTCTAATGTGTATAAGCATAGGCTAATTCTGGTGTTTATTTCCACCAAGCTAGCCACTGCGCCTTGAACAGATCATATGACTGTAAGTTCACTAGACAAATGTCAACTTTTAAAAATAAAATCCTGTCAGGCTAATATGTTTTCACAATACACATCAAGGGCACAGATATCCCTCTATTGCCTTAAGTTGGCAGCAAATCCATTAGAGCTATCAAAGCAATACATCCAATGCTTTGAGCTTACAAGTGATCTGACAAAATAATGCAAGGGCTCAAGGGGCCTTGGGATTTAAATGCAATAAACCTTTCCAATCTATAGATCTCATCTCTCTAAACTGGTACAAGTACAAATACAATCTCTGCTTACAGATTCCTGTTGTTTGCTTTCCAACAGAACATTTTACAAATATTTGCCCTCCAACATTTTAAACTTTTAATTTCTTTTTAACTTATTTATAACAGCATTAAATTGACTTGGCCTAATAAGTTTGCACATATATGCTCTTTATTTTGCATCCTCACAAAGTTGGATATCAAGGTTGATGTGCTGTAATGAATGCACTGAATTAATTGTTGTGTTTTTCCTGTGTATGAAAAAATATATAATGATACAAAGGGGTTTTCACATTTTGTGGGCAAGTGTGTTGAAGGCAAAGCTTTTACACAGCTTTTCTACACAGTTTATTATCAGTATATTACAATACAGTGGGGGAGGCACAATGGAAATGAGTTGCCACAGAGTGATGCTCCCAGTGGTCAGGTCTCCTGACCCCTGTCTGTCCAGATTTCACCTGGATCTGACCACACAAGGGGGAACCTGGCCCTTGGAAACCAGCTTACGGTGCGTGATGTGTTTGTGAACTGGCTATCTGGGCCATATGGCCGGATTTATTAAAAGAAAAGCCTTGACCCCGATAGCCCCCCACCTGAAAACATTCACCAGGAACCTCAGCACCACATAGAGACCAGCACCTTCATCAATCCAGTATCATCAAGTGTTGTGCACTCTCAGAAAAAAAGTGTTGTACCTATTAGAGTATACATTCTTGTCTCTGTGGCAGTACCCTGTAGGGTTCTGAATTGTACCTTTAGTCAGAAAAACATAATTGTACACTTGCAATAAAAACAATGCAGTACAAGCCTAATTTTCAATCCAATATGGCTGCCAGTGTGAATAAGGAATCATTGCCCTACCTTGGTACATATTGGTACCTTTCCTCAATTTGTAATTTTTTCATTGGGAAAAGGTTAAAAAACATATCATGAAGGATCTTATGTGTACCTTTGAAGATACAATGAACACATTTGTACCCTGAGGAACAAAAGTATACCCTAAACCGTAGCACCTCTCGTACTTGGCTGGCAGGTTGAAGCACTTCATAAAAAATGGGGGTTCCTGGCATGCTTTCCTGTCAACAGCATCTCCTGAAGTGCATTTAAATGCTTCAGTGATGTAAAGGGACTGTTGTAGCTTGGCCACCACAGAACCCGATAGGTCAAATGTAAAAATGTGAGGGGACTAAGCAGCAAGAGGGCAGATAACACATACAAGCAGAGGTGTTTATTTAAGTGGTGTCACATCTCTGGCACATACAGGTCACAGGGAATTAGCATAACCAAACAGGAGAGAATGCAGTCTGGGGCGTGGGTGAGAGGAGAGTGTCGAAAAAACTAAATAGGAAGAGATTTACGTAGGAAGGGGGCAAGCTGGACAACTCGGGGTCCCCAGGGACAGGATCTTTGGCCAGGAAACCCAGTGGCAACAGCGTACTCAACAGCCTGGACGGCACGGGGGCCAGACTGAGCCTTCTGGATGCCAAGGTGGAGCAGATCTCCAGCAGCCAGGCAGAGGTGCTGAAGAGGCTGGACTTTCTGTGTCGGGGCCTGAGTGCTCTGGAGAGGGAGGTGGCTGGACTGAGGCAGGAGAGAGACTCCGCTGGAGGTGAAGGGGACGGCACACTGACGGAGGTGCGGGCTGCTGGGGGGCCTGCGGCAGGACTGAGCGCAGCAGCGGGAGCAGGTGGCAGGCATCGGCCAGTCCATCTCCGTCACCAATGCCGTCCTCCGTTACCTAGGCGACACCTTCCAGAGATTAAAGGTGGTGGAGTTCATCCTGAGGGGCGCGGTGCCCTGGAGAAGGCAGAGCCTTTTGGAGGGAGGAGAGGAGGTCAGTGATCAGAACGCCTCAGCCTTCTAGTGTCTGGACCTGGAATGTTTCCCATGGGGAAATTACCCCATGGGAATTCTAATCCACCATTTCTTCATATTTCTGTAATGAGAACAATCTTTGTTCTATAAATTATTTTATTGGCCCAGGCAAATCAAACATTTTACATCTTATGTTTATTTATTTTGGCAATGTTTATTTAACTTTCAGAGACCAGTGGTTCACTAACCACAGCCACTACTTTTTTTACATGCATGGGATTAACTGACAAATTCTGTTGACTTGAATGAATATTCACTTGTTATTAAGTGTTTTAAATATTAATTTGAAGGATTCATCCACTGATACGTAGGTTGTAGATATTATACATATAAGGACACAGTGCTCACTCATTTATGTTCTTTTAAGGACAGGCTCTGCTTACATTGACCTGAGTTTTCATTTGATATTTTGTATATGACGGAGCACATTTTGTACAGAATGACTTAAACTGTGACTATAGATATATGCACTTTGACATGGTTTTATTGGGAAAGGGATGTAACGTCTATCTTCCAGTGCTGTGCAGATTCAGAGCTGGAACTTAAGTCTGATTTAAGTCTGAATGTTTAAATATGCCCCTAGTGGTTATTAATTGTTACAACCCAAGGTGTGTCACTGACATTTTTATAAGAATCAAGACTAGCTAATAATAGGCTAATAATAATAATGTTCTTAATATAAAACTAATTTGAACTTCTTGCTGGTACACATTAGCCTATGTTTGTACACATAAACTTTTTTACATACATGACATTATTTTTAACTGGCAAATGCTGTTGTATTGAATTAATATTCACTTGTTTGTAAGTGTTTTAAGTATTTATTTTAAGGATTTATCCACTGATACTTCCATCCATTCTGACTTGACTTACACATGCATAACTGTTTTTTTCTGATGCAGAATGACTTTCGAAAAAGGCACCCATGCCTTGTAGCACTTATTAATGGGTTTTAGGCTATAGGTAAAATGCAACTGAAGGGAGCTGTGTGTGTGTGTGTGTGTGTGTGTGTCGGGATGAGCTCATTGAATAGGTAGTTTACAGAAACACAAAGAGTAGTGGAATTTAGGCATAGTCACACACAAAAATTCTGTATGCTTGCATTGTTTATGGTTGTTCGAATCGATCTAACCGAGAAAGAAACAGAAGTCTTTATCGAATACCAAAAGTTATTCTTCATAAAGGAAAAAATCTATAAAAAAATACGCCGTTTTGTAGTATGCGACGAGTATGCGGGCAGTATTGGGTTTGCATGTTCAGTTTTTATTGTTAAATCCCAAATAAATTGTTGAAATTCTATTGATGTGCAAGTGTGGTTTTGTCAACTGTGGTGCTGTCTGCTATCCACTGCTTTAGCCACCAATAGCTACCGTTATGGAAGTCGTGAGCTAACTAGCTCGTGTGGAGAAAATAAACAAAATTTGCCGCAGTACACATCGCTGTATTGCTTTCTGTCGCCATTCTTTCTCTTCTCTCCTTCGGTATGACACGACCGCATTGCATTGTGGTACACGGGAGAAATTGTAGGGTACATTCGCTGTACACTACAAATCACGGTGAATTGTGGGTATTTTCTCGTTCACTATACAGTGAACGAAATTAACAGTTTAGAATTCGTCGCATACTACAAAATGGCGTACACACTATATAGTGTACTATATAGTGAATAGGGAGCGGTTTCGAACACGGCCCGAGTAGGCTACTGCTCGTTGCCTCCTTCCGTGATTGTACTTCTTGACCACCAACTGAGGGAGCGCGTGTCAGCACAGTCACATGACTGTAAACAACCTATTATATTTAGTGCAACGCAGTACTGACCACCCATTTCAGACTTAGGTGATCAGTCCTGGGTTGCACTAAATATAATAGGTTGTTTACAGTCACGTGACTGTGCTGACAGGCACTCCCTCAGTTGGTTGGTCAAGAAGTGAAATCATGGAAGGAGGCAACCAGCAGTAGCCTACTCATTTTATGTAAACAGGTGCATGTATGGAGTCCGTAAGTCTTTTGACATTTATTTATTGAGCTTATTGCTGGCTTGTGGGTTAGAAAAATGTATTGAATGGTACGTAGAAACCAATAGACTAATACTGACCACTTTTACATGTATTTATTGAACCAGTGATAATTGTATTTCCTGAGTGTCAGACATTATTTGTTACTGATGGGGGGAAATAAAATTCTCACCTATCCACCAGACTCAAGTCTGTCAGGTGAAAACCATCAGCCATTATCACCCACCTAGAAACCAGTTGCCTCCAAAAGCCTGTAAACCTCAAGCTTTTATGATCTAAATAGTGTGGCTTCTTTCCTGTCAGGATACTATGTAACTACACCTCATGGGCCTCCTGGGTGGTTTGTACAGCTCAAGCGCTAGTTCATAGTCTCCCCACCCCAAGCCAGTGCTGGTTCTGCAGTGTGAACTTTGCCACAGTGTCGCCATGGTTTCTCCCTTCTCATCACATAGAAATGACCAGGGGTCTGTCTCATGAAGGAAGTTCAACAAAGTCAGGGTATCATTGCGTTAGCTGGCTACACAAAGCCTAACAAAGGTAACCTGTTTCACGACAGTAGTTATGAACTTGCTCTGTCAACCCTGGTTTTTCAGATTGAGCTATGAGCGCACAAAAGGGGCAGCGTTTATAACACAGCCAATCGCATGGAACATGGAGAGATACAGAGCACTGTTTCACGAAGCAGAAGAAATGGTGCCAGTCGATGCTCTCCTGAATTGGTGGAGGACCTGGCAGTGACAGAAAAGGTCCACAAATACAAATGGCCACTCCAAACTGGGAAAAAGGAGAAAAAAGGGGGATATAAATCGATAAAAAATAAATAAACCTGTGTGCATATGCTGTATAATGATCTGTTAACATCAGTAGTCAATTCAGTCACAGTATCAGCATCTCATTTACACTCTAGCAGTACATCTATTTCAGGACGTGCATGTTGTATCCAATTGAGTCTGAGTCAATAGACATTCCAATAACATTATCATGGCAGTTGTACACAGTTGTATACTCTGTCCTCATTTTATTTAAAATTGATATTATTAATTCAGAAGTCATTCTTAAGTCATCAGCTCTGGATGCTAATGAAATGGCATGAGTGCAGGGATGCAGTGTGGAAGAAGACACTTTGCTTGTAATTTCAAGGTTTCATATGCAGCTCAAAGGCATTTTGAACTTCAAATGTGGTAGCGATTGTTTTGTAGACTATTATTTTCTGCTTATTGGACTCATTTCTGGTCAGATCTTCACCTCTGCCTGCCCCCCATAGTCCTCATTATCTCTATCTAGCTTGCAGTAATATTTTTCCCTTAGTACTCAATGTGTTTTTCACTTTTACCAGAACATTTTAGCAAAACAGGATCTGTTGGATTTATATTTCTGGCAAGGTTTTCTTTTTTTTCAGAACTGGGTGTGGAAATCTGAAAAGTGAAACCCCAAAAGACTCATTAAAAAAGGAAGAAATTCACTAAAAAATTGTTAATTTACTGGAATTTCCAGCAGGGTATGCTGTACAAATCACGATTCTGGCTAAACGTATTGCCGTGGTAATATTTTTGCACAAAATAAAATAAAATGAAGCATATGCTCCCAGGCTCTGTGGTGCTGAATCACTTGTCTTCCTACATGATTGTGATCTTGTGTTACCGCTAATGTTAGCTGAAATTTGCACTGAGAACGTGACATAGTTTACGTCCTTCCTATGCTAATTCACATTGGCATTTCGACTTAATACGTAATGACAAGTGCATTTTTCGCATTGTACAACACATTTACGCATAAAGGCAGGGAAGAGCCCTGCTTTTTTACATTAATGTTATATAATACATCACATGCGCAAAACAGTTGATCGGCTTGCCTTTCATATGAATGGGGAGAAATTCAGAGTTTATTCTCCACATTCTCTTCGTATTTAATGCCGCGTCAGTGCAACACTTTGAATCTTAATGTCTATAACCATTAAAATAACACATAGACCATAAAAATCACAAAAATATACAGTAATACACATACAAGTTTATTAAATATCATTGAGTTTCTAATTTCAATGTGATATTCACAGGGTTGGTAGTGCCTACCCTGTCTGCCCAGACCGAACGTCACTGCCATATGGTTATCTTTGTGCTTTCAAACATTGTCTCCAGTGCAAGCTATGAAAATGTGAAAACATCAAAATGTCGCTCCAAATACTTTATGTTTTGGGTCAGTTGCGTCAACGTCAAATTATGGCTGTTGCAGATTGATTTGTAATCTGCTGTCATTTTGTTTTGGTTTGTTGTTTCCATTCTACAATGTTTACTCCCAATACATTATATAGGCAACTGGATGGCTTCCTGGACGACAATGCCCCCATCAAAAGGGCACAAATGGTCACTACATGATTTGATGAGCATGAAAAGGATTTAAACCATATGCCACGGCTGTCTCAGTCGCCAAATCTCAACCCAATTGAACACTTATGGGAGATTTGGCACCTGAGTGAGACGGGTGCATGGACCCGAGGTAGGACCCGAAATGCACGACTCAGAAACAATGATGTGGAATAAAGACCCACAAGGGCTTTATTAAAGGAATGTTCAGGAGACGTAGTCAACACAAGCAAAGTCCGATAACCAAAAATCCAGCCAATAACCAAAGTACAGTACCGAGGGAGAAGGCAGTCTCGAACTCGGTAAACCATGCAAAAATGTAAAACCAGAGTAGCTGTCAGCGGGGCAGAGGTACAGCAAGACGGCAGGCAGGCTCGTAGTCAAAGACGGTGCAAGAGTCAAGACCGAAGTCTGCTCCGCGGGGCAAAGGTACAAAAAGACAGCAGGCAAAAACTTGTGGTACAAACAGGCAGTGGTAACAAAAACGGCAGGCAGTAACAATGGTCAATAAACAGGCTTGGTTCGTAACAAAGAAATAAGACTTGGAAAACGCTCAAAAGTGCAATAGTAAACTAGGCAACAATTTCGCAATGACATGACAAAAACACTGAGCTTATATGCAGGTGTAGACAGGTGCAGACACTTAGCTTGAGAAACAGCGCGAAACAGAAAACAGCTGAGGAGTGCGTGACAAGATAACAAGATAATTAGTCGTTGTTAGTAATTATCCTATCCTGATTTAGCGTTAGTAGATTAGTAAATCAGACGTGAACTAGAAACGTAAGGAAACAGGAATACCCGTGGTTAGAAACAATAGGGAAGTGTGAGCGACAGCGAGAGAGAGAGAGAAAGCATGAATGCAAGATTTGCATAAAGAACATGGAAAAGTGTATGAACGTAAGAACATAAGAACATAAGAATACATAATGATGAGAAAGGGCCGTTTGGCCCATCTATGCTCATCATGTCCTAATCTAAAGAGTATCTAGTACTACATCTAGCCTGGACTTGAATAGCCCAAGCGTTTCTGCCTCTACTACCTGACCTGGCAAGCTGTTCCAGGCATTGACAACTCTCTGTGTAAAGAAAAACGTCCTAATATCTGTGCGGAATTTGCCTTTAACTAATTTCCACCTATGGTCTCTTGTTCTGCTGACCCCACTTATCTTAAAAAATCTTTGGTATTTTACTTTGTTAATCCCTTTTAGGAATTTAAAAACCTCAATAAAATCCCCCCTAAGTCTCTGTTTGCTAAATTTAAATAGATTGAGTGCCTATCTATCATCATAACTTTTACCTTTCATACCAGGTATCAGTTTAGTTGCCCTTCTTTGGGCCTTTTCAAGAGCTTCTATATCTTTCTTGTAGTGCGGTGCCCAGAACTGCACACAGTATTCTAAGTGAGGTCTGACAAGGGCATTATATAACATTAATATAATCTCCTTTGATTTATACTCAATACTTTTTGCTATGTATCCCAGCATCCTGTTGGATTTTTTCACTGCTGTAGCACACTGCTTTGATGCAAATAGGCTTTGATCAACTACAATTCCTAAGTCCTTTTCAAATTGAACACCTACTAACTTTTCTCCTCCCATAAAATACTCCTGTCTAATGTTTTTATTTCCCACATGCATAACTTTACATTTAGCAATATTGAATGTCATCTGCCATGTATCTGCCCATTTTTCGATTTTGTTTAAATCATCTTGGATTACTTTAGTCGATTCCAAACTGTTTGCCAAACCCCCAAGTTTAGTATCATCTGCAAATTTAACTATTTTGCTACTAACCTCCATATCAAGATCATTTATGTAAATAAGGAAGAGCAGAGGTCTCAGCACCGATCCCTGTGGGACACCACTGTCCACAGCACCGAGGTCAGATTCGACCCCACCTACTGTTACTCTTTGTATTCGCCCTTGCAGCCAATTATGAACCCACTCTGAAACTACTCCTGCAATTCCTACTGAATTCATTTTAGCAATGAGCCTCTCATGTGGTACTGTCATGGCAAAACCTGTCCGGTCTTAGGAATTTTTGTCCGGGTGACGTCATTGGAATTTTGGACTGTAGTTGCTATGCCAACATGATGAGCTCGCATTCCTGAGTGACAAATCCCGGAAGAATGTGTCCGGGTGATGTCATTTAGCTACGAATAAGCTGTACAGCTAAGTTAGCTGCCTTGCTACGAACTTAATATATGAATTATAATATATAATTATATAATAATTATATAGCCAGCTAGCTACGAAGATAATAATATGCATTGTCTGTTCAGCTGTACAGTTAACCCCCTGAGGTCGACGGGAGCGGCGCCGCTCCCAGCAGCAATAAAAGTATATTACTATTTCTAACTTCGCGATATTTTATCATACACACGCGACAAAAACATTGACAGAAACCTTAGAATCGCGACTCTCCGATTTGAGCACTGGCAAATCAAATGGGATTTTTTAAATTAGGTTAATTAGACCAAAAGTAAACCTTGCCTTTTACTCTATTTTTTACCTGGTAGTAACGTCCCCCTTCTATTGACATGGTAACTAGGTGCGAGTTTCGGGGAGGTGTGTGGGGAGGGGCGTGGGGCCATGTGTGAAAACGCCGGCGTAAACACATAAACTGTCCCGACAATTTGAAGCAAGATTTTATACAGACATACAATTTTATTCAAGATGGAAAGATTTTCTGCGCTGCAGTGTTTGAGAGTATCGATGGAAAGAGACGAAGACAATAACTGACGAAGAGTAAGTAACTATATTTGATTTGCCATGTTATCAAATACTCGTATATTCAATATATGAATTCCGCGTCTTGTGACTACATATTCCGCGTGTTGCAACGTAACAAATTGCAATATGCACACAAGATCTATGGAAGAATACTTTTCAAACAGCCTAAAATGTTATTTATTTCGCTTGTTTTCAAATACTCGTGAAAATATATGAATTCCGCATCTTGTGACGCCAAACATATTCCGCGTGTTAGTAACTTAATCTAAATCCCTAACGTTAGTAGATTAGTTGGTTAGTACTATACACATCTACCTAATATATACAAAGTGCAATCTAGAAAGTAAGAAGGAAGAAAACGAGATAATAAGCGAAGGCGGAAAAAACCCGAAAAGTATAAACTCCCGAAGTGCATGACAAGACAAGGAGTGGATCTCGAAATAAACGGAACAAGGACAGACAGGGAGCAGAACGTGACAGAACAGGGAAAATGCAATACTGGATAAAGAATAATGAATAAGGACTGAATGAAAAATAAACAAAGACCAAAAAACAACAGAACAGGAACTCAGAATATAACACTCATTGGCCTTTGAGAGAGAGATGGCCCATCTGACAGATCTTAGAGGTGTGGACAATGAATAATGAATATTCAGGTATTTAGCATTTAGCCCTCCCACAGCCTGAAATAAATGTGACCAGTTCTGATAAAAACAGGTTTTTAGCTATTTAGATCTCAGATGTGCTAAACTGTATTCACACCCTTACATAACCAAGACCTTGATGAACAAACGTACATTGGCAAAACAATTCGTCACTATAGTTTAGTGTGTGCTTTCACAACTTTTGTGACAGCAGAAAAAATTACTATTTTTAACTTGTGTGTTTGTAGATCTATTTACAAGCTGCATATGATACTGACCAAACGATTGATGGCATACAAATGTAGCTGTGATTGTCCTTCAAATAAAAATATCAAACACTTTGGAGTAAGTGTGTGTTAAATTGATGAAATTGAGATAAATATCAGACCATGCCAAAATCAAAAAACATCTAAAAGCTTAGCACGGACCTCAGAGGGTTAAGTTAGCTGGCTAACTGGCTAACGAAGATAGCCAGCAAAAAACTTCTTAGGATTACTTTTTGCATCTTGGGAAATTTTAATTTCAAACCGCCTTTTAGCTGATCTTATTTCCTTTTTAGCCTTAGCCCGCATATTACAATAATCTAACTTTTTTCTCTCTGAGTTATCCTTTTTATATACTCTGTACAGTCATTTCTTTTGCCTCAAAATCTCCCGTAAAGATTTAGTCATCCACTGCGGAGACTGTTTTTTCATCCTATTTTTCCTTACTTTGGGGATGAATTTACACTGTACATCTACAATAACCCTTTTAAATATAGTCAATTTTTCATTCACAGTTCTGCAATCTAGAAGTTTTACCCAATCTATATTACTTAAATTCTCTCTCATTTTATTAAAGTCAGCTCGTCTAAAATAAAAAATTTGAGAGTTAGAGGAGGCTGTCTTAACAGACCAGTAGCCCTGACTTCTGTGGTCATGAAGACCTTTGAGCGCCTCGTGCTGGCCCACCTCAAGACTATCACCAACCCCATCCTAGACCCACTGCAGTTTGCCTACAGAGCCAACAGGTCTGTAGACGATGCAGTCAACATGGGACTCAACTTCATCCTTCAACATCTAGACTCCCCGGCACCTACGCTAGGATCCTGTTTGTGGACTTTAGCTCTGCATTCAATACCATCGTTCCAGAGCTTCTCCAGGACAAACTGACCCAGCTGAGCGTGCCTGAGCCCACATGCAGATGGATCACTGACTTCCTGACAGACAGGAAGCAGTATGTGAGGCTGGGAAAGCTAGTTTCGGAGCCCCGGACCATCAGTATTGGAGCCCCACAAGGCTGTGTGCTCTCTCCTCTACTCTTCTCCCTCTACACCAACAGCTGCACCTCCAGCCACCCTTCTGTCAAACTCCTGAAGTTTGCAGATGACACAACCCTCATTGGCCTAATCACCAAGGGGGATGAGTCCGCCTACAGGAGGGAAGTGGACCACCTGGCTTCCTGGTGCAGCCAGAACAACTTAGAGTTGAACGCTCTAAAAACTGTGGAGATGGTTGTAGATTTTAGGAGGAGCCCAGCCCCAACTGCCCCCCTTATCATGAGTGACTCTCCAGTTAACATCGTGGAGTCATTCAGATTCTTGGGGACAATAATCGCTCAGGACCTCAAGTGGGCAGAGAACATCACTGCCATCACCAAGAAGGCCCAGTAGAGGCTGTTCTTCCTGCGGCAGCTGAAGAAACTCAACATGCCGCAGAAAACCATGGTGCTGTTCTACAGGTCCATCATCGAGTCCATTCTCACCTCATCGATCACCGTCTGGTTCGCTGCTTCTACTGTCAAGGACAGAGGCAGACTGCAGCGGATCATCCGGTCAGCCGAGAAGGTCATCGGCTGCAACCTGCCGTCTCTCCTGGACCTGTACCACTCCAGGACCAGGAAGAGAGCAGGAAAGATCATCGCTGATCCTTCTCATCCCGGTCACCACCTCTTCCAAAGTCTTCCATCCGGCAGAAGGCTACGGTCTATCAAAACCAAAACCTCGCGCCATCTGAACAGTTTTTCCCTAAGGCAGTGGGGCTCACAAACATGCCCCTGCCTCTCACTGACTCAGGGACTATCACTCACCCCCTCAGCCTTTCCCTCATCATGCTGGAGGCACTCATTCATTCATACAGACATGCACACATATAGCTCTTACCCAACACTTGTTTCTAATTGTGTACTACCATGTATACTTTTAAATATTTATTTATTATTGCTGTGCCTTGTAGTGTTTTTATCCTGTGAATGTCTTGTTGGTTTCTTTATTGTCTTGTTCAGTGTTTTTATGCACCAACCTCACCAAGGCAAATTCCTTGTATACTTGTGTACTTGGCAATAAAAGTTTTTTCTGATTCTGATTCTTGCCAAAAAATATCAAAAATAACTGCACTGTGGTCACTTGCCCCTATTGGTTCTCCTACCTCTGTGCTGCAAATTCTATCAGGATTGTTACACAAAACCAGATCCAGTATTGATTTCCCTCTTGTAGGCTGAGTAACAGACTGTACCAAAAAGCAGTCATTGACCATATCTAAAAACTCCTCTTCACATTTGCCCTGACCTGTCACTATCTCCCAATTAATAGAGGGGTAATTTAAGTCGCCCATTATTATCGTCTCTCCTTCAGCACAGATTTGTTTTATGTTACCAAAGAGCGTACTATTTATGCTACTGTCTGAAGCTGGAGGTCTATAGCATACTCCTATATTAAGGCCCTTCTCATGATCTCCCAATAATCTAATCCAGATGTCCTCACAAGAAACTAATGAGTTTATACCTGGAATTCCCTGCACATTAAGATTGTCTTTCACATAAAGGGCCACTCCCCCTCCTCTTTTATTAGTTCTATCCTTCCTAAACAATTTGTACTCCTCTACATTATATTCATCCCAATCCGCTGCGCCAAGCCATGTCTCAGTAATCCCAACAATGTCATAACCCCCATTCAACATGACAGCCTCCAGTTCCAAAAATTTATTTTTGATGCTTCTCGCATTTAAACACATGAGCTTCAGAGCCTTACTCACACTTACATTGTCCTTCCCCTCCACACCAGAGTGTGCCGAACCACCTCTATTCACATTATGATCTACATTTTTTTTATTAATTATATCCTCAGATTTATTATAGTCTGCCCTGGTATCTTCCACCTGGGCAGTCTGTACCTCCCTATCCATAATACTACTACTACTACTAATTTCCCTCCCTGCCCCCCCAGTCCCTAGTTTAAATATTCCTCCACTACCCTAAGCATACGCTGGCCCAATGCATCTGTACCCCTCCGGTTCAAGTGTAACCCGTCCCACTTGTACAGGTCACCCCTTTTCCAAAAGGAGTCCCAGTGCCCCATAAACCTGTACCCCTCTTTCCTGCACCAGGTTTGTAGCTACATGTTAAATCTCCATATAAAATTCTGCTTGCCTTTGCTAGCACGTGGTACTGGCAGAATTCCAGATAAGACCACCGTGGAGGTTCTGCCCCTTAACTTTGTTCCTAATTCTATGAATTTGTCCTGCAGAACCTCAAACTTACCCTTACCTATGTCATTGGTTCCAACATGGACTATGACCACTGGATCCACCCCTGCTCTGGCCAGGAGCTTTTCTGTGTGTTCCAGGAGATCTCCAACCTGAGCACCAGGCAGGCAACATGCCATGCGAGATTCCTTTTCCCACGAACAGACTATACTGTCTACACCTCTAATGATTGAATCCCCCACTACAATTAACTCCCTTTTCCTGGGTGGCTTGGCTGCTTGGCGTACTGATTAGTTCCTGGAACTCTACAAATTTTGCAGGGCAGTTGAGACCAGCAAGTTGGGCTTCGAGATCAAGGATCTTGCTCTCGAGATGCTTCACAAGCTGGCATCTGTCGCAGATGAAACCCTCCTGGAAGTCTCCTTCCAGAAATGCAATCATTCTACAACACTCGCACTGCATTGCCGGTGGCCACATTTTCACCCCTAAATATATCTACTGCTCTCCCTGCATTGAACAAATTACTGCCAGAACAGAAACACCGAGTCGATAAAAATACTATACACCGAGGTGGTTCCGAACACTCAGGTGCAGACATTTCTAAATGGAAACAACACTTAAAGCGAATTTAAAAACTTTCGGTCCGGTTGTCTGTAGCAAGAGCACTGGTAGCAGCCAACCGAAACGGCTATACGCTCTACACTCTACGCTTGAATTAAATGTAAATTTAAGCCAACAAAAGCTAGTTAGCTATAGTATATTTCCCTACTCTTGAATTTGCTCCTGAGAGGGCGAAAAACCACAAAAAACCTTGCGTCTGCTGGGTGTAATACAAATCGGTAACTTTTTTACAAGCTTTCTGAAGCTAGACGGGGAAAAAATTGAAAATTCCCTCTCTGTCCCCTAACGGCGACAAACGTTTACCTTAAGTGCAAATCTTTTATCCTTTTACCTTTCTGATGGTATACCTTAACTATGAACAGAAACGTAACATGAAAAACAGAATGAAGACATGACATGAAATGAAACGTGACATGAATAAAACATAAAACGTGGCATGAATACACTGAAACGTGACACTGAGACAATGTTTTTCACCACCACCACCACCATCATCAACAAAACACCAAATGATGGAATTTTCTCATGGAAGAATGGTGTCCCTCCAATAGAGTTCCAGACAGAATCTATCCCAAGGTGCATTGAAGCTGTTCTGGGGGCTCATGGTTGCCTAGCACCCTATTAACCCTTTCAGCCCTAATTAAATGCCTCTTCTCTCTTCAAATCTCCTCAGCTCTCCTCCGACTCTGTGAACTCCGTGCTTTTTTTTTTGGTGAACTACCATAATAACCCTAAATGGTTAGACAGATTTAGTCCCTGACTCAAGCATAAAACAGCTGTGGCCCACCCCACCACAGCTGAGGACTTGAACTGACAACCCCTCTAGTCCAGTTCCCTAATCATTGTGTCACACTGCTACCTACACTGTCCTGTTTTTGGCAGATAAATGACAACTCAGAGGACAAAGGTGTGAGGCCTAAAGTGACCATCTGTCATCGAGGTACTCAAGTCCCAGATGAAGTCAATGGAGCTTCTCAGGGTGAGCTGAGTGTTGGTTGGGGTGGGGGGTGAGGGGTGGGGGGTGTTGTTCCCTTTTCTGATGATACATTTTTAAAGTGGGTCAACGCTGGAGTGAAATATGCATGGGCTATTCCAATGTATCTGTCTCTGGTCAACATATTCTGCTGATTGATAGTCAGATGGTTGGTCATATTAGATATATTTAACAGTGTGCCAATGCTAGTAGTTAACAAAGGACCTATTTGACCCTGCCATGGGTTAGCCACTGTTCACTCTGGATACAAAAAACATGTAAATGACAGGGATCATCAGTGCCAACATTGGCTGCTGGCTTATGAGATACTGTTGTCAACTTTTCAGTAGTGTGGCCTTACTGGACCAATATTAGCTGCTGTTGTAAAATTACAACATAAATATGTGGGGTATGTTAAGCACTGGGAAGTCATGGGAGAACCATTAATACCACTGTTTTTATCCTTATTAACGATATGGATGAATGAAATAGTCTAGTGGTCTAGTGTTTTTCTTGATCTCTTACTTGATTTTCTATTACTTCAGTGCTTTGTGCCTTGTATTGTGATTTTATTTCCTTCAATAACATTTTTTTTAAAACTACCGGTCAAAGGTTTTAGAACACCCCCGTTTTCCAGTTTTTACTGAAATGTAAGCAGTTCAAGTCCAGTGAAATGGTACAAAGGTAAGCGGTAAACTGCCAGAGGTATAAAAAAACAAAAACTGAAACGAAATAATGTAAAAAAAGAAAAAAAGAAAAAGAATGTACATTTTCTGGCAGTGAGTAGTTTCCTACACCATCAAAAGGCACTTGGAAACTGACAGGAAGAGGTCTGGCAGACCCAAAGCCACAACAAAATCATAAGACAAGTTTCTGAGAGTCAACAGCATGCGTGATAGGCGGCTCACAGGACAACAGCTTCAAGCACAGCTTAAAACTGGTCAAAGTAAGGAAGTCTCAGCTTAAACTGTGAAGAGAAGACTTTGAGCTTCAGGTTTGACAGGTCGAGTGCCAGTAAGAAAGCCATTGCTAAGATGGCAAAATAAGAAAAAGAGGCTTTCCTGGGCCACGAAGCACTGCCAGTGGACTACTGAAGACTGGAAGAACTTATGGACCGATGAATCAAAATTTGAAATCTTCGGTACATCACGTAGGGTTTTTGTAGGCCGTCAAGTAGGCAAAATAGATGGTTCCTCAGTGTGTGACACCAACTGTCAAACATGGAGGAGGAAGCGTGATGATCTGGGGCTCTTATGCTGGATCCAGAATCAGCGACTTGCACAGAGTGACTGTAAACCCACGTTAACCAATTGCTTGTTCCTTGAAAAATACCTTTTTTTATAACTCTGAAATTAACATTATTTTTCAGCTTTTGGTAACCTAAACCTTTCTTTTTTACCTCTGGCAGTTTACTGCTTACCTTTGTACCATTTCAGGTTATTCACTGGACTTGAACTGCTTAAATTTCAGTAAAAAACGGGAAAATGGGGATGTTCTAAAACGGTAGTGTATACGTAGGGTGATATCAGCTAAATTGGGCCATCAGGTAAAATGAGCCATTCAAGGTTTGAGCGTCTCAGCTCTTAAAATTTTAACAGACAATGACTGCAAATGATATTAAACTGTTGCCACAACTGTACTTGACATGTAACAATGGACTTGATTGGTCTATGGTTGCTATGGTGGTCTGGGCAATGCCTCACATCGAGACTGCTGAGAGAACTTCAAGGTGAGTGGCCTGACATATGAACATTTACTTGTCAATAATAAGGTTGATAAATCAATAAAAAACAAATGTACATCTATAAATGATTATGTGTACTACATGCTCTGATGGCCTCCATCAGATATAATGCTGATAGTTTGTTAATAAACTTATTTATTTATTAAAAAGCATTTTTTGTTAGTGGCTCAATTTACCTTAATGTGTTAAGGTAAATTGAGCCATGCATTTCAGCCAAAATGAGCCACCTTCTGAATTGAGTTTTAGCGGATATTTTGATGGTTCCTCTTATTAGTAGGCTATTAATAGATTATTATATTATATTATTGTATATATTACATGCCTCTTTTCACATTTTCCCTTCTAATTATATATGTGTGTGTTAGCTCTCACTATCTAGCGCTCTGTCACACACACACACACACACACACACACACACACACACACACACACACACACACACACACACACACACACACACACACTGTGATGAATGAGTGATTTACTGAAGCATCAGTCTAAAAGAGTAGCCTTGTCTCCCGTTTTAATATGACTTTCTTTACAGTTGTTCCGAGAGTATTTTTAATTCCAGATATGCATGTGTAAGCCTGCATAGTTAGGCACACACACACACGCACACACACACATGCACAGACACATTCATGTTCCAAAATGAGTTCCTAAAGTAATTGGTACTTCATGAATTAATTTTAATGTTATTCTTTATGAATTCTTAATGCTTTAATGTTATTCTTCATGAGTTCATTTAATGTTATTTAAATGCAATGTTTTAGTGTGTTGAGATTAAAGATGATTAGATTATTTTATGAGAAATGACTCTGTTTCGCTTTACAGTTTGAGTGGCTCATTTTAGCTGATCAGCCGGCCCATTTTACCTGAACACTGCTCATCTAAAAAAATGTGACAGCTGATGTTTTCAAAAGCTGTAGGGCCTGAACAATTATATTTTATTACATCAATTTAACACAAAAATATTAAAAACAGTCCTTATTAACCATAAAAACACAATTCAATGTCATACATTGCTTTTTTCTTAGTTTCCCAAGCGATTAACCAAAAAGTGGCCCAATTTAGCTGATATCACCCTATTTATATATTTATATATATATATAAAATATATATATATATAATAATGCAGTGTGATGCTTAAAGGTATGGGCTGTTCAGAATGTCATGTTCAGAGGACTTTGAGACCAGGACTAATGGGAAGGTTACAGTGATATACCTGTGGTACTGTACTTTCTCTCAACATGTCTCCTGACCCTTATTGCCTCTATGCAGCTGCCATCCATCCATTGGGCCCCCATCCGGGCCAGCTGGAAGCCCGGCGTGGATCCGGCGCTCACCAGGGAAACAATGCCCCATGCAGGCCCAGGGGCGTCACACTCAGGAGCAGGGAGCCCACTCGAACCCAAACCTTTGACAGAGATGGCCGGAATAGTGGGCCGAGCAGTAGGGAGGGAGGTGGCTGCTTGGGCGCGGCAGTAAGGGTGGCTGAGGGTGTTGCTGTGGAAATGGCTGAAAGGGGACACTGGGAGGCTGTGGTCGTCACTGAGCCAAAGAGGTACGGGGGACTGACAGAGGGACAATTGCGTGGGCTTGACCCATTACTGCATCAGAGGACAACAACAAATGCATTTAGATTAAGCAATGAATGAGCTCTAACAAAGCTTCAATAAGCATCATCAAAGCCAGCAGCAATTTTACAAAGATGTGATGGCACAGTTTTAAATTACAGCCATGATTTATTGAACAACAAAAAAGGTTTCTATGATCTGAAAGGTATACAAAATTGGATCTTGGAGTCTTTAGTCTTAGCATTGTGGGTGTCAGTGATAATATTCATTGTGCAACAATCCCACCATATACTCACCATATATAGTCACTGCTAGCTATGCTTAGCCAGCTTGGTAGTCTAAAAATGTGTGAGAACAAACAGGTATTCACACCAGGCATACGTTTACGTGAAGATTAACTGGACACATTGATTCTATCCATGGACTTAGCTATATGTATAATATTTGAGAAACATTATGCCAGTTCATACAGCCTAAAGCCTATATAACAGTATGGCGTTTGAGCGATTTATTGCTGTTTATTATGGATGCGCTTGATTAGGGCTGTCACATTATATTCAAATATCAAATCTAATTTCAAACCTGCATTCCAACACCACTTTTGAAAATGTATGGGGAGATTTGAAAAGCGAGCCCATTAGCTAAACAGATGGAGACTCAAAGATATTATGTTATGTGCAGTGCTTAATTTGTAAAATAAGAGATGCCGGGGACTCAACTCGCCTCCCAACCACATGCCCCCCCCCCCGCGGAGGATAAAGGGTAAACTTTTCCGACCTCTGTGTCACTGCATTTCTGTCCCTCCCTCTGGTCTAATGGTCCAGGTGCTTCCATAGGACAGCCATGCTTCTCGCCTCTCTCTCTCCGCTATCCTTCTGCCTCCCTTTACTGCTCGCATCGTCTGCTCCTCGGTGCCCTTTGGCAAGCCACGTCCGGACATATGGGGTTGGGTTGAAACTTTCCAGTGGTGGTGCAACAAGGGTTAAAAACAGGAGCGATGATATAGTTCCTGTTTTTAAAGACGCTCTTGTTGACGTGCAGATTAGATTTGTGAGAAACCTCTTTCTATGGTGTTAACGGCGGTTAAGAGATCCTTCAAGGGCTGTGTAACTTGTTCTCCTGATGTCTCTGTGAACACTCTGAAAGCACAAATTGTTTCTCGGCTGTTAAGTCTGTTAAAATACGCGTTGTTGTCACACTTTAGATATTTATGAGCCCAGGGCTCTGATTCTGAGTAAGACATTTGCCGGGGCGCAAAATCGGATTCTTGGCATTTGCCGGGGACAGATTTGACCCAAATTTAGGTGTTTATCATCACAAAAAAGCTGGTTAACATATTTGTTTTAGACTGAGGCCAGGTGACTTTGCCTAATTTGGGGTCATGAATTTTTATACAGAATATTGACATTTTGATGTTTTTGCACTTTGCACCCCATTTTGATGCTTCGGCCACTTTTGGCCACAAAAGAGAATATGCCTTTATGAACTAGCAGCTAGTATAAATAAGAGGGACACTTTGTTTTTCTCTCATTCTCTCTCTCTCTCTCTCTCTCTCTCTCTCTCTCTCTCTCTCTCTCTCTCTCTCTCTCTCTCTCTCTCTCTCTCTCTCTCTCTCTCTCTCTCTCTCTCTCTCTCTCTCTCTCTCTCTCTCTCTTTTTTTTTCACACACACACACACACTGCTCTCACCACAAACATAAAGACTATCCCATATAGGTGCAAATATTTTTTCTTACTTTTATTTGAACTAAAGGGATGTTTATAAATACACTACTGGTCAAAAGTTTTAGAACACCCCCATTTTACAGTTTTTACTGAAATGTAAGCAGTTCAAGTCCAGTGAATAACCTGAAATGGTACAAAGGTAAGCGGTAAACTGCCAGAGGTATAAAAAAAAAGTTTAGGTTACCAAAAACTGAAAAAGAATGTACATTTCAGAGTTCTAAAAAAAGGCCCTTTTCAGGGAACAAGTAACGTGGTTTAACAGTCACTCTGTGCAAGTCACCGACTCTGGATCCAGCAAAAGAGCCCCAGACCATCACGCTTCCTCCTCCATGTTTGACATGTTTGGTGTCACACACTGAGGAACCATCCTTTTGCCTACTCGACGGCCTACAAAAACCTTTCAAAATTTCAAGATTTCTAATTTTTATTAATTGGTCCATAAGACCATTTTCCAGTCTTCAGTAGTCCACTGGCGGTGCTTCATAGCCCAGGCAAGCCTGTTTTTATTATTTTGCCATCTTAGCAATGGCTTTCTTACTGCCACTCTATCTCTCAAACCTGCAGCTCGAAGTCTTCTCTTCACAGTTGAAACTGAGGCTTCCTTACTTCAACCAGTGTTAAGCTGTGCTTGAAGCTGTTGTCTTGTGAGCCACCTATCACGCAAGCTGTTGACTCTCAGAAACTTGTCTTCTGATTTTATTGTGGCTTTGGGTCTACCAGACCTCTTCCTGTCAGAGTTTCCTCCAGTTTCCAAGTGCCTTTTCATGGTGTAGGAAACTACTCACTGCCAAGTAGTTTTTTAACCTCGGGCAGTTTACCGCTTACCTTTGTACCATTTCAGGTATTCACTGGACTTGAACTGCTTAAATTTCTGTTAAAACTGGAAAATGGGGGTGTTCTAAAACGTTTGACCAGTAGTGTATATTTTATCTTCAAAAAGCTTGCCAATGCCTCTTAGACATAATGTGAGACAGATGCAGATCTAAGTTGTGGGAATCCACTCTGTTGCTGTCTGAGAGGGGCAACACTGATATAAAAAAGGTCCCACTCACCATTTACTTACTCAATCACTCAGAAGCAATTGTCAGAAGAGGAACATGAGCAGAAGACTCATGTACAGCCAGTGAAGCCCTCGCTGTACTCTTAGACAGTGATAATGACAGTGAAATAGAGGAGGAAGTGTCTGAAACTGAGGACAATGTTGAACATAATTTGGATTACAATGAATCATCCTCTGATTCATTGTAGTCCATCAATCCATTGATGTGAGTTACAGGTCATAATCAATGTTATTGTGCCAAATCTGCCCCTCATCAAATGCAAGACAAACATTACATGTGTAAAATACTAAAAACATGCCAGCACATTTTTTTTAAAGCACATTATGACCATCATGGCCAGTTTGATGAATAATTAGTGCATATTGTGTGCTTTGTAATGAAAAACGAGTGGTGTAATATCAAGGGAAACCTGTCCTATATGGACAAAAAAATGAAATATCTGGTCAAGTTTGTAATGATAGTCAGTGACATGATGATCATTTCAAATAATTACTTTTTGAGGAGGTTAAATATGTACAGCCGTGGCCAAAAGTTTTGAGAATGACACAAGTATTGGTTTTCACAAAGTTTGCTGCTTCAGTGTTTTTAGATATTTTTGTCAGATGTTACTATGGTATCCTGAAGTATAATTACAAGCATTTCACAAGTGTCAAAGGCTTTTATTGACAATTACATTAAGTTTATGCAAAGAGTCAATATTTGCAGTGTTGACCCTTCTTTTTCAAGACCTCTGCAATTCGCCCTGGCATGCTGTCAATTAACTTCTGGGCCACATCCGGACTGATGGCAGCCCATTCTTGCATAATCAATGCTTGGAGTTTGTCAGAATTTGTGGGTTTTTGTTTGTCCACCCGCCACTTGAGGTTTGACCACAAGTTCTCAATGGGATTAAGGTCTGGGGAGTTTCCTGGTCATGGACCCAAAATTTCGATGTTTTGTTCCCCGAGCCACTTAGTTATCACTTTTGCCTTATGGCAAGGTGCTCCATCATGCTGGAAAAGGCATTGTTCGTCACCAAACTGTTCTTGGATGGTTGGGAGAAGTTGCTCTCGGAGGATGTTTTGGTACCATTCTTTATTCATGGCTGTGTTCTTAGGCAAAATTGTGAGTGAGCCCACTCCCTTGGCTGAGAAGCAACCCCACACATGAATGGTCTCAGGATGCTTTACTGTTGGCATGACACAGGACTGATGGTAGCGCTCACCTTTTCTTCTCCGGACAAGCTTTTTTCCGGATGCCCCAAATAATCGGAAAGGGGATTCATCGGAGAAAATGACTTTACCCCAGTCCTCAGCAGTCCAATCCCTGTACCTTTTGCAGAATATCAGTCTGTCCCTGATGTTTTTCCTGGAGAGAAGTGGCTTCTTTGCTGCCCTTCTTGACACCAGGCCATCCTCCAAAAGTCTTCGCCTCACTGTGCGTGCAGATGCACTCACACCTGCATGCTGCCATTCCTGAGCAAGCTCTGCACTGGTGGTGCCCCGATCCCGCAGCTGAATCAACTTTAGGAGACGATCCTGGTGCTTGCTGGACTTTCTTGGGCGCCCTGAAGCCTTCTTCACAACAATTGAACCTCTCTCCTTGAAGTTCTTGATGATCCGATAAATGGTTGATTTAGGTGCAATCTTACTAGCAGCAATATCCTTGCCTGTGAAGCTCTTTTTGTGCAAAGCAATGATGACTGCACGTGTTTCCTTGCAGGTAACCATGGTTAACAGAGGAAGAACAATGATTTCAAGCACCACCCTCCGTTTAAAGCTTCCAGTCTGTTATTTTAACTCAATCAGCATGACAGAGTGATCTCCAGCCTTGTCCTCATCAACACTCTCACCTGTGTTAATGAGAGAATCACTGACATGATGTCAGCTATTCCTTTTGTGGCAGGGCTGAAATGCAGTGTAAATGTTTTTTTGGGGATTAAGTTCATTTTCATGGCAAAGAGGGACTTTGCAATTAATTGCAATTCATCTGATCACTCTTCATAACATTCTGGAGTATGTGCAAATTGCCATCATAAAAACTGAGGCAGCAGACTTTGTGAAAATTAATATTTGTGTCATTCTCAAAACCTTTGGCCATGGGTGTATATCTCACAATTTTGAGGTGACTTCTGCCTAGCACTGGCCATTTCTGACCGAAACACTATTAACTGGTTAAACTTTAAAACATAATACAAGGGGTAAGCACTGGTTATGTGTGTTTATGATGGTGTTGTTTGTCTTCATATTTTGCACTTTGTGCAAATAAATTCTACCCTGGGAAAGATTATTTGCTTTGTCAAAGCACACAGGTTTCACTTTAAACTATGCACAAATTGTCAAATGCATTGGTTTCACTTAAAACTGTCTGGAGCTTCCGCATGTGCCATCAGACCCCTGCAACTCATAAAGAATTCTGCAGCCCATCTGGTTGAATACACATCACAGGTTTTCCCACACCACCCTACTCCTCTACACCCTTCATTGACCCCCTGTAGCTGCTCGCATCAGATTTAAGACACTGGTGCTGGCATACCGAGCTGTGAATGTAACAGCTCCTCCCTACCTCTCGGCTATGGTCAAACCCTACACCCCAGCCCAACCACTGCGCACTGCTGCCTTCATGCAGTTCAATATTGTTCCCCATGATGTATTTTATCATCACACAATGCAATTAACTGATAATAATGCAGAGCATAATATGAAGTATTTCTGACAGGATTGAGATCACCCCATTTGTCCAAAAGCCCGTCGCCAGGGAAACCCAGCCTGGCAGATGTGAGGAGTGGCGGGAGGAAGGAGAAAGGCAGATATCCTCTGAAAAACCTGTGCTTAACCCCAAGCATGAAGAGACCTGTGCCAAAGAGGACTTGGACCCCCTGGAGGTCGTTGCCACAGTGATGGAGCAGCGCGGAAACAGGGCCAAGGCGGTCAGTGTTCCAGCTCCTGACTGGAAATGTGAGGCCCAATGCTTCCCGGGTCTGTTTCAGGGTGAGCTGGTCTTCTCCAGGCCCACAGGGATGAGCCAAACCGAAGCGGGAAGGCATGGGGAGACCTCTGACGTGGGCAGAGGTTTGGAGAGACACACTGTGGGGCGAACCTCAATCAGCAGGACAGACTTAACCACCAGGGTCCTGGCGTCAGAGGGGCAGTCACAGGTCATTGGTAAGTTTTTTTTCTTCAAAAACGCTCTTGCTGTTTTCCAGTATATATATTTTAAAAAAAACAACAAAGGACAACATCATGATATTCCGTCATGATTGTTCATTTTCATCCAGGGCTGGTCGCCATAGCAACCAAAACTGTTCTGGACTGTGCTCATGGTGGATCTGATTCAGCTCGAGCCAAAAGTGTAGGCCAGGTTCCAGTGACCGGTCACTGGGCCACCTTTTTCCTATCCTGCCAAACAGCGTTCGGCAACCAATGAAACCAATAATTGTAATTTTGGTCCTCCCCCTCAGATGACTGTCCCCCTTTGCCTGCCCCATTCGTGCACCGCATCGTGAGCGTGAAGCAGGTCCCGATGAGCTCTTATTATGCTGTCCAGCCTAACGAAGTGCTGGGAGGGTGAGTGAGGCTGGCCCCTTCACTCGCCTGCTTTGTTTTCCAACCCCACTAATGACATGCAGGCTCTTCACAGTAGAGCCACTTCATACCATCTCCCACATTAACAGCCATTAAGTATAACCATGTCGTTACAGAGTGCAACGTCTGGTCCAAACATTTCATCTTTATGGAGACTATCAGGACATGTTTTAGTATAGCTACCACTTAAAAAAATATATATATATATATGTATATTCAGGTATACGGCACAAACTTTAGAAGCACATTAGCAGCTACTCCTGTGAACTAAGTAGCCTACACTTGAATTTATAATCTACAATTTAGTGGGGATCAAAATATAAGGGTAAAACAATATCTCAGGGACAGAGAGAACTCTCCTTTTCATGTACTACATTTTATTATTACTTCTGATGCTAGAATGTAACATTTCCGCTCTCCAGTTAATTAAAAGTGAATGGATGCTTGATTTCAGCCTCCCTGCACTGAGTCAGTATTTTTACCTTCTCGGCATGAAGCCTCAGAGTATTTAAAGGCAGCAGTCCAATCAAGCCGTCCAATCAAGGGATATTATTACAATTACATTGTGAGATCCTGTTGTAGGATGTGCCACATTGTATGCTATACAATCTTATGTTGAAGCTTCAACCCCACCCCACTCCACCCATGCCACAGATGATGAAACGTGCGCTCACATCACCCAGATGGGCCTTTCTGTCATGCTTTCATGTCTGTATGAAAGCATTTAAGACAAGGGTGCACAGACCCCTGATCCCTAAATGGCCATAATGGTTTTTATTGCCACCCTGTCTAGATTGTGGGAACAGGGGATAATAAATCACAGTGCCTGCTAAGCCTGTTTGTTAGGTTATTAATGAGGATCCTGATGCTCCTGAGCCTTTCAGTACTGCAGGTGTATGTGCACTGATGCTGTAAGATGTTGTGTTTTCTTTTTATGTGTGTGTGTGTGTGTGTGTATGTATGTATTTGTGTGTACGTATGTATGTATGTATGTGTATATGAATGTATGTGTGTGTATATGTATGTGTGCGTGCATGCATGCGTATGTGTGTGTGCACGTGTATGCACATATCTGTGTATGTATGTGTGCCGGTGTGTGTGTGTGTGTGTGTGTGTGTTTTTCCTCAGGGGGCGCTTTGGCCAGGTCCATAGATGTGCTGAGCTCTCGTCAGGGCTGACTCTAGCTGCAAAGATCATTAAAGTGAAAGGGATGAAGGACAGGGTGAGTGTATTTCAGGGAGTTCCTGTGCTGGAGGCCTTCTGTACCTTCCTGTGAAGATCATTAATGAGTATGGTGTCATAGTCATAGTGCTGATTTGCAAAAGATGGTGTGCCAACATCTGTTCCTGATGATGGTCCGATAGGTGCTTGCTTACTGGAATAGTTTTGAATTAAACACCACCACAATTATTCAATGTAATACATTATATTTTGACCTTGAGCCCAGTTTGCCTTCTTCCATCTTCTATCACAGTATCGTTTTCTTATTGCAGACTCTGGTTTTGCTAAACACCCAGGCTAAACAATCCCCAAGTTGTAGGTGATTAGAAATGGCAAGCCGTTTCAAAATGGATGCCCAGTTTGCAATGAGTTTTCAGGCTCAAAGTTTATATTACCTACATAAGCGGCACCTCTAGTACTCTGAGGCAAACTCATTCTCTTGTAAACAATAAACCTGGTATCCAATGTTTCCTTTGATTGGATGGCTTAATGTAATCTCACTGCATATGTAATGTTTTACATACACCTACAGGGCTACATACATCTACTTTCTGTAGACCCCCCCATGTAGCTAGTGGATTAATTATTTTTACTAGCCACAAATAATTTTTACGAGCCAGAACAATTTTGTTCTGGAAAACCAAACATATTGCGATAGTTTCAAAATGAATTGCACCATTTCATTTTGTACACAAGTGTCTCCATTTAACGCTCAAAACTCAATGACACAGCACCAAAGAAAAACAAAAAAACAGCTATCATTAAAAAATATATACAGGATATCCCATGAGCTCAAACTGGCAACAAAGACATACTACAAAATTGATAATAGCATCTGATATAGTAACAGGGTAATGACCATCTTGACCTTCCTTTGGGTACTTTTCTTCATTGGTTTTCTGTCAGGTGGCCTGGTTAGACCTTCAGTGTGTCTATGACTCTCCGTTACCCCAGGCTACGTAACTGGCTACCCCAGGCCGCAGTGAGACCTAAAATAGGGAAAGTGATTTTGGAGTGTCTTCCCATTGTCAAGAACAGTGCTACTGAACAACACCTCTGTGAAGTTGGCACCCCAACCATCATAAAAATGACTAAATCATATGTCAATTGTTTTTGCTACGTTTGTGTCGTAAAAAAAGTGTTTATGCAATGTTTTTTTAGACATGAAAAATGATAATTTGAGCAATTACATCATCCAGCAACCCAACCGTGTCCAAATTGGTCCAAAGTGGTGTTATTCATTTGTGCTATGTTTTTTGGCGGTTTGTGTCGTAGAAAAAAAATGTTTGTGCATTTATGTTTTTTTAGATATGAAAAATTATGTCAGGACCTCTGTCCTCTAGCCTTTGGACGATTTAAAAAAATGTTTTTTCAAAAATGTCTATCTTATTTAACACAGGATGAAGTCAAGAATGAGATCAGTGTCATGAACCAGTTAGACCATGTCAACCTGATCCAGCTCTATGACGCCTTTGAGTCTCGCACCAACCTGACACTCATTATGGAGTAGTAAGTCCAAAATTCTGTTATGTACTTATGCTGGGAAAAGCATCTGACACACTCTCTGACTGGATAATTATTTATGTATCCTATAATTATAATATAGAAGTTGCCTAATATTCTTGGGTATTTTTTTCTTTTTCAATGAGAACCATTTTCTTACGCGCAAACCACAATTTCCAGCACACATAATTTGAGCACACAAACAATTGTTGTTTCAGATTTAAAGCGAGAAAAATAATGGAAGAAAAATTGCCTTGTATTACGATAAGAATGCTTGTACCTATTCGTGGAGGTGCACCTTTACTTTTAATGGTTGTCATGACCCAAAAAATAAATGGTTTCTCTAAATTATCGCTACATTGGGATTACAACATATTTGCTACAAACTGACACATATGGAAATTATTTGCTTAGCTAGCTAGGTACTAGGAAGTTTTAGCCAGTGTTGATTTATTTGCTGGCACACCACCAGAGAATTGACTGAATCACCACCTTCAGTTAGGGCCCCACCTAAGGAAGGTCACGATTCGTCAGTAGATGTAGACGTAGAACTAACCATTGGTTTATTAGCAAAGACGGAAAATGGATTAAAATTTTTCCTAGCTAGCTAAGAAATTTGAAAAAATGATTTACCTTGCTGGTCCCTGTCAGCCTGCTGTAAAACAACCTACACATACAGCATAGTCATCACTTGCTCTTGCCAATTTTGTATACAAATATATTCATTTTGTCACAAAATGGATATCCCTTGTTTGGAGAACACCATTGCAAATGTGTATAACATAAGTTCCATAAAGGAAATTCTGGTTTGTTGTTGGAAAAAAGTAAAATGTAACCAACTCTCACATCCTCCCCCTTAGCTTTCTGTGTTCTGATACAGCTGCAACAAGACTGAGATTGCTTTGTGGGGGATCAAGGAGGCATGCAGTATAACATAGATTCCTGGAGAGTTTATTCTCTTGTTATCGTCAATCCTCTTTGATCTCACTGAACAGGCATAGCAGCCTGGCATGAAAAGTTTTGTATGGCATATACCTTCCGGTGTTTCCAGATGCCCATAACCTTTATCCACCTAAATATTCTTCAAAAGTCCCCTTCTTCAATTGATTCTCATATAATCTTTCAAGCCTATTCCGCCACATCTCCTTTAAAAATCCCCCATCTACCGTTTACTCCCACACTGAAACTTCCCACTGAATATTTTCAATATTTCAAACCCTACATCAGGGGACATTTACATATCTAGCAGCTCTAGGTCCCCTCTCACACTATCTGTCTCTAGCTGTGCTGCACCAAGCATCCATCTTTGAAGTGTTAATTTTGGAAACTAGCGGGATCTAGTTGGGCAATTCGCCTAAGTAGGATAATTATGGAGCAATTGAAGCTACAAGTACTTCAAGAAGGATACAAGTATTTAAAGAAAATTGACACCACTTCTTTGAAATGTACAATACACAAACCACTGATTGGTCTGCCACATTTCAGTAATGCGTTACAAAAGTGTCTCCATGGGAAAGAAAATTTGCCCCATAAATCCAATAGAAAATGAATGCACTCTGTCAAATGATCATTTCTTGTGCAATGTATTTTTGGCCATTTCCCATCTTTCTCTTTGTGAGTCTGGAGGGTATGTTTTGTGGCGGGGCAGGGGCTGAACAGTTCTGAGATTGAGTGCTGTCCCCTCCCTGCCTCCTTTGCAGTGTGGAGGGGGGCGAGCTGTTCGACCGGATCGTTAATGAGAGTTACCATCTGACGGAGCTGGATGCCATTGTCTTCATGCGACAGATCTGCGAGGGCGTGCAATACCTTCACCGGCAGTACATTCTCCACCTAGACCTCAAGGTACAAGGTTCTCCATACACTATATAAAAAAATTGTGGCCACAACCTCTCCACTCTGATTTCTTCCGCATTCCCTCAGTTGGTTCAACTATTCCCCCACATGAACCTGCTACCTGCAACTATGGGACCAGCTGCTGCTCTGGGACTGGCAGTGACAAAGGCAACAAACCGCCTCCTTCAAGACAGAACTCGCCAACCTGTCGACTGTGATTCCAATACATACAGAATTGAACCCAGGCTGCAGTGGGCAACCAGCACTTGCAAAATACAATACAATACAATACAATTTGTTTGTTTTTTTGCAACACGACATGAAAAGTTATTTTCTCCAGTGAACAGTGAACATTGGACAGCAACCAAATACTTGCGCAGACTTTTATTCAAAAGGGACAAAATAGTCTGGAGCCCCATGACGCCAGCATCCTTTCAAAACTAGAGACAGAAACCATACAAAAATAGTTAGCTTATGTCCCACTTTAGATCCAAGTCATCAGAGTATTGCATCATTCTTTCTATCCACACTCTTTCCAGGTATTGAGTATGCTTTTTTAAAACCTCAGGGAAGTGACTGCCCCTTAATGTCATAGAAAAAAGTTAGGCAATTTCAGAATTGATCACCTTGGGAGGGTCTCCCTAATGCAGTGTTTCTCAAATAGTGGGGCGCGGTGCGATGCCAGGGGGGGCGCGTGTGACCAGAGGCGTAGCGTGGGGGGTGCAAGAGGGGCGCAAAATTGAAGAAAACGTAAAAAAACCAAAAACTTTTTAGCACCGTGGACCGGTTCCGAGGGGCGCGTAGCACCCCCGGTCCGCGAAATAAACGAACTGGTCTCAGCTTTTTTTCGCGAAATGTTTTCTTCTTCCTAGGGGGGGCGTAACAGAAAATAATTGAGAAGCACTGCCCTAATGGAAGGGGGCCTAGGCTCCAGTTGCCCGCTTATAGATCTGTCCTTTGTGTGTGTGTGTGTGTGTGTGTGTGTGTGTGTGTGTATATATATATTGTGGCAGCCAAATGGGCTGCACAAGGAAATGGCTGCCGGGTCCTTCGACACTGGGAGAGGAGTAGGAAAGTGTTTGTGAGGAGTTGGTGAGTGTTTGTAAGAGAGAAAACTGTGAAGTTGATTGACCAGCCAGTATTTGGAGAGAGAGAGTGATTGTTGGAGTGTTTGTGTATGAAAATTGGATTGTTTAAGGACCCCCCTTTGGATTTTGACGACAGACTGGATTGCGGAACTGACTTGGATTTGGAATTGGAATGGACATTGACAACGAGCTAGGATTGCGGACTTTGTGTGTTTGTATTCCCCTGAAGACCCCACCCCTTTGTTTTATGTTGTCAAGAGTTTATTTATTAAATTATCATTTTGGTTTCTGAATACTGCCTCCTCCTTGTTCTTGAACTTGCCTACGCCCTCTGCAAGGTCCGTGAGTGTCGCCCAACCCCCGGGGACACCACAATATATATATATATTCATCCACATACTGTTCTTTTTTTATATATTTATTCATTGTTTCCCCAGCCAGAAAATATTCTGTGTGTAAACTCCACTGGCAACCAGATCAAGATAATCGACTTCGGACTGGCCAGAAAGTAAGTCCTCTTAAACCTTTGTCTCAATAAAACCTTGGGGGAGGTGGGCGAAGCATTTCCCGTTGCCATGGTGTTGGGTTTCTATGGAGCTTCACAACTTCAGATGGGTGAGGTAAAGCTGATAGCGCCTGTACTGCCATGTTCCGGGCCAGGATAATTTTAGCATCTCATTAGGAACAACACAGCATCGGTGGGACGTTCCTGTTCTAGTGGGGGGCTGGGTTCTATATTTTTACACAAACACAGGTCCTCCACACCAAGAGAGGGTACCCTTGTTCCTGGAATTCCACAGGTTTTCTTTCAGCCTGTCCTTCTGTTGCCGAGCTGCAGACGATGAAAAGGGAATGTCAGAGCAGCAGTGTGGTGCCACAACAAACCTTTTCCATTATGTATTTACCAGTGTAATTGAATGTATGTAGATGAAGTTGAATCGAATGTAGGTAGTTCTGTATGGCTCAGTAGGTAGGGTATGGCATTGGCAATGCTTAGGTTGTGGGATCGATTACCATTGGGACCACATATGCAGGGGAAAAAAAAGTAAGCATTCACTACTGTAAGTCGCGCTGGATAAAGCGTCTGCTAAATTGATTTTTTTTTTTTACAGATTCATTTATTTCAAAGTGCATACCACACCAAGCAACAATGAAATAAATGAATAAATGTATAAATAAATAATTAAATACATTAATGTATCAATAAATAAATAAATAAATAAAAGTTTATATAAATATATATGTGTCCATAAGTAAATTATTTACGTTTTTAATTATTTATTTATTTAATCATACATATATTTATTTGGACATTTCACTATTAATTTATTTATTAAATTAATGAATATCGGCAAGATTCTTTCTCCATAGCATAAAAACAGACAGAATATCGTTCAATTATCGATTGTGGAATAGACTCAGAATGCTGGCTGCCACATTATTGGGGCCAAATAATTGACCTGATTCAATGATCAAGGGTTTGGAAGAACTAGGAGCATCTGGACCAACAGTCTCTCACACTAATACACTCCTGTATGGCCTACAGGTTTTCAGCAGGACTAAATAATCTCCAAACTGTGAACAGAATCTGTTAGTTGGGAGGATCAGACAGGGCAAATGCTTTTTGTCCAGCATGCGCAAAGAAGCCAGCTTTAGCTCTCCTGCTCATTACATTTTTCTATGCCCGTGATTCCAGTCTGGAGATGTAATCCTGGAGATCCTGTTTGGTATCTTTTTCAACTCAGGTCTTAATAGGGCACCTAAAGACAGGAAAATGGAGAGGCCTATCACAAAAGTTGTATTCCTCGTTGCCTCTGTGTACATTGGGCCATGGCAAGTGGGCGGTACATAGGCTGTTAATAAGGTAGCTGGATATCTAGAAGTCATTGGTTCTGTAGAAAAAGCCTGCATACCTCAGGGACCTGGATTAAAATAGAGAAGGTTGTGTGGTAAACATTTTGCTGTGTGAAGGCAGTGATTAGTTGAAAGGTGACATTTCTAATCTCTAATCTCACAAGGCACCACTGCAATGTCCGTTTACTGTATATAAGCTCATGGTCCCATCAAATGACCAGGTAGTTCTGCTGTATGATTGTTATATTCGATATCAGATTAAATTAGCCTTGTGCCTACCGTATTTGTTAACACCTGTCACTAGTTGGAAATGATAAATACGTTTACTTTTAAAGCATCTTTGCAGAAGGAATTCTTGCCTCTCAAACATTTGAGGTTTTTGGTGTTTGTTCTTCTATCCTCTCGAGAAACAAATTTAGATGGTAATTATTATACAGGATGTCAGTCTAATGTACTCCCTCACTACCTTCCTCACTGATTTCAGTAATATTGCTCTAGTTGATTTTGTATCTTCTGATCCTAAATGATTGCCATTCCTTTATTCCTATTAAATGAAAGGACAAAATATTAAATAGTGACTGATGGATTTAACAGGAAGATGATCAGTTTACATGTTTTTCCCCCTCAGGTTCAGGCCACGAGAGAAGCTGAAGGTGAACTTTGGGACACCAGAATTTTTAGCCCCTGAAGTGATCAACTATGAGTTTGTTTCGTTTCCCAACAGACATGTGGAGTGTAGGAGTTATCACATACATGCTGTGAGTATCATCTGACTGGCAGGCCAATGTACTTCAAACTATTAAATTGAAAACATGAACAAAATATAATCCTATTTTTTATACATATTTTGGTGTGCTGTTATAAAATTATATACATTACTGTCACTTACACGCATGTATATGTACAGTGTGGTAATGTACCAACATTTGTGCAAATTGTGTACAATTAAATGAAAGAAAAAACATTTAAATTTTAATAACTGATATCTTACATTATATTCCTTACATTTTATACATATTCAATTAAATTTCTAAGGCGGTTTCAGCACTGACCTTCCTCAGTTCAGGAAGAGCCACACAATAACAATACCAGGGAGGGAAGGGAAAATGAAAAATGACAGCTGTTTTTGCATCAGCCGCAGACTTTCTCAGAGCCGCTGTAATTCAATTAAAGTTAATAACTTGCCAGCTGGTGCAGGAGATTTAAGACCCGCCCACAAAGAGATTACACACTGATTTCATGCATACAGTAATCTTTTTTTGTTGTTATTCAGTTTAAAGCAAGGAGAGAAGCATAGACAGTACAAATGCTGTGGATTACAGTCCATTTCCTTTATTTTTATGAAAATAGTATCAGTTCAAAGGACTGAGTAAAATTGGCAGGGGACAATTTAATTTTCTTTACATTTCATTACATTACAGGCATTTAGCAGATGCTCTTATCCAGAGCGACTCACACAGTTTCTTTCCCCTTCTCTTTTTCTTTTTCTCTTTCTCAGCCTCAGTGGCCTGTCCCCTTTCCTTGGGGACAACGACGCAGAAACCATGAACAACATCCTGCACCCCAACTGGGATTTTGATGCAGAGGCCTTTGAAAATGTCTCAGAGGAGGCGAAAGACTTTGTCTCCAGGCTCCTGATCCCTGAGAAATGGTATTTCCCCTCTCCTCTTCTCTTCTCTCCTCTGCTCTCCTCCTCAGCACCAGCTACTGCCTAATTCTCTCTCTCAGTATTTCCGAAAAAGGTTGTGGAAATGTTACTCCCCTTTACATCATCAGAGTATTACAGCAATAGCCCAACCCTCTTTCTTAAGCTCTTTTCCAAATCCTTAAAACCACAGCTTAACCCTTGATATGTACAGCAGGGTAGTTGGCTATGATTGACAGGATAGCTGGTTGTGTATAGTTGATGATTCCTGTATATCTTGTTGCACTGGTACAGGTTCCAAGAGTGTTACTAGCCTTTTCTGTTGCTCTTATAACCCTACTGTATGCACTTTCATGCTTTGCATTGTAAGTCATTCTGGATATGAGCCTCTGCTAAATTAAATGAAGTTCATCCATCCTCTTCCACATGTGAAAGGGAAAATATTGAGCCAGCTTGTGACTCAATTACTTTCTCTTGCATCTTAGGACTTAGTATTGCACTGACATCAAATCGCAGAAGATATAAGCTTTCCCTAGCAGTGGGGGGGTGATCATGGTTATGCTGGTCTCAGACTATTGTTAAATTAAACCCCAATAAACTGTTTTAAGTGAGAGATAAGGGTTTGCAAAAGCCAAAAAAGATTCACAAGCACCTCAACCAGTATATTGACAAGTCTTCCATCACACAATGCTTTTATACCTCCTACGGTAATGTAACTATTTTGGTCTACTTCAAGTAATGTACTCACCCCTGGACAGGCTGCTGAGGATTCAATCAAATTTCTCTTTGAATCAACAACCAAATAGATTATTTTCAGATGAACTCAGGACTTAATTTCTAGATGACAATTAGGTTATTGTTTTAGCTAATAAGCTACCTTGCTGCAATAATATGAACCTGGGTCAGTTGACAATGCCCTGATCTTAAGCATTGTAGTTAGCTAGCTAACATTAAGCAGATATCTAAAGTGGAGCTTGCATGATAGTGGCACCCAACATATAAGTTAACCAGTGACAGTCAACTGAATTAATCTGCCCTGATAACTATGCACCTTTATGAAATACTGTGGTTTTTCACCTTTTTTCAACTTTTCACCTTTACATATGCCTAATAAACCTTACAATAAGCATGGATTACATAAAAACAAAGAACACGTTTTATTCCAGAAGGATTCTGTCTGTTGTCATCAATGCGAATTTTTGTGACCAACCCAGAGTAGTATGAATATATAATTAGATATTTTCTGAATTTAAGTCAATAGAGTTCAGCTCTGCGTGGTCTCTATGGTAACGATGATGCAATGCAATCAGAACACAGAAATAGGCAGCAGTGGACCATATATTACTATCTAGAATCTCTGGGTTTGGGTGTTGCAATGACTTCCGGTTCCCAGCATTGTTGAACTGAACTGTACTTTATTAACACAAACTAACTTTTGAAAATTATTTTTTAACAGAACCTCGTTTCCAAAAATCTCAATGGCACATGAAAAAGCTTTTTCCTCAGTGCACTGGTCTGTTTAACAATTTGATGTGTTCTAGATTTATAAAAACAGATTTATATAAAATTGTGAGGATTAGTTTGAATAGTCTCCGTCCTTTGCCAAAAATAAATAAACACTGGTGAGGATATATGAGACAGATATCAAGGGGATGGCTGCTTCTGCTCACTCTGCAGTTAAAGATTGGTTAAAAGTCCCAACCAACTAAAACCTTTAATTGTTAGCTTCTTCCGAAGAGACGGCCAGGAGACTCAGCAGTCTGACTTGAAATGCAAGTTTATTACACACAGCGGTCCACAGCGAGTTGGTAAAGAGTCTAAAGTGAATGAGTCTCTCACCTGAATATATACATAGGGACAGATGATCAGTTTATGAGCCTTTGTGTTGCTAACAAAGCACCAGTAAGGAAGTCAGGAAGTGATAGCGTCTGATTAGCTCATTCAATAAAAGAGGCACTGTTTGCTGACAAAGCATCGGTAATCAAAGACAGGAACTTACTGTCTAATCAACTCACTCATTCCTATGCAGATGACCTCGTCAAAATGGCACGGTTAATGTATTTCACAACAGACAGCATACACAATTCTTCAAAATGAATAAGTGCCATAAAGCCTTGGGTGAAAATAATATGCAACTGTAAAATCCAAGGAGCAAGGGAAACACAATTTGGAATCCCTGTATAAAGGCTGATGAACCAAATGAGTAGTTCCGTGTGTATTTCCCAGCATGTTTCTGTCGAGGTTGGCTGAAAAGGCAGTTGAGCATGTGCCCATACATTTAGCTGCTTGTGGCACAGCAGGAAGTGCAGATGGCATGTCGATTATGGCAGCTTTGTCTTTATTTGGCCAGGGATTGGATAGCCTTGGCAATGTTTCTATGTGGCAGCATGTGGTGTGGTGGTGGTGAACAAGCTGCCTTTGTAATGCAGACTCTAAGTCCTTCAACGTGTTGACACTAGTGTTGTAGCCTTGGAAAATGTCATTAACCTCAATTGCTTTAGTCAGTACCCAACTGTATAAATGGATAGTATGTCAAAATGTTAGCTTTGTAAGTTGGCTTGGATAGTGACATCCACTAAGCAAATAAATAAATACATGTCTCCCTGCTGAAGAGAGCATGCACATTCCAATGAGTCATAGCTTTCCTCGTTTATTTATTTATTTATTTGTCAGGGACATAGCAAAAGCATGTATACAATGTTAAAAAAGCATCAGATGCATTGCATTTGCAAGTGTTGATAGGCAATGGTTAATTTACAACACCTGGCCCCAATAAAAACATTTTTTACAGGAAAAAAAATAAAAATAATAAACAAACAAAACAAAATATATGCATGAAAACATTTAAAAAAATACGTCCTCTCAATACAGAAAAATAGCAAATACTAAAACAAAACACAAGCAACTGTTCTTAACCACTCTGGTTGAATGCATTAATAAATCCTGTCCTTTTATAATCTAAGCTTATCAAATATTATTGCTATAATTATTATTGTTTAAACATAATTATAGCACTGATGTTGTTATTATTATTATTATTATTATTATTATTATTATTATTATTATTATTAATAATACAATCAATTATAATATATAATAATTATTCAAATGATAGTGTCATAGATGTCCTTATAGCATTATTAACCTGTAACCCTTGTGATCATTTTTTGCTATATTCATTTATTTTAATTTATATTCATTTTTATATCCATAATCCTTATCTGTCTACATAATACTCTTCTGTCAGCTCTGTTGCATGTATTAATAAATCCCATCCTTCCATAATTCAAGCCTGGCTTGAATTAATTTATCAAATTAATACATCATTATAATAATTATAATAATAATAATTATATATAATACATAATAATAATAATCATATTTAATTAATGAGGAGAGCTAATTATTCTGCACTTGAAAAACATGACAAAACTGTTTTTTGGAACAAAGAACGGTGATTTCAATGAATTGTAAATAGTATGGATCTTCATTGTGTGGGATGTGAATAGCTGTAGATGATATTGTAAAATGGGCGGACCAACAGAAACTCAAGCACTCAGGCTGTGGAGTACAGTTCCTATAGGAACCATGGAACTGTACTCCATATATGAGACAGATGAGGCCAAGGATTCAAAAATTGCTACGTACTGCAATGATGTTCTATTCCCTTGGCAGCCTCATTTATCTGACTACAAAGTCAGCACAGATGTACAAGTTAATTACAGTGGAAGTAGGAGTGGAATTCCTAATTAGAGCCTCTATTTTCAGTAAGGCTATTACAAATGCTTAACTCATGATTGCAAATCCAAAAAGGCATATGCTTTTTAAATAGCATAGAATAAATAGATGTTGTGGTTTTGTTACTTTGAAATCTCTTCCTTGGTCATAGATTCAAAATAAAGCCTTTCAGTAATCACCAGTTGCATGGAAAGTTTCAGCTGTACCTTTGATAAATGGATTGAGAAGTCCCATATGGTGAAATCTTTAAAGTGACAGATTTCCTAAATTTATCAGATTATTTTTAAGATAATCAAGAAAACCTGAGCTCCCAGTTGCAGTGTAAAACCCCCAAAATGGCTGAAATACAAGGCGGGCTGGTCAGTGCTTTCATGATTTTGGCATCTCAAAATAGTATATACACTCAGGTCCAGAAATATTGGCACCATTGATTAAAATGAGCAAAAAAAAGCTGTATACGATAAACAACACAAATAATGATTGCCTTGTGGAGATTCATGGCTGTGGGAACAATGTGAATAAAATGGTTACCTAAACCAAATTTCTCTAGGATAGTCCATAGGAAGTTCCACGCGGAGATCCAGGAACTGGGGCTGGCGTGGGGGTGAGGGTTGATGGGGGCAGCTCACACTTCTCGCAGGATCTAGGGCTCGGGGGCAGGTGCCCCCGAGTCAGAGGCCGAGGCAGAGAAGAGAACATGCAGTCAGAAAAAAAAGCAGTGCTATAGCCAGTAGCATTATGTAAGAGCAGGGGAGCACAAGCATAGGAAATATACAGATAGCCCCAACAGGTGTAAGCTATGGCAGCATACCTATTAGGAGAGGGACAGAGAAAACACGCAGCCATGAGAGAGTTCCAAACCATCCACACCTGATCAAGGATAACCAGCATAACAGTGGTGGTAACACATTGAGGAGGTGACAGTATGGAAAGTTTCTCACTCCATAAGACACTAGGGCACGGCCTTCTCCATCTCTCCACCAAGTAGGTTGAAGACTGTGTTTTGTGTTTGTTTTATTTATCCTGCTCTCCCACTGTATTTCTCTCCCGTGTCTGGGAGAGAGATGGAAAAATAAGATCCGGTCCAGAGATCCGCAAACCTCACTCCTCTACCACTCCTTACCATCCGCTGCTCTGCTCACAGCTGGGTATTATCACGTGGCGTATGATGTCCAGTTTCAGGACCCATGAATTGTTACTAATAGGAACTGTGTAATCTTTAACCACCGGGTTCTGAATCCACCACACATCTATAAGATTAACTTGCTCCAACATTGCATTTAAAGCTATTGTTGTGCCTATCGTGGTTCTCAAAGGGCATAATTTTCAGTTGGATTTGATCTAATTCGGTACAATTGTTCACATTCCGCTCAAGGGACCTCATTTCAGACTAAATACGATCAACCTTGTCCACAAGCACACAAACCGTTGACATATGTGTCTCAGTTATTTTGCCTGGGAACTTGTAGAATCCTTCAGTCCCTCAGTTGGAACATTGGCCGCGCATGTAACAACTGCTTCTAGCTGATCCTGTTGCTTAGGGCTAGCGAGATGGCAGGGCTAATGCTAGTCTCAGATGGTGGGGTCTTGGATGATGGTTTCAAACACTTCCTTGCTGGAGTTGAAGCTGGTGAAGCAGCATTTTTCTTGCTGTTGGACCTCTTCTCATTGTTCAAATAAATGTAGAGGATCGTAGGAAATAACCTGCTTAAATGGTAAAAACTAGGGATTTTAGGCAGGAGCTCCAGAGTCCTCTGACCATTGCGTTCACAGGTCACATGACCCTCCTTATACTTTTATAATACAATCATTCCATTATTTATTTCCCTATTGAGTAATACTATTTTTTCTTAAACTTATTGGCACCCCTAAATATTATTTTAAATAAAACCAAAGAAAGTTAAATCTGCAATAAAACTTTACTTAAGTTAATCTCAGTCTTATACCCTGTTTCACTAGGGTATAAAAATGAGGTAACATGCATGTAAAATCCCATTGTCATCCATCACCATGGGAAAAGTCAAAGAACTGTCAAATCAAGATGGTTGTTGACCTACACAAATCAGATCATTGGTACAAAAAATACATAAATGGTTAAATATACCACATCCACTCTTAGGGCAAAAAAAAAAGTTTGAACCATTTCAAAAAGAGGACCCAAGGACCACGGTTCAAGAAGTTGCGTCTTGGGGTCACAAAGTCTCAAAATCAACCATAAGATGCAACCGCCATACCAACAGGCTCTTTGGAAAGGTTGCACAAAGAAAGCCCTTACTGAGAGGAACCAACAAATTCAAGCATCTGGAGTTTGCCAAACGTCATTGGAACTTTAACTGGAACCGTGTCAGATGAGACCAAAAGTTAACTGAGATTTGGCCATAGGTGAACCTTCCAACAAAACAATGACCCGAAACATACCTCAAAATCCACATAGACAATGGTTCAGTGAAAACTAAATCAATGTTTTGCAATGGTTATCTCAGTTTCCAGACTTAAACCCTATTGAAAACATATCTGGTCTGAATTTAAGAGGGTAGTCCATAGGCACAGATCTAAGGACATCAAGGATGTTGAAAGTTTCTGCATGGAGGAATAGTCCACCATCCCTCCAAATGTGTTCTCCAACCTTATTCAACATTATAGATATTGGCTCAGTGCTGTTATCTTTGTTAGAGGAGGCTGCATCAAGTACTAAAACAGGATAGTGTAATGAAATAAATTCATAGTTTGATTTTTATTTTATTTTGGTTGATTCCATTGAATCATTAATAAAGTAAAATATTTTCCAAATATTGGAACATTACAATATATCTCATCAATGGTATTATTTGTTTCTTTACAGTCTTTTTTGTTCATTTTCACAATTATTTGTCCATAAATTCTGGACCTGACTGTATATCATATTAACAATCCCAAACAGCAGCCGTCTCAGTGCATTGGGCTGCCTGAAGCACACCTGGCTCAACCACCTGGAGGAGAAGGCCGAGAGGCAGCAGGTCCAGCTCAAGTCTCAGCTCCGTCTGCAGCGCTACCTGGCCACTCACAGACAGTGGAAGGTAAGGAGCTCTGTCCCTAAGTGCTGTTCCAGGATCAGTGGAAATCTTGTGCAGCATGGTTTGGGGGTTATAATTAGGGAATAAACTGATCATAAGCAGTGAATAAACTGACCCTGGAACAACTGCTGCAAGGCAATACCTGGAATTCTCATAATGAAATGTCACATGCATTTGTGATGCTTCATTTTGTGATACTTAACATTATGTTGTGGTTTTGCATAATGACAACTTACTGAACTGTTGACTGCGGCACTAATAACATGGTATAACTACTGCTCTTTTTGTGTGGTGCTCTGGATAAGAGTGTCTACAAAACGAATACATGTAAATGTACTATTCCATCAAGGTGTGTGGAATATTACATTGTGCGCACACATACACACACACTGCGTATGTGCATGTATTGACATCATGCATGTGGTACAAGTTGTCTTGCACCTTGCACATTTCCTGCTCTTTATTTTTAGAGTGTCAAATTTCACAGAGCTTATTTCACACTTGGGACATTTCCCTGCATTTAATCAGTGTGCCAGGGATCCAGTCTTGTGTGTCATTAAATTCAAAAGCCATCACACCATACAGAATTCACAAAGCTCAGTTGATACATATGGACTGGCAGTGTAGTGTAATGGTTAGGGAGCTGGGCTTGTAACTCAAAGGTTGCAGGTTCAATTCCCAGGTAGGGCACTGCTGTTGTACCCTTGAGCAAGGTACTTAACCTGAATTGCTTCAGTAAAATATCCAGCTGTATAAATGGATTGTATGAAGAAATCTAAACTGTGTAAGTCGCTCTGGATAAGAGCGTCTGCTGAATGCCTAAAATGTAATGAAATGTAATGTAATGCACTGATATCAGGCAATATTTTTCATACAGAGTGTTGTTACTGCATGGAATTGCATGCCTGGTTGTATAGTAAAAGCAGAGACACTTGGGGTGTTATAAGAACATAAGAATACATAATGACGAACGGGGCCATCTAGGCTCGTCATGTCCTAATCTAAAGAGTATCTAGTACTATATCTAGCCTGGACTTGAATAGCCCAAGTGTTTCTACCTCTACTACCCGACCTGGCAAGCTGTTCCAGGTATTGACAACTCTCTGTGCAAAGAAAAACTTCCTAATATCTGTGTGGAATTTGCCTTTAACTAATTTCCGCCTGTGGCCTCTTGTTCTGCTGACCCCACTTATCTTAAAAAATCTTTGGTATTCCCTTATAGAAATGTAAAAACCTCAATCAAATCCCCCCTAAGTCTCCGTTTGCTAAGCTTAAATACAGTAGATTGAGTGCCTTAAGTCTATCATTATAACTTTTACCTTTCATACCAGGTATCAGTTTAGTTTCCCTTCTTTGGACTTTTTCAAGAGCTTCTATATCTTTCTTGTAGTGCAGTGCCCAGAACTGCACACAGAATTCTAAGTGAGGTCTGACAAAGGCATTATATAACATTAATATAACCTCCTTTGTCCATTTATACCTTTTGCTATGTATCCCAGCATCCTGTTGGTGTGTGTTTTTCACTGCTGTAGCACACTGCTTTGATGACCAGATAGGCTTTGATGGATGGAATGGATAACAATTCCTAAGTCTTTTTCAAATTGAACACCTACTAACTTTTCAAATTGAACACCTTTCTCCTCCCATAAAATACTCCTGTCTAATGTTTTTATTTCCCACATGCATAACTTTACGTTTAGCAATATTGAATGTCATCTGTCATGTATCTGCCCATTTTTGGATTTTGTTTAAATCATCTTGGATTACTTTAGTCGATTCCAAACTGTTTGCCAAACCCTCAAGTTTAGTATCATCATTATAGACCAGGCTTGACAAAGTGCTGGACAGTTGTAAAAGTGATGCCTAGATGGGATGTTCTTATTAGGTGCAATTCCTAGTGAGTAAATATGTTTGGTACATTGCTTTTAGTCATAAATTCAGGCCTAAACTATGGATTGCCTAAAACTATACTACTATGCGATACTAACAGTAATACTAAAGATACAGCTTTTAAACTGTATTCTAATAGAGCAATAGTTTTTTACAAACTTGTTTTATACCTGTGTGTTTGAAACTATTTTGTTTTATTTATTTTAATTTTTTGATACATACTTCATACTTTTTCTGTAGTTTATTGTGGTGATGGAAATGTAGTCTTTGGCTAATAAACACTTTTGCCATGCATCTGATGCTTGTTTTGTTTGTTAACATTTTAACAATGCTTTTGCTACATCCCTGATAAATAAATAAATAAAATACTATAAACGATATAATAACCAAATACTTCAGAGGAAGGGGAGAAAAGTGTTACTTAAATCAAGCATACTTTTTCATTAGTTTCACTCTGATGTCACTTCCAGTATTTGGTGTTGTGTGAGGTCTTGGTATATGCCATTTAACCTAATTGACTTCCACCTGTTTGGCAACTGGGATAGCCCTTAGTTATACAATTCCTAGAGAGAGCACATCCTATCTTTCCAATTGGTTGCTTCTGTGACTGCATGGAGCTTGCCATTGAGACATTTCCATTTTCATGTAGGCAGTTTTCTCCTCCTGTTGAGTGTTTAAGAGGTATAAATCCCAACATTACCAATTTACTGCCACCTGTGCTTCAGGAGTGTTCATTCCTTCAACCAACACCAGAGAAATAAGACACTTTGACCAACCCATTCTGTATATAGTGCTACCTGCTGTCCGGTCACTAAGAATCACCCAGTGGAAGTTAGCCAAGCTGGGTATTAGGATCCCAGATGTGCAGTGCTGTAAAAGTCACATGGGTGAAATCACTGAATGGGCACTGTCTGATTACACTAACCATATTTAATTGAGTTTGATAAAATTGTGTTAGATAAAATCATGCCATTACAGTAACCTTTCAGCACAGTTTGACCTTCATCAAACTGCAGACATGCAGTGTCTACCCATGACACCTGCCTTTGGTGCATTTTATTGTGCATGTGTTAACATGTCATCCGTGTCATCAAAAAGATGTTTGAGCCTTGAGAGGAATCGGAAGCGAGTTCTGAATGTGTTTCTGCAGAAACACTTCTACGTGATTGTCGCGGCGAACAGGCTAAGGAGGTTGCAGGAGAAGCACCCAACCAACCAGACATAGGGCCGAGGGGGAGCAGTCGGATCAAACCACCATGCCGAGGACAACCCTGCAGCGTCGCTATGTCATTACTGCGTGTCTTAGAGTGTTACACTTTTTGTTAGCTGAGCGTCAAGAGACCATGCTTACAATTGTAGCATCAAACTTTAAAAAGAAAAATAAGACAAATTACTAGTTATGCTCAAAACTGTTTATATTTTGTTAGCTGGGTGTAAAGACCATTCACACAATTGTAGCATCAAAAGAAAAAGAAAAAAATCAAAACAAATCAAAAAGAAAAAGAAAAAACAATACCATGCTGTTCTTCAAGCTGATATGTTGGTTGTTATTGTGAATAATGCTGTAAACCTTTGTGTATAATTTATTTTTCTTCCTGCTAAAATCTTAATGTGGTGCACTTTTTTTTCCTTCTGTGAAGGCCAATTTAACTTAACTACAGCATACTTTCTAATTGCATGCTTGACATTCTAAAATGCTTAAAGCAAATGTACAAAATTTGACAAATATAAACTCAAAATATTAAAAGATTTTCATGAGCACAGAATATGCCCAAACGAATGAAGATGTATTCTAAAGCAAAAAAGCAAACAGTTGACATAATTTTCTTCTAAATACATGTTTGCTCCAATATACATCTACTTTTTTGGTCTCAGGTCGTGCTGATAAAAATATTTTATTGTGGGGCTCTCGGGTGTTGTATTCTGCTGGCTTTTAGTAGTGATATGCCCCACAGTCCAATCTAGAATCATGACTGTGCCTTCGGCCTATGGCCTACGGCCAATATAGTCAACTCTTGGTCCTATGGGCCACAGTGGCTGCAAGTATTTGCTCGAACAGGTGTAGACAGCGCTCGGCTGGAACAAATACCAATATCAATCTCATCAATATCAATCTATTTAAGACATGTTAAAATAAAATGTGGGGATTTTACTTAAAATAATTGTTAGGGGTGTGAATAATTAACATCTTTTTTGGGCGTAAAATATTACTTCAAATATTTTTCACTGAGCAATTGTATTATAAAGAATTTTTAAATTTTTTAAACAGACAATATAGTTCATTAACTATATTAATTTGACAGCTTTTTTGCTCATCTTTATCAAACGTGAATTATTTTGTAGTTGACTGTACATACAATAAGCAAACATGCAGCTTACACAATTTGACGGGCCATTCAAGTGCATTGCACCACTCGTTAAAAGTGCAGTGCTTAAATACTTTGAAGTGCTTAACTGAATACAGGTTGCATTTCAAATGGTCATTGATTTAACAATTTGCCTCAGATTTAGGCAAAATACAGAAAATCCACAAAACACCATTGTGTGATGGGGGATTTCTCGCTGGTCTGCCGCATCTGTTCATATCTGCATCACAATTAGCAGACAATAGCAACGATTGAATTAAGAGGTAGTCTGGGTGGATGAAAACCCAAAGAATTATAAGAAACAAACCTTGCACAGTATCTAACTGTATCTAACCCCCCAATGTTCTCCCAATTTTGGTGGCCAATTGTACTCCAACTTAAACTTTTTACTGCACCTCACATATTTCATGACTAAAAAAAGTCATTCTTTCAAATAAAAAATGTTTAATTAAAGTACTTAAAAACCAAAATGGACACGAGTGCTTCTCTGAATAAAACGTTTCCCCAAGACCCAAAGAATCCCCCCGCCCTCCCAAAAAATAAAAACAAAACAAACGAACTAAAATGACATGCTTAACGAAGGTTACAAATCTTGAGATCTAGCACAACACTGAAAAAGTGGATGTGAGCTGAAAAGATTCACAAACTTATACAACTAAAAAAAAAGCACTCTTTGGGACCATAGTAAATGAACAGTATATAATATAGATATACACACACTAAAAAAGGAAAACTCTAAAACATACCTTCCCAACCAATTACAATATGCAACAGTAATATAAAAACCCTTTAATATCCATCCACTGTTCTAATCCATATATGGTACATTCATGTCATAAACCCTCCCACTTAACAAGCAAGATAACTGCAACAAAAAATTAGCGCTTCACAATTACAATGAAAGGACAGGGACTTTGCTGCAGTTCACAGGTCCAGAAGGTCAAACTTGGCACATCACCCATCAAACTCACACTATGAAGACTACTACATTTAACTTAGAATAATGCTCTACACATTTATGTGTCTGCCTTTTTGGCTTTGAGGGCATTTTCCAGGATTCTCTTCTTCCATTCCTCATAGTCCTGTTTCACGCATGCCTCTGGGTCACATTTCTGTTGCTTTGGAGAAACCGGCAGCTCATCCTCTGGGACTAGACAGAAATTACATGTCAGCAACTGAAATTAAATTTTCCAACATAAGTAACACTGTCAACAGCTTATATTTTTGTTTAAAATAATCCTCTTACCATGTTCTTCCTGCTCAATACTCTGCAGTAGTGAGTTCAGCCTTTTCTGGGAAGTCCTGGATGGTTCCTTAAGTGGAGGTCCCTTGCCTACATTGGGGGAACAAAAAAAGTATAATATCAATATATTAATATATAATGTAACATATATTATGTCCTACACAATCACAGTCAGCATACAGTAAAGCAGTATTTAATAGTTATGCAGACAGCAGTGCAATTGGGCTTTGTCATTTTAATTGCCTTGTGACAAGAGGTGAAACACACCAAACAAGAAAGGTTCCAAGTTTCTACTTAAATGTGCTCCTGAAATAAATCAAATAAGTCACACAAGGCACTTGGATATGCAAGTAAAACACTCGCACTGTAAACCCTAAGCTTGACATGACTCATTTGACCGGTAACTCCTCAGAAATGATAATTGTCCTTCACTTCCTTTCATTGAAAGTAATAATAATTTATGTTTAAGGCTTTTATTGGGGGGCTGTAAACCAACAGGGCTCTTATGGTCCTTTTAATGGAAAGCAAAGGCCTCTTTCTATGTGTGTTAAAAAAAAGAACACAAATTTGATCTGTCTAAACCTGGTAACGAGTGGTTTGCTTGCAGCTCACTTACTGCAGACTTCCTGCCCCAGCTTCTGCAATTGGCTGCACAGCCGGTCAAAGATCCCTCTCTTTGCACCTGATGAGGATGCCAGTTTCTTGTCCACTTTGATTTTCATGCATCTGCAGGCAAAATAAATAAATACATTAAAATATATATATCTGACTGCATTCACACCAGTGTCTATTTGCATGAAAATGTCTTGAAATGTTACAATTTAGTCATTTGGCACCTGCTTTTACCCAAATCGACTTACATAAGTGCATTAAAATGGGCAGAGAATCATCACTACAGCTATAGATCAGTAAGCTACAGTCCAATCATTGCCATCTTTGAAATTCATGCTACAAAATCTAAGGAGAAAGGTTTTCTTTTATTTTTGGAGTAGCCAGAAAAGGTGAGTTCAATCTTTTGCAGAAGATGGCTAGTGATTCTGCCATCCTAACTGACCAGGGGAGGTCATTCCACTACCAGGGGACAAGAGCAAAGAATGGGCAGGGCCGCGAGGAGAAGCTACCAAGTGTATGGAGAGACGGGACAACCAGCTGGCCAGAGGAGGCCAATTGGAGGGATCTGGATGAGTGTAAGATGTGATCAGTGACTGAAGGTAGGAGGGAGCTGTACCCGAGTTCTGCTTCAAAACAATGAACGACCATAATGCAAGTACAAATCAATAAAGCAAATCAAGATCTTTATACAGAGAACTGGTCTTTTAAAGCAGGCTTCTCAGGACCACTGCACACAAATGGCTCTGAAAGCACTTTAGAATACAAAAGGCATTGTGCCCTTGGATACTTCATGGTCAGGGTATTCATTATCCCTTATGGCGTTTTTCCACTGCACAGTACGGTATGGTACGACAACCATCCGTACCCGTAACTATCCCCTTCATGGGTCGAGCCCGTGTTGTTTTTCCATCGCACATCAGAACCGTGAAGATAGGAGTTAGATAGGAGGAGCTGACAAAAATAATGCGACTGCTGTGGTGACATTAGTAACATTGACATTGTAAACATTCCAGCTCAAATTCACAAAAGCAGAACACTGCTTTCCCCATAACATTGGCTAAAATTTCCTTACCTCTACCTATGAGGTACCATACAGTGACTTCACACCAGGCTACATAATCTTTCATATTTGGCTATATTTATTATTCGGCATTGGTCCTCCAATGAATTGCAATTTACAAAGATCACACTTAATAACTAATATTTCTTACATCTGTAGCGTAATTTTTTCAATCCTATAAAAATGAAAACATTAGCTATATTGGTCTTTGTGTTTACATCTGTGCTTTTTTATGTGCAAAAATATGTCCATCAAAAATAGATGTCGATCTATCCTATTCCGATCGTAATTCCGATATGAGCATTTGCAATATTTTTTCCCCGCACATAGTCACAGACCAGTTTTGTCTCCCCAGAACTCATTTACCAAAATAACATCCCAGAATCAGTCCCAGCCCAAGCAAGCATCAATCTTGGATGCATTTGAAAATTTGTTGAAGAACAAAGATTGAATATTTTTTTGATTGTCAACTTTTTATTTTCATTTATGTCATATTTATTTTCAGTCACCACTTAAGAAAAAATATTTTAAGTTGTAATTTATTTCTGTACTTATTTTATTTTATTTATAAATAGTGCTGTGGTGAAATAAACAGTAGGATAGCTGTGTTCATTCAGTAATGTGATTAAGTTAAACAGAAACAGTTGAATAATTTCTCAACATTTCAGTAGGCTAAACATATATTGGGAAAAATTGTATTGTTTGGGTTCTGTTAAGTCACTTAATATAATGCCTATTCTATGATGTCTGGAACACATATAATATCAATGATACATTTTACCCATGTTACATCGTGTGCTATATCACAATCGCAATATGTAACAAGATTATCGCAATATGAGATTTTGCCCATATCGTGCATCCCTAGCTACAAGCTAAAACAATTAAATGCCAGTGACAATTTAAGGAGGCGTAAGATTGTTCTAACATGGTCATTTGACACTGTCCAGTTCAGATCCTTTTGTTTCAAAGGCGTGGGTTTAGCTTGAGCATCAGAATGCATTGAAGCATAAAAATCTATTTATGTGACTAATTAAAATGTTGTACTATGAAAATGTATATTCAAATTTCGTTAATGAAAATACTATACTTTTTCCTTAAAAAAAACAAAACGTGTTTATTATTTTTAGTAACACAAACCTAACTCATAGAATCACACAAACCTGACAGTAATGCCAAACTCTATAACACTGAATAATAGCTACCAATAATCTAAGTGAAGCTGAAAGAAAACATGGCAGTTGCGTCTGAGCCGGTCTGAGATTTAGCGTGACGATTCTGTGACAATTGTGCTTGACCAATCACAGTATTGCTAGTTCCACCCTTAGGTCCCTGTTCGGCTTGCTAGTACCTAAATAGAGCAGTAGCTAAATTCAGCATGGGCACTTAGGTTCGTATGGTTTGCTTGGCGGTGGAATTAGCGACAAAACGTGGGAACACAGGTTGGTTACCGTGCCATACCATACTGTGCGGTGGAAAAGCGCCATAAAAATTTCCCTCAAGTCCTAGCACTAGAGTCCAGCTGCTGCCCTCAGTTCACACATCTAGCTTTTAAGCCAATTGACCTTGAATGCAACATAATTGTTATAGCCCCCTATCAGGTGACAAGGCACTCACTTGCATGCTGCAAACAAAGCTGCTGTTGTGAATAGTGGCTTTGACAAGTCTACATCTTGTTGCTGTGCTTCAGGGAGACTTGCTTCATATCTAAAAGAGAGAGAAAAAAAAACATTTTTAAAACATCCACCAGAAAATGTACTGTACCTGAATAACATAAAACACATTCTGTTGCCTGAAATGTTTAATTGTTTTGAAGGTTGGCCCCAGTGCCTGCTGCAGACTGGCTGTTGTGTGAAATTTGTTAAGCCATCCAGCGCTAGCCTGAAAGTCACAGTCACTTTCCCCCCACTTTCTGATGGAACAGGAACTTTAGTTCCCCTCCCCTTCAATCTCTGCATGCTTTTCAGGGTAGATAGTGCCTTGCTGCTGTGTCACGTGATTTTTCCTGCATGTGTAATTACATCTAAATTGAACTTCATATCAAAATGCATCTTTACCATCAGAGTTCAAATGAACATTCAACTTTGCTAGTTAGCTGTGCCAGGCATTCAAATTAGTGTGGGAAATTGATGAACATGGCCTGATATCATAATGATAAGCATAGATACTACTTTCCACAAACAGTCCTTTATTTTTTTTATTTGGTGGTTCCTGACCATTGAGAGACAAATGATTTTGTTGATAATTAAAAAATATATATTTATTTATTCTGAATTAAATAACTGCACTTCACTTTGCACCAACACAATTATAGCAATAGGGACAGCATGTTGTTTATACCTGCCTGTAGAACACACACTGTGGCATAACATTTGAAGGGATATAAGAAAGTCTAATGAGGAGAGAATACTATTAAACATGATATATAAACATATATCTGTACAAGAACTTGAGTGCTCTATGGATCTCTGCTTCCATGGTAACGGACTTTTCTATGTATTAACTGTGAAAACTTCCCTGTGGAAGTGCGATTTTTACCTTTATGTGCCATTTCCACCTAAACCATCCTGTTCTGCTGACAGATCACACTCTTTAAAGCCAAAGTGTAAACGAAATATCTTCTGTGCAAAAAGTATCTTTTACCTTTCCAATATCGTGGCGGCAGCCTGGACAGCCTCGGTGCATCCGTATTGCACGGCCAGGTCCCGAAGTCCCAGGTGTGATTCCAGGCCCAGCATGCACTCCATAGACTTTAAACTGCTCTGGTAGATTTTCTTATTTAATCCAGACAGTTTAACGGCATATTCCTGTTTGACACAAAGTAAACTAATTAAAAATGTCCTGTCGCTTTGTTTCACGAGATAACTAGCTAGCTTGGTGGCCAGTAAAAATGGATAGATTTACAGTATACAGAACGAACATCTTACTTTGTCCAGTGGAAATCTCCTCACTGTCGCAGCCAGCTCGAGGCATATGACAGCCTTACTTGTCACTGTTATGTTTCTGAGTCCGGTGCATTTAACCTGGGATAACCTTACGTATTCCTCTGCTTGGCTGGAAACCACAATATAAAACGCACATTTAAAAGGCATGTTAAGACAAACTGTGTTTCTACGTAATATCAGTCAACGCTTTAATATACACAAGCCGGGCCGTATTAAGTAGATAAATGAGAAGACACACATCTTCTTTAAAAGACTCAACCACTTCTCTAAAAAGTTAGTCGACACGATATATGAAGCCAGCCAACTTAGTATAACAATGAAACGTGTTATTAAAAACAGAACTATCTAGCTTGTGAGCATAGTTCTCTCGACCGTGAATCATAAACGGCAACGCGATATTAAAATCATCAGCTACTCACCTTAATATTTTTGCAGACGTTATGCCCATTTTCGCCGCAATTTTACTAAACATTTCTTTCTCCATTTTCGATTTCACTTTGCAATCTGCTTGCTACTCCAACTTGCAAACGACTATTTAGAACTGACAGAGAACGATTGAACATCTCGCGCCAAATTCAATAAATACCACGCCTACTCATACTCTGTTTGGCCGTTGTGGCTGCCTATCCAAAACAATCATTCTCTTTATTGGTTGAAAGAAGACATTTCCTGCTGAATACCGTTTTAAGATAAGACATTCACGTCAGAAGGGGAGGGGACATGCCGAAGCTCTGCAATGTTAAGTGAAGTTGTGTTACAGCTTAACGGAAATACAGAACAAGTAATTCTATATGCAGTTTAGCCAAACGAATTACCATCTCAAGTTATATCGCCAAACAAATTACCCTAATTAAATAAGGGGTGACTGTTGCAATAAAAAACGATATGCTAATGTTAAACCCGAATGCTGGTGATTCTCATTCTTTCGGGAAATGTATACAGCCACCATGACAATGCTATTGTTTCATACAAATAAATGAACAGCTTGCGCACTAATCTAAACCTCGATGAGAAAAAGCAGAGAATCTATGTAGTTATTGTTATAATATATATTCTATTTAGTAAAAATCTATGACGTCTTGTATTTTCCGACGCCAATCAAAATATTATAACCAATGAGAACAGGTTTCTTACACGTATTTCCCTTTCTGTAGCCAATGAACACGGGCCTGTGGCAGAGGGGTAGCAAAGTCACATGATTAGGAATATTTGAAGGTGTCTGTAGTTTTTCCTGAAACAGACTTGAAAAATATGGTAAGTATTAGAATGATCAGAGATCATTTATGTAACATTTACGTTGCTAGTAAGATTAGAGGAAGGACTGTTCTGGCTTCCATGTCGAGCAAGATGTGTTAACACTGACATGTGGCAATGTCTGCAACAAGGGTGGATTGTACAGGGCCTAGCTAGCTAATGTAACTAGCAAAGTTGTCTAGCTAGCTGGATAGCCACTAGCTGGTCGGCCTGTCATTCCCTCCTATCATTGTTGTTTTTTAAAATTGGAAATTGAATTGCGATTTGATAACGTTAGTGTATTTTTTTACGTACGTACGCCCATCCTGTGAGGTAATCTCAAATCTAAATAAACACTTTCTTACTAGTAACGGAGTGTTGCAGAGTTGTAACCAACAGCTTGATAGATTGTGCAGGAGCTAGTAAACAAGCAAGCCAATGTCTCCCCAAATTCGCTTTCATCTTGTTGTAGATACAGTAGCCTTTCGTCATTAGCCTGGTCTCCGTGCTGTAGCAAAAACAGTATATTTGTTTAGATGGTTAGCTATGCTGGCAAAGACAATTAGCTTACAGGTTGACAGCAAGATGGCTCAAGTGAGATGTAGATAGCGGTGCAAAAAACTGTTTATACGCCGTAAAAAAAGTAGGAAGACGTTTTATGAATCTTGGAAGAGGTTATCCATACAGATGCATATACAATACATCACCCTGTCCCGTTAGCCGTCTCATAAGATTTTTTTGTAATCTGTATATAATTTTCTATTGTTCAACTGTGAGAAATATTAGCTCATAAATCTATGTCCAGAGAATGTTTTACAATATGGTTAAATTGTAGTGCATAGCTGTCCACAAAATCAAACTACCTGGTGCTGTTTTGCATGCCTACAAATAACCTTGCCACCAAAGGTGAGGTAGACTGGCAGGCAGTTATTGAATGGCACTTAGGCCTGCATTTTTGACACTGCTTGTGTTGATGTTAGTGCCTGTGTAGTTAATTTACTGTGGAAAATAGCAGAAAGTCCACAGTAAGTATCACTTTAATTTGTCAGTGTTGCCATTCATGGAAGGTTTTTACATCTTTACACACTGCACATGCATGTGTATGTCCTTTGAGTAACCTTTCAGTAAAAGAAGAAGAATAAAACCCACTCAAAAAGCACACATACATTGTAATATGTAATTTTGTTCAACAATTCAGTTACAGTAACATGAAGGTCTAATGTTTACGAAGTGTCCAACACAATGAAATATTGCCATATAATAATAAGCGTGTGCATACAAGTGCTTTTTTGAGTAACGTTTCCACTAAATATGCTGTTTTTAAGCAGGGTACACACAGAAGTTGAACTGGTTTTCCTTGTTGAGAAGTGCATCTGATCCTTTCTTGTTCTTTTTCTCAGCCCACCACACAGCAGTCTCCCCAGGATGAGCAGGAGAAGCTCCTCGACGAGGCCGTTCAGGCTGTTAAGGTTCAGTCCTTTCAGATGAAGCGCTGCCTGGTAAGACCACCACCCCCACTCTCGCTGTGTTTCTCACTCAGTCTTACTGCCTGTTTTCTGTTCCCCCACTTTCTTCGCTGTTTTGAGTTTTTGCCGGGTTGGGTTTGTTCTTCCTCTTGATGGTGAGGTTTCTCCTCGCAGGACAAGAGCAAGCTGATGGACGCGCTGAAACATGCCTCCAACCTTCTGGGGGAGCTGCGTACCTCCATGCTGTCTCCGAAGAGTTACTACGAGCTCTGTATCCTCACACAATCAGTGCATGTTGTGGGCAGCAGCTTACGTTTGTCACATTTTGTCCTCTTCAGTGACATGAGAGCTTCCACAAGCTGTTCACATGATGAGCACTGATAAGCTCCTGGACTGAATCTGCATTGTTAATCTGCTGTGCAGACATTCACAATTTGACCAATTCATGCAGATTTATATTTTAAATGTTATGAATTTATACAGCTGAATATTCACGACAGTAAATCAGGTTAAGAACCTACTTAAGAGTACAACAGCATTGCCCCACCAGGAAATAAAACTTACATTTTTTATAATGTGTATTGTTTAGAAAGTGTATTGTTATTATTATCATCATTGTTATTATAAAACCAGAAATCCTGTAGCTGCAAGTCAAGCTCCCTAACCAATATGAGTGTTATAGTGACGGTTGATCCTTGGCTTAAATAGTATAAAAAGAAGAAGAAGAAAAAAGGCTGTGGATCCTTGACTCCCGGCACAGATATGGCCATTTCTGATGAGCTGCACTACCTGGAGGTCTACCTGACGGACGAATTTGCCAAGGGCAGAAAAGTGGCGGATCTGTACGAGCTGGTTCAGTACGCCGGAAACATCATCCCCAGACTGTGAGTCCTAGTAGCTGTTTGCCAAGTTGCCAAGTTGCACCCCTCCCCCAATGACCAATGACCAATGACCTTTGGTCTTCTGATCAGATCTGAAGGCATAGTAACAGACTAGTAACGGATAGTAAGAGACTCTACCCTCATGGGTTCTTAGGGGGGAACAAACTGAAATTATTGCTTTACTGTCTCAGCTGTCCCACCATGAATAATTATGAAATAACTGGATAACTTTATTAAGTATTCTACTGATAGTCCATATAATTGGTGGGTATATTAATCTAAATGATGATAAAGGAAAATCCCAGAGGAGAAAAATATAAAATGAATATGCACACAAAAAAATTATTATGCTCCAATTTTTAATGGGTTCTAGTTTTTCAAAGGCTGACCAGCAGTAAAAACACTTCTGTGTGTAGCATGCCTGAATTTCCCAATTACACAGAGGAAGAGGAATACAAGGATGTAAGAGTATTTCATGTATGACTTGGCCAATTTCATAAAATTGGTCCATTACATATGTTAAATTGCTTTTTAACTGTGTGAGGTGTGATTGCCCTCCCATGGGGTTAATTTTTGAGACTCTCTCCTTCCTGCACTCCACTAGTTACCTGCTGATCACAGTGGGCGTGGTGTACGTGCGGTCATTCCCCCAGTCCAGGAAGGACATCCTGAAGGACCTGGTGGAGATGTGTCGCGGTGTCCAGCATCCGCTGAGGGGGCTATTTCTTAGGAACTACCTGCTGCAGTGCACCCGGAACATTCTGCCCGACGACGGCGAGCAGTCCGAGTACGACCACGCCCTCGTCTGACTGATTCCTCCAGGACTGACTCACTGTCACCCAGATAGGAATCAGTCAGCACTGAGTCATTGTATGGTTCTCCTCTGCCACTAAGTCACTTTATGGGAGTCAGTAAGCCCTGACTGTATATCCAAATGTTTGCACAAGCTCACAGGATCAATGCCAGCTGCAATTTGTGGATTGTTGCAGTCATAAATTACGAATAAAATTGCAACAGTAGTATGCCTCAAGTTGAATAGCTATAATACAGTTGCTGCTGTGTGCTTATATTTCGACTATCTGTGTCCCCCATGAGAGAGAGGAGATGACGAGCTGTGTGCTTCTATTGTGAAAGAGAGGAGATGACCTTCTGTATGTTTATATTGTGACAGAGAGGAGATGACGGGGGACGTCAGTGACTCGGTGGATTTCGTGCTGCTGAACTTTGCAGAGATGAATAAGCTGTGGGTGCGCATGCAGCACCAGGGCCACAGTCGTGACAGGGAGAAGAAGGAGAGGGAGAGGCAGGAGCTCCGCATCCTGGTCGGGACAAACCTGGTGCGGCTCAGCCAGCTGGAGGGAGTCAACGTGGACAAGTACAAACAGGTGTGTGAGTGTGTTTGAGTGGGAGTGTCTGTGTGTGTGTGTGTGAGTGATTGAGTGCACATGTTCATGTGTGTTTCTGTGTGTCCATGTGCATGTGAAAGTTCAAAGACAAACAAACTGGTCAGCTTTCTGGCATTTCCTGTACTTGCATATATGTATGTATGTATGTATGTATGTTTGTGGTGTGACTGTAGAGAACTGCAAACAAGTCTCTGTTGTTGTTGAATCAAATCAAATGTTATACTTCCGACACTGAACCTTTTCAAATGGTTTATTATTGAGACTTTTAGTCAAGAAATTGCCTAGCTAGCAACTAATGTGAAACGACTTGTGGTAAACTATAGCCAACTAAGTCTGCTGCCACACATTTTTTTGCCAATCTGCTAACCTAGCCAAGTCATGGGCCATGAGTCAAGCTAAAGACCACAATCAAGTTATCAGGGCGTGTCTTTCCAGACCATATAGGGCCCTATAAGTAAATTCTAAACATGATGTAATTGAACAATTATCCAATAATGTAATTGTCCAACGCAATGCAGAACTATTCTATTCTGCAGTGCCATTGAACACTTAAATTAATGGATAATTGTCCAATTACATCATGTTTACACACCCCGATTAAGGTTTTTGTGAGCCAAAATTTTTCCTACAAGATTGCCTTAACTTCATTGAAGTAAGCCCAGTTTTTGCATTTATTCTTTGTACTGCGGCACAATTCCTCATTTTTTGTTCTTATTTCCCTGCCCTTTGTTCAATGAGCACCTTGTTTTTCCTGATCTCAGAAGCTTGAAGATACTTTTTTCTTTGTTTATGTTAAGAGTATTAAATGGGTAAGTAAAGATGATGACAGAATGTGCTATGATGCCCCATTTTAGTTACATGATGTAGTAGAACCCATTAATTCTTAATGCTTAAACCATGAGTAAAAATAATAGATCTTGCAATGATGGCTTATCAGAATTTTATAAAACCTTTTCCAATGACATTGCCTTTTTTACTTGATGTTTTTATAGTAAGAATTAAACAGGGTTGCTTACCCCTGACTGTTACACAAGGTCTGATAACTTTAAACCCCAAGCCACAAAAAGTCCTACTACTACTAGGTAATTGGAACCCTATTTGTCTTTTAAATAACAATTGTAAAGTAATGGCCGTAATGTTTGCTATGATATTTAAAAAACTTTCTCAGTTATGTAATTGATGAGACAGAATCGGGTTTCATGACGGGAAGATATAATAACAGTATAAGGCTGGCAGTAGACTATATTCAGGGACACTTTTATTAGATTTTTGACAAGGCATTCAACCAATGTCTAGATCTTCAAAGTGGGCTGTTCAGTGCTTCACCTATTGGTGCTTGGCAAAGAAAATAGCTGTTAACTTCAAAATGACAATGAATGAAATGATGTGGATTGCCGAGATGTGGAACTCTTGTCGCTTAGTGACCAAGTGAATTTAGCTTGCAAAAGGATTCACTTTATAGTCTATTACAGTTTTCTATTTAAAATGGTGTTGTGTTACTTTTTTTAGTCTAAAAGGATACTGGTGAATAGATATGCTTTGTAAAAGGGATATGGAACTCAGACCTGTGTTATATCATACATTTTTCCATGGCTAGGGGGTTTTCAGCACTCCACTTCATGTTGTGCTTAACACCCTCTAACCTTGCCGGTTCTCATTCCATATCACTTCAGTAATGCATTACCCAAAGGGTTAACATTAATAGATGTATTTGTCAAGGCTTCCATATTTCCCAATATCTTTGTTGGGAATTCAGGTTCTATCTGATCATATTAAAAACTAACATGGCTTTTGGAGAACAATTTCTATCAGTCAATTTGCAGATGATACCAGATAGTTCTCAAGGAACGAAGAACAAATGTCAAGAATCATCAAGGAACTTTCAAATGCTTCTGGTTTGTCTCAATATTCATAAATGTGAGTTACTACCTGTAGGGTTCATTTCAGATCTTGAAATTTGTAATGTCCCTGATAACAATGAGGTAAAATACCTCTGAATCATTATAACTTCAAGGTCTAAAAGCAACTTTAATCCACTTATAAGCAATGTGCAAAAATACTCTTTGTTGAAGAGAGAGTTCTTTTCTATTGTACAAAGATTATTTGTCACAGAGGCTAATGGTTAATCTATAGTTATCTATTCAGCCATGGCATTAGATGTCCCCCAAACAGAAGATAGATAGCCAATTTTGAATTTTCATATGGAAGAACAAATATCACCGGATAAAGCCATATGCGATTATCTCTGATAGGAATGATGGAGGCCTCAGTTTTGTTCAATTTTAATATTAAATGGATACAAAACTACCTCAGTTTGCAAGTGTATTCCCAATCATATATTTAATACATTAGATGGTCTAAATGTAATGCTCCTGTGCAACTGTGATATTAACAAAATTCACACAAAGATTTTTTCCATAGATAAGTACTGGAAGATTTACAAAAATAATTATTCATTTGGAACACAGGGACATCGTTAGTAAGTCAGCTCATGAATGACGGCGCTACCGCCAATTATGCATCGCCCCCTAGGGCTGCTGGCCACAGTCTGTACTGGATTCGATACCAGACCGTAGTGCTCATCCACACACTGGAAGTGCCTTAACAGGATGAGCCACTCAGCAGCCCCTAGGAAATGTATTCCTACCCCTACTGTTATCTCTCACTGGAATATCATTTATAGTGACATTCTTTGGCATGGTGATATTCTTAAAACATGGATGCTATGTAATAAGTATTTACTAAATAACAATGTCAGTGAAATTTCCTACAAAATCATCATTAAGTGTTATCCAGTGAGGAATAAATGAGCAAATATAACAACACTATTTACACCTGACTATTCCTTTTATAAAATATTTCTTTGGGAAGGTAGTAATACTAAGATCCTTTGCATACATGTCTCCAACTACATCAATTGTAGTGTCAAGTGTAGACACTACTTACTTTAATTTAACAAATGTTAATATAATAATGATGAGAAAGCTTTTATTATTAATTTATCATTTATTTTAGCAAAATATTATCTTTACCAATAGCAAATATGCCTGCAACAAATCTAATTTCCTTATAATAGGAAAAATATATATAACAATACATTACTGCTATATTCAAAGAACCCAAAAACCATTCAAACGTAAAAGTTTCTCTGTAATTCTCATTATTTGTCTTGTCTGTATCCCCATTGTATTGGATTTAACTGAATTACTTGCTGTTTGATAAAATAAAAAAGCAGAAGATGAATATTGTAGAAGAAACAGAAAATAACCCTTTATTATGTAGCTGCGTGAAGTTGTATCCGAATTCTGTATGCTTCAGAGGATTAGTAAAGATAAATTCCTAACTGATTTCAGGAAATATTTTTTTACACAGAGAGTTGTCTTCAAGTCCAGGCTTAATGGAGTGCTGGATATTCTCTAGACCAGATGTGGGCAAGGAGGGCTGTATCCGTTACTGGATTTCATGCTGACTTCTGTTCTTAATTATTTAATTAGACCAATCATTTATGTAAACTGACACTTTTTCTACATTTACTGATAAGCTCATGAATTGCAGCTGAAGACTGTTCTTGTGTCTCTATATGAAACGTTTTACTATGGGCTAATCAACGAGTGAACTGACGTTGGTGTATACATCTAATTAGCTAATTGAGCCATGGTAACTGGTGAAAGCAAAAACCTGCATACACACCGGCCCTCCAGGACCAGAATTGCCCACCCCTACTCTAGACTAAAGGTAAATAACGAGCCTAGATGGGAAGAATGGACAATTCTCGTCATTATGTGTTCTTATGTTCTAAAATGATTTTTACACCAATGCGTGTTTCATTGATGATGGCCAAACTGCTGGTTGTTGCTGCATTGTTTTCTCCTTCTCAATGCTATATACAGATAAAAAGCACTCTGAAAAGACTTCTCATTTGTTTGTCTTATGAGTGCGGCCCAATTTTGAATTTACGGTGAACACACCTTGAATTAGAGCGCAGTGGAACAGGACTATTTAAAGGAATTCAGTCTGCACCCATTCATTAAGTAATGAATCGAAAGGGAATATTTATTTTTGTTTACTGGGGCTGGTTTGTACCTGGCTGTCGACTCAAGCCACCTGTGTGTGTACTTAACTACATGGATTTTTGTTTTAATTTTTAAAAATTTCCCCTTTTCTCCCCAATTTGAAACTCCCAATCACATAAGTAAGCCTGCCCCATCACTGCAACATCCTCTGACAATTCAGGAGGGCCAGGGTTAGCACAAGCAGCTTTCAATGCACATTAAGTCAATGGGACGCATATTTTCAACTCTGTTAATTACTGTGCAGCTGGAAGGATGTCACAGAGACAGTTAGTATTTTTAACGCTGTTAATTATGGTTCACCTGTGAGTGATGTCAGAGGTGACTTGCAGCCACCCGATCAGCCAGAGGAGTTCCTACTGAGGTCTGAAGCGGGGAGTTCCCTGCCAACTGAAACCCTCTCTCCCTGGGCCACACTAGGGCCAATTATGCATCACCCCCTGGCACTATGCATTGTCAGTACCAACACAGTCCGGGTTCGATCCATGTGGTAGGATGCAACACTGCGCAGATTTGTTTTTACAGAGCATATACACATATATCTGTGTTGTTTTTACTAATGTTGAGGTTTCCAAAGTAAAAGCATGTACCACTGAATATAATACTGGCTGAAATACATAGCGGGTGTTTGCTGTAGTAAAGTAGTGTTTGCCCTCCCTGTCAGGCTGTGCTGTCCGGAGTCCTGGAACAAGTGGTCAACTGCCGCGATCCCCTGGCCCAGGAGTACCTCATGGAATGTATAATACAGGTATTCTATCACCCCAGTGTGATTACAGATATAGATTGTCCTGTCTGTGTTTGCATTGTGGCCAGTTCAGAGTTCAGCTCTCAGAGGTCAGCTGTTGCACATGTGTGATTCCTGACTACTCAGCAACACCAAGCCATTGTTTGTAGATTTATTTTCATTTCGTTATTAGGTTACCCTTCATTGACTTTCTGAGCCCCTGGACCATACTCTGTATTAAAAATAATAACAATCATTTCACTAAGCATAGAGACAGCAATTTACTGAAGCAAATGTAGCAGCTGTGCTGGGTCACAGAGTTTAGCATTCTCCCCCCTGTTGGGACGATGGACTACAATTACAGGCAGTACATGCAATTTGCAAATGCAAATTACACCTTTGTTGTTTTAAACCCTTGATCCCGGTGTGTGTCACTATGTTTTAGTTTTCGATTTCATCAAATTATAATGGCAAGACCTGCAATTGCAATTATACTGGCGGTGTTTCATATCTCAAAATCTTGAACCTGAAGTAATACCGTAAAATCTGGGCAAAGATCATGTTTATAGTAGCGGAGACTAAACTGTGAAGAATTGAATGTATTCTGTTATTAGTGGGCATTGGCTAGTGTCTGTGAACTCTCTTTTGCATGCTCATACCAAGAGCTTTTCTCTCTCCAAATACTAAAGCATTGCATTCGATCTCTCTCTCTGTTTCTAACATTTGTACAATTTGTACTAGTAGGGTTTTCTTTTACAGCACGCTAATATGCACATTCTTAGAACAGAGTCACAGCACGAGATCTGAATCCGTAGTGAGAGAGTTCAAGCTCCCCAGTTTAGATACCAGATTTCTTTGTTCAAGGCTACAGTGTGTGTCATGTGGCCTTACTAAGGCCAAAACAATATACATATATATATATATATTCTCCCTTTCTCATATGATTTAGTTTACTTTTACTTGTGTCATAAATAACTTTTATGTCCTTAAAATATTTAATAGAGCCCTATTGTCCAATGTGAAGTGTTTGTGGAAATTGTCGTTGCTACGGTAATTGGTTACATTCTTGTGAAGCGTGACTGCTCTGCCAAAGAGAGTATTGTTGATTGAGCTAAATTAAATTGCTAAAATAAAAGTGCCAGGATGAGATGTCTGACTTTCTGAGACAGATTTGCTTACGCAGGAATTCATTCCTACGTAGGAACGTTGCTGCCAAAAGTCAAGCTAGTTTCCACGAGGCAGACTAGTGCAGCCTCTAGCTGCTTGGCTGTGGGGGCAGAAGGTAAGAGTGGAGTGACCCCCCTCCCCTCCTCCAACCTTAAGCCTTGTCCCACTCTGTTTGTCCCCTCTCATCCTCTAGGTTTTCCCTGATGAGTTCCACCTCCAGACCCTCAACCTGTTCCTGCGTTCTTGCGCCGAGCTGCACCAGAACGTCAATGTCAAAAACATCATCATTGCTCTCATCGACAGGTCATAAAAGTCATAAAACTAATTCTTTTCTCTCAATTTAATTTTTTTCAAATCTGGAACTATGTCCATCGATTACTTAAAATATGATATAAATCTAGATAATTCACTCACAAAACCCTGTGACTCTTTTTCCACCTCTGCTTTAATTAATTTAGAAGATGCTCTTCTCCAGAGCAACTAACCGGAGCCAGCTATTTGAACTATTAACACAATTATCATGCTGAGGGCCAGATTTACTAAGGAAGTCACAGCGCAACTGCAGTTGCTATGTTGCGGTTATTTTTGTGGTCATAGATACCGGCACATTAACGAACAATTTACTAAGGCATGTTCTAATTATGCACTCAAAGCAATGAAATGCCCTCATTCATAATTGTGGTAAAAGACACCCATAAAAAGGCAATATGGCATGCATACACGTCCAGATCACAATGTGCTAAGAAATGGCTAGGCTGTCCAGCAACCAGGCACAAATAACAAGGGAACCACAAGAAAAATATATCTTACATTTACAGATCAGGAAATAGACATAATGGAAAATGTAAATGTCACAATGCCGTATTACAGCATAGAAATAAGCTACAACACCAAGGAGAGGAGAAAAACAATTAGGCATAACAAAACAGTATATGAAGTAAAGAAAAGACCTACAACATAATCCAGGCAAAAGACCAAAAGTCCAACCGACAAAGAATATTAACCTAGCTAGGCTAGATGAAGACAAACAGCTAGCTACGTAATTCAAGTTCTTCAGACCCCAAATTATAAGAAGTTGCAGCAATTTCTTGCCAATAAATAATTGAAAAGCATGAGTAGCATGCAGCTGACCTAGCTAGATGTGTGGTTTGACATAAAACAATGGATACAATTTGTGTTCCTACCATCTAATGTAGCTTCCTACTTCAGTAGTTTATCTTGAATCTTTGTAACAGCTTCAGGTAACACAGACCACTCTCTAGTACCACAGGGTTACTCACAGCCAATTTCACCCTCTGAACCTTTTTTATGCATTGCTTCAGGCATTGTTCTGTTTATTGGCATTTATTGGCCTTTAGTAAATCTGGACCTTAGAGTTGCAAGAGTCTTAATAAGGGCTAGAATCAACAGTACTGTAACACAGTCAGCTACCCTGAGAGACATGTTCAGCTAACGGCTAATTCTTCCTCAGACTGGCGCTATTTGCTCACAGAGAAGATGGCCCAGGCATTCCGTCAGATCTCAAATTGTTTGACATTTTCTCACAGCAAGTAGCTACGGTCATACAGGTAAGGGGATGTCATTTTCTGTATTTATAACATTTCCAGAAGCTTTTAAACTGACATGTGCTACTACAAATGGATGTACCCCAAAGCTACTCATTAGCTGAATTTGTTGTGATGTGACCCTTGCGTCTCGTCTCCAGTCCCGACAGGACATGCCGGCAGAGGACGTGGTATCTCTGCAGGTGTCCCTCATTAACTTGGCCATGAAGTGTTACCCCGACCGCGTGGACTACGTTGACAAAGTCCTGGAGAGCACTGTGGAGATCTTCAACAAGCTCAACTTGGAACAGTGAGTCTTACGCTGTGGATAACAGTTTTATGGAGTAGTAAGAGAGGAGTCCATCAGGAAGTCAGGGGCTTAGCTTTGTGTATAACAGGAAGTACAGGGCTGAGTGTTGTGTGTTACAGGAAGTGTGGCCTCAGTGTTATGTGTTGTAGGAAATAAAAGGCTCAGTGGTGTGTGATACAGGAAGTGAAGGACTTTGCCTTGTGTGTTGCAGCAAGTGAGGGAGTTGTACGCTGTAATGTAAACCGCTGATAACCAAAACATTAGTGGTGGTTTTTATTAGCCAAAACGTTATTGGATGAACCATGATATTGGACAAAGCCAATTTCATCTAATATCACATTACTCTTGTCTGATTTAAATAATAAAAACAATCTTGCAATTCCATATATTTGTCTTATATTTTATATCCCATGATACTGTGACTCAATGTACTCTGAAATAAGTTGTATTCAGTTCAATGCAGAAAATATAGGCACATTCCTCTTTCAGAATATTTGGGCCTGAAAGGTTACCATTGTTGTGTCTTGTCTGTGACAAATGTAATGCCCCAAATGCCATGACTAAAGAGACTCATTACTTCCCATGATGGTGTGAATGTGAGATGAATATGGCCTTAGCAAGAAAATCGTTTTTTTGTTTGTTTGGTTTTGTTCAGAGTGTTCTTAGAACAAGGGGCAAAAAACACTCAACAGGCCGGCAGTGTAGTGTAATGGTTAGGGAGCTGGGCTTGTAACTCAGAGGTTGCAGGTTCAATTCCCAATTCCCAGGTGGGGCTCTGCTGTTGTACCCTTGAGCAAGGTACTTAACCTGAATTGACCCTTCGCTAAACCACGCCCCAAAACGCAGACTGGCCAATCACAGCGCTGCATAGGATAGGCTCCGACAGAGGTCCGACAGTTTATGGCGGCGCTCCGTTGACTCTGACGGAAAAGTTTTAGATTTTCTTCATTTTCGAGCTGGTTTTGTGGACTTTTAGCTAGTTATGGTTAAACGTTGTGCCTGGGGCACTTGTAACAGTGACACTCGTTACCCGGAGAGGTTGGAAGGAGATATACGTTTTTTTCCCTTTCCAAAACCAAAATCAAATCCTGAAAAGTGTTAGCCAGCTAAGCTAACGTGGCTACGGTCTGGATATACAGCTCCGGGTTGCAACGTTGGTAAAGTTAGACTAAATGTTAGCTTTGTTATTCGTGATCCAGCCAGCTTGCTAACGTTAAGATGTTACAGTCAAGCTCTAGAAAACCAAGTGGGTAACGTTACCTTGATGTCAAAATGGAATACTATTTTTTCATTACTATTTCAGCACTTTGTCAATGGGAAGCCCAGTCCCGAGTACCCAAATCTTGTGGAGGACTGGGCTGACACACTGCTGATATTTTTTGCTTTACAGAGGTCCAGGGTATGGATAAGTCCGATGAGATTTTGTTGCTGAGTCAGTGTGATATCTTGAATATAACCTTCAAATGCATATTGTAGACCCTTCTGTCTGCTTCTATCTGAAATCGCTTTTTCTATTTTCCAAAAATTGGACAATGTTTCTCCAGGGAGTGCAGTTAGCGACAGTGGGAGCGCCATGCTGGCTTCGAAAGCTTGACCGACTTAGCAACAGTAATTAAGGGGGGCGTGGTTTAGCGAAGGGTCAATTGCTTCAGTAAAATATCCAGCTGTATAAATGGATTGTATGTAAAGAAATGTAACTGTGTAAGTCGCTTTGGATAAGAGCGTCTGCTAAATGCCTAAAATGTCAAATGTAAAATGTAATGTCAACATGTGCCACCTTCCCTTTCTTCCCCCACTCTGATACTTGTGACCGTTTCAAACAATTCAAAAAGCCCCATGACGGGAAGATTCAGCTCCAGAGTGCAATTCATATAATTACTTAATATAATTAATTCATTAATCAATACATTTTCCCCTTACAGCATCGTGACCAGTAGCGCAGTATCCAAAGAGCTGATGAGACTGCTGAAGATCCCAGTGGACACGTACAACAATATCCTGACTATCCTGCAACTCAAGCACTTCCATCCACTCTTTGAGTACTTTGACTTTGAGTCCCGCAAGAGCATGAGCTGCTATGTGCTGAGCAACACTCTGGAATACAGCACAGAGATCGTGGCCCAGGATCAGGTGAGACCTTTGTCAGAGCCATAAAAGCAGTTTTTTTTTTTTTTTGGGTGGGGGGGTGTTTTGTTGAAAAAATATAAATCGTTGAAAAAAATTAACAAAAATTGTACTTACAACTTAGGTAAGGACAAGGCACCTGGACTAACAAGGTAGAATGGACTAACATTACTCCTCTGTCTCAGCCACGCATATTCCATGCCTGCTCCCCCTTTCCTTTAGAATTGGCGATAATAAATATTAAAATGTAGATATGATCTTGGTGCAGACTTGATCTCAGCCTGCTCACTGGGTTATCAGATAATGAAAAAATCCCCTCGCTTGGCGTGCTGGTACAGGCAGTTACTAGATATTTTCTATCCAGTTTTGCTGGGCGGGGGAATTTGTCTTCCTTTTGCTTCCACCACTCTCATCATGTTTGATATTGTGGGGATGTATGGAGTAAGTACCATATACCTTTCCATTAGTGGTAGCAGGCTGTTTTCTTTTGATATATACTTTTATTTTTCTGTAGTTTATTGGGGACTGGTGTTGGAAATTAGCCTTTGGCTATAAACACAGCATCTGATTTTTAACATTGAAACAATGCTCTTTGCTATGTCCGTAACAAATAAACGAACAAATTAATAAATAAAAATACGTAAAACATGACATGAACAGGCTCACTTGTTTCCAATGATAGCAGTTAGTGGCTAGCAAATTGTAATTTTAGCATAGGCTCCTCTGTTGACTAAGAGCCCAATCCTGAAGCCTGCTTAAGTCAAATTTAATTCAATCTCACTACACTTTAGATAAGCAGATTTGAAAGCCAATCCTGAACAACACTTAAGCACAACGTAAGAGTTGAAAGTATGATATAATGTGGGCTGTCCAATGCTAATTTGCCCAATGTAGACACCCCCTCTAGTGGTCAATAAAAATCCTTATGGAGTTCAGTAAAGTTCAAGTAAAGTTTCCCCATTGAAATTGGTGTCTGCCAACTGCAACATGCGTGCACCTTTTAATATTTTGCACCAGAGGAAAAAAATGTATTTTGAATTTAGGCCACTATATTGAAGTGATTTAACCATAAATAAAACATTTAGAAAAAATATATAAAGGACCTTTCACATCAAAGATGTTCCTCCATATTTGATTATACATAAATTCACCCTCAAAATACAAATGTATGCCTATTAGTGTTATCTGCAACATTGGCGCTTAGGCTTATCTGTTCTGGATTGATTTAGGGGTGACAGAGTATACAAAGCAGTCTGATTTACGCAACAACGTGAGTTAAATGAGCAGATCTTTCTTCAGGATTGGGCCCTAACTGCTGTTGTTGCTGTCCCCACTGGTCTCTGTTATGGGCAGATTGGATGCTGCATGGTCTGGGGCAGCTGTGCTTGAGGGAGCTGTCGATGAGAAACAAATCCACAGACTGCTCTGCACACATGATGGTAGTTGCATTAGCTAGTGCTCATAGCACAGGTTGCAATTGTTCAAACAAGTTCTAGTGGAAACCTTGCATGAGAAAGAATTTTTGAGCTTCTCTCCTTTGTGTCTGTCTCATCTGTAAGCATGGCTTGCACGGGAAGCCTTTGTTTGTGCTGGTGCTCTGGCATGGCGAATTACAAGCTTCAGAGTGTAGCGCAGTCGTTCTGCAATTTCATCTCTTTCTGGTCAAGCTTACTGTCCTTTTTTGCAGTTCACAGGTTACTACTGTAGTGTGGTGAAGTCTGCAGTCTTTGTGATCCGCAAATTGGCAGCGCTTGCAGCTAACTGTATCGAGTGTCCCACGCAGCCAAAGCCAATGTCTTTCATTGAGAAACTGCTACTAGCATTGTCACAAACAGTACAAAACATGCTGAGGCCCCACTCTTCCACCGTTTTCATGAAGTCTCTCGGCAGCGTTTACAGCCATGTGTTTTTTGCATAATGACAGTCTGCAGTTCTCCTGAATTGTCTGTGATATAATTCGCCGGGACTGTAATGTAATGTATTGTTCTATGGTTAACAAAGCTGTATTGAGCGACACCTCTCTCTATCTCAGTGGCAATCAGACATTTGAGAATTTCATACTAATTAATGGTTGTGTTCCAAAAAATTACTTAATTGATTCCCTACTTAAATATTTGAATTGATCACCATATATTTTCAGTATTCCACAATATTTCCTTCCTGTCCTCCTTTCCCAGGTGTTTTGCGCTAGCCCAGTTCAGAGAAGTTTCAATTCATTATTTATTTATTGTCATTATACTGAGCAGAGCACATGTATAACGAAAAGTAGCAGTGACATTCCTGGGGTAGTGTAAGTAAAATAACGTACTTAATCAGTTAATGTAAAAGACAATAATATAAAGACAATATAAAGGACAATATAAAAGACCATAAAATACAATAGAAGACATGTAGTGCAAACATAAAAAAGGGCAATACAATTCAGTGCAACTGTAGGCAACCTTAGAAGAACAGTTCCAAACAGGCCATGTTCATGACATATTCATGACAGTGCGAGATGTAAGGTGCTACGGTGAAGTTGTGAGGTGAGGTGAGGTTAGAGGTATACTGAATAACAGCTGAATAACAGTCCTGGGGAAAAAGCTGAGCCTGGTGGTTCCAGACCTGAGACACCTGTAACGTTTCCCACTTGGCAGGGGATCGAACAGTCTATGTCAGGGGTGGGTGGGGTCACGGGAGATGTTACGCCCTCTCCGCATACAGCGTTTTACATAAATATTCTGAATAACAGGTAACTGGGTCCCAATGATGTGCTCTGTGGTTTTTACTACCCGCTGCAGTGCTTTCTGGTCAGCAGCAGTGCAGTTGCCATACCACATTGTTATGCAAGATGTTAGGATGCTTTCTAATGTAATATATAATTTCTTCTTTATCAGAGTGGAGGTGTTTAGAGTCCAAGTCAGGTTCACGGAGATATGGACACCCAGGAACCTGAAACTTGACACACGCTCTACCTCAGCCCCATTGATAAAAATGGGGTTATGTCTGCGTTTATTGGACTTCCTGAAGTCCAAAATCAGTTCCTTGGTCTTTTTAACATTGAGGGCAAGGTTGTTATTTTTGAGCACCACGTCACCAAGTGTTGGACCTCCTCTCTGTAGGCCGTCTCATTGTTGTTGGAGATCCAGCCGACCACTATGGTGTCGTCCGTGAATTAAATGATGGTGTTGGATACATGGACAGGCACACAGTCGTGGGTGTATAGGACAGGGCTCAGAACACAACCTTGAGGAGCACCTGTGCTCAGGGTCAAGGTGGAGGAAGTGCGGCTGCCCAGCCTGACAGTCTGAGGTCTGTTTGTTAAAAGGTCCAGGGTGCAGTTGCAGAGTGAGGCGTTAAGGCCAAGAGAGTGTAGTTTAGGGACCAGCTTATAGGGGATGATGGTGTTAAATGCTGAACTGTAATCAATGAGCAGCATTCTAACATAGGTGTCCTTTTGGTCAAGGTGGGTGAGGGAAGAGTGAAGTGCAGTGGATATGGCATCCTCAGTTGACCTGTTGGAACAATAGGCAAACTGGTGTTGATCAAGTGTGGGGGAGGTGGTGTTTTTAATGTGGTTCAGCACAAGTCTCTCAAAACACTTCATTATAATTGGTGTGAGCAATGGGGCGGTATTCATTCAGACATGTCACTGATGATTGTTTAGGAACGGGGACAATGGTGGAAGTTTTTAGACATGTGGGCACTGTCGCTAGGGCCAGTGACAGGTTGAAGATGTTGGTAAACACATTAGCCAGTTGGTCGGCTATGCCCCAATTACCCGTCCTGGTGTGCCGTCAGGACTGGAAGCTTTGCATGTGCTCACTCTGCGTATGGAGGCCCTAACCTCGAAGGTGGACAGGGTGAACACTTGGTCGTCTGGTGGTGGCAGGGCTTTGATGGCTGTCTCCGTGTTGTCTCTGTCGAAGCGGGCGTAAAAGTTGTTCAGCTCATCGGGGAGTGTGGCGTCACTGACCGCAGGACTGTTGTTCGGGCTCTTATAGTAAGTGATTGCCTGAATGCCTTGCCACAGGTGCCGAGGGTCATTGTTATGGAGGAAAAGATCCTCTATCTGTTGTGTGTAGTTTCGTTTTGCAATCCTGATGCCCTTTTTCAGGTTGGATCTGGCTGTGCTGTAGGCCAAAGTGTCACCAGATTTGAATGTGGTGTCATGGGCCCTCAGCAACAGACAAACCTCGCTGTTCATCCAGGGTTTCTCATTCCGGTATATGTGTATGGGCTTCTGTGAGGTGACAGACTCAATACAGCAGCTAATGTAGAGAAGCACAGAGGAGGCATACTTCTCTATGTCAGTGTGGGAACCTTGGGTAGCCTCCCGATGGATCATGTCCCAGTCAGTACTAGCAAAACAGTCTTGTAGATCAGACACTGCCCTCTGGCCAGACAGTGACTGTCCTTGTTGTTGGTGTCTCTAGTTTTATAAGTGGTCTGTATGTAGGTGAGAGGAATAGGGAGAGGTGATCTGACTGAATATGGAATAGCCTTGTATGCATTGTTATGCGTGTATGCATGTTAGTGTAATCATGGTCCAGGGTATTCTCAACTCTTGTGGGACAGAATACGTTTGTGGAATTTGGGGAGTACAGACTTGAGGTTCGTTTGATTAAAGTCACCTCCGAAAATAAATTATGAAGAGACTGTCTGGATGCTTGGTTTGTTGTTTTTCAATGGCATAGTGCAAGTCCATTAGTGCTAACTTAGCATTAGCATTAGGGGGAACATAGACAGCGGAGATAATGACTTCCGTGAACTCCCTTGGGAGATAAAAAGGTCTGCACTTTTCCCTAATAAATTCAGATTCAGGCAAACAATGTCTCTCAATAACCACCGAATTGGTACACCAGGCATTGTTGTTGAAAATACACAGGCCCCCTCCCTTTGTCTTACCTGTTCTGTCGGCGCATGGAGCTGTGCAGCCTGATAGCTGGATAGCGGTGTCAGTGAAAATGAGAACATTACAGCTTTCCATCCTTTTCTGTACAGACAATTTGAGCTTAAGTTTGTCCATTTTATTTTCCAGTGAACGAACATTGGCTAGAAAGATGTTGGGAAGTGGAGCTTTGTGGGGAGAGGAGGCTAACCTAGCATGTAGCCCGGCCCGCTTCCCCCTCTTCTGTTTACGTTCCCGTCGCCACCTTCGTTGCCTGCCCGCCGGGTGTTCTAGCCAGAGCTGGACCGGTGGTCTTATTATATCGGCGGGAAAGACTTTTGTGCTAAATACAAGGTTTGTGCACTTGTGTCCGATGTCTAGTAAGTCCTGTCGGCTGTAGAATATGTTGTTGCATGCCCTCATTGAATACATAAACTTAAAACTACCAACAAGGAAATAGTCAAACCAAAATACAGTCCCCGGAGACACAGAAGCTGCTGCGACCTGTGCGCCACCATCCATTAGCCGGAAAGCCCTGGTGTTATTCCTCAAGCCCTTTTTTATTGAGTTCTTGAGCTTCTTAAAGCCTTCCATGTGTGTTCCCCAAAAGCAGGCGCACATAAGAGGTTTAGGTGGCTGTGATGACTTTGCAGCATAATTATGAAAGGTTCAGAATCCCATGTTGCATTTACATCAGATCTGCTGTGTCTCTCTCTTTGTCTCTCACACTCTCAACGGCATAGGACACCAAAGGCATAGGTGTAATTGGTGGTGTGCTTGAGGATATTGTTGCTTAGAGTGAAGTGAAACTTATTTGCCTGAGATCTGGCTTTCTTCTGGAATATCATGACTGGTCTTATTCTTGTTCACTGCTAGGGCCCAGGTCTGGCAGTTCTGCTCTAGCAGATCCAAGCTCTGTCGAAGCCCCTCTTCTGTGAGCAACAGAAGGACAACGTTGTCTGCATAGAGCAGGCATTTTACTTCAGTGGCATACAGTCCAGGGACTGCAGACTGTTCCAGCATGGTGGCCAATTTATTTATATAGGTATTGAAGAGTATTGGACTGGAGCCCTTACTCCACTTTCTTGAGTGAATAATTATGTTCTTTTATATCCCCTACACCACTTTGAAGAAACTTACTTCAACTTAGTGCTAAATGCCAAATTGAATTGAAGGCTCTTTTAAGTCTATAAAGCAAGCACGTATGTTTATTTTCCGTTGGTGGACATGTTTGTTTATTAGGCTTTGTAGGGTGTAAATGTGGTCAGATGTACAGTGATTTGGAAGAAAGTGAAACTGACACTTACTCAAGACATTGTGTTTAGTATGCAAGGCCAGTATCTGGGCATTTAGTATAACTTGTTTACCAGGTTACTGTTCTCACAGATGTCTCGGTAGTTATTGGAGTCGAGTGTCTCAAATTTTGTATTTTGCTGTTATTAGCATTTGATTCCAAATCTCTGGGAAATATCCAGCTTTTAGTACAAGATTGAAGAGTCTCAGTAGGGCACTCTGCAGCTCAGGCACAGATGCTGTCAGGCCCCCCACACTTACCCTGATTTGAAGGCTTTGAGTTTGACTGGCAGCCTCTCAGTAATAATAGGGTTGTCTAGGGGGGGTCTGATTGCCTTTAATACAGGATTCAAAAATGTCAAGTCTTTCAGAAATATAATTCTGTTGTTTCTGGTCTTTGTATGTCATTTTTTGAGAAAATAAATGTTGTTTTTTAAGTTGGAAAGCCTACAAATAAGGAAAGAAAGAGATGGTAAAATAAAACCCTTTCTTTTAACAATGTAGGTCTCAAAATATAAACTCAAATCATGAAAATAACAAATTAATGTGCGCCTTGTTTTCCCCCTCTGATTCGCCCGGCAACTTTTCCGCACCTCCTCTCTCCTCTTTTGAGAAGCGCTCCTGGCGCAAAACTGTCATCCATGTGAGGAAATTGCCAAGTTGCTCTAGTGTTAGCGCACTGGTATTTAAAGGGATAGAAAATAGGTGTTCTGATTGGCCATTATGAAACCAAACCCCCACCACACCCACATGTATTTTTTAAAAGTTAATCCAGCCTCTTTTACAACTGCGCCGGAGGTGCGCTATCGTCCTAAGTCACAAATTTACCTAAATTGCGTTAGACACCCTAAAGCGCCACCGTCTTTGCTTTGCGTCTGCCTTACCAACACCGCCCTAATTCACCAAAATAGGGCCCATAGGCTGCATGATGTATAGAATATATCAAATTGTGCAGGTGTGGTGTTTAGGGGGTCTGATTTAATGGAGCCTGCATGCTCCTTGTATCTATATTATAATGCCCATTGAGTCCCTGCCAAGCTGGTCACTGCTGTGCTTCAGGGATGGTAGGATCATTTCTATATACTGTAGCTAGAGGGACAGTGAGTGGGCACATCTGTACGGCACAATGTCTGTTGGAGGCTTGTTACACCTTTGTCTCTCTCGGGTCCCCTCGTACAAATATCTGAGCATCTGGTTTGATGATAAGTTTTCTTTTAAAACCCATGTAGATGAACTAGCCAAGAAATTGAGTATTAAACTGGGATTTCTCTATAGGATTTATGCTTTTCACTTGACCGTAGAAAGAAAATTATGCAATCAATATCTTTATCTGTGATGGACTATGGGGACGTGCTTCGAATAGCACTCTACGACCCCTAGATACTCTGTATCACAGTGCTCTTTGTTTTATTACAGATTATAGTTTTCAAACACATCATTGTGACTTGTTTTTAAACATTGGTTGGCCTTCCCTGGGAACATCTGATTTTAGATGTAGAAAAGCATCTGATTTTATTTCTATGTGAGGCTATTTTACAAAAGCTTCCATTTTATCTCACTACTACAAAATTATTTTAAACTTGACACCCTCATCCCCCTGGCTGATTTTAAACATTTAATGAAAAACTTGGGGCAAGTTGAGTGTAATTGGTTTCTGTTTCTAGTGTTTCTCTAGTATTATATTTTATCCTCATTTTATTATGGACAATTTTGTAATTATTTTATTTAAATTTTTATGTATGCAGGTTTTATTCAATCTCATATTGTATTGTCCTTGTATGTACGCAGGACTCCCTTAAAAAAGAGTCTTGGACTCAATGGGACTCCCTCTCCAAATAAAGGTTAATAATAATATTTCTGATAAAGTTGTGCTCTTAAGCCCAAATACTAAAGAATATAGAAGGTGTCACAGTCTTGGGTGATTTGGTTATTTATTTTGTCAATTATGTTTTGTGGCACATCCTCTCTAGGCATTAGGGTTGAAATAACAATGTTGGCTCTGGGGAACGCTCTTGTTGCCTTCTCCGCTACCCTCCTAATGGAGTCTGCCACACCTTCCCCCTGCGAGCGCAGGTCATTGGTCCCTATGTGGATGAGGATGTTGTCTGGGTGCTGCAGGGTTGATTGGGAGAGCTGCATTTCTCTCCCTGTTGCTGGGTACCAAAATGTTGCCACTCGGTTTAAAAATGACCCGTTTGAGTCGATCATCCAATGATGGCTGTTGTTGGGGTCTCAGTGCTCAGTGGGGCAGGGAGTGAGGTGGGTGAGGCGTGTAGGGCATGGACAGGGTGCTTTCTCTTTGCCTCACTGTCTCTCTTTCTAGGTGGACACTATCCTGAGCCTGGTCTCAACGCTGATCCAGGATCAGCCGGATCAGCCAGCAGAGGACCCAGACCCCGAGGACTTTACCGAGGAGCAGAGCCTGGTGGGTCGCTTCATTCACCTCCTCCGTTCCGACGACCCGGACCAGCAGTACCTGGTAAGCCCACCCCCTCCAGCGCACCTGGATGGCTCCAGACTTTCAGTCCTCTTTGTAGCATGGGTGAAAGAAGAAACAATGCACTTACTTTTTAATGTTTAATTGTTCATGCTTTTGTTAGTATTTGATGACAGTCAGGGCCTTTCAACTTTTCAAACAGACAATGTGAGCAGGGGAAGCTGCCCTATTCAGAACTGGGCACAGGTCACACTGCACACTACCTGTATGTGATTTGGCCAAATCTGTTGCATTCTGGTACTGAACACCACCTTTGTCTTTGAACTAAACCACGAGTTTGCATAACAATTGCAGACATAATTTGCAGTTTTCTTGTTGGTAAAATATTGGATGAATGAATTTTACTTTTGGTTTTTGTTTGACTCCTGCATTGCTCTCTAACTTTTATGACAAGCTTAAGTTTGACCTCGCCTGTATTGACAGGTAGAAATCAGACAAAGAATGAAAACAAAATTGCTGAGCTTGTTAAATGTACAAAAAGTAAGTTCATGGGAAATGTGTGATGTAGACTAGCGACTTGGGACTGCGGATTTTGTTAATCCAGATTCTGAAGTGCTTAATTGAGCATTGAAACATGGCACCACACGGATTAGCTTGACGTGCTCGTGCTCCTTGACCAACTGTTCCATTCTGTAAACCCACTAGCATAGCCGGGTCAACAGTTTGTTTGTGCCATATTTTTTCTGTGTTCATTTATGTCAACAATTTACGTCATCACTGTGTTGTTGACCCATAGGTGAAAACCCCAGCAAAGTTCATCTCAGCCTCAGAATTGATTATATTGCCAATGTAAATTGTCCTTTGTTTTGCCTTTAATCTCCTCCAGATTTTGAACACGGCCAGAAAGCACTTTGGTGCCGGGGGGAACCAGAGGATTCGGCACACGCTGCCACCGCTGGTGTTCGCCGCATACCAGCTGGCCTTCCGCTACAAGGAAAACTCCACAACGGTACCCCCTCCTTTTCCCCCGCTGTTCTCAGTTTTTTTGCTTTGATGTCTCTCTGTCAAGCTCCTTCACTTTTTGCCCTTTTTAAAACGTCCTCACCTTTTAGATTTCATGCCTCTTGCTTTCAACTCTCCATGGTAACTCCATGCCTTTTCAGTAATTAGGTTTCAGTTGGATTAGTCATTTAAAAATAACTTGTTTTTTGGGGCAGGGGGGGGCTAATTGGCCTGGAATCCACAGAAAAAATATCTATTTTCAGACAAACGTGACTACTTGCAATGCGGAAGTAAAGTAAAAAATAATTGAAACGTAAATTGAATAAAAAATCCATTCTGTTCACCCAATTTCATCTGCTCTTAAGCAAAAATTGATGTGTATGCCTATGGGAAAGCTGTGGTTTATTGTGGTTCATTGGCTCGCAGGATGGCAAATGATCACAGGGCACGTACAGACAATGCATCTGTCAATGCGAAGGGGAGAGGCATTGGCTCCTCTTTGGTATGACTTGGCTGGGATTTGAACCCCCAACCTTCCAGGTGTTAGGGTGTACACTGTACACTGTATGTATGATGGTTTTATTGTGTCTTCTTCAGGATGACAAGTGGGAGAAAAAATGCCAGAAGATTTTCTCCTTCGCCCACCAGACCATCAGTGCGCTGATCAAGGCCGAGCTGGCTGAGCTGCCGCTGCGGCTCTTCCTCCAGGGGGCGCTGGCGGCCGGCGACATTGGGTTTGAGAACCACGAGACGGTGGCCTATGAGTTCATGTCACAGGTAGCGGGGAACACCCCTCCTCTGCCACCTTCCCCTGCATACGGTGTGAGAGAAACAACAGTGTCTTGGCCTATTCTAGTGTATGGATTGGCCCCGCGGATTGAATCCAGACTGTGCCAGTTTTGACAGTGACTGGCAGCCCCACGGTTCAGCACATAACTGGCCGTAGTGATGCTGAAGGAGGGAGGGATTCAGTCAGCGGTATGGCTGTGTCTCATTGCACACCAATGTCCCCCTTCCTCTGGTTAATTTGGCTGCAGCCTACCTGCGCCTAAGTCGCACATGGAGCGTACTCCGACACTTGTCTGCACTCTCCCGAATTGACAGAGGAGGTTGCAGTGATTAGACTGGCCATCAAGTGCAATTGGGCCTTCAAAATTCTGAGAGAAAAGTAAAAAATGTAATGAAATGGCCTTTGAGGTCTTGGCCAGTGAGGTCATTTCCTGTTAATCCCTTCCCTTTCTCAGGCTTTCTCCCTGTATGAGGACGAGATTGGCGACTCCAAGGCCCAGTTGGCGGCCATCACGCTGATCATCAGCACGTTCGAGAGGACCAGGTGCTTCGGTGAAGAGAACCATGAGCCGCTGAGGACCCAGTGTGCGTTGGCTGCCTCCAAGCTGCTGAAGAAACCTGACCAGTGCCGGGCGGTCAGCACTTGCGCACACCTCTTCTGGTCTGGATGCAACACCGACAACAACGGAGAGGAGGTACGGTTCCACATCAGCTTGCCCTGACTGCCCCTGCTTCTGTCGCAGTCACATTAATAGTAAACCTAAAACAAAGGAACATAACAAGCTAGTAACCCTAAGCCCAAATGATTTTTTTCTGATGATCCTTTTGATTTAATCAGGAATTAGGGGAATTATATTGAATTTTAAAACAATGGGGAATGATTACCTTTGGCTCTCCTTATGTGAAGTGAGTGAACTGGCATATGCTCATGATGAGGGAGGAGGAATCCTGATTACCTAGCTTCCTAAGAAATCTTTCCTGCCATTCCTCATTTCTGTGATTGACAGGAGCAGTGTGTGTCTCTGTGTGCTGTGCCCCAGCTGCATACTGAGTTGTGCGCGTGCGTGTATCTGTGTGCACCTTGTCTGTCTGTCTGTCTGTCTGTCTGTCTGCCTGCTTGCGTGCGTGCGTGCGTGCGTGCGTGTGTGCGTGTGTGCGTGTGTGTGTGCGTGCATGTTTATACGTGTGTGTGTGCGTGTGTGCGTGTGTGCGTGTGTGCGTGTGTGCGTGTGTGCGTGTGTGCGTGTGTGCGTGTGTGCGTGTGTGCGTGTGTGCGTGTGTGCGTGTGTGCGTGTGTGCGTGTGTGCGTGTGTGCGTGTGTGCGTGTGCGCGTGTGTGCGTGTGTGCGTGTGTGCGTGTGTGCGTGTGTGCGTGTGTGCGTGTGTGCGTGTGTGCGTGTGTGCGTGTGTGCGTGTGTGCGTGTGTGCGTGTGTGCGTGTGTGCGTGTGTGCGTGTGTGCGTGTGTGCGTGTGTGCGTGTGTGCGTGTGTGCGTGTGTGCGTGTGTGCGTGTGTGCGTGTGTGCGTGTGTGCGTGTGTGCGTGTGTGCGTGTGTGCGTGTGTGCGTGTGTGCGTGTGTGCGTGTGTGCGTGTGTGCGTGTGTGCGTGTGTGCGTGTGTGCGTGTGTGCGTGTGTGCGTGTGTGCGTGTGTGCGTGTGTGCGTGTGTGCGTGTGTGCGTGTGTGCGTGTGTGCGTGTGTGCGTGTGTGCGTGTGTGCGTGTGTGCGTGTGTGCGTGTGTGCGTGTGTGCGTGTGTGCGTGTGTGCGTGTGTGCGTGTGTGCGTGTGTGCGTGTGTGCGTGTGTGCGTGTGTGCGTGTGTGCGTGTGTGCGTGTGTGCGTGTGTGCGTGTGTGCGTGTGTGCGTGTGTGCGTGTGTGCGTGTGTGCGTGTGTGCGTGTGTGCGTGTGTGCGTGTGTGCGTGTGTGCGTGTGTGCGTGTGTGCGTGTGTGCGTGTGTGCGTGTGTGCGTGTGTGCGTGTGTGCGTGTGTGCGTGTGTGCGTGTGTGCGTGTGTGCGTGTGTGCGTGTGTGCGTGTGTGCGTGTGTGCGTGTGTGCGTGTGTGCGTGTGTGCGTGTGTGCGTGTGTGCGTGTGTGCGTGTGTGCGTGTGTGCGTGTGTGCGTGTGTGCGTGTGTGCGTGTGTGCGTGTGTGCGTGTGTGCGTGTGTGCGTGTGTGCGTGTGTGCGTGTGTGCGTGTGTGCGTGTGTGCGTGTGTGCGTGTGTGCGTGTGTGCGTGTGTGCGTGTGTGCGTGTGTGCGTGTGTGCGTGTGTGCGTGTGTGCGTGTGTGCGTGTGTGCGTGTGTGCGTGTGTGCGTGTGTGCGTGTGTGCGTGTGTGCGTGTGTGCGTGTGTGCGTGTGTGCGTGTGTGCGTGTGTGCGTGTGTGCGTGTGTGCGTGTGTGCGTGTGTGCGTGTGTGCGTGTGTGCGTGTGTGCGTGTGTGCGTGTGTGCGTGTGTGCGTGTGTGCGTGTGTGCGTGTGTGCGTGTGTGCGTGTGTGCGTGTGTGCGTGTGTGCGTGTGTGCGTGTGTGCGTGTGTGCGTGTGTGCGTGTGTGCGTGTGTGCGTGTGTGCGTGTGTGCGTGTGTGCGTGTGTGCGTGTGTGCGTGTGTGCGTGTGTGCGTGTGTGCGTGTGTGCGTGTGTGCGTGTGTGCGTGTGTGCGTGTGTGCGTGTGTGCGTGTGTGCGTGTGTGCGTGTGCCATAAACAAAACACATGGGCTGCTGGGTGGCTCATTCTGTTAAGGCACTCTTTCAGTGTCTAAGTCTGGTATCGAATCCGGACTGTGCCAGCTGCTGAGCTGCGAGTTGTGCATTGCCCCGCATGGCTGCTGGCCACAGTCTGCATTGGCATGGTCTGGATTTGTGGGTAGGGAGAGATTCAGTCAGCCAGATTGTCTGTATCTATTGCATACCATTGACCCCTGCCGGTCATTTGGGCGCCCACATCCACATATAAAGCTGCATGAAGTGTCTTCCCCCAACTAATTTTCCAGCCCCAAAATAACCCTCCCCCAAAAATCCCCACTGTGATTAGTTTAAGTCTATAAGTCACTGATAATACATGGTAGCTCTACCCATTTTGGGGGCAATCACTACTCTTAAGGCCCATTTTGACCAGGAATGATAACCATAAAGAGAACTATAAAATTCTATAAATCATTCCAGTGAATGAAAGTGTCGAAACTACTACAATAACTATGACAATTAGCTAAAACGATAACGATAGACATTGTTCCGATTTTTCTCCTGTGTAACCAATCACTGCTTGTATGCATTATGCATTATGCATGTATGCATTAATTGACAGGGGAGTACAACAACAAAATGTTCTGTGTGGTGGACACTAGTGAGCAGTTTATAGTTAAACTGTGTTTGTTCCCTACAGGTAACCGTCCAGGTGCTTAATCAGCTCATTCAGAAGATCCAGGAAGACCTCCCAAACCTAGAGGCTAGCGAGGAGATGGAGCAGATCAACAAGCACTTCCACAACACGCTGGAACACCTGCAGCTGCGCCGGGAGACGCCGGCAGCTGACGGCCCTGCCTATGAGGGGCTGGCCCTGTAATGGCCACCAGTTGTGCGTGAATATTCCATCCGGCGGTAAACGTCACCCACTTTTTTTTGGTGTTTTGTTTAATCCTTCCATCCCTTGTGTCTCCTTTTTTTGTGTGGCAAAAAGCCTTGCCATCCTCGCATCTCTGTTCTAATATAGGTGGCTATAACATGAGGGTTTACCGCCTTTTCTTTGAGTAGCCTTCCCTGTCTTTACCTCGCCGGAGAGGTCATTAGGTCACTCGCACCCCCTTCCACACTATCATTGCCAAAATAAATTATTTTCTTTCTTTTTTTTGCAACGTTATTGTAAATCAAAAACTTAAAAAATATGGCTAATTTCACAAATCATTTGCAGAAACAAACAAGCTGCCTTTAACTTCACACAGATTTATGTCATGGATAGGTAGACTGCTAATTATGAGGTTTTATGAATATGAATGAATATAGACTATATTATTGCAGCTTTAATGCAATTTAGAATGTTAATTTCTGCCATGTCCTTCAGAAAAGTTATTGACACCTGAATTCCAGTTCGCACAGTTCATCAATTCGGATGCAGTGAAATCAAAATGTGGAGGTCTTTGTAAAGGTGGTAGAATGGCTTTAATGTTTTTAAGAATCAGTCCCGCTCTGTTTTTGTCCCAGATCTTTTTTTTTTTTTTTTTTTTTTACCCTCCACAATTTTGTATAATGGCCTTTGTGAACACTGTCTCAAATTCAGCAAATTCAGTCTGTCATCTGTTGCCTGGTAACAGAGTTTTCAGTTTCCAACCAGGCTTGTTTTCATCTATGCCCTCAGGCAGCCTCAAACTTTAAAGGGAAATTGATCCCATAAAAAAAAATGAAAATGTCCTATGTGAATAACATCCTTATTGTTATACTTGTATATTTATATATTTTTTGCAGGTATAATAATTATTCTATCTAAAACAGTGGTTTCCAGACCTTTCCTAGAGTACACCCAGCTGGCCCATGTATTTGTTAAATTCCACCACCAGCACACCTCATTCAACTAATCAACACTTGTTAAGTAGTTAACGAGTTGAATCAGGTGTGCTGGTGGTGGAACCAGCTGGGGGTACTAAGGGAGAGGTTTGGGAACCAGTAATCTAAAACAATGAAAAGGCATTTCCTCCTAAACTTCAGCTAACTGAAATTACAATCTCTCACAATTAATTTCTTTCTCTTGTGCCCTGTAAAGAGTGGTTATGTGTCGCTGTGGATGGGGTAGGCGTCTCACTAAAGCCCGTTGCAGAAAGGATGCGGCAACCGATGCGGCCTCTATTGATTTCAATGCAAGACCGGCGGCAACGGCACAGGAAGGGAGGGCGGCAGCCGTCCACGGGAGCGCGCATGGGTTCTCCCTGCCGTTCCAAGTTTGAACATGTTGGACCTTTGCCTCTTGCTAACCCCTTGCCACCGCTGGTTGACCAATCACAGAGCATGGGGGCAGATATTTGTTCTGGAGTATTCACTGTGATGGCGTCGATGGAGGACTCGATTATGTTGGTGTCCGAGTAGGGTTGCCACATCCGGACTGTTCGGTTTTCAGCCTTTTTACCTGGGTGTCAATTCAGAACCTCATTTGTCATTTGTCCGGTTTTTCAATATATATTTTTTGGGGTCTTTCAATAAATGCATGAGATTTCTTTTTTTTAATTGCATTACTTAGTATATTTTTATATATACTATACTTCGATCTCTATCCCTTCCAGCTTTGTTCTATGGCAAGCCAAACCGATCGTGCTTCCCAGTTAACTGTGAATGATCAAGCTGGGTAGCGCATGAGGACCTGGGTAGAACATGTTATACCATACCGTAAGAAAATGTGGCAACCCTATGTCCAAGTACCCCCTGTTGTACGGCACAACTTCTGAAAAATTTTAACAAAAAAATAAAATAAAAATGTCCTGTCCTCTTGGCCAATCCAGACCTCAGAATTATTATGTTCTAGCGGACATTTTTGTCAGACATGGAGTTCTCATTCAGTCACACATACCATATATTTAGATGGTTATTTACTTGTTACAAAAAAAACAAAAAACCTTGTTACTTTTATTACTAAAACAAAATTCACATAAAAAAATTAAAAATAGAAATCTGCAAAAGCCCCCTTGAATTTGGTGTAAAATGTTATATCTGCAACCCAATCACAAGCTTGAATGTAGGCTGAGTGGCCAATCAAATCTCAGTTCTTTACAAGAATGCCATGCAATATGAAACCCAGAACTATGAGAAATCTAAAATTAAAATATTTCATCACATCTGTGTATAGTGATGACAGTAATACATACAGTGAAGATTATCTACCTTCAACCTGGCAAGCTATCAAAGATTCTATATGGGTAGCACATGCAAGCTAACTAGCTAGCGATCTAGCTATCTGACTAACTGTTGATAATCTGTATGGCCTGATATCTAGCTAGTAATCTGGCTGTCTAGCTATCTATCTAGCCAGCTATTAATCTAGCTAGCTACGTATGCTAGCTAAGTGATGACCCAACTCGCTTGGCTAGTTGAATAATCCCAGTTGTGAGAGATGTTTCGATTTTATTATTATTCTTTTTTTATTCTGTGGGTAATTCTATCAATCAGTCTATCTAACAGTTGCTAACTTGCATATAAGAGGGAGGGAGAGAGCTTGTTTCATAATATCATAAGTAAGCTTACATCTTATACCGTTTTATTTTACCATTACGGAGAGGAATTGAGTGACCAAGGCACCCAACAGAACAGAGAGGGTAGGGTTGTCAATACACCCATCCCCAGGACAGAGAACCTAGCAGTAGGGTTTTGGATATTGTTGTTTTTAAAGCATTTACAGTATTTGAATTGTCCTTGTTATGATGACTGCATTTTAACCAACTGTTGGCTAAACACTTAAAACTCTAGATCTAACTAGTAGATTAAATTAGCTTCTTATATTTAAAACTACCTAGAAAGAATTCAAGTTTACATGTTTTAAAATGTTTGTAGATTAGATTCATGAAAATTGAATATGGATAACAAGTGACATTTAATAAAAACACAATGGTCAACTTGATAATTCTTTCAGACATGTTTGTGAACAAATAACAATTTTTGTCTGTATTTACATAAGAAAATATACATTAATTCATGTTCATTATATATTCTACAGGCCACTTATAATGTGGTTTGGTAATGCTATTTTGGTAAAAGGGGTTATACTATCCCTTTGTTACCAAAATAGCAACGGATTTTACAGTCAGGTTTCGAACCGTGACCGTGATAGGCAGCTCACACTCTTAAAGGACCAGCCAATACGGTTGCATATTGGTTTAGAGACTGTCCCAAGTTTTTGACACTACATTTAAGATTTTGTTTCTGTTTTTTTCCCATTTTCTCCCAATTTATTAGACAATTACACCCTCTCTTTTCATGGCAATCCCCCCCTCGTATTGTGAGTTCGCTGCCGTAGTGCTGAGACCGACAGTGAAAAATGCGATGTACCGCCTCCTCCAAGCTGACACTCACCAAGCCATTGACTGTGACAGGGCCACTCCTATATGCAGCAAACTCATATCAGCTTCCGTACATTTTGTGTGCGTATGTTCAGTTTCTCTGAATCACACTTACGCACATTTCAGAAATGATCTTAGATCAAATATAGGATGGTTTCTACGCAACCTTTTATAAATAAGGCCCCAGGTGTCAAATATGAGTATTCTGAGAACATAAACAAGATAACAGTCCTCCACTATGAGTTGTTTTTTTTATTAGCCCAGTGGTACTAAGGCATCTATTTTGAGTACCTCCTGAATCTCATTCCATGTTCAAGGTGCACAATAACTAAAAGCAAAGAACGAGCCAATCTTGAGACCGCATCTGATAAGTGCTGGATCTCCATGAGAGGAGAGATGTGAGGCCGGAAGGGAGGTTATCTAGATTGTCTATTTTTAAACATAAAGAAACAAGTGTTGAGACCTGGCAGACACAGGTTTCTCCCAGGAAAGATTAAGGTCATCCATAATAAACATTTCTGATGCTGAGTAGGCAGAAAACAGTTTGGTTAAATGATCAATTACAGACTGTAAGCTCCTATCACTGTAACCTGGTTATTTTATCACAAATTTACTGACATAGCCAGACATTCAATTTCAGTTTTGGTACTGATGATGATTTTAATACAGATACACAAAAACATGTTTTAACAAAGATAGCTACATCACCACCTTTCCCTTTTCTGTCTGCTCTAAAAAGGTTATAACCATCATGATTTACATCAGAGTCTGAAACAGATTTCTTTAGCCATGACTCAGAGATGATGAAGATATTGGGATTTGTCTGGAGAATCAGGATGTCAATGTCCATTTTAGGAACATTCGCATGGAGCAGCCCAAGCCCATCTCTTCATTTAAAGGCTGAAGGAGATTCTAAAACAGATGACTTAGTATTAGCATATACAACTGGGGTATATTGAATAGGCACACATAAGTTATCCAAGGATGCACAATTGGGTCTGGGAATAGACCGAGGCATGCAATATGAACAGCATTACATTGTTAAGGACATAAGCAGTAGGCTATCTCTACATCGTGGGCTTAGGCTGTGTGTCAAAGTTGCAAGGATGCAAACAGCATCATCAAGCTGTATGAAGCATACATATTATACAGGTAACTGCCAAAATAAAGGAAACACCAACATAAAGTATCTTATTAAGGCATTGGGCCACCACATGCATTGCAATTCTGGAAGAGACCATGAGATGAAAATGCTTCATCATAGGATGATGGTGATCACTCAGAATGGCTTTGTATTTATTTGCCATTTACCTTGCCCATTAAGGGGTTGAATGGATCTAAACCTTACCAGAAAAGTACACCCCACACCGTAACAGCTGCCAGAACCCTTCATTTATTCAGTTGTTTCCTTTATTTTGGCACTTACCTGTACATTCTAGAGGAGCTTCTGTCTAGTGATCTTCAGATAGGATTGGGGAGGGACAAAACAAGTAAACATCCATATTACATTTACTTTGTGATTTCTAATGTTTAGGCTACATGCAGTATTTGCACAGCACAACTACAGTGTTGACTGTTGACTGTTAAAGGCAAATTCTGCACAGATATTAGGACGTTTTTCTTTACACAGAGAGTTGTCAATGCCTGGAACAGCTTGCCAGGTCAGGTAGTAGAGGCAGAAACGCTTGGGCTATTCAAGTCCAGGCTAGATGTAGTACTAGATACTCTTTAGATTAGGACATGATGAACCGAGATGGGCCGAACGGCCCGTTCTCATCATTATGTATTCTTATGTTCTTGTTCTTATTCTGTTCAGTTTGTTTCCTGTTACACTTCAATATCTGTATTACTGTTCCTACAGCGGTTCTCATGTGGTAGGTTTGCAGGGACAGACATTTTTTGTTACGCAGGTCACAAACTGTGACAGGTCATTTAAAAAGAACATAAAACATTGTATACACCATACAATACATACATATTCGATTGACCTATTCTATTGATCTATTCAGTCCTTGACAAGCAGGTTAATATAAAAAAGGACACAAATGACTTTCTCTAGGGCATCTAAATAAAAAAGGAATTATTAAATTATTAAATCACCCTGTCTCCCATGGTCCCCCCCTCCCCCTAGCACTTCTGTTCCACATATTGGGGCTGAATTCTGACCTTGGCGGGGCAGAGCAATTTGGTGAAGGCCCTTCTGAAGCTGGTGTGGCACAGTGGATACAGCACAGGGTTTATGGAGGAGTTGATCCACAGGAGCCAGAAAGAGATCTCATACAGGTAGTGCTGCACGCACTGGCTGTGACAGGCAGCCCTGATGATCATCAACATGGTGTAGGGTGCCCAGCACAGTCCGAACACGCACACGATCACTGCTAGAGACTTGGCCACCTTCTTGTCACGCGACAGGCGAAATCGGCCGAGGTCGGCAGAGGCAGCTGCATCGGAGCGGCCCTGCTGAGTCCCACAGCGCCCCTCCCCCACCCCCTGGACTAGGCCTTCCAGCTGCAGGGGCGGCAGGTCTAGCAAACCGTTGTCCTGCTGCCTCTTGTTGCCATCCCTTGATGACACCTTGGCATCTGGGAAGCTTTGGACCCGAGCTCTGCCACCACCCCTGCCTGCCGCGGGCCTGACGAAGAACACCTTCTGCTCCCGCCCAGCCCCCTGGCACGGCTGCATCTCCCAGTCCCCTAGCCCTGCCTCTGCCCCACCCAACTGCCCCTCCCTCATCTTATTCCTCCGCCTGATGTTGATGTAGATGCTGAGGTTGAAGTAGGTGACGCTGATGAAGGGGGTGAAAAACTCCACGGTGGAGGCCGTCATTAGGAAGTACCAGTTGAAGTAGAACTCGGCGTGGCACTCCTCGTGAGGGACTACACTCGCGCCCGCAATGTGCTCCCAGCTGATGATGGCCGGACCGTACAGCAGGAAAGCGGCCAGCCACACGCTCGCCATCTTCAACACAGCCTCCCTGGTTATGCCCTTCTGGCACCTGTAACTCACCTGAGGCAGAGCAAGATCAGGCAGGACACAATCACTGATCTCCATTTACATGATGGATCAGAGGCACCGCCCTAACACAGCTTTATGTTAACGGGTGGCACCTAAACTTCAGCTAAAATACGTGCCGTTTGCTTTATTTTTCTAGCTTGTTATTGTGTCAAAATATGCAGATTTTTATACATCAAAAAATGTTTTCAATATAAATGAAACATTAAGACTGACGTATGTGAGGACTGGGTTCTATTACCGCCCTCGTGACGCAGAGAAACCGGTCAAAGCTGATCCAAACGATGTTGAACACAGAGGCGGTGCAGAGCATGTAGTCCACCACGAGCCACAGTTTGCACAGACCTCTTCCGAGTCTCCACTCTCCCGTTAGGACATATGGGATATAGACCGGGATGCAAAACCCTCCTAAAGAGAAACGATTCACAAATAAATGTTATCAGCCACGTTGTTGTCACATCGGAATGCATACATTTAGGGAAGTGAAAATATAATCCCAGAATAATAAACCTATCGGAAGAGTTTGAGGTAGTTTACTGCATCAAACAGGACTCGACACTCAACTTTGAGGACAAACCAAAATCAGATCAGACCGATCAGAATAAATATTAAATATTAAATGCATAGGCTATTAGGCATAATGTAATTTCATATTTGGTCATGTATTATTAATACATCTTAACTCTTTTGGTCATAGCTTGTGTTCAGCAAACGCTATAATTGTGAGAGAAAAAATCATTTATAACGGCTGTATTTGGTTTTGCTGACACCAGTCTACTTTAATAACCCCCCCACTCCCAATCCTGACTGTTCTCACAATCTCGGAATCGCCTGGTATGCCGCTAAACAAAGTCGTGCTTTACCGCAATCGCACGAGTAAAAATAAGATTTCGTCTTTGCATCAGTCGTTGCAGGGGTCTTACACTCGGTCCTGGTCAATTAAAGTTTTTGAAAACGTAGGCTATTTAAGTTCTCCCATATTTTTTCCTTATTTTTTAAAACTTATTTTCACACAATGCAGGTTTGGCTCGTGGCCATTAGTTTCGTATTTTAATTCTTCATTTTCCTTCATTTTAGTTCCAGTGACCAGGTGTCATTTGATTTGATTTGATCTTTATTTGTCTCGAACATAGAAGACATAGAAACAAGTTAAAAATTGTAAATAGTCTAACAAACTATTTACATACAGTCCTAAAAAAGCGTTCGAGAAGGGACAGGAGGAAGTAAAACACTTATCCAGTCCTGCCCCTTCCTTACAATATTTTACATTATATAAAAATAAAATACAGTTTCTTTCTAAACCTAAGTATAACAAATATAACAAAAATATATCAGTACATTAAGTATCACAAATATAACAAAAAATAACAAAAAATCTATTAATATATTAAGTATAACAAATATAACAAAAAACTGTCAGTATATGTCAGTATGTCAGCATATGTCAGTATAGGCTATAATATGTCAAAATACAAAACGCAACCTCTACATTTGCCATAATGTTATGGCACATTACAGAAAGTATCCTATTAGTTGATCTGACTGAGATGCGTCTATGGAACATTCATTCTTCATGGCAAGTATAGCCATTTCTGACAATTCTGTAAAACATCCTTAAATATACATTAAAAGTGACTAATTAAAAACAATTAACAAGTCCTTACAATCAGAGATTGCAATTACGTTTATAAAGAAAATCAGTATAGGCTGGTTTACACAGTGGGTCCCCGGAAGTGCGTTTTAAAACCCCTCGATTAGAGCAGGGGTTCGCCAATAAATTATTACATAGAGCGCTTACCCACAAGAAAGTCAGCTATGGCTAAATTCAAAAAGAAAAAGTTGCCTTGAGTCCGCAAACTTTTCTCCACGACAAACGCCAAAATTACCAGAGCGTTGCCCAGCACCGTGGCACAGACCAGCAGCGTCATGAGCACTAGCAAAAACACTGAGGTGGATGATGAGAACTGTCTGTACTGAGGAACGCGAAGGTTATCCGTATTCAGCTCTGAGACGTTTCCACGCGGAAACAAGGACAAGTTTACCACGAGCAAACCCTCAGGCTCTCCTTCCCGTGGAGCGAGGGTCGATGATCCAAAACTCAGCGTCGCGTCAGGTAATGCGGGTTGCATGGCAGCATCGGTTTCTTCAATGTCACTCTATAAGGTTAACGTTAACAAGCCCCGTTTTGGTCTCGTAGAGATGTCAGTGGTACCAATGGAAGAGCACAACTGAATAAAGCGCAGCATCTTTTATACCACGCGGAATGCCTGCGTGCAGTTGTGCCGAAATTCCACTCTCTGCCAGAATCTTACTCACGTGTACGCGCGCGCACTCTACACACTTTCTGTTATGGAGCTCCGCTAGTTTCCTTTTGCGTTTTCTGACCGAAAGCTTCATTATTTCAGAGGATAGTGGCATTTCTGTGTCATTGCCAAAAAAACTTTACTCTTTTGCGTTTGATTTTGGCAAATTTCGTGGCGGGCTGACATAATGTAAGTAGCCTAGTCTATTTTGCGAAAATCACAGCGTTTAACAAACAATCTTTTTGTCCGTGTCGTCTTGGCACTCGAGTGAATTTATGTGTAGCCTAACTATGAAAGTATAATGTAACGAAACATAACCAAAGGAGAGTAGATAGTAGGTGTAAACAATAATGCATGCCCCAGGCAATCAAACTCAGATATATAAAAATATTATATTACATTAAATTTGTCCTCTTGCTCTGTCGCGCTTGCGCAGAGTGAGACTGAACAGGTGCGCTAATTAAACAGTACGTGAGTGGCAGGTAGACTCCGTTCATCACAATAGCAAGGCCATGTTTTGGCTGACAAAAGATTACTCCCCCTGGGATAGACTACTGGCAGGGAGTGTCGGCACAACGACTGTTAACTCCATGCATGTGCTACAGGGCTTGTTTGGGATACTCCGATTACCATCAATTGCAGTGATATTTTATGGTGCATGTAAACCTCTTAATCTGAATATGACCGTAACCAAGATAAGAACCGTTATTATGTAGCCTATACGGTGCATGTAAACTGACTACGTTTATGGAAGAGTGGCATTCCGTTGTCACTTCCCATCGAAAATAGAAGTGACATCATGCTCTAAAATTAAATTTAGGAACGTTTGTGTTTCATTCACTGATCAACTATAAATTTCACCCACTATGTTTGGCGTTCGACTGACCGGTGTTACACCTGCCCAAAATAATGTTGACCGCAAACGTATGGCGTGTTCTGTCATAACCATGCCCATTGAATTCTGCACACCATTTGTCGCATCGGATGAATAGGCTATCTACCCAACCATATCGATGGGACAGCGTTCGCTAGCAGATGTGTACCGAATGTTGCTGTATTCGAGTATATCGGGCACTTTTTTATACAAGAGTTCGCATAAACAAAGCCAGTAGCTGATATAACGAATGACAGCGGAGCGCGGAATTTGCTCTCTACACGCTGATTTATTAGCCCACATCAAGGTCCAGTTAATATTATTTTCATTGTTCCTTGTTGAGCTTGGTCCCTAATAAGGTGAACCCTTTGCGTTGCACACAGTAGCCTAGCCTATGTTGAGTAGGCCTAGCTACTGTCACAGAAAACCCCCTCGGGCAAACACGTTTAAATTAAATTAAATTAAATAGTGCACATAGTGTCTGGTTGTCGTGCCTTTCAATCCGCTCTTACTAGGATCACAGCGAAGTCCCAAATAATGCAATAAGAACTGGCCCGCTGGGAGATAAATACAATGTGAAATAATCTTCCTGACAACCAGACCGGGCTCGCAATTCTGTTTAATCGACATTGTCAACAGACGCATGTCGCGGATGTCGGTTGGTGTTTTCTGACATTTCAAGCCATACTGGGAAAATGTATTCATTTTGTATGAAAGCTCTAAATATCAAAACGAATTGTGTGTATCCCAAATCGGGTGTATCACATTTTTTGTGCTCAAGAGCTCAACAGCTGTGACAATTGCCACTTGAATAATTTCCTGCCAACCTCCCAAATCTGTTCATAATCTCTTTTTTTTTTGCTGCGGAGGGGGTAATCAATTTCTCAGATTAAGGACCATTTAGGTCAATATTGCCATATGGATACTCCTCTTTATGTCTGGTTGTTTATTTTAGGCCAGTTCTTTCTTTATAAGAGATCAAGGTCTCTGTGCTCTCATGCGAAACTGTGATCATGTCACTTTTGACAGCAGAAAGTGCCAAATGCCATCTGTTGCAGTCAAATTGTTGTGTGAGCTTCAGAACCAGTGTGACTCATCGTATTTATGTTAACCAAGTTAAATTGAGCAAGGAAACGCGATATTCCCGAGAAAATGACAGCGGAAGAATAAAGCAGAATATATTCAGCAATGCCTGTCATATCGTATGCGTTGTCCTGTTTGATAATTTATGATCACTTACAGCAAGTAGCCTACACTGAAGACGCTTTTCTCCAAACACCCCCTGATTTTTTTCGGAGGTTGTTTTTTTCTTTTCTTTTTTCATCTTTCATGGCCACAGGTGTTTCGGGGGAATAGTTTTTTCTCCATTTTGCTCAGATGAAGACTGATTTATTAGCTGGTTCTCAGTTTTTCCAGATAACAAGTTATTATTCAAGAGAGCCTCCTTTCGGTAAAGCTATCTAAAAGTATGAATGGAACATTATATACAAGGAGCTTTCCAGAGAGTAGAGTCCTCCTTTTTAAAAGTAACAAAAATCTTATATGGCAAGAATATCTCAGGCCAATGTTGGCATGCATGGCAAGTGGAATTTCACCTTCAAGCAAACGTTAGCTCAAAGGTGAAATTGGGGATCAGTGGCTGAGCGTTGGGTAACGGTCAGCGGAGGTTGTTGTTGGATGATCGGTGGACCGGTGGACCCACTTTGATTATGTGACCACAGTGACCATTAATCTAGTGGATATAGCTTTTAAACATCCAGACAGACAAAAAGTATGGAGTGGAGTATGTGAACAATGCTACTCGTGTGGCCTGCGCATATGCGCACGCGTACGCATAGTTAAGTGAAGTATATTTAAGCCTTAAGTTGAGTTTGGATAAAAATGACTGCTAAATAACTAAATTATAAATCTAAAATGTACCCATTTATAGAAATTGAGGTTAAACAGATCCCCTCCCCACTGACTGTTAAAAACATGTTAACAATTGCCTCTGGTGTGTTTTTCTATCCCCACTACCGTCCAAAGCCTGAGCCTATTTTGTACCCACAGTATAACTATTCATTGTTTACAGTGGTGGTTGCACTGCAACAGTGGTGGCAGGCTACAAAGGGGACTGAGAGAATTGATGGCCACTGGCATGCCTTTATTACTGACCCACCTAGCTGATTAAGTAATCTACCAGATATAGGAAATATTTAAAGTCTACAACAGTGGTTCTCAACCTCAGTCCTGGAGTGCCCCTGTGTGTGCTGGTTTTCATTCCAACTAATATCTTGATCAATTGTTGTTGAAAACATGCGTTTAAGTTCCATGATTATGTGCTTAAACAGATTTTAACACAATGCATATTTAGCTCATTACCATTTACTTTGTCTTTGAACTCTTCATTTTCTACAAATGGTTTGGTTTCAATGACCAGATGTGCAAACTTTCAGCAGTTAGGGCTTAACTTATTTCAGATGTAAATAATTTGCCACAGTACATTACAGAAAATGAAATTTTTAGTTGTCAGATAACTGATGTGACTGATAACTTTAAATGACTACTCATTCTTTGTAACATGAGTATTTGATTCAGGAGGGGAGCATGGACTATCATTAATATTCTCTGTGGGTCAGTCAGGAGGTTTGTTTTAGTATAGAGACTGCATCATTAATATTGCACGGACAACAACTCTGGCTGTCTGGAGAGTCCATCCATCCATCCATTATCTAGCTTATTCCTGGTCAGGTTTGTGTTTAGGCAGAATACACCCTGGACAGAGACTGCATGGACAGGCAATTTAGACTCTCCAATTAACATGTCTTTGGACTGTGCACGGAGGACACACAGGGAGAACATGCAAACTGGCTGAACCTGGCTATCCACTGCACCATGTCTGTCTTGGAACAATAATGTCTCTGGCTCAATCGGACAGGGGCCTGCGTCTCACACCTCAGTGTGAATTAATGCCAATTTATCTGTTAAACTATGAAACCACAGTAAGAACTAATGTTTGTTGAACATTGTAACATGCTTGTGTAACCCACGGTTAGTTGTGTAATTAAACTTATCTGTCCTCAGTTACGAACATTGGATCTGTTTCCATCAACCCGTTATAAAGGGTTTCAAATTTACAATGAGTTATTTGACGATTTTTATCATTTATATATGAAAATAAATTAGGAGTTCTTTAAAGTGCTTTGTGCAAGGGAGTGGGTGGCTGGCAGGCTCATAGATGAGGGGGGTTTGTCCTAGGAGAGGGAGAAGGAGGGGGCAGAGGGGGAGACTTGAGTTCAATAGGCGAACGGCCTCACACATGAAGGGTAGCCTTTCTCCTGTTTGTCCTCGCTGCAGGGCAGCGTAGATGCCAGCTAGAGGGCAGCCATTCGAAGGCCCTGTGAAGGACATGGGTAGGGTCCTGTAAAATGGTGTGGGCTTTCCGGAGCATTTGCTGGTCATGAAGTGAGGTCAGAGACTAGAGGGGATGGACTATGATTTTAGAGCAGATGTTCACTGTACTCTGGAGGTGCTTCTTGTTTTTGATTGCGAGAGAATGGAACCAGCAGATGAATGAGAAGGTTATTATACTTTCAATTAAGGAGTTGTAAAATGTGGTGAGGATGTTCCTGCTCACCCCAAAGGAGTGGAGCTTCCTCAGGAAGTATTGATGCTGCTGGCACTTCTTGATGATCACCTTGGTGTTAGCCTCAAATCAAAGTTTGTCATCAAAGACAGTGCCCAGGTCTTTGTACTGATGTACAACATCTACTGATTCCCCATGAATTACTCCTGTGCCATTTGCTAGAGAGTTCTGAAACAGCTGCTGGAATACTCCTCCTAGCTGCTCAGCACAATGGTTCAGGGTGCGGCCACTGATATAATCTGAGCCAGGGGCTTTTTTATCCTGTGTCCTTTTCAGGCATCTCACCACTGTGTCAACATCAATGATGATGGGGTCATGAGGGTGACTGATGATGGTATCTGCCATTTGTGAATGGTTCTCTTTCTCAAACCTTGCATAGAAGGAGTTGAGGTCATTGGGGAGGGATTCATAACTACTCCCAGCCACAGAGCCACTCTCATGGAGTTGACTGCTGCCATAGTCTTAATCCCCTGCCAACCTGCAAGGTTAACCCGTTCAAATTTTTGTTCGACCTTGTTCTTGAAGGCTAATTTAGACTTTTTGATGGCCTGCTTCACCTCCTTATTCACTTGTTTTTTCTCTATTTTATTTTTGTTGAGAATAGTTTTGAGGTCTTTCATAACCACTGGTTTATTGTTGGGGAAGATAGTGATTGTTTTAGAGGGGATGATATTGTCTACACAGAAGGAGATGTAGGAGGAGACAGAACTGACATCTAGAGTGTAGGCTGGATTTAAAAATACTTCCCCGGTTGTACACTCAAAACACCCCTTAGTATGTCGATGCCTTGCTCAGTCCACTGTTTTATAGACTTGACCCCTTTCTCTGTTCTCTGTACAACTGGTCTGTATTTTGGTTCAAGGGGAATGGAATTATGGTCAGCAGTTCCAAGGGGAGGGAGGGGCAAAGATTTTAAGGCATCTGGAACTGAACCATAGCATTTGTTAAGGACCTTGTCAAAACGTGTGGCACATGTGATGTATTGCTGGAATTTTTCAATGATTTTTCCATGGAGCAGTGGTTAAAATCTCCCAAAATAAATTTGGGGGAATCAGGTGAAATTAATTCCAGCCTATTTACAGTGCTCATTATGTGTTCAGAGGCAGTGTTCGCGTTGGCTTTAGGATGAATGTAAACGAGAATAAAAAATAGCTCTCTTGGTAGGTGAAAAGGATGGAGTGACACAGCCAGGAGCTCTATGTGACTTCAAACCCACCCACGCCTGCCCCCCGTCCACCGACCCCTCCCTCCCGACTGAGCTAAACAACTTCTATGCTCGGTTTGACAGGAACAACCACGAGATAGCCACCAAGGCTACCCTCCCTGCCAACCACCAGCCCCTCATCCTCTCCCCCACAGAGGTGCGTGCTGCACTGAAGAGAACCAACCCACGTAAGGCCGCGGGCCCTGACGGCATCCCCGGACGTGTACTCAGCGCCTGTGCTGAGCAACTGACCGGGGTCCTGACAGACATATTCAATCTGTCCCTGGCCCAAGCTAAGATCCCTACGTGCTTCAAATCCACCTCCATTGTGCCTGTGCCTAAGCACGCCTCCCCAACGAGCCCTAATGACTACCGCCCCATGGCACTAACATCGACCATCATGAAGTGCTTCGAGAGGCTAGTCCTGGCTCATCTCAAGTCACGCATCCCACCATCACTCGACCCCTACCAGTTTGCCTATCGTCAGAACAGGAGCACGGACGACGCCATCTCTGCAGCGCTACACCCTGCGCTCTACCACCTGGACCAGAGAAACACCTACGTCAGACTCCTGTTAATTGACTTTAGCTCGGCATTTAACACCATCATCCCGTCCAAACTGATCACCAAGCTCAATGACCTTGGCATTGACCCCTCCCTCTGCAATTGGTTACTGGACTTTTTAACCAACAGGCCCCAGCATGTCAGACTGGACAGGCTCATTTCCCCATCGCTCACCCTGAACACTGGCCTTCCGCAGGGCTGCGTGCTGAGCCCCCTCCTCTACTCCCTCTTCACCCACGACTGCAAACCTGTGCACGACTCGAACATCATCGTCAAGTTTGCAGACGACACCACCATGGTCGGGCTCATCAGTAACAACGACGAGACGGCATACAGAGAAGAGGTAGAGCATCTGGTAGAGTGGTGTGCTGAGAACAACTTGGAGCTCAACACCAAGAAGACCAAAGAGACCATCATGGACTTCAGAAGGAACGTTAAAGGCACGCACACCCCCGTCAACATCCACGACCAGGAGGTTGAACGTGTCACCAGCTTTAAGTTCCTGGGAGTCCACATCTCTGAGGATCTCACCTGGACCCCCAACACCTCAGCCCTTGTCAAGAAGGCCCACAAGCACATCTTCTTCCTGAGGAAGCAGGCGAAACTCCGCCTCTCCACTCAGGTGCTGATGAACTTTTACCGCTGTACCATCGAGAGCATCCTCACCACCTGCATCTCGGTCTGGTACGGCAACTCCTCCGCCAAAGACCGGAAATCACTGCAGAGGGTGGTGAAGATTGCCCCTTCCCTCCATAGACTCAGTCTACGAGAAGCGGTGCTCTCGGCGAGCACGGAACATCATCAGAGACGCTTCTCACCCCAACCATGGACTGTTCATCCCCCTACGTGGCACTCGCTCTGGGGCACGCTACCACAGCCTCTCAGGCAGAACCAACAGGACTAAGAACAGCTTCTTCCCCTCAGCTGTCAGACTGCTGAACTCCACACCACCTCACAGGGCACAGTCCACATCCATAGCATAGTCTATCTGTAATATTGTATTATTGTAATCATGTATATAACTCACATATCTCATGTATATCAACTCTGTATACCTTGCATAGTGTATATTAGAGTGTACTTATTATTGCACTTACTCTCCTGCACATACTGTATAGTTGCTCATATCTATCTGCTGTATCTATATCCCACTAGTATGTAGCATACCTTCCCCCACTGCTGTATTTATACCCCATTAGTACATAGTACACCTTCTCCCATTGCTATATTTATATCCCACTAGAACGTAGTATACCTTCTCCCACTGTATTATATGTACATAACTGCTATTTGCACTTCTGGTTAGACCCTCCTTAATTTCATTGTTTGTGTTTGCACTGGCAATGACAATAAAGTGAATCTAATCTAATCTAATCTAATCTATGTCAGGCTTACACAGGCTCTCACGAATTATGGCTGTGGAGCACCAGCGCTTGTTGATATAGAAACAAACTCCGCCTCTGTGTTCTTTACCGGTACTTTGTTTGTCTCTATTGAGTCTTAACGGGGTGCCAAAACCCTCAATGAACATCATTATCATCAATGCATCAATGTGAAGCCATGTTTCCGTGAACGCCAGAGTGGAGGCATTCCTATATTCATGCAGGTAGTTTACATTGGCTTGAAGTTCGTCTACCTTATTTCGTAGACATTGCTGAGGATGACAGAGGGTAGCGGTCTATGTTTATTTACCCGTTTGAGTTCAGTTCTGAGAACAGCTTTCTTACCCCGTTTCCTGGTTTGTCTCCTCCAATGCGTGTCGCCTTGCCCACTACTTGGGCTTTTGGAGAGTAGATCTTCCAGGATATTCCATGCATTGTCGGTCAGGTCAGTTTTCAGGCCCTGCAAGTTCAACAGAAATTCCCTCGAATAGCCAGACTGTTGGCCACCGCCGGATAGATTGTCCTTAGATTCCCAGTCAAAGGTAGCACATAATCCAAGTGATAAACAGCATAAAATCCAAAACAGATTGTGTCCGTCCATGGCTCGAGAACATGTGAGCCAATACAGTGTAAAAGATGTTAAAATAACAGATATAAAGAAACAAGAAACACTTATTTAAAAAAAAAAGTAAAACGCCGTAAAACCAACAAACAAACTAGCACTATGCCAAAACCAGCCGGTCGATAAAAGTCTAATAGCAACAGTGTGTATTCGGTCACATTAAAAGAACAGACTTAAAAAGACACGAAACACTTATTTAAGAAGACCGTAAATGCCATAAAACCAACAACAAACAAGCACTATGCCAAACCAGCCAGTCGCCACACGAGCAGAGCCCGGTGGGTATATATATATATATATATACTACAGTGGGTATATTAAACAAAAAAATGTCCTGGAGTGGCCCAGTCAAAGCACAGACCTCAATCCCATTGAGAATCTGTGGAAAGATTAGAACATTTCTGTTCCAATTGCTCTAGCAATTTTGTAAAGAAGAATGTGCGAATATTGCAGTGTCCATATGTGCAATGCTGGTAGGCACTTACTCAAATAGACTCACAGCTGTAATTGCAGCTAAAGGTGCTTCTACCAAGTATTAAATCAAGGGGGGTGAATACTTATTGAATCAAGTATTGTCTCTTTTTTACATTTACATTTTAAGCATTTAGCAGACGCTCTTATCCAGAAAGACTTACACAGTTTACATTTCTTTACATACAATCCATTTATACAGCTGGATATTTTACTGAAGCAATTCAGGTTAAGTACCTTGCTCAAGGGTACAACAGCAGTGCTCCACCTGGGAATTCAACCTGCAACCTCTGAGTTACAAGCCCAGCTTCCTATTACACATTACACTACAATGCCAGCCCAAAACATAACAATTTTATGTTTAATGAATTAAGAAAAAGCTTTAGAGTTGTTGTTTTTTATTTGACATTATATAGTATTTTGTGTTGATCAGTGGCAAGAAAACCCATAGTGTGAAACCCATATAAGCTCGCTCCCTTCAATTTTTATATCATTTATGTGATGTTTTTTTAAGCAATTTGTGACTAAATTTGTATTATTATTTCCCAGATAAATTACCAGAGAATTTGTCAGCATAATTTCATCATTGTACAATATACACTGCCCGTCCAAAAAAAAAGTCACACACTCTAATATTTCGTTGGACCGCCTTTAGCTTTGATTATGGCATGCATTCGCCGTGGCATCGTTTCGATAAGCTTCTGCAATGTCAGAACATTTATTTCCGTCCAGAGTTGCATGAATTTTTCGCCAAGATCTTCTATTGATGATGGGAGAGTCGGACCGCTGCGCAAAGTCTTCTCCAGCACATCCCAAAGATTCTCAATGGGGTTAAGGTCTGGACTCTGTGGTGGCCAATCCATGTGTGAAAATGATGTCTCATGCTCCCTGAACCACTCTTTCACAATTTGAGCCCGATGAATCGTGGCATTGTCATCTTGGAATATGCCCGTGCCATCAGAGAAGAAAAAATCCATTGATGGAAAAACCTGGTCATTCAGTATATTCAGGTAGTCAGCTGACCTCATTCTTTGGGCACATAACATTGCTGAACCTAGACCTGACCAACTGCAGCAACCCCAGATCATAACACTGCCCCCACAGGCTTGTACGGTAGGCACTAGGCATGATGGGTGCATCACTTCATCCGCCTCTCTTCTTACCCTGATGCGCCCATCACTCTGGAAGAGGGTAAATCTGAACTCATCAGACCACATGACCTTCTTCCATTGCTCCAGAGTCCAATCTTTATGCTCCCTAGCAAATTGAAGCCTTTTTTTCCACTTGTTAGCCTCACTGACAAGTGGTTTTCTTAAGGCTACACAGCTGTTTAGTCCCAATCCCTTGAGTTCCCTTTGCATTGTGCGTGTGGAAATACTCTTACTTTCACTATTAAACATAGCCGTGAGTTCTACTGTTTATTTTTTACGATATGATTTCACCAAACGTTTAAGTGATCGCCAATCACGATCATTCCAAAAAAAATTCAGACCACATTTATTCCTCGAAGATGATGGTTCACCACTATCCTTCCAGGTTTTAATAATGCGTTGGACAGTTCTTAACCCAATTTTAGTAGTTTCAGCAATCTCCTTAGTTGTTTTCTTTGCTTGATGCAGGCCAATAATTTGACCCTTCTGAAACAGATTAACATCTTTTCCACGACCACAGGATATGTCTTCCGACATGGTTGTTTAAGAAATGAGAAGCTACTCACTGCATCAGTTAGGGTTAAATAACTTGTTGCCAGCTAAAACATATTAATCACTGCAGTAATTATCCAAGGCTCTTACCTATTTGCTTAGTTAAATCCAGGTGGTGACTTTTTTTTTGGCCAGGCAGTGTCCTTGACCTGCTTTACCTTCCCCCAACTGCAAGAGTGCAATGAAGTATGACTATTTCTAAATGAGGAAATTCTGACTATTTTGAGCTTTTGAGCAATATGTAAGGAGTATGGAATATGTTCAGTTATTAGTTGGTTGTCATTCTCTCCCTCTTAAACAGCTGTTATTTTGTCCACTGAAAGCAGGGTAGCCTGTCAATCAAATAAGTCTTACTTATATTTAAGTAGGAGAGTTGAAGTTTGTCTGTGTGAAAGAAGGGTGCTATGGAATACAATTTGTCTAAATAAAAGGACAAGTATTGAAAGAAGCAGCTGCAGGCCTAAAAAAAATCATATATATAGCTGACAAACTACTTTTGCTGTTTGAATTTGAACTGCAAGCCAGTGAATCCTGAACCTCAGCATCAGGAGGTGGCGATCATTTGTCCGTGCCACAGCCATGTCTGCTCCTTTCCATGTCTCTCAATTAAACTCATAAACGCAAGAATGAGACAATTTAGACACTATAGCTTACTGAAAAATATGCCAAAGGCACTTGAAAGACCAAATGACAAATGTGATGAAAATCACATTTTTTTCTGAATTTCAATAAAAAAAGAAAATTTAAGAAGAAGACAAAAACTGCCTTATTGGGAAGGGGAACACATTCTTGATATCAGCTTAACATATTTTTTGTGGAAGAAGTTTGAAAACCTTTTGAGTCATCAGGCTGATCATAAAATATATTTGGATTTTGAAATAGCTAACAAAACACCACCTTAGAGAATATATTAAACATACATTATTAGTCAAATCTGTGAATGAAAGGGGTTATCGCTTCATGGGTTCAAAATTGGAGAAATTAGATAGACAGAAGAAATGAGATAGACATCTTGAGGAAAAGTGCATCTAAATCAAACAAAAGCAAACCACCTCAGTTTCATCCGCTATTAATACCAACTCTTATTCAATTTACAATTTATTCACGCTAAAATGTTTGTGACAGTTCCGCATGTTCAGGCTATGCAAGAACCAACAATGCTCCATGCAAATTAAATCTTTGTGAATTCATCTCTCTCTCTCTCTCTCTCTCTCTCTCTCTCTCTCTCTCTCTCTCTCTCTCTCTCTCTCTCTCTCTCTCTCTCTCTCTCTCTCTCTATCTCTATATATATATATATATATATATATATATATATATATATATATATATATATATATAAAATGAACAGTTATTTATATTTATTTATATTTATATTTTATTCTATAAACTACTGACAACATTTCTTCCAAATTCCCCCCCAAAATATTGTCATTTAGAGCATTTATTTGCAGAAAATGACAACTGGTCAAAATAACAAAAAAGATGCAGACCTTTAATAATGCAAAGAAACACAATACTAATGTTTTAACTTAGGAAGAGTTCAGAAATCAGTATTTGGTGGAATAAACCTGGGCCCGTATTCACAAAGCATTTTAAGGGTAAAAGTTGGTCATAACTCTGCAATTTAGGAGCAAGTCCGAAAAATAATGGGCATGTCACTCATAAATTTAGGAGTCCTAAATTTTTGGGATAAGAGTATTTCACAAAGGGTTTGAGAGCTAAAAACAGCTCCTAAGTCCAGGAGAAGTTAGAAGCAGGCAAGAGGACTTCTAAGTCGCTAAAGACCTACTCACGGCGATCCGAAAATGAGGGATTTTGTAGGATTATAGTCAGGTGTATGATTAACCAATTATACCAAACAGGTGCTAATGATCATCAATTTCATATGTAGGTTGAAACACAGTCATTAACTGAAGCAGAAACAGCTGTGTAGGAGGCTTAAAACTGGGTGAGGAACAGCCAAACTCTGCTACTAAGGTGAGGTTGTGGAAGACAGTTTCATGTCACAGGTCATACACCATGGCAAGACTGAGCACAGCAACAGGACACAAGGTAATTATACTGCATCAGCAAGGTCTCTCCCAGGCAAAGATTTCAAAGCAGACTGGGGTTTCAAGATGTGCTGTTCAAGCTCTTTTGAAGAAGCACAAAGAAACGGACAACGTTGAGGACCGTAGACATAGTGGTCGGCCAAGGAAACTTAATGCAGCAGATGAAAGACACATCATGCTTACTTCCTTTCGAAATCGGAAGATGTCCAGCAGTGCCATCAGCTCAGAACTGGCAGAAACCAGTGGGACCCAGGTACACCCATCTACTGTCTGGAGAAGTCTGGCCAGAAGTGGTCTTCATGGAAGTCAAAATGTAAAAAATGTTGCTGTAGCAGAAGGCAGTTTGTTCACCAAAGGGCTGGAGAGCGGTACAATAATGAGTGTCTGCAGGCAACAGTGAAGCATGGTGGAGGTTCCTTGCAAGTTTGGGGCTGCATTTCTGCAAATGGAGTTGGGGATTTGGTCAGGATTAATGGTGTCCTCAATGCTGAGAAATACAGGCAGATACTTATCCATCATGCAATACCATCAGGAAGGCATCTGATTGGCCCCAAATGTATTCTGCAGCAGGACAACGACCCCAAACATACAGCCAATGTCATTAAGAACTATCTTCAGCGTAAAGAAGAACAAGGAGTCCTGGAAGTGATGGTTTGGCCTCCACAGAGCCCTGATCTCAACATCGAGTCTGTCTGGTATTACATGAAGAGACAGAAAGATTTGAGGCAGCCTGCATCCACAGAAGATCTGTGGTTAGTTCTCCAAGATGTTTGGAACAACCTTCCTTCCATCCTTCCTACCTGAGTTCTGTCAAAAACTGTGTGCAAGTGTACCTAGAAGAATTGATGCTGTTTTGAAGGCAAAGGGTGGATCACACCAAATATTGATTTGATTTAGATTTATCTTCTGTTCATTCACTTTGCATTTTGTTAATTGATCAAAATAAACTATTAACACTTCTATTTTTGAAAGCATTCTTACTTTACAGCATTTTTTCACACCTGCCTAAAACTTTTGCACAGTAATATATATATATATATATATATACATACCGTGGTTATAAAAAGTATTCATCCCCTTTAGCATTTTTAACATTTTAGTTTCTTACTTCATGGAATCTAAATTGATTTAATTGGGATTTGCTGCCACTTCAATTTTTCTCTTCCCACTGTATATATGAGCCCTTTGCTCCTGCTTGCTTACAATGGATTAAAATCAGTCCTTGTGATTATAAAAATAACAAAGAAGTAAAGATCCTGCGGAAGAATAGTCTCATGCAAACAAATAATATTACAAGCAGACATTTTTATTTTTTATTTCTAAATAAATAAAGGCTGTACTGTCTGAAGGCATTATTTCCACCAAAGCAGAAGCCCTGGTCAAAATACATGCATGTGATATGAGACATCAGGGTCAATAAGAGGGGAGGGCAGTGTGTGAAGACCATTTCATCTTAGGAGAGAAAGTCCACTAGACGGCAATGTTTACAATGTAATTTAAGGGACATAAATTTGTCCAGATTGTGACATAGCATATTTATGAGCATTGGTCCAGTTCTTTGCAGGCACATGCGCATAATTCAATATGCAGCTACATACATTTAATGAATAGGCCTTGTCACAATGTCTCCTTGAATCATTAGTATGGCACATGACATGCTTCCCCATTGTAAAATCAGTGTCTTTTGCATCTCCCTTTTAAGTGCATCTTAGAAATATCAATAGCTGTATCTACCTAATCCAGCCAATAATCTTTACTGAAATGACTAAGCATGCAAGCAAAGGAAAAAGAGAAGATGGGTTGATGTGGATTAGTGTTTGACTTTGTTTAATCTGGGAGAAGTTATTGGTTTAAATCTCAGGTATAAGACTCTTCATTCCCATGTACCACAGCAAAGCTTGAGAGGGTTATGTTTGATTATCAAGGGATGATAATAGGTTTCAATAGCCCATATTAACACTGTAAAAAATGCCACGAACAGACACCTGTATAAGAACATAAGAGACATAACATTTTTACACAGAGAGTTGTCAATGCCTGGAACAGCTTGTCAGGTCAGGTAGTTGAGGCAGAAACACTTGGGGTATTCAAGTCCAGGCTAGATGTAGTACTGGATACTCTTTAGATTAGGACATGACAAGCTTAGATGGGCTGAACAGCCCATTCTCATCATTATGTATTCTTGTTATTCTTATTTTATTAATACATAATGAAAAGGACAGGCTGTTCAGCCCATCTAGTCTTGTCATTTACCTACAGCCTAGAAATGATCCAACACTGCATCAAGCCTGGATTTGAATATTCCAGTCGTCATGACCCAGCAAGCTGTTCCTCGCATTGAAAATTCCTTTTGTAAGAAATACCTCCAATTAGTAATTTACCTTTAACTAATTTCCACCTGTGCCCTATTGTTATACTAACTGAAAAATCTCTGATAGGTCAATTTGTAAATTACTTTTATGAATTTGAAAACCTCAATCAAATCCCCCCTTAGTCTCCTTTCGTTGCGAGTTTTACCTTTCATATCAGGAACCAATTTATGTTCTTTGTACTCTTTGTACATCTTTCTTATAGGGTGGTGTCCAGAGCTGCACACAATACTCTAAATTAGGTCTGACAAAGCATTATATAACATCAGTCTAACTTCCGTTTGATTTATACTCAATACTTTCTACTATATATCACCTCAGCCTGCTGGCCTTTTCTTTACTGCTACAGCACAATGCTTAGATCCTGATAGACCTTGATCAACTACTATTCCTTTTTCAAATGAAACACATTCTAACTTTGCTAGATAATATAGAGATAAAATACTCCTGTTTTAAATGTTTAAATGTTTATTTCATATGATCTTAACTTTGCAATTCCCTATATTGAATGTCATCTGCCAGGTTTCTGCCCACTTCTGGATTTTGTTTAAATTCATTCATTCATTCATTCATTCATTCATTCATTCATCCATTCATTCATTCATTCATTCAAGCTTTATTTATACTTGAAATTACACTGAGTAGTTTACACTCATTTGCAGCGTCGTCGGGTAAATTACATAATATTAATTAACATCAAGAATCAATATCAATAAAAAAGAAACAACAAAAAAAAGATAAAATCAATTAATAATTCAAACAATAAAAAAAAAAGTTTCAGAAAATTTTAACATTTAAAACAAATTAAAACAATTACAAATTGTGGTGACCTGCTTGGTCACCAATGTTCTAAACCGACCCATGGACACTAGAGTACCTAGTTTCAATGTACCCTGCAGGGCATTCCACGAGTCAGGGGCACCAAAAGCTAAAGGCAGACCTACGTTCAGAACAAGCTCTAGGCACTTCAAGTGTAAGCCAATCATTGGATCGTGTACCATAGGGTCCAGAGGTCCATTCCAATAATGAAGTGATATAATTGGGACAATCCCTAATTATGGCTTTATACAGAAACAGATGCCAGTGCAATTCTCGTCTCTACCAGAGAGGACCACCCAACCCTATTATACAGAATACAATGGTGCTTATTAACCGTGTCATCCGCATAAAGATGAACTTGACAGCCGTTCAGAGATGAGACAATATTATTAATATAAATGATAAATAAAACAGGACCCAGGATTGATCCCTGCGGGACACCTTTTGTAATGGGTAGAAACTCTGACTGGGCATTTCCCATTTTCACACATTGAAGTCTCTCAGATAAGTAGCTTTGAAACCAGCTGCAAGCATTTGTATCAAAGCCAACACTGCGTAATCTTTGTAAAAGAAGAGAATGGTCAACTGTGTCAAACACCTTCGACAGATCTACAAACAGGGCAGCACAATGTTTTCTTTTGTCAAGGGCGGATACTAAAGTAGTGGTTGAGATCGTACTATGTTTTTCTCTAAAACCAGATTGGTATGGGCTTAATACAGAATGTTTTGAGAGAAATGCTTTGAGTTGATTATTTACCAATGATTCCAGGATATTTGCAAGGCAAGATAGCTTGGAGATCGATCGATAATTATTTAGGTCACTTCTATCTTCACCTTTATGCAAGGGGTTTACATGGGCCATTTTCCAGGCATAAGGGATTATACCTGTTAACAAAGAAATATTAAATATATGTGTTATTTGCTCTGTAATTAATGGAGCAGCTAGTCTGAGGAAAAAGGGATCTAGTTTATCCTCTCCAGTTGATTTCCTGGTATCAATGGACTGTAGTGCTTCGAGCACAACACTAGTAGAAAAGGGCTGGAAATGAAATTGGGCATCATGCCTCACAGGCTGCACATGGTCATGTCCACCAGGAGGGGGCCCCGCATAATTGTTTTTGAATAAATGACCAGCACTAGCAAAGTGCTTATTAAAGGCCTGGTGTATCTCATTCTGATAAATTATTAACCCTTTAATGGTCTGCTCAACTGTTTGGTAGCTTTTGCCATCGCCTTTTTCTAGGTGAGACTCTTAAAGGGTTAAGCCATCATTAACTTTAACATGTGTGGGTAAGGAAATAGCAGCCTTGCTTTTATTTGAATTTACTTCTCTCCAGAACTTTGATGGATCTGAGTAAGAGCTGGTGACCAGGTCTAAATAACAATCCGTTCTGGCATTCTTTACCGCAGATGTACATTTATTTCTGATTTGTCTAAATGAGGTCCAATGGGATGGATCCTCAGAGTGTCTGGCAAGTGACCAGGCTCTGTTCCTTTCTTTAAATAGGATTGATAATTCTGGTGTAAACCAAGTTGATAATCTATCTTTTATTCTAAGCTTCTTCCATGGTGCATGTTTATCAATAATTTCATAATAAATTCAAAACATTTTGGGACTGTGATAGCATTTACAACAATAACAGAAAAACAAGTTTTATGTAAATAGCCACTCCACCCCCCCTTCCAATTCTATCCATTCTATAGACATTGTAATGGTCCAAAGCTATGGAGGAGTCACTATCAGCTTTCTTCAGCCAAGACTCAGTTAACACTAAGATGTCTGGATCTGCCTGAGAGACCAGAATTTTCAAATGATCAAATTTTTGAGTTTGAAGTACACTTCTAATATTCAAATGGATCAAACCCAGACCCTTCCTTTCTTTAAAGGTAAATGGATTATTTAGGCTAACTGGGGTAGATTCTAGCTCAGGTGGCAGATGAATAGAAGGAATAGGAGGTTTTGGAGTGATACCTACGAGATTATTTGTTATGATCCCGTTTGGCCTAGATTTATGACAAGGTAGGCGTACTGAACATGGGCTGATGACAGCAATATTATATGGGGTATGACATGAACTAGAAGGAGACCATTCATAATCAAACAATGGCCCAAGCCTGGGCTGGGGGGAGGATTGGATGGGTTCTAAAGTCTGGTGGACTGGGAGGCTTGGACTTAAATAACATCAGTTTGAGGGCACAAAGGTGGCTGGCTCCCACGTGAGAGATTCCAGTGCATACATATGTTAGATGAAAGTATCTTAGCTCCATCCATGTTCAAATGAATCCCATCCCTATTGAACAGTTCATGTCTGTCACAGAATAATAAGAAATTGTCAATGTAGGGAATGTTCCAATATAAACAATAACCCTTCAGCCAGAGGTGTAGTTGGCGGAGGCGGCTATATTTCATATCCCCTCGATTAATACAGGGCAGCGGACCTGAGATAATGAAGTTCTTGCCAGACTCTACTGGCAAGAGCTCTACTAGAGTGTCAAAGAAATAGCTGTAATCACTCTTTAGCAGTTCAGATTTTCCAGCTTTAGCGTCGTTTGCTCCAACATGTACCACAAGAGACTCAACGTGAGGGAGTTCTGGCAGCAAGCGTGGTAGCATATCATCTATGTCCACCACTTTAGTACCCGGGTGGCACCTGGTCTCACAGTTTTTCACAGACACATGGCGCACAATAGAGTCACCAATAATAAGGGTATCACATACAGGAGCAGCAGCAACAACAGGGGAAACAACAGTAGAGTGGGCTGCACCAACCTCCACAGGCTGCCCCTCATCAGCTCCAACCACAGCCGCGCCCTCCCCAATGGGTGGACCAGCAGTAGTGCCGGTGCCATCAACATCCCCCGTGGGAGCAGGGGTAGTGACGACATCAGCAGCCCTCACGCCAGCGGAGACAGTGGCAGAGGCGTAGCAAAGATGATAAATGACACTGCTGGTGACCTCAAAAGTTTCACATCACTCTTGACTACAGTCTCATTCAAAAGATTGTGCTATAATATAAATGATGACACATATGGAAATTGATGTAATACACTGCCCCCTGACCGCACATAGCAGCGTGTCATTTTTTACAACCCCACTGTGAATGTGGGGCAGATACGAGTGTCTGGAAGATGAATGTAATGTGCCCATCACTGTCTTTTTCACTCCAGCTCCAGCCTAGTGAATTCTCTGAACATTTGGTCAAGGCACTCGTCTCCCTGGATCTAGTCCAGGGGTCGGCAACCTGCGGCTCCGGAGCCGCATGCGGCTCTTTCAGCCTCATGTTGCGGCTCTTTCAGCCTTATGTTGCGGCTCCGCGTGGCTTGGGAAAATAAATAATAAGTATCCAATTGAATCGGGCGCAAAATTGGGCGCAAACTTTTTTTGGCTACCACTGCAAATTTCTTTAATGGGCTGAATATGGACAGATGCATTCCATTTACGTTTTGTTAGGAGGTGGACTGAGTGAACCAAGCACAGAGAACGAGACGGAAGCCAAGATGGTTTGGTAAACAATGATAGATTTTTACTGGACGATGAGAACAAAAACAACAACAAAACAAGTACAAAAGTGACACAGAGAAAATAACTGGGAGACGAGGCTCCAAAAAGCTAACTAATGAAACGAACTACACAAGAACAAACTAGAAAATGTAGCACAAAGGAAACGAACAAAACTATGAACGAGGAGACTCGGGAAATACGCAAGCGTAACACAGTGAAGACTAGGTGAGAACAATCTCAAGACTGAGCAAAGAGACAAAGGAAACACACAACTTAAGTAGGGGGGAACTAAACCAGACACAGGTGACATTACTGAAACTAATAACAAAAAACAATCAGGGACAACAAGGCACAGATGGGAACACTAAAACAATGAATCAATAAACAATTAACAAATCACAGGACAATTAACTCAATACACAAGACTAAAACAGAGCAAAGCAACTGAAAAGGTAACAAATAACAACATCTATTGGTGAACCCGAGAAGATCCTGTGCGGACCCTCACACGTTTGCATTACGTATGCTGCTCCTAACGCAAAAATCTGACCACTCCAAACTCATTATAGTTTATATATAGTTTAGTCAAATAGTTTGGTTTTTTAGCAAAATGAAAGGTTGCAACCGGTGGGTTCTTTCTGCAATTTGTGTAGTCTTGAAATATACAAATATATATGTTTTAAAATCAAATATTTATTTTTAGTTTTAGACAAAGTAAAGTATAACTGCATTGCATTTCATAGGGTGTGCATCTCATTATTCCCCTTTGTAATACTTCTATACAAAGTGATTTTAGGTGTGAATAGGAAAAGGACAAAAACAAGGATTCTTAATGTAGCATGCTATTGCGGCAAATGCTAGATAAAATCATATAACCCTATAATTATACATGCTTGAACATCACAGCATTATATAATTTATAATTGAAGCACATGGGAAAGAGGAACAGCTCATCAAATCAGCTTGCAATTAGGCTGCACTTGACCTGAATTACCTCAATGTCCTGCTGTATACATGGCCATTATATACAACTGTACACCACAGGATTCGCCCTGGATAAAGGTAACAAATAATAAATAATAATAATAATAATAATATTGATGATGAGGATGATGAGGATGAAGATTAAGTATAGCCTAATGCTCTCATATTGTCTTGTTCTTTCCCCTGTGGAAGAGAAGTGTGGCTTCATTATAAGCAGGGGTAGGCTATCTCGTTGTGTGCATAACTGAGCAGCAAGGGAGTGTGAGAGGAGAGAGCAAGTCACAGCATGGTGTAGGCAACGAGACACCCTAGCTGCCGCTGCCTACGTGTGACATGTGTTCCTCGCAGTGAGAGGGCCCTATGCTGAACCGCAGAAGTTAACTTAAGTTCACTTAACCCTCTACTGCATGAATTATTAAAAAATAATGGGAAACATGTTTGTGTTTTTTCTCACTTAAAATTACTTAATTAAGAGAAAAAAATATTTTGTTTGGTGCAGTGGATAGCACTGTCGCCTCACAGCAAGAAGGTCTCGGGTTCGAATCCAGGCCAGGGGCCTTTCTGTGTGGAGTTTGCATGTTCTCCCCGTGTCCGCGTGGGTTTCCTCCGGGTACTCCGGTTTCTTCCCACAGTCCAAAGACATGCACGTTAGGCTAATGGGAGAGTCTAAATTGCCCGTAGGTATGAGTGTGTGAGTGAATGGTCTATGTAGTGCCCTGCGATGGATTGGCGACCTGTCCAGGGTGTATTCCTGCCTATTGCCCCAATGCATGCTGGGATAGGCTCCAGCCCCCCCGCGACCCTAACTAGGAATAAGCGGCTGAAGATGAGATGAGATGAGATATTTTGTTTTCGGTGGGGAAATATCAAGTTAATTTCATTATTTTAGTGAGATTTATCCACATTCAAACTGATGATCGAACATAAAGAAAAACAAAAATTTTAAATAAAAAACAAGCTTCATATAAAGCTAACTCATATGCCTTTCTTTGTCAGATTGAATATAAACACAATCAATCTTAAAAATGAAAACATGGACACAGGACAAGTGTACATTTTAATGAAATGGTCAAATTGCTGCTCCAATCCACTGCCCTTCCGGTGTCTCCTGAGAATTTGCGTGTTGCACCTCAGGACTTATGAAATTACAGGAAGCAGTTCCTCTTCATAATGATGCAAAGGTAGAGTCCATACTTTGTACACATCATCCTTACAATGCCCTTACAGCCAGGGTATTTGCATCTCCCCTTGACTGCCATCATCATGGGCCAGTGGTTGATGCTGTCTTGTCACACTGGTTCTGGGGGCATAGGGCTCACAGGTCCCCATCGTCGTTTCTCTGCCACAGCTGACCTGACAGACTGTGACGGTCTTACCTTTCTCTTGCTGCTGGTGGACTTGTTTTCCATGGTCAGGCAGCATGCAATGTTGATTTTAAAGTCCAGTAGACTGAGCTGTACCTGTGAGAGTTTGGAATTGATTTTTTTTAAATGATTGTGTATTGTGGATTGTGTATTATGTATTGACACTTGTATTGACACTTTAAATTAATTAATCTATTGTTAGATATATTATTTGATTCGTTTTGTATTATAGTATTATTATTTTTACCCTGTCTGTGATCCCCATGTGCCTACAGTCTCTCCGGTACAAAAGCCACCCCTCCACCACTGTGAAATGTGGAATGTGGAATATAATACGATGGTACCATTTCTTGGACCGGATCTTGGTGCGGTAGAGTGCGATTAGTGAATCCAGGAGATCCAGTCCTCCCATGCTTTTATTTTACACCGTGACAATGTTGGGGCATGGCACCTGAACAACCTCTTTGTGCTTTTTGTCCCACCTGAACTTGGGTGATGGGCTTGGCTCCAGTGAAGGTGCTCAGTATGTCAGGAATGTTGTGGGTTTGGAACCAATTGCAGGCGAGGGAGAGACCCAGGATGCAGAGAGGCGTTTTAAGGTTCTTTATTATCCTTAAATGCAGATATGAGAAACAGTATCTGAACAGACACGGAACAACACAAACAAATAAACCAAAACAACAAACGAGCAGGAGAAAACAAAACAAGAGAAACAGTAAAACTCAAAACGGATTCCGGGGTATGGAATAAACTAAACACTTGGAACTTCGAAACAAACGAGGACAAACTTTTCAGAGCGGTGAGAACACAAACACTAGAGGAAAGACAAAGCTAATGGCAGTGAATGTTCAAGCAAAGTGCTAGGGAAGCTAGAAGGTTAAATACCCTTCAGGGCTAACAGCTGCCAGTCATTGTCTTGATTGGGATTGTACATTCCTGGCATGCCTTTCACGCCTGATGATTGGGGCTTGGGGAAATGCCCGTTTGCTGGTCGAGTCGTGACACAGTAATGTCACTGGCCGGTTGTCAAACCATTTCACTGCCTTGAGGGTCACACCTTGATGTGTGGTCTTCAAAACTGCTGCCATCCTCTGAGATGTCAGACTCTCTCTCACTGCTGTCATCAAGGGTGCGGTCAATGCCATTTTCATCCTCACTGGACACAAACTCATCCTCACTGTCGTCTACTGGAAGAACCAACTCTGCCTTTTTCTTTTTACCCTTTCCATAGAGAAAACTTGTATTCATGGCCTAAATGAACAAAAAAACATAACACATGATTTTTATTGGTCATGGAGTCATAGAGAGGGTAAAAAACATTGATTGTGATTATATTATTGATAATAATATTACTTTTGGGTATCAATAACAATGGAAACACTGTCTCAGCCCACTCTAGAATATGGAGACCCCTATAAGCAAAGTAGACTTTGCCATTCCTTTATTCTTTTATGGCTACAACATGAGAATCTCATAACTGAGCAGAAAGGGAGTGTGAGAGGAGAGAGCAAGTTACAGCAGGCTGTAGGCGACGAGACACCTTAGCTGCCGCTGCCTACGTGTGACATGTGTTCCTCGCAGTGAGAGGGCCCTATGCTGAACCGCAGAAGTTAATTTAAGTTGACTTTCCTGTCAAGACAGAGTAGCTTCTGTATCCAGACATTTTGGAAAAGGCAATATGAAACTGGACTTATGGTCTATGGAAGAGACAAAAAGAATGCTCAAGGGGGTAACAAAGTGCCATAACTCACACTAGCCTTTCTAACACTTGGGTTTGTGTGTGCTCCTCAAACATTAGGCTCACATGATACACTATCCTTCTGAAAAGAAGAAGTTTAATTCATTCCCCAAAACCCATTCCCAATCTGAAGATTCAGGGGAGGTGGTATGGCTTCACTGTGTGAGCCCCCTCTGCCTCACCTGGCCATCCCACTTACACTCTGACCACACCACACCATCCATTGAGCTGCCCTTATTCTTCCCTCCAATTACCTCTCTCCAGCTCCCAGTGTGAACCGACACATCACTGGACACACCTGGTACTCTCACCTGAGATGCTAGCGCTCTTCTTCAGGGTGTGTGCGTCCGCATCATCTGACCGCAGTCGTTTCGACACCCCAATGACAGCCTTAAACTGTTACCGCGTCTCTCCTGGGTTTGCTCATGCACTGCCCGCATCACCTGATCTGATCAAGACTGGTCTAACACGATGCAGTTTGCAACAGTTTCTTATACCACCAGAGCGAATCCCATACTACACAAGGTGTACTGTACATCTGCTTCAAGTGTAAAACAGGGCAGCTGAAAAAGAGACAAGAGACAATCGATGTCCTCACTTTCCTGATCCCCTGATGTCCTCTGTCTTTACAAATACATTTCAAGTCCATTTGAATGGAGGGACTTTGTAAAAGTCTCGGTCTTGCCTCGATAAAATAATTCTTCTCATTCTTACCTCTGGAGAAAGCTCAGTATTTTTCCCCCCAGTGTGAACCAGTTTTCTCCTTATTGTTAATGGTAGTATATTTCACTCATCTTAAAAAATGTAAGCTGCTGCATGGAGATAAACACAGTAATTCAGGACCAGAACTTTGAATTACAGCTCCATTTTGGTCCCCCCCAACGGTAGGAAATGAGAGAAAATTGCACTTCAACATCACTAATATCTCAACAATTTATTTTTTCTAGCACACAGAAGAGGCTCTCATTCCTTTTCAGTGTAGCCATTTGTAGTGTTCCATTTTGGACAGAACATGATTCACCTCATGCCAACCAAGCAGTGGATTGTTTTTCCAGGAAGTCCCAGTTCAATACAGGGTTATTTTAAAAATGGACTCACTGGTATTCTCTTAATTGCTCTGTAAATGTGAAATTAAAAGGTTTCTCACAAAGAGTATTTCATTTACACCCCTGATTGTCATAGTAGAAAATAAAACCCAGGGGATATGGTTAGTTGGATTTGTCAACCAAAATAACATATCACTGGCAGTACTGATTTTAAATATTTAATGCCCATTGCTAGAAACCATATATATGCAGACATGATAATGACATTTGTAATCTACTAGACATTTTTTATGGCTGGCCATTATTTTAAGACAACTGGAATGGATGCCTCTTTGCTGCTTTCTGCTGGAAGACTAAATAAGTATGTGATGTCATTTCTGTTGTGGCACATGAATACAATATTATGGTTATGACTATAAAAGGGTTATTAACATTATCCCAGGGATCACCTATTTCTCAGATTCTTCAAAAATTGTTTCCAAGTCTGAATCTGCAGTGTCACCATACCTCCCTCTAGTGACAGAATAATAAATAATAACTATGCATATTTTAATAATACATCTACTTGTTTCCACACATGTACAGGTAGTGGCCAAAAAGGTGGAAATACAAATATCATACAGATATGATATAGCCTGCTCAGTAGAGTTCTCGACAGACCATTCTTGATGAAACTGCCTGCTCATGCCCTAGATGCAGTCAATTGATGTAAGCTTGAAGCTTGCCTGCTTAACCTTGCACCTCAAACTAATGCATGGACATCACAATCCAGGAGTATACGCTTCCAACCACAGTTTCCCTTTTTTTGATGATGTCTTTCCCTCAGAGTTCCATGCCGACATCATCTTAGACACTGTTCCTTGTGAAACATCAGCGAGTTGAGCTGTCTTCATCACTGAAGCTCCTGCCAAACATTACCCAACAATCACTCCTTTTTCAAAGTCACTGAGGTCTCATCTTCTAGCCATGCTAGCAATAATTTGAGGCAACCAGACCTGCCCAAACATTGTTTTACATGGCCCTGAGCATACTGGCATGTTAATTGCTTTATTAACTCTGGAACAACCCCTGTGTGGAAGCACCTGCTTTCAATATATTTTGTCCCTCATTTATCCACCTTTTGGCCACTACCTGTACAATACATTTCATTCATACATTGTATAAAAATAGTATGTGGAACATGTTTTGGCCCATATGCACCATTTAAAAAATAATCTGTTACCCAAGAAGTCGTTGATGAACCCTGGCCTATAATGTTACCCAAATGTATTATTCTGTCTGGATAGCTGAAAATGTTATGGACAGATTTGAACAAAATGTGGTCATCCATAGGTCTACATTTAATTTTCTTCAGAATGATACTTATGAAGGCTATTAAAACATATTCTGATTGGGCATCCAATGGGATTCCAGAATATAGAAAGCTCTTGAAACTCCTTTGACATCCTCCTTCATCTTTAGTGCATGGGTAAGGTGGATAGCACCCCAAATGGGCCTCTCCCTCATGAATCCAGGTTCATGATGTTCCAGGAGGTCCCAGAGCATGAAGGAAACAGCAACAACTAAATATATTCAATTTTCACTTATTTTTAGTATGGCCATTTTACCTTTATGTTAGGTGTGCCAGTACTAAGCTAGGCAGTACTTCATTAGAATAGAATATAGAATTGTAATGCTTTTAAATGATCAATCAATCATTTTTTTATTTTGTTTAGTTCCATTTACAAACAGGTTGTCATTCGTTTCACAATGGACATTTACCAGAGGGAATAACAAAGTAGATAAACTATGAGCACAATGAGCAAATGTTGGGAAATTATTCCCTGACTCTTTAACAGGCAATCAAGCTGAACTCCCAGGAAATGGTGGGATTTAGAGAAAAGTACCACATTTAGACACAAATCAATAATCATGCCTATTTAGAGGCTGGCAGCTTGAGAAGGTGAATCATGTCCCACAGCTACTGACCAAATTTTGTCATCTTTCTGAACAATAGGGTGTATCAGGTCCCATAATGACCTACTGACAATTTTTTTTTTAAACACAGAGTGACACTGTATAATCATGACAAGTTACATCCAATTTGAACACGTCACCATTGAATGTGATTTGCTTTGCAATTTTAATCGTTCTCTACTGAATAATTCCCAAATAGCTACTTTTCACAATTTGCCTGAAGATTAGATTGAAAAGCTTGCAACAACTGTAACTGTAACTGTAACATTTTTTTTTGTGAATGAATTAACATTTAAACCTTTTTTTGTGAATGAATTAACAAACCTACAGCTGGATAGATAGCATTGTAGCTACCTCTCTATCCACTAGCTAGTTAGCTGGGCTCTGGGGGAACAGTAACTGCAGAGGTAGTGCAGAGGTACATTAACTGCACTAAAAGGTAACACCCTGATCCATATTGTGCTTCATGGGTATAGTTTGGCATTACATCTGCACACTTTAGTTTTCCACTGCCACTTATTAGACAGAGTACAAACTTGTGCATGGGCCATAGCACATCATGGACATAGTATAGCTAGCTAGCATTTGTCTTCTGGTGTAAGCAGCAGAAAAAAAGTAACTTGTAGCTACGTATGTTGGTCTACTGTACTTCAAACAACATGTAGGCTACTCACCACTGGGCACAGATAGGTTGCTTAGCATTCAAACCTTCTCTCAAAAATATGTTTAGACCTTTAACTTCTCACTTAAAATGTAGTTTTTGGGATTGAACTTCTGGAAGGAGGATGCATTATGCAATATTTCCACATACTAACAACCTGTAATGTTGTAATGTAATGTAACCTGTAATGTTGGATTAAAATGGAAAGAGGACAAGTTGTTTTGAGTAAAGGGAGGGACTGAAGTTTAAATGGAACACTTTAGCCTCAATCAATTCAAGAGCAACATAACCGGGTCAACTAGCACCATAGTTACGTTTTTTTCATGCAATAATCACATTTTGTCCTGGCCAGTGTTATATTTGTGGTTTTCCAAACTACTAGAGAGTATTAGCACAGCTAATTCTAGCTTGTTGTCTGTCTTTGTTCAGTTTTTTTATTTAGAACGTTGGATGTGGGTGCCAAAGTTTGATAGTATTGTCAAAATGCAAACTTTTGGTAGCTCACCAAGGCCGCGTGCATATTAAAAAGTAATTTGGTTTGGTTTGGTACTGTAATGGAAAACCACTATAGAACTAACCATGCCACATTATAGCCTACATCAAAATTAATGCAATAGCTTTGTTATCCTGCTTTGTTATGCTCCTTATAGAGAATTGCTTAGGCTTGGGTTCCATGTGACAAAATACTTGATATGATCACATACAGTACCTTAACTTTAAACCAAACTAAAAAAGATTGAAAACATACTATTCCAGAAGACAATTGGGCCACAAAAAAATGTTAAATTCAAGGTTAAAAGGTTATTTCAAGATATGAAAACAATTTAGTTTTCCTACAATAGCAACATAGTACTAGCAATCCCTTGGATGAAATTTGATTAAATATATTTGTTTTGTTGTTAACAGACAGCTGTAATGTCTATAAAATGTTTCCATCAGCATATAACAACATTTCACTAAAGAAATGCAGTATGCCAAAGAATTAGAATCTTTACCCAAATCTCTACTGAAAAATGTTGTGTACGGACCTTTTAGGAATGTAGTAATCTTGTTAGAATTATTATTTAATGCCACCAAACCTCTGTCAATTAATATGATTTAACTTGAAGCAAATCAAATGCAAACATACTGGTCACAACCAAATTGAAACAAGAATCAGCTATAGATGGTTAACACTTTAATCAGACACACTTGACAGGTTCAGTATAATTTCAGTTTTTTACTGCTTCTCTTTCAACCTGAATTCCAAAACCTGCTGGAATTCACTGTTACCGCTGTCTGTCCCATACTGAGCCTCTGGCAATGTGTTTTTTGCAATTGATCCAGTAGATGGCAGTATCTGCAAAATAATTGAACATGGAGAGAGAGAGAGAGAGAGAGAGAGAGAGAGAGAGAGCTGGATCTGTAGAGAGAGAGAGAGAGAGAGTCTGAGAGAGAGAGAGCCTTTCTGAAATGATAGAGGGTATTTCTGAGATCCATGTGAGAGAGAGATTTAGAGTGAGAGAGAGAGAGAGAGAGAGAGAGAGAGAGAGAGAGAGAGAGAGAGAGAGAGAGAGAGAGAGAGAGAGAGAGAGAGAGAGAGAGAGAGAGAGAGAGAGAGAGAGAGAGAGAGAGAGAGAGAGAGAGAGAGAGAGAGAGAGAGAGAGAGAGAGAGAGAGAGAGAGAGAGAGAGAGAGAGAGAGAGAGAGAGAGAGAATATCAATGACCGAGAGTAGAAAAACCAGCCAGAGAAATACAGGCTCAATTATGAAAATTGTCTACCTCCAGAACACACTCAAGAACAAAGGGTCTTAGGTGTTGAAGCATTGCTTAATATTATCTTGATTATCCAAAGGTACTATAATGCTATGTGTCCATTAAATTAAGTGGTGAAGCGGGATGAACGACCATTGTGGATGCAAATTACAATTAATGGTATAATAAGTGTTTAATAATGAATGGGTATATTAACAATCATGAACGTAAATGTTAGAAGGTTTGGATCGGATCAGGGGATGGGGTGGATTTGAGGGAAGGCAGTGGGGTGTCAGTCGTTTTATGCAAATACAGGACCTACAAAGTCAGATAGTCAGCACTCGAAAGATTGGAAAGGCTTTCAAGTCCTTCACCACTCAGCCTCCAACAGTGCAGGGAACTCCTGAAAGCTCAAATAAGAAAGGAAAAACCTCATCCTCTCCTGTTGCACAATGTTGGCAGCAAGCAGCCCAATTAGACCAGTGTGGATTACTCCTAACAGAATTCTCCTGAAAATAAATGTCCCTTTGATATAGTGAGTAGCCAACCACAGCCGTCTGCTTTTGGGTATATATCAGACAAATTTGCATGCTTGTGCTTTCATCCCCAATTGCTCATGAATCAATGGCCTGCTGAATTAATTTGCTTATATTACATTAATTGACACTAGTAGAAGCAGAGGGTCAGTTTTTATGGCTCTAGTGGGAGACGACCTTGTGGTCCACAGATCAGGATTCTACCCTCTGCGATTGCAAGCCTGGGCTGGGAGGAATTCCTTATCCTCATGCATTGTTGCTGTCCGAGACTACTGTGAATACTGTGAGCTAGTAAATTGTGATGCACCATCATCAGTGGGCTGTCCATCACAATTGGATCTGTTGACACTGGAGCGAACTGTGTATTTGTGTGAGTGTGTGCATTTGCATGTTGTTGCGTGATGGTAGTAGTCTATTTTGGAAGGCTTGCTGTGACATTTCCACAGTATCAATTTGTGCAGGCTTTAGAGTGAACACGGTTTTTGACTTATTTTCACCTTTCATATCTGCATCTGCCCAATGTTTCACATGCCCATCGTTGTCAGTTTATTTTCAGAGTGTAGCATCAATGCACAAATCACAATCGAGATGGTAATTATCATTGACATTAGACATTATCCTCTTCATCACTTTCAAAGTCTTGGGAATTTTCTGTATAAACACAAAATCATGTATATTAGTGCTAAGTGTCTTTTTGCGATTGTTTTTAATTGTATGGAACAGAGAGAGGCAGCCATGTAGCATCACTATCTTTAAGACCTTCTAGACCATTTCTAAATAATGGAGTTTTGGACATGTAAAGCACACAAAGACACCAGTATTTATTGTGCTTAGCAGCTCATCCAATCAGGTAATGGTTAGAAGGTTTTAAAGGAACCACAAACCAGGGGCATCTATGGTACAAAGACCTTTGAGACACTTTGAGACCTTTGCTTGCTGAAAATTGATTAAAGAAATTCATAAGGAGTGAAAAGGCATGAAAATACACTTTAATGTAAATGTTGCAACATACACAGCACAAATAAAGATATTAAATTTGAAAAGTATAGCCTAAACAACACCCTTTACAGATAGAATGCCATACTTCAGTTGCTGCCTTGACATGTTGGTGATATTCTGGAGGAAGCTCTCAAATCCTGTCACGGGTCACTGTGGATTCAGCAATCATGTTGCATTTTTTAAGACATGATATGCAGCCAATAGCATAAATATAACTGGTATCAAATAATTACCCTTGTTAGAGTCAGAAATCCAGGAATGGGTAATGCTATTGTTATTACTATTTCCCTTTTTGAAACTGAAGGGTGTCCTTGAGCTGCCAACAAACCGTTAAGCAGGTACTCTGACATCAAATAGCTTAAGTAGACTTTCAAACAACTTGCGTTCACCATTGAGCATCCTCTTAATGGCAGATAAAAAGTTTAATCGACATTCATTAACCTGTCAATTTTTGGACAGGTTCAAAGTAACAGTGGCAAACACTCAAATTTAAACAGAAGTCCCTGAGCACAAAAGCTGTGAAAAATTTAAAGATTAAAAATGATCCAGTAATGTATGTATTAATTAAACAAGTCAACACAGAGCCGTGCAGTGGGACAAGGACACAAGTCCCTTTTGGGGTTTTATTATCTGTACTGTGCTACACTGAAAAAGTTGCAAAATAAGAGATGTCTTCCAAGTGAGAATAACAGCATGTGAAAGTGATGGATGGTTATTCGAGTGCAGTAATATGCACTGTGACAGAAACCAACTATATTTTTAGATAATCTTTCAGGCAGTTTTGAGAAAAGGTCTGAATCCTCAGTCTTCCACTGACCTGCTGAGTGCCGAGCACATGTGCAGTGCACAGTAGCCTACTTTTTAGCATATACTTGCTGAACAGGTTTAGTATTGGTATAGTATTAGTAACTGTTATAAATGTTGTATAATAAACGTATTTGTCATTATTTATTTTTTATCAACACACTTCAGCAGGAGTAACACTGGCATTTTGGCGCTCAGCTGTGGAACCTATACCAGTTACCATGCTTAATTGAGTATTTATGGTTTTTATAACTCCTTTTTGTAAGCGCAGTGGTGTTTTGATCCTTGCTGGGTTGTATTACTTTAATGAATGTGGTCAAATATACAGTGTATATATACAGTATATACACTCATTGCCACTTTATTAGGTACACCTGCTTGTAAATACAATGATCTAATCATCCATTCATGTCTGCATGCTTTTAACTCAATGCATAAAAGCATGCAGACATGGTCAAGAGGTTCAGTTGTTGTTCAGACCAAAAATCAGAATGGTGCGAAAAACTAAAAACATCCAGTGAGCGGCAGTTCTGTGGGCGAAAACGCCTTGTTAATGAGAGAGGTCAGAGGAGAATGGCCAAACTGGTTCAAGCTGACAGGAAGGCGACAGTAACTCAAATAAACACGCGTTACAAGAGTGGTATGCAGGAGAGCATCTCTGAATGCACAACGTGTCAAACCTTGAAGTGGGTGGGCTACAGCAGCAGAAAACCACATCGGGTTCCACTCCTATCAGCTAAGAACAGGAAAATGAGGCAACGGTGTGGTATGCAGATGGTAGGGTCAGAATTTGGCGTAAACAACATGAATGCATGCATCCATCTTGCCTTGTGTCAACGATTCAGGCTGGTGGTGGTGGTGCAATGGTGTGGGGAATGTTTTCTTGGCACATACTAGCCCCCTTAATACCAATTTAATGCCATAAATGCCACAGCTGATCATGTATATCCCTTTATGGCTACAGTCTACCTATCTTCTAATGGCTACTTCCAGCAGGATAATGCACCATGTGACAAAGCACACGTCATCTCAAGCTGGTTCCACAAACATGACAATGAGTTCAGTGTACTACAATGGCCTCAACAGTCACTAGATCTCAGTCCAATAGAGCACCTTTGGGATGTAGTGGAATGGGAGATTCACAACATGAATGTGCAGCCGACGACAAATCTGCAGCAACTGCGTGTGCTACTATGTCAACATGGACCAGAATCTCTGAGGAATGTTTCCAGCACCTTGTTGAATCCATGCCACAAATAATTCAGGCTGTTCTGGGGGCAAAGGGGGGTCCTACCCAGTACTAGAAAGGTGTACCTAATAAAGTGGCCACTGAGTGTGTATATATATATGTATATATATATATATATATATATATATATATAGGCATATAGGCATTTTCTGCTACAGCTTTCTCCACACTTGCCATCATTTAAAATCTAATCTAGTCATCTAATTTTATGTTAAAAAAAAGAAAGAAGTACAGATAGTGTAGTGCAGATCCTGAGAAAGATCAGTTTTTCCATAAGATGACTGAAAATGTACTCATGTGAATGAAAATGTTATTAACAAAGCCCCTCAACCCCCCTCTCCAGCCAGAGCAGAAAAGTACCAGTTCGCAATAACACTGCCTCATTCTCCTTCCTCTTCAAGAGAATTAACATAATTTTCTACCCACATCATGGCAGCAAGCACTAGTTTCACAGAAGGAAGTGCTTTAAGGCAAATATACGCCTGACCTTCAGTAGAGGGCAGTGATGTATGAAAACCCTTAATTTCCAGAAGAGGAGGATCCCTCTCCTTCAACTCGCCCCACACTAATGAAATATTCAATGCCTTGCAAGTAAATGGAAGAATGTGAGTGCAATATGAACTTTGAAAGCAGGGGACAAAAGCACTCCTAGCTCCAGCCACCTTCCCACCGGTGTTACTTGATGGTTTTATATAATCACATACCAGACAGTATTGTGGGTTAAAATGCCCCTGATTTACATACAGTGAGTTGGAATACAGAAAATGTGTTTTCTGCACTAGTTTTGGCTGCCACAGGCTTCAGAAACGGAATGAGAGGTTTGGGTGACTGCAGTGTAGGTAAGATTTGAAATAAATTGTCTCCAGCATTGCACAAAACCTTGCGAACTGCACAAAACATACCACACTGCACAAAACATCCCTCTCTGCAAAAGACCTCCAGCTTTTCCACCTTTATCATCAACCATTATCATCATGTCACAAGAGTGCACCTTGCTTTGGCTTTGTGACAAAACCAAAGCAACTGTGATGTCTTGTAAGTTATCTGCACAATGCCGATGGATAATGTGCGGCTGAGCTTCTAAAATAAGTAAGGTCAAGTCAGCCCGACCCACCGGGAAATCTCCCAATTCTCCCGATGACCAGTCTGCCTCTGCCTGCATGCTTTCCAGAAAGCCTTCACTACTGGTTAATCTCATTCAGGATAGGACCCACAGTAGCAGTAAGTGGACTACCAAACAAACCTCAATTTGTTTGCAAATGAATTAAAGTTTGAATTAATTTTCCTGGTCTGAAACAAAGTGAACCTGGCATCTTTTACAGCTTGATTTAAAGTGCACCTGCGTGTCAATCACTTCCCCGACGTGTGTGTGATAGTGCCGTCATTGGACAGCATCCATTATTTATTGTATTTCCCATGTTTTCAAATACTCGTGAAAATATATTAATTCCGCGTCTTGTGACGCTATACGGAAACAATCAGAATCATTGCGAACTGCTGTGAATAATTAACGGGAGGATATTTAACCAGCTGGCATTCTCTGTTTCGGCGCTTGGACATTATCTAGCTTAGCTTGATAGTACCTATTGTGATTAATGTTTCTTGCCTCTCGAGAACTTGTTTGTTCATGTGTGCTTATTGTTGTTTAGATTCCCAGTGTTTAGTTTATTCCGAGTTTTTGGATACGTTTTGGATTTACCGTTTTACTTGCTTTGTTTGTTCCTGATCGTTGGTTATTTTGGTTTGTTTTGTTTATGTCTTTCCGTGTCTACGCAGACACGGATTTTGCTTTTGTTTTCCTACAGACGTTTAACGATAAATAAATATCTTAAACCCAGAAAACGGGCTACTTTTGATCATGTGCCTGTGCCCAACAGACTCTGGATGTTGATTTGATTTGTATATATTTGACCAGTTCTGATAAAAACAGGTTTTTAGCTATTTAGATCTCAGATGTGCTAAACTATTTTGACATCCTTACATAACCAAGACCTTGATGAACAAACTCATATTGGCAAAACAATTTGTCACTATAGTTTAGTGTGTGCTTTCACAACTTTTGTGACGGCAGAAAAATTTACTCTTTATAACTTGTGTGTTTGTAGATCTATTTACAAGCTGCATATGATACTGACCAAACTATTGATGGCATATAAATGTAGCTGTGATTGTCCTTCAAATAAAAATATCAAACACTTTGGAGTAAGTGTGTGTTAAGTTGATGAAATTGAGATAAATATCAGACCACGCCAAAATCACAAAGCTTCTCTGAGCTAAGCACGGACCTCAGGGGGTTAACTGGAACATAATCGTATAAAAACAGACACTGTGCTTCTGTAACAACATTAGGCTACACTTTATTTTGAATGAGAACTGCACTTGTTTTATGGTCCCGTGGTTTTCGCCATGGTTTTCTACATTATGCTGATATTCCTTCTTCAACAAATACTAACAACAATGCTTCTTCCCCTCACAGTCAGTCACTTGAGTGATGCAAAGTGCGTAACCAATAAGTGACAAACAGTGCTGTTAGTCCTGCCCCCAGGGTCCTGTTTGGTAACCAATCAGCGATAAACAGTGCTGTTAATCCTGCCCCCAATGTCCTGTTTGGTACGGCAAGTACAACATCTTGAACAGGCACCAAAAATCAACAAGGAGAACTATGTGGAACTGGAACTTTGGCGAATGGAAAACCCAAAGTTCCCATTTTCTAGTGCCAAAAAAGTACCAAAAGTTCTGGTTCTTGTTTTTTTGTGCAATGGAAAAGGGCCCTAAAACTATAAATGTTTAGCTAGCTATATTCACCTATGTTCAAATGTGGAAATCACTATGTTGTTTGAAGCCCTCGTTCCCTTTGTATGAATTATGTTTGTATGAGCGTATGTCACATTGTCCACCGTCAGTGTGTATGCGTTTAGAATGACTCCCGTATGAAAGACAAGCCAAGATTGTACTTCCCTGTGTCACGCTTTATTATAATAAAGAAGAGCCCTATAATGGAAAAGCTAAATATCATGATTCCATGGCGTTCACCGCGGCACTGGTGAAAAGATATGTTACAGGTAGGTCTGATTGTTTAGATTAGTAAGGATAGAAAATGTTGAGAATAGGGGATGATGAGGGCCCCATACCTGTGTTTGCCTTGAGCCCCCAAATCACTAAGTCTGCCCCTGGCTGCTGCTACTACTGTTACTGCTTCTGCTACTACTCTACTACTACTATCACTGTTATTAGTATTAGTAATAGTAGTAGTAGAGTAGTAGCAGCAGCAGTAACAGTGTTAGTCAGTGGGAGCCAATGTTAAGTGTTAAAATAAATGGCCACTCTCTTTGCTTTTACAGAATGTATTTTTAGTCTTTTGGTGTGTGTTCTGGACTCATGGGAGAGTGCTTGTGTGATTGGTTTGACCGGCTTAAGGCTCTCCTTTTGTAATCCTTCCTATTTTAGACACTTGCCATTTTTGGTTAATTCCAATTGATTACATTGCAGAGGATTTAAGGTCCAGTAAAACCTCATTACACTGCCTGTAATTCCATTAACTCTGTAATTGACAATGTCTCACTGAGATGCGTCATGTTTTGTAACTTCATTTGAGGTAGTTAAATCTGACCTGCATTGAGAACTGAACAAAAAAATCAAGGTGGAATTAAATGATCCAAGCAGTAATTATTTCAATGGAATTGGCTCTGTCTATTAGTTCTGTGGTATTATTGGGGAATTGTACTGACAGAAATTAATTTATGGTTTAGATTTCCATCCATTGTTCTGCTTGCCTGAATATTACATTTATATTTACCAGTAATATCATATCAGTAATACATATCAAGTAAGCTCTACAGTCACCTGTTTTCTCAAGCAGCAGACAATATATTATTTAGAATATATCACCTTTTATTTATTTTGTATTATGTTCACCAGTCTCCACACATACAGTATAATAAAACAGGATGTATTTGGCCATTTATGCTGTTACACTAAACATTCAAATCCTGATACAAGTAAAGTATTATTGTCGTCATGATTGAACATTTCCATAAACCCTATTATAACTTCTCTAGAGTCAAAGCTTGAGAAGGACATTTAGATTATATACAGGGTGCAGTCTGAATTTAAACAAGTACTGTACATTTTGGAATGTGAGGTTGTCCTCAATTTAATGGCATAATATTTCATGAAGTGGTGAAGAAGAGATGGGTGGTGTCCCATAACATTAAGTTCATAGTTTTTCCCCCATTATCTCAGTTGTTAACAATGTTCCTTGCACACTGATGAAGGCCTAGTTGCCGAAACGTTTGTGTTTTCTGCTCCTCTGTTCCTAAATTGATTAAAATGACTGTAAATAACTTTTTGAGTCTAAGGACCTTCTTTCCTGAGTGCGAACCATCCTCTCCATTTTTGCAATTATTCTATTTTGGCTATATGCACCTAACCTGCCTAATAAGATGTCAGACCGGTTGAGTGAAATGGTATACAGCCTTCTTTGACTTTTGAAGTTAACAATGTTCCTAGAATTGACCTTTTTACCGCCAATATGTTGATATTGTTTGAATAAAAGCATATTAAGGCTGATGAGTATAGCTGTGTTAATCAAACAGAGCTATGCAAGGGCGGCACGGTGGTGCAGTGGATAGCGCTGTCGCCTCACAGTAAGAAGGTCTTGGGTTCGAATCCAGGCCGGGGGCCTTTCTGTGCGGAGTTTGCATGTTCTCCCCGTGTCCGCGTGGGTTTCCTCCGGGTACTCCGGTTTCCTCCCACAGTCCAAAGACATGCACGTTAGGCTAATTGGAGAGTGTAAATTGCCCGTAGGTATGAGTGTGTGAGTGAATGGTGTGTGTGCCCTGCGATGGATTGGCGACCTGTCCAGGGTGTATTCCTGCCTCTCGCCCGGAACGCATGCTGGGATAGGCTCCAGCCCCCCCCCGCGACCCTGACCAGGAATAAGCGGCTTAGATAATGGATGGATGGAGCTATGCAAGGCAGGGAACATTAAACGTATTATTTCTGCTGGATAAATGACAAAAAAAAGGAAAAGACTTTAATACTGCTATTAACTGAATTTGACAAATTTGTGCCTCTGAGAAATGTCCATTAAGGCAAACATAGTAAAGACAAAGATATGTAAGATATATTAATTTATTGAGCTCTGCAGCTACTAGCAGAACCATATAAATTCCAGATCTTGTTGGTGCCTGGAATTATTTGAGCAGCTTTTAACACTGTACTTTATCTAATCTGACTTAAACAATTATTACGTGCTTCCCAGTCAAGCTTTCCTCGTAAGCCTTCAAAAATGAAAGTGACACATCTGCTTACGTATTTTCCTCTGACCTCAAATAGGATACCTTTCTCCCAAAGGGATCGTTCAATTCAAGCTGCTTCCTCGATTTTACTCTGCTCTCTTCTGACGGTTTTAAATGTGAAATGTTTTATACCTATTCGTTTTTTTCAACCACCTCGAAATATGTTTTTTTTTAAACGTTGCGTATTTAATTATTGAGTTATTGATTTTCACTAATGCTTCAGGGTGATATTATAAAGGGAAGTAAAAAAAACTTCAGGCTGTCTGTGACAATCACTTTATCTTCATTACCAGTGTGTTTTGGGAGGGACCAGAGAGGAAGCTCCAGGCAGTGGAGGATGCTCTGAAGTAGGCTGTTTCAGGCTTTCCTGGTTTGAAACTCCTATGAAGCTCTGAGGATTCTCACGAGTCAGTGTTCATAATTTGAAGTGTGAGACCTCTTTAGAAGCCACTGCAGCATATATTTCGGTCCAAACTACCTGAATACAGTTTTACTTGTTATGCCTATTGAATTATTTTTTTGTGTACCTCGTTTTTTTTTGTGGTTCCCTCGCTACTTGTGCTCCGTATCCATTTCTTGGCGCATTGTGATCTGGACGTGTAAATGTGCCATTTTGTTTTGGGCCCTTTTTTATGGGTGTCTCCTACCACTAGATTACGAATGAGGGCGTTTGAACCACTTGGGTGTGAGGGCTTGTAGGGGTGAGGCCCAAGTGCGACCAATGGGGGATCAATAAGGATCACTCCTGACGAATCAGGGTGCCCACTAAAATACAATAGGGAGCAAGGGACGGTACCCCGCGAGAAACATTACAGTAAATAAATGGGAAAACGAAACCCCCCGCATATAGCGAAATAATAACTACCCACAACAGAGGGCGAATAAACGCGGTCCGCGAACGGTAGTAAAACTGAACAAAAACTCTGGCGTGTAGCCAAACACACCACGACCCAGAAAATAGGGCGAATCTCAGAAATCGGACAGCTTCATGAAATAAATGCAAAGCTGCCGGCGAAAATAAAAGGACCGCTACAGGGAACAGAGAACTGATAATCTACCTCCTAAAAGATGATCTCGGAGTGCTACGTGATTAGCTCCCATAACTGATCACATCAAAAGGAGGAGAAACCAGCCAACGTCCCACGCAGAGGGAACATAAAGAAAATAAACTTGTGACGCAGCACAGACCTAAAACAGAGTTGGAACGAACCCAGACGCCTAAGCTTAGGAAAAAGAACAGCAAGATAACTGCCCTGAGTCTGCCGGTAAGTAACCCAGAAAACAGACCAAACAAAAACAAAAGTAAACACTGAACTTCCGTAGAAGTGACGAGAAAACTGAAGTGAATACTTTTCTAGTTTCTAGTTTCTTGTTTCTAGTTTCTTTTTAGGACTGCGAATAACCCTACCGACTTCAACGTCACATGAATTGACACTGAAGCGAGGAGCAGTGAAAACAGCGAACTGAAATAGGCAGCGAACACCTGTGAACAATCAACTGATTAGGTCTGGAAGAGGGGCAGAAACGTACTCACAAGGATTAGAAAGGAGTACGCCAACACAGGGCTAAACAGGCACTCAAACCATGACACTTGGGAGAGATTATTGTCTGGAATACCTTGTTTAGCTGTGCCTCTTGTTTTCAGTTATACACAATACACAATGCTTCTGGATTTTAGCAGCAAAGCCTTAGTCTTTGAGTCATATTTGTTACAATATGTCCTATAGATAAGATAGAGGCTCCTGCCATTGTTTCTACATATACATATACAATTTCACAGATATATTTATCTGTGAAATTACAATAACCAACAAAATGAATAAAATGAAAAGGAAAGATGCAGTCTGCGGACTAAATTCAGTCCGATTTGTGCTTTCGACCAGGTGATATACATGAATTCATGATCATGAATACCTGTTCATGAACGATCATGAATACACATTTAAAATTGTTTAAAATTAAAAAAAAAAAAAAAAAAAAAAATAGAGGAAAATAGAGGAAGAGGAAGACTTAAGCCTCTTCACAGAGGCTTAAGATTTCCAATATTAAATTTCAGCTGGTGAGCTCTTGTGTTTTTAATACTTGGCTTCAGAGATGGTGAGTGAAGGCGAGACCAAAGAGCTTTTTCCAGATTGCATGACTTGCATTCCTTCCTGTCCTCGCCACAGAGTTCCCAGGATAGCCAGTCATAATGAGCATTCACGGGCACAGAAAGCATTGGAAACACTTAGGGATCTGAATGAACGTCTGTCCATGCTAGTGACTCAAAGCATATCCATGGCCACTGGAAACCGAACCAAAATGGAGCGACGGCTCCTCTCCTTAGATGAATATTCACAGACATCTGCAGTGCTTGGCAGCGAGGGCATTGTCTGTATCTTTAGTGCTAATTAAATCTCGCTGTTGATACTGCAGGGGGCGCATTGTGGGCAGTGCTTTCCAGGACAAACCAGACGATGGGAGGAGAAGTTATGTATTGTAACCATGCGAGGGGGAGGAATGAGAAATATTTTCTCTCAGAATAGTTTGTTTCTTTATGAGGGGAAAATGTGAATGAGAAGCGTGGCTTTTGACCCATTCTGAAAGGTCACACAAGGACATGGTTCATTCAAAAATGCAATGCAGAAAGAAAGGGATTGAAAATGCTTTTTTGTAACCCTCTGAGCTCTGAACTATCAGACCACAATCAAAACAGACTTTTGATCTTCAGGTTTCTTTTTTTTTTTATAATAGAGAGGTCACGACTCCTATGCTCTACCCACTCACTCTAGGTCGGAAACTGGAGACATCAATTTCACATGGTTTAAGGGAAACTTCTTTCACTTAGTTAAAACACCAAACCAGAGTTGTGTGCAGGCGAAAGATGCAGGGTCAGTTCAATCAAAGAGAAAATAGTGTATGGAAACGGTTTGGCTTGCTCATATTTTATCCTGCCCTACTGCTCAACAGAAAAATTAACTCATCAGACAGACAATGCCTCAAAAAAGGATGATAAGCCTGGTGGATGGCGCAGCGGTCTAACGCACCACGCTTAGGAGTGGTGTGTGCTGCACGTCAGGGATGTGGATTGAAACCCGTGTCTCTACCAGACCGGCCGTGGTCGTCAGCCCGATCGGAGGCGGCATTTGGCTGTCCGCCTCTGGGGGAGGGGGGAGGGAGAGCCGGCACGAGTTCGTCGAGGAGAAGGTTAAGGAGTCCGTGGAAGATTTCCCGTCTCGAAAGAGGTGGGAACACTCAACCAGGAATGTGTGTCTCGATCCCGGAGGACGGGCGACGGACTCGTGAGGGTGGGGAATTGAAGTAAATAGAGGGTTTAATTGGCAACCAAATTGGGAGAAAAACAGGGAAAAAATCCCCCCAAAAAAAGGATGATAAATCCTCTTGATTCAAAGCCAAGTGTTGAATGGACAGTAAAACATGTTGTCCACACTCTACTCATATGTGACAGACAGGCGGTGGCAGGTGAAACAGTGGTGTCGCCGTCAGATGACAATTTGGCAAATCTGCGCTCAGGAGCATGTCCAACCTGTTCCCGCCGCGGAACAGATTGGCGAACTCCAACAACTTCTGGCAAGGCCTCTCGTGGCGCGTGTGCCCGTTTATTAGCTGCAGTATCTCGCGCCATCTGTTACGCTCCGCGGGTATGGACAGGGGGCTTGTCTTGTTCAGCGCTGGGTATAAAACATGGTCGATATGCACACACCCCACTCCTGCCGTTCTGGCAGCCTCCGGTAATTTCATAGACGTGCTTTCCCTTGGATTGCCAACTTTAATATTCATACTCATCAGATACATACTTTTTAATTACCGTGAAAGCTGAAGTTGTGAGCTGATCTTGGAACAGTTGAAAAACTCTTTGGAGCCTGTTTGTAATGCATTTTCAGCTTTGGTTTTGCTTTGCATTTTCTTTCTCATTATAATTAAACTTGGTAAGGTACATTTTAGGGATTATATACAGTGTGCAGTGTGTGTGTATACATACATATATATATATATATACATACATACATACATACACACACACACACATACACATGTATTCATATATATATACTGTATATATATGTGTGTGTGTATATACTGTATGTGTGTGTGTATATATGTGTGTGTGTGTATGTTCTATTGGAACCTATTCGTTTTCTTTCCACAATCGATCCTTCCATGTCCTGTGAATAATTCATTGTCAACTCTCATCTCTTCATTATTTTTAACCCAGTTATTTACAACATTATCAAGTCGAAATGTAAAATTTAGCAGCTATTGCCTGTCCAAATATATCAGTTAGAACAGGGAGGCATGCTATTTGCTTGCTTAATGGATGTAAGCAGCTGTTTCATTGTAATCAAGGATTAGCATGTTTGTTTTCCTGGCAGAAGAACTGTATTTTCTGTATACAGGAATAATTCTGTATCTCCTTGGAGGGAGGTTGTCTGAGAGGGACCTTGCGCCTAGTTTTGATTGATTTGCAACACTGCGACAGAACACTGAGACACTCCAACCCAATGCTTACTTCACCATAACCCTGAGTTTTTCCAAACCCCTCATATATAATATTGTAAATCCATAAAATAATTTTTGGCCAACAATGTTTTTCATACACTCACTCCCCATTTGCCAGGCTTGTAACGCATAGGGCCATCTCAGGATTACATAGTTTCCCAACAAGTTCCTGTATTTTCCATTACCGGAGATACATTATTTATGGTTGAATCTGAAAAGGTTTGACCTCTCCAAACTAACCACATACACAACCGTCCACAGCTATGAATGTCAGTTTTAAAATGTATTCCTGATGAGTAATCTCTGTTGTTAGTTCATCTGCATTTTGAATACTTCCTGCCACCTCTTGTTCAGCTCTGATAATGACTTTATAACCAGCAATGCTGAGGGTAATATTTTTGGTTTCTGCCAGCAGCTGGTTTCTTCATTGCAATTAATAGTTGAAATGGCCTCTACAAAATAATGTATTCTACGCAACCTGAATCCGCATTAAGAAAACCTGATAAACGGTAGATTGAAGCACTGCTGCATGATTTGGTGGAATCATACCATGTTTTACTTTCATTTGCATTACAAGACAGTGGAACTGAGGAAAGAGGAAGAGGAACAATGTGATGAGCCTGTGCTTCTGGACAAAACAAACTAACAAAAAAATAAATAGGCATTCCTTCACCAACTATTGTTTTGCTTAATTTCACCTGAGGCTTCCAGGCTCAAAGACTGTTGCCCCCCCCCCCCAGGGATCTGGTTGAGTTGGTTGACTTAAAAATATTATCACAAGCCATCCAATTTAATAAGTTAATAAATTCTGGTCTGCAACAAAAGAAGAAACAAAAAAAACAAAACAAGCATTGTTTCCCTGAATCAAATATGAACATTTATGAAATGCCTTGTGCCGAAAATGAGTTTTCCCCGAGCTTGCTGATAGTCATCATCATTAATTTCAAAGTCCTATGCTAGGGATTTCATTTTCTCTTCTTTACGCATTTCAGCCTTGTTATCTTCCAGTGTATAAATCTGGAAGGTAATTAAGGGCTTGAGCTGAATGCACAACAGAAGTGCTGCCTTCCGTTAATTGCGAGCATGAGCTTGTTTCTACCAAGGGGCTCTTTGGGAGGCACCTCGGGTGTCCGCCCTTTGTATATCCTTACTGTTGACTGAGGACGGATTTACGACTTGTAAAATGGAGAAGTCCCAGGTCTGCTGGTGTCACCTTTCTCCGAGACGGAACCTGCCATTGGCTGTAACTCATGCCAGCTCACTCTATGCAAGTTGCAAACTCATGCCAGCTTCTTTCCCCCTTCCCCCTTGGGTGGACAGCCAATCGTCGTATTCCCGGACTAAACTCCCAGACGGAGCTGAGCTGGCACAGCCTGTCTTCAACCCCAGGCTACAGTGGGCAACATGCATTTAGAACAAGTGCCTTTACCGGTTGTGCCACTTGGGGGCCTCTGATGTCACCATTCTGGATACACACCTGCTGCCTCCAGCCATGCTACTGTTCACAAGAACCTGAACAGGGTGGAGCCCTGCACTAGTCCCTCCCCTCCCCCTGTGCGCTATCCAATGTCAGCCACTGCACTTGTACTATGACCACCCAGCTAGCTAGCTTACAAATCAAAATTAAGAACTAATAAACTGACAACTATAGCTAGCAATCCAGCTAGCTGGCTTGCTTTCATGTCTAAACTGATTTCCAGCAAGACTGACAAAACATCTGATTTGCACTGTTAACCAGAACTGTCATTACTGTGTTAACTAGCTAGCTTGCTCGGTAATTGCTATGCAACAACAGAGGAGATTCTTGTTGCCAAGTTGTTTTGGATGTCACCTTTGAGGAAAAGTCCTTGTCCTCACAAGGCATCGTGGGTAAGCACCAGGAAGCTCATCTGCAGATAAGCAAAGCAAAAAACTTGACTTGAATTTCTGCTTTTCCCAGCATATTGTGCCTCAAGTCTATGCACCTGCAGTCCTCTCACCAGGCTCCTCGGGCCACACTGACTCAGGGTTCTCATCTGAGGATTAGTTACAGCAGTCGCTCACCCCTCCATTACCTCACCCGACCTCCCCCAACTCTGTGCACAGATGGAGTGTTGCCTTACCTTAAACCTGTTTTTTGCCAGTGAATCTTTGTCTATTTTTGTTCCTCTTTAAAGCAGTAAGAAAAACAAGCACTCGTCTTGTACCCTGACCCTTCCGACCCATGCCAACTCCTTTGACACTAAAATCTGTTTGAATTTGATTATCTGAGATGTTATAATATGTTCTGGCTTGGATGGGCGCCCATCTCTTCATAGCACGTTTCCAGCCCTGCAGGTTTTCACAGTGCAGCTTCGGCTCATTGCATCATGACACCAACAGCAGGGGAGGAGTAAAGTATGCCAACACAACTGTAACCATTCCTTTAAAAACAATTTGAAAAAGTACTATGATATCTGTAGAACACTGCCTTTAAGGATGTGGTGCATAACTTGATTTCCTCTTTTGATCTTGTGATGGGAGAGTTACAGGTAAGTGTGAGAATTAAGGGATACCATGCTTTGCGGTCTGGGAAAATGAGGCAGCAACGAAAATAAATGAGTGAGGGAAAGAGAGAATGAGATAATGTTGACTTAAAATGTATCTGTAAACACACTGTCTTTAAAAATGGCAACTGCTTGTAATTGCAGTGTAGCTGCTATGCCAATACAGTTGCACTATGTGCGTAATTATAAGCATATTAGGGTTTGGAGAAAGACTGTTAAGCAGATTGTCTTTCTATATATGTAACCTGCAATAATTTTAAGTAAGATGTAAGTACATAGTAATAACACATTAGTTACAATGTAATTGCATGTTAAACCTAGTCATCTTAATATAAAGTTATATCTCATTTCGTTCTTTTGTTTGAAGTAATGACAATGTTTCATTGTTCTCTTGAGCCCACGGTACAACATTTGCCATTATTGCTGCTTTACTTGCTTTAGTTAATCATTAATAATAATTTGTTTCAGATTTTTTCCAGTTTTTCTCCCAGTTTGGTAGGTAATTACATCCTCTATTTATTTCAATTTACCCTCTCCACACGTGTCCGCCACTCGTCTCTACGAGGCAAGTTAATTATCCGAGGGCAGCAAACTCTGCTTCCTTCGAGACGAAATTCACCCACCCACGTTCTGGAGACTCCCTTAAGTGCTTCATGGCGGACCCGAGCCGGCTCACCCTCCCCCCTCTCCCTGGGGCGGACAGCCAAATGCCGCCCCCGATTGAAGCTGAGGACCAGGGCCGGTCTGGTAGAGACGGGTTTTGAACCGCGTCCCTGACAGGCAGCGCACACAGTATTGGACCAGCCAAAATACAGTGCGTTATACCGCTACGCTATCTGCCACCCTCAGCTTTAATTTATTAATCAAATGTTTGAGAACAGATTTATCCCGCACTGGGGGCTGGGAGTTCCTGGTGTCAATGGCCGCATTTAAGCTGTGGTTCCTCCAGTCCCTCCCTTCACTCCAAAGAGGTAGACTCCAAATTTAAAAAAATTCTGCGTCATATGACAATTAGTATGTATATGTATGTGTGTACATATATGCATACATACAGGTAATTGCCAAAATAAAGGAAACAGTTGAGTAAATGAGGAATACTGGCAGCTCTGTTATGGTTTCTTCTGACAAGTGTTTTTCTGAAAGTGCATGTAAATATTAGCCACATGATGCCACAGCCATATATTGTTACTGTTAATGTTATGTAAAGATGAAAATAAAAGCATTAGAAATGAAAGAAAGGTCTGGCACATTATATTTCCCTATTAAACTTCAGCATGTTAATTTGGTTGTCCCGATCTTCAGTCATGACCTGGTATTGTGTTGTAAAACCTATATAGGAAAACACACTTCTTTCAGCACCCACTGTATTTGTGTATTTGTCACAACGGACAGATACATCTTTGCCTTGCACGTTAAATAGGGAATCATTTCTTATGCTTTAGTCCCAAATTCACTCAAAGGAATCCCTGTTATTTGTCTTGCATATTTTTTATGTGCCAATGTCTGATTTGCAGTCTATGTGAAACCCTGGAATTGAATGAAGGAATCTGTACCTAGTATACAGACTTACTGTGGGTAGAATATTCTCACTGCTTTCATAAAATGGTGAGTCGTTTTTTGCTTTGATCTAGTATAGTAATCAGTCAATTTGTCATTTATGTCCTTGAAGGTTTTAACACGTTGTTTGTTTATTGAGGCGTCTGCACCGTGAAATTGTTGTGCCAGTGACTGGAATGTTTGAATTAATTCTGTGACTTTATTGTATGCTTTGTGAATTCTAGCATAGCTCTACCTCCATTGTTACTGCTCGCTAGCCCAGTTGTGTACGGAACCATATAAAGGCTTCTTAGTGTGGCTTTCGTTTCTATGAATTTATACATTTCTAAACACCTCAAAATTCTGGGCAACATCTGGCTGAAGTTATATATGAAACAAATATTGTGCTTGCAGCTTCTTCAGAGTATCAAAACACCAGCTATGTTTGACATAATGTTATCATTATTGCATCAAGAGACTTAACTAAACACTATATCTGTGGCTGTATCTAGCATTAGCAAATAATATTAGCGAGCATGTTTACACAGAGGAAATGTGCAAATGTAATAATTAATTTAACATTAATTCAAAAATCTGATACATTATCAAACATTTGTTGGTGATTAAAGCATTAGTTGATTAATCGAACCGATAAACAGATTCTTGATCACAGCTATAATTTATCTTCACATAAATTTATCCTCTGTAAAGAAAATCAAATCCTGCTGATAAACACACACACACACACACACACACACAACACACACACACACACACACACACACACACACACACACACACACACACACACACACACACACACACACACACACACACACACAGTGTCCATAAGTCCATGATCACATGGCTTATTATTAGTTTATTCATATCATGCAATTGTAAACATTCCAAAGCTGAGAGCAGCCTTTGCACATTGTCATGTAGTGAAGAATAACTGATCAAAGTCATTCTAAGTTGCATTTAAACTGTCTGTCTAGAAAGTCTATATATATAGTGAAGAGCTATCTCTCTTGGGCCTGTAACAAATGCTAGAGAGAGATAAAACATTCTTTATTGCAAACATGAAGTTTGTAAAATAGATATTGTTGACTTGCAGGGGTCAATAAAAATGGAGCAAATGCCACAACCGTAAACTCCAGACAGACATTTTATGGTCACTGGTGTCATAGGTCATGGCGTTATATAAATTATGAAAAATCGTGAGGGTCAACATGGAAGAATGTGGCAGGTCAGATGCAGCACTTATGATAGCACGCTAGGTAAACAGGCCTTGTTTATGGAAAGAGACTGGGCAGATGGTTTGTTTGCAGCCGCTAAGATTGGTTTGCTGTTTGTCCTCAGTCCTCCATTTTTTTTTGTCACTTGTTAGTGCTCAACTGGGGCAAACCGTGTGAATTATTCAGGCCTGGCCATGATGGAATTACACTTACATGTTTTTATTTAGCAGACACTCCTATCCAGAGCGACTTAAAACAGCATGCATACAATAAGGTTTGCATACAACATGCGTTGGAGGAAGACACTTCATGTGTAGCTATATACTGGCATACTGTGGGAACCTTGACCAGCAGGGTTCACTGTTGTGCGATGAGGCAATCCGGCCAACTGAATCCTTGCCTCCCTGGGTCTTCTTCTTCGTTTGGGTATGTTCTTTTTCTGTTCCCCTAGGCTCGGGGCTGAGGGGCTATCCTTTTACCACCTCAAGCCTAGGTGGGGTTCACCTGGACTATATTTCGGGGCACATCTCCAGCAGCCATGTCACCGTGTCGTCGTCCAAAGCCGACAGACTATGGATCCCATTGGGTGCCCGATAAATCAGGCAATCCAGGATGACATGGTCTGCGGTTTGTTCCTCTGCACCACACTCGCAGGCCGCGCAGGAGGCCAAGCCCCATTTGTGCATCGGTGCAAGTCCAGAAACGTCTGGGATGAAGCCGGAGTCTAGAGGTGTTCTTCTCTCACTCTGTGTTCCAGGTGTAATCCACCCACCGTCCGATGAGGCGCTGCATTTGCAGGAAGGCACCTCACCCACGCCAGTGAAGCAGATGGTTTGGCATGGCCCGGTCCAGCTCCCGAGCCCAGGGCTGCCCAAGGATGGAGAGGTTGCCACAGTGGGATCGCGCAAATGGCATGGTCCGGTTTGGGGCCCTGCCACAGTCGGACTGGCCGGTTTGGTGGGACTCATCCACACACCAGGGAACAGTGCCTTAACAGGATGAGCCACCCAGCAGTCCACCCACATTTAAATAAGCTTAACATAGTGATTGTTATTGCTTTTTTTGTATGAAACTTGCATAACTTGATTAAACCTGAAACAGTGATAAGTTGATTAAAGATTTATTCACAGGGACACCTGTTGGTCGTGTTGTGTGTGTGATTGGCCCATGCTGAAGGGCCTGGCTGGTGCTCATAAACTTGCAGCACCTCCTGGTTAGGCAGCCAATGAGGCCTGTCCTGCAGTTGGGAGGCAGGGAAGCTGTCTGATTAATATGGAAAGTCACACAGCATGGGAATGAGTTCATTTTATTCCTACACAACTCTCTGGCTCTCTGTGGCTCAGTGGGTAGAGCACGGCATTGGCAACGCTTAGGTTGTGGGTTCAATCCCCACTGGGGCCACATATACTGAAAATGTATGCATTCACTACTGTAAGTCGCTTTGGATAAAAGCGTCTGCTAAATGGCGTATATTATTATTATTATTATGATATTATTTATTATTATTATTATTATTATTACAACTTATTTGGGGTTTTTGTTGTTGGTTTCTTTTTAATCAATGCAGCCCATTTAATATCGGTGATGGCTGTTTCCTCTCTCCTTTAATGAGGGTATCACCTTTTTGAATTCTGTATTTGGGCTCTGGCCATTACAGGATAAGTAGTGGATCATGGAGCACTCTGCCTCTTACAAGATACCTTATAGATACCACTTAGAATGGCCTAAAAAACCTGTAAAAGTTCTTAAATGAATATAGAATATTAATTATTTGTACCGTCAATATCAGTTTCTGGCATACATGTGGCATTAAGAGGCTAATGTTAAATCATCCTTTATTTGAAATAGATGGGGATGATTAAAAGTGTCTAATTAAAAATAAAATGAAACGGTCATTATACTTCAGGAATTTCAATTACGGTATTATGGAATGAAAAGCAGCATACACGGGGGAACTCTTGAACTGAGACTGAAATCCACTGGCATGCGGTACAGTAGGTTTATTTTGCCAAAGAATGAACAACGATACAAAACATGCAGACACATTTTGACGACAAAAATTATCACACAGTTCTAATGCCAGACCCATGTTTCAATTGGACTCTGGTGTCTCTGCGGTTTCAATTGTGATCCATATCAGTGTGTGGTAGTATCCCATATTTAACACAGCTCTGCAGTGCAGATTTCAGATTTCCTGTCAGGCAGCAGCACATGGTATCATCACAGCTCAGTGTATTTTGTCCCGTTCAATTACTTTAATGTTTCCAGAGGTACAATTCTCCTGCTGCACCCTATAGTCACAGATGAAAGGCAGTCTCTCTTAATGAAGAGAACTACCATCTCCTTTATGCAAAAAAAAGTCTGACTAGCTGTGAAAGAACACAGGAAACCCTTTCTATGCCACATTTGGCAACATCTTGGCTTCTTATTTTGTGGGACACTAACTGTCATTGGGTATGATTTGGGCCCATATGGAAAAATAAAAGTAGTTATTGCTCCCTCTCAAGGTTTTAGATGTTAGTAGCAGAGAGTGTGTCACTCAGCTCAGTCTTCACCATGAAACATGCATGGTGTTTTGTCTGTTCCCTGTGAGCACGACAGTATGCATTTTGGATTTGATTAAAGGCACTGCTCAGGCTTTTCAGTACATATACATTCAGTGCATCTTAAGGCCCATCTTAAGGCAGATAATGGGCCAGAGTTCTCACACAAATGTACAAAGGCACATTTTGACCACACTGAGGGGAAACGTGTCTGATGTTGTGCACCTGTACTTTACAAACGGGTACCAAAACAGGATATTCAATGTGCCTGGTGTTTTGGGTTTCTCTCTCTCTCTCTCTCTCTCTCTCTCTCTCTCTCTCTCTCTCACACACACACACACACACACACACACACACACACACACACACACACACACACACACACACACATACACACACACACACACACACACACACACACACACACACACACACACACAGCAAGTAAGGACAGGACTGAAAGTAAAAGGTGTTTTTGGGAGAGGTAATGGGATGTAGTTGAGCTGAGGAGATTGGACTGCTGGGTGGATTAGAGGAGAGCATTTGTCAGGTCCTATTAATGGCCTCCTGTCACTTTAAAAACGGTCGTTCCTGTCCAAGTTTTGCCCCACAATGTGTTGCTCATGCCATGTTTGACACCTCTCTGCACTTCCCAATTACTGGGTTGTGGGTTGCAATCTGCTTCAGAGCCTGTTCGCTTTGAACTTTTTAATAAAACAATACAAAAATGCATGTGGGTCTCGGAGAATAACTCACGCTGGGCCCCGCAGGTTGTTGTAGAAAGATTTGGGGATGGCTGTCAGGAACATTATCAGCCTCATATAACATGCACAACTTAGTTTGACACCTCCATTTTGGAGGCCAACATGTAACTGGAAGAACTGTGACTTTGAGAGGGTCCTCTAAGGTAATGAGTGCTTAAAAAATTCTGAATTGTATTTCGAGCAATGTTACATTACTGTTGCAATGTTAATTTTTTCTTGCATTGCTCAAATGTTATCTGTGTTTTGCGACCCTATTACCAGCACCAATTCAAATCCACAGATGACCTGTCTTGAATGCACTGCCCTGACAATTAGTCAAGAACATATACAGTACTATAAGTACTCAAAGGTTTGAGTACACCTGCCGGAAACTAGGTTTATCTCATAATTGACAATGTTTTACATGGTATACGTTTCTGTAAATACTTGAAAATGACAAAAAACTGACATGACATATCTTCCCAGCTCTCCTTCAGTAATTCCCAGAGGAACTTACATTACTTTGTTTTGACTACTCTGTCCATTTTGTCCCATACAAGTTCTATGAGATTGAGGTCTTGACACTGGGCAGGTCAGGTCATTAGTTTTGAGTTGTCCTTCATGCTCCTCCTTCTCCTTCTTCCACAATCTTGAGGTGTGTTTCGGGTTGTTATCTTGCAGATGAATGGAGGAGTGCGCAATTATGTGTAATCCAGATCGAAGGTGTACTCAAATTAATGTGTAATCCAGAGGGCTGCACCAGAAAATGGGTGGCCTCCAACACATCAAAAAACCTTTCCCAGCAGGCCACAGAAACACCTGAGCAGAGGTGGACTAACGAACAGCTGAAAGCCATTTTTAGGCCTATTTAAAGGGCTGATTATATAGTGAGGAGTTGCAGCCACCCAGCCAGGCATTTGGAAAGAGTGTTGGAGGTTGTTGAGTGTTGGTTGGAGTGTTGGAGTGTGTTTGTTTGTATGAAAATTGGATTGTTTGAGGACCCCTTTGGATTGACTACGGACAGCGGAACCACTGGCTCCACCCCTGCACCTTTGTTTTGTGTTTTAATGAATAAAATCTGGGGCTGTCTGCAAACACCTGATGCACGTTTTTAGTAATACCACCCAGAAATGGAAAAAGATGCACCTGTGTCCTCCACACCTTAATGGGTGGGGGGAAGATACGTTTTCAGTAATAAGGGAAAGATGCACCTGTGTCCTAGAGGAGGATTGGGGAAAAGCGCAGAGGAATTGTGAATTGTGTTTTTTGGATTGCTTACTGGATTGATTGGATTGCTTTGAGAACCCCATTTGTGTTCCGACCATTGACTTTGTTTTGTGGACCTGCATTGGATTTATGATTTCTGGATTACGGACAACGACGACGAGAGTGGATTACGGACTGCATGTGTGTGTTCCCCCTTCCACAGGTTAGTGTAAGAATTCCCCTAATAAATTTCCCTTTGTTTCCTATTTTGTTGTATGTTGATTTTATTATGGAGTTGCAACCCAACACCCCTGATCCTACCACAATATAGAAATATAGAAATACAAAGGTATTTTTAACTATCTAAATAAAACTTAAATTTAAATCAAAAAGGAGTCTACACATATCATATTAATGTCAATACTAATTACCAATGTTTCTGCTATAAAATACATTATTAAATCAACACTTGTGAGTTTCTAAATCAACATGAGAGACATAACAGATTTTAAAAGAAGTAAAATAATTGGTGCTGGTACAGTTGTGTCAGTCACAGAAATGGCAAAATCATTTAATATGTCAAGGGGTAGAGTGTCAAATCATGACGGCAAATGCTAAACAATGAAAAAATGCATCAGGAAAGAGGAATATAGTCGAAGCTCCGCGATAAGAAGAGACGGACACTTACAGGATAATTGCTAAATACCCCAAACCATGGCCTCAAAAATGACCACAAAACTGAAACTACATCTCTTGTATCCGAGGCCAAAGCGCAACAGTGCAAAACCTGCTGTAATCACCACAAAATCTGGACTTTTGAGCTTTGGAAGTAAGTAATATGCTCTGATGAGTCATCTTTTACTTTTTTTCCTACATCTGGATGGAGATCTCTGTTTGGAGAAAACCAAAGGAACCCATATTGCATGTTCACAACTGTTAAACATGGTGGCGGATCTGTTATGGTATGGGCAGCCATCTCGTTGGAGTCATTGCATCCAATTATGAATCTGCAGGGTAGAATTACAGCCAATTTTATTTTTATTTATCTATTTTTATTTATTTATTTTTGCCATTTTTAGCAAAAAAGTTCCAGATTTTTCCTGTGTTTTCAGCCTAGCATCTCTTGTAATTTCATCTGAATTGACTCAGGATTTCTCTCAGTGACTTCTGCTTTGAAATGCACCATAAAAGCATGCAGACTTCAAGTTCCAGGGTGCCAAGTGCTCACCGAGCTCACCAAGAGAATATATTAAGTGCATAGTGTCATTGATTAACCTGTGGCTGGACAACCTCCCCTCCGTCAATAAATTAAGTCCTATGGGCAGGTTAGTTGATCTCACAACATGGAATTATGAATTACATTTATCTTTACATTTGTTCATTTGGCAGATTGCTTTGTCCAAAGTGACTTCCAAGGCAATCATTGCAAACAAATGCAAGGACAACTACAAGTGACAGAGGAGACAGCAACACTTTGGACATTTAGTCCTTACCCGATCCCTGGTGATACACACAGTGCTCATGGTAAATGCCACCCGTTGCTTAGCAATCAGGACTGAGGGAAAGATTGCAATCATTGCTCTGTGGTGTCTCAGCAACTGGCCACATCTGGCAATAGAGGCCTGATCCTATTGAGAAGCGCGTTTGAGAACCACATTACTTTCAATGCAGTTTCCTTCCAGGTGAATGCCTCTGCTGTGTAGTACAAAGATTGACTTCATTTTGTGGGTTTTATTCTTTCTGATTTCTCTCAGTTGTATATCTTCCTTTGGGACGGTTCATTCAGAGGTTTTGCTACATTTGCATTTCAAGTCCTGCCTAGTCTTTTCATTTCCTACAAAATGCACTCCTCATCTCTCCTCCTCTTTCCTGCTGGCGTCAAAATCTCTCTTCTCAGTGTTGGTTCAATTGTGCCATTAAATCAATCCAGCCGTGGCTTGCAGTTCCCAGTAAAACGCATGGCATGTACAAAGACCCCTTAATAAGCACTTTTGTGTTTTTATTGAATGGAACTCTTATGTCTGCCTTGGTTGGAGTTTTACTTTCAGTAAGTACATAAGAGAGAGAAAAAAAGAGCAATTACAGAAGCAATATTTGCTTAATATTTCAATTAGGATTTGATCTTATTAAATTAAGAAGAAAAAAATCTATCAGAAGGAAAGGGTGCAATGTTTTGATAAATATTTCAGCTTTAATGAGAAAAACTGATCAGAGGAACTGAGACAATCTTGGCAAGACACCGCACACGACCTCACTGACTCACACACAGTGTATCTCTGAAGTTGTTTATTAAAACGTTTTGGAGGCACGTAAACTGCATTTTCTGCTCGAAGAAACAGGAACAGGTTATAATAAGATGAATAAATTAACTTTAAACCTCCGGGAAGCAAAGTGTTGCATAAAATGAGTTGTTAAGGGAACAAAATTAAACTAATTTTAACAGCAGTCTCTACCCTGGGGCTCTTTTGGCACAGCAGGGAGCATCATAAAACCTGTTAATTTTACAAGCCTTAATCTGCCTCTGAAGACCCGTAAAAGCAATGCTGCGTATATGAAAGTTCCTCTGTACTCTGGTCATACTGTATAATCCGTCTTATCTGTGTGTCAGTAATGAAAATATAAATAAACTCCTCAGCATGCTTAAGCAAGTAAGATATCACGAGGAGAATGCATCACGGTTTGATAATCAGGGACTTAAGTCATTTTCCTGCCATGCGAATCAGGAAGCCAATCAAAAACACTAGGGATGGATGATACAGGTAGCATGAGACAGCATTTTCCACCACTGTCAACAAAACACCAAATGATGGAATTTCTTGTGGAAGGATGGTGTTGCATCCCTCCAATTGAATTCCAGACACTTGTAGAATCTATGCCAAGGCGCATTGAAGTGGTTCTGGGGGCTCGTGGTGTCCTAGTGCCCTATTAGGACACTATGTTGGTGTTTCCTTTATTTTGACAGTTACCTGTATATCAACCTGTTATTATCATGAGAACGGGTTGCGATATATATTCTTCAGGGGCATTTCTATGTGTGAATGACTTTTAATAATTGCACTGTGCAATGACATGCCAACACAGCCAACAAAGTGCATTGACAGACGAGCGCATCACAGACAGACAGAGGCAGGCTGGGAGAGGGAGGAATCAGAAGCGGGGTGCGGCCGGGAGTGAGGCCGTTGGCCGCTCAAGAGGAGTGACTGACCTGATGAAAACGGGAGCCTGGGGGCCATGGATCATCTCAGCCAGAGCCCATTTGCCCAGATGCCCTTTCTGAAGGGCTTCCATATCACTCAAGGTCAGGGGAACAGATGCGCTGGATAGGAACGTGCTCAGCTTAGCCAATCCTCTGCCTCTCTTCCTCTAGCTCTGTCTCTGTATCCTCTCTTCGTCAGCTCTACCTCTGATTCATGTACAGAGGTGATCTTGTGAATAAATTGAATGAATGAATGTAAACAAAAAGGAATTAAAAAAGGAAAAAATCCCTGGCAGTTAAGTGTGCAAATGACCTCTTTACAGTGGGGGCTATTCCCACCAATAAGAGTGAAATGTGTTTCTATCAAATGGGGGGGATAAGCATTAGAAGAGGTTGATTCAGGGACTGGTGTACAGATGCAAGGGGATAAAGTACTCAGGCAACAGTATGGGTCAGAGATTAAACGAATGTAAATTGAGCTGCTTGCGAACATTTGTTGCCTTTGCTTATCTCTGCCCATCTCTTTCTGCATCTGCAACATGCTCCATGCATTGTGTGTGCATGTGTGTGTGTGTGTGTGTGTATGTGTGTACATGTGTATACATGTGTGCAGGAAAATCATTTGTGCTTGTATGCAGTAGAAGCCTAGGTTCATTAGAGTGTATATATACTGTGGCCGGTAGCTTACACCTTCTTAAAAGCTATCAGGCTGTGTCTTGGGGCAACGGCATGCATACTAAAGTGCAATTTCTAAGTGCAATCTTACACGATCAATAAAATAGGGATAACAGACTACATAAGATCTCATGGAAAAGAAAAGAAACAAAAGAACAAAACAAATTTAGCTGATATTGGTTTTCAGGTGCGAGGCCCCCCCCCGCACCTCCCCCACCTCCCGGAACAACACACATCCAGCACACATCCCTTCCTTTTATATCCCAGCTCCGAACAGCTCCCACAAATACCACATCACATCAACTTAGCTGAGGCTGTGTAACTGTACAGTCACAGTCAATTAAAAAACAAATATACACATGAGAAGCTAAAGGTCAATTAACACACTTATATTAAACCTTTGCCACTGAAGCTGACAAAAAATATTATTTTATATCTATTATAATATGTTTTTAATATTTTGGCCCATTATCTCGCTTTCTCTCTGTCTCTCACACGATTTCTCTGGATCCCTTCAGTCTGTGGTCTGGAATCAATCAAGAGTTTCTTCAGAAAAGTAGTTTTGCAAGCTCAGCAACCACCAAATTTTACTTGCGGTTTTGTGAAGAAAAAACACTTAGGACAGACACATGGTTGATTTTATCCAAGCCTATGTTTGTTTTGTTATCTTTGTTATCTTATAGTATTTGTCTTACATTCATTTGCTCAGCAGATGCATTATTTTACAGACAAAACAAAAATCATAAAGCTTGATATTTACTAAGCAATTCAGGTTGATTACTATGCTGAAGGTTATTAAACAAATGACCCATCTTTAACTCTGTATGACTTATTGATTCTGTAACTTCTACTTCATTGCAGGGCCTTGTTTACTAAGAGCAGCATTAGAAACCACAAATAACTACATGCCTTGTAAATAATTGGCTGCACTCTCGTTTTCATGTTAGCGGGGTATTTACTCAAATCAATTATGCACATTTAATTAGGTCTCATTGGGTTATAATTTGTATTAATACACTCCCATATTTTGTCAGGATGCTCACAATTGCATATGCTCTCTGATGTTTAAAACCCCCACAAACATTTTGTACATTTTGGCCTCTGTCACTAACATATAAAACACATTTTTGGGTACTTTTTTGAACCATCTGTTGTCGTTCCCAAACACCTGCCCCCCACTCACCAACCCATCACTTTACTGTCCACCATAGAGCTTTTCTTCCAAATTAAACCTACGTACCCAAAGTTTCTGTTTTTCTCCACAGGCGGCAAGTCTTAAATGAACTCACCTTTATTCTGGGGCCAACCTGACACTGCTACACTCGCTAGAGTGGGAAGAGCTCAAGGACAAAGCTGTAGCGCAGCATTAGTAAGCGTCAGTGCATCTCATACACATTGTGCTTGCCTCTGCAGGAGGGGAGGGGAAGGGGAGAGCATGTTTCCCTGAACACTTCACCTAAATAATTAATGGATTTGAGAAGAGGATCTGAAGTTATGCCTTTGTCTGCATTCCGATCTTATGATTGATTTTACCTTCTGGAATGTTTGACGCATCAGTACAGCAATTGTTTGGTGTCGAACACAGAGGGCCCAGCTTTTCCCAAATGTCGAGCCCATCATGTTCCATCTGTCTCCTGCAATCAGCACAGACAATGTGCTCCTGTCACACACAGTACAGCAGATGAATTTTAGTGCTTAGAAAAAACAAACAAATATGGTGTGAATTTTTCAGTGTGCTTGTGTTCAGACCACCAGTGTGATGCCAAATCATAATAATGTTTGATTTGGAAAAAGCATAGCAATGTTTAATCATGAGAGCATACCTTTCAGCCCATGAAGGCAGGGCTATTCAATTCCATTATATTTAATTGAGGGCCGCAGTGCCTGCAGGTATTTGCGCCAACCACGCACTACGCCACCTTGTTTCACAAATTTGTTTACCTCCTTTGTCCAGGAGGTGGGCTAATTTGTGAAATCAGATGGCATATTGCGTGGTTGGAGCAAATACCTGCAGACACTGCGGACACTATAACTAATTTTCACCTATACAGCTTTAATCTGCTGCCCTAAACTGTACTTTAAAAAAAAGCTATATAAGGAATAAACCAAGACAAGCCGTCCATTCTCAGGAAAATATTCACGCCTGGGGTGGTGCTGCAACACGAGGCTGTTAAACTGGGTTCCCAAACCAGAAGTCTGTATATATCCTGACAACGAACGGCTTAGTGTAGTCTATTCCGCTTAGACCATGGCTACTTGCCACAAAAATATTTTGGCATGTGTAAATCCGCCAAGAAATATAGTTCCTCATTTGGCCAGGTTCAGGAAGAGATGAAAGTGTTCATTACTTGCACAGTAGGTGGCAGCAATGGGCCAAAAAAGACCAGCTAGAAATAAAAATGAAAACTGTACTAGCGCATATGGAAGGTCTCGCACACAATTGTTGGCGGTAAAGAGCCAATTATGTATCAACAGTACCAAAAGATAGTACAGAAAGGTTTGGCGCTTTTTTTGTAGTTCACAAAATTATGGCAACGAAAGGAATGCCTTTACAAATAGATCTTGGAGTTTAAAATGTTTTTATTTTCAAACTTCAGGGGGAGTTTTGAGGATCTCTTCAATCTCTTTCCAGGAATTTGCAGTCATGTGAATATCTTTGTAATCGCGCCACGAGCGGTCATACAAATGTGGGTACTTGCGTAACTGCTTGGCTAAACTGTCTTCGAAAAACTTCATGTTGTTATTTTCTGAAAGCTGTTGTGTATTTTCGGTTCTTTTCTAGACAGCCAATCATTGCAATGCGGCCTCTGCGATGGCTGCCGCGTTGTTTCAAAAATTTGGAGGCGCACACAGACACCGCAATTGCTCAATCGCTGTTTTCCGTTTCATGAATCAGGCTTTAACCAGTACAGAGGTCGTCCTGAGAGTAATTGGTTCACTCCTATGTTATAACAAGTTCCATTGGAATTCCATAGAGAAGGCTCACAGAAAAAATAGGCCTGGTATTTAGAGGTTGTTCAGAGATTGTAATTGGATGTCACGTTTAGGACAAACTCTAGTCCCGTCCGCTCTTCAGGCTGCGGCGTGGTTCCTGCGCAGCATAACCTGGGCTCCCTGGTGCGTGCAGATGCGAGATTACATCTCGCAAATCTGATAAAGGCCGTAGCCCTCTGTCTCCGTGACTGAAACAATTATCCAGCAGGCAGCCCCCAAATTCCATCTGTTTCTAAATTGTGATGATGAGAGATTTTTGTTGACACAAAATATGTGAAAACCCGACCACTTTGGTAACCTTGTTCAACAGACAGGCGCTTCACCCCTCAACATCAATCAATGCTGTAAGAAAGATTGCATTTGCGTTTCTGAGGAGCATCTCTTTATACGGCGTGCACTGAACATCGCAGAATCGCATCACTGATGCACAATGCGAAGGCGAAGTCACAATGCAGTTTGCTATTGCATTCCACACCATTATTCAACTATACAGTGATTATCTGGAGCATGTAGGTACGTAAACGACGCAAATACCTATTTAGACCTGTTTAGATTGCGTCCTGCATGCGTGCCACTTATTTCAATAATTTTCAGGTTGCTAGAACATCTAGTTAAATTGGAAGACCACGGCGCCAGTATCTACATTTTTAGAATGACCGTTAAGACATTCATTATGTAAAATATCCTATCGATAAATAAACGAATCGCCGGTTATGATGCATATGCTGTGCATTCTTATGGACGTATCGTTAACTATAATAGCAGTAATGGAGGAAAGCAATATAATAATTACAAAATGTGACGATATCAGCAGGTATTTTCACGGTTAATTTATCTCGACTCACAACTAGTGTAACATGTAACCTGCAGAATTGGCACTAAATCGCCACTAGGCGGCAATATTGTTGTTCTAAACTAATAATACGTGTAATGATTTGCAAAACAATCTTTCCTCCACCCAGTGTATGTGTGCATGGTGCGTTTTTGTGTGTGCGCGTGTGTTTTTATGATTAGTGCACATTCCCTGATGGGAATATGTTGACACATTCTAAGCAAACCACGAAAGTTTGGGTCACAGTCATTCTGAATTATGCTGAATTCTGAATACTGGTAATACTGGTAGCCCACATATTTTGTGTAACGAATGTAGCTCTACATGCATGTTATATACAATATGAAAGCTGTCTTGGTGATTATTTGCATGGGTGTGTGTGTGTGTGTGTGTGTGTGTGTGTTTGTAATGTATATTAGAAATAACGAGTATAAAGTACTAATCACGGCTAACTCACATGATCTATAGACACTTTATTTGAAAAGATCTCCAAAAACATTAGTAAAAGTATTAATGTTCTCGTATTGAGGCTTAAATCCATGAAAGCATGAGCTTGATATTATATCAGTGCTGCAATGGGCGACCGTGGACAAATACAACAGCCTGTTTGCGCTTTGTGCGAGCGCCTCGAATTTCATTTATACACGGACAACGGAGGTCTGACAACAAGCAGGGGCAGACTCAGCATTACAATGTCACAGCGTGCATTAGAATCAGTAACTGCATGCTCGATCACCCTTCAGTAACGATGTACTTAATCATGCAAGTCCCGGACAGGTAAATTGAAACAAATTGAAATTTAAGGTTACCTTGTTAATCGACAGCCCTCATCTTTCCGTAGTACTGAGGCGCGGGCATTGTTTGTTTTTAATCATATCTGACTGATGTCGAGGTTTTAGACGGTTTAATTAAACGCTTTAAGTGCTGTGTGTGACGGGAAATTGGAGAGGCACCTGCACGTTCAAGGTTAAAGACAAAGTAAACAAATCGTGGTTAAAAAACAACAACAAACTAAAAAAACAAAAAACATTTGCACAATAATGAATATTTTGCCTCTTAAAACGTCTGATCACTTCCACCTGGAGATCAACACCACCATTATCATAATTATCATCACTCTAGGCCTATACATATAGGTAACTGGCAAAATAAAGGAAACACCAGCATAAACATTCAATTAAGTTTTGTTTGTATAGCAGTTTTTACAGACCACTGTCACAAATACGCTTCACAGAAAATATGAAAAGATAAAAATACCAAGCCTGAATCCCCAAAAAGCCAGAAAATTTGTAAAAAAACTCCAATACTGCAAGAAAAAACTCCTCAGTGGGAAGAAATCCCAGGAGGAACCCTTCTTAGAGGGGCGGAACACATACAATAGTGTTGGTCCACCTCGGGCCATCAGAACAGCTTCAATGCGCCTTGGCATAGATTCTACAGATTTGGTGTTTTGTTGATGAAAAATGCTATCTGAGGCACTGCTCCAGAATCTCCCATAAATGTTCAATTGGGTTGAAATCTGGTGACTGAGACAGCAATGGCATATGGGTTATATCATCTTCATGCTCATCAAACCATTCAGTGACCACTTGTGCCCTGTGGATGGGGGCATTGTCATCCTGGAAGAGACCACTCCCCTCAGGATATAAATGCTTCACCACAGAATGGCTTTGTCCCCTAAGGGGTTGAGTGGACCTAAACCATGCCAGGTAAATGCACCCACACCATAACAGAGCTGCCAGAACCCTTAATTTACTCCTTTACATATATACTGTATATATATATATATATATATATATATATATATATATATATATATATAGGCCTATATATATATACTGTATATATACACACTACCGGCCAAAAGTTTTAGAACACTCCCATTTTCCAGTTTTTACTGAAATTTAAGCAATTCAAGTCCAGTGAATAACCTGAAATAGTACAAAGGTAAGCGGTAAACTGCCAGAGGTTAAAAAAAAGTTTAGGTTATAAAAAATGGAAAAATAATGTCAATTTCAGAGTTATAAAAAAAGGCCCTTTTCAGGGAACACGTAATGGGTTAACGTGGGTTAACAGTTACTCTGTGTTCTACTACCTTTGACCGTATATATAATTTATATAGTATATATATATATATATATATATATATATATATACATACATACACACACACTGAATGTTTCTGTTTATATGACTAGATATTAATTCAGATGCTATTATAGATGTTTTATATAATTTAATTACCCTGCCACCAAGGTTCAACTGCAACAACCATGTGGGATTTAAACTTAGCCCTCTCTGGTTTCAAGTGTAGTTACTGTCCAGTGGTGAATAGTTCTACCTCAGCTCACTCAGTTGTCAATGTCTTATAATAAATAGCTTACTGTAAGCAAGAATATATTGGGCCTCTATAGTCCCTTCAAGATAAATTGTTCAGATTTAAAAATAGCCTGCCAAAAGCCCCCCCTCCCCCAGATACACACACACAGTAACTTATGTCGAGCGACAGCACACTGGTTTTGTGTCTAATAATCAATACAGATATACTTTGATATTTGACAAACTATAATTGAATATCCCTCTTGTTTATATAAAAAAGCTTCCACTGTGTATGTGTTCTGTAACAAGAAACAGAGCTGTCACTTTTGCTTTAATCAGCCTGAGCTTTCAGTGGACTGTTCAATTCATGACTTCATCTATGACACTGAAGGAATACACAATAAACAAAAAAAGTATAAATGTCAAATCAAATTGAGTTTCAGGTTAGAATTAAAGATCTTAAAACACCACATGCACACCCACACACATGACACTTGGGATTCATGAAGAGAAATTCTACTTCTCTTCTTCTACTCTCAACTTCTCTTTGAGAATTTATGTTCCCAGTGAAATGGTCTTTGTGACTCAGTAAACCTTATTTTTTTCCCAGTGGTTCTGCATATTATGTAATTTCACTGAAAATGTATACATGTTTAAAGACATTAAAGACATTAAGACATTGGTGTCCATATCAATATTTTAGAATGAGCATTCATAGCTTTATCAAGTCAAATGTTCACAAAATACAACTAACGTACTGCCAATTAAGATAAAGATACTTTTCAGTTGTTTTAGATATTTTAGATATTGGCAGTTTGAAGCACATTGGCTGTAAAGACATTATTCACTGCATGATACAATGTGCTCTATATTTTTTCACATTGTTGCATGATCAGTATTTTGTACCAGTTGAAGTTTTTTTGCTCTTTGAACGGCATACATAAAATAAATATTGAGAGACATTAGCCCTTGCTTTCTGCTACTAGCTTCGGATTATTGAGACTCAAATCAAATCCCTAAAAGTTTCTTATTGTAAACAAATGAGTCCTGCACTCTCTCTGCTCAGTGCACTCACTCTATACATATTTGTTTTGGGGTGCGTTGTGATGCGTTGTGTTTCGGGGACAGTCACCTCACCATGTGTTCCTGACCATGTGTGACTCTGACTGGCAGTGGATGCCTGGCCACAGACAGGATCCGACCCGCCTGCTTGCCCACCACCTACGTCTCCAGCTATGGGGGAATGAATCAGGTGGGGAGCATAATGAACCATTTAATGACCTGTGTGTTGATTTATCAGATGGACTGGAGAGGCCAATTTAAAAATATAACGCCATAAGTCACAGCGTTGCCACACGCGGCTTTCGGCGAGGTCTCTGCAGCTCAGCACCCCCCTATTGGCGTGTTAATCAAGGTGTCATTATGGATAGCAAGCAGAGAGTGCTTATATGCAACACTTTTCATCCTGGGATGGTAAGTCATACTGATTGTTAATAATTTATCATTAGCCACCGCCCCCTCAGCCAAACAACCCCCCAGCCACTGGCCCACCCAAACAATATATCATATGGGTACTTGTAGTGTGTCCAGCTATTTTGGACCAGTGCTTTGATAATCATATTTCAATTGAGTCCAGGTCATTGGCAGATTAGGATTAGGAGGATGGTTTTACTCTGAGCTTTGGCTCTTAGACTGAAGTTTGTCAGTCTAACCCCCTCTCCTAGTAACTAATAAGCACAGGTGTTACCTTTTTAAAAAGACTATGTTCTGAAGGTGCATTTAACCAGACTCTCTGCATCATTATCTATTTAGACAGACTGACATTTACTGAATTAATTCAAGTATAGCATTACAGGCTAAAACAGTGCCGCACCAGGATTCAAACCTTCAAACGTCTGGTCACAAGTCCAATTTCCTCCATACCTTGACAAACTGCTGAAGGTCCATGTTGTCCTACATTGTTTTCTGGTAAATTAAACCCTCAAATTAACTCTGCTCTATCGTACAACCATTGCCATTTTGCATAAATATGGGAAATGTGCTCAATACATTAATTGCAAAAAAATATTTGTGAGAGTTCATTCCCTGGTCAGTGGTAACATAATGAGCTAAGGATTTGCATGCAATCGTGCAAGGGCGAAATGCAGCCAACTGAATAAAACCAGACAGCGATATCAATGTACTTTTCTGGGTTGGTATTCACAAAGCATTTTAAGGGTAAAAGTTGGTCCTAACTCTGCAATTTAGGAGCAACTCCGAAAAATAATGGGCGTGTCACTCATAAATTTAGGAGTCCTACATTTTTGGGATAAGAGTATTTCACAAAGGGTTTGAGAGCTAAAAACAGCTCCTAAGTCCAGGAGAAGTTAGAAGCAGTCAAGAGGACTTCTAAGTTGCTAAAGACCTACTCACAGCGATCCTAAAATCTGCTGCTGCCGGCAATCGTCGTCGTAATCGCGTCAACACTTTGGAGATATTGAATAATACAGAGCTCATAAAAAGGGACCGCCTCAATCGCGAGGGTATTATGCCTATATATATATTATATATAGCTAGATACCCGCTGATTGTTTACGAGATGCAGACATGTAACCAATTGGCTAGTCAGTATTCTTGGTTTCATGTTAAATCAGTGACACGTAGCCTACATTTGTATTTTAGAATCTTTATTAGAATATAATAGGGGTGCAACGGATCACAAAACTCACGGTTCGGATTGTACCGCGGTTTTGGGTCACGGATCGGATCATTTTTCGGATCAGCAAAAAAAATTAAAAATTTTGACATTTTTGGCACGTTTCCATCAAAAATTACCAGGAACTATTCTCAAGGAATTGAATGAATGATAATTTAAGTTATTTCACTTTAAATTCAGTACACCTTAGGCGATTTAACTAGGGTGGTCTTATGCCTGAATTAATTTAATAAAAAATTAAAAGATCGCTAATGTTTACATTTTATTTAATTCGGTCGCGTTTCTAAAAACCTGCCTCCCAGAAAGGCATTTAGTATAAAAAACAAAGCAAACCAAAACATACATGGTTGTCTATCTCTTCGCTGTAACTCTGCATCGAGATTTGGGGAATTGTTACTTTAAAACCTAACAGCTGCAGAAAAACTGTATTTCTCTATGATGGTTCAATTTAGCTATTAATCCGCGGATCGTATGCGTGCCGAACCGTGGGGGTTGATCCGTACGGATCACGGATCAACTGCGATCCGTTACACCACTAGAATATAACAGGAACAGGTAGGCCTACATACACTTTTACAGTAGCATATAATTTATTTTCTAGGTTGAAATCGTGGGCAGAGACCCATCCCCTATATCAGCCAATCACTGTGGGCATTCTGAGTAAGCTCGTTCATGAGAAACAACGTCATCCATAGCAACGACGTCAACCCCGCCCTCACTCTTAGCTTGAAAATTCTAGGACTTCCTTAATATGAGTTTGTCTTTGCAGCTTTGTGAATAGGTTTTAAGGTGGGACTCCTAACTAAAAGGTTTTAGTGCAATTTAGGAGTACTCCTAGTGGTAAGATAAAATTATTTGTGAATACGGCCCCTGATCTATATATACTTAAGAGGAAATAGAACATTGTACCCTCATTAATCCTAAACACAAATTATTGGAGTCGTGTTTAGTGGGTCTTCTATGCACTTAAATTATTTTTTTTTTTTTTCATTATGTTCTACACCAGCTCCTCACATAGACTATAATATTGTACAATATTTTTCATCGTATGCAAAAAAAAAGAAGAAAGGTGGCTGATCCTTTTAGCTTATGGACCCAGTCCATGCAGGGAAACTTGCTGAACTGTGGCAGGATCGACACTGTCTGTTTGATATCAGTGCTGTCATATCATATCCATAAAATCAAAAACCAATAGCCTTTTAAGAGAGAAGTGGTATGTGTTAACAGTCAGTAGTTTGAGGTTTTGTAGTTCAGTGCAGTGTGATGTGGTGCACTGTGATGTTGTGCACCATATATATATGTGTGTGTATATACAGTGCCCCTTTAAAGTCTACATCCCATCTCAAAACTTTCACCTTTTGTTGCCTTACAGCCTGAAATTAATTATAGTTTTTTAGTTTTAATTAATGTTCAGAGAATTTGTTTTTCATTTGGAATTTGTAGGGTAAAATGTGTAAATAAAGGTGGAAAACATTTGATTTAATTTTCATTTCAGGCTGTAAGCCAATAAAGGTGACATTTTTTATTTTTGTTTATACTTTAAATGGGCACTTTATACACATACACACACACACACACACATATATATATATATATAGTTATATAGTGTGGCTCTCTCCCGAGACACACACAGTAAAGTCTCCCAGTGTGTGGTAGTCTGGATAGAGCATGGTTTCGAGCGTCCGATATGGGCGGTGTCTGGAGCCACCGCCCATGGAGCTGTGAATGAAACGACGCCCTCCAAGCTCAACCCTCATTCTCATGGGCAGTGGGAAGTGCCAGAGAAAAGGCCAGGGAAATATCACACTAAAAGACCACTGCACCTATTAAGCTTTAAAGCATGCAGAAAAAAGAACAAAGACTTTTAAAAATAGCAATGCTTCAGCTAGTCTTTAACACAGGGGTGACCAATTTTAGTCCCAGAGAGCCATAAGTTGTGCTGATTTTTGTTGTTAGTCAGCACTTAATTGACCAGTACAAACAGTTTCTTACACACTCACTCACTGGCTGCTCATTGTGAGGTGAAACAAAACTGGGTAGATCCTGTGGCTCTCGAGGATCAGGGTTGGCCGGCCCTGCTTTGACATATAGATCAGTCGGCTAGAGAAGCAGAAGCTGCTGAAGCCAAGCTGAGGACACTCAATGAAGATCTTTCACTTGGCTGAGAATTCATCGCTTTCAGCATGTTAAAGTGCAATGTTATGTTGTGTAGCTGGAGCTCAATACAAACCAACTTACCCAGGAGGGAGGCTGCAATACAATCTTCTCCAATTACTCGCAGGGTAGGGGATATTAGCAGACACTGATTACACTTCCATTATGCAAAATATTTCAGGGGAGGACTCAGAAGGTACCGCACTGAGTAGAGCACACCTTTCACCTGGAGAACAATGTCCAAGTTTTAGATTTAAGGCCAAGAAAACAATGAAGATCATACCATAGAGGAAGTTGGAGGTGGTGAGTTTATAAAATGCTTTATTACTTACTCTCTGCAGCACTATGATGAAAAGTCTCATTCAAATGAACACAAAACCATGTTGTACACAAAACTCTAGTGTTGCACCTTGCTCCTTGTTTTTGTGTTGTTGTTGGTGGGGGGAGGTTGGAAACACAACAGCCACAGAATCGATTCACGTTTCGGAAAATACTGCAGAATTAATTACCTCAGCCTGGCTGTCACATACAGGTAACTACCACAATCAAGGCACTTTAGAAAATGAGGAATCCTTTTAAAAGGTACTATAGGCCTGGCCATCCTACCACCGCCTTTCTGGGACTCTCCTAGCCTGGGCCAGGGCCGTTTGAGATCCCCCCCTCCCCATTTGAAACTAAATATTAAATACCTCACTCGTAGCTTCTGGTTACACTCCTGGCATGAACCACTCAACAGGAGAAAATATATCTCTGATTGTTGCAAATTGTTAAAACCGTTTAGACCAGGGGTGTCCAATCTTGCCCGAGAAGGGTAGAGGTTTTTGTTCTAGCCCAACACTACAACACCTGATTCAACTAAACAATGAACCATAGACTTCTGGACTTTGATTAGTTCAATCAGGTGGTTTAGCACTGAGCTAGAACAAAAACCGCTACTTTATAGTTGAAGGTAGACATTTAGCAAAAAATTGCTAAATATTTTTCATCCTGAACGTATCTAAGGTCTGGGGGAGGAAAACCAGAGGTTATGCACAACACAACGCTTACTTCATTTTTACATTTTACATTTTAAGCATTTAGCAGATGCTCTTATCCAGAGCGACTTACAAGATGTGCATTAATACAAGGTAAGAACAATCATAGTTAGCGCACAAGATCAGTGCAGTAAAACAGCAATAGACATCATTGCAGGCGTCTGCGTATCATACCTGTAACACTGGGAAAGAAAAGGTTAGTGGGGTTTTTCATTTATTTTATAAATAGTGTAGAACAAGTAAACAGTGGTGACGACAGATTGACTAGATGGACAGTGTTCAGTGGTAGTGGAGTCTGAAGAGGTGGGTTTTGAGTCTCTTGCGGAAGATTGGAAGTGATTCCGCAGTCCTGACCGATTGCGGGAGGTCGTTCCACCAGCGAAGGACCAGGACAGAGAAGAGGCGAGACCGCGAGGAGCGGCTGCCAGGCGCCCGGAGGGATGGGGCAGTCAGTTTGCCAGCGGAGGTGGAGTGGAGGGGCCGGGGCGGGGTGTAGGGAGTGATGAGTGACTGGAGGTATGGGGGAGCAGTACCTCTGGGCGCTTGAAAAGCAAGCACCAGTGACTTGAATCTGATGCGTGCTGCGATGGGGAGCCAGTGCAGAGAGGAGAGTAGAGGGGTGACGTGGGTGAACTTCGGCTGGTTGAACACCAGTTGCAGTGGCTTGATGGCACAGGCCGGAAGGTCTGCCAGCAAGGAATTGCAGTAGTCCAGACGTGAGATCACCAGGGCCTGGACCAGGAGTTGAGTGGCCTCTTGGGTGAGGAACGGTCGGATCCTCCGGATGTTGTGGAGGGAGAAACGGCAGGTCCGAGTGATTGCTGCAATATGGCTCGAGAAGCACAGCTAGTTGTCCAGGGTTACCCCAAGACTCCTGGCAGACTGGGATGGAGACACTATGGAGCCTTCCACGGTGATTGACGCATCAATCATCGGGGAGCCCTTCGCTGGGAGGAAGAGCAGCTCTGTCTTCCCCAGGTTCAGCTTCAGGTGGTGGGTGGACATCCATGCGGAGATGTCAGCCAGGCATGCAGAGATCCGTGCCGGGACCTGGGTATCAGATGGAGAGAAGGAGAGAAACAGTTGAGTGTCATCAGCAAAACAGTGATAGGAAAAACCATGAGCAGAAATAACAGAGCCAAGTGACTTGGTGTACAGAGAAAATAGGATGGGGCCTAGCACCGAGCCCTGCGGGACTCCGGTAGAGAGGGTGTGGGGAGAGGAGAGGGATCCTCTCCAGGTCACGTGGTAGGACCGGTCAGCCGGGTAGGACTCAAACCATGTCAACGCAGATCCAGAGATTCCCATCCCATCCCACTTCCATGTTATAATAATAAAATAGCTACTTATTCATGTTTTCAAATAGATTATTGATGATAATGTTCTTGGGGGGGAGAAAGCGAGTAAACGAATGAAGAAGAGAGACAGAGAGCATGCATGAGAGCAAGACGGCGAGATACAACGTTAAATCTGTATTCCAAACATATGTAAACAGGAGTCCTGGCAAACGAGCAGTCGCCCCTGTAGAACAGATAATTAAAGCCAAGTAGAGGGTAGGGAGAAGCATAGGCCATCCCTTTCACTTCCTCCTTCTACAAATTTACCATTATCCTTTAGCTTGTAAATAAAACAAACCAAGTTGTACTTTGTTTACCACGCTCCACGCCGACTTACGTTTTTGTTTTCTAGCCTTGTGCATGGCCTTGCTGTTTTTTTTCCACAAATTGAATGGATCCATTTATATCCAGATTTTTTTGACCAGATAGGGCAAAAAAAAAAATATATATATATAATATATATATATATATACAGTATATATATATACTACCGGTCAAACATTTTAGAACACCCCCATTTTCCAGTTTTTACTGAAATTTAAGCAGTTCAAGTCCAGTGAATAACCTGAAATGGTACAAAGGTAAGCAGTAAAGTTTAGGTTACCAAAAACTGAAAAATAATGTACATTTTTGGGCAGTGAGTAGTCTCCTACACCATCAAAAGGCACTTGGAAACTGGAGGAAACTCTGACAGGAAGAGGTCTGGCAGACCCATAGCCACAACAGAATCAGAAGACAAGTTTCTAAGAGTCAACAACTTGCGTGATAGGCGGCTCACAGGACAATAGCTTCAAGCATAGGCTTAACACTGGTCGAAGTAAGGAAGTCTCAGTTTCAACTGTGAAGAGAATATTTCGAGCTGCAGGTTTGACAGGTCGAGTGGCAGTAAGAAAGCCATTCTAAGATGGCAAAATAAGAAAAATAGGCTTGCCTGGGCCATGAAGCACCACCAGTGGACTACTGAAGACTGGAAGAAGGTCTTACCTTACCTTATCTAAATAAAAATGTGAAATCTTGAAATTTTGAAAGGTTTTTGTAGGCCGTCGAGTAGGCAAAAGGATGGTTCCTCAGTGTGTGACACCAACTGTCAGACATGGAGGAGGAAGCGTGATGGTCTGGGGCTCTTTTGCTGGATCCAGAGTCGGCGACTTGCACAAAGTGACTGTTAACCCACGTTAACCCATTACTTGTTCCCTGAAAAGGGCCTTTTTTTATAACTCTGAAATTTACATTCTTTTTCAGTTTTTTTAAGCTAAACTTTTTTTTTTTTTACCTCTGGCAGTTTACCGCTTACCTTTGTACCATTTCAGGTTATTCACTGGACTAGAACTGCTTAAATTTCTGTAAAAACTGGAAAATGGGGGTGTTCTAAAACTTTTGACCGGTAGTGTAAATATCAGAAATAAGCCAATCCAAAGGCACACATGCGATTTTAGAACTGGACTCTTGCCAGTTTGGGGCCCTGCTCCACCGTGTGACTACCTGGCAACACTGACTTTACACAGGGGACCCGTCCTCGCCACAATCACAAATCTCATGCATGCATAAAAACATTCTCACACACCAACTGTCCATCAAACTGGCACTGAATTCCAGTACCTCACGACCTTTCTGTCACTGGCTCTCGGCCAGCTGTATTTATAGTTCAGGCCCAGCTAATTTCTCTATCTACTTACAGGTGTGTCTCCTTTGACTCAACAGTCTTAGGGGCTACACACTACAGCTGGTGAGCTCAGAGTAGAGGAGGCTGAAATCTTACCTTTAAACCAAAGATTAGTCTCAACCTGTTTTGATTTATTTTGCTTAAATACCAAGAATGCCAATTCATTGAATAATCTTGTTATGCAAATGACAATACACAGTTTAATTAAGTAAAAATCAACATAATCACTTCAAAGAGTAGGCTCTCTTCATTTAAATCCCTCCGTTAACTGTACAGAGTACTAGTTTTGAGAAACAAAAATGCAATAAAGCCTAGCAAACAAAAATGCTTTTTCTTGGGCATTAAACTGCTTAAAAAGATATATAGTCTTACTGCTGTTTGCTGTCGGGAGTTTTCTGGCACAAGAATTCACTCACCGTGTTATACTTGTATATATCTGTGACTGACAATAAAAAACCTTGAACCTTGAACCCTTGATCTGCAAAGATCAGATTCATGGATATTTACGAAGTCAGCCTTGAATTCGGGCACGGAGAAGGAATTGTACATTCATCCACATGATCAGATAATTTGTAGATAAAAGAAAATGCTACACACCTTTGTGATGTAAAGAAAAATGCGATTGGGATGCTGTACGAATTGGTATTGATTATTCAGTGAATTCATTGCTTAATGGATAATCAAGGAATGTAAACGGAAGGTTTAAAGGTATGGGTTTCAGCCGCCTCTGTTTCAAGCTGACGGAACACTACTGTCTCCCAGCTGCCTGAATTGATCAGATTTTACATGGCCAGTCTTGTTTGCAACAGCATAATAGCACATCATTAAGACTGATCGGTGCATGACCATGGATCAGATTTGCCGAAGATTTGTTTCGGCAGCCCAGCCCATGAACAGGAACAATCGGACAGGGGGAACCAATCGCAGAAACCCAACGGCTTCAGATACCTTCCACGTGAGTTATCTATCTAAAGGTCGCAGAAAGAAACTGACAAGGTACTTAGTTATGACCTGCATCAGTTACATTACCAAATCACATCTGCGTCACAAGACAGAGGTTTTTGTTCTAAAACAGCTACCCTTCCCATGTGTGTAATGCTGGATAGAGCTCAGCTGGGTGTAGGTGTTGTGATGTGTTGCTGGCTGTGACGTGTATGCCTTTGTGTGATGGACTGCAATAAAATGTGAGAAGAAGAGGGACTTTCTTTTTCTTTTAATCAAAGGTCTTGCAGTGGGAATGTAACAGGCATGGGACCAGAGTATCTGTTGAAAGTTTTACAGTTTTACTTTTGCCTTAATGTCAGCAAAGAGTCAGGCGCCTTCCCTGTGCCTTCCCGAAAACAAGTATCAATCGGAGAGCGGGGTGGTTATGACGGATCACGTACTAATTCATCCTCATCTCCATGTTATGGATTTGAACTGGGCCAGCGCTGGTCTCTGCCTTGAAGTGTGCTGACATTGAGGGAAGAGTCCCCTGAGTCTCTGTGGATTTCCATCTGTATTTTCATTCCTATATTTACCCCTCTAGCTGCTACCCCATGTATTATTGATGCCGGGATGTTGAGGGAAAGAGGACAAGAGGAATGGGATCATTCATTAGCTGTGTGCGTGCACAATTTCCATCACAAACTGTCCGTGTGATCTTTTTTTCTGCCATCTCACATGCTTTGTAGATTAGAGTTTTTATACCTTCATGCACTTTTCAGACTCTCACCCCATCTACACGAGTCTGCTTTTTCATTATTTTCAAATCATACAATACATCAACTTTTAGATTTATACCCCCTCGGTTTCTTCATCTTTCCCAAAGGCAATATGGGCTCACAGCCCAAAGAGACAGTTTCCATAAGATATAGCCCGGGGCATTGTTCGATGCTAAACTTCAAAGATTGTTCATGCCCCGATGCAGTAACCGTAGTACAACAGTTGTGTAATTTGTGACCTATTGAAGCCTCCTGAATCTGATTTGTATGCCTGATTGACAAACCAGGCATATGGCCATTATAAATAATATTTTGGACATTATGGGCATTCTAAATGCTGTGGATAAAAGTAGAGAAGAGTAGTAGCTCTACACACGTTTATAGATTAAGCTGGCTGTAGCTGACTGACTTTCTGCCTGTCCTTCAGACTTATAATCTCTCACTCGCATGTGCGGACGCCTCACCGCAACACACAAAAGAAAGAGCAACGTTGTGTTTCTTTCTGTCAGCACACAATAGTCCCCCCACCCCGAAAATACCCCCTTTGCCATGTGTCTGTTGGTAATTGCCTACAGTGATTGACATTGAATGAAGGCAATGCCTTGTCTTGTGGTGTGGCATTTCCCTGTACCACTTCATAAACATGCAGTTCATTCTACCTGATCTTTGCCAGTCTGATCATTTTGACGAAAGCAAAATTGATTTGGACGGTAACCTTGGATTGCAAGGCTTCAGTTTTGTTGGATTTTTGGGAGTCTCTCGAGTCTATACTCACTCAGTGCAAATGTGGCTAAATGTGTCTCTTTCATTACATTACAGGCATTTTAGCAGACGCTCTTAATCTGAGCGACTTACAGTTTCACATTTCTTAACATGCAATCCATTTATACAGCCGGATATTTTACTGAAGCAATTCAGGTTAAGTACCTTGCTCAAGGGTACAACGGCAGTGTCCCCACCTGGGATCGAACCTGCAACCTTTGCGTTATAAGCCCAGTCCCTTAACCATTATGCTAACATTGCCACCCTTTCATTTTTAAGTGGAAGCAGGACTATGTGTGGTACTGCACAGAAGTGCAACATAATATACAACTTGGCTTCCTTTGTCTTCTTAGAATACTGTTGTCTTGATAATACAGAGAACCAATTTTCTTTGTGCTGATGCTGGAAGCAGTGAAGAAATGGATTCTGACAAAAAGCCGCTGACCAGATAAAGAACCACATCCCCAGGCAAGTTTCTATAGAAACTATTACCTCATAGTTGGCATGAGGTAAGGCCAACTCCAAAAAACTCCACCTTAAACTGTGGAATGTGCAGTGATTAATGCAGGTAGATTAACCTAACATAGCATAAGAAAATTTGTGTTTGACGAGAACAGGCATTTCAGCCCATCTAGGCTTGGCCTGTCTACAGTTTGGAGTGCATTCAGCCAAAGAACACCTCACAGAATCTTACACATACATCCTCCATACACAGTATACCCTCAATAAACACATGATACCCTTTCTGCAGTGTTCCATTAACATTGGGATGATGTTATGTAGACTCAGTTAGACTCAAGACTCGTCCGAATGGCTGATCTTATCTAAACATAATCATCCACCAGGTATCAAGAGGTAAGATCTGTTTTTAATCAGCTTGTTCAAACACGTCTCATGAATGTAACAAAAGAGACTGTGGAAAAGGACAGGAAAAAATGTATCTTTGTCTGTTTCAATTATTAATGTGGAAATTCATGTCGAATTGGGACTGGTATGTTGATAGAGGCCCATCTATATTTCTGAATGAATCAGAATATACAAACACACAGGGAGTGGGGAGCATTAGCCCTCTGCTGTGTGCAAATGGTACTGTTATATGATATTTGAATAATCTTTTTTATTTTATGTTTTTATATCTATTTCAGATTTTTTTTAAAACATTTTTCTCCCAATTTGGTGGCCACTTATCTCTATTGGTTCAATTATCCCCGCCGCATGGGCCTGCCATCTGCAACTACGGGACCAGCCGATACCCTGGGGAAGGTTTCTGTGCATCTCTCCCCCCTCCCCCTGGGGCACACAGCCAATTTCGGACCCCGAATGGGACTCCCAGCCAGAGTGGGCAGCCTGCACTCTCCAGGCAAGTGCCTTTGCCGGGTTGATCCAGCCAGGGGTGCATTTGAACAATCTTTAAATTGATTTTGATTGAAATTGAGAGGGAGTTGTTGTATTTGTTGACTTTGACTATCCATGGAAATCTTTCATCATGGTTTTAAATAACGAGGAAAGAGTTTTCATTGATTTCCTGCCTGAGAGATGGTTCTTTGCCAAAATAAGATTGGAGTAAGCAATGGTTAGCAATTATAATGGTACAATCAAGATTATAAAATCTCCCACTGATTGCTCAGATGCTGGCAGTTAAGAATGCTCACACCCTGTAAAGTAAAATGTGATTATATAAAGCACAGGTAGAGGACACTGTCTGCCAATGTCTGTCTAATAACTAATTCTGCGAGGGGGAAAGAACTTCCAAGCATCAGTGTGAAATATAGACTTGTATATTGTCTATGCACCTTTGTTCCACTGACAGAAATCAACCTGAAATAGCTTCTGTAACTCATTTATTTATTATAACTCTTAATTAATCCCATATGCTGGTGGGCAGGTGGGCCCAACGTAGATGGCTGTGAGGGGGCACTAGGGGGTTGTTTCCAGTGTATATTTAAAATTGACACCCCCACATACACTCATGATACAGGACAGGTATAGACTTGTGTTTTGGCATCCACAGATGCACAGGTATAACCACCTACAATGTTCAAACAAGCTTAATCCTCCCTCCCCCAATAATTCCTCGATGTTATTAATTATTATTATTACTTTCTGAGTTGAATCTACTGTTTCCTCTGCCATCTGCTCGAATCTCCAACAGACAATTATTCAGTTTACAAGAGACAACCTAGTTAGCCAGCTATGGCTAGCAAAATGGAGCTTGCTAATTAAATAGCTAGCTTTGTAAGTTGTATATAATAGTCACCTAGCAAGCTGTCTTTTAGGGTCCATAAGATGTCCAGCTAGCTGTGCCCAAAGTATAACATTTAACCCATTAAACATTTAACCAGGTGATTGCATCAGGTTTGCTTTTTTTTGAAATTTTTCCAGAAAACCCCCCTCAAAAGCATGCGTTTTTACAGGCATTTTAGGTTGAAATAACCAGGTGTTGCATCAGGTTTGGTTCTCAAAAGCATGATTGGCATGCTTGTTATCATAAGGTGATTTTTAGGGATACATTCATGCCTGGGTCAAATGGGCTGAAATTTTGTACTGTCTGTGCTGCATATAATTTTGACTAAGAACCATCTGCCAGTTTTAAAGTTGACGAGAAATGTAGGCTTACATACACTTTTCTCTGCACATATTTAATAAAATTTGGCTGAAAGATTTTTAAAAAGAAACAAAACTTGGCAGGGTGTTATGTGGTGTTAGTGGCAAGTGTTTTTTTGTGAATCTGCAATTGGAGTGTATTTCAATTAATTTGTTGACTATCCATATAGTATGCATTGTGGTGTCCCTTGGGGTGGGGTGACAGACACTCACTGACCTTTTCAGAGGACACAGGCAAGTGAATAATCCGGAGGAGGCAGTATTTTATTAAATTTTTTAAAGATTTTGTTTCTGATTTTATCAAATGTTCTCCCAATTTAGTAACCATTTACACCCGCTATTTTCAAGTCAATCCCCCCCTCGTAATGTGACTTTGCTGCCGTTGCCCTGTGACCGGTAGTGACGAAGGCAAAGTATGGTCTCCTCCGAGACGGAACTCGCCAGGCCGTCGACCATAACCTGGTACTACAGAGCCATGCCTGTGCGCAGCGAATGTCCTGTCGGCTTCCCACATCCCTCCCTGGGGTGGACAGCGGGCACTCCCGGCCAGAGCCGACTCTGGCGGGCTGGTGGGATCGAACCCCGGTTGCCATGGCCAGCGTTGAACGTTGTAACCACTGGACCACGCAGGAGGCTAAGGAGGCAGTATTTTAAACAAAACAATAATTTTACTGAACTAAATTCTTGACAAAACATAAAAAAGGATGGGTAATCGGGGAAACTCAAACACATACAGTCCACAATCCGTTTATTTGTCCAAATCCGTAATCCAAAGTCAAAATCCAATGCAGTTCCTCAATCAATCCAAAATCAGTACACAATCAGCAATCCAGAAAACAATTCTTCAAAACACTCTCCAAAACATCAACCTACTCCCTCCCAGTGTGACACAAACAGTCCTTTAAAAAGGCCTCTAAATGGCCTTCAGCTGCCAGTAATCCCAATTTCTTTACAGCCTTCAGCTGGTCGTCAGATGTAGGACTGCAGGCTGCTGGGAATTGTAGTCCTTTTTGGCTCCAGTGGCTCCCACAAGTTAAAGGGCCAGGCAGCCGTTTCCTGGTGCAGCCCCTTGGGATGGGATATATATATGTATATATATATATATGTACTGTATATATACACACCACTCTTAAGATGATACAAGTGACACAGTGACAGTTGACACCACATTCTTCTGAACATCGGAGGATTTTTATTAGCTGCATTAATTATATATAGCCTACACATCTGATTTTATTTTAAGTTGCAATAGGATTCCGACGTTTTGCCAGAAAACATTTTTATTGCAAAATACAGCTCCAATTACTACTACTAATATTAATACTACTACTATAATTAATATTCATATTAATATTCATAATTCAGGGAAGCAGGATGATATTTGTTTACCTGTCCTCACAAAAGGTCTATGCTTCGAAAGGCTATATTTTTAGGCTACATGTTAACATGGCTATCCAAGTTAATTCTATGTAAAAAGATGATATTAATTATATATATCTATATATATATATATATATATATATATGATTACAAATTATATTTAGCATCCTGCATGTAATGTTTACAAAGCAGCAAGGCTCATGGTCTTCTATCCAGTAACTGTTTTTTTTTTGGAATGCAACTGCGATCAAAACCAAGAAATGAATGACAAATCTACACTCAGTGATCACTTTATTAGGTACACCTGTACACCTGCTCGTTAATACAATTATCTAATCAGCCAATCATGTGACAGCAACTCAATGCATAAAAGCATGCAGACATGGTCAAGAGGTTAAGTTGTTGTTCAGACCAAAAATTTCACCGTGGAATGATTGTTGGTGCCAGACGGGGTGGTGTGAGTATCTCAGAAACTGCTGATCTCATGGGACTTTCACACACAACAGTCTCTGGAGTTTACAGAGAATGGTGCGAAAAACAAAAAACATCCAGTGAGCGACAGTTCTGTGATCGAAAACGCCTTGTTAATGAGAGAGGTCAGAGGAGATGGACCGGTTTGGTTCAAGCTGACAGGAAGGCAACAGTAACTCAAAGTGGTATGCAGAAGAGCATCTCTGAACATGTTGAACCTTGACGTGGATGGGCTACAGTTGCAGAAGACCACACCAGGTTCCACTCCTGTCAGCTAAGAACAGGAAAGTGAGGCTACAGTGGGCACAGGTTCACTAAAACTGGACAGTTGAAGATGAGAAAAACGTTGCCTGGTCTGACGAATCTCGATTTCTGTTGTGACATGCAGATGGTAGGGTCAGAATTTGGCTTAAACAACATGAATCCATGCATCCATCCTGCCTTGTGTCAATGGTTCAGGCTGGTGGTAGTGGTGTAATGGTGTGGGGAATGTTTTCTTGGCACACATTAGGCCCCTTAATACCAATTGATCATTGTTTAAATGCCAAAGCCTACCTGAGTCTTGTTACTGACCATGTGCATCCCTTTATAGCCACAGTCTACCCATCTTCTAATGGCTACTTCCAGCAGGATAATGTGCCATGTCACAAAGCACACGTCATCTCAAGCTGGTTCCACGAACATGACAATGAGTTCAGTGTACTCCAATGGCCTCCACAGTCACCAGATCTCAGTCCAATAGAGCACCTTTGGGATGTGGTGGGAGATTCGCAACATGAATGTGCAGCCGTGCAATTCTGCAGCAACTGTGTGATGCTATCATGTCAACAAGGACCAGAATCTCTGAGGAATGTTTCCAGCACCTTGTTGAATCCATGCCATGAAGAATTCAGGCTGTTCTGGGGGCAAAGGGGGGACCTACCCAGTACTAGAAAGGTGTACCTAATAAAGTGGCCACTGAGTGTAATTTGCAATCCATTCTTTCCTGTCATTATTGAAAAAAAATAACTTGCCCTTTTTATTTGATTAATCCTTGAGCATATTTACTCAACTTCCTTGTATTTATAGAAGGAAAATCGAAGCTCTGAAGGTCAAGCAAAGGACTGCATACCCCAAGCTGATATATCAAGGATGCAGTTCCAGCCGGGACTTACATATTTTTCATTCTTTTCTCATCACGTAACGCTGTTTTAATCTTTAATAATCACATTTCAGCTCCTGTAAGTGACCCCCAAGGATCAATGTTCCTTTTAAGTGTGGAGTGCCTTGAAAGGATAAACTGAGCAATGCACCTCCACTTCAAAATGTATGAAATTGGCTCCTCTGTCCATATTTTACATAAAGTGGATGAGCTAAAGCTGATCCACCCCCATTGTCTCTTTTCTGGTGTTTAAGGTGCCTCTTAAAATGTGGGCACTCTTCCTTCACGAGCCGGGGGAAGGGCAGAGGGGGATGATGACAATGAATGTCTCATCTCACGGGCGGAGAAGCCCACTGTAATCTCTCAGCTGGAAATTTCTGGTCTTATGCATTGTTGTATTGCTCCAACCATCACTGCCACCAGTGTTATAATAGGGCCCGGTTAATTACGCTCTGATAAAGGCTTTGGCTGTATGAAAACACCTCTTTTTTTAAGAGTGCTTTTTTAAACCGTCAGCCAACCTTGCAGTCATGGCAAGGTGGGGCGTGAGAGTATAAATACTGAGACTTTGTGGTTGCAGCAGTATTAAATCTTCACGGTTGATTGCTGAAGGGTATCGACCCTTAGATGTCTTTTTTTACAGTTAAATGTGTGATGATTGCCAATTAAATTTCATTGGAAATTAAAATTTGTCTGCGCTGAGCTCCATTTCAGCGACAGGAGTTGCGGCCATAAATTGTGTGGCGGACTCACAGAGAACCCACACAAGGGGACAGGGTTGGATTTACAGCCGACGGGAAAACAAGCTCACATTTTCTCTCTCTCGCAAAATTGCTGTCATTATCAACTGTAAGAAAATGACTCTGACTTTTGTGCAATGTTCTCAAATAGGCGGTCCAAATTATAGGCATTAAAGGCTCATATGGTTGAGTTGCATGGGATCTGCAAGAGGTACAGTAGATTTTAAAAAACAAAAAGCTATTTTTTCTCTCTCCCCCTCTTTGCTATTCTTTCTGCCTGTTGATCAGATGCTGAGAGTGTGCAAGGAGGGGGAGAGAGAGAAAAGAGTGTGAGTCACCTTGCTTTCTAAAAGGTACTGTACCTCCTGCCGATACCATGCAACTCAACATGAGTTGTCAGTGGTGAAATGGATCCTCAGTCTAGCTAAGAGGGAATGTGGCAATACACATACACAGGTCTAACTCTAACCCTCATCCCTGCTGCAATGATTGACGATTGGATCCAATTATGGTACGGCATCGTCCACTATGCTTCATAATGACTTTCGTAGCTGGTGAAGTTGTGCTTGCGACCATTAGACTTTAGGACCCAGCATAGTGTGAGTGGATGTGCACAACATGTCTGTGTGTGTGTGTGTGATTTTCTTTTGATATGTCAGGCATGCTAATGGCAATCTTGTGTGGACATATTCCTCCAATAGTTTTGTTAATGGCAAATGTGCAGTGCTAAACTTCAATCTGCGATCTCCCTATATTTTTCATGACTGAAGGTCTGATATCTGTGGTGCTCCCACGTGTATGTGTGTGTGTGTTAATATATATGATATATATGCCATTTAGCAGACGCTTTTATCCAAAGCAACTTACAGTAGTGAATGCATTCATTTTTGTGGTGGGGATTGAGTGTGTGTGTGTGTGTGTGTGTGTGTGTGTGTGTGTGTGTGTGTGTGTGTGTGTGTGTGTGTGTGTGTGTGTGTGTGTGTGTGTGCCTCTGTCCTCCATACTTCCATCTTGCAGCCTAGGACCTATGAACGTGCATGTGTCTGCATGCGTGTGTTTTGTGCATATATGGCTGTGTGTGTGTATGTGATTCTGTAGAGCTTTGTGATCTAGAAGGCCTTCTGTCCCCTATATCCAGCACTGTATATAAGACAGACCCAGAGGAGTCTCCCTAAAAAAAACTAACTTTTTATGCAGCTGCTGACAATTGGGCAAGGTACTCTGTGCGTCACTCTCTCCAAAGTTGCACAGCATGGTAACATGTCTTTAAAAAATACAGAAAGCATTAATTTTGTTCTACCTCTTCTGCCCTGCCTGCTGTGGTGTTGTATATCACTTTGCTTTGTCCAATGGTCCAAAAGCACCATGTTGAGGAGGCGGAAATGAGCAGTTCTACACCCCCCACTCCACCTCCCCCCCCTCCCCTCCCCTCCCCTCCCAGAACTGACACAGGTTCCACTCTTTGATTTGTTACATTAAGGTCTTGGATTTGCTTCTCTGATGGGTGACAGGTTTTGTACAGTTGAGCAAGCTACTTAACCTGAATTGTTTTAGTGTAGTACCTATCCACCTGAGTAAATAGACAGCAATGTAAAATGTAAAACTAGAATTTTCGGGTACTTGTTCTAAACTCTGTACAAACAAACCATAACGAATATATATTTTTAGTGTACGTTGCTGTTCTTCTTTTTAGATCACATTTTTATCACCCCATTGAGAGCCCTTTTATTGTGCTATACCTTTGTCCAGACTTGGCGGTGTGGTGGTCAGTGGACCCCCATTGGCTTTTGATGAGTACTTTCACCACTATGATGTTTATTCTAGAACATGCCGTAACATTGTAATTGATTCTAATTGATGACATCATAAGGCATCATATGCCATTCCAGAATATACCACTGTGAATTAGAAATAGAACTCTCAAAAAAAGTCACAAGTACCTCCACACTGGGCACCCAGTTGTGGAGGTGGGTGGGTCAGCTCTGCGGAGGTTGAGTCCTCTTTACGGAGAGGCGGGCCCACGCTTGCTGTGAGTCTGATGGGATGAAAGCCAGGTGTTAATAGCACTGTAAAGCTTGGCCAGTGTGAGATTGATCTCTGCGGTGGGAGGCGGCGAGAAGTCCAACCGCCAGGAAAAAGGAATTGGACTGGGGTCGCAGCTGCTTAAGTGGGCCCGCCCCGTTCGTTTCACCCTGCCCCTCCTGCGGTCTCCTTCATCTCTGGCCCTCATACTCAGCTCTCTCATAGGGTTCCCAGCCAGTAAAGGTGCCCGCCACATTCGCCGGCTTGGTCCTATTGCCTCGACACTGCAGACTTGAGTCTGGGCTATGGCGCTAGCTGACTGTGACTGGCATGTGCAATATCTACACACAGTTGGCTTTGTCCTGCCAGGGGAAAGGTGGAATTAAGTTTGCCAGGGTTCATAGGGGTACAACTTCATTAACTCCTCCCAAAGAAATGCAGGGCACCCCCAGGCTACCAGCTGTCTTCAGTGAGATATATGCCTCTCCTCCAATCGGTGGTTGCTCTCCTGTGCTATGCCCTGTAGTGTGGAAAATAGTCACTGGCTCACTTTGGAAGAGTGAACATGTTTCAGTGGCTGTGATCCCTTCCCAGGTGGGGGTGCGGATAGCACTGTGGGCACATTTGACACAAATTTGGGGAAGAAAAGGGGAATCCACTCTCTCTAGGGGAATCGCCAGCCTCTCCATTTCTTCTTGCATCTGCACTTTTTTAAATCTTTTCTGCCTGCGTAGCTTTCTGTTCTTCTCTGTGCCTATCACACCCATTCTGCCTGAATGAGGCTAAATGAGTGTGATAGGCTTCTTTGTGTGGCAGGCTTGTGTTGACATGTAATGTTTCAATCAATCAATCAATCAATCATCCAATCAGTCATTTGTAGGGATGTAGGGCCACCATCACCCAGCATGCTCTCTGTTTATGTTTCCTGGTACCTTATTCATTGGGCATTGGCATCTGTGGAGCGCATTACGCTGGACCAACAACGAAATGAGACCATAACCCAAGTTGGAACATCTGATAACATTTACAGATTTCAATAGACCATAAAAATTCACCATTTGGCTAATCAAACTGTTCTCGATCTTTATGAAACCACTTGGTTTAATAAATGGGAGGCGAAAAAACTGAACGAACAAGGTTAAACCGTCTCTTAAAATCTTTTATAAGCTGTCATACAAAAAAAAAGTATAAGTGTACCAGATGATTATTCCAAGTGCCCTGGTGCGCATGCGCACACACCCTCTCACACACACACTCTCTCTGTATCATATCCTGGCACACACACAGCCATGCGCCCACTCTCTGTATTTGGCTGGCTTCAAAGCAGGAGTTTCCATCAGATATCACGTCTGAGTGAAATGCGAGTGTCACATCTTGTCAGTGAGGGGATGAGTTGTTTTCCTCACTACAAAAAGGCAAATGCCACAGTCACATGCCAGTAATGGTCCTCATTCATTTTGCTTGATGAAAACGCTGGACCCCTGATGATGTGTCCTGCTGTTACACAGTCTTGTCTGTGTGTGCTGTTACTGCTCTTAGCCAGATGTGGAAAGAGAGTAATCAGAGATGACTGATGTGGCAACAAGCATAGATGATTTAGGGGTATATCTCTCACTTGCGGATCGAGCCCCACGCAAGCTGCTGTCTTAAGAGATTTGGAGATGAACCTGGCAAATGTATTACTCCTGAGGGCTGCTTTAATGATCACACTGTAAAGCTGTATTTTATGATACATGGGGTTAATTATCTCCTGATCATGGTACAATCTGGCATGCTCTGTAGCTTCTGCAAACTGGTGTTCAAGTGTCAAGTCTTCCATCCTTCCCTGTTGGCCTCAACCAATGCTTGATTAGGAGCAGAAGAAAAAACAAAGGATCCTTTTTTTTTTAGCTCTTAAGAACACACAATCTACCTACCTATTTGGTCATGCTATGCTGCATGTACGAATCACTACCAAAGAGGATTCTAACGTTACCTCGCTTGAAGTGGGCGAGGGTCTGGGGCACTGTTGGCAGTGACGTGTTGCTGCTGCATGCTGGTGAATGAGAATGGTGATCCGTGAGGTTCTAAAACTTGCTGACTTGCATCGGTCACGAAGAGCACAATACAAAACTGCTTAATTTTTCATTATTTTTGTGGGGTACAGAAAATATTACTGGAGTCTAATGATGCCCCTGGCCCCAATCTGTTTCCATCAGAGAACATCTCAAACATAGCCTTTCTGGAAACCCTTTTCTTGGAAAATTAAGTTTTTAATTTTGCAAGTGCAATCATGCAACCATTAGAAAAAAAAAAGCTCAGGACACAAGACATGGAGCAAGTCATTAAACATGATTAGTTCAGGCAACAAAGCCATGTTGTCCTATGTCCAATTCTGAAAAATTCAAATAATTCAGAAGCAATTTAGCATTTTAAGAGACAAGTAGCGACAGCTTCATGTTAAATTAGTTTCGAAGTGTTTGGGATCTAAAATTGACGACGGACCGTTCCCTTCCCATCTGGATCTATTAATCATGGGCAAAAATGAAACTAATTAGCAGGTGGATAACAAAACAACATGAACATGGGGACTTTATTTGATCTGGCACTCGCCCAGCCTAAACCCAGAGGAACAGAGCCCATGGAGAAAATGCTGCTTGTTCTCAAAATGTAGCTCACACTATCACTGTGACCGTGTCGATCAGCAACCTTCTTTCAAAGCAGGGTTGGGTAATTCCAATCCTGGAGGGCAGGTGTGTATGCAGGTTTTTGTTTACATCAATTACCTTGGCTCAATTAGTTATATACTCCAATGCTGGTTCACTCATTGATTAGCCCACGGTAAAACGCTACATGTTAGACAACAGTCTTCAGCTGGAGTTCATCAGCTTATCGATAAATGTAGCTAAAATGTCAGTTTACACAAATGATTAGGCTAATTGTATGTATATTCAGTATATCCAGTGTATTTTTTCATTGTTATTGTTATTTATTATGTGTATTGTGGCTATGTTTTATATCCTTTGGCACACAGGGCCCCACTGTAAATGAGGCTTCTCTCTCAGATGGGGTTCCCTGTACAAATAAAGGTTAAATAAAAATTAAATAATGAAGGACAGAAATTGGCTTGAAATCCAGAAACTGATATAGCCCTCCTTGCCCATCCTTGCTTTAAAGGCTGAAAGTTCTGAAGCGTTAGACACAGCCGTTGCCATGCCAACTGGCTGACGGTACCCAGCAAGTTGTGCACAACGGTGCTAGAAATATTTCTCTGTAGAGAGGGAGGTTTCCGGGAGCATCTGCATTTAACAACATGCACACGTGTGTTCTCTCTCCCACGTGTTTCAAGGCCACCCCTTACGGGGAACTTGCCGCCATTTGTGAACCGAATTGGGAAAACACACTTTTTGTCCTGCATAACAGCAGGCAACAAGGTGCTGAAAGACAGCAGGCAGGTACACAGGTCTTCCCAAGGCCTCTGCGCTGCTGGAGAAGAAGGCTTTGACCTTAAGCAAATGAAAATGCAGAAGAACAATGAATAAAAAAAAGTTCAATCCCTTTGTGGTTGTGACTGTTCAAATGCAAATTAAAATCACACATGCTGCCAAATGTTACATTTATGGAATGAGAAGATGTGAAATATATGAAAATCTTCATAAATAGCCTGCATTACAAATAAATTCCATTCATTGTGCAGCTAAGCATGACTGAGGGTACTGACCTGCAATTCCAATTAGGTTCAAAGGATCAAATTTACATTTTGTATTTAAAAAATGTGAACCTGAGGGTTATTGCCTTTTTAAAAATTAATTTCAGATGAAGAAATGAATGTGGTCTGTTCACAAGAACCCTCACAAGCTACGTTTTAGAAAAAGGAGAGGTGCGCGGCATCAGTCCGCTAAAGTCTCATACCGTGATGTTGGTAAGAACACCCTCCATTAAAGCTATCATAAATGGCAGGCAGAAAAAAAATTGAGAGTGAGGAGAGGCAGATGGCATACATCTCAAAATGTCAGATGCGGAGTGCAGGGATACTGAAAATATTCGCCACGTGCACTCTGAGAAATCTTCCCCTCATCAGATTGCATCAGGGTTGCAACAGAAATTGGTTTCTGCTCTCAGGGAGATAATGTCACTCCAGGGGCTCGCTGTTTTGATCACAGAATCATGAGTTGGGAGAGGAAGTAGAGGCCTGGTCAATAGATGATCCCATGCGTGCATTTAAAATCTGGTTGGAGTAGGCCATCTTTAGGGGAAAACAATCTTCTGCCACTTGCTGGAGGAAATGTACATTTCTCAGTATCTGACCACAAAATTGGGTGTATACGTGCAACCTGTATATTCTTCCATTCATCCAACACCCTTTGGGGGGAAACAAAATAAAAAGATAATAGTTGTCATTCCTTGATTAGTTGTTCTTGATAATCCACAGAAAAACATATGAGAGGGTGGTGCAACCAAGCTATCATGTGTGACATTAAGGAGGTTATAAATAAGGTAGTTCATTGTTTGTTATTAGTATTTGGGGAGATATGAGCTTCCAGATTTTTCAACTTAACTACAATGTGCTTGTCCTAAACAAAATAAACGACTGCTATATTTCTGTTGTTACTAACTTAATGCTACTGTATGACCTTGGCCACTGAAACGGACAAAACAATTGAAAATAGATAAAGAAAGTTGAGGACAGCACAGTGCACAGTCATGGTTTTTAAACATAGTAACTTGTTTCAATTTAACTAGTTTAGAAGAAGCGTAAATGAGCACAAGAACATCCGCCACCTGTTTGTGTTGCTATGTAACAGCAGATTCTTTAAGCTTGGGCTTTGGAACACGAACTGGCAGTAGCAATGATGAAAACATGCTCCTGTGCTACATGGATATGTGCAAAATTAAACAGATCAGTAAAACACTTAAAACGACAACCCACATCTCAAAAGCCCAACATCCTCTATGTGATGCAGCAATCAAGCAAACCTGAAAATGCCATTTGCTTAGTTAGCACTACACAGGAGTTGTGGCTTCAGGTATCTCTGTGTCTATCTCTTTTTTTATTAAATGCATTTCCCCTTTTTCTCCTTGATTTGGAATGCCCAGTCATATTCTTCAGCCGCTGTAATCTCTGCTGTCATTTCTGTCCTCCGAAACGTGATATCCACCACTGCTTTTTTCACATGGCAGTTCAAAACTGAAGCTTGCGCAGACCTAACTTGGAGGAAGACACTTCATGTGCAGCTTTTATTCTGGCAAACTGTGGCAGACGGATTTACCAGCAGGTGTCACTAGTGTGTGACTGAATCCCTCTCTCCCTTGGTGGTGCTACGGCAATTTTGCGTTGCCCCATAGGACTGTGGGTCACAGTCGGCACTGACACAGTCTGCATTCCATACCACTCCGTTGGGCTCATGCATACACTTATCTCCATCTCTTTCTGTTGTAGTTGCTCAGCTTGCTGCCATTTTGGATTTTCTTTTCTTTGCCTTGAGGGTAAAAGGCTGAAGGCAGAGAGAAGAATGGATACCCTGGGAACCAAGGGCAACACAACGATCAAGATATAAAAATTTAATGAGCTCCCTGTTTGACACCCCGATTTTTCATCCTAGAGATACGCTAGCATGCAGGGCCAGGAGCCATATGTAGATTAGGCCTTCCTTCAGTGGAGCATCGGTGACAGCCGGCTGACGCTTGTGGGGGATCTGCCGCTGATGAAGCGATGCGTCACTGGAAGACGAGGCTTAACGAGTTTGAAAGCAGGCCGATTTTTCAGCTGTCGTGTTCAGTCTCGGTACGCTGCGGGTTTATTGGTCTGGATGTGTGGGTGTCAAAGGTGGTGTGTTATGTAAACGCTTCTCTAACTTCTGGTTAATTTTGCAGCTGCTTGTTCGATCCTGCCAAGACCTCAGTCGACGCGCAGGTCTTGATTTAACCTTCCCAGCTGCAGGCAACTGCCAAAATAAAGGAAACGGTAACACTTTATGTGGATAGTTCCCTATATACTTTCAAATGATGGAATTTCTTGTGGAAGAATAGTTTTGCATCCTGGTGGTTTTTGAGTTCCACACTTGTAGAATCTATGCCAAGGCGCATTTTAATTAGAGCCGTCTTTGTCATTCTCCTCATCCTCGCTTGTCTCCCTTCGGTATGGAAGGTCACATGTCTCCCTATCCCTGTCACAGAGAGTTTTGATGTGTTAATGCATTCTGTGTCATGTTTCCCCCTCTTGTATGTGATTAATTTTAATTTGCTCTAATTGACAGTCAATATTTAATAACTTCTACCATTTCAATTGTTGATAGCCGTTTGGGAAATTAGGTCTCATAGCCTTCATAACTTGCCTTGTCATGACTGAATTTGAAGGGATGATAATAATTACTTGAAAAGACTTGAAAGTCTCTTGATTATAACTGGGGAATTATTTAACAGAAGGGTTTTGAGCAGAATTAGTGCAAGATTGACTTAGTGTGTGGTGTTCTACAGTCTGTGACTGCATTCGACATTCAACTTATATATATATATACACACACACACACACACACACACACACAGTTATGTGGGTATTGAAGCACTTAATTTAAAAAAGCTGTTTGACTTTGGTTTTGAAATTAATTGACCTTAGTGTTAATAGAAAACAAATATTTTAAGTACTTTCATTATTTTGACATCAAACCTGATAGAAACAGTTTTGTAATGATACATGAGTATATATCAGCAAGTTTTTCTTTCTATCAAAATAAAATGGAAAGCAGAAACTGTTGAAAATAACCCTTAGTGTATACATACATCTTTTTCAAGGTTTAAATGTGCCATATCCATGACTGCATGCTCTGTATGCCTCTAATGGAGTAAAGAATAGACTTATTTTTTTAAAGAACCTGTTGAAAACAGCCAGTAGGAAAGTTTTTCTTCTACATGCTGTTGATAAATTGAACTGTTCTTTGTGGAAATCTTTACTTTTTCTGTGTCATTTATTGTAAATGTAAGATGATGTAATTGTTCACTGGCTGGTATGAAACTGGAGTTGGGTAATATTCCATATTCTTTGGTTGATTTGATCCATTTCTGGAAATGTGTAGAACATTTTCTGTTGTAGTGTTTCTCTATAGGATGGTGTGCATATCATTTTGTGTGGTGACAAATGCCAAGGGAGTAACATAATGACTGCTACCTGAAAATGCCCTCGCTTGAAAATATTTCTCTTCTCATTACTAAAATTGAAAATTCATTGGAAGAAAAGGTCTCTCTCTTTCACTAAATGACTGGTTGATTTTGTTATATTACCCTTATGAGAGAAGGAACGTCCATCCAGACGCTATACATTTATTTAAATAAAATCAAATTAAATATTAGGTGCCGAGGAAGGACACAAGAAATTATCCTGAGGCTGTGCATCTATAGCCTCTGAATCTTAGTCTTTTCTTTTCATTAGCTAAATGGACAGGTTGAAACGCATCACCATGCAGTCCCTGTGTTTCCGCGGTAAATATTTCAGAGTCAATAAACGCCCTCTGCTTGAAACCCTTGTCTATAAACCACAAGAGACAACCATCTTAATAAGTAGCTGGAAGTTGTTAAACCCTTCAGGCTTTTGCATCTCATCCTTTATGGTTAATCTAAATATTTCATTCATAATTCCTCCCCTGAGAAGTCCAAGGTTTCGCCAATTTTACAAGCAGAAGCTGGAGAGGAGAGATTTACTCATGAATCTGTTTGGCTTCAAAGTGCATCTGTGTGAGTATGTGTGTATAAAAGATAATAAGTGGAATTGTACATTATTGATGGTAGAAAATTAATCTAAAAGTAGGTGGAGGTGGAAAATAGGTGGATAATAGTCATTCATAATTAACTACAAGCATTGTGCATACCATAAAATAACACATGAGCACTTGTTATGAGCAATTCCAGCATTATGGATGTGACATTTTCACTCAAAATGAGAAATTAAACTTCACTCTGAAAAAGCAGTGAATATATTTAACACAATGCTACTGAATATTTTTCTTGTACACATTGGGAGGATCACTGCCCTTCATGATAACACTGTTGATTCTTGTAGTTATGGATGTGACAGAAATAGACAATAATTTTTCAATGTCCTACATTTCCATTCATTAATGAAATAATTCTTGCCCAAAAATCATCTAAACCATTTTTTTAACAGAGTAGTGCATGTTCATATATTATAAGTGTAATGTTGGAAAGTGATAGAAAACCGTCGCTGTATCCCTGATGATACACAATTGTGAACTGTTTTTAAAATTGTATGGCTTGGAATCCACTGAATAGGCTACTCAAAACTGCCTGTGCAAAAATATATTGCAGTGTGTGAATAGCGGTATGCATATCATAATCATGAGTGCAGTAGGCAAGATGAGGCAGAAATCTTACCTTTAAACCAATCATTGGTCTCAACATGCACATTTCTTTGTATTATATTTCAATGTTGTCAATGCTTGGCAGTGTGGTGGAATATTTGCAGTTGCATTTTTAATAAAAATGTATTTCTTACACCATGATTTTGCGACTGTAGCCTATAAGAGATGGAAGAGTGTGATAAACTTGCCTCTCGTCTCCAGATGCAAGTTTTTCTAAAGAACAAATTCACCAAGACTGAATTCCGAAGGTAATCACACCAATTCACTAAAATAATTATGTAAATCTGGTCATTGTAGGCCACTGTATAGTTCCATAACCTTCCAATGAACTTAAAATAAGTTGTATATTCCTGAAAATTTGTTTTTGTTGGATTAAATTGAAAAGAGTAGTTAGGGGCATGAATAATTTTGATCCAGATGCTTTCTGGAAAAAAAATATTATTAATAAAACAAAATATGTTTTTCTGAACAATTGTGTTAGTAATGTAGGTTTGGAATTTTCTGTATTTTTTTAGCATAAAATATACCTCATTACTGAAATAGTTTATTTCATACAATCTCTTTAGTTCATCAAGGGTGTAAATAAAAAACGGAGCCTACTCTATGTATGCAATTCCTTTTTTTTTTTCTCTCCAGGGGAGCAGTGCTAAGAATCAGTATTTTAGTGGGGCTGAGCAAGAGTGTTTTCTGAGCGGTATTACATTCCTCACTAGGTCATCATTGTCCACAGCACCACGCAAGTATTTGTATTTTATATGGATTTGAACTTACAGCAGTTAGAATCAACATGTTTTCATTGTGTACAAAGTAGCCTATAGCTTATGGGTTCGTTTATTATAAATTTGTTTCAGATTTTCCTGTTTTTCTCCCAGTTTGGTTGCCAATTATACCCTCTGTTTATTTCAATTCACCCTCCCCTATGAGCCCACTGTCTGTTCTCCTGTTTGAACTAATTTCCCGAGGCCGGCAGATCCGCCTCCACCAAGACGGAACCTGCCCACCTACTCTTACAAGTATGCCATTGACATTACTATGGAATTGGTATGCTGTAGTGCAACTGTCCCTGAAATGTCCACACACTTAAGGCCTCTACATGCTCGAAGGACAACAACACAACAGCAACACACCAGGGCTCTGCAACCTTTGCGACCTACGCAGAGGGGCTTTCAGAGGGTGTCGTGTACCTAGCACAAAAATCAAACTGGGGCCATGTGTGAAAACGCCGGCGTAAACACATAAACTGTCCCGACAATTTGAAGCAAGATTTTATACAGACATACAATTTTATTCAAGACCACAGCGCACAAATTGCAATATGCACACAAGATCTGGAAGCTTTTTACATAGATGTTGTGCATCATTGATTGGTTGGTTAACGAATGAAGGTGGAACTGTCATAGTCATAGTTCATAGGTCACAGTTAATTGAGCTAGTAGCTAACGATATAGATAGCTAGCATAATATGTTCGACACGGTATAAAATGAACCAGCTTCAAGAAAGATTGGCTGAAGAAGTTAGAAGGCACAGAAACCTTTATGACTCATCATGCGCAGACTACAAAGACAGCTAAATGTCCATCAACTCTTGGAAGAGGATCGGCCAGACCATGGGGATGGACTGGCTTGAGTGCACTAAAGAGTGGAAGAAGATCTGTGACAAGTTTGTGCGGATGAAAAGAAACATGGCAAAGAAAAGTGGAGCTGCAGGTGGGAATCAAAGGAAGCCTATGTTCTATATCATGATCTCCTGGCTGGAAGTGTTTATTAATCACAAGTAGCTAGCTAGCTAATTTTATAAATCTACATAGCTCAGTTATGGTATATAATTATAAACATGTCGTTATTGTAATATAGGCGCTAGCTAGCTTAGCTGCACTGGTATCATATGACATCCAAAATATTATGCATCTTCCGTCCGCCTACCTACTGTACATGTGTGACAGAAAAAATGTCACCCAGCGAGAGAAAATATTTCACACAAAAAAGACAAACATAAAACATTTTTTATTTCTTCTTCCTTGGAAAGTTCCGTTACACTGCTTATAGACAGTTCTTTCTGTGGAACTGGGGACACCTCAGGAGGCACAACAGAGTGCCCATTCCATCCTGTGTGGTACATAAAATTACGGAGACATTTCCTAATGATATGGGGGTTGGTACTGGAGCCAAGGGTGTTGACTCGCCAACATCAGAGTGAGATACAGAGGATGAAGAAGAATCCTCTACCCCATCTAGAGTGCCAGGTACTTTATTCAAAAGCATAGAACATACAGCGATTACCAATATGCAAAGGAAAATTTTTTACACTGTAACTTACAGATGCTTTTTTAACAACTAGCTGATGTTACTAGACTAATACTAATACTAATACTAATATGTTTTTTTTGCGACTTCATGAATACTAGAACGTTCAGAGGTTGACTTAGGATCCTCCACCTGGCAGCCGAAATCCCAAAGGTGTTCCCGATGTCACGCCTAGCTCGAGAATGGCGGTAGTTGTTGATCTTTCTGTCGTCTTCAAGGTTGGTACCTGTGTTGTATAAATGCAGGTCATTAGTGATCATGTTTTATACAAATACCAGTGTGAATTAACAATATATGGGCCCTATTTTGGTGCATTAGGATGGTGTCGGTAATGCAGACGCAAAGCGAAGACGGTGGTGCTTTAGGGCGTGTCTAACGCAATTTCGGTAATTTCGTGACTTAGGATGATAGCGCACCTCTGGCGCAGTTGTAAAAGAGGTTGGATTAACTTTAAAAAAATACATGTGGGTGTGACCTACATTGTTAAAAGGAAGTGTTTTATTTTACCATCTCTTTTTTTCCTTATTTGTAGGCTTTCCAACTTAAAAAACAACGTTTCTTTTCTTCTAACTTAATGTAATTGTTAAATGGAAAGCAATAAATACAACAACTCACAACTGCAACTAGGCCTGTTTCATTTATGTTCGTCATGCAGTAGGCCTACATGCGTCACCCTGGAGTGTGCATCACAAACCACCTGGATATTAATGGAGTGGACCCCAGTGTTACAACTATGGTATGCAGCTGCCTGCAATGATGTCTATCGCTGTATTACTGCACTGATTTCTTGCACATACTATGATTGTTCCTACCATGTATTTATGCACATCTTGTAAGTCGCTCTGGATAAGAGCGTCTGCTAAATGCTTAAAATGTAAATGTAATGTACCCCCTACCAATTCGCATAAATGATACTGTGATCAGATGGTGCGCGCAACTGCACATGTGTTTAGTTCTCTGCTGGCTGTCGGGTGCAGGAAAAGTAATAAACTAATTTGCATGTTGGACAAGACTGGAAGAAACTGCATGTACAGCCGAGCTGATAGCCGTCTGGCCAACACCGGCTACCAAACCCAGGGTATCGCTCACGGTATCGCCTTCGGCGTCCAATTATGTACTCCATTTTCTGTAGTGCAAATGGAAAGAATAAAACGCTTTCACATAAGAAAAACAATGTGTATACAAACATATATTTATTTAACAGGTGTATCTTACTGAACGGTGGCGATGGATGGCCTGCTGGCTTCAGTCTTTCATGTCCATGCATTGAATAACCACAAGCTGTGGTTAAATAGTTTTTAGCTTAATTTATTATGCTTGCAAGTTACCCATGGATTGTACGATTTGCCTCAACATGGGGGGAAATTCACAATATTCACAAAACATTCTCATGTGATTTCAGATAACCTTATGTCCATATGTGCGCATCAATAAAGTCACCAAATTGCACAGAGCTCCAGTGTTTGCGCTAAGAGGAGGTCTAGTTGGATGTTAACGCAAACTCATTATTTGACACCAAACTTGCATAGCGCCCGACTGTTTTCATTGTCACACCCCCTATTGCGCTGCCCAACCCATAGTCGCGCAAACGCCTTCATTGCGCACCACGAAATTGCCCAACTCGGCGGAGACAGGATATTCCTGTTTGCAACAGACAAAACTGGCAATTTGCCTGCGCTAGGGGATAACGCCGCTTAGCACCGGCACGAAAATAGGGCCCTATATCTGTTTATGTAATAGGCTCAAGGTGACAAGGGACCTATCTTATCAGCACTGTGTTCCCAAACTTATTTTGTTATTGTTATTGGTATTAGCTCACCTGGAAAGGGACGCATCAGATTCACGTGCCGAGTGAAAGCAGCATCGCCGACAAGCACGTGCGGACACTGACTCCAGTTCCCGGTAGGTTGGCAGGTGGGGGTATATCCAGCTTCCCTTGGAGGAAGTCGCCTCCAAACTGGCTGTCCTGGAAGATGCCTCCGTCGCTCTCCCGGCCATATGCCCCCACATCCACCATCGTGAATTGGTAACGGGCATCGCAGACAGCCATGAGCACAATGGAGTGATGGCCCTTGTAATTAAAGAAGTCGCTGCCTGAATTTGGGGGAGTTTTGATGACGACGTGCTTCCCATCCACACTGCCAATGCAGTTTGGAAAATCCCACAGCCTCCAGAAATCATCAATGACTGCCCATTGCGCAGCTGCTGGTAGGCGCAGAAAATCTTCCGTCAGTGCCAACCATATTGCCTGGCATACCTCCGATACAATGCTGGACACAGTGGTGTTCCCCAATTTATAACTGGCTGCCACAGATTGCTGGGTTCCCCCGGAGGCAAGGAGTCACAGGGTGACTGCCAGCCGCTGAGCGATATCAGTGGCATTGGTGGTCCGATGGTGTTTGATGAACGGACCCAGGTGACGCACCAGGTGATCGAAACGATCCTTTGTCATTCTGAAGTATTGGAAATGCTTCTCCGGGTCCGTGTGCCTCATCTGCAGTACAAGCAAACTGAATTCTCCCTCCTCTGACCTTGAGATGTTGAGTGATCTCACACTCCATCTTCGGCCGCTTCAGCGCACTCTCTCTCCTACTGATTAAAAACAGCAGCTCTTCCTCCTTGTCATCTATCGCCTGCAGCTGCATCATCATCTGCATTAGGTAAAACAGTGTCCATCTCTGCTAGTCTGCTAGCATGGCTATCACTAACTCGCGTTATTGTTGTTGTTTTGCAGGATCCGGAAGTTGTAAACAGCGAAAGGAGTTTCCCTGCTTTCATGAAAACTTTATCGACCTTGTTCAATACAGTACAGAAGTGTAAGGACACCATGTTGCATAGGCTCCGCATAGCCTTTGCAGATGTATATATTGCAGAGTTGCATTGAGTACATTGTTGCATTGAGCGAACTGCGAAGAAGTCGCACAAGTTACGTAGAAGCATGTAGAGGCCTTTAGACACAATGTCATAAATGTACCCATACTCTCCTGTCAAATAATTCCCTTTTTGAGGCTGAAATAACCTCCACTTTGGTAAGAGAAGTGACAGACTATGGAAGGATAAGTTCAGAAGCGGTGATCTACAGCTTGCTCCCAGGTTATCTTCCTTATCAGTCTGTGTCAAGTTAATGGGCCCTAATTATAAAAGCAGCAGTTGGGCAATTAAGCAGAACTGATTGATTAGCCAAATCCCCAGTCTATGGCAGCAGTACTTGCATTTTAAAAAAATGTAAATGGATACTCTGTGCATGTTCTAAAGTGGAAACCTCTTATCCGATTTCCCACTTGTGATGCTGAATGTAAATTCAGTGAACATTTCAAATGAAACATCAACTCATGACGCACTGAACGATACATTATTTTGTTTTCAATTGATGCTAGGTTGACTTGAAAAAAAAAAAGTTTCAATAATCAAAGTAATAAAAGCCACAGGCTGCTGGGTGGTTCATAATTTTGAGGCACTGTTTTAGTGTGTGAAAGAGCCCCACGGTCTGCGTCCTGTTAAGGCACTGTTCTAGTGGGTGGATGATCCCCACGGTCTGGTATTGAATCCAGTGCAAGTGCAGACAGTGGCCAGCAGCCCCGCAGGACAACGCAGGTCAATCGGGCACCCACAGTATGCTGGTAGAAACCTGCGCACAAAGTCTACCCCCGACTCATGTCTGTGCAAGCTTAGGTTATGGACTGTGGTATGAAAAGTAGCAGCAGCTGTCATCAGGGGTTTGCGTGCTTGTCTACACTCTGCCAAATTGACAGCAGAGATATAAGCCAGTGTGGCTTTGAACATGTTGGGCATTCCAAAAAGGGGAAAAGCATACATTTTTAGCATACTTTTTTTTTTAAAGTGGGAATTTAATCAAATCCGTGGTCTAAGCCTCACCATGACTTTCCAAGCAACAAAGTTTGTCTGTTTTCTGACAGTAAGAGCACTCTCTCTGGCACGGCACTTCTGCATTTCAGTATCCACCATATCCACTGGGGTTTGTAGATGGAAATGGGTGGATTAGGCCAACCAGCTGCTCAATACATAAAACATGATATAACAAGTTGGTACACAAGCAAACAAAGGAGAGTAATTCAATTATCTGCTGGCATTTTCAGGAATAAATGAACAGACGAGATTTATCTGCAGTCTCCTTTTTCCCCACTTAAGCAAGAAAACATTACTGTCAATTAATTCCAAACACATGGGTGATCTTCGATGCATTAGGAAGTTGGCAGAGTAGCAAAAATGTATTAAAGGTGATACTATGTTCAGGGCTCAGTGGGGTTTTGACAGACAACAGAGGAGAACATCAGACACTGTCCTCCTTAAGAGTGTCTGGTGTGTGAGCGGCTTGCTTGACAGGCCTTTGATTCGTCCACACTAGTGCATGCCAAGGTGACCTTGCCGCTTCATAATTTCATAATCAATGCCAAATAATAACCTCTCTCAAAGACAGCAAGCAAGTGATTCAATTCTTTAGAGGGTGATTCAAATTTATTCATTCTTATACGAGGCAAAGAAAAGGGGCTATTATTAATTTAGTCAATTAGAGCACTTAAAAAGTAATGTCCCATATATTAAAGCAGATGAGTGCTCAGCCCAGAAAACTAAAATCTTTTGAAGTGCTTCAAAAAGACGAAAAGGTCATCGCTCACACAATACACAGGGGTGGTGGAGCAACTGCTACTATGGGTAATTTTAACAAATAAAAAAGCAAATGGCTCTGAGAATTCAAAATGATTACAGGTTTGAGATTCTACTTCTTACAAATACATAGAAAAAATGCAGTCAGAGGTGTGTGTAATGTTTTAAGATAGGACAGTTAACAGGCAAAAACAATCTGAAAAATACACTCGACAAAATTGAATTCTTAAATTGAGAATAATCCTTAAAGTGCAATCTACCACTGACACCGCTAGTTGTTGCAGTGCAAATTAAATTCATACCTTAATTTACTGTGCTGTGAAATTAGATTTTACAATTGAACAACATTAGCCCTCAAACCATCTTGGTAAGATCAAAACATCAATAAACGAGTCAAAAATATGTATTCTTCATAAATGGCATAGCCACCCTGGCACTTCAGAGCTGTTCCCAGCCTTGCTATTGATATGGAAGTACAACATGCATTTTCGGTATAGCATATGTTTGTGTATAGCATATGAATTTTCTATATAGCACATGTTTATTTGTCGGAGTTCCTTAGGCGATCAGCCCATGTCAAAGTTGTTTGAGTTATATGTGTTAGTAAACATCGGAGGTGTGTTTCCTTCCTACATATCCCATAGTCAAGCTAAGCTAAAACTTCAAGCTGAGCTCTTCTCACATTCTTGCTTTCTCTCTTCTGCTCTCTCCGCATCTCATTTAATTGAAAGCAATCTCGAGAGCATTCTAGTTGTTTCTAACAAAGCGGGGGTGGGTGCTACATATGGGTCGCTATGGTGATATCCACCATAAATGATTTAAATTGATTTAAAATCACTATAAATTGATTTAAGATTGTGAAATGCGCTATATAGATGCAATCCATTATTATAGTTAATCTGAGAATTTAGATCATATACTGGCAGTGGTGTAGGATAGTGGTTAGGGCATGGTACTGTTTAACTTCGGGGGATGCAGGTTCATACCATGGGTGGGACAGTACAGTTGTACCCTTGTGTACTATTGTGATGGACGAGAGTAGCCTATGGAAGGTGTGAGACATGAGGATTGGACAAGAGACTAGTGCAAGAGCATCAGAGAACATACAGGAAATTATGCAAGAACACTGTAGAAAAAAATCCTATGAAAAAGGTCATTATCACTTCTCAGATCTCACGCATTGCAGATCATAAATCGTGATCTTACACCCAAATCTTGTAACCACATGGATTTTAAGGTGATAGTTTTTGGTTTTTACAACACATGATCGTGTTCATGTGAAAATAATGCAATACAAAGCTGGTGTTGCCAGTGAATTTACCTCCACACCCCTGCCCCCACTTGACAAAACATTTGATTCTCCAACCTTGAGATCTCTACAACACCTTCCATTGTATACATGTGTTTATCCAATGTCCTTCATGCAAGATAACTGACAGGTCATTGCCTCCCTTTTTTTCCATTTTGTAACTGCTACGTTCTGTACAGACTCTCTATCCCAGAGTCCAGTGCTCTAAACACTTACACTACCGGTCAAAAGTTTGAGTACACCTTCCATCTGGACTATGGCTAATCGGGCACTCCTTCATTCTTCAGCAAGATAACGACCCGAAACACACCTTGAAGTTGTGCAAGAACTACCTGGTGAAGGAGGAACGTGAAGGACAACTCAAACTGATGACCTGGCCTGCCCAGTGTCCAGACCTCAATCCCATAGAAATTGTATGCGACAAACTGGACAGAAGAGTCAAAGCAAAGCAACCCACAAGTTTCTCTGGGAATTGCTGCAGTAAGTAAGTAAGTAAAGTTTATTTATATAGCACCTATCACAGACCAGGGTCACAAAGTGCTTCACATGTAAAAACATCATTAAAGTGCAAAGAAGATAGCAGGTTCAACTTCAAGTTGATTATTCATTAATACAAGTTAATAAAACAATAAAAAAAATAGCAAGGGCATAAAAATAATAAAGAAGACACAGCAAAGGGTTTAGGCAAAAGCCTGTCTGAACAGGAGAGTCTTTAGCTGCTTTTTAAAAGCTTCGACTGAGACTACTGATCTTAAGTCCAGGGGAAGAGCATTCCATAGTCTGGGAGCCACAGTTTGAAAAGCTCGATCACCTTTTGTTTTTAGCCTGAATGAGGGACAACCAACAAACCCTGGTCAGAGGACCTGAGAGACCTACTGGTGATGTAGGGATGCAGTAGGTCACAGATGTAAGCAGGTGCCTGACCATGAAGGGCTCTGTAGGTGATGACAAGAATCTTAAACTGAATCCTAAATTTGATGGGGAGCCAGTGTAGGGAAACCAAGATGGGGGTGATACGACATGACTTTCTGGACCTAGTCAACAGCCTTGCAGCTGCTGTCTAGGGTTTTGAACAAGGAGTTACAATAGTAGATTGATAATCATTTCCAACTCAACATGGGACACAACAGACCGAAGTTTTGCAATGTTTCTAGATGGACATGGCGTCAGTGACCTAATGCGATGATCAAAAAGCATTGATTGGTCAAACATAACACCAAGAGTTACAATAGTCCAGTGACTTTATCTGAACCAATAATAAGAACCTCTGTCTTGATGACACAAAGCCATTCAGTCCTTAACAGCAGTCAGATAATCATTTCCAACTCAACATGGGACACTTTAACAGACCCAGCAGCAATAAAAGTATATTACTATTTCTAAGATATTTTATCATTTTGCAATTTGTAATCAAATGGGATTTTTTTTAAATTAGGTTAATTAGATGGCCTTTTACTCTCTTTTTAAAAAACATGGTAACTATGTAGGTGTGTGGGGGAGGGGCGTGGGGTCAGTGACCTAATTTGAAGCAAGCGACATACAATTTTATTCAAAATGATCAGTGTTTGAGAGTATTGAAAAGCATTGATTGGTCTATAAAAATAACACCAAGATTTCTGAGCATAGTCCTTCAAACAGCCTAAAATGTTGTTGAGAGGGTCCCCTAAATCCCTAACAGGTACTAGCTACAAACAATCTTAAGAAGGAAGAAAAAGTGACTTTATCTGACAAGACAAGGACAATAATAAGAACAAGGACTCTGTCTTGTCTGGATAAAGAATAATGAATAGGACTGAATGAAAAATAAACAAAGACCAAAAAACAACAGAACAGGAACTCAGAATAGTTGTTGAGCCATCTGACAGATCAGTCCTTAACAGCAGTCAGACAGTCAGGTTTTTGCTATTTAAGATGTGCTAAACTGTTTTCACACCCTTACATAACCAAGCTTGATGAAAAGCTTGTCAGTTTGGTCACAACTTTTGTGACAGCAGAACTTGTGTGTTTGTAGATTTACAAGCTGCATATGATACTGGATTGATGGCAAACAAATGTAGCTGTGATTGTCCTTCAAATAAAAATATCAAACAACAGTGTTAAATTGTAAGATAAATATCAGACATCTTCTAAAAGCTTAGCACGGACCTCAGAGGGTTAAACTTGCTAATTATTATACCTAGGGGCAGCATGTAAAGTGCAAACAAGGTCGGACCCAAAACAGAGCCCTGAGGCACACCACAGGACAAGGCAGCAGTTTCAGATGTAAAAGGGCCGGCAGACACAGAGAAACTCCTATCATGAAGGTGAGAGCTGGGAAGACATATCGGGTGATTTCCTGCTGAAACTTATTAACCGAATGGCCCGTGTTTGTGAGGCTGTTATCATGGCAAAGGCTGGCTATTTTGAGGAATCCAAGATTCAATTTTCAATATAATTTTCTTGAACATTTCTTTGATGTTCATTTTGTTCATTGTTACATGTGTTTTTTTGTCATTTTAAAGTATTTACAGAAATGTATACGGTGTAAAGCATTGTCAATTATGAGATAAACCTAGTTTCCAGCAGGTGTACTCAAACTTTTCACCGGTAGTGTATTTGTAAACTGTTACCACACCCAGTTACCCACATGAAAAGCATTCAGTGGAGGGAATCTTACAGTGTGGTATAATGGTTAGGGAGCTGGGCTTGCAACGTTAAGGTTGCAGGTTCAATCCCCAGGTGGGACACTGCTGTTGTACCCTTGAGCAAGGTACTTAACCTGAATTGCTTCAGTTAATATCCAGCTGTATAAATGGATTGTAAAGAAATGTAAACTGTGTAAGTCGCTCTGAATAAGAGCGTCTGCTAAAATGTAAAATGTAAATGTAAAGTGTTCAGTTTATACACAGGGCAGTTCTCATCCATTGCATATCTGCCCATATTCATCCAAATGGCAAATCTGTTGATTTTGGCAGATTTGTAATAGCTGTCCAAGTACCCATTGCTTTTTAGTTTGGGCTTGTTTTAGATTGCGGAGAGGGGTTATCATTTTGATGATCGACAGATTCCACTTTACAGCCGACTGCTCCCCCCTATTGGTCCCAGTGTCCATACATAAGAAGAGATGAGAATCTTCGCTCCTCTTGTGTGGGACCACAGCCAGCCAGTGTCATCAGTGAATGTTCCAGAGCACCATTTAGCTATGTTATGAGACTGGATTATACACAAAATATTTTTTTATGTGATGCAGGTGCCACAAGGGAGGGGAGGGGGTGTGGCACACTTTACTGACAGTCAACTTGTGGGGGGTGGGGTTCTCTAATGATTCTAAGCATATGATACACCTTTTTTCCCCTGCCCGTGATTTGTACTGATTTTATTTTAACCTTGAGATTTATGAATGTTTCTCTTCTGGTAATTTTTTTTGCAGTACACATGTGGTCAAGTGGCCATGTTCACAAAAAAAAAAACCTGAAATATGAGTGAACCTTGTAATGACTTGGCCATAAAGACATTCATAGTGTGACCTTTATGTGTTTTAGACCTTAAAACAGTAAAAGTTAGAAGTACTGATGTGGGCTTGAGAGTATGTTTAGAGCAGTGGTGGGCCATCAGGGCCTGCAAGGCCTTCTCTGCTGGCCTAAAAAATATCTGAATCACAGATGTTAATTATATTTTTTCCATGAATACTTATTAAATCATTCCAAATGGTCTGTCCGCTTCCTTTCATAGCTTTTCTGGTTGCGCTGCTTCCAGACGTGTATTTTCATATTAAAGCATTTAACCAATCACATTTCAGCCATCATTTGTTGCCAGGGTCAAAGAAATCTGCCTGGAGGCCTTCACAATCAGTTCTGCAGGCCCTGTAGCGTAAAATAAGTGTTGATCAAACTGTTGCTTCAACCAATCAGATTTTGAGTTGGGGACACGAAGGCCTTCTAGAAGGCCTAGGTAACGTCAGCGTATTCACACCCTTTGATTGGATAGTCAGAGAGTGTCTGACTATGATGTAATGTGATTGGTTAAATGCTTTAATATGAAAATACACGTCTGGAAGCAGCGCAATCAGGGGAAAAGCTATGAAAGGAAGGACAGACCATTTGGAATTATTTAATAAGTATTCATGGACAAAATATAATTAACATCAGTCTGTGATTCAGACATTTGAGTGGACATTTTCAGCCCTAAAGCGAATTAAAACTTATGCCAGAAATACGACAGGGCAGGCTCGACTTTCAGCATTAGCTTCGATGGCGATAGAAAAGGACTTCTTGATGGAACTGAAACACACGGATAATCTGTACGACAGAGTAATTGAACTCTTTTTGAGGAAAGAAAGGGGGATGGATTTTGTGTACAAATAATAAGGATTTTTGGTGAGTAAAATGTTGCTATTTTCCTAAATAATATTGCAATTTTATGAGGTTATTATTGATGATTTTTAATGTGTGTCGCAGCTGTAGCACCCCGGGTTTGTTTCTTCAGTAAAGGCATTTATTCTGGATACACAAATTATCTATCTTCGATGTAACGGCAACGGGTGTCTGTTCGGTTTGTTTTTGCACTTTGTTTATTTATCTTTCTTCAGTCATGTTTCATTCTCGTTCTGTTCCACGTCCGTCATTGTTCCTGTTCGAGTTCCTCTCCTTGTCTTGTCATGCACCTCGGGAAATTCTATGTTTCCATTTTTTAGGGAGGAGGAGGAACGCATTAAGAAATCTGCGTGCGAATAAAGCGGAACGTGAGAAGCGTACAGAGATAGGACGAGAGAGAATGGCAGCGATAGTTAGAAGCGTGAGATAATTAGTGATTAGTAGTGTTAGTAACTTAATCTAAATCCCTAATGTTAGTAGATTAGTTGGTTAGTACTATATACATCTAACTAATATATACAAAGTGTAATTAGAAAGTAAGAAGGAAGTAAAACGAGATTAGAAACGAAGACGGAAAAACCGAAACATAGAATTTCCCGAAGTGCATGACAGAACGAGAATGAAACATGACTGAAGAAAGATAAATAAACAAAGTGCAAAAACAAACCGAACAGACACTCAAAACATAAGATGGCTTTTATAGCCATAAAATAGTTATTGAGGGGTGGATTGATTCAGACGGAGCACTACTGAAGGCCTAGGTGTGAAATGCACGGCCCGCCACTGGTTTAGAGAGCTGAGATAATTTTAGCTTCAGGTCATAAGCGACTGCAACAAGCTTAAAATTTTAGTCCAAGATGGAATGTATTTGAGGTCTATGATAGTAATGAATTAATAAGATTCCATTTCTACTGAGTAGGGGTTACATTTGTGATATATTTAACCAGGAGACATACTGATCTCACATTAAATGTGGCGGTAACACTGTGATACTTCCTGAACATATGTTTTTGCATTAATCACTCAACACACAAATGTAAATATCCAAAGACATTTGTGGTAATAATTGAAATAATTTAATTGTAAAATAATATTATGTAAACATTGGAAAAAGATTTCCACAGACAATAATTATTAACAGTGAAAATAAACACAGCGGTCCACCTCTAGGACATTATTATTATTATTATTGTGAACAATGGATTGCATATCAACATCCAAAAGTGCTTGACAGTGATGAGGACATCACAGGGTGGTATGAATGCATATTAATATGCTCATTTCAAGTTGAAGACCAGCTTCTAGTCAATTTCATGACAAATAGTCAGATTTTATCATTGTAAAGAAAAATATTTGTACGTTTTATTAGTGACTTATGTTATATCATGTTATACAGAAACCTGTCATGTATAATTCTCGAGTGCTGTACCTCTCAGTGGAATTCACATCCTGCCTCAGGCAAACACAAAGGAACAGCTGCGAGCACTCAGGGATCTGCAGCAGGCAAGTTACCAAAGTGTCTTTTACACCAGGGAAAAGGGAACAGGTGTATGCAGAAAAAACTGCCTGCTATCCAGCCGCCTGAATGATTATCTATTGTCACCTCCTTAACAAGTGATTTATAAAAAATACATCCTCCAAAGGTCTACTTGGTGAGCAAATACATTTTCTGTGACCCCCACCCCTATATAGGAAATAGCTTGAAATACTGTATGTTTAATTGAGGGCATTAAATCGTTTTTAAATGTTTATATATCTGCCTGTACACTAACCATTGCAGTCTTTAGTTTTATTATTGCAATTGTCTGTGGAAGGGGTATAACATGTTTTCCCATATGTATTGTGGCAGATGGCCAGGGGAGATACAGGGAGTGGTAATAGAGGGGAGGTACCTCTCGACCCACTGGCTCCACCCCTGAACCTTATCTGGAAATCCTGGCGGTACCAATACCTCTTTGCAAAGTACCGGGAGGGAAATGCATGGAGAGTTGGAGAGAGTGAAAAGAAGTGAATTATTGATTTTGGATTATTGTGTATGACCTGAACTGCCTGACGAACCTGATTATTGCCAAAATGGATTGAATGAGAAAGTGGATGTGGATAAGACCTTGGAAAATGGATAACAACTATGAGCATGGATTATGGTTTTGGACTGTTTACCTTATTTTTCCCCCTCTCCCTTCTTTTACCTTCTTTTACCCTTCTGCATTTACCTTAATAAAACCTAAGTTATACCAGTTGATCTTCTTGTGTGTTGTTTTGTTATCAAACTTTGTTGCATGGAAACCCCACACCCCTATTTCTGCTACAGTATGTACAGTCAGGTCCAGAATTATTGGCACCCTTGTTAAAATGAACAAAAAAGACTATAGAAAACACGCCATTACTGAGATATATCGTAATTTTCCAACGTGTGGAAAATCTTTGACTTTGTTAAGGTTGGAGCATTGGTTGTTTGTTCTGCACGGACCATTCCTCCATGCAGAACCTTTCAAGATCCTTGATATCCTTAGGTTAAACATACATAACATATGCCATTTAGCAAATGCTTTTATCCAAAGCGACTTACAGTAGTGAACGCATACATTTTTCAGTATATGTGGTCCCAATGGGGGACCACTGAATGGACTTATTGACTGCCATCTTCAATTCAGATCAGATGTTTCTCTGTTGATTTTGAGGTATGTTTGGGGTCATTGTCTTGGTCCACCTACAGCCAAGTATCAGTCTCCTGGCAGAGGCAACCAGGTTTTGGGCTAAAATGTCCTGGTACAATTTATTATGCTAACACTATATTTGACGATAGGTATGGGGTGCTTTTCCTTGCATGCATCCCTGCAATGCAGATGGTGTACATAGCCCAAAGTTTCCAGTCATAATTCCAATGATGTTTGGCAAACTAGAGATGCTGGAATTAGTTGTTGCAATCAATGAGGGCTTTCTTCGTGCAACCCTTCAAAAGATCCTGTTGGTATAGAGGTGGCATCTTATGATTGATTCGTATAGTTGTGAACCCAAGACACAACTAAAGTCTGCAATTCTTTACCTACCTCATCATCTCTATGGGTGGGCACAACATGCACTTGTATCCTCTTCCTGACAACTGTTCCAGATGTTTGAAACGTTTTGACTATCACTTTGTCAGTGGTTAGTGGTATGTTTTTTTCTGCTCTCCACAGCCATTTGTTTCTTTAGATTTGTACAGTTCTTAGGCTTTCCTCATGTGTGTTTGTATACCCTAGTGAAACAGGAAGTGATGGAAAGCCACATTACAGAGTAAGTTAGACGTGTTAGATGTGAACTCAAATAGCCTACTCTTAATATTGTTGTTAGGCTATCTGTAAGGATTTTGTTTAGGAGTGATTGCAAGCTATTGTGTGATTAACAGCCATTATTCTCCAAGTTGCAGTTACCCTGTTATCCCCATTACCTTCCCACAGTAGGTTGATAAAATAGATCTAAAAACTGTTTAAAAACTAACATCTTACATCAAAATGTGTCATCCACATGTGCCTGGATGCAGGGGCGGTCTTCAGCCCAAGGCAGGATTATGTACGAGAATACAAGTAACGAGCTTGTCAATGACTTGACCTGTCCATGAGCATTGTTTCGATCAACAGCTGGCCACTGGGGATGGGCCTGGATGCAAGGCATCACCTACGTGATACTAAAGGTGGTGGATTGTTCATCCCACCTTTCATTTCAATACAAATAAATACCAGAGAACTGTATCTGTGTGTACTGAAATATGTGGGATGAATGTGCAAATGTGCTATTCCCTGGTTTTGCAAAGAACTGACAGGTCACAGTGAGGCTTGAATGGAAAGTAAATGGTCTCCTGATAGCTCTGCCATTGGTCAAGCCACCTGCTGTGAATGCTTTGAGCAGGCTTCATGGCGTTTTATGATTGCCACAGTGATTGTTCCATTTTACAGGTTTTTTCATTTTATACACTGGAACTTGGTTCGCAGAACAACCACTACAGAAATGCCACCATTCAGACAGAATTGGCATTCCCCAAACTACACATTAGGTGTCATATCACTGTAGGGGGGTTAATTGTTCTCTCTGCAGAATGACTCCTACCATCAGGGTCTCATTTATAAATGGCTGCCTATGCTTCAAAGCCAGTTAATGAGGGGGGCGGCAAAAACACAATACAAATCAGTGGTATGGTTGCAGCACAGCAATAGCACAGCTTCAAATCTCCCTGGCACAAAGCCGAACCTGCTAGAAGGATGGGGAAAATATTGCTCATGCAACCAAATTAAAACGCACCTGCAAGAGCAGTCCAAGACAAACAGTGCATGCTTTGCTTGGAACTGGCATATAATTATGCAAATCTGCACATTTCAGATAACTTTCACAACATTAGAAACTACCCGATTTTGAGGAAATCATATAATAAATTCATTTCAGGTAATTATGATGAGTTTGTGGTAATGAGGTGCAACACTGGAGCAGGATCTGACGTTTAGAGTTGAGGTCACATTATTTCAGCAAGGACTTGATGTGGCCTTAGCCTGAAAGGAATGTTTTCACTAATAAAATACAATCTGAAAAAACATTTGCAAGAAGATATTAGGCAAACAAGTATCTGAGGATATGACAGCTCAATGAATACTACATTGAGGGATAATTCATTGCCAACTGGATATATTCACCATGATTTACTTTTCAGAAATTATGGAAGTTTCAAAGTCAGCTTGTCATTTAATGCTTTAATAACAGGCATTAAATTATTAGACAACCGATATGTTTACAAAGACCCCAGCCACATAAAATGAGCTGAAAAAACTAAAATAAAATGTAAAATGTAATAAATTACAATTGTAACTTTGTCAAATGCTCAGTGTCTTAGTGGCGCATGCAAATAGCATTTATAGAAGGCAGATGACTTTCTTTTCAAAATAGACAGAATTTTTCTTTTTGGCCTGAGGTCCCCCATACCCCTGTGATTCACTAACCTGCCCAGTAGTGAATGATACTAAAGAGCCTCATCAGTCCCTCCAGGATTATGCGATTGCATAATTCAACGCATAGTCAACAATTCTTTGCACATTATACAAAGAGTGCATATTTATCACATCACTGCAATATTACTGCATATAACAGGCAGTTTATTCACTTTTAATGACCAATGTTAGAAGATTGTTTTGTATCAAAAACCATAATTACGTGATGTGATTCCATAATTCCCATAGCCTACAGATGAAATGTAGCACTTTTGCTAACTCTGGGGCAATTCATGTATTTTCCCATTGTCCCTGTTAAATCCATAATTGTAAATTATTACAATTAATTTATTCTAAATGTAAATGTATTTCCTGATTTTCATCCCTTGTTTTCAGCACATTCATTTCTTCAAATCCACAGCATAATAAACCATTTTTGGCCACACTCTTATTTAATTTTATGATTCTTTCCCCCCCAAACTGTTGTTTGCTCTTTCCACTTCAAAATGTATTTGTGTATTTTGTTTTCATATGCTGGCATGGCAGAATTATTTTCTTATCGTGTGCTTTATTTTTGATGCATAATATCAAGATTTGCTATTCTTTTCCATTATGAATTTAATTGTTAATTAATTACGACTGTGACTTTAGTCAGTGACTTTAGTGATCATCAAACCAGTAACTAGATTAGCTAGATTATTTTGCAAATAAAAGTGGTTAAACTTCCAAACATATGCATCTTAGTCCTGTGTAGGAGGGGAACTACTAAGGGGACAATGCTATGGGCACTGTACCCATCTGTGAAATGCATGAATAAATTTGGCACTGTACCATAGAACATAACAGTGAGTCTTTAGATTTAGATGTTTGTGGCACAGGGCCAGGTGTGGTCATGTCAGCAGGAGAGCTGAGCTTCAGGAAGCTGAACGGGCAGGTGGATTTGCTAATTGGGGAAAGCAGGGTGCACCAGTAGCCAAAACTGGAATTTGGAGGACACAGGGGAATAAAAAGGGTGTGGTGGTGGAACTGGGGAGAGAGCTGGGAGTGGAGGACAGTTGCTTCGCTCCGAGTGGCGAATTTAAGTACCACGGTACTTTTGGGAGCAAGTCTAATATGTTTTGTTGATGCAGGTTGCTTGTTTTACGTTGGTCATGAATGTTCACTGCTTTTGCTGGACAAAGAAAAGAGTTATCAGGAGAGTCACATAGAGCCTGTCAATGTAAACTCTCCTCAAATGAACAGCAAACTGTGCCTTTATAACAGGCCTGAGCAGGGTAACGAGCAATAGCTGAGCTGATTACCAATCAACCTCAGCTGTGAAGGCCTATAGGTGAGGCCTGTGCTCAATGGTCCTGACAATCTACCAAACTTTGGGGAACACAGGAAGCTGACAAGAGCTAAAGAGAGGCAGCAGCCCCCTATACTCCTCCCCCACCCCTCCCAGTGTCAAATTGTTCATAACAGTGCATTGTGACTTTAGCTTTAGAAATGTATAACAATGAATGACATCTTTAAATGTATACATTTATAACAGTGTGTTGCGTCTTTAAAAATGCAAATGCTTATTGATATATACTTTCCAATGGGTAGTTGGGAGTTTTGTGAAAATTATGTTTGCCAATGTTTACCTTCATAAGTCACAAAGGCTATTTATAATATTCAGATATATTAATAACACAGTCATAAAACAGTTAGGGATTCAGCAGAGCACATACCTACAGGTGTAGTAATGCATGAATCTATTAATTTCTTACTTCTTCCAAAGTATTTCCAGTCATTTCACCAAGTTCATTATTAAAACTTCCAAAAATAATTTTCAGTTATCCTGTTCACACTCAAACAAACTGGCAAACAAGTGTGTGCGTGCATGCAGTTTACATACCTCATAGCATTAGCCAAGATAATCCGTCAACTAGACACAATAATGGACATTAATGCATTTTTCAAAACTGCCTTATAGTAGATCTTATTGTTAGTATGCATGTGATGCACCCACCATATTTTAATGTTTTCCTGAGTGAATGCAAATGATAAAACATGCTATTTACTGTAGGTCAAAAAATTATCATTTCAAATGGAACAATTATTAACAATAAGCATATCTTTGTGTGTCACAGAATTGGTGAATCTGAGCAGTCTTAGAAATGAAGAAGAAAGCCTCCTCTCATTGCATTACCAAGGTTAGGTCTAAGATGGTATAGATAGGCCACCCCTCCATATGTCCACTTTTAGCCTTCATGACTTGCTCACGCAGCACATGAATATTACACCAAATGAATTCAATTATCAGTGACAGCTCATTTCCATGAGCATTGTGGGCTATCTTTGATAGCTCAAGGTGGAAAATGATTAGCATAATTACATATAAGCTTCATTGTCCCACATTTATGTAAAAAACATAATTTACAAGTGAGTATCTTTGGGGGTTAAAGCTATGCTGAGCTGAATTTCAGTTTATCATTTAAATAGAAAAGGTATTTTTATTTTTTGTATTTTCACATGATTAATGACCTCTTCCGTTGTGTGGCAATTACGGAACATAATGAGGCAGCCTAGCTTTCTTTTAATTCAAAGTTTCAAACTTTGGTGTTGTGATGAGCACATTAAAATCCTGTTGCAATCAGCGACGCATTCGGATGTAGAAAAATTTAAACTCTAATTAATCACAGTAAAATGCCTAGGAACGTGGCCCAGCTGTTGCAGACAGGCATATTTTCCCACTTGCGTTGTGCTGTTATGTCCCTCCTATCCTGCACAACGCATACCTTAATTTATGTCTGTGGCCAAAAATCGGGTATTAAAAGCAACCATACTAAAAAATGAAGGTCAGTTAAATTTTCTTAGAGAAAAGAAAGAGTTAGGACACAACTCTTCAGAGGGTAGGGTTCATATCCGTTATGTTCTTTTCTTAAAATACGGGACAACGTCCATCGTTGTGGGACACGGGACGTACCCAAATGAATAGTGCGTTAAATAGGCACCAAAAAAAACCAAGAAGAAAAACTTTACAAGATCGGAGATTGAAGTACTACTATCTGAAATAATTAACCGAAAGCACATACTATTTAAGAGCGTCAACAGTGGAATTAAGGGACTTGTTAAAACCAAGGAGTGGAAAAAAATTACTTGTGCAGTTAATGCAGTATCATCTGTTGCCCGTAGCATCACAGAAGAAAAAAAATGGTGTGATATGAAATTGGAGTCAAAGTGAATTTCAATTCAATGAAAATAGTCAGTTTGCATGGCGGAAAATAACAGTTTATCAGTCACTTACCAATAAGCCACCAATCTCCATGAGCACCTTGTGCAAGACGTGTCCCAATTCCACTGTTTTGCACCACAAAGGAGTCGTGCACTCCACCAGGCCATAGAGAAACGACATTCAGCAGGTTGTATTTAGCATCTGATATAAATTGGACGTTAATGGAGTGATACTGCTTGCGATTGAGGAAGGGGAATGGGTCAGGGGACGGCGCTTTAATGCGTATGTGTGTGCAGTCTATTGCTCTGATGATGTTGGGCAGTCCAGCGATGGCATGAAAGTCCCTCTTGATCTGTACTTGGACGGCAGTGTATGGGAATTTGATGTACCTGGGTGATAGTCTGATGAGGGCTTTGATGACCGGGGGGAGCGCACGACTCACAGAAGACTGGGATACACCCGATCTGTCCCCTATCTCCCTTTGGAAGGAGGGTGGTTAGTACTTGGAGATGTGGTGGAATAGGGTTAGATCGGCGTGTTTGTCTGCTGAGTTGCGGCTCCAATAATGTACATATATGTAGAAGCACAGCCCGTGGTAACCGAAAATGGGACACTGGCCATTTTTCTGTCTCTGCAAATAGATCAGCGCGCTCTCTAAAGACGCGCTCTCTTCCAAGGGCCTGACGCTCTAGGGTATCCAAAAGAAGGAGGTAAGCCATGACGTTGCGCATAGTAACACTTCCCGTTGGCCTTATATGCAGGGACCAATTAGTGCGCCATTTAAGTCGTTTTGCAGTTTGAGATGTTTATATTGATATTGTAGTATTATACCATAGCCTCAATAGCCACAATTGAAACGAATGATAGTGATATAATTATATTAATGAATTATGAATAATATTATCCTACAATTTGAAAAGAAAACAGTCAAATATAGGCCTACAATTGTCAAACAGGATACTCTCAAAATGATTATACATTATTAATTTGATCATTTATCGTGTAATTTATATATTCAAACTCAACAGTTCTTCTAAGTAATGAAATAAACACAATCCATTAGTCAAAACAAAGTTGTTTTGCTTTGGAGAATGGCAGGCAAATTGTACGTATGACTCGTGCGACAGCTCTGGAGCACTCGTAAATCTTGTTCGTACCTAAGAGAAAATTCTAAATACGAGAAAATTGGTGAACGCAGCAAATTCTCGTAAATCACTTGCAGAGTGACTTACGACCAAATTTGGGCGTAAAAGTGGTTCTTGCATCTGGCCCATTGAGTGTAAGGCTCAAACTGGCTCAATTTTGTCAACTGGTTTTAAGCCTTAGGGATGACCAGACTGCACTCAAATGTTTTTAGACAGTGTTGTATTATACATAGCTAAGTAGAAAGTTAATGGTCTGTATGCGTTAAACAAGACTAGTCAAGCCTTTATCCCTTGTCCTCCTGTGTGATACAAGCTTTGGCCTTGTTTGAAAACTGTTGAGGACTAAATAATCAATCCAAGACAATCTGCTGCATTTAAAAAGATGGAAGTGGAAAACAATGGATCACAGAGTGCTGCTTAGCTGAGCAGGGCTTTAATGTCAGCAATTGAGATTGAGTGCACCGTGGCTTGCAGATCCTTCACGAGGATTGCGCTGCCATTGGCCAAATGAAGACTGAGCTGATCGGCAGCAGGAAGTGGCACTACTTCCTCTGCCCTCATCCATCCAGGTCATTTTCCTGTCAATCACAAATAGGTCTCACCTGAGCCATCCTGGAACGTGTTCGTTTTTGCTCCATTAGCATGAAAGTGAAGGTTATTTCTGCCTTGTCTGACATAACATGCTCGTAGATATGCTTGTCTGCCCATAGTCGCTTTGGTGATCTAGCGAGGCAAATAGGGCAATGATTTATGAGCGAAGCTGAACATTAAAACTTTGGAAGGGGATAGACATGGGGTGCACGTGGGCGGTGCTCTCGCCTCGCTGCTCCAGGATCCGAGATTCAAAGTGTGGCGGCGTCTGGAGTTTTCATGTCTCCCACTGTGTCTGCCTAGGTTTCCCCAGGGTCTCTGGCTTCCTCCCACAGTCCAAAGCTGTTTAGGTCTGTTGCCATCCATGCTAATCTTAGCATGAGAGGAATTAATGGAATAAGACACCGCAAACACAACCAAGGAGTATGGTAACCATTCACTCAGGAAACAAATTACAAACCCTCTTGGCCTTCAGCACTTGTGCAGTGGACCCATTCTCCCTGATTTCTTCAGTTCCTTCTAGAAAATGCTCTTGCACTGCTATTTTATGCCCTGTCAATTAAGTTGGTTCCATACCTCATCGGTTATGTCTCAAACATATCTGGTCTGGCTGATTACCTATGGATTTAGACTTGTTGTACCCTCACTGTTCCCCCGACCCTTTGCAATTTTATGGTTTCTAACTCGAACAGTTCTGCTTGGATTCTGAGTGACCCCTAACAGAAATGTTATCATTTTTGGTTCCTGAGAAACTTTTTCATATCCTATACGTCACAAGATCAAAGTTTAGGCTCCCGGTTTTCAATTTCCAGTGTCCAACCTGGCTGCTTGTATATGGCTGTGCTTGTGCAGCCGTAATTCTCCTTCACATAATATCTACTGTACGTGCATATGGCACAGCCCAGGTCAGCCCTATCAGCACTGAAGAACTCCCACTATGAACCGCACTACCCACGCAGCTGCCCCACAGGTCAGCTGGCAGTGTGGGAGCTGTCCAGTGCTGAACCAGAGAGAAAGAGAGAGAGAGAGAGAGACAGAGGGAGAGAGAGAGAGCGCTGAAAGGAATTCTGTCATTATGAAACTCTCCCACTCTGGTATTACAGGGGGCTGTTAAAAGTGGAGAAGGTGACTCCCGTGAGAGGCGCCTGTCAAATGTTTGCGTTAGACTGGACTTCTCGGTCTGCCTCCATCCCTCCCCAGAATCAGTGGACACTGAGAGGCAATGAGAACCCATGGGCACCAAGTCACCAGAGACAAAGGATCTTAATCTGCCAGGTTATTGTAAATATGCCAGAATGTCAAATAAGTCACTATTCAGCATAATCTTTTCTCTCTCCCCTTTGCCCTCTTTTATCCTGATAGCGGTCACAGGTTCCTTCTCTGACCTCGTGCCAGGGCACCTCCCCATTATGCATTCTTGCAATGTTTTTGCACAGTAGTTGACCTTATAACGTTCCCACCACCATAGCCTGCTTGTCGAACTTGCATCTCCCTATATGACACTGCTTTGATATTTGTGCAACATTTTCCTATAGTTTCAGTCTTCATTCCTCTTCTGTACTTTTCAGTCATCTGTCTGTCCCCAAGGACACTTTAACCCCCTGAGGTCGGCTGGATCGGCGCCGATCCAAGCAGCAATACAAGTATATTACTATTTCTAACTTCGCGATATTTTATCATACACACGCGGCAAAAACATTGACAGAAACCTTAGAATCGCGACTTTCCGATTTGAGCACTGGCAAATCAAATGGGATTTTTTAAATTAGGTTAATTAGACCAAAAGTAAACCTTGCCTTTTACTCTCTTTTTACCTGGTAGTAACGTCCCCCTTCTATTGACATGGTAACTAGGGGCGAGTTTAGGCGAGGTGTGTGGGGAGGGCGTGGGGCCATGTGTGAAAACGCCGGCGTAAACACATAAACTGTCCCGACAATTTGAAGCAAGATTTTATACAGACATACAATTTTATTCAAGATGGAAAGATTTTCTGCGCTGCAGTGTTTGAGAGTATTGATGAAAAAGCGACGAAGACAATAACTGACGAGGAGTAAGTAACTATATTTGATTTGCCATGTTATCAAATACTCGTATATATATTCAATATATGAATTCCGCGTGACTACATATTCGCGTGTTGCAACGTAACAAATTGCAATATGCACACAAGATCTATGGAAGAATACTTTTCAAACAGCCTAAAATGTTATTTATTTAGCTTGTTTTCAAATACTCGTGAAAATATATGAATTCCGCGTCTTAGTGACGCCAAACATATTCAGCGTGTTAGTAACTTAATCTAAATCCCTAACGTTAGTAGATTAGTTGGTTAGTTCTATACACATCTACCTAATATATACAAAGTGCAATCTAGAAAGTAAGAAGGAAGAAAACGAGATAATAAGCGAAGGCGGAAAACCCCGAAAAGTATAAACTCCCGAAGTGCATGACAAGACAAGGTGTGGATCTCGAAATAAACGGAACAAGGACAGACAGGGAGCAGAACGTGACAGAACAGGGAAAATGCAATACTGGATAAAGAATAATGAATAAGGACTGAATGAAAAATAAACAAAGGCCAAAAAACAACAGAACAGGAACTCAGAATATAACACTGATGGCCCAGTGAGATGGCCCATCTGACAGTTCTTAGAGGTGTGGACAATGAATAATGAATATTCAGGTATTTAGCATTTAGCCCTCCCACAGCCTGAAATAAATGTGACCAGTTCTGATAAAAACAGGTTTTTAGCTATTTAGATCTCAGATGTGCTAAACTGTTTTCACACCCTTACATAACCAAGACCTTGATGAACAAACGCACATTGGCAAAACAATTCGTCACTATAGTTTAGTGTGTGCTTTCACAACTTTTGTGACAGCAGAAAAATTTACTATTTTTAACTTGTGTGTTTGTAGATCTATTTACAAGCTGCATATGATACTGACCAAACTATTGATGGCATACAAATGTAGCTGTGATTGTCCTTCAAATAAAAATATCAAACACGTTGGAGTAAGTGTGTGTTAAATTGATGAAATTGAGATAAATATCAGACCATGCCAAAATCAAAAAACGTCTAAAAGCTTAGCACGGACCTCAGAGGGTTAAAAGAAGACACTTTAATATATAATACTTAGCAGCAGTATTAAAGACTAAATTAAGCAAGAGGAGACTTGGACAAGCAGTATGTACTAGCACTTGACATTTCGGTTTCAACCATCTGCTGTTAAGATACAGTTTGATACTAACTCACTTTATGTCCACAGTAGCTATGTCTATTCCAGTGTACAGGGGTCTCATGTTGTGGTGTTTCAGGGAAAGTATACAAAATGTGGGTTGCATGCAATGCAATGGTAGTCCTTTAGTGATGGTCCAGATCAGTTCCTGGGCCAGTGCCAGGGCCATCTTGTAAACTTAGATTAAAAAAGGTTTCACTTGACATCTTTTGTATAAGTGTGTTGTTGTTCAAGCGCTTTGAGCATGGGAAAAATGCTTCACTGCAATATATTGCATTTGAAGGAAAACTTCCCAAAAACACAAATATATTCCATTACTTTTGAATGGATGGATCCTTAAAAGGAACACAAGTAGTTGGTGGATGGTGGCAGAACTGCTTGTTGACCTTTTTTGTGTGTGTGTGTGTGTGTGGGACACAAATGCGACCATCTGCAATTCTGTGCACCGATGCACTGCTTTCTCAAAATTCTGAATAGAGTCTGGAAGGAAAAGGAGAGGTTTCCATGGCAACCCCAAATGGACGGGTTTAACTCGCAGACAGGCACCAGGGTGAGGTGATGGTGAGTGTGTCACTTGGGAGTGTAGTTTCTGATCTCATAATCAAAGAGGGAGGACATGAAAGGCCCCTTTCAATTAAACAAGGGCGCACAGGTAGAAATTAGTTAAAGGTACATTTCACACTGATATAGAGGAAGCATTTTTTCCACACACAAAGTTGTTAATGCACAAAGTGTAGCAGAAGCAGAGACCCTTAGGGTGGTCAACACCAGGCTTGACACAATGCAATAAAGTAAGTAAAGGGACAAGCTTAGATGGACTAAATGGCCTGTTCTCATCATTAAAATGTCTTATGTTCTTAAAATAGTTTTTTTTTTGTTCTTTCATTAATCTTTTGTTCCTCAGACCCTGTCATGCAAAGTCCTGTTTATTTACTTATACGATGTGGCTGCCTTCTGTAGGATGGGCCAGAGAATAATGAATTGGAGAGGGAGTTTAATTATGTTGTTCACAATGCAGGTCACTTTAATTAGCGACCCTTGGAATGTGGGTCGTGCCGTCACCTCACCGCGGGATGATAAACGTGGCAGAGATGTGATTTATCGGATAATGTGGCGAGATCACTTTTTTTATTGCCCCCCGCTATCTAGGGTGAACTTCAATTCATTACGATCGTATCGTGCCTTTTTATGTTGCGCGACGGTTAGAAATAGGCTGGCCCATTTAGCTCTGTGCAAATGACCTCTTCTAATGACCACATTAGGGATTTTCAAACTCCATTTAGGGGATGATTAAAACAAATAGACAAGACTGTATATGAATAGCAATAGCATAATTAGTGACCGGTGTGGGCTGCAATCGCTGTCGGTTTTCAGTAGTTTTCCCCCCCACCTTATCCTCGCTATTATTGTGACATTAAATAAATATATCTTTACATATTTATAATTAAAGAGCACTTGATCACAACCTGAGCATCTTCTGAACACTGCAAAGGGTGTGGGAGAATTGTGTCAAAGTCCCTACCTGTGCGAGCTACGGCTATGCAACTGGGACGGGTTTGTGGTAGTTTGTTGGCCATCAGTGTTGAGGAAAGGGGAGTTTTCTCAGGACAGAGTGCCTTTTCAATGAAACTCCAGCAACAACAACAACAACAACAACAACAACAAAAACACTCTCTCCCTGCCCCCATTGCACCCCATCAATAAGCAGGCATTTGTTTCCCCAGATGTGACTGTGTGGTTGTGCAGAGGGAAGAATGTTTCTCTCTGGACAGAAACCCATAACAGCTGTTCCCCCTGATACGTCAGCGCCCTAACAATGGTGTTTATATGTCCTGGTCCTGCATCGCTCCTCTCTGAGCCTGGGCCTGCCAGCACTAGCAGCTGGGGCACGGCTCTGATTTATCCATTCATCTGTTTCCTTTCAGATTTCCCAGGACGCTTTCTCTGTCAGCTCCCTCCAGCACACCATGCAGACCATCACCGGGATACAACGGGGAGAGAGAGGAGAAGTGACTGTCCTTTAAAGTCAGGTTGCCTTGACGATGGAAAGAATTGAGCTGCCTCAAATATTGCAAATATGCAATGCGCGATGTTCATCGGATTGTCCCAACGAGTGTTGACATTTACGATGGATGTCCTTGGGCATGCCCAGGTTTTTAGGGGGCAGTTAGTTCTGCAACGCAGGGTCTTACAGCAGACTGTATCACAGCACCACTAGAGTGGAGGGGCAGATCCAGGGCTCTCCATTTTCATCAGCTTCACGTCCAGGGATGGTCCAGATCAGTTCTTTGGACACAGTTCAAGGCCTCAATTTCATTTATTAAAACACGTTTTGGTGCCTGTTGGGCCTGCAATGAAGGCCATGTGAGTCTTGTAAACCTGAAATGAAGTTTTTACCTCTTTTGTAAAAAATAGGACATGGTAAATGGACATGAAAACAGCCAGCACTCCATAAGCAGTGGGCTGAACATTTAGATTTGTGTCCGCAGCATTCAATGGCAGAATTATTAACAAGGTCCTGGGACGCGCACTCATTATATCTGCTTCCATTTTCTCTGGCTTTCTTGTTCATGTCCAACTTTTACACATGAGGACACGGAAAGCTTTTTTTCCCCTCCAAACCGAGGATACAAGAGCATTAAAGAAACATCCCAATGAATGTTCTTGGACAGTGTAATAAAATAGTAATGGAGAAAACAGTTGTTTGATTACAAGGCTCCATGGGTCAGCAGAAATAAGTGACCCATTTAGGTAGCAGTCCCCTGGTTGGTGGTTTTATAGCAGGCTTGCTCTTTTAAAAAGTGCAGTCGTTCAGGGAGCCATTAAACGTAAACATCACTGTACACATTCCTCCCCCATTACATAAACAAATAATAATGGTTTGTCTGTTTCCATCAGAAATAAGCAATCCTCCCTAAAAAAGGGAACAAAAACTATATAAGAAATGAAAATGCTATTGCTTTCCTTAAAGCTAAGATTAAACACTGTTCCGGTTAGACTGAATCATGGCTAAAATAACTGAAAAACATAAACTCACTCCCAGTTCTTTTTTTCATCTTATATGCCTGAATACTAAACTCATCAATACAATGCTATGCCTCTTGTGTTAGCATGAGAAAGTAGATCATTTTTAGCTGTTAAAATCAGTCATTGCCAGGTCACATGTTTGGGACAATCTGATGGTGCCTTTGATTGACAGGATGCACACCAAGTACATAATTGGTGACGGGCAATGATAAATTGCTAAATACAGGATGGAATCTGCTCAACGCTGCTGTTGCACCCTTGAGAAAGGTACTTAACCTGAATTACATCCGCAAGTCTCCAGCTGGATAAATCAATATGATGTAAAACATAAGCCATCTAGGATAAGTCTAACTGTTCGGCAAATAATGTAACTAGGGGTACAGGACAGATACATTTTCTTTTCAGCAGTGGAGGCCAATTCACGCCAAACAGAATGTCGCCAAAAAATCTATCCCAGGGCCTCCCGGGTGGTCTAGTGGTTACAACGTTCGGCGCTGGCCACTGCGACCGGGGTTCGATTCCACCGGCCGCATAAGAGTTGGCTCTGGCCAGGAGAGCCACCAGGGGGTGCCAATTGGCTGTCCACCCCAGGGAGGGGGGAGGGAAGCCGACATGAAGTTCGCCGTGTACAGGAGTGGCTCTGGAATACCGGAGTTACGGTCGACAGCTTGGCGAGTGCCGTCTCAGAGGAGACAATAGTTTGCCCGTGTCACTGCCGGTCACAGAGCTACGGCAGCGAACTCACAATTCGAGGGGGGGATTGACATGAAAAAATAGAGGGTGTAATTATGTAATTTGAAACCCGTCTCTACCAGACTGGCCCTGGTCATTACCCCTGACCGGATCGGCATTTTTCTGTCCGTCCCAGGTGGAGGAGGGAGGGTGAGCTGGCTCGAGTTGTGAAGCATTTAAGGGTGTCTCCAGACAGGGTGTCTCCCACTCCAGTGGGTGGGAGAATTCTGTCTCGAAGGAGGTGGTGTTCGCTGCCCACTGAGAATTAGCTTGCCTCGTAGAGACAAGGGGCGGACTCGTGTGGTGAGGTTAAATCTAAATAAATAGAGGGTGTAATTGGCTACTAAACTGTGAGAAAAACCCATTTTTAAAAAAGAATACAAAAATAATACTTTTATTATCCCAGAGGGAAATATGACAGATCATTGATAATGTGGGCATCAAGATCACTGCAAGGGTCTACTGATCAGTAGTAGTGAACCTGTTTTGTCACAAGAGCAAGCCTAATCGAGAGTTACAATGTTTACTTCGCATTTCATACCGCCAACAGCAACAAAGATGTCACTCTAATGTCATCAAAACGTTTTTGTATTGTTTTCCAGTGTCACAGATGTGAATACATTACATTATATTACAGTCATTTAGCAAACACTTTTATCCAAAGTGACTTACAGAAGTGCATTCAGCTTGAGTAGATAAACAACAACTTGATGCTACAATCTCCAAGCACATCATTCCTCAAGTAAGCAGCATAAACAACACAAGGGCTAAAGGAAAGTATCAACAATAAGTGCAACAAGTATTTTTATTTTTAATATAATATGGGCTACGGTCCAAGGCGCAGTCTAAAGAGATGCGTTTTCAGCCTGTGGTGGAAGATGGGCAGCGATTCGACTTGAATAAAAAAGCATTTCACCAATTGTTTGGCCACCTTGGAAAGGTTTTGGGACACCACTCACTAAAAGCCTTCTAGTTCATGAGCCCTTGGGTCTAGAAGTCTAATGTTTTGCACAAACTTACTTTACATGTTGTACAAGGCATGCAAAAAATTTGGTATATCATAGATATATAATGAAATAAGACCCATTTGCTTTACAAACATGTGTTTCTACACAATAAAACTATACAATGCCTATTCATGTTTGATCTTTGGTACTTTAGGCTGTATTGCGTCCACTTGCTGTCTGCTCACACTTTTCATTCAAAAAAGTGCAATTGTTTCCTTTGTTTGTGTCTTTTCAAATGATACCAAACATGTAGCCATCACAGAGTTTTTATCTATTAACTGTTATATTTGGGTATGTCCAAATGGGCGGGAATTCATTCAATTTTTTGTCTCTAAGAAGCAACAGAAACTAACCCCCCCCCATCCAACATCCAAGTCCTTTGTGTTGGTACAAGTTATAGCTTATACATAGTTGTACATACTGATTAAATGATTAAAAACATGAGATTTAATCCATTGAGGGGTTGGCTTCCACCTGTCTTTTGGTCTATAATACACACCCTCCCCCTGGCATACTTTGGTCAGCACCTGCCAGTTCTGGGCTCAGACAGTGATGGGAGAGTTTTGGGATACAAGAGAGTAACCCTTTCATTCAGGTCACTGAGGCTCTCAGAGGGAATACTTAACTGTAAGAGTACAGACAAAGCCAGGCAGCATTAAATACAAGTCTTAATTGTATACTTGCCTCATTTATAAGGCCCTTCTTTTGTTGAGGTGCATAATTGCATTACACTTAACTGTGTATTGTAACTGAAATTAAATGTGGTTCTCTGTGGCTCAGTTGGTAGAGCACAGCATCGGCAACGCTTAGGTTGTGGGTTCAATCCCCACTGGGGCCACATATACTGAAAAATGTATCCATTCACTACTGTAAGTCGCTTTAGATAAAAGCGTCTGCTAAATGGCATACGTATATATATAAATGGGGAGGGTGTGTGCTATATGTGAATTGTATGCTGTCCCTCAAACTATAGCAGGCACAACACAAAGACTTAAGATGTAAACATTAATTAGCATAATTAGCATATATTACTTTCATTTGCGAGTGCTAAATTACTGTGCTGGAATCAAGTTTTCAAATTGTAAATAGATTTTGTCTTAAATTCACATTTAAATTTTGAAAGCATTAGAGCAAAAACATTGGTAGTAACAAGTCTACAAATATACAAATATAAATGAAAAAACATTAATATATATTAATAGTATATGTATTTACTTTTTATTTCCATTTATCCCATGTAAAGCACATTGCGCTGCAATTCCGTGTAAGAAAGGTGCTATACAAATAAAGTTTATTATTATTATATTAACACATTTTTGACTTGCAAAAAATTATAACTGATTCGAATCAAGATATTGATGGGGCTGGCGGATGGCCCAGCGGTCTAGTGCACCGCGCTTTGGAGCGGTGTGCGCTGCCCGTCAGAGACGCGGATCGAAACCCGCGTTTCTACCAGACCGGCCCTGGTCGTCAGCTCGATCGGAGGCGGCATTTGGCTGTCCGCCTCCGGGGGGGGAGGGAGAGGCACGAGTCCGCCGAGGAGAAGGTTAATGGAGTCCGTGGAAGATCTCCGTCTCGAAAGAAGGCGGGGAAATAGGTCCAGGAATACGAATCTCGTTCCCGGAGGACAGGCGGCGGACTCGTGAGGGTGGGGAATTGAAAATAAAATAGAGGGTATAATTGGCTACTACATTGGGAGAAAAACGGGGGAAAAATCAAAAAAAAAAAAGATATTGATTCAGGAACAATCCTAGTTTCAACCCAGATTATTGGCATTGAGGGCATCACCATCTCAGGGTGAAGAATTTCTCTCCTGATGGGAGTGATCTCTTCCAGGATAGCAATGCCCCCATCCACAGGGCATGAGTGGTAACTGAATGGTTTGATGAGCACAAAAACAATGTAAACCATATGTCATGGCCACCTCAGTCACCAGATCTCAACCCAATTGAACGCTTGTGGGCGATTCTGTAGTGGCGCCAGATTCTGTAGATTCTCAGATTTGTCAGATTTCCACCACCATCAATAAAGCACCAAATGATGGAATCTCTTGTGGAATAATGGTGTTGTTGCATCCCTCCAATAAAGTTCCAGACACTTGTAAAATCTATGCCAATGCACACTGAAGCTGTTCTGGCTGCTTGTGGTGGCCCAACACTCTTTTAAGTCACTTTATGTTGGTGTTGGTTTTCCTTTGTTTTAGCAGTTACCTGTAGGTTAGCTGAGTGCACTCCAACCTCTGTTCAAAAATATGTTATAGAACAGCAATGACATACAGTATTTCAGAGTGAAATGGCCTTGCGTTGTCATGACTACAAGCCAGACAGGGTAGAAAGAATGACTAGCACAGTTGGTCATTAGTGGATGGCGTGAGGCCAACCATTTTTAAAAGACTTTGCATAATTGTTTAAAAGTATCAACAAGTTCAACAGGAGTATTCTTTGTGGAGCAAATGTAATCGGTGATGACTTGAATTCTTAGCATCCATTATAATAATGCATATGGCCCATTCCCTCAAATACTTTCCCTTAAAAGGTTTTAATCTATAGGGACCTACCAACAGCAGAATTATCTTATTTTTAACTTTCAACTTTTAAAAGCCTCATTCTCTTGGATTGTATACTTCCCCAAAACATTTAAATGCGATCATATTTCATGGAGCCCCTAATGTTTTAATGAATCTGGAAATGTTAACTGAGAAGCGATAGTTTTGCATTCATTGCTCAGAGATGTGATGAAGTTTAGATTCTGTGTGATGCGGGCTTCAGAGACAGGCTGCTGTGCAGCTCATCCTGTTAAGGCACTGTTCTACTGTGCGGATGAGTCTCACCGTTTGCATCCTGTTAGGGCACTGTTCTAGTGTGTGGATGAGCCCCACTGTTTGCATCCTGTTAAGGCATTGTTCTAGTGTGTGGATGAGCCCCACTGTTTGCATCCTGTTAAGGTACTGTTCTAGTGTGCAGATGAGCCCCACGGTCTGCATTCTGTTAAGGCATTGTTCTACTGTGTGGACGAGCCCCACAATCTATTCCACGGCCACGCAGGATGAGACATAATTGGTGGTAGCGTCATCCAGAGAGGGAGGGAATCAGTCAACCAGGCTGTCCATCTCTCCTCGCACACAAGTGACCCCCGCAGGTCAATTAGATGCCCACCGTCTGTCGGTATAAAACTGCACATGAACTATCTTCCTCCGGATCACGTCTATGTGAACTTACCTTGTAGATTGTGGTGTGAAAGAAGCGGCGGCCGACATCACATATTTCGGAGGAGAGCACGTGCTTGTCAACACTCTCGTGAATTGACAGGGGAGGTTGCAGCAAGCACAGCTTAGAATACGATTGGGCATTCCTAATTTGGAGGAGGGGGAAAAAGCATTAAAAATATACAGAAAGAGCGGACAGGGTCAGTGTGATCTCCTAACCGGCAGGAGAATACTGCATTAACACCTCCCATTTCATATTTACCACAATACAATACCTACATGTTAATGTTTATAAAGGTGCTTTAATACAACACCTTTATAAACATTAACATGTTATTGTTCCTGTTTTACTTGCATTTTTGCAAAGGGCACATAGTCTGTAATGGATTATGAGAGACATGCCCTCTTCTTCTTTGGTTTTTGCTGAAATTGTCATAGAGGAAGCAAATTCCTCTATGACATTCCTCTAAGTTCTTAGATGTTGTTTCTCATTTGTATGAGAGCCAATACAAAGAACAATAATTAATGTGCCTTTATGAACATTTGCATTGCATTTTTTAAATGTTTCTATTCGCACATTAAACTTCCATTGTGATCTTTTTTTTCCCTCATGCAGATAAGCACGAGGAAAGAACAAGCCAGAACAGGTATTCCATTTCTTGAATATTCTTTGGATTGGCTTGAAGTTGTATTTAAAAGTAACTTTCTTTTTCAAATAATTGGCACTGGCTGAGGAACGTCAAGGCTGGCTTTCTCCCACCTCTGTAAGTGATGTCTGCAGTCCTCGCCTCTGTCAGCGAATTACGTGACCGTAATTCTTCAACACACCAATGTGTGATTAAAATAGCTGACGGACGACTGAAGGCAGGGGTCTAAATTTAGCCTGGAGAGAAAAATCTATTTGGTCAGGGCAGCAGGGTTTTGCTGATTGGAGGGCACCTCAGGTTTCAGGGAAATTGGCCAGCAGAGAAGACTCTAAAAACAGCAGCAATGAAACGCACTGTTCTTTATGTCATGTAGTAACACACATGGTGGTCTGTCCTTAATTCTAAAATGAATTATATTGTTTTTCACAGTTAACCTGAGGTTAGATTGAATCTGGGCTCCTAAGTTTTTAACATTTTCTGATCCTCAGTACACTTTCTTCAAAACAGCACTTTGAAGCCACAGGTATGGAAATTCTGTGAAGTGGATTTTAATTGGAGGCCTATTTGATATGAGAGCAGTCATGGTAGAGAGAGAGAGAGAGAGAGAGAGAGAGAGAGAGAGAGAGAGAGAGAGAGAGAGAGAGAGAGAGAGAGAGAGAGAGAGAGAGAGAGAGAGAGAGAGAGAGAGAGAGAGAGAGAGAGAGAGAGAGAGAGAGAGAGAGAGAGAGAGAGAGAGAGGATCTTTTGAGAGAGGAGAGAGAAGAGAAGCCATGCAGGATGTGAAAAAAAAAAAAAACACCCTACAGCGGCCCACATAAAATGAGACCGTATGCCACCCCTCGAGGGGGGGAAACAGAATCACGGCTGTGTGATTGTGTGGGGAGTTCAGTCAACCTGCAAAGTGAAGGCATAGGCTACCACAAAAGGCATCTCGTAACTGAAGCTGAGATGGAAGGATCTCTTGTGGCTGAGATTTTTTTGTTGTTATAACAACTGATGTGGAGAGACCGGGTAGGTGCAATAGGTGCACACCATGAGGCATTGGAAAAAATAAATTAAATACAAATGCAAAAATAATAGTCCTGTGGGCTTTGTCCTCACCCTCGTTTGCAATATGTTGGTTAGCACTCTTTTGATACCAATTAAGTGGGTTTTTTTTTTTTCATTTTGTTAACTTTTCCAATCTCTTCCCCCACTGTGGCTGTAATTGTTTGAAATTGTTTATTTGCTTGTGGGAAAAAAATCATTTGGTTAAAAAGAAAAAGTTAAATATAAAAAATACATCAATGAGCAACTTTACAATTACTAATAGGCTAGGTAAATAAAAGTATCAGCTAGAGTACACTTAAATATTTCTATTGGCTGGCAGTGGGTGGCTGGATACAGTATTTGAAGTAAGTGTCTAAATATTCTATCAATCTAATCAACAGACTCAGGTTGATATTCCAGGTCTGCCGTTTTCTTGATTTTTAATTTACTGATTTAAGATTTTTTCGATACACATTTACTTCTCTGAGGAAGTTAAGTGCCATCATTTATTCACTTGATTATGGCTGAACGCTCAAGAGCATTTTGCCTTTGTTGAATACAAACAAACAAAAAGAAGAGAGAAAAGTAATTAATCCACAACTCCCCCTGTTCTGTTTACTGGTCAAATGGCAAGAGTGTGGCTTTGAGCTTAATTATAAGTGAAACAGAAGATTAAGCCAGGTGAGGTTTAGAAGATTCCTAATTTTTTTTTTTTTTAAACACACGTTTGAAACTGTAAGGGTCCACGATGTCACTACTCGATCCTTTTGTGAATAAATAATGTATGCTAAGCAAGCTGGATTTCGCTATTGCTGTTGCCTGGCCAATCTTCTGCTATGTATCTTTATTAGTGACTTCAGAATGCATACATGAATACCACTGGAAAGTCCCACACAAAAATGAACTTAAATGAGCTGGGGGGGGGGGTGGGGGTTGGAAAGGGTTGGGAAGAGAAAATGGCCTTAGATTAGACCGAGAACATGCAGCAGTTCCAATCTCCCACTATTGTGTTATTCTAATACGAGAATCTCCGCAGGACAGATGTTCCCCAAACTATCTCTGTGCAGTCGCAACATTTTAAGGATGAGGTAGCTGTGACGCCTGTTCCTGTTCGTCTCGAGAGGGAAAGAGAAAGATAATAGCTGGTCTCATGTTGTTATGCATTGCTGTTCCCCTCCCTCTATCTGGAATACTAACCACACATTGCTGAGGCTGAGGGGGAAAATCACCTCCAATGAAGGTTCTGTGTGGTGGGAAAACATGGGAGCGAGAAAGAACAAAGAAAATGAGGCTTTGGCTGATACCCAGTTTCTGAGTCCAACCAGGTTGTTTGCATACGACAGCCCCACTGTCAGCAGTCAAAAGCCCAGTTTTGACATGCGGTAATATGATTCCAGCATTAACGTTATCAAAACGATAGCCCCTGAATGGGATGACCTGCCAAATCATCTGTCCCAGCACTGACTCTGCTGCCAGGATTTCCTGTCTGTTATCTGCCGAACGGGCCCTTGCTTTTAAATCTTTCCTCCAACCCTAGTGTGTGCGACTTTAAACATTTCAATCAGAACCATGGCCCATCCACAACCCTCCTTCCCTCAAACTCCCCATCAAAAAAAATAAAGAAACTGATTCATACTGTAAAGATTTTGGAATGAATTCAAAGGCCAAAAAGCTCATTCAGACCACTGCAGATAACCTGACCACAGACTGTACCCTCCGCAGGCATTTGATGTGTCACCAAGCGTTCTCAGTGAACTTCTACTGCACTGATCCCATCAACTGTAAAGTATTTCGCTCCGCAAGACCTGAAGATATTATCCTTTCTGGAAGTAGGAGCTAAAAATTGGAGGTTTTCCCCCCCACAGCTTATCAAAATTATTTTTCAACTCAATTCAATTCAAAAAACTTTATTTATCCCTGAAGGGCAATTATGAAGACATTGTTATTTTATCCACAAGGTGAGTTGTGCTCCTTGCACAGCTGGCACAGGCAGATTCCAGGTGTCCAATCGTCCAATGCAGTCGTACCTGATGAGATGGGACCTACCACACTGACTAAAACCCCGCCCTCCCAGGGTAACGCTGCTTTATCAGCAATTATGCCTCACTCATGTGGGCTTTCAACCCTAGAGCATTGCATTGCATTTTTACTCAGCCATAGTCAGAATTCAACTCTTCGAATTGACACATCGGTATGCATTGCTGGTCCAATGTAGGCCTGTTCAAAGGTTGCTAGTACACCAACATTACCTAGGCATTACCTTTACACATTTCATATGGAAAACAAGTCACAATTTTTCTTAGAATTTAAAATAGTTATTTTCACGAAAACATGATTTTAGAATATAGTCATGGTTACAGCAATGATATAAACTAATATTTATCGTTTTCCTGAACCTGTAATATCCTATAATGCTGCATGTAATTAGCCTCATAGGATTAGTGAGGTAAATTAGCATTTTTGCTAACCTGTTGTATCCTATAGCTAGCTAGCCTAATATTCTTTGTGTGGTAAATAAATACACATATATCTTTACTAAACTGAACTGTGAACACTGGTAGGGTGCCAGGTCAGTTCTCGCCATGAGTGGTCTTTATATTTGTTTCTGAATATATCGAACAGCTCTGGGTGAATTCTCACAGCGGCATCCATCTTGTTTCAAAATACAAACAACTTAAAGTCTGCCCACTAAATTCCACTTCCTGTTTGAAACCATCTCGTATTGGCTGACACATTATTATTATTATTATTATCAGAGGGCACTCATGTCAACTCTTGACAACTTTTTTTAATGGCCTCTGTGGTGCACCAACGGACTACTCTCATTGAAAACAATGGCAGAAGTTTGTTTTTTATGCATACTATATTGTCAATGTGAACCCAGCCTTAGAGGCCATCCAGGGAGGCCCTCTTTTAAACTTGTACAGTGGCAGAGCTACAGTAGTATAGCTGAAGGCGTTGTGGTAAAACTTTACAAAGGTTATTTTATAGTGCTCTCAGTGGGCTAAAGCTTTGCTTCCTGAATGAAACCTATTAATATTCAGACTTCTGCTGGTGTTAACAAATCGTTTTCTAAGCCCTGACAGCAGGAAAGACTGCCATCTTATGTGAGGCAGTGCAGTTGCGCTCAAACCTCCTGACCCAACCAATTACTCTGCACATGGCCACTAGAGTACTGGTTGTTATTTATGAATAATGAAGAGGACAACGAGCCCGATTAAGTAAACTCAAATCACTAACTAATGGCTTTTGTTCCTCAACAGGTTCTTATATTACACATGCTATAGAGCCTGCTACAAAGCAGACCATATTATTGGATATTTAGGCATTTAACCCCCTGAGGTCGACGGGAGCAGCGCCGCTCCCAGCAGCAATAAAAGTATATTACTATTTCTAATTTCGCGATATTTTATCATACACACGCGACAAAAACATTGACAGAAACCTTAGAATCGCGACTTTCCGATTTGAGCACTGGCAAATCAAATGGGATTTTTTAAATTAGGTTAATTAGACCAAAAGTAAACCTTGTTTTTACTCTGTTTTTACCTTTTAGTAACGTCCCCCTTCTATTGACATGGTAACTAGGTGCGAGTTTCGGGAGGTGTGGGGAGGGCGTGGGGCCATGTGTGAAACGCCGGCGTAAACAACACAAACTGTCCCGACAATTTGAAGCAAGATTTTATACAGACATACAATTTTATTCAAGATGGAAAGATTTTCTGCGCTGCAGTGTTTGAGAGCATCGATGGAAAGCGGCGAAGACAATAACTTGTGAAGAGTAAGTAACTATATTTGATTTGCCATGTTATCAAATACTCGTTATTCAATATATGAATTCCGTGTGTGAAATTGCAGCGTAAACAATGTCCCGACATTATATCGGATCTTGTCTGTGTTTACGGTTGCGAGCTGCCAGCAACAGACGGTGTATGCTGATATTTATTTGATTTACCATATTTTCAAATACTCGTGAAAATATATGAATTCCGCGTCTTGTGACGCTATACGAAAAAAAATCAGAATCATTGCGGACTGCTGCGAATAATTGCGGGAGGATATTTAACCAGCTGGCATTCTGTTTCGGCGCTTGGACATTATCTAGCTTAGCTTGATAATACCTATTGTGATTAATGTTTCCTGCCTCTCGAGAACTTATTTGTGTGCTTATTGTGGTTTAGATTCCCAGCGTTTAGTTTATTCCGAGATTTTGGATACGTTTTGTTTGTTCCTGATCGTTGGTTATTTTGTTTTGTCTTGTTTATGTCTTTCCGTGTCTTCGTAGACACGGATTTTGCTTTCGTTTTCCTACAGACGTTTAAAGATGAATATCTTAAACTTTTGATCATGTGCCTGTGCCCAATGCCAGACTTTGGATGTTGTCAAACTGGCTTCTGTTGGTCGCAAGAAATGCGTAGGCTACTCTGCAAGATGTCTTTGTCTGATGGCCTTTGACCATGATCTTTCAGGTGTGGATCATGAATATTCAGTAAATTAGCATATAGCCCTCCCACAGCCTGAAATAAATGTGACCAGTTCTGATAAAAACAGGTTTTTAGCTATTTAGATCTCATATGTGCTAAAACATTTTCACACCCTTACATAACCAAGACCTTGATGAACAAACGCACATTGGCAAAACAATTCGTCACTATAGTTTAGTGTGTGCTTTCACAACTTTTGTGACAGCAGAAAAATTAACTATTTTTAACTTGTGTGTTTGTAGATCTATTTACAAGCTGCATATGATACTGACCAAACTATTGATGGCATACAAATGTAGCTGTGATTGTCCTTCAAATAAAAATATTAAACACTTTGGAGTAAATGTGTGTTAAATTGATGAAATTGAGATAAATATCAGACCATGCCAAAATCAAAAAACATCTAAAAGCTTAGCACGGACCTCAGAGGGTTAAGCTAAATCAAACACTTGTAATTTATTGCATGACTCCCCATACAGTTCATTACTATATATAGGGGTAATAACTGACTTGAACCAGGGGGAGACAGAGCAGAGGGCAATGCACATATTCTTTTGTACATTGAAAGCTTGGTGTCTCCACTGTTTGAAGCTGAAATGTGCCAATTTGACAGGTATTTTATGCGGTCTATATTCATAACCGGTGGCAACGGATGCTCTCTCCTTGGATACACTTATGTCTTCATGACTATTTACAAACTGTACATAGAATCAGACACTCCCGTTCCACCAACTGGAACCTTAAGGGGCACAAGATAATACCTTTTAATGACTGCCTGTGCAGCCCTCAGGTGTTTACTTCTGAAGATCCTCACTGTGGCTCTCGGGGGTAGCAGTCTGTCTTTGCTGAACTACATGCTATCTTCCACTCATTACATTTGCAGTTGAGGAAGGGGGAGGGTATACTCTTTCACCATTGGAAGTTGAAAAAAATGAACAAGATGATAATGATAAGCTTTGAAAATGCCCTCTGGTGTTTCCTGTCTGTAGACCTTCACTCTAGATGTGGGGTGGCTCTCTAAATTCATCTAGAAGGCTTATGAAAAATTCAAATAAGCGTTAATGACCCTCATGCATTAACCAGAATGAATGGGTACAATTAACACTCATGTAAGCTAGCCTAGTTAGTAGCGAGCTACCCAGATAGTTGCAATCTTCAAGGTAGATAATAGCTGGACAAGCTTGCCTCTCGTTATCTACAAATGGCAGCAAATTAAATGAAACTGCCACAAATAAGACAAAGTAAATAAATGTGATAATTCATATTCAAAACCAACTGTTTGTTCTATGTTTATGAAAGACAAACCTCCAACTAAATTTAGCTAAATTGCCTCAGTTTTGTACACTGAAAATATCACTTGAGCAATAGTGTAGAATTAGTGATTGACAAGCAAGGAACCTGATTAAGCGAATCACATATTGCTTTTTTCAGCCTCCGGCAAATGTAATGGAATGTGTTTGATTGGACAAACATTGGACAACCATTTATTTGTATCCAATAAAATGTAACCAGGCAGAGTGAAAGAGCAAAAGATGTCCTATATTACAGACAGGTGTAGCCTCCTAGTGTTTTTTTGTTTGTTTTACAAAACAAAACAACTCCTCACAGAGAAATACTCACCAGAGTGTGCACTGAACTCATACATAGATGTACAGAATTGTGTAGGCTTAGCAACCTCAGCCTGTTCATAGAAAATTCCACTTCTGTATACTTATCTCTTGTTGCTTTGTTGAGCAACGCAAGCCTATGCTGTAGCTAGCTTTGGGAGGCAATATGAAAGTACCACGGGTTGTATCTTGGTTTTAAGACTTGATGGGTGCTGCCCTTCATGGCTGTGGTTATATAACTGCCCTGTAAATCTTTTTTTTAGATTGTATCACAGAGGTGCCGACACTCTCATCCCACTGAAGTTGAACTATGGCCAAGCTGGAGAATAATGGTGGTGAATATGACTGAGGATACCATGAATTCTGCTCTCTCTTGTTCTTTTCCTTTCCTTTCTTTAATATGTTTTTTTTTTAATGGCAAAAGAGAATCCTGTATTAGCATGTGCATGCACCGTATGTATGTGTGTCTATACATGCGCATGTCCACGTGCCTATTACCGTGTGAATGTGCGTAAGCATGTTTGTGTGGGTGCCTGTGTGAATGTACAGTATGTCTGTGCGCGTGTGGTTGTGTGCACATGTGAATGTTGAATTTGCGAGTCTGTGCGCACGTCTGCCTGTGTGATTTTGTTTCATTTTGTGCACCTGTGTACGTGTCTATGTTTGAGTATATGTGTCTATGTGCATATCTATGCATGCATTTGTATGTGCATCTGTGTGTGTTTGTGTGTGTGTGTGTATGTTTTGTGTGGGAGGTGTTTGTGTCTCTGAGTGCGAGATGTTCAGACTCAGAGGAGAAAATATACTGTCGTCCAGTCAGATATATTAAGGAGTGAAAACATACTTTTGCCCTTTCAGACATATTAAAGAGCTGTCATGGAGGAGCCGGGTCAGTAGCCTGTCCACAGTGCTGGAGATACAGTGTAGCTGAGGGGAGCAGCTGATGAAGTCATAATCGCACCCTCTCTTTTCTTTGTTTCTTTTAATGCCCTCCACCACCAGCATCCTGTGATGGTTTAAAACTCTGTATTGGTTACCTTGGCAAATACCATTTATCCGAGCATTTCAGGTGAACATGAACAAAGACCAACATACTTTCTCTACTGAGGAAATGTCATCGTTTACAGGTAGTTCTGGAAGGATTCAGACTGTTTGAGGTCTTTTGGAAACTGATAGATGAAAACTGTATGCGGTGGTTTTTATCTTACCATTTTTTTTTTTTTTGGTATTGTTTTTCCCCCTTCAATGAAACAAAATAAAACAGCAGGGCTTTGTTTTGTGTGATCACTGATCCTCTTAGAGGAAGGGGAAAACAAAGACAGATTTAATACCAAGAGGTACTACATGACAGTAGATGGGTCCAAAATTGTTAACTGAAAAAACATAATCTGCAATACAGACATTATATTGCATGTATTCATGTTTTGTATATAAGTGTCTATATGTATGATTAAAATATTCTACAAATATATTCCTTACTGCACTACCTGCTTTGTCTACGCTGCTAAGTATTGGTAGTTCTATTCTATCCCCATTCATGTTATTTGGAACTATGTTACAATAGTTTCATTTGCCAGATGAAAGAAAATGGGGAAGGAAGGCTATGGCCTGGAATGAATATTTATTACAAATAAATTCAAGTGTTCCTTTTTTCATATACTGTACATATACAATGTTTTTAATTAATTTTAGTAAACAGCAAAAAGTGTTTGTGAATAAGCTTTCAAAGTCAAAGTTAAGGAGAGATTGTAATTGAATTCAGGCCTGTGCCACTTTTTCTGATGAGTTTTGTTTATAATTCATCTGAACAAGTCACACAAGGAGGTAATGTAGCTTTTAAAAGATGCACAATCAACGCTGGAACCATCTGCCTTTAAGCAAACAAGATTTCTCCCCACAATTTTAAGCACAACAAATTGACTGATAATTCCAAACCACTGCATTAATTATTCATACTGAAGAGGAAGTGTTTTGGAGTCTCTGATGAACCATTCTCTGCATCACAGATTGATCTTGTGTGCAAAGACTAGACTTTTGGGTAGAGTGAACTTTCTGTCAGTGTCTGCAGCTGGTATTTTAAAGCTTGTATTACTTTAGCATGTGTGTGTGTGCACATGTGTATGTCTGTGAGAGAGAGAGAGAGTGAATACGCACACATGCATGTGTATGTGCATAAAAATGTGTGGTGTTTTTGCATGTGTATATGCACATGTATGCCTCTGTTTGGGGTGTGCGTGTTCAATTTTCCTGAGTGACAGCTTCTGGGTCTAGCCTCCTTAGAAACCCATTCTCCCCTGATGCTTTGTGTACCCTCATGAAGGACCAGAGGCGGACAGGAAATGCACTGCGCAGCTGAACGCACTGAAAGATCAGAAGCAGCCAAATGCATTACTACTGCTGGGCCATTAATCAGGAGACAGGGCAGCTCCTCTCCCCCACTCCTTGACCGAAGTGCCACACTCCAGGAAGTTGGACAGGAACTGCCCAATCCCATAGTAAGGGGACTTGTAATACATCTGGCCAGCAGAGGGCACTGTGACTCTTGGCTCTTGAAACCCAGGGTAAGACAAAGCCATACCCTACCTCAATCCCCCCCCCCAGTACTGGAGATGCCTGGCTATGAATTACTGTTTGGTATTCTGGATCCTACCCATGACTGACATTGCAATTATAGGATTTGCATTGTTTACGCCTCCATGCGAGCACGTCCAAGCTGTTTCGCAGCAGGCTGAAATAAAGCTTGAGTCCAAGTGGCCACCGTCGCTTTCTCTGCCCCCTTCATGTCCCTGGAGAAGGAATTCTGCACTGAATATTTCTGTACTTAATGTGCTTGGACCTGCTGTTCGGCTGTGGCTAGAGGAAACGGCCCTAGAAATGACTCTCTAACACCCGGAATGAGCGGCTCCTTCCTTCTGCAGTAGCAATGTTTCACCACGAGAGGGCAAACAGGCCACCAGTTCAGTGGTAAAAATGCTGGAGAGTGCCTGTTCAGTTCTCATCTCTAAAAAATGTCTAAATTAATGGCATGAAGGAATGGAACGGCACTTTAATTACCGAATGGCATTTGAATTGTCCATCAGTAGATCGGCCTCTTTATTTGGCTTTGATAAAACAGGCTTTGACTGGGTGCACGCTAGTATGCTCTTTGCAAAATAAAATAAAAAATAATAATAAAGACGGACCAAAGCAAAAAATAAATAAATAAAATGTAATTACTGAATGGTATTTTAATTGTCTATCAACAGTTCTGCCTTGCTTTGGTTCTGATAACTGCCCGAGACTAGGTGCATACAGATGCACTGTTTGAAAGATGGAAAGAGAAAAAAATAAACTAAACAAATAAATAGAATTCCCCTTAGTGAGCAGTTCCTTGGACGGAAATATATGAAAAGGCCTCGGTTAGGAGTTAGCAGCCTCTGCATTATTCCCCCTTTTTTAAGGAGACTAATTTCAATATTCTTCTTCATCTCACTGACAGCAGGCGCAAAAGGCGGCGCGGAGGTAATCCACTTTACAAGTGGGCTAATAACCAAAGCCGCGGCTCTTCTTGGATTTGTCGTGATATGCGTTTTTCCTGTTGCGTCCCCGGCTTGAATAATCCACTGCTGTTTGTTAGCTCTGGTGGTTTCTCAACCCTTTGTGCACACGTTTTTAATCCTTCCCTCTTTTTTATTTCTCTTTTTCGCTTCTCTACTTCTCTTTCATTTCTCCTCGGTCAAATGGCTAAGCCGACTGACTGTGCAAAGGGACATTTCTCTACTTCGGTCTATGTACTGAGAAAGGCATTCAACTCCATATGGCAAAAACTTGGTCAGGGTAGTATGCATGAATGAGTTTGTAATCCTAAAACTCGTTCTCTTCTCCGTGTTAAAGAAATGTTGTTTGCCCCACTGTTCCCTGTGGCAAGTATTCAGGCGTAATGGAGCATGGAGTGTAGAAGCAGAATACAGTATATGCATATCTGCATATATATATGTCTTTCTCCTCCATCCCTCTCATTTTCTCTCTCCCTACTTGCCATGGTTTTCACATCCCCTGTCTCTCTCTCCCCCTCACATTTTCTCTATTCACTCTATCCTTTCGGTCTCTTGTCTCTGCCTCCCTCCCTCCCACACCTCCCTCTCTCTCAATGTTCTTTGATCTCTCAACCCCTGTCTGGAATTTTCAGCCCAAGCACAACTGTATAGCCTCCAAAGGCCAGCTGTGTTTGTGTTTGGCCATCTATACCATACAGGTGACTGCTGGGAGTAACCCCCCCCCAACTCCCCACTTTAACAGATTAAATGGAAGTGACAACAATATGGTTGAGTCTTTCAGTATTGCCAGAATCACATAAATTCAAAATTCAGTCAGCTTTTAATTCCACTCTTATCGTCATTCATATACAATTCTGTTTATCAAACTATTAGGCTATAGGTCTAAAATGATCATGCTCAGTTAAAAAATAGCCAACAATACCAAATGAACCATGAGATCTAATTCTGTACAAAACAAATATTAACCTATCTATTCATAGTGACAGAGTGGCCTATCTTGAGAGTTTCAGTCTTGGAAATGTAAGGTTTTGAATTGGACGATATCGTCATATAATATGATTTAAATGTAAATTTAAAGTTGATGCAGAGGGCCATAGTGTTCTGGTTTTGAGGCGGAATGCCAGGTTGATCTTTGACACCATACAAACCATATCAGGCACGTGCCCGGAAGAAAAAACACATATGGCACGATAAAAAGGTCAACTTTTAAAATGACTTGAAACTCACCAATTGCCCAGTCCAGCATACAAACTGAGCTCATTCTCAGCATTTTTAACCAATGGCTAAAGGTCTGACACAGGTCATTGAATGCATAATAGGGTAGCCTTGCCTCATAATAGGTTAGCCTTGCCTCATTAATTTTTGTAGCCACCCAGAATTTTATTTCCTAGAAATAAACTGAACCCCCCACTTGCACCTTCATTGTAATTTTACAGAATGTTTGTCCAATCCACAAATCACAGATCACTTTGCATTTATTTCTTCATGGTGGTAGCAGATGGGATTTGCCCTGAACACACAATAGTCCAGCCTTACCTTTTGAGGCAAGACATTTCCAAGAGATTTCTGCAGTCTGTAGGATGTTCTGTTATTTTTGAACCCCTGCTGCTACCGTTGCACCTTCATAGTTATTTTGTATCAGTCTTCCAAAATTGCCATAAATAATATAATAAAATCATGAACTCTGACCTTAGATAAGGATAATAAAGAGTGGCAAAAAATATATTTTGGGGGAATGCACAGTATTTATTCTCCTTGGTTTTATGTAAAACGTGTTATGGTTTATTATCGTGGCCTATGAAAGAGTCTAATTAAATGGGTCTTGCATTAGACTGTGAATATATTACCCGCTGCTCCATGATCCGGTTGTGTAATGTCAATTTGTTAGTATAACATTTTCATTGGAGGCTCTCACAGAGAATCACTAATTAATGCCATCGCCACAGAAACTTTCCATGTTGATGATGCATACTGTTGTACTGATGTATACTGATGTTGGCTAGCATGAGCTAATGGAGAGCTTAGACATGGCTGATACTCTATTCAAGTTGTTCTGTCTGGCAGAAATAGCTTTTGCTCTCCACCGAGAATAAAAGTACCTCTTAAAATGAATAAATTCCTTAAAGCCTGAAGGTATTTTGTACTACAGTAAAGTCATACAAAGCAATCAGCACCTGTGTAGAAACATGAGTTTTATGATAGCATGGGTGGTCACACATGATGATTTGGGAGGAAGGGCCAAACTTTAGCTCTGTGGATCCTAAACTATGGGTAAGTACATATTGATGGACTCTGACAGATATCAAGGTTGGTTGCAAGGCACATAGGAAATGCACAGTATACGCCTTTACACAAATCTATAGAAATTCTTGGTTGTGTACATACTGCTATTTTGGCATATGTTTAAAAATAATAACTGATTTGAACATATACTAAATGTGAAATGAATATGCATGTGTTCATTAAGAGTGACACGACCTTGGACAGGTTTGGAACCCCTGTCTTAGCTCCACCCTTTTAACTAAACACACAAACTGTCCTGCATGCATTGTGTGTGATGTTCCAGCAACCTGCTCGACTACCTTGTGGTATCTCATCTCCTTGCACCCCCTAACCAGGCACACCAAGACTGCCCATTGTCTCAGAGACATTACAAATTTGCAGTGCACATTCTTAAAGGCGTAATTAATAGGTGTGGTGCTTTGTGGAGCAGAGTCACTGCATCTGTCACTGGCTGTGCGTGGGGTCCCATCTTTGCCGGCTGCACTGACACTGCAGATATGTTGGGATCGGCACACTATCCCCGAGAGATGAAGACGACGTAATCGCCAGTTTCCGGAAGGGAAAGTGCAGTGGTGCTTTACTGCCATTGGCCAGCTGTAAAAGCAAAGTGGTGACCTTTGACCTGTTGATGGCATTGAGATATTGCTCGGCCGGAATAACTGCAAGCAGAGCTGACTCAACCCTTATTCTTCTCCAGAGTGAGGTTGTTTACCCTCAGTGAAGTGGAAAGGAACAGAATGCTAGTGACAGAGAGTCGCATTACAGGGAAGGAAAGAGAAATTACTATTTATATAACTTTTACACTATTTCAGTTATCCCAATGACATACAGTTTACAGATAACCCAGAGAGAGAGAGAGATGAGACGAGTCTGATAAGAGGTCAAAGGCATCTGTTGAAAGAAATTCTAAAGGGCTTTAAATAAAGATTTTTTTTAAAGCTGAGGGATATGTCCTTCAGAAAAGGAAACAGGAGGGCTGTTATAATCAATCAGAAATAAAGCTTCTCTTGTTTAATGTGTGAACCTTGCTGCACCCGATGACAAGCCCACTGCTGGTTTCCTGCAGGGCTGGGGGTGGACACGCAGAGGGTTTCATCTTAAGGAAAATACTCTTCAGTAAAAAACATGCATTTAAAACTTTGTAGGGCAGGTCACCTGTTTTCAGTAACACTTTGAACAAACAAGTACACCAGCTGCACGGAGGTGCATTGTGGAGATCTGAAATGTGACTAATAATGGGCTTAATGAAATGATATGAGAGAGAAACCCAGTATGTCACATTGTCTAAGCTGAGCCAATCCCATCAGGACCGTGCTCTATATAGTCAAACATGGCACACGGAGAAAGGGAAAAAACAACAACTAAGCTTCCAGTTTCCTAGGCAACCTGCACCGTAATAACTAGTTCTGAGTTATCCGTCCAAATATAATCACGGCACGACACAAGTGATGTCCTGCACTGTGACATTTTATGAATAAAGTTTATTTAATACAAATGCAAAGTCTGTGACGCGGCTTACATGAATACAAAACTGTCATGTCCGGTGCAAGTGGGCTGTCGGCGACTCTAGAATGGTTTGAGGTCAACCTTGTTGTTGGCAACTGGGTGGGGGGAAATCAGACTGTTTGTCCTAATCACAGAATGACTGGTTCACCGTCATGTTACTTCAGTAGAATGTGAGCATATTTCCCCACATTTTTGGTAAAATACAGCACAAGGTCCTCAAGTAGCTCGTAAAGTTGAGGCACGGCTGCTTATTGCAATGATACCATGAACCATGATGCACATCTATGGCTCAGATCTAATCCAGACTTTAGCTAGTTCTGACTGTGGCCAGGAGGTCCATAGGGAGAATGCTTACCTGGCCATGCCGGCACCCGGAGGAAGGGTGTTTCAGTCAGCTGGGTATCCTCCGTCTCTTGCCAAACGTTTTGCTGTGATACGCACACGGCAGAGGCACCGACTGGAGGACTGCACAGTTAAGGGAAGCCCTGGCTGGCTGTATGTGCCATCTAGGGAAGCTAGACAGAGTGCTCCCGAATACACAGAGGACACAGTGGTGATGGTGCAGGCCTACAGAAAAAATGGTGGTGGGGATGATAATAAATAAATACAGCAGATGTCCTCAGGGATGGAGATGCCATTCCTGTGAGATATGCATTTATCTGTCGACTAAAATTACTTTTAAATGAGGTATTGCTCTTCTTCACTCTTTTAAAAGCACCAGTCGTCTGAGAACACAGAGCTTCGGCTACATTTGTTTTGTTGATCCATTCTCTACCAGAAGACATTAAAAAAAGGTTAAAAAAAACAACAACCTTTGATTGATTTCTTTATAGGAGGGGTGTCCAATCTTATCCGAAAAGAGCGCAGGTTTTTGTTCTAGCCCAGCACTAACACTGATTCAACTAATCAAGCTTGTGATTGAAGACCATGAGTTGTTGTCTAGTTAAATCATGTGTTGTACTGCTGGGTTAGAACAAAAGCCTGCACCAACACTGGCCATTCTCAGATAAGATGGGACACTCCCTGCTATATAGCATCATTGTTTGCTCCAACTAGACAAACAAGTTTCTTAAACAACCGTGACACAGTTCGTGATTTTATATCCTGGTCTGGGAGACAAAATGTTGTGCGGTGTCAGTGTTCAGCAGAATATTTAATTACTGCAGGAGAATGGTGACACAGGACTTGGCAAAGTGGAGATGGAGGTAGACAAATAGATTTTTAATTAATATTACATGCTGGCACTCCTTAAATGTTTATGCGTAAAACAAGAATTGGCCTAGCTCCAGGGGCAGAGACGGGCTGATTAATGCAGTCTGGCAGTTTGCATTGTCATTTTCAAATGCTTGTCTGAGGGGGGAGGCCAGGCTCTATCATTTTTACTGCTTTGCACATTTCTTTTCGGAAGGTTCCTAGAATGTTGGTTTGATAAGCACCCTAAGATGGTGGCTTAGATCAACATACGAAGACACTGCTCCAGTGTGTGGCTGTGTCCCAGTCTGATATTAAACTGTGTCAAGGTCAACTGTGGGTGGCAGCCTCATAGGGCATAATTAGCTGTGGTGTTGCCCAGGGAGGGAGGGTCTTGTTGGACAGACACCTTGCGTCTGCCCTGCGCTGGCTGCACACAAAGTATTCACCAACCAATGACCGCATGGCTCAGCTGGTGGACTGCAGAGTGAAATGAAGCAGCAGCTGGCAGAACGAACTCTAGAGGGGATCTCCCCCTCTCCTGAATTTAAAGACAACATCACAATGATGAGAGGGGCCTAGTAATACAGATGGGACATTACAAATTTGGTGAAAAAGAAAATAATGGTGTTCATGACAAAATTAGGAACGGATGGCTGTTTTCAGTGGCCACACCTTTAATTAAACAGGTCCCATGTCGGGGGGTTAGAAACACCTCCTGAATGGACGTGCTGTCCAAAGTGGAGAATGAAGGACCCCCTGGCATGGTCTTAGAGCGTGGCTTCAGAATTGTCAGCTACAGCTGGTGCTTGGATGCATGCCATGCTGCACCAGACTCTAACCCAGATATATGGCCCCTGTAGAAGCAGTGGCCCCTCTCCATCATTGTGACATTTATTTGTTCTGTAAAATCCTAAAAGACAGCTTCGTGGTTTGGGTATCTCAGCCCAAGGCAGAGATTAAATAGGTGTGTGTGTTTTTGCCAAATGATCAGCCATCTGCAATTTGAACTGTAGCAGCCAACATTTTTCCAGCATTTCTTCTCCACTAATTAATATTTTAAGGAAATTATTAATGCAATAATGTAGCCACTTCAGAGAGGGGGAAAAATAGTTGAAATATGAATTTCCATTTAATAAAATGTCAGAGTTAATCAGCATGCAAGCAGTGAGATCTGTACATTCAGGGGACAATTTCAGGGATGAGGGGAGATTTGCACTCATCAGAATATTTAAGATTCAAGACTAGAGCTAAAATGAAATAAAATGAATCAATATGTGAAAATCCTGTGCTTTGTTTTCATAGACAATAGGTTAATGACTGAATGCATTTATTGTCCTCAGTAAGGATATCATTTTAACAGTTCACGCAGACATGAAACAGAGGACATATAACTTCATACTGTGTGCTTTTGTAGAAAAGTATCCAGGGATATGGTAACAGTGTCTTTAAGAGAGTCAAACAGTGGGGGAAAATGTTAAATAAATAAATAATCAATTTCTGGTTGTGCTTCGTCTCCCTGGAGAGACTGCACAGCGTTTTCTCCAGCGTTGTTCGGTATGGATCCAGGTATCCACTTACAGGTGAGACTGCTGATTGGGCAGGGTGGGGTTTCAGCAGAACTGCTGAGCTGTGTGTTCCTTGGACGAGACAGATGGGTCAGAACCAGAACCAAGGCGCGCATATCTGCAGAGTAATTTTAGGCATTTAGCAGACACTCTTATCCAGAGCGACTTACAAGATGTGCATAAATACACATTTGTTTTTTAGTTTTTATTAAATGGAGTAAGTAGGGGTATATAGTGTTGAACAAATAGGCAGTGGTGGTGACAATTAGCTAGATGTTCAGAGTTCAGTGGTAGTGGAGTCTGAAAAAGTGGGTTTTGAGTCTCTTACGAGAGTTTGCAAGTGATTTCGCGGTCCTGACCAATTGCGGAAGGTTGTTCCACCAGCGAGGGGTCAGGACAGAGAAGAGACAACACTGCGAGGAGCGGCTGCCAGGTGTCCGGAGGGATGGGGCAGTCAGTTTGCCAGAGGAGGCGGAGTGGAGGGGTCTGGCTGGGGTGTAGGAAGTGATGAGTGACTGGAGGTATGGGGGAGCAATACCTCTGGCCGCTTGAAAAGCAAGCACCATAAATTTGAATCTGATGCGTGCTGCGATGGGGAGCCAGTCCAGAGAGGAGAGTAGAGGGGTGACGTGGGTGAACTTTGGCTGGTTGAACACCAGACGAGCGGCAGCGTTCTGGACTAGTTGCAGTGGCTTGATGGCACAGGCCAGTAGGCCTGCCAGCAAGGAATTGCAGTAGTCCAGACGTGAGATCACCAGGGCCTGGACCATGAGTTGTGTGGCCTCTTGATCATGAGATTGGCTGTAACAAATACCAGCATACACAATGAGTCCCCAGGACCGAGTTTGAGAACCACTGCTCTGTTTCACATTATGAATTTAAAAAGTAAAATAACTTATTTGCTAATTTAGATTGCATAAATAAATTTTTTCTCGCAATCTGCACATAATAAGACACAGGGCCCTATTTTGGTGAATTAGGATGGTGTCGGTAACGCAGACGCAAAGCGAAAAACGGTGGCGCTTTAGGGCATGTCTAACGCTATTTTGGTAATTTCGTTACTTAGGACGATAGCGCACCTCCGGCGCAGTTGTAAAAGTTGTTTTAAAAAATACATGTGGGTGTGGTGGGGGTTTGGTTTCATAATAGCCAATCAGAACACCTATTTTCTATCCCTTTAAATACCAGTGCACTAACGCTATAGCAAATTGGCAATTTCCTCACATAGATGACAGTTTTGCACGGCTGCGCCAGGAGCGCTTCTCAAAAGAGGAGAGCGAGGAAGTGTGGAAAAGTTGGCACGCGAATCAGAGAGGGAAAACAAGGTGCACGTTAATTTGTTATTTTCATGATTTGAGTATATATTTTCAGACCTACATTGTTAAAAGAAAGTGTTTTATTTTACCATCTCTTTTTTTCCTTATTTGTAGGCTTTCCAACTTAAAAAACAACGTTTATTTTCTTCTAACTTAATGTAATTGTTAAATGGAAAGCAATAAATAAAAAACCTCACAAATGCAACTACGCCTGTTTCATTTATGTTCGTCATGCAGTAGGCCTACATGCGTCACCCTGGAATGTGCATCACAAACCACCTGGATATTAATGGAGTGGACCCCCTTCCGATTCACATAAATAATACCGTGATCAGATGGTGTGCGCAACTGCACATGTGTGCAGGGAATCCACATTGCATATACAAATCCTGTTTAGTTCTCTGCTGGCTGTCAGGTGTAGGAAAAGTAATAAACTAATTTGCATGTCGGACAAGACTGGAAGAAACTGCATGTACAGCCGAACTGATAGCCGTCTGGCCAACAGCGGCTACCAAACCCAGGGTATCGCTCACAGTATCGCCTTCGGCGTCCAATTATGTACTCCATTTTCTGTAGTGCAAATGGAAAGAATAAAACCCTTTCACATAAGAAAAACAATGTGCATACAAACATATATTTATTTAACAGATGTATCTTACTGAACGGGAGCGATGGATGGCCTGCTGGCTTCAGTCTTTCATGTCCGTGCATTGAATAACCACAAGCTGTGGTGAAATAGTTTTTAGCTTAATTGATTACGCTTGCAAGTTACCCATGGATTGTACGATTTGCCTCAATGTGGGGGGAAATTCACAATATTCACAAAACATTCTCATGTGATTTCAGATAACCTTATGTTCATATGTGCGCATCAATAAAGTCACTAAATTGCACAGAGCGCCAGCGTTTGCGCTAAGAGGTGGTCTAGTTGGACGTTAACGCAAACTAATTATTTGACACCAAACTTGCATAGCGCCTGACTGTTTTCACTGTCACACCCCTATTGCGACGCCTTCATTGCGCACCACGAAGTTGCCAAACTCGGCGGAGACGGGAAATATTCCGTTTGCGACAGATGAAACTGGCAATTCACCTGTGCTAGGGCATAACGCTGCTTAGCGCTGGCACGAAAATAGGGTCCACAGTCTGAGAACGAAATCTGGTTCAGAGCATTGAATCTCTTTCAGAACAAATGTGCCCCCATAAAATGCCACACTGTATCAAAATGGCTGCAGGGCTCCAGTTTGTTTATGTGTCCATCTCAGGCTTCAAGCCATTCATCTTCCCTGGATCTTGTGGATGGTTGTCCCTGCACAGTGGCTCCTCCTATATTTAGGCTGATCCTGTTTTAGTGCATTTCCCTGCTTCAAATTCAGCCATAGATAAATCAAAGATTACATCTGCTGCCTATTGTTTATTTGCCGAGCCGAAACACTTATTCTTGGTTGGCTTACATAGCATGGTTTACACAACACAGTTTCATACACCTGGACATTTGACCTTTCTGCCAAAGCGATGCAGGTGTAGTACCTTCTACAGGGGTCCCACAGCTGTGACCCACCAGCAAGGGTTTTGAACCCCTAAACTTGTGGTCACAAGCCTTCATAGCAATGGTTACAGATGAAAATCTTAAACAGACATTTCTTCCCTGTTTTTGCTGCCATTGTGTATTCCACAGGGCGATGCTTTTCTCTCCCCCTTCCCCAGAATTTAGACTTTGATTTAGCAGCTGGTTCATCCCCACCTCACCCCTCCAAGTTCTAAACTAAGATTTCCTCAAATGGGCTCTCTCTCAGTGGCTGCCTAGGAGCATACTCAGAAGACACATTTTACCTCTTTCTGGCACAGTGCCAGCGCTCACAGAGGGATGCTTTGGAACAGTTGAAGCTGAGGTGAACGACGGGACGCGTGGTACTTTATGCGTGTGTCATTAGTGGCATGTTGAAGTCCATGATCTCTGTGAGAGCAGGGAGCATCAGCATCGTCCGTTTAATTGTTAAACTCTTGGTGAGATGGAGTTAGTCTGATACCCCTACACCCCCTTATTCACTCTCTCTGTTGGTCTCTCTCTCTTTCTCTCTCTCCATCTCTCTTTGAAGGCAAACAGCACTGCAAATTTGTGGAGAGGGACAGGATATATGCCGCTCGATAATCAGACAGTCGCTCAAAGAAAATCCTTCAGCTTTATTTTATTTATTTGTCCATTAGTCTGTGAAAAATAGCTTTTTCAAAGACCTGTGCAAGGTGAGGAGACTGGAGGGGAGGGGAAAAAAACTAACAGAAAACACACACACACACACACACACACACACACACACACACACACACACACAGGAGATTAATTTATGATGACATTTCCTCATACAGGAGAGACTTATACAGAGTCTCTGTCACTGACATAAGGTATTACAAAGATCAAGGTGTGTAGGCAGCATTAAACTCATGGAAGTCTTTACTTTCTTTCACAAAGAAGCAGGCTTTATTTGTGTTCAGTTTAAAATACATAGCTAAAATTCGGCACATTCTGTCATTAGAGGATGCAAAAACCTTGATGCATGCTTTTGTCGCATCGAGGCTAGACTATTGTAATGCCTTATTATCTGGCTCCTCTAGTAGCTCTCTTAAGAGTCTTCAACTAGTACAGAATACAGTGGCACGTATTTAGACTAGATCCAAGAAGTATGAACACATTACTCCTGTGTTAGCATCACTACATTGGCCTCCTGTTAAATATCGGGCTGATTATAAAGTACTGTTGCTAACTTTTAAAGCAGTGAACGGACTTGCACCTATATATCTGACCGAAATTATTGCCCCTTATAAGCCGACATGACTGCTTCGTTCACAAGAAGCCGGCCATCTATTACTCCCTAGAATTTTGAAAAGCACAGCTGGTGGTAGAGCCTTCTCTTTTAGAGCTCCTCTGTTGTGGAATGGTTTACCAAAGCATGTTAGGGATTCGGACACAGTTCCAATTTTTAAGTCTAGATTAAAAACATATCTTTTCAGCCTAGCTTACTGCCAAACATAGTCTAGGTGGAGAGATGGAGAAGGCCGTGCCCTAGTGTCTTATGGAGTGAGAAACTTTCCATACTTTATCCTTGATCGGGTGTGGATGGTTTGGAACTCTGTTCTTTTTCTGACTGCATGTTCTCTTCTCTGCCTCGGCCTCTGACTTGGGGGCACCTGCCCCTGAGCCCTAGATCCTGCGAGAAGTGTGATCTGCCCCCATCAACCCTCACCCCCACGCCTACCCCAGTTCCTGGATCTGGACCCCCTTCATGTGGTTTAGCCCCCCCCCACTGACTACCTAACTCAGGAGGGGCAAAGTCATTCAGCCCTGAGTCACCTTGGACATGATATGGTCTTTTTTGGACACACCCTGTGCCGGCCAGAAGAGGATGGGCTCCCCCCCTTTTAGTCTGGTTCCTCCCAAGGTTTCTCCCTATCAAGGGAGTTTTTCCTTGCCACTGTTGCCTTTAGGCTTGCTTTTGGGGGGGTCTAGGCCTGGGTTTCCCCTCTGTTAAGCGTTTTGTGACAATTCAATTGTGAAAAGCGCTATACATTTTGATTTGATTTGATTTATTAATCACCGTAATTACATTAAAGTATAAAAGAGAGATTCCAATGGTAATGCAGGTGGTCATGGTAAAGCCAATTATCCAAAATAATTTGGTGCTATGCGGTGGGGGAGCTGTTAGGGTGGGAGGGGTTATTGTTTTTGCTTATTTTGCAGCAAAATGAAAATTCATAAAAAATAATTTCACCAAATGTTTACGAATTGTAATATATACATATAATAATCCCCATCTTGGAACAGGTTTGGGTATATATGAACTTCCAATGAGATTAATGCTTATCAATTTCTTCCTACTCCAGCAGTGGATGGACATGCTTGCTTTAGATCACATTTTCCTTGATGCGTATTACACAAGTTAAGTGATTAGGTTGTGGAGTCAAAATTCTATGTCATATTTATATTTCTTCAACAAATGCTGAGAGTTTAAACTGTCTTGAGGCCTGTTTCCACTGGGAACAATAACTGTAATGATAACTATAAAAATTAATTTAAAAACAATGGCCCAATTCAAACCAATTAAAGTTTCAATGTAACAATGACAATTTCATCATTATCATTATAGTTTTCATCCACAGTGAAAATGGGCCTTTAAGCCTTTTTTATGTTTTGCTTATCATTCTCCAGTGTTCACATTCACTGTGTAAATGCAGGTAAATGCACTGAAAAGGCAGACAGCAGTAAATGATCAATACCTTTCCAGAAACATCCTCTGGCCACCCTCTTCTGTGTCTGCAGAACACATACACATGTACACACTCTCATTCTTCTTTTTTTGCACTAGTTTGGGAGTACTTATTTGTCTCCATTAATAAATAAAGAGATGTGATATCGGTGAGAGATTAGGGGCAGCCTGTTCATTATTTAGAGTAGCGCATCTGAATAAATCATGTGCATGTTGGCCTCAGCAGATGTTTGGTGAGGTTTCTGTGGAGACGGCAAAAAAAAAAAAAAAAAGCAGCATCGCACATCCCTGAGCCAAACCCTCCACAGTGGCCACAATATCGCCAAGCGCAAAGTCTGGAGCGTTTCGATCACTCACCCTCGGCCTCCTGAGACGCTCCCTTTTGAAATTATTTCAAATTGAGGCCTTGGAACCACAAGACACAATCAGGCCTTCTGCCTCTTTATTACCCAGGTGGTTATAATATATGGACAGTAAGGAAAATACAGATATTTATATCCTGCGGTCAATGTTTGCAGATCCAGCTGTAAAATAAATGGCATGAGGAAGCCTGTATATAACCATGTCTGGAATAAATCACTGTTCATACTGTACAGCCCTTTCATAAATTTCCCTTGTGGTCAGAGAAGCTGCTGATAGGGAAGGGTATTAATTTTGTATTAATCAGCTGAAAACATGGACTGTCATTTACGGTTAACACACACACACACTTACTATACTTTCACACACCCACACGCACACAGTCTGTTGCTGCCACAGACTCTACATACCCAAGGCTAGGGCATAAGACACAGACCACAATGATGGAGGAATCACACACACACATTGTATTCCTACTCTCACCTCTCTGGTTGGCAAGACAGATATTCGACAACCAATGAAAGCCAGTATGCAATGGTCCACGATTCGTCGATTTGTATGGTTTTGCATTCGCCACAGAGAGTGTTTGTTTTTAAATCTCTCTCACTCTTGTATTGTATTTGTATTTATTTTGTGCTTAAGGAAAAATACAGAATTTCAAGCAAGCTCTGGGACCATTATAAGTCCCAAGAGAAGAACGGCACTCTGATGTATTAGAAAGCCCTGCTGAGCCAATATCAAACAATGTGAATAAAATTAATAAAATATGACTGCATTCCAATAAAAAAAATATCCTTGTTAAAAGAAAGCAAGTCCTATACTTGTGGATTTCCCACCAAGGTGCAGACAAAGCCTCACATCAATCTTGAATGAAGCAGACCCCTAAACAATGTCTTAAACATTGTGTCTGACTCCCACACCAAAATCTATATCACGGCTAATCTTATATCAACTGCCCAATTGCAACTCTAATCAAATCAATCAAAATGTATTTGTGTCGGACATTTTACAAAATACTTGTGCCAATATGCTTTACAGCAGACCCCGGCCTGAACCCCTAGGGCAACAGTGGCAAGGTAAAACTCCCATGGTGGAAAAAATAGGAAGAAACCTCAGGAGGAACCAAACTCAAGAGAGGAAGATCATCCTCCTCTGGCCGGCTTTGGGTCTGAGTTTGTAATGACCAACAGCGGTTAATGAGTAAAAAAAAAAGATATACAAAAACATTAAACTTTAGGTCTCTGCAATATCGTTCATTAACACTAGGCATACAAGAGGACACCAACCAACACCTTTTGGGTGTTGACATTTTAAAGTAGTAATAATTCAATTTAGTGCATACCATCTCAAAAATAAGGATTCGGTTTTGTTCAGGCAGATCTCAAGAAACTTTACGATACCTAAACCTTATTTCCACAAGCAGAATAATATATTCACAACTTTACAGCATGCCATCACATGCAAGAAGCGTGGTGATATGACATGATCAGCAAGAGAGCCAAATCTTGGGGAAATAAAGGGAAATTTAAATACAAATGTAAAACATGAATGGCATTATAAAAACGTAGCCTACATAAACACACATTGTGAATGCAGAAAAGTCCATTGTAGACTATGTACTCTATAGTAGGCTCCGGTGTGGATATCCATGTTTCAGTGCAAATAAAACAAGATTCTCCTCTCTCGTTTTCAACATATAAAAGTATGAATGTAAAGCAATTAAAAATAGTATGTATAGGATAACATAAGTGTTGATATAGTCATTCATTGATAATACTGAACACGTTGGTTGGCCTTTGTGCATCCGTTTATTTCTTCATTTAGAAATTGCTGTTCCCTTTACAGAAATCTTTGTGATGCCCTTGGTACTATCTCCAAAACTTAAATCTGTCTAGAAATTGTAATTAGATAACCCCCACAATATTTATAACAATTTTATTCACATTGAGAATGGATAATTCCACAATCATATTGCTTTGTCTTCTCCCTCACCTTTTCCCATTCGACTAATGGTTCTGTGACACATAACACAATATGTGCGACGTGTGAGTTTCAATGTTCCATTATCATGTGTTTGGCATTGAGTGTGTCACACCCAAAAGAGGTCATGGCGACCAGAGTAGTATTGAATTACTACTACTTTTGTTGTATTAAATTCCAACAACGCACACGTGTTAAAAGACATTTAGGAAAAGTCAGGAACCGGGGGTCGACATGACTTCGCAAAGTTATTTTAATGATAAAATCACCAAATGCCTGTAAACTGTCATGGTGCTCCTAATGCTAACTGGGAAAGGTGCACATCTGCGCGATGATGTGGGGGATTCTACTAAAGCCTTTGAGCATAGACCTTTTTGCAGTCCTTAAAGTTTTTTGGGTTCTACGCACTTATTGAATTCTTATTATATCACTGTGTAACAGCTGTTCTGTTCATCTTAAATACTGCCTTGACAGTCATGACACCCCCATACAAAGAAAAAAAACATAAAAAAGAGAAATGCGATTAGAACATATGCAGAACCTACAGTACAAATAATATGGAGTAGTATATACATACATAATTCATATATATAAATATACACACTGCTTTTTTTATACTTGTTTTAACTGCAGTGTTTTTGTCAGTGTTTACACCCTCCTGCTCTGCAAGTGTCAATTTTGCTGCATAATCTAATTTCTTACAGGTATCAGCATAATTTCATATTAGATGGGATCATTTTAAATGCAGAGGTTTAATCTGCTTGTCAACTACATATAATTAGTGCAATGTGTAAACAAATATGATGAACATCTAAGGAAACGACACTAAATTACTAAATAAATAAAGTATGAATCCTTTGAAAAACCTCTTCAGAATTGCCACTGGCCTGAACAAAAAAACTATGCTGTTATCTAATGAAACGGTTTAATTAACAGAGCCTGCATTAGTCAGGTCTGTTTAATTCTCAATGCACAACACGACTTAGTTTTTCTGTCAGAGATCAACTTGCATACATTTGGAAGGCTTGTGCTCAGTATAGCACTGTTTCTCAGCAAAACATCAACTATGTGTGTTGCCGATTTACGCTGAACCAATCTGAGACCAAAGTTGTGAAAAGGTGGTCTAACATTTTACCTCACAGCGACTCAATAAGATCCCAAACCAAGAGCAGAAAGTTTTATGCAAATTATTCAGTTATTCATTCTCAAAGTCACAAGGGTATCTTATTGTATTTTTAAAATGTGTATTCTTGTCCTTCTCTCAGGGTTCAAATCTATTTTTCAAACTTTTCCCGTCTGTTAGTCTCCTCATCTCAGCAGTGTCACTGCTGTGCCACTGCTTTGTGCGGCTCACTGGGAGTGCATTGGGGAGTCCTTGTCCAGATAAGCAATCCGTCACCCCTGCACCCAGGAAAACGTAATCCTGTAGACCTCGTAATTGAGGAATGCCAGTGGCAGACTTTGATAAAAGACGACAAATGACTGATGAAAGGAATATAAGGTGCAGGCAGCAGCCAAAAGAAATTGATATTGACAATAAGGTAGCTCTTTGCTCCACTCCTTGATAACTGTGCCCTCGGCTGGGGGTGTGTCCAGGCAGGTGCGGTGGATGGATGTAGCGAGACATTGCGGCATGTCAGAAGTCTTTGCGGCTCATCATTCCAGTACTTCAGAGATTTCATTACTTCCTCTCAGAGTGTGTGTGTGGGACGGGGCTTCACTCTCAAGTCTCGATGGCCATGATTCATCTCTTGCTCTGGTCTGTAGGAGAGCTCTAGAGTGAAATCCCATCCTGAGATCAGGAGGCGGGCCTATAAATCATACTTGAGTAGCAGAGCGCCTCACGACAGTCAAGAGCTGCTGCTGCTGTGGAGAGCGGCATCCATCACAACAGTTACGTTTCCCCGACGGACGGGTTTCCTTGTCTTATCTTCTTACCGGCACCCCCAAACAGTGACTGTACTTGTTTAAAAAAGTTTAAAAGAAACAATTAAAATCTTTACGTTTTTGAGTGAGCTTTTGAAATGCACATTTAAAAATTGTGTGCTGGTTAAAACAATGACAGCCAATGTTGTCAATTTGACTTCGGTTGCTTTTGTTGTCCTGGTTGTTCCTCTGTTGTAGGTATATCTTGAAATAAATTTTTCAATTGGTATAGGAATTGCCTGACACGTGTCAATTGTTTAGTCTTTCTGAGACTCAACAACTGGAGGTCGATTTGAGATGAGCCGAGTTCTGACTGGCAGAGTCTGATTTCCTCAGTCAGACTGTGTGTGGCGGCCTTTAAATCAAAGCCCTGCATGGTCAGGCAGGAAGCTGGGCTGAACGTCCAGGGGTGTGAGAATAAATCAGACATTGCAAATGAAATCAGCAGCCTTTCAGTAAAAGTGCAACTACACCGTCTCGACACAGATCACCTGTGAGCAAGTGAGCAAAACCAATCGCGACCAAACGATTGCCATGGAGCCAGTCTCCAAGGTGATTTTGGTTACGATTTTAATCGAACGAAACGTTGACTGGCTGAGATACCTTCATAATAAAAGCCTTTCGAATGGCTGTGATGCGTGTCCCACTATCCTCTTCTGAGCGGACCCTGCACAGTTCTAAGGGTGTAATGATTGATATCAACAAGAATACTTGCTTTGACAGTTGCTTTATGAGGCTCAAGTGCAGATTGCTTAGGCCAGGGAGCTTGTACTCATAAATGGGACACCAGCAGAATTGACAACCAACACCAGTGAAATTTGACCTTGACAAGCAAAGCACAATTCACAACAAAGCCAGAAATGATATGTACCCTAACTCCACAGAATTTCACCTGAATCACCCACGTGCAAAAAATCTATGAATGGAATTAGTTAGATTGATACTTCATTAACCCCCTGAGGTCGACGGGAGCGGCGCCGCTCCCAGCAGCAATAAAAGTATATTACTATTTCTAACTTCGCGATATTTTATCATACACACGCGACAAAAACATTGACAGAAACCTTAGAATCGCGACTTTCCGATTTGAGCACTGGCAAATCAAATGGGATTTTTAAATTAGGTTAATTAGACCAAAAGTAAACCTTGCCTTTTACTCTCTTTTTTACCTGTTAGTAACGTCCCCCTTCTATTGACATGGTAACTAGGTGCGATTTTCAGGGAGGTATGTGGGGAGGGGCGTGGGGCCATGTGTGAAAACGCCGGCGTAAACAACACAAACTGACACAATTTGAAGCAAGATTTTATACAGACATACAATTTTATTCAAGATGGAAAGATTTTCTGCGCTGCAGTGTTTGACAGCATTGATGGAAAGCGACGAGGACAACAACTGGCTTAAGAGTAAGTAACTATATTTGATTTGCCATGTTATCAAATACTCGTATATATATATATTCAATATATGAATTCCGTCTTGTGACTACATATTCCGCGTGTTGCAACGTAACAAATTTCAATAGGCACACAAGATCTATGGAAGAATACTTTTCAAACAGCCTAAAATATTAGAAAAATCGTATGTAGCATGATCGGTTTCATGATCTCACGTCCTTGTAAAATCGATTCTTGTTTTTGTTTATTATTAGAGTGCTTCTGTTTAGTTAAATCTGTGTTTGTTTGTTCAGCTAGCTTTGTTTGTTCCAGTTCGTTTATCATTTTGGTTTGTTTTGTGAGTTATTTGCGTGTCGCCTCCGACATTGTTTTGCCTACGTTTGTGGATAATAAAATAAGAGCCAAAATGGCTGCTGCCACAAGATGCGCTTGTTGTGAAAGGAGAAATGGTAACTCAAATATTGCTTTGCCATTTAAAATCTAAATTGTGAGTTGTTGTTTTAATTCTAAAGTGAAAAAAATCACAAAAAAGTTTAATTGGAAGACCCTTTTTCCTTGGGTCTCAGGAGGATATTATGTGCATTATTGTTAGGCTGTATGACTTGTAATATGTGGCATTCCCCTGTATATACTGTATAGTAGTTTGTGTGCTGTTTTAAATAAATCTTCCAAAATGAAAAAGCATATATTCTTCTGCATGGCTCACTGACTTGCTTACTCTGTATGGCCTTTGAGAGAGAGAGATGGCCCATCTGACAACTCTTAGAGGTGTGGACAATGAATAATGAATATTCAGGTATTTAGCATTTAGCCCTCCCACAGCCTGAAATAAATGTGACCAGTTCTGATAAAAACAGGTTTTTAGCTATTTAGATCTCAGATGTGCTAAACTGTTTTCACACCCTTACATAACCAAGACCTTGATGAACAAACGCACATTGGCAAAACAATTCGTCACTATAGTTTAGTGTGTGCTTTCACAACTTTTGTGACAGCAGAAAAATTTACTATTTTTAACTTGTGTGTTTGTAGATCTATTTACAAGCTGCATATGATACTGACCAAACTATTGATGGCATACAAATGTAGCTGTGATTGTCCTTCAAATAAAAATATCAAACACTTTGGAGTAAGTGTGTGTTAAGTTGATGAAATTGAGATAAATATCAGACCATGCCAAAATTACAAACCATCTCAAAGCTTAGCACGGACCTCAGAGGGTTAAATAGGCTTTTCAGCTTTAGTGTCGCATTGAGAATTCCCAGAATCCACAGAGGATAACAGGAGATTTTTAGCAGAAAAGAAACCTGACATTTTTCTTTATATTTGAACCACACCACTCCAAGCCTAATCTTAGAAGGCAGGTCATCTAAGGCCAACTACAACACTCTGGCTTTGGTCTCTCTTCAATATAAGGTAAATGGACTGTACCTCCACCCAGGGCCACGTTTACCCATCTTGAGGCCCTGGGCTACACAACTTGGAAGCCGCCCCAACCAACTACATTTTTGTTCATAAGTGACATGATAATATTCAAGACTTAAACTAGTATATTTTAAAAAAATTCACTCTACAGTGATGACATTAAAAGGCCTTTCCTGCTTTTCTTTGATGCAAAATCCTTAATTAAATCCTTAAAATCCAGCTGGCGCAGCAGATCATGCTCAATAGACAGAATGGTCAACCCGTTCAGTCCATTTTCCTTAATGGAGGCCCTAGGTTTGGTCTTAATAATGCTTAACTTGGAAAATGATCTTTCTCCTGTGGCATTTGAAATAGGGAGAGTGAGATCAATTCGGAATGCAATGTCCACGTTTGGAAAAGCACTTTGGAGTTGTTTCTCTCTCATTATGACCATCAGGTTTTTTGGTAACAGATCATCCATTGTGTCACAGAATTTAATAAACTGAACAAGCTCATCCTCGAAAACATTCTGTAAATCTGTGCTATATTTTCTCTGAAGATTGCGGCTTGCTTCGCATATTTCAGCCACAGACAGGCTCTTGAGATGGGTTAAAAAGCCCAAAAGTCTCTGTGTAGGACTTGTCAATTATGACTAACAGGAGTACAGTACAAATGTGTGATCATAAAATGCATTCTAGAATTCTATTTAATTCTAATAGATGACATCATAAAGGGTTATCAATGCAAAAGGGACTATTCCAGAATAGAACACTATGAATTGGAACTAGAACTCTCAAAAAACATACTCCTCAAAGGGTAAAAATTTGAAAAACGTTTTTTTGACTTTTTTTTTGACTTTTCCCACATTGCATTCTTTGCAATACTACAAAGACATAAGACTTCCTCTCGTTTTGATATTATTCAGTTAGGAGTTAAATGGAAAGTATTACTTTACGTTTAATGCTTACCTGCATCAGTGATAAGAAGCATCATATGATGCTCATAATTAGGCACACTACCTCTGGTTTCATACCCAGTGTGGTTGGCTGGTCAATCTGTATCTCTGAGGTAAAACTGTAATTTTTTTCTTTTACTTCACAAACACAATTTGGCAAGACAATTGGCATGTTGATCATTTTTGGTGAGTTTTGAATTTGCCATTGAGTTTTAAACTGTTTGCACTTTGCCGCAGTTTCTGCATCCCTCCTCCTCCCCAACTTTTTCTTCCCCATATCATCAGGTTTCCTGCAAACCTGATGACCCCCCCAATTAAAATCTCCTTCCTCTCTTCCAGTATGGCAGTGCAGCTCTAACTCTGTATCATCCCTTTTAATTAACCGGCCTGTTACATGTATACTTTTCACAATAAACATTGTCCACAAGCTCTCCAAAAATCCTGTTCTGTCTGCCTTTTGCTGTTTGTAATGTGCCTCAAACTGGTTACTCATCATTTCCCACACAGCGATTTGCTTAATTGAGATGGCTGCTCACACTGAGCTGCGGTAACTATGCCACCGATCCGATAATCACGGTAGCTGAGAAAGAGCATCTCCAAATGGAACAATCAGCTGAAGTTTGATTTATTCTGTGCGCTAGAAGACAGTTAACATCTAGAACAGAACAGACTGCCCTTGCCTACCTGTGAACCTTTGGGAATGAAAAGAATAATCCCCCCTGAGGAATCCCTCCTGCAAAGTCCACAGACAGTAATGACCTCAGAATTACTTTCATTCTTTGGAAGAAATTCCTCTGGATGCTCCCAACATGAAAAAAGCACATCCAGGCAAAAAGAAAATTGAGATAGTTTTCTTCATCAGGTATCAGATCATCGCATATTGATTGCCAAAACCTTTGATTTTTATGGAGGTCCGTAACATTTGTTACTATGTTTGGCTGAGAGGGAACTGTGACAAACTAAATAGGAAGCATGGATTTCCTCTGGCTAAAAACCAGACAGTCGGGCGGAAATGGCTCATTTCTCTCCCTTTGTGTCATCATTCAAGATCGATCCGCTGCACACTATAAGTATCAGTAATGTTGGTGGGAGAAAATTATGCTTTCTATTCTCAAGCAAGGCCCTCTTTGACATCTCAACACCTGCCTCATCGATTGGTGCTGAAAATATCTTATTGCATAACCCCCAGCAGTCCCTTCACTGTACAAAACTATCAAGCGTGTGGTGTCATCACCTGTCCCGTTTAAGTGGGAGCTTGACAGTGAAGCACCACAGTCCGCCAATGTGCCAAGTACACCTGCTCACATTAATTCCCTATAACGTCGGCATATGTTCTGGTTTTACTGCTCAGCCTTATAAATATATGTATTGTAGCATATGTTGAAGTCTGTGACCACCTGTCCCCTGGTAGTCTGAAATTATGCTGGTGCAAATCTGTATTCAAGTCCCTCTTTATTAATAAATAAATTCACGGCAAGGAGTCTGCTGCTATCCATGTTAAGGTTCCTGAAAAAGATAGTGTGAGTGTAGGGATCCTTTGAGTCGCCTGTTTCTCATGTAGAGGTTCACCACACAGTAACATTTATTAATTTGCTTGTTTGTCAGAAATTGTGTTAGAATAAAGGGCCACTGAGATGCTACTATTTGTGTGGTGAGGTCACAAGCATCTTGTTCCCCCACTCCCAATGATTGAATACATCACCCCCTGCTCCTTACCCTAATTTGACCTCAGCGTTTCCCTGAAGTTTCAGCAGTCCGGCAGCGTAAGAAAAAAGCTGTAATATTTGTAAAAGAGTTCTCACCTGTCATGCACTTTGAATGGCCGATTAATAGGGGTAAGAAAATAATCGCTCTGATTCATGATCAGAATTTTTATTTACAATTATTCATTTAAAAATGTATTTACTGAGGGGATAAGGCCAGGTTATTATTTAAGAGCGCCACCAGAATCAGCAGAATCTTTTATTTAAAAGTGGCTTCGCAAATGTTTCCCCAAGCACGGAACACTGAAGTATAATATAAAACGTACAACCAAAATAATTATTGTACAATAGCTATAAGAAACATAAAATGAGATTTTTAATCTGATTGCGAATCATATTTTTAAGGTTTAAGAAGGAAGAGGATTACAGATAAAGATTCCCACAAATACAATTGTGAAACTGGATACCATCAATGTCCCTATCACCCATGTCTTTGAAGTATTCTCCAGATCTGCAGGCCTTTCTTTCCAGCCACCTTTTTTAATTCTTGTTTATTTACTCAGACGCAGCACTCTCTCGCCCCCAATCTCATTTTTCAGCTCAACTGAATTCTTTGACAGAAGTCATCTACTTTCTTCCATGCTATTATGGAATCCCACCGCGCTGGCATGAAAGTTTGTGAGTTGAGATTATTGGGGCTCAGAATCCCCGGGGTGGGGCGATCACACTGCTCGCTGAAGTTCAGCGACACTTTAAAAGTTACTCATGCTGTGCGTTTACTGACAAGCCCCACTCAGCTGTCCAAAGCTATAAAACTCAACAGCTCACCAACAGGCTGAAATGGAAGCATTATTAAACACAAAGCACTAACACCACTCTCTCTGTGCTAAATAAATGCTTATGGCTTGTTTGCGGTTTCCAGTTTCCTAGAATTAAAGCACTGGCACTAGGGCTGGGTACAAAATACACCAATACATATCAATTTTAGTTTTTCCAATTCAGTATTGATTCTTTAAATCCAGGTATCGATCTTAACATTATAAAACAAGAGCAGATTTTGTTTTTCTTTTATCAAGAACTTGTGCCTGTAGGTGTCACCCCAGTGATGATTTCACAGCTACTTGAAGTAACATTGAACCATCCGGGCATGAACAATGGCAGACACCATAAAGCCAATGCCTGCTAGCAGAGGCGCGGGAAGATGTTTTGATTTAGGGCTGCTGAAATCCGAAAAGAAAAAATATAACGTTATAATAATGCAGCGGGGGTTGAATAGTACTGATTTGTATAATTTTGATGCAGAATTCTGTTCCCTGACATGCCATTTATAATGTATTTAGTGTTTCAAGTTATTAAATACTTGTAGTGACGAGTAGAAAGTCACGGGCAGAACATGAAAACAAGGTAACACACTAACAACACGTTGTCAAGGCAAAGAGGATTACATAAACAAACATGGACACACACATAGAAACAGTCGCTTCATGGCGAACTAGCTACCACTGCTCGCTACAATAGCTACAATGTCCTTTAAAATTGCATTGACACAACTTGTTATGCGCAGCGGCGGGTTTGTTTTAGATCAGGTCTTACCTTAGAATCAGAACAGTCACAAAGCCCTGCTGTCATCTGTGGTGTTTTTTTTTTTTTGGCAGGCTTTTTGAAGAATTCGCTAATTCAATTAGTTTTTGAGACATTTTGAATAAAAATGTATTCAACGGCTCAATCAATGTTTACTTATTGATAGCTAGCTAAATTGATACAAATTTGGTCAATCAAATGTTTTTTTCTTATGAAGAAAACCTTCATTCAGCACCTCCTGCAGCTCCATTCAGCACCTACCACAGTTTCAATTATGACATACATTATTCATTTTTCTCTTTATTGTAAATATGATATACTTATACTATATAAGATAACTATTCATAACAGCGGATGCTGCAGCGCCCCCACTTCCCGTGCGGATGCCTGCTAGTCTCAAAGCAGATGTTTGGCTGCATTTTTGGTTCAGAGCCAAAGCAAATCAAAATAATGCCATCTGTAATCTTGACTGGTGACTAGGCACCACGAGGATGTTTTCCGACAGCCAGCGGATACATTTGTGGATCCCAAACAGCCAAAACTGGACAAGGCCTTCTAAAATTAATTAATTAATTAAAAAGGACCAATCGATGAAGCCAAAGAGAATCCAGTGGATGGTAAACCTCCTGCTCACCCCCGCCCCTGTTATCCACTAGAGTAAGGCAGACTGGTGCTCAGATCAGATTGCGCCGACTGCTAAATTATTTTTGTTGCACACGCGGGTGGCCCGTCGTATTACAAGGCTGGGTGCTTGGGTTTGCTTCGTCCACATTTTTATTCACCACGTTTCACCCCCTGCTCTACTTAGCCGTTTCATTGGGTCTTTTTTATTTTCTTTTTGTGTGTGTGGCCCCCATAATTCCTCAAAGATGAAAGTGCAGAAGTGTGTGACATCAATCAGGGCACCTGGATTTCAACTTTTGCCTGTGCACATCTTCCCGTGAAATGAATCAGACAGCTGTTCTTCAGTATTCCAAGGTTCTTATTTCCTACAGGTCAGTAAGGCTGTGGACAATAGGTACACAATCTAATACAGGATTTCCACATAACAATCTGGTCCAGGGTCAAGCAATTATGGGTGTTTCAAGTGCATGACACAGAACACAGATAATTGAGATCATATAGTTCTATAAAGATAAATGGTCTTGGATCACAATGATTCTGTAATCATAAGTTCCTATGTTTGAGGGATCTTGCTGAGCACTTCCGTTTTGCTATAATTTGGGAAATTTGGAACATCCTCTCAGGTCTAATAACAAAGCCCTTATGACTATTCCACAGTCAAAACAAATCCAGAGAAGACCATATATTTTCAGTTAAGGCTCCAAGGCTTGAAATGATCTTCCTGAAGAGATTACAGCAGTTCAATCATACTTCAACAAGTATTTTTATAACTTGCATTTAACTGTGTGTACGCTCTTGATTGTTATTTTATTGTGGGTGCCCTGTCTTGTCATTTAGATCGTTTGTTTGAAAAACATTTGTCACAGTACCATCCCAAAGTTAACTATTATTTTGATTATCTTTGTACAGTGCATCCGGAAAGTATTCACATCGCTTCACTTTTTCCACATTTTGTTATGTTACAGCTTTATTCCAAAATTGATTAAATTCATTTTTTTCTCAGAATTCTACTCACAATACCCAATAATGACAAAGTGAAAAAAGTTATTTCGAAATTTTTGCAACTGTATTAAAAATAAAAAAATAAAATATCACATGTACATAAGTATTCATGCCGTTTGCTATGACACTCAAAATTGAGCTCAGGTGCATCCTGTTTCCACTGATCATCCTTGAGATGTTTCTAGAACTTCATTGGAGTCCACCTGTGGTAAATTCAATTGATTGGATATGATTTGGAAAGGCACACACCTGTCTATATAAGGTCCCACAGTTGACAGTGCATGTCAGAGAAAAAAACAAGCCATGAAGTCCTAGGAACTCTCCATAGACCTCCGAGATAGAATTGTGTTGAGGCATAGATCTGGGGAAGGGTATAAAAACATTTATAAAGCATTGAAAGCACCCAGGAGAACAGTGGGCTCCATCATTGTGAAATGGAAGAAGTTTGGAACCACCACAACTCTTCTTAGAGCTGGCCATCTGGCCAAACTCAGTAACCGGGCACAAAGGGCCATGGTCAGGGAGGTGACCAAGAACCCAATGGCCACTCTAAGAGAGCTCTCTGCAGCAATGGGAGAACCTGGCAGAAGGATAACCATCTCTGCAGCACTCCATCAATCAGGCCTTTGATGACCATATGATTTTTAAATCATGCGCAGCAATACTGCCATATGCAACTCATTAGGAACAGATTTACAAAGTTTTGATCAAACTGGTTGGTATTAGCTTGTGATCATAAGGTTGTTGAAAACCTGTGTGTAAGATCTACCATCATTTTTTCCTTTACTTATTTTAACACAATGCAGGATTGGCTCATTTGCTCTGTCATTGAACACTTGATTTTCCACAAATGGTTTAGTATCAGTGACCAGGTATACAGAATTTCAACAATTAGGCCCCCACTAACTGCACCTGCCAGTCTATAATTGAATCAATTCAAAAATGAAAAAAAGGAATCATGTCTCATAGAGCACATTACAGAAAATGAGAGCATTAGTTGATCTGACTGATTAAAATTCCTGGGATGTCAATATGGGACATTTATTGTTCATGGTGTGCATAGCCATTTTTGACATAACTTGGCCTTAAGGGAGTAAATCATACTTTAATAGAAATGAAAAGTGTCTAATTAAGAACAATTAACAGCTAGTTAGAATTCAGAGGTTGCAACTGTGGTTGGAACGAAAACCAACATACACAGTCGGTCACCAGGATCGAGTTGGGAACCACAGATCTAGATGACCATGTTTCTGTGCAGGGGTGGGCAAGGAGGGCTGTATCCGTTTCTGGATTTCATGCCAACTTCTGCTCTTAATTATTTAATTATCCCAGTCATTTATGTGATATGACATTTTAGCGAAGTTTCTTGATAAGTCCATGAATGACAGCTGAAGACTGTTCTTGTGTTCCCATATGAAACATGTTACTGTGATCTAATCTACAAGTGAACCAGCATTGGCGTATCCAACCAATTAGCCAATTGAGCCAGAGGTAATTGGTAGAAACAAAAGCCTGCATACACACCGACCCTCCAGGACCGGAATTGCCCACCCCTGTTTCTGTGGCTTTGCTTTATTATTTTTGCATGAGAGAGCAAGATGCATGCTGGGAATGATTATAATGTGAGCTCTGGGAGATAAGCCAGTGAGTTTTGAATGTTGAAACCCAGCTATGATTTTTCTCTGCTTTAAAGGCATATCTTATGCTTAATTTTTTTCAGTCAACATTATTCAAAATGTTTACTCTCATAATTATAAAAAAGGCCTTGCAGATTAAAGATGTGTAATGATTTAGTTTAGTTTAGTTCCAGGTGTGCAAACACAGTATATGCCCGTGTTGTAAATGATATATATTTAGGTTGTATTACATCCTGCAAATTAAATTCCACAGATGCATTGTGAGGCCACCTTATCTGTTTTACAGAGCAGCAGAGCTGTTGATAATTTTAAATTATATTTGTGGAATGTTTCTTTCTTGATGATTGAGGACATGCATAACATATGCTTGGATTATGCATTATGCATGCATTCATCTGTTCGCTTCGTATACTATGGGTGACACTTACCGTGAATTGGTCCTGCTTGATAATTGATGTCAGAGTTTGTTGATATTATTTTGATCGATCATTCAATCAATCTAACTTTATTTGTATAGCCCATTTTACCAAACATTTGTTACAGTAAGCTTTACAGCTGACCCTGGCCTGAACCCCCACAAAGGCAAGCCTAAGGCAACAGTGGCAAGGAAAAAACTCCCTAGGTGGAACAAATAGGAAAAACCCATAGGAGAAATCAAACTCATGAGGGAGAGCCTACCCTTCTCTGGCTGGTCAAGGGTCTGAGCTTGTAATGACCATCATGGACTTTTTTTTTTAATTTCTAGGCAACTAATGGTCCTGGGGTGGGGTAACAGGCTGGGTAGATGGCGGGTTCTGAAGGTGGAGTAATCTCGGGACTCATGGCAGACAGAGGGAGAGAGGGAGACAGAAACAATATGGGGAGTTAGAGAAAAGCTATACGTGTATAGGGACAGATTAAGTATGGGGGCAACAGGTGACCCTGCCAGAAGTTAGACAGAGATAGAAAATCTAAGCAGTCATGAAAAGGGCAATAAATAGACCAACCCCATCAAGAGTGTGCCTGAGAAAAGTGGGGTCACAGCTGTTGAAAGGTGACAGTAAGGCTCTTTCCACCCAACAAAACTCTATGGCTGGCTTCTCCAGCTCTGTGTCTAGATTATAATTGATTGTATGCCTGACTGTAGAGGTGCATTTTTAGCCTAGACTTAAATATTTATACTGTGTCATCAAATATTGATGATTACCAACATTTCTTTTCGTTTTACCCAGAAGTAGGGAGACCATGAGCAAAATAAATTGCATTACGCAATTTATGTATACCTTATGGTACAAATGACAAAACCATGAGGTGATTTTTGGGTATGAATTAAAATGCACTCAAACATTAAGCATATTTTAGAATGTCAATTTAAAAGACAAACATGTCAATATTTATATCTTGTTGTTTTTGTTTTTTGTTTTGGTGTGGGGGGGGTTATTTCTTCCTCGCTGACTATGTTTTATGTTTTTAATTGTATTCAGTTCACGAGGCTGACAAAATAACACTAGAGAACATTATTTCCAAAATAGGCCTGGCTATAATTAATGTTTGTCCTTAACTTTGGAGTGGGGGAGGGGGGAGTAAGGGAACATAGGGTTAGATGTGATTGTGTTGGTGTCTCTATAAGGCTGCATAGGTGAAAATTAAAAGGTCAATTTCACACTAATATCAGGAAGTATTTTTTCATACAGACAATTGTTAATGCGTGGAATAGCTTGCAAGGGCTTGCAGTATAAACAAAGACCACTGAGGTGTTCAAGACCAGGCTTACCACAGTACTGGATACTCTTTAGACCAAGGGTATCCAATCATCTAAAAAGGGCCAGTGGAAGTTCAGGTCTTCATTGAAGACGATAACTAGTTGATTAGTTGGATCTTAGTTGGGACCTCCATACAGATCACCTACTAAAAAAGGCAAGCCAAATACTTTTTCAAGATACAGTGGGGAAAATAAGTATTTCACCCCCTGCTGATTTTGTGAGTTTGCCCCCTTACAAAGAAAGGAACGGTCTATAATTTTCATGGTAGGTTCATCTTAACAGTGAGAGACAGAATATTAAAAAAAATCCCAGAAAATTACATTATATGAATTTTAAACATTTATTTGTGTTTTATTGAGGAAAATAAGTATTTCACCCCTAGCAAAACATGACTCAGTACTTGGTGGAGAAACCCTTGTTGGCAAGCACAGCGGTCAGACGTTTCTTGTAGTTGGTCACCAAGTTTGCGCAGATCCCAGGAGGGATTTTGGCCCACTCCTCTTTGCAGATCCTCTCCAAATCCTTAGAAATCCATTTTCAGTGTCCTGGCTGAGGGAAGGAGGTTCTCACCCAAGATTTCCCGGTACATGGCCCCATTCATCCTCCCCTCGATCCGGTGAAGTCGTCCTGTGCCCTTAGCAGAGAAACAGCCCCAAAGCATAATGTTTCCACCGCCATGCTTGACGGTGGGGATGGTGTTCTTGGGGTCCAAGGCAGCTTTTTTCTTCCTCCAAACACGGCGAGTCGAGTTGATGCCAAAGAGCTCGATTTTAGTCTCATCTGACCACAGCACTTTCTCCCAAGCCTCCTCTGAATCATCCAGGTGCTCATTGGCAAACTTCAGACGGGCCTGTACATGTGCCTTCTTGAGCAGGGGACCTTGCGGGCACTACAGGATTTCAATCCATTACGGCGTAGTGTGTTACCAATGGTCATCTTGGTGACTGTGGTCCCAGCTGCCTTGAGATCATCAACAAGCTCCAGCCGTGTAGTTCTGGGTTGTTCCCTCACCTTTCTCATGATCAGGTTCACTCCACGAGGTGAGATCTTGCGTGGAGCCCCAGACCGAGGGAGATTGATGGTCAATTGGTGTTTCTTCCATTTTCTAATTATCGCACCAACAGTTGACTCCTTCTCACCAAGCTGCTTGCCAATGGTCTTGTAGCCCATTCCAGTCTTGTGCAGGTCTACAATTTTGTCCCTGATGTCCTTAGACAATTCTTTGGTCTTGCCCATTGTGGAGAGGTTGGAATCTGATTCATTGATTGATTCTGTGGACAGTTGTCTTTTATACAGGTAACGAGTACTTAATTAGGAGTACTAATTAAGTAAGAGGACTAATCTGTGTGCCTCCTGGTCACATAACCGGTCTGTGGGAGCCAGAATTCTTGCTGTTTTGCTAGGGGGTGAAATACTTATTTTCCTCAATAAAACACAAATAAATGTTTAAAATTCATATAATGTGATTTTCTGGGATTTTTTTTAAATATTCTGTCTCTCACTGTTAAGATGAACCTACCATGAAATCTATAGACCAACCGTTCCGTTCCTTTCTTTGTAAGGGGGCAAACTCACAAAATCAGCAGGGGGTGAAATACTTATTTTCCCCACTGTACATCGATGTCTGCTAATACAGTTCTACTCTGCAACCATACAAAGCATCCTCACACAGTCTATCACAGTTTGGCATGTTAACTGCACTGTACGCCTGAGGAAGAGGCTGGAGAGGGTGGTCAAAATGGCAAGGAAGATTGTGGGATGTGACCTCCCAACCATCAGCGCCCTACACAGTGACTGGGTTCGCAGAAGGGCGTAAAAAATAATCAGAGACCGTACACTCCCAGGCTTCCCTCTGTTTCAGCATCTCCCCTCAGGCAGGCACCTCAGGGAAATTGCCACCAAATCCTCCCATTTCAACAACAGCTTCTTCCCCACAGGCCGCCATTGTAAATAAGAATTTGTTCTTAATGGCTTGCCTGGTTAAATAAAGGTTAAATAAAAATATATAAAAATATGAACATGAACATGAACACTCATGGACTGCCACTTCTACCACCCAGTCATTAACCATTTATTAATGTATTGATTTATTTTACTCATGGCTGCTATATGTGAATCTATGTACTGTATCTGTGTGTTGACTGTTCCCTGTTGTCTGTTGTATGTACTTTTGAGCTGCTGTACCAAGAAAAATTCCACCAACTCTGTTGTGTGGCATTAAAAGCAGTTTGACTTGGAATCAGGTGTTGTAGTTCTGGGCTAGAACAAAAACCTGCAGCCCTTTTGGTATAAGACTGGATACCCCTGATACAAACTGTAAGTGCAATGACAACCCTAGGTGTGCTGAATGATCAGTTCTCATCATCAAACAGATTTTCTTATAATGTCAGTGCCTGATAGTGTCTCTAGAAAACTAGCTTGAAAGCTCCAGCACCCACATCAAGAGAGTGGAGAGTGTAATCTGAGAGAGATTTGTGCCACATAGCCAGGGTTCAAAACTCAAAAAACATTTTGTTTGACAGCTGTCAAAATAATAATAACACAATTAGAGACATGCCATTCATGTTGTGTTTGATGAATGGCTTGACCATAAAAAGAGAGTTGAAACATGATCAATAGCGTTCCAAATCTCTGCTGCACCTGTTCTGTCCCATCAGCACTACCTTAGGGACCAGTAGTCTTTTCATTGACAATAAATCTTCCACCTGTTAATGGGCTGAACCAATCGCACAGTCAGTTACATACACTGTATGGACAGGCATATTCAATGTCACACTGCTGTGCGGATACCACCTGTGACATGCCAAACTTAGTTCATTAAGGTTTCAACTCTGGATATGTGAGTTTAGATGCTCCCCTCACACCTCCTTGATGGGGAGGGGAGTGCTCAATCTAATAACTATGGGATTTCTATTTATTTAGGGTATGTATATATAGTCATAAATATACAGCACTGGGGTGTGGAAGGACAGGACATACATCAGTTTCTCTAAATTACTATGAAGCTACGACTTCATACTATGGATACAGTATACTTCCGCATAACCGATCTCATCGCGACCAGAGGTACGGCAGATACCTGAAAGGTTGGATAAACCAATAATATTTAATATAAACAAAGCAGCTGACACAATTTCAAAACATGCTCAAATTAATTTATTCAACAAATCGCTTGAGAAAGGCTCACTTATGACGCTTACAGTATATGAACATTTATTTTCCTCTTTTGCCCCTTGAAACTCCTTTCGCTGTTCACACACATGGAAACATATTTTTATCTCAATCGAGAGCACAACTCTCTTTTCGCAGACAAGGAGGATTAGGGTGGGGGACTGTTTTCTTGATGCTATGAAAATGCTACATGCTACCACAAAGAGTAGACCCATAGGAGAACACACTTCTATCCTCCCCATCATTGCTAGTGGTGGTGTTTAATAACACTGTCCGGTGTATGTCTTGTCGCAGACTGGTGTGAAGTGTTATTGTGGTGTTCTGTCACGTCTGGAAATGAAAGTGGTGTCTGGGACGGAGGCTCTGACGAGTAACAGGCCTGGGCCTACCCAAAACCCAGATATGGGTTGGGATAGTAATCAACCCAGCACACCAGAGCTAATCAATCCTCCGCATGTCAAAGCTGCCATGGGGCCGCCCCTATCAAACACACTGTGTGGGCTGGAAAGAGGTTGTCTATGTTGATCTAAATAAACTGCACTGCACAGTAAAGGTTTGGTCATATTTTCTCTATGCTTCTTAGTTTTTTTGTTCCCCTCCAAAGTATGGGGAGGAGGGGGCTTTGTTAGTTCCTTATGAACACTTCAATTCTTCCTTTTAACACCTATGACTACAGGGAATGGTTGTGGTAAACAGACATGGTTATATATATACACTACCGGTCAAAAGTTTTAGAACACCCCCATTTTCCAGTTTTTACTGAAATTTAAGTCCAGTGAATAACCTGAAATGGTACAAATTTAGTTAACTGCCAGAGGTTAAGAAAAAAAGTTTAGGTTACCAAAAACTGAAAGTAGCAGTGAGTAGTTTCCTACACCATCAAAAAGCACTTGGAAACTGGAGGAAACTCTGACAGGAAGAGGTCTGGCAGACCCAAAGCCACAACAAAATCAGAAGACATGTTTCTGAGAGTCAACAGCTTGCGTGATAGGTGGCTCACAGGACAACAGCTTCAAGCACAGCTTAACACTGGTCGAAGTAAAGAAGTCTCAGTTTCAACTGTGAAGAGAAGACTTTGAGCTGCAGGCTTGACAGGGCGAGTGGCAGTAAGAAAGCCATTGCTAAGATGGCAAAATAAGAAAAAGAGGCTTGCCTGGGCCATGAAGCACCGCCAGTGGACTACTGAAGACTGGAAGAAGGTCTTGTAGACCGATGAATCAAAAGGTTTTTGCAGGCTATCGAGTAGGCGAAAGGATGGCTCCTCAGTGTGTGACACCAACTGTAAAACATGGAGGAGGAAGCGTGATGGTCTGGGGCTCTTTTGCTGGATCCAGAGTCGGCGACTTGCACAGAGTGACTGTTAACCCACGTTAACCCATTACTTGTTCCCTGAAAAGGGCCTTTTTACCATTTTGACTTGAAGTGGCTTGACTTTGACTTACCAAGACTTGAAGTGCTTACATTTCAGTAAAAACTGGAAAATGGGGGTGTTCTAAAACGTTTGACTGGTAGTGTATATACAGTATATATATGAAGACTGCAGCAATACCCCGTTTTGTCCCTTTGCCTCCCACATCTCTACCGTGTCTCTAGAGGTGAATTTTAGTACCTGGAGATTTTCCTGAGTTAATGGCTTCTTGTCTCTCTGCTCTTTGATCGTGGAAGACCTCTTCATCCAACCGACTGGATAAATAATAATAATAAATAATCCCAGAGTGCTTTTTTAATTTGCAATCCCTTTATGTGCAGTGACATTAAACAGACAATGGAGCCTGTATATGAAAGGCCCCCAGATCAAACCCTCTGCTCCTCCTTCGCTCCCGACAAGATAAATATAATTTCTGCAGCTTTTAGGAAGACTATTTAATTTAACTTAATTGAATCTGTCTCATGAAACATAAAGGTAACTGCTAAAATAAAGGAATCACTAACATGAAGTTGGTGATGGGGCGATAGGTCACCTCAAGCCTCGAGCCTCCAGAATAGCTTCAGTGTGCCTTGGAATATACTCTACAAATGTTTGGAGCTCTATTGGAGTGATTCTTCCACACCATTCTTCCACGAAAAGTTCCATTATTTTGTGTTTTGTTGATCGTGGTGGAAAACACTGTCTCGGGTGCAGCTCCATAATCTCCCATAAGTGTTCAATTGGATTGAGGTCTGCTGACTGAGATGACCATGGCATATGGTTTACAACCTTTTTATGCTCATCAAGCAATTCAGTGACCACTCATGCCCAGGGGATGGGGGCATTGTCATCCTGAAAGAGACCACTCTAATCATAATATAAATGCTTCACCATAGGTGATCACTCGGAATGGCTTTGTACTTATTGGCATTTACCTTGCCCTCTAAGGGGTTGAGTGGACCTAAACCATGCCAGGAAAATTCACCCCACTCCATAACAGTGCTCCAAAGTGTTTCCTTTATTTTGGCAGTTACCTGTATGATTGTATTATGATTTCAAATTATTTCTAAATCAGTAAATGACTGCATAAATGAAATTTAGCTTCATTACATGCCATAGCCATAGACTCCCCCCTTCCCCTACAATGTTTCATACTGAGTAAAATTGAATTTAATCCAAATTGAATTGTGGGAAATATGCTTATAAAAAGACAACAACAATTGTGAGTGTCACTGTGTCCAGCATTGGGAGCCAAGAGGAAGATATTGATCAACATGAGGATATCTCTCAGTATAATGTGAATGCTGAGTAAATGGATTTAGATTTTAGGTATTTCATGAATAGCTGTGCACTTTCATCCCAATCAGGGGATTAGTGAGTGTGTGCCTCAAGAGTCACGTAGAGTGGATAGACATTGGAAAAAGGATTATCTTCCCGATTTCAATCTACAAGCAGCCACGGATTGTCAGGTCGTCATCACGCCCCCAAGGTTTTTATGAGTGCTGTCATAATGTTTGGATTGGGCAGGGAGTGAGAGTGAGAATGGGTGTGTGTGTATGTGTGTGTGTGTGTGTGTGTGTGTGTGTGTGTGTGTGTGTGTGTGTGTGTGTGTGTGTGTGTGAGAGAAAGAGAGAGAGAGAACAAAAGAGAGAGAGAGAAATGCCTGAGAGAGGGAGAGTATTATCGAAGGATGTAAAGTGCATCTCGTCTTTCATTTTAATTTGATTTGCAGATAAACAGCTCAGTTGTACTTCCTGGCAATTCACACTTTAAATAATTTAATTTAATTATTATAATCCACCTGCTGTAAAAGCACAATCTTTCTATTTAGCACAGTGTATTTACAGAATTTAGTTTTTACACATAATTGATTAGAATGTGAAAACAGTTCCCAGCAGATAACTTGACCTGCTAATTGTAATTTGAAAAAGCAGCAAAAAAAGTATGCACCTGAATTTCAATATTTATCTCATTCTTTATTTATATCATTCACAGGACAAAGGCCTTGATTTAATCTTAAACTTTGACTTACAAAAAAAACATTACTTTTGTTCTTCACAAACACAGTTCATTAAATTGTGAGACAAACTTAAGGGAAAATGTTGATAGGCCTTAGTCCTTGCATGTCTGTGTGTGCAGTTTTACTGGAACATGGAACATGCAATACAACTTTGCAATTGGACCACTATTTGTTATTGTTCTGTCACATTGTGTCACATATCGGTCCATGCCACATTTTAATTTGCTCTGTTGTTATGACACTGCTTGAATCTCTCTAATTAGGAAAAAAGATTTGACACTTTGACATTCATTAAATTAAAGGAGGTAGTGGCAATAAATCTTGCCTAATAGACCATTAAGACATTATCAATCCAGACTTGTGTGCTTATTTCCTGCATTTCTGCAAAGAATAACACCTACATTTTATATTCTCCTGAAATAAGGGGTTAGTGTCAGTTTAATATCTGGGTGTACATTCCACAATTTCAAAATAACCTTTAGACAAGCCACCCCCCAAAAAATATTTATCATGGCATAAACTGCACTTTCTTCAATATGGATGTTAAAATGTCAGGAATTACACAGGTATTAGAAAGCACTGAGAGGGCGATCGTTGTCATCCTGGCATCTTTCCTTCACGTCATCTGTTAATAATCATATTACTTCTAAAGTGTATTCTGGGTGGAAGGGACAATCCCGCTGATTGAATCCGTCACACTAGGTGGGTGGGGCAGTGTCCAGATTTGCAGCCCATCATACCATCCTTTTAAAATACTGAGGTATATGGTTCAACTGTCAACGAAGGATAGGGAGATTGAATAAACAATGCTTGGGGTGAGTTGTGGCATGCTATACCACAGGGTGACAGTATGTCACCTGACCTATACATTAGCCAGCCTGAGGCTGCTAGCGAGCTAGCTGCTAGCTATCTAACTAAAAGAACGACTAATTACACCCAGCTGGCAAACCAATGGAGACTAGCTTGTTAGCTAACATTTTAGCTATCCAGTCTTATTTGCCAGTGTATTTGTCTCCACACAAACAAAGACAAGGTAGCAAACACAATATGTAGCTATAAAGGGTTTATGTTGATAACATTAGCTAGCTAGTTAGTCTCACCATATCAAGAAGCATCTAGTTAGCTGTCTAATGTTCACAAAAAGTGAGCTTCATTTTAGATATCTAGCCAGCTAACTAATGAAAAGACAAACTATTTCAGCCAACACTTGCTACCTCACTCATGCTGTTAGTCACATGATGTTATAGTGATTTTGAACAGCGGCACTTTTATCTAGAGCTTAATGAAGGTCTGAAAAATAACACTGATGGTTTGAGCTCAAACTGCGGTATACGGTGAGGCCGGAAACCGACCCAACCTCCCACCCAGCCGGTCTGCCAGCCACATTCAGAACTGGCACAGGCAGCATTCTATACCAGGCCGTGGGATGTATGCACACACTGCACACCAATGTCTTGGCAGCATACATCACCAAGAAGCCTTTTTTTTAAAACAGAAAGCCCACTCTCTGTTTAAAAAAAATAGTATTTTCATACACGTGTGTATGAAAACACTCATTTGTACAGCAGACAGCCCCAAGTAGTGCTGTTTGTAAAGACACTTTAGGCCAATCACACAGTGTTGTGTGTGTGTGTGTGTATGTAGCCAAAGAAGAGCACTAATTCCATGAAGCTCCTATTTGTCACCCAACTTTTGCATATCCTCTGCTTGCTTAATACTGTATGAGGGACAGCTCAAGTGTGAAGAAACCCAATCAAACTAAACCAACAATGTAAAACATTGTTTAGAAATGAGTTTCAATTTGTGAGTGAAGTAGAGCAAAATGGGTTTTGTAACTTCAAGAAGTTGATGATGCAGCCAGAGGGTTGCTGTGGCTTGAAGTGAAGTAGACATCCCGTTATTCTAATTAAATGCATAATAAACGAGCCCTATGGCAGTGATTAGAAATGTATTTACCATCTGAAAAGGGAGAACAGAAAAGAGTAATGTGATTGGCAAAAGCATGGAACAGGCCAAAGACATTGTGTGTGTAGCACTGTCATTAAATTCAAATTGTGCTCCCTTAAAAAAAAGAAACAAAAAACTAAAAATATATTTTTAGCAACAAGCTTTTCCTGCCCTGAAGCTTTTGAGGAACGAGTGGGCCACTACGGATTTGTGAAGCTGTCGTTTCAAAAAAATTCTGGGACCCTGGCTTTACTTCTGTGGGAGGGAGAAAGAGAGGGCTGTGTTACCGTGGTGACAGCTCTCGCCAGTGGAATATTGCTGTGAGTGTTAGAAAATCCAAAAGACGTGGAATGCATCCATACATCCATCATCCATGGGTGCCGTGGGTGGGGGGGGGGAGCAAATGCAAGAAACACCACACCTAATATGACAGAATGTCAGAGCCAGATAGTTGTCAGCTGGAATTACAGCATGCAAGGTGGAGTCAGTGAGCATGTGTGACTCACTGACATGGCAACAGTGTGCCAAGTTACTGCTGAGACTATTTTCTGACTAAAAGCCTCATATTTTGTCTTCTGTAGTAAAGGAACATTCAGTCCAGCACTTTACATCATAAATATAGTAACACTTCACCCCTGGATCAATAGAGCTGTCTGTGAAGTACCAATATACTAAGCTTTAGCTCTGCATAAACAAATGTACCATGAATGATTCCTCACAAGGGCAGATTTGGGGAATAACATAGCTCACTATGCCACCTTTGAGAGTCAAGGCCTTAATTTAACCATCACAGGTTTTTATATTCAGGGTGGTTGGGATGAATCAAGAGTGAAAAAAAGTTTGAAATTGAAATTGGGCCCTCAGCATTCATTTCCTTAAGTAGGACTGGTTGCGTACAGAGGTGCATCTTGAGGGTGACGTTGGCTTGCTCACATTCCTCTGTCCATTACACTGGATTGCAGGCACCTTTGGTTGTGAGGTTGATGAGTGCAGTTGCGATAGTTGCAAACTGTGGGATGAAGCGTCAATACCATCCAACGAGGCCCAGAAAGGATCGCACTTGTTTCTTCGTCTGTGATCTTGGACTGTTCTGTATGGTCTCCACCTTGTCCACTTGTGGGGAGATTTCACCCCGTCCCAGTTGATATCCTAAGTATCGGGCATCCTACCTGGCCCAGGCACACTTCCGGGAGTTCAAGGTCAGACCTGCCTTCTGGATTCTTCCCAGCACCTCACGGAGATGAATTAAATGATCACTCCAGGTGGTACTGAAGATGACCACATCATCAAGGTAAGCAGCACTGTAGTCATCACACCCTTGAAGTACAGTGTCCATCAGATGCTGGAATGTTGCTGGAGCTCCGTACAATCCAAACGGCATGACGGTGAACTGGAAAAAGCCAGATGGTGTGCGGAAGGCAGTATACTCCCGTGACGCAGCTTTCAGGGGCACCTGCTAGTAGTCCTTACACAAATCCAGAGTGGTAATTAAATGTGCTTTACCCAGGCGCTCCAGCAAGTCCTCGATACGAGGCATTGGATAGGCGTCAAATCGGGACACTGCATTCAATTTGTGGAAATCCATACAAATGCGCAGGGAGCCATCTTTCTTGGAGATTAACACCAGGGGGCTTGACCAGTCACTATCAGATGGTTCAATGACCCCTAACTCCTTCATGAGTTCAATTTCCTTCTTCAATAGCCTCACCAGGCGCTCAGGTACTCAATAAGGCCGTTGCCTTATTGGGGTCGTCTCATTCAGTCGGATGACATGTTCTGTAATTTGAGTCTTCCCGGGCATTTCGCAGAATAGAGCAGGAAACTCAGCAAGACACTTAGCCAGCAACTTGTGGGTAGATGTTTGGAGCAATAATAACACCTTCTGTCCGGCTTGGAACTCTTGGTGTCTTGCATGCTGGTTATACCATGCTTTTTGGGTCTTCTGTGCTTTCGCTAGGTTCTCCTGGGCTTCACTGCAGTACTTTTAAAGGCAGTCCCGCATCTGTAAAACGTAGGATAAAACATTTTCATCTGCAAGTGGTCTTGCTTCCCAGCTCTTCTGCAAGAGCTCAAGAGGACCTTGGACCAGACGACCATAGAGCAGCTCAAAAGGCGAGAACCCCGTTGATGCCTGTGGGACTTCCCAGGAGGCAAAAAGCACAAATGGTAGCCATTTGTCCCAGTCCCGTCCTGTGTCGGTGACAAACTTATGGAGCATAGACTTGGTTGAATCTCTCAACCAATCTATCGGTTTCTGGATGGTATGGTGTGGTGCGGATACCTTTTATCCTGCATGTAGCTGCTTCATAAGTTTGGAGTTGAAGTTTAGCGCTTGATTGGTAATGATCTCTTCTGGAATGCCAACACGAGCAAAGAAAGGAATGAGGACTTTGATGAGCTGGGGCGTCTTTGTGCTGCAGAGAGGAAAGGCCTCCAGAAAGTGAGTTGCATAGTCGCAGACCACCAGAATGAACTCATGTCCTGAACTGCTCCTCTCCATGGGCCCCACTATATCCATATCAATCCTCTGGAAATGGGTACCGATGACTGGTAGAGGGTGCATCAGCCTTGCGAACACTAGCTGTCTTTTGGCACTCGGGACAGCTCTGGAAATATGTTTGCACATCTTTGTACATGGTTGGCCAGAAAAAATTTGAGCCTACCCTACGGTATGTTTTCTGTATGGCTAGGTGACCTGCCCATGGTATAGTGTGTGACAGGTGTAGAACAATGGGTCTGCAGCATGTGGGTACAATGATATGTTTTTGACTTGATTCACTAACAATGTACAGAATTTCATCTTCAATGATATAACGTCCCCCACTGAGTGTAACTTTTTCACCCCCTTCTAAGGCTGTCTCAACCAGTGATGAAATAGAAGGGTCAGACACTTGTAAGACCCGTATGTCCTCAGGAATCTCCCACTGGGGGTCTGGGATCTGGTCTGGGACCTCCCCTACTGGCTCAGGGGCACCCAACCATTTCTCTCGGCGGCGTTGTCACTGGGATTTCTGAGGACCCTTGCTCCCCCCCTCACACAGGCTATCACACATGGAAGGTAAGGGCTCAAGACCGGCAGCAGCTTTGGAACGGGTTATAACAAGACATGACAGTTTATTATTTTTGCTTTCCCTCAACAGCTCAGGCAAAACCGGAACATCCCTCCCCAGGATTATCTCCACTGGCAGATTCTCCACTACACCCACCCGTAACAGAAAGACATGGTCATTCAGTGCAACATTTACATCCACCATTAGGTAACACTTCTGGTTGCCATGGACACACTGCACTGGTGTCTGTTCACCATAGTTAATACTATCATCCTCAACAAAACATTTCTTAACTAATGACAGAACTACCGGTGTCCAGAAATGCATGGATTGATCACCCATTAATGGCAACAGGGAGGTATGGTTGTGCCCAGACCTCAGTGATAGTGTTCAGTTCAGTCATTTCCTCCTTTCTGGGAACATAGCATAAGTTGGACAGTTTGGGCTTTTTCAGAGGGCAAACTGAGGTTTTATGACCCGACTGCTAGCAATGGAAACAAATTATGCCATTGGTTGCAGCACCTGCATGACCCCAGATCTCTCCTCCCCCACCCCCAACTGGACCCCTGGTACCTGGTCTGTCCCTGTTGTCCCGGGTTTCTCGACCTCTGGTGGGGTTGCTGTGGTAGGACGGCTGATGCTGAAGACCAGGGGGGGTTCCTTGATGAGCGTTGTAGTCACTCCATCCTTAGGCTCGTGCTCCTTGACCCAAACACGCATGTCATGTGGCAGAACCTTCAGCAGCTGTTCCAGGATCACAGTCTCACCAATCTCCTCCTTGCTGTGAATTTCAGGATGCATCCAGCAACGATACAATCCTTTTAGCTGGTCTTAGGTTTCCCTCGGCATCTCTCCAGGTGGGGCTGTTATCGATCGGAACCGCAGTCGGTAGGTCTCTGGGGTGATGTCAAACTTCCTGAGCAGCGCTTCTTTGAGATCTCTGTATACATCTGATCGCTCCTCATCCATCGCTGTGTAGGCTTCAAGGGCTTTGCCTGTCAAGAGAGGAACCAGTCGGCAGACCCACTGCCCCTCGGGCCAGGCCCATGTCTTGGCCATTCTCTCAAACCGGAGTAAATAATTCTCCATATCCTCCCCCTGCTGGTAGAGAGGCATCTTCGGCTCTTTCTGATACCCCCTCTCAGCTCTTGGCAAAGTGGTGGATGTAGAGGTAGCTACTACTAAGGTAGAGCTGGGTGTCGGTGAGGACTGGGTTGGTCCTGCACCTCTGTGTTGTGGGGTGGGAGTAGGAAGTGCCATCCTAGGACTCTCTAAGACTGTCTCCTTTGGGGTAATTGCCAGGCCCCAGACCCCTGCTTGGGCCCCCAAGAATGAAGTTCTCAGACCCTGGATCTCTTCTCTCAGACCGTCTTCTCGTCTTTGTTGGGTGGTTAAAAAGTCTCTCAGGATTGTCACAATTTCTGACTCTGGAGATGGAGCTTGCATGCTGTGGGTTAACCTTTGGGCATGCCCCCATATCCACAGTCGTACCACTCCCCCTCCTCTTTCTCTTTCTCTAGCAGTGGTCCACCACCAATAACCCCCACCTCCTCCTCTTCTGACACAGATGCCGGCTAGTCTAGCAGCCTCCGGCCAGGCAGGAGTCAGAGCCCCATCCTCTTTGAGGGATTCATCTGCTTCCTCCGGCTGGCCATCCCACTTTTGACACCAAAGGTCATGCCCTCGTCTGGGTGTGAGTAACGTTGCCGAATACAAAAGCACAGGTTTATACAAATATCAAATCAATCATCTTCATCATATTATTGTTTTCCATTTCTATTACTTTATAGTGCAGAATAACATTTATGAGGAATATGCCACCTAAACATTATAATAATGCACTTTCACTTTTCACAATTTATTTCACTTTAATATACTTTCCATGGAAAACCCCTACTTCAATGGGTTTTCCCAAATTGCAAGAACTTTGCATGCGCCAACATTGGAGCCAGGCACAATAAAGTCATCTCCAGTTTCCCTGGCTCAGTTTGGGTCCTACGCTACCTGTAGGAATCAGGAAGGGCTGGCGCAGCAGTAACCAACCCAGAAGCAACAAGGTAATGTGCAGCTCCTCCAAAAAGAATGCTAAGTAAAATAAAAGATGTTTGTAATGCAAAATACAAGGTGTGTATGTGTATGCTTTTATCGTATTTATAGCATAACTGTGTTCGCGTGTGTACTTCGCGAATGTACAGTTAGCGTGTTAAATGTTTAGTGATAATCTTTTCGGTAGTATTTTAGCTAGCTAGCTTAGCTCCTGTTTGAATAAATGGCTAAATGAATGAGGTGTTGAAATGGACTTGTATAAATGAAAATGGTGTGCATGAGGGCCCATCTGAGAAAACTGTGTGTGTCTGTGTGTGTTTGACCTTGCCGTTCACTAGTGATGATCTACTTCGTCACACCCCGCCTCACATTGTTTCAGTGGCAACAAGTGGGTGCACGCTCAATATGGCATCATCGTTGATGGCATCTCAACATGGCATCATCATGGCCAGAAATGGCATCATCATTGTTAATTATATGGCATAATGAGGTTGATATAATAATTAGAATGAGTAATAATCAATATTTCTGTCACAAGAGTAGATATTATGGGGAAAATGTTAATATGCTTTATTTTTTTATTACACATTGAACACACACACATTGTTGTGGGTGCTGAATCCTAGTAGCCTAAATATAAGAACACAAGAATACAAAATGACAAGAACAGGCAGTTAGGCCCATCTAGGCTCATCATTTCTTAATTTCAAGAATATTAAGTACTGTATCAAGCCTGGACTTGAATATCCCAACTGTTTCTGCCTTAACTACCTGACACAGGAAGCTGTTTCATGCATTGACAACTCTGTGTAAAAAAAAAAAAAAAAAAAAAAAAAACATCCTGATGTCCGTGCAGAATTTGCCTTTAACTAATTTCCACCTGTGCCCTCTTGCTCTGCTAACCAAACTCATCTTCAAAGATCTTTGGTAGTTCACTTTGTTAATCGCTTTTATGAATTTAAAAACCTTAATCAAACCCCTCCTTAGTCTCCATTTAATGCTTGAATAGATTAAGTATCTTTCCTCGTAACTTTTATATTTCATACCAGGTACCAATTTGGTTGCCCTTCTTTGCACTTTTTCAAGAGCTTCTATAACTGTAGTGTGCCACCCAGAACTACACACAATGCTCTATGTGAGGTCTGATGAAGCCATTATATAACATCAATATAGTCTCCTTTGATTTATACTTTTTTCTATATACATCCCAGCATCCTGTTGGCCTTTTTCACTGCTACAGCACACATCTTTGATGCAGAGAGACTTTGATTAACTACAACTCTTAAGTCTTGTTCACATTGAACACATTTCATTTTCCCCCCTTCCATAACATACTCATGTCTTATATTTTTATTTTCCACATGCATAACTTTACATTTAGCAATATTGAATGTCATTACCATGTTTCTGCCCATTTACAGATTTTACTTAAGTCATCTTAGTTGATTCCAAACTGTTTGCTTACTCTTTGTATTCAAACTTGCAGCCAATTATGAACCCACTCTGAAATAATTCTTGTAATTCCTACTGAATTCATTTTGACAATGAGTCCTCGTATGGTACCTTGCCAAATGCTTTTTGAAAGTTCAAATATAAAATATCATAAGCTTGGTTGAAGTCAAAAACAGCTTCCTCAAAGAAGTCCAGTAGGTTTGTTAGGCATGACCTCCCCCGAGAAAACCATGTTGGCTATCCCTTGAAGTATAAAATAAAAATAAAATAATTCCAGCTTGTCCCCAATAATACATTCCAGTATTTTACATGAGATGCAGGTTACAATGACAAGCCTATAGTTCCCTGGGTCAGTACGGTCCCCCTTCTTATATATTGGAATTATTCTACCTTGATACCAGTCATCTGGCATTTCTCCAGTTTTTAGAGATTGCATAAAAATATCTGTTGGTCAATATTTTTTAAATAATCTCCCCTCAAGTTCCTTATTTGTCTTGTGTTTTTGTAGGTGTTCTGGTACTTCTTCATTCCTTATCTCAATGAACATTTTGTACATTGGCTGTACTTTTAGGCATATTTATAAACTCTTCTTTATAAACTCTTCTCTCAACAAAGTCACTGTTTAATGTATCAGCGATATGCCCAACCTCTTCATTTGCTTTAAAAAAAAAACTGAATTATTGAAAACAGTGCCTTTTAGCTGCCCTTATTTATTTTTTTGCCTTAGCATATTACAATAATCTACCTTGTTTCTCTTCTAAATGTATTTTCTATATATTCTGTACAGTCTCTTCTTTTGTCTCAAAATCTCCCTCCCTTCACTGTGGAGACTGTTTTTTCATCTTATTCTTTCTTAATTTTGGGGTGAATTTACACTGTGCATCAACAATAGCCCTTTGAAATTCCATTTGTGGAATATGAACTGTTCAGTGATGTAGCACATGGCTTTTTCACAAATGATTTAGTTTGTGTCCAGGTTTCCATACTTTCAGCAATTAGAACCCCACTGATTTCATCTGCCAGCCTATAATTGAGTCAATTAAAAAGGTAATTTAGCACATTGTCATATATCTTATCTCATATAGCACGTTACAGAAAGTGAGAGCATTAGTTAATCAGATTTTAATAGAACTATAAAGTGTCTAATTAAGAACAATTAACTGCTAGTTACAATTCAATTTGCAATTATGGTTGGAACGAACACCAGCATACGCAGTGGGTCCCCAGGACTGAGTTTGGGAACCACTGGTTCAGGAGATGTGCTACTGTCAGTGTCAGGACAAACCCCAGCCATCCATCCCCGGGATGACCCAGACAGGCAAGTAAGAAAAAAGGTAGAATATGTATTAATAAAATTCATAAAAAGTAGGACAGACAGTATTCCTTCCTTGACCCCAATCCCATTGGTTTTCCCTACCCCACTGTAGCGATTTGGCCCGTAAACCGTAAAAGCAGGGCAGGTAAGCTCCACCCCATTATTACCACAAGGCAGCAACCTGCTTAACCTAAAAAGGCACACTGTACTCCACAAAGCATGCTCCTCTTTTCCACACACACACTATGAGGGAGGGATCAATCTCCCCCCACTACCCGTTGGCAACCACCCTGCCCAACCACTCCCGTAGCTACTGCCGCCCCCTTAATCCCCTTTTCTCCCAGAAACCAACAATTTGGGCCCTCACTCACACACACAGCCACACAACACACAACAGCAAAAGAAACAAAACAAAACAAAAAAAGAAAACCACATGAGGGAGGTCACATCAGGCTGTGCCACTTATGCCAGCCCTAGCTCTGGCCCCCAAAAAACAAACCAAAAAAAAACGAATGTGCAGATTTTTCAACCAGCATTCTTTCCCACTCCAATCACGGTCCGCTATAATCCCGCGACAGCTGGGCGCCCTTTCTTGTCTGGCCACGCCTCCATGTCCACACCTTCACGCAGGCTAGGCAGAAATTACTGGAGGAAAATTACAGCACTTTCAGAAACAGCGATTTCACCATGTTACTATGCACACACACACACACTTGACACAACTGGACACTTTCCTGTCGTGGTGGAGTGGAGCTCCGATATTAGACAATTCTCCACCCCTGGGTTTCCACCCGCCTCCGTTATCACGGCTCACTCGGTTTATCCTCCGTGGTCCAGCACTGTCATTCTTCCTCGTCACCCAGCCAGACTCTGCCCTCTCCACTTAACCAAAAATAACTCCAAACAGACAAACCAAAACAAAAGGAGAACAAAATAAAACACATACACATCAACTTGACACTGCCCATACTACTGGCACATCTGTGCTAGCTTGGCAGGAAAATCTTCTCCCACTTCCCACCAGCAAAACACGCACAAGACAACGTTCATCCGTCTCTCTCGTTTTCTTCCCCTACCTGTCTTTTTATTAGTTCTCCCTCTCATCTATGCCCACCCATTCCCACCAATCACATCCACACCTTCTGCTACCATTTACATTCACACAGGTTTAATTATATCATTTACATCCGCGCGTGGATTTAAATACTCGCATTCTTCCCCTGCATCCCCAATTTCCCAATTACTTCACTCGTCCCGATATTGATGTGACTGGCTAATACTGTGCATCAATTAAGCAATGAAAAAAGTGGAGGTCCTCAATGCAAATAAATGAATGACCTCTAAATAATAAAAATCAAATGTACTGGGTGCAAATCCAGTAATCTTCAATAATTACAAGGATGTCAAGTAAATCAAATACATGCTAGTCATACCTGTATTGAACTCTACACTCTATTGAACCTGTTAAAATATCTGTGGAGAATTAAAAGACGCCCAAATATTACCAGTACTTCATAACATGAATTTGCTTCCAATGTGACTGCAGATCTTTCTTGCAAATCTATCATTGTGAACAATGGGGCAGAATTCCTTCTTTAAGTCGAATGAGGGTTGTCACATGCCGTGCAACACAACCAGGTGGGTTCTTCATCCTGTGGAGCCACCGGAGGTGTGAGTGAGCAGAATAAAGGGTAAAGGGTTTGCCAAGACTGGAGGGTGAGAGCGGCCTCCTTGATTGCCAAGCACTCTTTTTCAATGGTGCTACAGTAGGCCTCTCTCGGAGAGAGCTTCTGGATGATATAGAGAACCGGCCATTCCTCCACCTCCTGGGACAGCACTGCACACAATCCTCTATGCAAGGTGTCAGTCTGCAAGACAAAGGCAGAAATTAGGGCAATTTAATAATGGACCGCCACACAGAGGTGCTCTAATTTTCAAAGATGCTACCTGGATCTGCTCTGTCCACTGGACCGGATCTGAGGGGAAAACACTCTTTCCTTTTTAAGAGCAGCAAGTGAAGTGCCAGACTGACCGTTACCTTCAAAGCACACACCTTTCACCTTATTTTACATTTTACATTTACATTTTGGCATTTAGCAGACGCTCTTATCCAGAGCAACTTACAAGATGTGCATTAATATATGGTAAGATCAATCATAGTCCGCACAAGAGATCAGTGTTGTAATACAATAATAGACATAATCGTTGGCAGCTGCATATCGTACCTGTAACACAGGGAAGGAAAAGTTCTGGGGGGTTTTTTTTTTGGGGGGTTTGGACAGGGTTAGGTTTAGGGACATTCATCAACATAGATACATATTACAAAATGCAGTATTAAACATGAAAGCAGTGGTGATGACAATTAGTAAAAATGTACAGAGTCAGTGGTAGTGGGGTCTGAAAAGGTCTGAAAGAGAAGAGGCGAGACCACGTGGAGTGGCTGCCGGGCGCCCGAAGAGATGGGACCGCCAGTCTGCCAGGGGAAGCGGAGCAGAGGGTTCTGGCTGGGGTGTAGGGTGTGATGAGTGACTGGGGGTAGAAGGGAGCAGTTGCTCTAGCAGGACCAGGAGTTGTCTGGCCTCTTGGGTGAGGAACAATCAGATCCTCTGGATGTTATGGAGGGAGAATCGACAGGTCCGGGTGATTGCTACGATGTGGCCCGAGAAGCACAGATGGTGACCAGCTCTGTCTTCCCCAGGTTCAGCTTCAGGTGGTGTGTGGACATCCAGGCAGAGATGTCTGCCAGACATGCAGAGATATGTGCCAGGGCCTGGGTCTCAGAAGGAGAAAAGGAGAAAAGAGTTGGGTGTCATCAGAATAACAGTGATATGAAAAACCATGAGCAGAGATATGGTGTACAGGGAGATTTGGTGTACAGGGAGAATAAGAGGGGGCTTAGCACCAAGCCCTGCGATAGAGAGGGTGTGGGGAGAGGAGAGGGATCCTGTCCAGACCACCTGGTAGGACCGGTCAGCCAGGTATGATTTAAACCATGCCAATGCAGATCCAGTGATTTCCATCTTGGCGAGAGATGACAGCAGGATCTGGTGGTCCACGGTGTTGAATGCAGCTGACAGGTCGAGGAGGAGGACAGAGCTGAGTGATTGAGATTTTGCCACCTGTAAAGCCTTGGTGACCACGAGCAGAGCAGTGTCTGTGGAGTGGCCTGCCTTGAATCCAGATTAGTTAGGATGAAGCAGGTCATTCTCTAGGAGATAAACAGACAGTTGATTATATACAGCCCGCTCTAATGTTTTGGAAAGGAATGAGAGGAGAGAGACAGTTTGGTAATTAAAAATGACAGCAGGATTCAGAGAGGGTTTTTTGAGGAGGGGATGATATGGGCCCTTTTGAGGGGAGAGGGGACAGAGCCAGTGGAAAGAGAGGAGTTGATAACATTGGAGACATAGGGGAAATGTCCATAGCGATGGACTGGAAAAGGGGGGAAGGAATGGGATCGAGATGGCAGGTGGTAGGATGGTGGGAGTGAATAAGTTGTGAGATGTCGGAGTCAGGGAGGGGTGAGAAGGAAGACAGGGAGGCAAGAGGTTTTGGTAGCGAGATGGGTGAAGAAGGGATAGGTCCAGGAGGGGTTGGGGAGAAGGAGTTGCGGATGTCATCAACCTTCTTGCGAAAGAAGGATGCAAAGTCATCTGTCGTTAGAGAGGAGGGGGGTGAGGGAGGAGGAGGGGTGAGGAGAGAGGAAAATGTAGAGTACAGTTTGCTAGGGTTAGAAGCAGATTATTAAATGTTCTAGCTTCTGAAAGTCTGGTTGAAGGGTCTGAAGGAAAGAATGAGGAAGCCAGCTCTAAATGATAAAAATTATCTGGGATAGTTAATTGGGGTAATTGTTCTCTAAACTCTTTTGTATAACCCACCATACCTGCTGTGAAACAAGTGGAAACCTGCATGGAGGGCCGATTAATCTTTCTTATACAATGTGTGCACTTTACCCTTTGTGTAGGACATAAAAACATTGTCTCTGGTCAAGTTTTCCCTGGAAACAAGTCCCTTGTTTGGCTGGCCACACACTGGATGTGAATGTACGCACGTCCCTTTTTGGGGCAAATTTTGGGGTGTGCTTAGCTATGTCAGCTGGAATGAGCTACAGAATGGATTGGTACAGGCTGTCGTTGCTGTCTGGTTTGTCCTCAAACAGCATGGTGAGTGGGAACAACACCCTTTTTTTGGTCTTGTCAGTGCCCCAGCCTGGGAGAACTGGTATGACCATTCTGGGTATGAGGTAGTTGGGCTCCAGCAGGCATGTCATGCTGAAAAGCGTGATTGAGCGCAAAGACGAAGGCTGGGGTCTCTACAGCAATAATCACACTCGTGCGCCTTTGCTGGTTTCCTTTTAGGCACTCAAACTTTGTCAGCCCCAGAATTAAGTCATGGCGACCCGGTCACCTGATTCACAGAGGACTATCTGATGTTTTATTCACACCCAGATTTAAGGAAGGAAGCTGCCTTTCAAAACAAATCACTTCTGACTTTGCTTCTAAAACTCCCTGAAGCCTCACACACACAAGAACACATGCATACACACATGCACTGGCACCTACACCTATACACAAACACATGCACACATGTATTCTCACACACTCTAGCACCTTCAAGATAATATGGAGGCAATAGCAACCTTTCAATAATCTTTTACTGTATTACTCGTGTTTTTCTGGGATGTATGCTTGTGCACAGATGGATAGCTGACAACTGACAACCTTTGTCTGAAAAATGTCTGTCTTTTTTATATTGTGTGAAAAATACTTGTGTGAGAAAAGAGCAAAGTAACTTTCCTATTGAACCAGTTGGCTTAAATGACCAGTCACCATGTATATCAGCCAGTGAAAACACAAAAATAAATGGCTTTTTTGAGCACGTTGACTGCATTGTGATTCATTGCAGGTCTCTCAGTAAATTAAAATTGTATTCAGCTTCAAGGGAAAAAGGCTTTTGGCAGCTTCCATTAAAACAAATTTAAGCTTTCAGGGCTTAGGAGAACCCAGCGGACAATCAAGCATTTTTTTCCCCTGAATTCATGGATGAGGAGAACCGAGAGCTTGGCCCAAGTGTCTTTATTTCCTAAAAGTATGAATAAGTTTAGAGATAAAGGGAAATAAAACATATATATAGGGCATCACAGGGGTGGGTTACTCACAGTTCTTAAATTAAAGCTTTATATTAAAATATAAAATATTTCCTTCATTTTTGCTGTATTAATTGCCAGTTGAAACAATGAATTTGCAATCACAGCATGCAATGGCCTGTATTCACAGTGAAATCTATCATTCATTAGTCTTATTTCATAATTATATGAATTGTTCATCATGACCTCTGAAAGCTACCTCGGTGTTGCAATGTTGTTGTATTGATGAACCATTAAAAGAGAGCCCTATTCACCTGATGTTTTTTTGTGTTTTTTTCAACCTGAAGCCTAGGCCCGTCTACCCAAATTTGTCCCCAAAATATATTTAACTACCATTACGTTTTAACAATGCTCTCATGTGTTTAATTTTGCATGGTGTGTCACAGCAGAGACATTGTCAAATCCATGCTATATATATCCACTATTTATACAAGTACCTAGAAAGAGGCAGTAAAATTAATGCCCGGCTCCTTTTTATTGACTTTTCCTCCCTGTGGATGGAGTCAGTCTGGACAGGGGAATCAGGGCGATTAACGGCCACACCCACTAGCAGGGCAGCCAGCGCACACACCTGTGTGACACTTTCTTAATGTATCATAGTGCTTAAATCTGCTCTGCTTTCTCAGTAGGTGACTGGAATACGGGAGCAGAAAGCTCAAGAGAGAGAGCTGAAAACGACAGCAATTGAACAGTCGCAAAGCATCTGTGTTTAACTTTAGTGTTTGCCGAAAGGTGTTTTTTATTTAGTTTATTATTTCGGGTTTTTCTGTTTTTGTCTGGAACCCATGAGGGGAACAGTGAATATTTTCTGTGAACACCCTCTGTTTGCCTCTCTGCCAGAGAAAAATAAAACCCTTGTCCACAGACTGAAAAATCCAATCCCTGTGTCCTGCTGTTCTGCTCCAATCCGTGTTGTGTCATACATCGCATGACACTCCCCTTCTAACACAATACAGCACCATATTTTAGTGAAGAAACTGGTTTGTAATATCACTATGGTGAACTTAACCTGGTTGGCTGGATTATTGGATTTTACAGTGTGGGAGAATGGATGTTTGTGTCTTCCACTGGATCACCTCAGGGTTGTGTGCTCTCACTACTCCTATTCACCTTTTACACTCAGTTTTTGTTACAACAAATCTCTTGATAAATTAAGGTAGTTGAAAATGTGTCTAGGATCTACCATAATTTTTTCCTTAAACTTAAACCTTAAACTTATTTCAACACAATGTTGTTTACTTATTGTCATTGAACTCTAGTAAACTGAATAGTTTAGTTTCAGAGACTAGGGGCCTTATTTATAAAACATACTTACGCACAGATTTGATCTTAGAACGTGCGTACACTCAAATCCATCTGGGGGACTGGCGTACGCACGTTTTTTTGTGCGTACGTTCAGTTTCTCTGAATCACACTTACGCACATTTCAGAAATGATCTTAGATCAAATGTTGGATGGTTTCTACGCAACCTTTTACAAATGAGGCCCCTGGTGTCCCCAGTTTTAATTATTAGTCCATCATTGATTTCACATGCCAGTCTATGAATCAAATAAAAAAGGTAACCTCTTTCTAAAGGAATCATGTGTCTTATAGTACATTACGGATAATGAGAGCATCTGACTGATTCAAAATTATGGGATGTGAATATGGGGCATTTACTGTTCATGGCATGCATAGCTATTTCTGACATAATATGGCCTTAAAATAGTACATCATGAGTAAATGAAAAAATAGTAAATCATTAAGAACAATTAACAGCTAGTTACAATTCAGAGGTTGCAATTATGGTTGGAACAAAAACCAGCATGCACAGCATGTAGGGGGTCCCCAGGACTGAGGTTGGGAACCACTTAATTGCAGTTGACTAGTCAGCCTGCTACCATTCAATTTCTTCAGAAATTCAGCTGCTGCCATCTAACTTCAGGTTCAGACTATCAAATATAAAGAACAATAGATTCAAACATTCTTTAATTTACACTGCTATCACTCTCATAAACCCATGTGACTCATCAAGGTGAAAGGCTTTTTTATGAAAACCTGCACTGCAGCTGCTTTTACAACTGTTTTTTTCTACAGTATGTTAATGAAGGACGTTTTATGTGACTGGTGTGTGTCCTAATATTGATGCTTTTCATGATGTTCTTTATTGTCTTACTGTGTGTTATTATATGTATATTTTGTGTTGTATATAATTGGGGTCTGTCTGCACATCCAGTTTGCCAATTTAGAATGATTGAGTCCAATCACTAGCCTTGGCCATGACCCTTACATATGCAGATCAACTTTCTGCAGTCTGGTAACCTTTCATAGTACATTTTGATATATGCGTACATTTAAAAGTGCAAAAAAATAAACAAACATGGCGATGATCAACTTGTAAGGATATCAAAATGAGACAGCTTACTAGCATGTTGATTTACAATATTTAATTGCTTGGAAAAGCAAGGTAGATAACTAGCTTGATGGGCTACAGTAATACATCTACATAATACAGCATAGCTATCAGGATAAATAGAACAAGGTCTTCATTTTAATTTGTAGAAGGTAGCTAACCTTTAAGGTAGTTAAAGAATTGTAGCTAAGCTACCAAGCTATTGTGGCTGCCATGTATTGAAGCTACATACCAGAAAAAAAGATACAAAAAAGTAGCTCATGGAATTTGGAGCATGCACAGTTGTGTAGGGTTCTCAAAGTCAGTACAGGTGCTTATACCTGTACACCTCCTCCACAAGTTTGTCCTCAAAACCATGCCTCCATTTAGCCTACTTCTGATGTTCTAGCCTGCTAACATCTGTAAACCGCTAGTTCTACGCAAACAGAATTTTTTTTAATATGCATGGACAGCCTCAGCGGACACCTGCGCATGTCAAAAATTGCTTCACTTTGGCTGCACACAAACCCTATTGAATCTCCACATCCACAGTGACTACATAAAGGCCTTTGCCTTTGGCAGTTGAATGGCAATAATGATGCTACATGCTCCCATGGTTCCACAGCTCAATTTGTTAAAAAAGCTCATGGATGATAGTGCTTAGGTGGAGGTTTATCAAAATGCTGTGTCTACAAAGTGTGTCTTAACGGAAGGAAAAAGGGAGGGAAAAGACTCTTACCTGAAGAGTTTTAACATGAATGCTGCTATTCCGGTCTGGTTTGAGTCCATGACAAGGCACAGCGGTTAAGGGACTAAGCTTAAAGTCCCAGTGGGCCCCTTTGAGTCAGGTACTTAAGTTGGATTGCTTCAGGAAATATATAGCTGTATAAGTGGATAATGCGGATAGTTTCTCCTGGATAAGGGTATTTGCTAGGCAAATAAATAATGTTGAGTTCAGCTGGATTACGCCTCAGAAATCACTGTATGAGATGTCAGATCTTAAGTATGGTTGAAATGGGAAAGGTCTGAGGTTCCCAAATGGAGTATACCATCATGCTACTCAATTTCAAACTTTAGGTCCAAGTAGCTACAGTAGAGTTGTGTATGTGGGAGATTCAATCTAACCACACCCATTTAAATGTCTATAGTAAATAAGCATTATACCATATTTCAGTTTTTTTGTCCTATAACAGTGGCCTTTTTGACCTTTAACCCCCTGAGATCGGCTGGATCACTGACGATCCAAGCAGCAATAAAAGTATGTTACCATTTCTAACGTCGCAAGATTTTATCATACACACTCGGCAAAAACATTGACAGAAACCTTAGAATCGCGACTTTCCGATTTGAGCACTGGCAAATAATATGAGATTTTTAAAATTAGGTTAATTAGACCAAAAGTAAACATTGCCTTTTACTCTCTGTTTTACCTGGAATTACCGTCCCCCTTCTATTAACATGGTAACTAGATGCTAGTTTCAGGGAGGGGCGTGGGGCCATGTGTGAAATCGCCGGTGTAAACAACACATAAAATGTCCCGACAATTTGAAGCACGTTTTATTCAAGATGGCAAGATTTTCTGCTCTGGAGTGTTTGGGAGCATTGATGGAAAGCGACGAGGACAACAAGTCATCATGTCCCGTTACTGAAGAGGATTCAGAGGAAGAGAGACAGCATACTCGTGAAAATATATGAATTCCGCGTCTTGTGACGCTATACATATTCTGTTTGTTGTAACGTTACAAATTGCAATAGGCACTCAAGATCTATGTACAAATAGATCTGCCAGCAACAGACTGTGTATGCTGATATTTATTTTATTTCCCATGTTTTCAAATACTCGTGAAAATATATGCATTCTGCGTCTTGTGACGTTATGCATATTTTCCGTTTCCGTTGTAACATTACAAATTGCAATAGGCACTCAAGATCTATGTAAAAATACTTTTCACATTTTAATTTCAAACGTAAATTACACAAATGGGGTCTGGCTAGGTGGCAAGTGGTTATCTTTACAAAATACTGAAGTTCTGAAAACATTACAGGTACAGATCTTTTGTTAGAACACAAAAGATAACATAATCTGGAATGCCCTCCACCCTCCCCCCACACATCCGACAGTCTGACACCATAACAAAATTTAAATCACACCTCAAAACTTACCTGTTCAAACTGGCCGGTATGACACAGTACATGAAAGCAAAGCCAATAAAGTGGAGTTTCAAGTTGTTTGTACTGTGTGACTGTAGCACTGGGTATACCGTGGATTTTTCTGTGTACCCAGGAAAGAACTACTTTCAGATAGGACAACGAGGACTTACATATGACAGTGTAATGTCACTTGTGAATTGTGATTATTTGGGTTCTGGATATCATGTGCACATGGACAATTTATCTCAAACCTTTGAGAGAGAAATGGCCCATCTGACAGATCTTAGAGGTGTGGAGAACCCTCAGGTGTGGATCATGAATATTCATACCATTAGCAAATAGCCCTCCGACAGCCTGAAATAAATTTGACCAGTTCTGATACAATCAGGTTTTTAACTATTTAGATCTCAGATGTGCTAAACTATTTTGACATCCTTACATAACCAAGACCCTGATGAACAAAATCATATTGGCAAAACAATTCATCACTATAGTTTAGAGTGTGCTTTCACAACATTTGTGACGGCACAAAAATGTACTCTTTATAACCTGTATGTTTGTAGATCTATTTACAAGCTGCATATGATACTGACCAAACTATTGATGGCATATAAATGTTGTCCTTCAAATAAAAATATCAAACACTTTGGAGTAAGTGTGTGTTAAATTGATGAAATTGAGATAAATATCAGACGACACCAAAATCACAAAGCTACTCTGAACTAAGCATGGACCCCAGGGGGTTAATGACCCCCCACTGCAGGACCGAGAAACAAAGTGCTGGAGATTTAAGGAAAGTGAACAACTCTAATGGTGTCATGTCTAATTTCTGGGGTTGCAAAGATGTTAACAGCTGGTCATGGGAAGATGTAAGGCATATAATGGGACTTCTCTTTCTAACTAGATTCTCGATACATTTAGAGTAATTCCAGCTCTAGCGGAGCTAGATTCTTCTCATTTTAAATGCACTTATTGTAAGTCTCACTGGATACGAATATCTGCTAAATGTCTAAAATGTAAATGTCTTTCTTCTCTCCCAGGGAAGAAGTGTGTTTGGTAGAATGACTCACATAGGTATTGCCAGAGAAGTGAAAAATATATTTTTTCAACACCGTTAGTCCTTATTAATTTTGCCCAGACACAGATATACAAGCAAGCACTCATACATGCACAACAAAGCGCGCACACACACACACACAGAACTGAAAATTAAACTTGAGAAACAGTATCTAAGGTAGATAAACTAAAATTCTCATGCAAAGGGATCCATGCAGACTACAGTGAAATTAGTTAATTACAGCCCATTTACAATGATGCTGGACTTAAGCCTGTATGTAAACAAAGAAATCATAATCCCCCAATCATTACAACATGAAACAACATTGTTGATTTACAATAAATGAATACATTGCTTCCTCCCCAGCTGTTCATGTTCCATTTTTGTGGAATTTGACAGTGTTATTATAATTCAACATGATGCTCTTAGGACAGAAAATAGCTTTGTTTTGTGCTGTCTTCCCTTCTTGTTTAAGAGGAATTGAATCCAGACCTCTTGCTAATGAAAAGAGAAGCTCAGTCACTCAAGCCAGAATGTTGTTCATTTGATGTCTGGCTAATCTCTCTGTGGGAGGCCCTGCTCTGCAGATACGGAGGAAGAGTGTTGAAACACAGCTAATAACTTTCTGTTCCATAACAGCCCTGAAAACCACATGAATGGTCAGATCAAAGCAGTGGCATTTGGGTAAAGAAAGCCATCAAGCTATGTGAATTTCTCTCTCTCTCTCACACACACACACATATATATACCGATCAGCCACAACATTAAAACCACCTGCCTAATATTGTGTAGGTCCCCCTCATGCCACCAAAACAGCTCTGACCCATCGAGGCATGGACTCCACAAGACCTCTGAAGGTGTCCTGTGGTATCTGGCACCAAGACATTAGCAGCAGATCCTTTAAGTCCTGTAAGTTGCGAGGTGATGCCTCCATGGATCGGACTTGTTGGCCCAGCACATCCCACAGATGCTCGATCGGATTGAGATCTGGGGAATTTGGAGGCCAAGTTAACACCTTGAACTCTTTGTCATGTTCCTCAAACCATTCCTGAACAATTTTTGCAGTGTGGCAGAGTGCATTATCTTGCTGAAAGAGGCCACTGCCATCAGGGAATACCGTTGCCATGAAGGGGTGTACTTGGTCTGCAACAATATTTAGGTAGGTGGTACGTGTCAACATCCACAGGAATGCCAGGACCCAAGGTTTCCCAGCAGAACATTGCCCAGAGCATCACACTGCCTCTGTCGGCTTGCCTCCTGGTGCCATCTCTTCCCCAGGTAAACGATTCACACGCACCCGGCCATCCACATGATGTAAATGAAAACGTGATTCATCAGACCAGCCCACCTTCTTTCATTGGTCCATTGCCCAGTTCTGATGCTCATGTGCCCATTGTAGGCACTATCAGCAGTGGACAGGGGTCAGCATGGGCACTCTGACCGGTCTGCGGCTACACAGTCCCATACGCAGCAAGCTGCGATGCACTATGTGTTCTGACACCTTTCTATCATAGCCAGCATGAACTTTTTCAGCAATTTGTGCTACAGTAGCTCTTCTGTGGGATTGGGCCAGACGGGCTAGCCTTCGCTCCCCATGCGCATCAATGAGCCTTGGGCGCCCATGACCCTGTCGCCGGTTCATCGGTTGTCCTTCCTTGGACCACTTTTGTTAGGTACTAACCACTGCATACCAGGAACACCCCACAAGACCTGCCGTTTTGGAGATGCTTTGACCCAGTCGTCTAGCCATCACAATTTGGCCCTTGTCAAAGTCATGCAGATCCTTACGCTTGCCCATTTTTTCTGCTTCCAACACATCAACTTCAAGAACTGACTGTTCACTTGCTGCCTAATATATCCCACCCCTTGGCAGGTGCCATTGTAACGAGATGATAAATGTTATTCACTTCACCTGTCAGTGGTTTTAATGTTGTGGCTGATCGGTGTATATATACAGTATATGTGTGTGTGTGTGTGTGTGAGAGAGAAATTCACATAACTTGTTGCTTTCTTTATCTATATCTATATCTATATACACACACACACATATATATATATATATATATATATATATGTGTGTGTACTTATATGCATACATAACTCCTCAATCACAGGGATATGAAATCAATTTGATAATCAAATGAAATAAATAGTGTATTTTTTTCTTTTTTTTGTAAACTAGTTTCCAGAATTATATACAGGTGTGCCAGGAATATTATTTCAATGTGGAATACTAGATGAAAAATGAAAACAAATATACAGTACATAAGTGCTCACATTAGGTCTCTAACCTATTCTAAACAATGCAGCCCAGGGCATAATTGTTCCAGCCTTAGCTTTATTAAAGTTAGTTGTGGAGAATGAGAGAGTGGTGGTGAGATGCCCATATATTAAATAAAGGAGGTTTTGGAGTGAACCACATTTGCATAATTTCTTTGCAGAGTGAGCATTGCCAGTTAGAGTATGCAGTGTAGGACAGAGAGGCCCAGTGGTGACTCAACATTTAAGAGCATAAAGGGGATGGTTGTATTTTACACTGAATTATTGCAGATATATCTTGTAAATATCCCTAATAATAACAGGGCACTCCCAAAACATGTGTAATTTTGTTCCTATTATCCTTTCATTGCATAACATACAGAAACAATCAGAAAAATAGCATCATTTTTAACAGATGATGGATTTCTGATGTCATTGGAAACAAAAAATGTCAGTTATTGTTAAGAATATTTATTATATTAAATATGCAGCTACTTCAAGTTGTAGGGGTGGACTACAGTTGGATTTCATGTCAAATCTAAAGTTTCATCAGCCAGTTTGTTCCACTGGTTCTATAGTTTTTTATGGTGTAATTCAGCTGGAAATTACATTAGATATTTGCCTAGTGGACACCTTTATCCAGGTGAACTCATTCTACTTCCATTTGTAATATCCAACTGGAAATGTACTGAAGCAACTCAGCTTTCTGTGAAACCCTTATTCATATCTGTATTTTGCAGGAAAAAAATGATTTTTTAAAAATCTTAGGGTTATCACCTCTCGGTCAGAATGCCTTCTGGACCTGTGCTCTGGGTGAGATTAATTTAAGCGCAAAGTACTTATGCACCTTAAAACTAATCTTGCAGGTGAGTGAGTGTAAAACGGGAAAATAAAAACTACAATCTTTTTACACTGTTTGAACATTTTCAAACCTGTATAATTACTTACAATTTACCCACAGGTTGAAAAAAAAACTACTACCTAATGCTTCATTACGAGGCTCTCTTAAGTCACTCCAAAACATTTATTATTGGTCTGCATTTGAAACAGTTATTGTTTACCAGTATTTATTGTTTGCTAGCAGGCTAGTAGTCTATTAGACTAAGCTAGTAGCCCATTATCTGCAAGCAATTGGTTTCAACATGTGTTTAGCAATAGCTAGCTGGCTAGCTATCAATGACCCAACAGACATTCTTTTCATTAGCTAGCTAACTATTAAATAAATTCAGTTCTGTGTGGCTCAGTAGGTATAGCATGGCATTGGCAATGCTTAGGTTGTGGGTTCAATTCCCACTGGGACTACATATACTGAAAATAAATGTATGCATTCACTACTGTAAGTCACTTTGGATGAAAGCGTCTGCTAAATGGCATATATATTATATTATATTATTATAAAAGTTGTAAACCTAAGATAACAATACAGCAACCACAGTCAAGATTGGTGTATGACATGATTTGAGTGTCCTGGTCATATTGCAAGTCCATGCAGTGATGTAAAATGTTGAGAGCTGTAGCTATGCCCTATGCCTATGAGTATATGTGAAAGGCCCCTACATCGGTTCAGTCAAGACAATTTTTTCGATGTTTAAGTATTTGACTGGAATATGAACCTGCAGACATTGCAGCCTTCTAGGACCAGGCTTGAGTCCCCCTGGCCTAGTTGGTGCCATGTCACTGAGTCATGCAAAATGTGATATTCTTTCAAGGTATTACTCCCTGAAGAAAAGAAAGCCAATAAAAGGTAAACAATTTCACAGAGGAGCTACTTTCAATTGAAAAATGTAATCGAGTCTAGAGAAGTGATAGCTGCGTCTATATAAGTAATCTCATTGAAAATTAAAATCTGGATTACCCTTAATTGCTGCATTTATCAATATGCAGTCAAATCAGTGGGCCACATTGTCATGGCTGTGTAGGATCAGATTACATACCCTGTTTCCTCTGGTACTGATGTTAGTGGTAAAGATCTTATCGTCATTTCATTAAGAGGCAATTTCATCGCAATTATATGCATGTAATTGCCTTACACTGTCAGAGCCGCATGATGGTGAACGTTGCACTATTTATTTTAAATCAGGAAACAGGCATTATTATGAACCTAATACTGGTTGGGGTACATGGCAAATAGAAAAAAAAATTCTGCCTACTATTTGTTTGAAAGCCATGAGCCAGTTAATAACTGGCCACCCGTCAACACTTGTTTTGTATACTCCGGTTATTATATTTTTACAGTGTCAAATATACCACGAATATACCAAAATAGCATGTTACATATTACAATGACTATATATTATATTACAATAGTTTTACAATTACTCAGATGTAGCTCCTTAATGGGTAGTAGGACATTTTATTTAGTTAATTTAGGGCTGCGCACACAAAGTAGCTGAGTCATTGTCCTTCTCTTAGTCCAGTCTTAAGCAACCAATGACAGCCCAGGTTCAGTCAGGCTGTACTCTTGGCCCTCTACACCTTACCACTGAGGCACTGGGAAGCCCATGATACCACAATTTTAAGGGTAATATTTACTTCACACACAAGCACATGCGTGCACACACAGACCCGCATACCTTTTAAAGTTTTTTTAAATAGAACAGATTTATTTTTGGAACGCTCTGACCAAGACTAACACAGCTAAAGTGAAAATAGTCTTTTAATAAAAATGTGGCAATTTCAAAGTAGGCAAATCGTAAATGAATGGCTCCTTTATGATGGTAATGATTCCTTACTGTGTGTAAATGTATTTGCAAAGGTACACACAGAGGTGTGCAAGTGTGCCCAGAACATTATCAAGTCTTAATATAACAACAGCTAGTGGATGCTTCCCATTTGAAGAATCAAGGCAAGTTAAGAAGGCAAATAGTAAACAAATTTCTACCGGCAGTTATTTGGTGTCAAGGAACATATTTGAATATCAAAGTGAAACACATGTATGTGCTGTGGTAAAAACGTCCTACATCACTGTGTAAATTAATTTCTGGGGCATAGCTGTTATCCTTTATTCTTTGAGCTAAAAATCTGCTTAAGGTCTATATATCGTTTATTGCTGTTTTTTCATAGATATTTTTACTCTACTTTTACTCTAGTTTTATAACAAACAATTATTTTGTATTATATCACAATACAATGCCTGTGATCACCTTCCTGAATTCCATCTTCTACAGTTCTCTTCTGTAAAGCATATGGGACAAAACTTGGAGCATAAGCACTATTAACTTGCACCTGTTCCTGAGGTTCAAAGGCATTGCTAATTTACCGGGTGGAGTTCTCTTGGTTTCTAGAATCAAAGCCTTGTGTCGACCCAGTTCTGCACTCATCTAACTTTGATTGTGCTAATTAGGCGACTCTTTCCTTTTCATATTGCAGCTGTAGCTACACGTCAAAATACTCATTTGAGTCTGTACAAAAGGTGCACAAAGGTGCTGGTTTTAATTATACTGGAATCTTGAATTAACTCCATTTATGGTCTCTGAGGTCTTTGCCTTGGCGATAGTGCCACACTTGAGGATAGACCTAAAATGAAAGTTGAATCTTAATTTTCGAATGGATAGGTACTGCTGGCTTTAATGGCTCGTACATCCTGTTCAGCTCTAGGGCGAGGCCATCTGTTGGATATCACAGCTAGGGAGGGGGGTCACCTGAGGGTATAGAGTGCAATGGTGGGCTATTTCCTGCCGTGGGTGAAAAAATAACTCAGAATTATTCCTCCTGGCCCACCCCAAACTATTTACATCTTACCCCTCTGGGCATAAATGAAGAGCACAAAGTCCATTCACTTGGATTAACGACAGTATTGGATGTTTCTCTTTCTGTCTCTCTCTCTCTACTTTCTCTGCCTCCCCTTTTTTTATCTCACTGCCACTCTTTCACTCTTTCTGTTCCTCCGTAACTCCAAAAGGCCACAAAATCTGGCCAAACGCTGACTCTGACGGCAGCCTTTCTGGTGATCTGGAACCAAACAGAACCCATAGCCCCTAAGAGGTACTGTGTCTTCTGTAAGTGAGGGGTATGCTGCTTAAGGAAGTGAACTGCAAACAGGAAGCACTGCTTTCTTTACCCAATTTGAACTCAGTAACTGTGCCTCTCGAGTTTTTATTATTTAAGTTTATTTATATAGCACATTTCATACAACAGTGGCAATTCAAAGTGCTTTACACAGAGCATAGAAAATACAGAACAAGGAGAATAGGTAATAAAATACAAATAAGTGAATATATAATAAAAATAAGATACAAAAACGAATAATAATAGATAAAAAATAACATATTCAGGTCTTGTTTAGACATGAAACCTCTAATTCTTGCTATGTATTTCAGGTGATAGTAGGCTGATTTTATTATTGAGTTTATGTGGCTGTTGAAGTTTAGATCAGAGTCTAGAATTACACCAAGATTTCTGACCTGGTTTTTAGTCTGAAGAGAGAGAGAATCAAGGTGGGCACTGATTTTCGATCTTTTGTCATGTGCACCGAAGACAATTATCTCAGTTTTATCTTTATTCAGCTGGATAAAATTATGTCTCATCCAGCTGTTTCTGTTCAATGCATTGACGGAGATTGTCGATGGGACTATAGTCATTTGGTGAAAGGGCTATATAAATTTGAGTGTCATTCGCATAGTTATGGTAGGCAATTTGGTTGTTTTTTAAGATGTGTCCTAATGGAAGCATGTAGAGATTGAATAAAAGAGGGCCAAGGATTGATCCTTGGGGAACTCCACGTCATTTTAATTTGATCGGATACAAAGTTGCCAATGGAGACATAATAGTTTCTGTCCTGTAGGTAGGATCTAAACCAATTTAAGACAGTGCCTGAAAGTCCAACCCAATTTTCTACTCTGTCTATTCAAATGCTGTGGTCTACAGTATCAAAGGCAGCACCAAGATCTAGCAACACTAAAACAGAAAATTTTCCGTAATCTGTGTTTAAAACGGATGTCATTTAAGACCTTGATAAGGGCCGTTTCAGTGCTATGTAAGGGGCGAAAGCCTGATTGAAAATTGTCAAAGAGGTCATTTAAGGTCAAATAGTTGTTAAGTTGTTGGTAGAAAACTTTTTAAATGATTTTACCTATGAAGGGTAAGTTTGATATGGGCCTGCAATTATTGAGTAAAAATGGGTCTAGGCTGCTCTTTTTCAATAAAGGCTTAATAACTGCAGTTTTCAGAGTTTCAGGGACATTTCCTGATAAGAGGGAATTGTTTATTATTTGTATTAATTCACTCGCCAAGCAGCTAAACATTTTTTTGTTTTAAACTTGTAGGTAGAACATCGAGGGCATAGGTCGATGGTTTAAGATGTGACATGATTTCATAGAGAATCTTGTACTTGATGGTGTTAAATTGTGTCATAGTTATATTATCCTTATCTGGGAATAAAGGTGACATGTTTTTCATGCCTGATGTAAAGGAGCTAATAACTTGTCTAATGCCTTCTATTTTATTGTTAAAAAAGGATGCAAACTCATTGCATTTACTGGTAGAGAGGAGTTCCTGAGCAATGGATACTGGTGGATTTATTAGCTTATCAACAATGTTAAAAAGGATGCGTACGTTATTTATGTTATTGTTTATGATCTTAGAGAAGATTTCAGGCATTTTCTGGCGCTTCTTATTTCTGTATTATAGATTTGAAGATTCTCTTTATAGATATCATAATGGACCTGGAGATTTGATTTTCTCCGTCTGCGCTCTGCTTTACGACACACCTTTTTTTGGGCCTTTACAAATGGAGCAGTTCTCCAGGGAGCTTTTTGCTTACCAGAGATGGATTTGACCCTGATAGGCGCAATAGCATCAATAACTTTTGTGATTTTGGAGTTGAAATCATGTAGAAGGTCATTAACTGAGGTTGAAATAGAAGTCGTGATGGGGGCCAAGGAAATGGCCTCCATAAACAGTGCATTAGTGTTTTCATTGATATGTCGTTTTGTAGTAATTTCAGATATATTTTGAATAACAGGAGAAATAGACACATCAAAGAATATGCAGGAATGGTCAGATAAGGCAATGTCAGTTACATTAACATTAAGAATGTTTCGACCTTTGGTGATGATAAGGCCCAAAATGTGACCTCGATTATGAGTTGGATGTTTCACATGTTGCTGAAGTCCAAAAACATCCAACAAGACAGAGAGTTCTTTGGCTCTGTTGCCCTCTGAGTTATCTATATGAATATTAAAATCACCAGCAATGATTAAACCATCAAATTCAGGAGTAATAATTGAAAGAAAGTCAGTGAGTTCATTGAAAAAGATAGCAGCGTACTGAGGTGGTCTATATAAAATTATTAAAAGGATTCGAGGGGAGCATTTAAAAATAGCTGAAAGATATTCAAATGATAAAAATTATCCAAATGATATCTGCTTGCAATTAAAAACATCCCTGAAGAAGGTGGCGATTCCACCTCCTTTCTTATGTGTTCTAACAACATCTAAGTTTCTAAAATTAGGGGGTGCTGACTCAATAAGGATCGGTGCCTTGCTTTCTTTGTCTAGCCACGTTTCAGTCACAAATAAAAAATCCAGTTCATAGGAGCTAATCAAGTTGTTAATTAAAAAATACTTATTAGCTTTAGCATTAAGATCTAGCATTAAAAAGGGCTAGCTTAATATTGATTTAAGGGCATGCATTTTTTCACCACCTCTCAAGAAGCTGCAGTTCCTTCCTGATCCTCAAGGCGCTGCTGTAAATAATCACCTGGAATAGTGTTATACGATTATTTGCATAATTAGTGGATTTATTGATTAGCTGCTATTTACTTTCCTTGCAAGCCCTTTATACATTTATAAGTAACATAATGTTTTACAAATATTCATGAAAGGGCATGACCAAGGATATTATGGTGGCAATAGATGATCTGCATGACCCCAGATATCGTCTTTCGGTCTTTCTTTAGATACAGGTGCGTCCCTAAAGGGTCACACAAGGTGCACATTGGCGACTAACTAGTACGTCACGCAGGAAGTACTCTTCAATGATGAACACTTTTGCAAGGAATTACAGGCAACTGCACTAAACAATAAACAAATGTTGGTCGCGGTGGCTTTACCCCTTAGCTCACCGCGACCATCGGTTTTACATACACATATTTATAACTAATAACACACACATGATTTACCATACATATCACTAACTAACACAGGGGGGAACAAACAAACACACACAAATGTTACCCCACAATGCCCCGCACACATATTTACATATAGAGACCCACCTGGATCGCTACAATATTTTATTTTTTGAGATAAAAAAAACATGCCCTATGGCATCATCGGGCTTTAAAGGCAATTTTTCATTTTTTTCCCTGGAAAACTAAAATTGTGTATTCAGGCAGGTAGAGTGGTAACACAACAACAATAGCACTGTAACATGCATAACAATGAGTAATGGTGTGCCAATGGTCAACAATTTAACCAATACAATTTCATCTTTTTTTTTTCTTCTTTTTTAAAAAAATAGACAACTGTAACGTTTTTGTATGCTCGATCAGATATAATGTCTAGAGTTTGGGTGTGCACAGTCCTTTTTTTAACTTTATCTGTGTATACCGTTTCTATTGAGTGTGGAATTCCTTAAAACAATTTATGTAGTAATTGCGTGATTTGAAGTTGATACAATAAAGTTCAACCAGCCTGTTGTGCAGATCTACTCCCCCAATGCTTTGATTGTAGGATTGGTCCACTGCTGGCTGGGGCACTTGGATGACCTCTTTCTGGACAGCTGACCATCTCCTTACTTTCTGAACTGGTGTGCATGGATGAGATTAAGTGGACAACCTTGTTGTTGTACCATTTTACACACAACACAATCTGCTTGGTCTCGGTTCTTTTTTTTCTTTTTTCTTATGAAGCCGTTTATGGGGTTTCTTTGATTGAAAGGTGGATTATTTCTGCTCTATCTGATGGTAAGAAGGAGGTGAAGACCCTCCTACTTATAATCGATGATCTCAGAGGCTCCTGCCGGGGCGAGAGTTGAGCTTGGCTGCAGGAGGGGGTCTCGGTGACATTTTATTATTTTTTTTATTTTTATTTTTTATTATTCTGGGCCCACCACCCTCTTTGGGGGACAACTCTTTTTTATACACACATATACATACACTTATACATATTGTAGCGCAACCAAGGGTGTGGGGTTTCCACTCCGCCAATAATCTATAACTTAATCAATAAACAACGAAACAATGGAGACAGTTCAAAATTAAACCGAGGTTTATTGATTACAATGGAGATTTCCAAATGTCACTGGGAAGGAAATGTCGCTCCCGTGGCAGGGAAATACGGCTGGCAACAAATGTCACTGGCAATACAACAATGTCCACAAACTTTTCGTCCGCGTTGCCATGGTGGGCGCCGGACCTGTGGAGCACATCAAAATTAAAAGGCTGTAAGGACAAAAACCAGCGGGTCACCCTTGCGTTACTCTCACGGTTCCTTGACATCCACACCAATGGTGCATGATCGGTTACCAACATGAATTTTCGTCCCAGTAGATAATATCGGAGTGTCTCCAGTGCCCATTTGATTGCAAGACAGTCTTTTTACACCGTAGAGTACCTCGTCTCTCTCGGCAGCAACTTACGGCTTATGTACATCACTGGGTGTGCTTCACTCCTTGTACTTGAGACAGGACCGCCCCCTGAACTTCGCCGCGTGGGGGGCCTTGGGTAGTGCGCCTTCCTTCTTTCCCCCGCATCCCTGTCCAGAGCTGGGGAAATATTGGGCAATGCCGTCCCAGGAGCACCGGAACCGGCAGGTTTTCAACGACCCCAGCTTTTCCAACGTACTGCCCCCTTGGTTGTCTGTAGCTTCAAGAGGGTCACGGGGTAGTCGCTGTTCTCCCCGTGGATGCAGGAAATGGCCATCTTCTCGAGTTGCAGTTCAGCCCGGGCGTACTCGGGGCGGACCAGGGTCACCATGCTCCCGGAGTCGAGCAGGGCTGTGGTGTCTTTGCCATTAGCCCTCACCGGTGTCAGGGGCGACGGGCACCCCTCGTTGGCCCAGCAGGACAGCAGCAACCCGCAGGGTTTTGCAGGCGGGGTGTCTGTGGCGGATGCGGTCCGCATCACCACGTCCCGTCGGGGACAATTCCAGGAGATATGTCCCACCTCTTCACAGTCAAAACACGCCCGGCGGTCTTCGGTCATGAAGGGGCGTCTCCTTGGCGGGCTGGGCGGTGCCCGGGTTCCTTCTCTGATCCTTGCCCCTGTCCTCTCGTCCAGTTTCGGCTTTTCCCGGGTTCAGACCGAGGCTTCAGGCTTCTCAGGTTCAGGTCGGGCGGGTCGGCTGCGGCGCAGGACCTCTACAGCGGCTTGGTATCCCTCCACCAGCGCCACTAGTTCATCGGCGCTCTGGGGGTTCGCCTGGCTTGCCAATTTCTTGGCTTCAAAAGGTAGGGAGTGCAAAAATCTGTCAATGACAAACCCCTCAAACATCATCCTAACTATGACCCCCTCTTCAAGATCCGGACAGTGATACAAGCAAACTTCCGAAGAATTCCAGCTGAAGAGCACCAGTCAGCTGATGCGATGATCATTCCATTCAAAGACAGGAGTGGGCTGAAATAATACAACCAGAGTAAACCCCAGAGATGGGGGATCAGGTTGTTGGTCTGTGCTGGGAGGAGTGGAACTGTCTATGTCTTTGTAGTACACGTTGGAAAGGGAACCACCAAGACAAACCAGAAGACATCACTTGGAATCAGTGGAGACATATCAACCAAAATGTCAAGGTCTGTGAAGGTCTTTCAGACTCATACTATGGGCTCACTTCTTTATTATTATTATTTTTCATTTATCTTTTCTGTAAAGCACTTTGAATTGCATTCAGTTGTATGAATATGTGCTATACAAATACATTTGCCTTGCCTTGCCTTACAGCCAAGACACCATGCCTGATACAGTACTGTATGTCTGGGCCACATGTAGTGATGAGCTGTGATGTGTAAACGTGAGGACGTTATTCTGCACAAGTACGGAGCAATATACAAGGTACAAATGTTTCCCTAGCATTGCACAGTCAAGGAGCCATCAATAAATATAAATAAATAAATAAATGACCAGTCATTATATTGTAGCACATATTGCATCTCCAACCAGCCTATTTACGCCACATTGTAACGTGCACGGTGAGTAGCGCGTTGTATAGGGGGAATTGTATGTCATTTAATATTTAATGTGGATGCTGGGATGTATTTGCTTAATGGATGAGGTACATCTAAGTGGTAGCTCTTCTTTGCATATACTTGTTTACTTGTTTTTCCTCATTTACTTGCTGTTTTTTGCAATGTAATGTATAAATATAATATATACACAAAGTCAGTAAGTAATATCACAGAAACCATCTCTCTGCTTTGGCACAGCAAGTCAAGCAGGGCTATTATTCCATAGAGCAAGAGTCAGCGGGTGTTGCCGGGGAAACAAGAGAGAAGACATTACCTGACTGCACAGTCTACTGCACAGCAAGTTTACAAGGAAAGAGGAGGCTGGACTCCAGTGACCTTTCCCTGTGACATTCGTTGCTGGCTCTCAACCATCCCGGGCACCGCACCTCCTCCACACTGCTTTCCATTCCCCAAGATTATTAGCTCATTCCTTTTTAAAGACGTGTTTGTTGCAAGGGCCTTGCATCCCCTAGCCAGCGGGAACAATGATCCTTCACCTCCTCATTGTTTGACTGCTGCTTTCATCTGTCATTTTTTCTTATTTTTCTTCTTTAAGGGAGGGGGTGCACAATGGGTGTTAATGTCTTTCTATCAGGGAGAATATGTTTTTCCCTCTCAGTATGTGAGCAGAAATAATTTCCGCAGTAGTCATTGATTCTGTGAGCGGGAAAAATGTAAATGTCCCACCCTTTCTGTGTAAACTGGCCTTATTAACAATGTGACTTCCAAAATGTGGATTCTTTAGACAGTATTGATTTTCAGAATTGACTTCATCACATTTCTGCTTAAAACCTGCTTAAAAAAGGAAATCCAAAAGAATGAACCCGCCACAGGGAATCAGTAATCCAACTATTCATCCATCAAATCAAAGTAGGCCTATGGCATCATTTTTCCTGTTCCCAGCTCTGATATTGTAATTATTGTATTATATTATATGTTATATAATTTTTATTAATATAAATGTTGTTATTTATAGTTACATTCAACAAAAGAAGGGTTTCTTTTGAATAATGTGTGAGTTGGCCAACTAACTTAAACACATTTTACTAGTCCAGTTAGTGTAAAGATATCTGATGCTACTTTATGCATTGTTGCAAAGCAGTTACCTGCTAATGAAATAAAAAGGAATTGACTGTTCATCAGTGCCATTGGCAAGGGACAACTGACAATGAAATTATCAATTAAAATGTAAATCTTACTAGATGCAACACATTAGTATCACATATGCTTCTCAATTCAGCATGATTCAATCTTGGACAAATTTATAATGGAGGTGCAACACCTTTGAAATAAAGCCTTGGTCTCATCAAACTGCCGACCAGCCCATTCAAGGAATACATTCAAATCCATCAACTCAAACAATCATTTTATGTGAGAGACTGTAGAAGAAAATGGAAAAACTGCATTGTGAAAAGTGCCAAATAAGCAGTCAGAGCTGCTCTGGTACAATCAAAATACAAAAAATCCAATTGCCTCAACACCACTTCTTTTGTCAGTATGACCACGGCTCAAGGAATCAATCTCTCTGTTTTAATGCATATTTTTGTGTTTTATGTTGACACTATTTTAGGAAAGAAAAACAAAAAGCCTTTTCAGCTCCAGAAATTAGTATGACATGGATCCACTCAATTTGGTTTAAAAAAATGTAAAAAAATCAAATCAGGCAAACATACTCCCTGTATGTACTCCCAGTTTTAACCCTTTTATACAGGTGTGCAGGCAATTATAGCATCTATTGGCCAATGACAAAGACAAAACGAATTGACCAAGCTGGTGCAAATTAAAAGCATTCCAACCAGACTCGCCAGGTTTGTCGTTAAAAGTGAATGAATTTAATTGATTTCTCACTGACTTGAGTGATGGAAATGCCAGCTGGTATTCAAAAAGAAAAGAAAAAAATTTAACTGAAGAAAGACACATTTGCAGTCCAGATGGACATGGTGGTTCCTGAGCAGGTGTTTGTGCTCGTGGTGAATATTTTGGTATAAGAAGCCAGACAACCCAACAGGCACCAGTTTTACACATTATCACATTGTATCATTGTATCTCGATTGATTGCCGCTAGCTCCTCTGTAGTACTGTGTGTACTGTACGTTTCCTGGATGACTGCACATGCTTCAGCTGCAGCGATGTGGGTGGTACAGTGGTGACTCGAGAGGCGCACATGGCAATTCCAAATTGCACGGGAAAAAGTGGGAGGGGAAAAAAAAAGAGGCAATTTTAAAAGGCAAATCATTCTTAAGAAATCATACCAAACATGTTCACGTTGTCTTAATCTCATTCAAGAAAATTAAATGTTACATGGGAATTATGCACAGAGAAGGCCACATCTATGGTGCTTTATGATTCAATTAGCTATGAAAGTCAGGTTTTGCATAATTTGTGAGGTTGTGATACACACTGTGACAAATTATTCAGAGAAAAGTCTCAAACAGCGGCACATTACAGGTTCTTATGATCCCCTGCAACAGTTTCTGAGGAAAGAGCACACTATGCATTGTAGCTGGATACCCAAGGAGATGAGGGACATTTTTTGAAGAGAGAAAGAGTGAGAGAAAGAGAAAGAAAGAGAGAGACCTTTGATGCCCCTTTATTTAAACAGTAAAGGAGACAAACGAACACCATTACATATAACATATCAGGACAATTTCACCCAAAAGAAAAAAGACAAATAAATATAATAAAGAAAAAATAATAAAGAGAGAGAGAGAGAGATAATATTAGTCAATCACTATTGTTGTCAATAGAACAATAATTTCCCTCAGAAAATGTCTTGTTTTCTTTTGCATCTACAGAAGTAATATTTCCATATTTTCCAACAGCCAACAGCTAAATTGTATTGTCATTTGAGGGGTCTGGAGGATAGCAGGTGTATGGAAACAGTACAGAAAATAGTGGATAAATAAACCTGGGCTGCACATGTCATTTTAAATATCATCAGTGTTATGAAGTTTAAAAAATATATTTTCCTTTAAAGATCAAAAATATATGAAATAATGTACCCTTTCCTACTGCTAGAAGGCACACATAGTCTTGCCAGCACTGCATGTTTTAATTAACCTCTTTTTTCTTAAGTTTTTCAATTCCTCTTACTGCTCTGCAATGGATTGGCGACCTGTCCAGGATCTATTTCCTGCCTCTCGCCCTATGCATCCTGGGACCCTGACCAGGAATAAGCGGGTTAGATAATGAATGAATTCCTCTTACTGCTGGTGGTATTGTAAAAATATTATGGTCTAATTATGTATGCTTACTTTAATGACATTATGAAAATGTATCCCAAGAACAGAATGTGTTCAGTACATAATGATATTCACATTGTCTTTAATTGCCAGAGTGGCAGGCAGCTATGTTAAACGTTGTATAAATTACCCGGGAAATATTTGTTATGTATTGACCTGGAGGTGAATCACATGGCAGAGATACATCCAAACAAAATGTTCTGATTATGAATTAGCATTAATTTACATGTAGAGAAATGTAATGGGCAGATCCTTTTTTAAAACAAAATGACTAACTCAACATGGCCCCATCATTCTCCCATTCTTTTTCCACAGACATCCTAATTAGTTAATATCTTCTCTCCGCCTTCCTTTTGATCTAAATGGTCTCTGCCCAGCCATTAAGACTACAATTAATTCCATTACTGACCCAGACACAGCCGTCGGCTGCCAGCAGGTCTCCCGGGAATGGGCTTTTCACATGTCTTCAGCTATGTCACTCCAGGGTCAAATTTTAATAAAGTGGACTTGATTGGCACATCCCGCTCTGGATGCACACGCACACGCACACACACACACACACGCACACACACACACACACACACACACACGCATACATACATACATAGAGTCACGTGCGTGTGTGTGTGTGTGTGAATGTGTGTGTGTGAGTGTGTTGTGGTGTCCCTAGGGGTTGGGCGACACGCACAGACCTTGCAGAGGAGGTTAATCCAATTCTAAAATCCAAGTCAGTTCCTCACACAGTCCAAAGTCGGTACACAAGCAGGGCCCTCAAAACAATTCAAAACACACTGCAGCACACTGCAACACACTGCAACACACTGCAACACACTGCAACACACTGCAACACACTGCAACACACTGCAACACACTGCAACACACTGCAACACACTGCAACACACTGCAACACACTGCAACACACTCTCAAAAACCACCACCCTACTCCTCTCCCAGTGTAACACAAACAAGTCATTTAAATAGGCCTTGAAATTGCCTTCAGCTGTCCGTAGCCCTCCAGCTTTACGGGCTTCAGCTGTGGGACTGCAGGCTTCTGGGAAATGCAGTCTTTCCGTCTACCAAGAATGAAAAGAGGCAGGCGGCCATTTCCTCGTCCTGCCCTTTGGGATGCCACAGTGTGTATACGTGCATCCATGCACACACACGCACACACACACTCTGGAGTGGGACATGCCAATCGAGTCCGTGCACACACACACATGCACACACACACACACACACACAGACACACACAGACACACGTTCACGCATATACACACACAGACATTCTCTCACGCACACTCATCCTGGAGTGACAGAGTGGCGGTGTGACAATTGACAGGCATGAGATGGTGTAGCAGGCTGTTGTTTTACCCATTTGGCAGGAAGGTGATTCTCTCTACAGTCTCTGCGTGAGACCCTGGCTGACTGACTGCGACTGAATTCTGGGGCAAACAATGCATCCCACCTGACATCGATGCATTTATTTTGAGAAAAGCTTTATTTTGATTTTTTATAGCTTTTTCACTTTTCTCTGTCTGACAGCAGGCAGTGCTGCTGTGGGAGTTAGCAGAGTGGGTGTAGTGTTTATAAACCTGGGCTCAGAACACCAAGGTTGTAGACTCACTTCCCAGGTAGGGCACTGCAGGTGTACTGTACTTAACAGTACCTGCATTCCCTCAGAAAGTATCTGGCTCATCATCTGAATACTACTTAAAATCAGATCTAATTTATGCTAATTTTCCCTGCCAAGAGAATAAATAATAACAATAATTACATAATATTGTTGCATCACAGCACATTGGCTTTACATGAATTCACATGAGACATATACAGCAGTTTTCTATGGAAATGAGAATGCAGAACAGTTTGCATCAGCATAAAAAATATTTGGAGTTTATGTATTACTGCTGGGAGGGGGGGCAGAAACTACACATTATTTCAAAAGATTTAAATGTAAAACCTCTGAATACGAATAAAAGTATCTGATCAATTAATCTTTCTAATAATCTCAAGAAAGATGAATTGCTTGCATACTTTTATTTGTTTCATTTAAGACTATTTGCAGGTAAAGGTAATGAATAGATGAGATGACAAATTAAGGCCATATTCCAAAAACTATAGAAAACATGAATTAAAAAGTATGCTCGTGATAGAATGACAAATGATCTAATTAAACAGTAGTACAACCACCTAATTATATAAATATAGGCTCATAAATATAATCATTCTAACATATACTATATAACATATACCAAAATTATTCTGTGAAATAAAGTAATTGACCACCGAATTTGACATTGGCATGACAAAATAAGATAAAACAATGACAACCAATTTAAAAAAATATATTTTTCTTTTTTTTCAATTGAAAATTTATGTTTTTATTTTCAGCAAAATGTATTTACTCTATTGAGATCTCTACATATTATCAGATCATTAAGTTGATGGAGTAGTTTGGGATATGAATAATCAAGTCACAAAATTGTAAATAATTCAGTATTGTTAATTAAAACACAGTGTAGCATTATCATTTTGTTTCTGAGCATGTTTAAAAAATAAAAGAATAATTGTTTATGGGCCAATGTATCATTACACAACGTAAAGTTTTTTTTTTTCACATATTTTTGTATGGGCTCTCGGCCCCTGGTCCGTTCAGCACTGGCGCGGTCAAGATTTCAAGATTTCACAAGATTTCACAAGATTGCACAATTGGCAGTAGCATCGCCCAGGGGGGGAGGGATGCAATAGGCCGGGTGGCCACGATCCCATTGCACAGTAGTGACCCCCGCTCGTCAATTGGGTGCCCACAGTCTGCCTGTATAAAATTGCACATTAAGTGTCTTCCTCAAACTCATGTCTGTGCAAGCTTAACTTGTGAACTTGTGCGGCACCTGGCATCACATGTTTCGGAGAAGAGCATGCACCTGACTACACTCTCCCAAATTCACAGTGGATTGGCTTAAGAATATGATTGGGAATTACAAATCGTGAGAAAAAGGCGTAAACGCGAAGAAAAAACCCCATTTCAATCCAGACCACAGCGGGCATCACTGCATTTAGACCAATTGCCTCAGCTGGATGTACCACTCATCAGTCCCCCATTTGTTTTTAAATGTAGAAATTGTGTGTGTTTTTCTTCCTTATATACTGTCATGAAAAGCCTCTCTTATACAGAGAATCTGTTATTTGGGTGCTCGCAAAAAGCCTGCATTCCGCTCTGACAACGTTTGCATGAAGTATTGTTTTGCCTGCTTTCTTGCAGACCATCCAAAACATATAGTAAATCTTGTTCTCTGTCAGTTTTTCCCTCCCTGAAATCACCATAGCTATTACACAGCTGAGGGCCATCCAGTTTCGCGGCTGTTCTCCAGAGTAACCTGGGCCTGCAGTTGTTAAAAGTTTGTCTCAAAAGGGTCACGATTAAATAGGTCCAGGAGTGCGAATCTCGTTCCCGGAGGACGGGCGGCGGACTCGTGGGGGTGGGGAATTGAGAATAAATATAGAGGGTACAATTGGCTACCAAATTGGGAGAAAAACGGGGGGGAAATCAGAAATAAATTTTAGAAAAAAGGAAAAAAAAAAAAAGGGTCACGATTTTGTTTTTCCAGCCACCTCAAAATGTCCGGAAAGCTGAGAACTGCCTGATCACCTTAGTTATCACACCAACCAATTCTCTGGGCTCCCTGTGCGACAGGGCTTCGCTGGGAATTTAGACACAGTACATCAACTTTCAGCTCCTTTTTGCAACTAATGCGTTTGAGACAATTTTTTTCATTTTTTCCCCTCTTTTGTAGTGACACTTTGTCCAAGTGTTTGCACCTGGAAAGTAATGCCAGTGTCAGTGTCATCATTGCCTTGCTGCTCGGCGGAGTGTGGTCTGTTCCTGTTAACCATTGCTACATCACAATGAGAAACATCCATGAACAATACTCTCAAGGCCAAACACTCTTAAAAAGGTAAAACAACAGGTTATGCAATGTTTTATATGGGTTTCTGTTGAAACTTTTTGTGCTGTCACAGATATTAAAAGTAAATTTTTCAGAGACAAAGGTATCTGAATGGTTCTGAGACGGAACGATATAGCCAAACCAATTCATTTTACATTTACATTTTACATTTTAAGCATTTAGCAGACGCTCTTATCCAGAGCGACTTACAAGATGTCCTTGAAGATGAAGGTAAGAACAATCATAGTTAGCGCACAAGATCAGTGCAGTAATACAGCAATAGACATCACTGCAGGCGTCTGCGTATCATACCTGTAACACTGGGAAAGAAAAGGTTAGTGTTTTTGTTTTTTTGTTTTGTTTTGTTTTGTTTTTTTAATAGTGTAGAACAAGTAAACAGTGGTGACGACAGATTGACTAGATGGACAGTGTTCAGTGGTAGTGGAGTCTGAAGAGGTGGGTTTTGAGTCTCTTGCGGAAGATTGCAAGTGATTCCGCGGTCCTGACCGATTGCGGAAGGTCGTTCCACCAGCGAGGGATCAGGACAGAGAAGATTCATATTTGCATTTTCCAATGCACAACCTGGGTGTGAATCTGGTGCCAGTGAATTATTTTCCCTACAACAGATTTATTTCTCCAGGTCCTCATTCAGCTGTCCTTGTGCGATATTTGTCCTTGTGTTACTTATAAATAAATCCAATTGTGTTTCTGTTTCCCTCTCTCAACACTGGGGCACCTGCCCTGAATCCTGAACCTACTCCACGTTCAGAACCTGCCATCAACCAGCCTGCCACCTCACCCCAGGACCACCACCTCCAGCTTCCTTAAACTTAATCAAGTCCCGAATTGATTTGCATCTAGACTCATTAACCATTGTCGGTCATTACAAACTCAGACTCTGAGCCGGCCTGAGAAGTTTGGGCTCCCCCTCTCCTCCCTGACTCTCGGAGGTTTCTTCTTATTTTTTCCTCCAAGGGAATTTGTCCTTGCCACTATTTCCCTAGGCTTGCTAGTATTGTATTGCAGTATTGACAAATGTTTTGTAAAATGTGCTATACAAATACATTTATGTATATAGCATACGCTGACAGTATAAGTGCTCTGACAGGTCATTCAATTAGAATTATATCACATTTTTACATGAATGCTGATATGTGAAGGACATGCTTCATAAAGTAAAGCACAGGGAGTCCTAAAAGTCCTGAAAATAAGAGAGGGAAAGTTCAAGACCATCCCTTACATACTTATCCAGACCTAAACAGTTTTTTCATAGTATAAAAATGGTACTTATAATTGCACCGGAGCTGTCTCTGGTATTTCTCCTCCTCTACATCTCAAACCCCTTTCTCCTTTTTCCTCTTCCTCTCTCTCAAAAGATAAATAACCTCATTCTTATAGCCAGGTGTATCCAAGATGAAATGCAACATTATGATATCAATGATGCTCTAGTCATCAATAAAACTCCTTGAAAATTCATTTAATTTAGCCAAAAGTTATTTCATCCCAATGTCTGGATGTTTTGTTGTTGTTTTTTAGTTTTTTGCAAGTTGGTTAATTAAAGAGTGCATCTCTTCATGAAAGACATGGAAAAAATGTAGCACCTTCTGTTAAATAGCAGCTTCTGTACCAATCCCACAGAATTAAATATGAATCACTGAACCTGCCTCAAATAGTGCATGAACAAAGCATAAATCTTACAACAATGTAACAGATGGGGTTTTTTTCTTTCTTTTTTTTACTGAATGGGAACCTAAGGGGACTTTATTTCCCACAGGTAAGGAGCTGCCAAAAGTAGACAATCTGATCATATGGTGCTCCCTTGCATTTGTGTGTAAGTATGTAAATCTTGTTTACATGTAGGCATTTCTGTGAAATTGCAAACTGACTTTTTGCTGATCTACATGTGGTTAGCACATTGTAATCTGCAAATTTATACATGCTTGCATCTGTATTCTACCCATATCTATGTGTTTGTCCACATATCCAGAACTGTGGGAATGCAGAAAAAAAACTCTAAGTGAAAGACTGAACTTGTTTCCCAGAACTCGTTTTTACCCAACATCTACCACACAGCATCCTGAGGTGAACTTAAGGTTAATGTGCAGCAGCTCTCTCAGATCATTGTTTGGTGCCATTACAAGACGCATTGACAAAATGCAAACTATGATTGTTCGGACACTATGTTCATTTCAGTAAGTGCAGTATGTTGTTTTAACTATAGTTATTACCAATGGGGTTTTTTCCTCAATAGATTTTTTGCCTTTTAAATGCCTTGCATTTTATATGCCAAACAACTAAAGGAATACATTGATGTGAGCTGGCTGTGAATTAATCATCTATTCCTACATGAAAGGTGTGTTGAATGCATTGCGCACACATTGTCGAAGTCAGCGTGCGGATGCTTTGAGCATCCTATGGCGCTACGACAAAGTGTGCCCTTGGACTTGAATGAAACCTCTATGAATAGAACAGGGAAAGTGCTGCCTGCACGTGGCACTTTACCACTGCGATAATGCTGTGGTGAATGTATAGCTTCATCCATTGGCAATACTGGTATAATCTTGTGAAAAACATCAACTGGGACTAAGGTGACTTAGAATAAATACAGTTCCCTGTACTTCGTAGAAAGAGACCCCTTTCTTCTGAAATCTCTTGTGTGAGCCCTGCTTGTAGATGTTTTTATTTTTTTGCATGGCTGTGGCCTGGATTCCCCTAACGTTTGTCCTTTACTTTGCTAGTGCTCGAGTTCAGCGATCATCAAAAGTAACTGAAAGTTCGCCAAACTGTTTTGTAAGCACAAAACTAAAATGTCATTATTTTTAAGTCAGTCGATTCACTCGATTGAATCCAGGTCTGTCTGTTGCTTGTTATGTTCCTGTTGAATAAATGTAACGGATCAATTAGCAAAACAGCTAAAGCAAATGTGTGTACCATTGTCTGTTTGCTTATCTAGGTAATAAATACAATGGAAATGTACTTGCAAGCAAAGATTGCAAGCATAAAGCAAGCACTTTCTTACCACCTTGTGTGGTCAGGTTAGGCATTTTGGGTGAAGAGTTGCTTACTCAAAATCATCAAAATGCTATTGTTTCTGAGGAAATATTTCAGAAAAAGAGACAAAATAAATGAAAAGAAATAACCGGGACCCCCAAAAACGTATCTCTTCAATTAAGTCATGAACTGAGATTCGAGCTCGCGAGCATGCAAGCTTGTCTGGGTCAGTAAAATGAGACAGCCTCATGTTCAGGTACATACACCCCTGTGCGCCAGTGCAATGCCATTCACTCTCACTCTCAATCCATGCATATTATTTTCTATTGCTCACATGGATCTAATAAAAAGGCAAAAGCATCTCTGATGATCTGTCCTTTCTTGTACCTCTTTCAAATACGCTCTGATCAATAACACCGGTGTTCTTGACTTCATTGATCATGATGAATGTCTTGAATGCGTAGCAGAAGCAATAAATCGACATAACTTTTTTTTCTTTTAAAAGTCAAATTCCCGGTGCAATAATTAAAAAGTTAAACTGGAAAAAACATGACAGATTGTATTCAAATCATTTTTTGGGTCCAAATGTGAAATCAAGGAAAGGAATAGAAAGGAGAGGACAATGACTTTGCTCAAGCAGACTCCCAGCCAGCACTCGAGGTAGTTGATTTTAAGTGTAAGGAGAGAATCTTGTTTTCACATGAATTGGCCTATAGGAGGAAACACTCTCCACACTCCTTTGACAAAGGACAAACTCATTTGAAATGTGTCAGTGCAGACAATGAATCTGAATTACATTTTGGCGGTACAAAATAACGGAAACACCAAACAATATATGAATATTTATTAACTATTAAGTTAGACTACCCTTTGTCTTCAGAACAGCTCCAATCCTTTCTGGAATGCTGTTTTACAAGTTTTTAACTGTTTTCAGTGGGATATTTGACCATTCTTCAAGAAAGAAAGCCTCTAGTTCTTTGAGCAATGAAGGCAGTGGAAATATACTCCACACACTACGTTCCAGGACTTCCCATAAAGGTTCAATGATGTTTAGATATGGTGATTGGGCAGGACATGGAAGGTGTTTGACTTCATCTTGGTATTCATGAAACCAGTCTTGAATCTGTTTAGCATCTTGAGGAAACAATCTTTGCACCACACCTCACAAAGCAGGATTAGTGGGTTAACAAGCTAACTTTAGGGTTTAAGCCTGGGTTTTTGGTCTCACGGTTGTGGCTCACTTTTAACCAGGTTGTATCGCCATGGTAACTTATGCTACGAATCTAACCTGCTCCGGAGTAGGTTAAGTTCAGGCTAACGGATCAAATCCTATAATAATCCCACCCCCTCACCAATCAGCTCTCTGGAAAATGGCCTCACCAATCCTAGAAAATTGCATAATCGATTCTCTGTGGAGGGAATATTGTATCTTTGCAAGCTTCTGGAGCCGCATGTCACAAATGCCACTCATCGAAGCCAAGCGATCACTGTACAGCAGTATGTATGTATTGCCCTATGTTTTATAGCCACCGGTATATATATGTATTCCGTTGATAATGCGGAGAACCTGAGCAAACATACAGTTTATATAGTTGTATGTATATAGTTATCAATAATTAATATTTACATCGAACATATTAATACAATATTTATTTGAAAATTGACTGTTGCATATTAAGTGCAGTGTAATTCCCCTCATATTATTCCCGAGTGATTGGTGCAATCAGATTGCACCCACATTACGATCACCCGCAGCCCTGGGTCCCACAGTCGTGAGACCAAAAACCCAGGGTTAAGCCCAAAGTTAGCTGACAAACCAACCAATCCTGCTTTGTGAAACATTCCTCTGGATCTGTTCATATTGCATTTGATTGGCTGTGTTACAAACACCACCCCTTTTGTTTGCACACACTTATAGCTCGATCGAAAAAAACTGGGTTAACAGAGTGAGTTGATAACCACTGTCGTGAGACAGGTTTGCCGTAATTCCCTTTGTTAGGCTTTGTGTAGCCAGCTGACGCAAAGATACCCTGAGTATGTTGAACTTCCTTCGTGAGACAGGCCCCTGGTCACCTTAAAATAGCTTTGTATTCCTTGTACCATAATTCAATTACCCAACTAGCCCATTAGGGGACCCAATGGCTTCCTTAATTTTCTCCAAACATAAAACCCATACAGATGTAGTAAAAGACAATATAACTTTTTCTTCCACTGCTCAGAAGTCCGGGTTTTGTGCTCATTACACCAGGTTATGCATTGTTGCGCGTTGGCCTTGATTACAAGTGATTTCCAAATGGCAGTCCTACCACAAATATGAGCTTTGTGAAGCTAACAACATACAGTTCATGTTGAGAAAACTGTCACAGAGATGTAGCTTCAGTCCCGTGGTAATTTTAGAGTTGTTTTGTGATTTTTAGGATTTGTTTGTCTATCCCTGTTGGTGAACATTGACTTGTGACTACTGTTCCTCTTTTCTGAAACAGTTTTTCCTTGTTTGATGTATGCCATCATGATTTTTGACACTGTTACCTTGTGACTGATGCATCTGAAATTCAAGCACCAACTAATTGACTTCTTTCAAAATCTGTTAGAGCTCTTATGTTGCTTTAGAAACTCACATATCAAAGTGTTGATTTGAAAATGTCTTTTATAGCAGAAATATATTGGTAATTAGTATTACATTAACATGAAACACGTGTAGAACCCTTTTTAATTGTGATTTAGTTAGTTAGTTGGAATGTGGACCTGCCGCAGATCATACAAATGAATAACAGCGTAATATTTGTGCATATACTTCTAACAACACAGGATTACACCAGTCAAAAATCAAATGATACAGTTTTTATTAGGCTCCGTTAATATTTCAGGGAAAGCAAGGACATCGTCCACCGACATGCCATTCTATTGATTTCTCAAGCAGAAGAAATGTACAGCAAACACTGTTTACAACCCATGGGAGACTATCATCTATTTTGAGGTAGCAAGTGCTGTGACTATTAATATTTAAAATGAGAATTAATTTTTCTTTGCTGTGACCAATATCATTTCTGTGCATGTGGAACAAGCTGTGTATCAGTGATGTAAATACGCTCTTGTGTAACAGAGTTGGTTCTGCCCACAGGGAGTTTCGAACCGAGGGATCTTGACATGACAAGAGAGTGATTTAGCTCACCGAGCTAAAGACTCAAGTCTCTAACTCTGGGAACTAATCACACTCTTATCCACGTCACTTTCTGTAGTGGACACTAACGCTCCAGAGCATACCTCACTACATTCTCCCCCTCGAAACTCCTGCGGCAGCAACTACGGCCCAACCGATTACCATCAGTTGTATGATCCGAGTCACGGCACCAATGTAACGGAGTTAGTTCTGCCCACAGGGAGTTTCGAACCGAGGGATCTCGACACGACAAGAGAGCGATTTAGCTCGCTGAGCTAAGGACTCAAGTCTCTAACTCCGGGAACTAATCACACTCTTATCCACGCCACTTTCTGTAGCGGACACTCACGTACCAGAGCACACCCGCTACACTTGCACTGTGCATGCATATCAATGCACTGTTAGTCTGGAACCAGAAGGCAGGAGGCGTGTGTGTGTGAACTATGCTTTCTCCTGTTTTAAAGGTGACCTCTAATATGCAACCTCTCTTTTAATGTTTATTACTGTGGATTCTATAAGTGAGAGACCGTATAGTTCTCTTCTCATACTGGCTGAGCATGGTGAGACTTACAAACACCATAATTAATGAAACATATTATGCAAAAAATGGCAAAACACATTGCAGTTTGATTCAATCCAGACCAAGTCATTGTCCAACCAATACACTGACCTGTCTTCAATCAAATCGGCAATGTGCATCCATTTATTATTGCAGTTAACTTGTGTTATGTTAGGGTCCGCCGTAACCCGTTTCAAGTAAAAAATTATATAATAACTACCATCTAGTTTTTTTTTTGGAACAAGGCTTCATGATATCCTCCACAACAGCTATATAAACACTACAAAACTGATTTTGACCATTTTAGACAATTCTGAAGGTCAAAGTGTATGCTTTGGTGTTCGGGTCCGGGAAGACCCAGCAGTGCATTGAAATAATGTGTCTTGTGGCCTTGGGGCCATAAAATAAAATTACAACAGGATTGTATGGTTATGAATGCATAATAAGTTAGTTATGATGTAGTAAAAACAATATTGGATGATAGTCATTGTTTTTGAGTGTTTTGGACTGAGTTAAATTATGGGTCAAAATTGACCCGTGAACACACGGGACAGAAACACCTTTCTAACATATCACAATGGTTAAATGCCAGTAACAAAATCGAGCAAGTGTTCAATTATTTTATTATGTATTTATATAAGATCTTTATGAGCATGGTGGTAATTGAGATTAAGAAAAGCAGTTTATTTTATGGAATGACTGTAGAGTTCCACACAATTGACATTTTGGGAAGATTAATTGAGAATAAGTGGTTGTAAACAACATAAAAAGACCAGTAATTGTTGGATGAGTGGGTGACTGCTTCTTTATTTGCTGAAGAGGTCCACATCCGGGTAGTTATATACAGTGCCTTGCAAAAGTACTCAGACCCTTGTACAATTTTCATATTTTGTTGCTTTCAAGCTTTTATTTTGGACACTTTTCTTTAGGAACTAAAATTTGTTATAAACACAACCTATTCCACACATTTGTTAAAAAAAATAAAAAAACATTTTTTTAAACAAGTGAAATCATCAAGAACTGGAAGCTGCATCATACCACCCAGACTCTGAATATAAAAGGCTGTCCCTCCAAACTCAGCGACCAAACAAGGAGACTTGGGAGGGAAGCCACTGTGAGGCCAACAATTACTCGAAAAGAGCTACAGAGGTCAGTGGCTGAGAATGGAGTAATAGTGCACCAGTCAACAATATCAAGAGCACTGCATAATAATGGCCTGTATGGCAGGGTGGCAAGAAAAAAGCCACTACTTAACCAAAACATCTCAAACCCGCCTGCTGCATGAGTGATCCAGCTAAGATGTGGGAACAGGTTTTGTTGTCAGATGAGACTAAAATAGAGCTTTTTGACCAAAATGTAAAGCATTATATATGGCGCAAACCTAACACTGCCTATGCCCCATGTAACACCATGCCTACAGTGAAGGGACTGGGAAACTTGCCAGAATAGAAGAAATAATTGATGGAGCAAAGTATAGAAAGATCCTGCAAGAAAACCTATTTCAGTCTCCCAAAAAACTGAAGCTGGGGCAAAAAGTCACCTTTCAGCAGGACAACAATTCAAGATTTTCATCCATTCTTCCAAGAAGAATTGCTCCAGCTCTCTCAAGTTGCTTATGGACAGCAATTGTCAAGTTGTGCCACAGATTCTCGATGGGGTTCAGGTCAGGACTTTGACTGGGCCACTCAAGGACACTCACCTTTTTATTCTTGAACTAAACTGTCATACATTCATATTCTGGTGAATACTCTACTGGCTGGTGTGGGTGCAGGCTTTTGTTCTAGCCCAGCACTAAAACACCTGATTCAACTAATGGTCTTCAATTTGACCTTTTTTAGATGTGAGGTGTGTTAGTTCTGGGCTAGAACAAAAATCTGGTCCCACGCCGGTCCTTTTTGGGTAAGATTGGATACCCCTGTATTACAGCACTTCAAAAAATATTTTTAAAAATGACTTAAAATACTAGAATCGTATTATAATCCAAGGGGAATAAAGCATTGAACTTTATTTTGTGTGAATGAAAATGTATTAAAAATACCTAGATATGTGTGTCCAAAATCCTACTTTACGTGAATCTAAAACCATTTTCCGAGACAGTGGGAGCACCCTGCCTGGTCATGTCAACTCTAGTCTGTGAATATTTTAATCTAAGCATCAATGGGAAATTAACTATGTTCAACAATGCAAGGACATACCATTTAATGTTAAGTATGGTGAGTCTGTCATGCTTGGAAATAAGCTGCTTAGCTAAATCTGACACTCTTGCATTGAAGCTAATGTAGATATGTTGATTGTTGTGCATTGTACCTCTCAACTAAAGGCTACAAATAAATAATAATTTAAGAAATCTTGCGTACCACTGATATATCTTTGCTAAAAAATAGCAATAAAACAAAAAACAATTGCTTTATTACAATTAACTATTTACAGTTTAGTTATTTGGCAGACACTTTTATTTAAAGTGACTTATGAGAGTGCATAAATATGACTAATCAGCATTGAAAATATGACTAACAGATCATTGAAAGATCTATCTTAATTTATTATTTGTATTATTATTATTATTATTTGTATTCGTTCAGCAGGCGAACACTTTATTGAGCACTGGGAAATGAAACCAAGGTGAAATGTTTTGTCAGGCATCCACAAAAGCTGTCATGAGGCAGATTTCTTTTAAAAAGCTTTATGAATAATGGTAAGGAAGCATATGCACTCCAGAATGTTTTGGCATAATAAGCTGAGTTAAAAATAAATATCCAAAACAATAATGAATGAAAAGCACACATTACTATGTGCTACCACATTTAAAATGAAGACCATAAAAAACATAATTATGTCTTGATGAAGGCTGAAGTAGAATCAACCACCTCCATGGTCTAATAAATAAGGCTTGTGTTGGAGCGACCCAGCAAGTGTGAGATTTTCTTTCCTTACTGGTTAAAACCCTAGTTGTCACACCAAACCAAACTATTTTCTTGTTTTCTGAAAACACTAAACTCTTAATAGTTGTAGTAGGAAACTGTGCTGCACAAGATTGATCCTGCACTTCCTTGGGCTCCAGAAGCTAAAACGAGTCTGGTCCCTAGGGCTGGCTCCAGGCTATGGGACGATCCTGGGTTAGACCCCTCTCCGGCTCGTCGCCATAGGGAGAACGCAGTGCTCCAGAAACTGGAGATCCATGGTCCCCTCAGACGGAGCGTAGGGGTTGCAGGTGCACCTGCCAGTAAGACAAATAACCATGCCAAAGTCACCTTTCTCATCGTGCCCATGGAGGAATGTAAATAGTTAATAAGATTTTTTTTTAATAAAAAAATATATAAGCAAGGTCGCATGTGTATGACAAACTACTTTAAGTTACTGAGTGACCTCAATTGATGTGACGGGTGCATGTTACTTTCCAACTTGTTTATAATAAAATAAATATCATAAACAAAAAGAAACATGAACTCTGTCACAATAAAGGTATTATAAACACAAATAAGTCCATCTGAACTATTCATGCTCTTTGAAATGAGTAGACTTCGTTATCAGTAATAAAACAGTTATAACCTTGGTGGCTTTGGAGTAGTAAATATATTCCCAGGGGATTAGCTGAAGAGGCAAAAGTAGTTCAAATCAAGGTTTATATGACAATTCCCCCCTCCCCCACCATATATTGCATATAAACTCTGTTGGAGTTAAATTAACACTGAATATTTCACTGGGTAGTGCTGAATTCAGCTCTTTTATTTTCTCCAAAGCATTTCTCAGAGGGCTTTTTCAAGCCTCCCGACATTATTTCCCCCCGTCCACAAAGCCAGTAAATTTTTGTTTAGCATTTTGAGGGAATAAATTAAGGTTAACTCAAAACATTAAGCTGAATGTATTGTGTTGTCCCTTTAAGATTGATCAGCATGTGTGGTCACAGAATTAATCACAGAATGGTCTTTCCTCGTACATTTGTGCATGTAGACATATTCAGGGTCAGAGATAGCTGAGCAGAGAGAGCTGGTGTGTTTCCCTTTGGCTCCACCCTCACCTCAGTCCCATAGATGAGACAGAGTGGCAGCAGGGTTTCCACTCTAACCAGTTTGCAACTCGTTGCAACACCCTTTGGATGTAGTTATTTAGTTTTGTGGGCAGGTCATCATGGCAATAGGTGTTTGGCCCTGCATGTCGGCCATCTTGGCAGTGGCTGTCACAGCCTTGAGGCTAAATAAACAGCAGTTTTGGATAATAAAAACATTTCAAAAGAACCTCTTGAAGGCTTCACCAATGCTTTGCAAACATAGCTGCTGTAATACATAATTATTTCCAACAGAGTGCATTCAAAATCATGTCTGAGTGCATTGAGTGCATTAGCCATTTTAATTATATCCCACTTAGATTCATTCTTCAAATTAAAAACCTTGTGCTACTAGTAGTGTTAATACTTTCATCCGGATTCCCTGTTTAACTTAGAAAGGCACACACATATTCAGTGACTTTTCAAGTGCTTCCCAACTCATGCACACAGAGACAAACATTTTTCAGTCCAAATTCTCTTCACAATCACACAGAGAGAAAGGCACAAACACTATTTCAGTGTGCCCTCTCTCTTTACAATCACAGAGAGAGAGAGAGAGAGGCACAGACACTATTCCAGTGTGGCCTCTCTCTTTCCCATCCACACAGGAAGCACTCTACTCAGTCACTCTTAACCCCCTGAGGTCGACTGGATCGCCGACGATCCAAGCAGCAATAAAAGTATATTACTATTTCTAACGTAATGGCAAATAATGTGCGATTTTTTAAATTAGGTTAATTAGACCAAAAGTAAACCTTGCCTTTCACTCTCTGTTTTACCTGGAAGTACCGTCCCCCTTCTATTGACATGGTAACTAGGTGCTAGTTTCAGGGAGGGTGTGGGGCCATGTGTGAAATCACCTTGTAAACAAATACAATGTCTCAACATTATATAGCCTAGCATCTTGTCTGTGTTTATGGTTGCGATCTGCCAGAAACAGACTGTATGCTGATTTTATATTATTTCCCATGTTTTCAAATACTCATGAAAATAGATGAATTCCGCATCTTGTGACGCTATACAGAAACAATCAGAATCTGCGAATAATTAACGGGAGGATATTTAACCAGCTGGCATTCTGTTTTGGCGCTTGGACATTATCTAGCTTAGCTTGATAATACCTATTGTGATTAATGTTTCTTGCCTCTCGAGAACTTGTTTGTTCGTGTGCTTATTGTTGTTTAGATTCCCAGTGTTTAGTTTATTCCGAGTTTTTAGATACATTTTGTTTGTTCCTGATCGTTATTTTGTTTTGTTTTGTTTATGTCTTTCCGTGTCTTCGCAGACACAGATTTTGCTTTCATTTTCCTACAGACGTTTAAAGATAAATATCTTAAACCCAGAAAATGGGCTACTTTTGATCATGTGCCTGTGCCCACTGCCAAACAGACTCTGGATGTTGGCAAACTGGCTTCTGTTGGTCGCAAGAAATGCGTACTTTGCAAGATGTCGGGGAAACAACAGTGCACTCCATGGGAGTGCAAGGTTTGTGATGTTCCCTTGTGTCTACAGTTGACCAGAAATTGTTTTGAGAAGTGGCACCAAAGACTGTGAAAGAACAGATTGTCTCACCATGTTTTAATTTTTATTTTTTTGTATATAGTTTGTGTGATGTTTAAAAAAAACAACAGTTTTCTGCATGGCTCACTGCCTATTGCTTACTCTGATGGCTTTTGTCTTTGTCTGATGGCCTTTGAGAGAGAGATGGCCCATCTGACAGATCTTACAGGTGTGGACAACCCTCAGGTGTGGATCATGAATATTCAGGAAATTAGCATATAGCCCTCCCACAGCCTGAAATAAATTTGACCAGTTCTGATAAAAACAGGTTTTGAGCTATTTAGATCTCAAATGTGCTAAACTATTTTGACATCCTTACATAACCAAGACCTTGATGAACAAACTCATATTGGCAAAACAATTCGTCACTATAGTTTAGTGTGTGCTTTCACAACCCTTTGACGGCAGAAAAATTTACTCTTTATAACTTGTGTGTTTGTAGATCTATTTACAAGCTGCATATGATACTGACCAAACTATTGATGGCATATAAATGTAGCTCTGATTGTCCTTCAAATAAAAATATCAAACACTTTGGAGTAAGTATGTGTGGTAAGTAAGATTTATTTTCCTAATGCCTTCATGTACTAAACATCTGATTTATTATGTCATAATATCTTTAGATTCAGTCATAGGTCCTAGGCAAATGTAATGCTTTATGGAGGATGGCTATACATGTTATGGTTAAAGGTATATTCTAAAATGTGACAAATAATGTCACAGCTCAATCCTTTGATCAAAATCCATGCACAAATGCTTATAAATTATTTATAAAGATGTTATCCTGTAGTAATAAAGGTGCTACACATTATCCTTTAAGACTCAAGGACTGTACAGTTATCTGTAAAACCTGACCATTTCTTAGTGGTATGAATAATTTCCTCAGCTGGAACCTTTTTCCTCATGGCATTCATATATTTTTTATCATATATTGGAGTTTGGGGCGGCACGGTGGTGCAGTGGGTAGCGCTGTCGCCTCACAGCAAGAAGGTCTCGGGTTCGAATCCAGGCCGGGGCCTTTCTGTGTGGAGTTTGCATGTTCTCCCCGTGTCCGCGTGGGTTTCCTCCGGGTACTCCGGTTTCCTCCCACAGTCCAAAGACATGCACGTTAGGCTAATTGGAGAGTCTAAATTGCCCGTAGGTATGAGTGTGTGAGTGAATGGTGTGTGTGCCCTGCGATGGATTGGCGACCTGTCCAGGGTGTATTCCTGCCTCTCGCCCGGAACGCATGCTGGGATAGGCTCCAGCACCCCCCCGCGACCCTGACCAGGAATAAGCGGCTTAGACAATGGATGGATGGATGGATATTGGAGTTTTCCCAGTTATAAAATAGTATGAGTTTAATTTACTTTCTACTCTGTGTTTAGCCACTTATTATTTATATTGCTTGCGGGACATGCATGGATTTATTGACGGTACCACCAGATGTTACTTTGGGGATATTTTTCACATTCCACTGCTTTGTTTATTCCTTTGTTTTTCTTCCCTCCTAATATTTCCCAGTTATTGTGTCATTTTATGGTGAATTTATTATCACAGTCATGTTAAAATGTTAAAATATTCATGAAAGTGTTTGGCAAGCCCATTGTTTGCCCTTTCCCTACCATAATAGCAGGGTTTTAAAAGGACTAAATACAAACCATGTTCTTTCTATTTATTTTTATTTTTTAAAGATTTTGTTTCAGATTTTTATCCCATTTTCTCACAATTTAGTAGCCAATTACACCCGCTATTTTTTATGTCAATCCCCCCTAGTAATGTGAGTTTGCTGCCGTAGTCCTGCGACCAGTAGTGACGAAGGCGAAGTAACGTCTCCTCAGAGACGGCAGTCGCCAGGCCGTCGACCGTAACCCAGTACGACAGGGCCACTCTTATGCGCAACGAACATCATGTCGGCTTCCCTCCTCCCTCCCTGGGGCGGACAGCCAATCGCCGCCCCTGGTGGCACTCCTGGCCAGAGCAGACTCTGGCGAGACGGGGAATCGAACCCCGGTCTCCGTGGCCAGTGCATTTTCTTTCTATTTTGTTTATACGCTTGGATGTATTAATGCAATTTAATGATTTCACGCACTGACTGAATGCAATATATTCCTGACCATTATAAATAGCAGAAAATGATATGTCACTCCGAGAACCTCCTGGACAATGGCAGTTGTGTCTTGCTACCACTTTTTGCATTTTATAAATTATATTTTTAGGAATCCCTTAGAAGTTGAACAATACGTCTGAGTTGAAAAGTAAGTCTTTATCACAGAGGCTAGACATTAAGATATAAGGCCCGCTCTCTCTGATTGGAGCGTGTGTGGGAGACGCTCTCTCTGCCAATCACAGTATATTGTATCAGAAGTTTAATTAAACTCTGTTAACAAAATCTATAACATTCTTTGATATATTTCTATTTAAAAGGTATTGTAGGTCAACTTTTCTCCTATCTGCTGCCTCTGGATGTCTTGGATGTCTACTTACAGTATACTTATGCTCCATCATTTTGGGTAAGAACAAAAATACATCACCATTTCCTCTATGTCTTTAAAACAAATACTCTCTCCCAGCATGGCAGGTAGTCCTCAGGCTGTGGGAGGGAACAGAAACCCCTGACAGCAGCCAAAGGGGAGGTGCAGCTCTCTCCACTCCTCCCTCCAAAGGGGAGATGCAGCTCTCTCCACTCCTCCCTCCAGCCATCCCTGCATAACTGGATATCTTAATTTATCTGGATGAGTACATGAACTTACAAATCCTCTTACAAGAGGAGTGCACAGTTTTATAGCCCAACTGTGTGAAATTGTCTTTTTTTTTTTTTTTTTTCATGTTTTGGCAAGGCCTGAACGTCAAAACACCATCAAGTGCCACTTCAGGGGAGTTGTTGACTCAAGAGTGATAAGTGTTCCATTTTTATATTCTGAGATTAAGCAACATTCATTTGTGTGACCACTGCGTAATTAATATCCTTCTATTGGCAGTCCACTTCAGGGAATAACAAGTTGCTGTCAGGCCTCATCATCCCAAAAGCACATAAATAATGTAACGCAAGGCTCTGTTATCTGTGCTGAATTACAACTGTGCTCCTGCTAAACATGCAAATGGTTTAATTTGCAGGGGACAGGTAAATCACTCTTCCTCGCTTCATGTTGAGATTTCTGTTAAAAATTAGTGTACCATTTTATTAGTATTAGTATAGATTAGTATATAATATATATATATATATATATATATATATATATATATATATATATATATATATATATATATATATGTATATATATAATTGTTGACAGAATGGTGTGTGTGTAAGACTTGAAAGGGAACATGCCATGGGGTGTCTGTTAAGAATGTACAGGTAACTGCCAGAATAAAGGCAACACTTGAGTAAATGAGTGATTAAATGCGTGCAATACCGCAAGTGTCCATCGCAAGGGTGCTATGGCCAGTACTGGCGGATAGGCCCAGCCTTCCCCTTTCCAACGAGCCCCCTCATGGGTTACCAAAGTGGTGCCTTTATTTTGACAGTTACCTGTACCATAGGATTAATTTTGTTCTCCAAAATTCTGTGGCTTACAATGTCCAAGAACCATATCAGGAAAAATCAGGCAGGAAAAATAATAATCTAATTGTATACAGGGCTCTTGGGTCTACATCATGAATACCGGGAAAGATAAAAACATAAAAATCAGCATTCTTATTCATTTTATATTACTTGGCAATAATTTATACACTGATCTAAGGAATCGATTGGTGGTCTCATGGACATCTATAATTTCCATCCATTGGGAGAGATTATTTTACAAAAATGACAAATTAGTACAACTGTAGAGCATCAAGTACACAGAAAAATGTTACTGAAAACTGTGTCGAACCTCTAAATCTGTATTGATTTTAATTACCCCTCCCCATCCCATGATTGGAATGTGTTTCAGATTATTAGAGCAGACACTGCAATGTCCAAGCAATGTGCCATGCACACCAGCGTATGGCTGGCTTCTCTTGTAGGGTCAGAAAAAGTGCATACAAGTCTGTTTCCTCTCCTACAGCTGAGCTATCAAAATGAAAAAAAGCACCTGGGAAGCAGTCTCAATGGAACAAAGAGTGCATCCATCCATTTGCAATTGAATCAATATGGATGGAGCCAATAACGTGCTATTGCAGTTCAAGATTCAGCTGTCTGGACTAGCTCACCATCTCAAATGGATTACTAAATCTGATGACTCCAGAGAGTTTTTGGATCACACTGATGATGCAAACCTAGTCCAGAGGGGGAAAAGGGGTTCAATTAGAACTCCAGAAGAATCCAGTGGTAGGCCCCCTAGTGGTGTAACCAGCTGAGGCACTCTTAGAATCCTGACCAATGCAACTGTGGCTGGCATTCCTATGTCATGAAGCATAATTGGAAACACAGGGTATCTCTTAACTCGTCGCTCAATGGCACCTCCTCTCGTCGATCCGGCATCTGCAATCTGCAGGTTCTGCAGTCTTCCGGTGCACAGTCTTCTAGATGACCTAGCTGAATCATCACATGGCAGTGTGCTCTGAGAGATACGGATGTCCTGCCTCACCTCTCAGTCACTCACGGGTCACCATGCCTATATCATTCGTAGATTATATGATTACTAAGCAAATCATGTGCCAAAACATTAGAGTGAAAGATAAATAACTATCATGATAGACAGGTTAGATGCTATACATCCAAGAATGTGGCTCAGAGAGACCATAAATGAGCCATCTGTAATTGCTCTTTATATGGTGCTGTCATGTCTGACCACTCAGAATTTTGTAGTAATTAATGCATTAGAGGAGAATAGCTCTCATCTTTGATTTATGTGCCTCCACGCTGCAGAGCTAAAAGTGGTATGAGGCCGAGAGTTTGAGTCAGCCGCAATCCTGTATCCAACTCTTAAGTGCTCCTCAGTTAAAAATGAGGCCTTATTTTGGGATATAAAAATTGGTTTCAGTCATTTTCACACTGCCTCTATCACCCCATACTGAACAATGAAATCAGTGGGGTGGAGCAATACATTTGGCAGGGGTTTGTGTGTGTTTGGGTGCGTGCGTCTCAAGCCATTGGGATTGACTGTATCCTGTATCCATGCTATGTATCCTGCTTGTTTGATACATACCATGATATCGTTAATGATGTCATATTGCCTCCATATTATTTCCCATGGTTCCATCAGTGGTGGGCCGTCAGGGCCTGCAAGGCCTTCTCTGCTGGCCTAAAAAATATCTGAATCACAGACTGATGTTAATTATATTTTTTCCATGAATACTTATTAAATAATTCCAAATGGTCTGTCTGCTTCCTTTCATAGCTTTTCTGGTTGCGCTGCTTCCAGACGTGTATTTTCATATTAAAGCATTTAACCAATCACATTTCAGCCATCATTTGTTGCCAGGGTCAAAGAAATCTGCCTGGAGGCCTTCACAATCAGTTCTGCAGGCCTGTTTGTTAAAATAAGTGTTGATCAAACTGTTGCTTCAACCAATCAGATTTTGAGTTGGGGACACGAAGGCCTTCTAGAAGGCCTAGGTAACGTCAGCGTATTCACACCCTTTGATTGGATAGTCAGAGAGTATGATGTAATGTGATTGGTTAAATGCTTTAATATGAAAATACACGTCTGGAAGCAGCGCAATCAGGGGAAAGCTATGAAAGGAAGCGGACAGACCATTTGGAATTATTTAATAAGTATTCATGGACAAAATATAATTAACATCAGTCTGTGATTCAGACATTTGAGCGGACATTTTCAGCCCTAAAGCGAATTAAAACTTATGCCAGAAATACGACAGGGCAGGCTCGACTTTCAGCATTAGCTTCGATGGCGATAGAAAAGGACTTTTTGATGGAACTGAAACACACGGATAATCTGTACGACAGAGTAATTGAACTCTTTTTGAGGAAAGAAAGGGGGATGGATTTTGTGTACAAATAATAAGGATATTTGGTGAGTAAAATGTTGCTATTTTCCTAAATAATATTGCAATTTTATGAGGTTATTATTGATGATTTTTTATGTGTGTCGCAGCTGTAGCACCCTGGGTTTCTTCAGTAAAGGCATTTATTCTGGATACACGAGTTATCTATCTTCGATGCAACGGCAACGGGTGTCTGTTCGGTTTGTTTTTGCACTTTGTTTATTTATCTTTCTTCAGTCATGTTTCATTCTCGTTCTGTTCCACGTCTGTCATTGTTCCTGTTCGAGTTCCTCTCCTTGTCTTGTCATGCACTTCGGGAAATTCTATGTTTCGGTTTTTTTAGGGAGGAGGAGGAACGCATAAAGAAATCTGCGTGCGAATAAAGCGAAACGTGAGAAGCGTACAGAGATAGGACGAGAGAGAATAACAGCGATAATTAGAAGCGTGAGATAATTAGTGATTAGTAGTGTTAGTAACTTAATCTAAATCCCTAATGTTAGTAGATTAGTTGGTTAGTACTATATACATCTAACTAATATATACAAAGTGTAATTAGAAAGTAAGAAGGAAGTAAAACGAGATTAGAAACGAAGACGGAAAAACTGAAACATAGAATTTCCCGAAGTGCATGACAGAACGAGAATGAAACATGACTGAAGAAAGATAAATAAACAAAGTGTAAAAACAAACCGAACAGACACTCAAAACATAACAATAAGATGGCTTTTATAGCCATAAAATAGTTATTGAGGGGTGGATTGATTCAGACGGAGCACTACTGAAGGCCTAGGTGTGAAATGCACGGCCCGCCACTGGGTTCCATACATTTACATTTTACATTGCATTTAGCACACTCTTATCCAGAGCAACTTAAAATAAGTGCATTTAAAATGGCATTAATAATTACAGCTAGATAAGCACAACAACAATACAACAGATGCCATAGTAGACAGTAGGCAGCATACCACATCAATAAAAAAGAGAGAAAAGTTTGTCATTTTTAAAATATATATATTCAGTGGAAGTTTGAAGAAGTGAGGTTTCAGTCTCTTGTGGAACATGGCCTACAATTCTGCGGTCCTGACCAAGTGCGGAAGGTCAGTGTGGGGGGTCAGGGCAGAGAAGAGGCCAGGCCATGAAGATTGGCTGCCGGGCGCCCAAAGGGATGAGACAGATGAGGGCAAAGGGGAGAGGTCTAGCTGGGGTGTATGATGTGATCAGTGTCTGGAGGTAGGAGGGAGGAGCGGTACCCCTTGTGGCCTGGCATGCCAGAACTAGTGATTTGAATTGGATTCAGGCTGCTGGAGCCAGTGAAGTGTGGTGAGCGTAGTGATGTGTGCATTTGGATTGTTGAAAACCAGGAGTTCAGTGGCATTCTGGACAAGTTGCAGTGGCTTGATGGCACAGATCGGTAAGCCAGCCAGCAAGGTGTTACAGTAATCAAGACATGAGATTACCAAAGCCTGAACCAGTAGCCGTGTGGCCTCTTCAGTGAGGAATGAGAAAATTATCCTGATGTTGTGAAGGGAAAACCAGCTTAAAGGAAACTTGGCTCACCCATAGTACGATGGTAATGTCATATTGCCTCCACTCCACTTCACAGTATTCTGACAAAGAGGAGAAGTGATACAGTTAAAAATTAAAAAATAATAATGGAACTGATTTTACCCTGTTCTAACTGGGCAGTGCATAGCTGCAAACCTACAGATGTGTGAATATCTACAGCAGTCGTACAAAAAATAGTCAGAGAAAATATAGTCTAGCTGCATTGTTCTCATGGTTTACTTTGTTGAGTCTTGTCCCCACACAAGCAGTTTCTATTGATGTTCTTAATGTTGTTTTCCTTCTATAAATAATATGTTCCCAGAATGTCCCTAGAAGGGGTTTAGACACATTCCCTGAGTGTAATTTGCCCACACATTTCTAAGGTTACTCTAATTTATTGATTAATTCCTGTAACTTTCTTGTAACATTAGTAGAGCAGCATATCTCACTCATTTTCATTTTAGCAATGTAATTCCATTTTTTTATACAACTAATCCAAGATAAAATTCCATTTTGAACAGAATGCCATCCATCCATTATCCAGTTCATTCCTTGTGTGTTATATTCCAAGATAAAATTCACAATAACACAAATACACAAAACAATAAAAAATAGAGAACAATTGAAGAGTGCCCTTGAATGCCATTTTAATAAAAAATCAATGATCTATAATAAATCAATAACAGTATTTTCATACATAATCTTTAAGAGCTATTGGATATAGTGTACGAGGGCTTGCTGACTTATCTCACCTTGTTTTCCATTATTTTCCAGTACTACAACGTATTGGACAATAATTTAATGTTATCTAGGGCATGGGCAAAGTTTGAAGTCTTTCTGCACTCATGTGGCCACTAACAGTTAAGGATAAAACTAAAATGTGCTCCTCAACAATGAGTAAATACGTTGCTTTATGGCAGATAACAGACATCCATTGCATTAGGAACCGCTCACTGACATCTTTACAGATAACTATAATTTTATCAAATTGAAACAAAGTGAAACACACTGCACTAGTCTTATCACCTGGTCAGACTGAATAGAAATAAATACTGGTTTGAGCTCAAAGGGAAATTAGCATGATTTGTATGAGAATAAACAAGAGACGAAGAGATCCTGCAGTAATGTCCATTGTGGAGGGCGTCGGTCTCGGCAACATGGGAGTGGCAGGGTTGCCTTTGTTTTTCCTTGTTGTGGAGGCCTTTGGAGCAGGGAGACTTTCCGGGGGCAGGTTTGGCACTCTCACAGGGTGTGAGAGTGAACTGTTTCCTGGAAGGTTGCTCCAAAGGCCATAATTGATTTAATTATGATTTAATTGATGTTAATTGGTATGTAATTATTCACTTACCTGTTTGTGTGTGAGAATGTGAGTGGGTGTGGTCTGTCAATTGTTTGGTGTTTTGTGATTAGGTGTGTGAATGTTAGACCAGTGATTGCCTCACGAGTCCCACCTGAGCCAGGCAGGAAGTTAGCCTATTTAAGAGCAGGTGGGGCGAGTGGGGAATCAGTTAGTCTTGTCTTGTCATTGATGTGTGTGTATCATGGAGAGTTAGTCTTTGTCTGGTCATTTGTGTGTGTGAGTGCGCATGCACGTATATTGTGTATTATTGTAGAGTGCTTGATGTGACTCTGTCAGGCATGGTGGCGTGTGTCTGTAATCCAAGCTTCTGCGAGGCGGAGTCTGTGTGGAGTTTAGTTCTGTGTGCGTTTGTCGAAGGTGACTGAGTAGAGTGCTTCCTGTGTGTGTGGGAAAAAGGGAAAGGGAGCGCACTAAGAGTGTCCACCTCTCTCCCTCGGTGTGATCGTGAAAGAGAGCGAGAGGGTGCCCTGAAAGAGGGTCCGCCTCTCGCCCTCGGTGTGATTGGAAGAGAACTCGCACTCGGGCAGTGGAGAGTGTTTCTGGACAACGGCCCGAGAACTCTCACTGAAAGAGTGGAGAGTGCCAGAGAGTGCCTGTGAGAGTCTCTGTGTGTTTGGGGTAAAAGAGAACTCGGACTGGAAAGTTTGAGTGTCTCTGTATGCATGGGTTTGGGAAGCGATTGAAAAGTCACTGGATATGTGTGTGCCTGGGGAGGTTCTAGGGGAACTCCTAAGACACTCTAAGACACCCACTCCTCTGAGGAGGTGCAGTGTCTTAATGTGTGTGGAATGTGTGTCGGGACAGTGCGTAGAGTTCTACCCTGTCCCGGTGAGTGTTGATGTGTGTTTAATGTGAATGTATGAAGGCGCTGTGGAAAGCCGCTGACTGTCTGTGTTGTGTGTTCCCCGAAAGGGGATTTCCCCCCTCGGAGGAGGCGGGGCTTTCATTTGTGTTTTGATTATTTTAGTTTGTTATTTTAGTTCATTGTTTTGCCCGAAAGCTTCGCGGCAAGTAGGGTGAAGATTTTGTGTTTGTGTTTGTTTTATTTTAACCTGCTCTCCCACTGTCTCTCTCCCCTGTCTGGGGGGAGAAACAGAAAAAAATAAAGATCCGATCCATAGACCGGCAAACCCCTCTCCTCTGCCAGTTCTTGCCATCAGCTGCTCTGCTCCAGTCCAGGGATTGTCACGTGGCGTGTGACATCAATATTTATATGTCCGTGATGCGTAGCAAAGGTCAAATGACCTATTCCTCCTGATGTACCACATTCAGCTGTGGTCAGGTATGTTTAATATATTCACACAAATGATATTTTTTCCCTTGGCAGACTGAACTTGACAGTATCTGCAGAGAACAGCCCATACTTCCATGATTTCTGTGCTCAACAGACAATAAAATGCATATCAGATGATGAGAGATGAAAAAGCAGAGCATGTCATTTCACTAGGAGTGATGCTCCTCTGCCACCTGCAAGGCTTTACACATCTGCGAGATGGATTTTATGCAGACTATTAGCTTGTCAGATAACAGTCTGCATATTTAGGCAATTTACAGGATGAGAAAAATCAGATAGCAGCATTCAAGGACAATATCCTGTTACCCATGTCATTTTTAGTGCTAGTATGTGCAATGACGCATCGTCTTCATATCTAAACTGCATTCATCACTGAAGCAAAAGCTGGCACAGAATCATTTTAAATGGTCATTTCATGAACTGTAATAACAGTCCCTTTTCCAAAGCATATGCATCAAAGTAGTAGTCTGTCCAAACAGTGTTTTATGGTTGATGTGGTGCATCCATTTCCTTCGGAATTGCATTACCCATTAAGCAAGGCAAATTGGGATGTCTGCCTTTGTTTCAAGTGAAGGGGGATTCACCTTCAGTCTGGCTATGTTCAATTAAATGCAAAAAAATGAAATGACTCTGTTATTCCCAGCATATCTTTAAACTGTAGAATTAATTCATACCTCAGTTTGCCATCTGACTATACATGAGAACATACACTTTTCCACAATAAAAAGATAGACACACATATTACTATTAAGATATTGTTGAGCATAAAAGGACACTGCTTAAAAGTTCACATTGGTTACCTCATATACGTAAATCTGTTGGTTTGATGTGTATTACGGTGCCTCAAAAGTACTTTGAAAATTTTCAGCTGCAACTTGACCTCTTCTGGGGTATTTCACAAAGCAGGATTAATGAGTTAGCCAGCTAAGTTTTGTAAATATTTTGGAACAACTCAGGCTTTCTGGCCTTATGAACAAAATATTACAACTAGTCAGACGTAGTTACATGTCAACCTGCTATATGGCAAGCTAATTGCAAGTTATCTTGGCTGTGGGTTAAAATGGACCACACAATTGCTCATTATGATATCAGTCTAAAGGAGCCAAATTTACCATGAGTTTAGTATGAGATGTCTTTTTTTCTCACATTTCAATTCAAACTTCAGATAGTTATCTGTATATTTCTGTTACATGGCTTAATGTTTCCTTTCATATATATAACCAGTTATTTAATGAAAAAAAGCAATTATTCTCAACAGCTGGTAGTTTCTTTAATCTTCAGGGGGTCTGAACCCGACATAATACAAGGTGCTTCATAGGTAGTAAATTGCATGGAGTTCATTAACACTCACCTGTAATGAAGTGCTATCAGCTTATTGCCAACCATTTCCTTCAACTGGCTATAAATAGGTAGTTTTGAATGATCTAAGAGTTATTTCATTTCTAAAAGAGCTCATTTGAAAAGGCTGCAGCCGATCACACGATGAGATAAGTTTGTAAAATTAGCGCTGAAGAGATAGCTAACCCCAGTTATAATGGTTATTATTAATCAAAAGTTAATATTCCCTCTCGTTAAGTGCCCAAGGGCAAACTGAAAATGTTTTTAAAGAATAACTTGTAATTGCAGGTCACACTGAATAATTGCTATTACTTTGAACTTAAGGACTAAAAAGATGTGGACCAGGGCCATGAAATGTTGCTTATTATTGTAAATTAAGAGTTCAGCCAATTCCCTCTAATGGATGGCACATCAACATCATGACAACAGCCATTACATTAACCCTGCCAGCTGTAACTTGCCTTCTGGGGTCATGTGACATTTTGGACGGAGGTCCGAACATGTTAGGCTGTGAATGGAATTAAGTTGCCAAGGAGACAGTTTTTATTCTGGCTGAGATCATTCTAACATGAATGAAAACTCAAAATGACACATGTTACTAAATGTATTTGCATGCAAAATTAAACATTTAATTTTCATTAAAAGGCAACCTTCAAGTCTAAAACTTGACCTATCAATTGCATTCAGTGGCATGCGGCAGCCGTGACACCACCCAGAGCTTTCGATTTGAATGAGCTGTAAGACAAAATCCTGTAAAAAAACAGCATTTTCCATTAGCAACTCTCTGATCACTTATAATACACCAAGAATCAGGAAAAAATAAAATGTCAATGAGAAGAAACTGAGTGAAAAGCAAGGCTTGCACTTTTTTTTCAATGTTCTAGCAGTGAAATCATCACTGTGCACACATCTGTGTGTGTCTGTGAATCAGGTTTCCCCTGACAACCACTGTGTTCTCTAAAAATAGTGTGTGTGTGTGTGTGTGTGTGTGTGTGTATTCATGTGCCTCTGTGCGTTTGGGATTTCCTGAATGTTAGTTTAACATGTTATTGTTTTTTCTTCAGAATGTCAACAAATCCTTTGAATACACAAACACCACATGCTTGTATTTCCAGCGAGGAATGATTGAATGCAAAGCATTTTCATTTGTTCATGGAACATTAGAAATAATAATAATTATTAATAATAATGTATTTTTGTCCATTGTACATAATTTTGCAGCTGATTTACCATGTTTCCATGGCCATTCTCTTATGTTTGTCTTATGTTGTTCTTGTGTTTTCCAGAAAGAGCACTACAGGGAAACAGACAAAAGATTTCCTGCCTCCATTGATATATATTATATCAAGAAACAATCCCACTGTACGAATTAAACCCATTTGATACTTCCCAGCTGTGCTGGTACATAGCCTGCGTGTAGTTTTCTGATATCACATGTGATTTGTAGTGTTTTTGCAAAAAAGGTGTTTGTGTGTGTATGTGTTTGTAATTTATTGTGCCAGGTTTTTAATTGTTGTGACTGAATACACGTTTGTGTCAATACACTTTTCAGAGTGCATCTAGTCCAACAGAACAATTTCACACAAATGGAAGCAATTTGCAAAGTGAATCAACAAACTAGCAGGCGTTGGATGTTGGAGGGAAGACAGAAACAGAAGTATCATGGGTGATATCTCCATTTTTCTAAAATGGGTTTGGGCATGTATGTGTCCTTATTGGCTGAGAGGGTGTTGGAAGACGGTTTATAACCGAAGGTCACGCAAAATTTTACCTTTTAACATGCAGATATCATTCTGCACATCTGAATCCATTTAAAAAATAAGAGGAGTAGTAGTGAGAAATCTTTTTTTCACATTTATTGTTGATTAATTTATGTAAAAACAGTCTGAATCAATGAGTAGCCCCTGACTGCAGGTCGCAGGATGGGGCGTGGCTGCATGTTGGGTGGGGCTGGCCCATAAACTCTTGTGATTGGTCAAAAAATAACTGCCTTTAGAAGATCTTGGGGCTAGCCGGAAAGGCACACCCCTTTCACCCTCTCCACGTTTCATACAGAAAACTCATTTTTTGCCTCAAAATCCTACACAAAATGATGTGAAATTTGTGCTAATTTATAAAAAATCTAAATGTAAAATATCATATGGGTGTGCAGTCTAAAAACCTGTTTTCACTTTGTCATTATGGGCTATTTTGTGTAGAAATTTGAGACAAAAAATGAACTTAATCTGAATAAGTCGTCCTTTGTAGACTTTGCTTGAACCTGGGCAGTGACTATGACCTTAGCCCACCTACCCTTCATGAGTTTTTTGTTTTGTTAAATTACAGGTTTTCTGCCAAAATTCCACACCCTGCTCAGAATTTCATTCTCTTAATGTTCACGCACACATTTCCTATTGGAGCTCTGTTTGCGTTTTTCAACCAGTATCTTCATTACATTCTGTGCCATTGTCAAAACATTGGCTCTTTAATATTTTATCTGGTATATTTTTGTGATAATTTGACATAATTAGTAGCCTGCTTTGAGAGAAACGATGAGCAAACATTCTTCTTTTTTCTGCTTCACTAGAATCAAAATTCACACTTCATAAAGCTATAATTGTCTAAAAACGGGTTTGATGTTGTAAGACAAAAAAGAATCCCAATTTGACAGCTGTAAGTACTTGGAACACAAGTCTTAGTCACAATCATGATAGTCTCAGGAGAGCATTATTAATACTTTATTTTGTATTCACTTTATTCATAACCACTAATGTTCATCTCTTCTTAGACATTCTTTCACTTGGCACTGATTTATGTATTTATTTATTTAATTCATTTATTTATATAGCACCTTTCCAGCAATATCGCACAAAGTGCTTCACAAAAAAGGGATTAAAATAAAAGACACAAATAGACATAGCATAAAACAAACAAGAATATAAAAATAATTTAAAATAATTAAAATACAAAACAAAGGTTAAAAGGTCATAAAAGCAAGTCTGTAAAAGTATGTTTTTAAAAGAGGACACTGAAACAGCTGTTCTAATATCTACTAGAAGGCTGTTCCTTGGTCTAGGAGCTTAGATAGAGAAAGCTCAATCACCTTTAGTTTTCAACCTAGACTGATCTGAGTGGCCGTCTGGTATGGTAAGGTGACAATAGCTCAGTGATATATTCTGGAGCCAAACCATGCCTTGCTTTGTAAGTAATTCATACAATTTTAAAATCAATTCTAAACTCAACTGGGAGACAGTGCAAAGAAGCCAAGATTAGGGTAATGTGAGATCTCCTATTTGTCCAGGTTAGCAGCCGCTGAGTTTTGCATTAATTGGAGCTTGAGCTTGATGGCTCAAACATGTATATAGGGAATTACAATAATCTAACCTTGAGGAAATAAAAGCATGTATAATTTGCTAAGTGTCTTTAGACGACAAGAATAACCAGATTTTTGATAGTTCTTAGCTGGTGATAGCATGCCTGAACTAACCTTTTTGTATGTTGGTTAAAATTGAGATGGGGATGAAAAATCACACAAAGGTTTCTAGGCTTTACATTAGAAACAAGAGAGCCAAGATTCAACTGGATTTGAGCAGAGACATGCTTTTGACCAAGAATCAATGCTTCGGTTTTATCAGAGTTAAACTGGATGGAATTATCTGACATCCAGGCTTGAATGTCATTTAGACAGTCATGGAGAGCAGCTAGCTTGCTGAAATCATTTGGTTTCACCGACAGGTACAACTGAGTGTCATCGGCATAAAAGTGAAAAGAAACATTGTGATTACGAATAATTTGGCTAGCATATAGATCAGGGGTGTCAAACTCATTCCATCGAGGGCCAAGTGTGTGCAGGTTTCTGTTGTAACCAATGCATTACACCAGGTGATTTCAATTAGGTTCCCTCCTTAGTTGAAGAAGTGAGCTAATTAGTGAAATCACCTGGTGCAGTGCATTGGTTGCAACAAAAACCTGCATACACTCAGCCCTCGATGGAATGAGTTTGACACCTGTGATATAGATGAAGAACAAAATCGGCCCTAAAACTTATACCTGAGGAACACCACATGTAATCTTTGCTGATGAGGACACATAATCACCAATAGCGACTGAGAATTTTATATTTGAAAGATAAGATGAGAACCAGTTCAGTGCAGTTCCAGAGATGCCAACCCAGGTTTTGAGTCTATCAATTAGAATAGAGTGATCAATGGTATTGAAAGCTGCACTGAGATCTAAAAGGACTAGGATGGAGCATTCACCGGAGTCAGCGTTAAGCAACAGATCATTTACTACCTTGATAAGGGCTGTCTCTGTGCTATGATGTGTCTGAAAACCTGACTGGAATTTTTCTAAAAGATCATTGTGTTCATTGCAGATAAGTGTTGCTTAGAAACAACTTTTTCCAGGATTTTAGAAATAAATGGCTTTGAAATGGGTCTGTAATTATTCAGAACAGAGGTATCTAGATTAGATTTCTTAAGGAAGGGCTGGACCACCACACATTTAAGTAAGTAAGTAAGCAGGAACATACATTGTAACAAGTGAGCTATTAACAATAGAAAGTAAAACTTGGCCAACTGCCACAATAACATCTTTAAGGAGTCTGGTAGGGATGACATCAAGCGGACTAGAGGAGGATTTCATATGAGACACAATCTCCATGAGATCCTCTGCTGAAAATACCTAATCACATCAATGCTCTGGCAGGGCACATTGACCACATGTAGAGTAATCTTGGTTCTAATGTTTTCAGTCTTATCCACCACAAATTACAAGAACTTCTCACATTGATCTGTAGAGGATACAGATATACAATTTGGAGAAGGATTTACAATATGATCTATGGTTTTAAATAGAAATCTAGAACTGTGACAGTTCTCAGAGATTAGATTGGAGAACTATTTAGCTCTTGCATCATTTAGTGAATTCATGTGTAACTGAGGAAGCAGTGGTGGGAGTATAAATGGGATCACTTGGCCCTACTTATGAATAAGTTCAGTCCATACAGCCAAAAGTAATGAAAACATATGACCAACTCCAAAACATCCAACTCTGTCCAGCAAACCCCATACTCTCTCTGCTAAATGGCATATATTGCCATTGGATGTAAAGAAAGGCTGCAGGGACTCCCGGGTGGTCTAGTGGTTACAATGTTTGATTCTGGTCACTGCGACCAGGGTTCCATTCCACCAGCTACACCAGAGTCAGCTCTGGCCGGTAGTGCCACCGGGGGCGGCAATTGGCTGTCCACCTCAGGGAGGGGGGAAGGAAGCCGATAGGAAATTTGTTGCATATAGCAGTGGCTCTGTAGTATCGGAGTTACGGTCGACAGCCTGGCGAGTGCCACACTTAGCCTTTGTCACTACCGGCCACAGTACTACAGCAGCAAACTCACAATACGAGGGGGGGAATGACATGAAAAATAGAGGCTGTAATTGGCTACTAAATTGGGAGAGAATGGGAGAAAAAGCAGAAACAAATAAAAAAGAAAGGCTGCAGACACTGGTTGCCCCCAGGACCAGGGTTGAATAGACCTCTGTATAGATTATGTTTCAGGAGGGGTCAGAGTGATGAGAATGCAGTTTGCATACAAATGTATGGTGTGGCTATGTACATATGAATATCTGACTCTGTCTGCTGCAGTAACATCTAGTCAGAGCACCTGCATCTCCCTGATAGAGACACTTGCCATTCCTGCCATCCCACCTGCCACCTGTAAGCAGTAGCCAGGGACTGCTAACGACACAAGATGCCTTTGGGGCACCTTTTATTTGTGAGAGTGAGAGTGACCTAGAAGGCTTCTCATACTATAAATCCATTTTGTTTGTTTGTTTGATTCCCTTACCTTAATCTTTTAGCATAGAACATGAAAATGTATCAATGCCACAGTTATACATAGATTGCAAATATCACATTCAGGGGGAAAACAAGTGAAGGTGTTCTAAACCTGCTCTTAAGAGTATTTTCATAACTTATCGTTACTTGCTCTCGATAATTATAATCAGCGTACAATGAGAATTCTCGAGAGTACAATCAGCATTCATTAAATATTACGGTTTAAAATATCTCACAGCTCTTGGCTTTTGTTCCCGCTGATCTTTATGTACAACCAGGCCCCCATGTCACCTCACAGAAAATAAGGGGTTTGTGGAGATTTCTTAACCCTTTGAGGAATGCTGTCACACTATGATATTTATTCTAGAGCATTGGTGGATGGTTGTCCTATCCTCCTCAGTCCTGAGAGCAGGATTCTTGAGATATAACAAAGTTTTACTTTGAAACATGTTTATTACTACTTACCAAACACCAAAACACATCAATCGCATGAATCTGTTGTGGGGGCTGGAAAATATTCAGCCTCTAGTACATGGACATGAGGGGGTTGACCCATAAAAGCTGGTGTATTATGAAGTCGTTCTGATATACACTGCACCAACAAAACACATTGAGCAATTCTATTTGATTATTTCTGGTACTAATGTCACAAACAAGCAAACATTTATTAATTAATAGGTATATCTCACAAAATACAGGTTTTAATAGAAAGACTATGTGCTCAGCAAGCTGTACAAGCAGCCCTGAGTGGTCTGCCGCTGATCTGAGAAGAAGGAATCTCAAATGAAAAATTATCTATACTGGACGGTTTAAACGAGGAGGCTATAAAAGCATCTTTCGCAGGTGTGACACCCTGCCCTCAGGGATGGGGGAGGGGGGAGAAAGAAACCATCACTCTCAGAGGATTACGCTCTGTCTCTCTTTCCCTCCACTCAACTAGTTTAGGGGGAGAGAGCAAGAGTGCCATCCGGATTTAGAGTGGAGTTTATTGGAGTCTGCCATCAAACCCATACCCTTGCTGTTTAGTTGCAGTGGCCACAGTGAATCTCAGACAGTGGTCCCCACTTAACCTCAAACTCTCTTTCTCTGGGGGCTCTGGTGGCTGTTCAGTTCGGGGAACAATGACTCAGGGTCAGGAAATAACAGAGCTGAGCCATGACAAGCAGGACACATCCAGAGCTTATGGAGCAGTGACATGATTAAGCCCAACACCATGGAGAGACATGTCTTCAGTGAGTTGGAGACAAACTGTGTGTGTGGTGTGTGGAATTATATGTGTCTGTGTATGTGTGCTGTGAGTGTGTGAATGTGTGTGTGTGTGTGTGTGTGTGTGTGTAACATTAAAATATTCAAAGTAATTGAGGTGCTACTGCTCTCCCTTTTTTATTCCATCGTTATTGAGGATGTAACCAGTCACATCCAGCATTTACTATTACAGTTCCTATACACAGTTCCACACACACACACACACACACACACACACACACACACACACACACACACACACACACACACACACACACACACACACACAGATACATTTATTTATATTTATATTTATTGAATCTGAATTATCTTTAGTCCCGTTTGAATTGTCCCTAATCACAAGTTGGCCTCTTCGCTGAAAAATCCTCCATAAATTGGGGGACAGAGCAGAGTAGCACGCACATCCTCCAAATCGCATGCAGCTAGCTACTGTTTTTTTCTCCCATTGCAGTCCAAAAATCTGAGGCCTGCACATCTTGCGCAGCTGGTGCAGGCAGATCACATCGACCAGATGTGGGGATGAGGTCCCTATTCGGGATACCATGCCAACTGAAACACTCCATCCTAGTACAACGCTATGGCTAATTATAAGTCAGCTCCTGGGCTCCTGCCTGGCATGGTCAGGATTCAGTTCTGGACTGTGGGGTGATTCATTGTGATGTGGCATGACAGAGCAAAAGCCAAACATCAGTGGCAGAAGAAAATCAATCAATCAATCAAGATTAACCAAAGGAGAAGAGAACAACATAAGGAAGATCAGAGATCAGAGTCTAAACACAGAGTCCTAATCATTGATTCAATTCTACAACAGTGTCACAGACCACCAGGAATACTTCAGCAGGCAAAGGTCTCTGTGCCCCATAATGATGGTATAGCCCATGAATAAAAATTCTGAACCTGTGCTTGCCTAAAGTGTTTTATTCATCCTTCTGTCTGAATTCCTGGGAAATTTCCACTGCAATTGGACTGACAATAAATAGTAGCTGAATACACCCTCCAAGACCTCCACACATGTTTTATGTGTGAGTATATATCTCATCTCCATGTGCGCATTTTGTGTGTATATGTGTTTGTTGTTTATCTTTTGTATTGCATGTGTATCGTGCATATGTGTGTGTGTACGTACGTGCATTACCATTATCCCCAACGGTATGCAAATACTGTTCTTAAACACATTACAGTTTGTCCGTGTGATAACTCTAGGGCTGAACTTATGACTTAATAAATAAGGGATAGGGACATAGGAGAGTATGTGTCCTCAAATGACAAATATGAACGCTCCCACCCACACGCACACACACACACACACACATTTGCACATGCAGATACACTCCACATCACTTTACTTCAAACTCTGTGCCCGCAGCCCCTCCAGCTCAATAATGGCTGTCTGCTGTTACAGCGGAACTCATTACTCTGGGCAAATTACTTTATACACAGTATAATACAGGGAGTCTACAGGGAGACTGACCCAGGTCTCATATTGACCATGAAATATTTAACGTGTGGGGACATTACTTTGAAAACGCTTAGGGAAGAAAAAGCAACCGTGGTGGTGGTGAGAACTCCCAGATCCCCCACCTCCATTGGTGAACGGGGCAAATAAAAGCAGCTGCGATGATGGCTTGTTGCCACTACTCATGCCTCAGATGGTAATTAATTGCCCATAGTAATTTTAATCATGCATTGGCACATAAATAGCCGGAACACTGATGTTTATTGCAGGGGAAGATGAGAACAAAATTATACAGTATGTGACCTACCTGCGGGTGGTTATTTTGCCTTGATTTTAATTGCTGCTTTGTCAGGGTAGTTACTGTACTGATACATTACTTCATTACAGAATTAAATACAATAAATGTGCTCTTGCAAATTAAATCATGATTTGATTATCATTATTATTGACAATCATTATTATTATTATTTAGTAGTAATAATAATAATAAAATATTAATAATATACAGAATCAACAGAAAGTTATTTCCAGTCACCAAATCATTTACAAAAAATCTATTGCCCTAAAGTCTTCATCAAACATGCATAAAGGGTCAACCAGCCAAATGCCGCCTCCGATCGGGGCTGACGACCAAGGCCGGTCTGGTAGAGACGCGGGTTTCGAACCGCGTCCCTGACAGGCAACGCACACCACACCAAAGTGTGTCGCGTTAGACCGCTACGCCATCTGCCGCCCCTAAAGGTCAACCTTTATTAACATTTTTATAATTAATTCTCAAGAACATTTTATTATTTTTCAAGGATGACATAACAGATGTAAAACATTTATGTCATGTACAATTCTATTCTCAAATGTGACAGGACATATGATAAAACAAACCCTCTGTCCAAAATTCTTGCACACACGTGCATATGAATGATTCATATATTGTGCTGTGGTAATTAAGGCATTATACATGCTTTGTAAAGGATTTATAAATATACACTTTGTATACACTTTGAGTAATGTGATAATTTATTCAATGGACTAAACCCACCCACACCCCCACCCCCACCCCCACCCCCACTCTGGGAGATAACGGGACAGGGAAGTGAAGTGACAGCTGGTAATTAGGAGGAATAGCATCTATGATCTTTACACAGGAGAGGGGGGCAGGTAAGTGAGATTTCTGTACAAGAAATAACACCAGTGAAGGCCTTCCCTCTTTCTCTTTCTTTTATTCTCTCTCAGTTGTTTTCTCTCATTCTCTCAGTATGTTACTCCCTCACTCCCTTCCTGTCTCATCTGAGCTCAATATGAAAGCCAGTTATGGGGCACACCTGTGGAAGCCATCACTCACGTCAGAATTTCTAGCATTTTCTTGATAGCAAGAATATTGCTGCCTGCTGTTACTCCACGATATCACAGTCATGACTGCATTCATTTTCCGTGGTCTGAAAATAGTCTATCCGTGGGTGAAAATGGCAAGTATCATCTTGAGCCCTATGAATGGAAATTTCATCCAGAGTTCAGTCCTATGGAAAGCTATTTCAGGCAACATGCACCATCACATCACATACAGGGAACAGACTCCATACTGATTCAAGTTACGATTAGGCCTAATCGTTGGGTGGGCAGTCTAAGTGCTTATTATGTGTCTGTTTCTGAACAGGATGAACATTAAACCCACGGCACTGTTGTGTTGTGACTGAGGGGATTCAGTCAAGGTTAGGTGGATACACCAATGCATTTTAATATTTTTATTATTTTTAAAGGCAATGAAATGGATTGGGCAGTGATTGGAAGTGAATGTCAGGGAAGGGTTATTTAAAGCACTCTGGAGATGTTTGTTGCAAAACACACAGAAGTGTTCATCACCTCTGAAGGAGCATTTTTGCCCACTGGCTCCAATTCACCCACCTTGGAAACTTAAATAAACAGGACGCCCCTCCAAACTGTTTATGCTGTGCCGCAGAAAGTAATTAGAGACAATAGACTTTGCACCTCATTAAGTGAGGATTTGTTTGTGGAACTTGTTTGCTTGTGCTTGCAGCCTTATAAATGTTTTATTTATTATTTAGGGGCGGGGGGAGTGGTGTTAAAACTCAATTACGCATTGGCATTTTGTGAACCCTCCGGGAGGTCTTTCATACTTGTAGTCTGGGAGCTGGCAGACAGTTGCTTTCACTGCAAATGGGGGGGGGGGGACCCAAATAGGAAATAAGGGACATCAATTTCCTGTAGGGAGAGCTGAGGGGGGAATCATGCTCATTGTGGAAAGAACTTGTCTTGCTTTTGGATGCAGGGGAAGGTGTTAGGAGATAAGAAACAAAATGAAAAAAACCCTTCTGGCATTAATTAAGGCGTTATGCAAATTGTCATTGCTGCCTATGCAAATTGCACAGCGTATGCATATTCTGTGAGCATTTGTGACCGCAGCTGCCAACTGCATTTTGTTCGCATTGCTCTTTGCATACATGCTTCAGGTGCAGCTTGTCAAAGGAAGACATTCAAATCTGTCTCTTTGTTTTTGTTTCAAATGCACAAATAAAAACCACAGCACACTGTTTATCTTGTTGTTTTGTAGTATCGCCAACAATGACTGTTATCACAGATTCCCATTTGCGAAGTGACAAACCACATATATTTAGAGTGAACAATTCTTGAGTGGAGGAGCTCTCCTCTGATGGGATAATGCTGTGGCATTGTGTGGCAGCGCAGGATCATGTAACTTGTTTGATATGTCAGTTATTAGGATATTGATGCTATAATCACTGCCATCCTAGCACTGGAAAGTGACAGTTCCTGAAAGCAGCGAAGCAATACAGGTTCAAGGGGCAGATTTGAAAATAGCTGGGAATCTCAAAACACTTTTTTACAAATAGTCGTACATCTGTTCAAACAAAGATAAAAGACAATGATGATCTGAGGGCATTTCATTATTATTTTTTATTAATGTGCATTTATAGTAGGTCAGGCAATCACATTGAGCCAAACTGTCAAATGATTAAAAATACCAAGGCCTAGTCTTTTTATAAAGTCAACAAGCTGGATTGGATTCAATATTGATAAGTATCATAAATTCATGTGGAGGGAAACAGCTACTGAGCTTTGGAAAGATGGATGAATTTTTACTTTGGTCTCTAAAATAACATTATTACAATATAGCATAAAAAGCCAGACAGTTTGTATTTACCATTGACATAAGCAACACATTGCCCATATTATTCCTATGAATTAATTTAAATAAAATATAAGTAATTTGTCTATATTTATCCATAATTTGTCCATCTACTTGTATATACAAGCAATCACTGCCATAGAAACAATTAACTGGAAAATCAAAAATGTTAAAGTGTTGTAAGGTAATCGATGTTGCAATAGCTTACGACCATTTTTGCTGTGCTGTGTTGAGAAGTCAAGTGGCCATGATTAGTTAGATACTCAAATGTACGTGTACAGTAATTAAAGATAATTAGCATCACTTATTTATGAGGAATTTATGAAGCATGAGTAAGCTTTCATGGTTTCTTGGACACTGATAGATGAAATAATCTTACAAGACAATACAAACTGTCCCCAATATAACATGAAGCATCTACCTCAGCATCTTACATTTCATCAGATTGGCTACATAGTTGTGCTTTGGTCCAGGTCACTGATGGGAGCTGCATGACACTAATGTAGCCGGGGGGTGGGTTCTAGTTTAAATCCCCCAGAAATGTTTTATGATTGTTCCAAACTGTTTATTCACGGACATCAGTTTAGTGCAAGTACAGCTCAGAGCCAATCATATATCATCTACGTATATCGAATGACTTTTATTGGTCAGGCAAGGCTGGTTGATGGTACAATTTGCGCGACCCCCATGGTCAATGATTTGTTCACATACCCCATCCCCCCTACCCCCCATCACACCCAGTCAACAAGTTACAAATTACAAAAACAATAATTATGTCACGAGGAGTGCTCACACCAGTTTTAACATGTTTGTCTCTCATTTCTGACACCTTCTGACACAATCTGGGTGATTAAGACAGCAAACAATGACAGGGAATACCAAATGCACAGATAAGCCTTCAGCCATTCGAAAGTGTAATCACAGGGCACTCTGAACCCAGAGAAGCACCAGCCTTTGGAAAGGTGTCAATGAGCGGTCGATCAAAGCAACACGTACATGGCCGGCTTGGTCCCTCGCCACAGACACATTCCATTTTGTATTCTGTTGAGGGATTATTTTAAGGACAGTAAAATAATTTCTGATTGGAACCTTTTGTATTGAAGAACTTGTTGGGGGTAGACATTCAATTTACATACTATGCTGCTTTGTCTTTGACTTTGACTTTACTTAATTTAATTATTACCTGTTTTTACATTCTTTCTAAGATGTTTTTTTTGAGAAAAGTTATTGTTGAACTTAATGACCTCTAAGTAAAACAAAGACAAAGGAATAAGTCAATAATGACAACATTAGACTGAAGGGCTGAAAGCCTGACACACAAACAAATATGTGTATATACGTACATATGTGTGTGTGTGTGTGTGTGTGTGTGTGTGTGTGTGTTTGTGTTTGTGCTTGTGTGTCTGTGCAAACATCTGGAGCAATACATCATTTAGAACAAGGTAGCATATCATAAATAGGGAATCGGCAAAAAAAAAAAAAAAAGTCCACAAAGTAAGGCTCATATGTCAAAAAACTCAAACTGGAAGGCCGCGCATAGCACATCAAAAAATGTCCAAGGCTCACTTACTTGGATGTTGAAGCCTTTATTAATTGCATATATATATATATATATATATATACAGAGAGAGAGAGAGCATAGTAGCCGTATGCTTTTCTTCACATTCATTAATTACTTGGGCAAATAGCTGATTATGTATTTGTCACGTATTTACATATAATTTCCACATGACACCGGTGTGCGTTTGACTCCTGCTACTGTTAATTATTATCGTTAATAAGTACTCTTAGCATTTGTCATTTTATGATTAGAGAGTTCTTCCTCAAATATTAAAAGTATTAATAATATTTTTCATTATTAGAGGGAGTAATTGAAAAGGAAAATTACCTATTATTCATACAGCTGTATGGCTGAGACTCCTCATAGACTTTGGGCTCAAATGGCTTACATTTTGTAAGCACAGTTTAAAAGCTGAGCACATCATTTCACAATTCCCCACATCTCATTAACACCCAGCATACATTTCAAGACCAAGATTGTTTTGAAAGTGCTGACCTGACTCCCCTCGCTTTCTGCTAGTTCAATAGACCTGCGAAGGGAGGTATGAGGCACAAGTTGCTGACGGCACACACGTCTGGCCCAGTCATTCACAGCAGTCACACAGCTCAGTTTAAGGGCTTAAATATACTTCACTTAAGCACGCGTAGCATTGTTCACATACTCCACTGCGTACTGTTTGTCTGTCTGGATGTTTAAAAGCTATATCCACTAGGGGGCAGGTCAGATGTTGTCTCTGGCCAGCATACATTGACAAGTACGTTGTTTTTATGTATATCTTGAGAAGACGGGAGAAATAGTGGCAGTGGCTCCAACAACGGAGATGGTATATTAGACCATTAAATGTATCCCGGCGTAATGACAGAGAGGATTTTATTATTTGATTTGATTTAACCTTTATTTATTCTCTGTCCTGGTCCCTCGTTGGTGGAATGACCTCCCGCAATCGGTCAGGACTGCGGAATCACTTCCAATCTTCCGCAAGAGACTCAAAACCCACCTCTTCAGACTCCACTACCACTGAACACTGTCCATCTAGTCAATCTGTCGTCACCACTGTTTACTTGTTCTAAAAAATAAAAAAAATAAAAAAAACACTAACCTTTTCTTTCCCAATGTTTACGCAGACGCCTGCAATGATGTCTTTTGCCGTTTTACTGCACTGATCTTGTACGCTAACTTTGATTTTTCTCACCTTGTACTAATGCACATCTTGTAAGTTGCTCTGGATAAGAGCGTCTGCTAAATGCTTAAAATGTAAATGTAAATGTATTTAAACTGGGTAATCACTTGAGACCAAGTCTCTTTACCAAGCGAGCCCTATATACAAGCACCAAACAGAATACAACAACAATAATAAAATGGAAGATACAAATGAGTAAAACAGTCAATGAAAATAATAGTACCCGCCTGATTACATTCATTCATAAAACGATACAAATTAGCATGCATAAAAGGGTAGTTACACATAACAAGTACACACATCTACGAGTAGGTCCTTGACAAGCATTTTAAAATGATCAAATGCCAGCAACGTTTCCAGCTGAAGGGATAGTCGGACAAATTAGTGGCAATTAAAGGTACATATAACAATTGTTTTTCAGCAGAGAGATATTGAGGCAATATCTGAATTATTTGTAACTTTGTATATAAAAAATAGACAATGTTGGTTTCTCCTAGTAGAAAGTGATGGCCAATCTACTTTTTGATATAATCAACAGTGATGTGTGCAAAATCTATCACCAGTAATGAAGCGCAGGGCACTATGATAAACAGTGTCCAATGATTTTAACAAGTAGGCATAACGAGTATGTTTCTCTCATTCTACCAATGAGAAAATTTGATGATGAAAATCATCATCAGTATTTCCGTATCTCCGCCAAGACATTTGATGACTTTCTTTGTCGGGTGGCCCCACTCATTACACATAAAAACACGTACAGTGAGCCAGTGGGTGAAGCAGAGCGGCTTGCCGTCACCCTCCGCTTTTTTGCCGGCCCCCATGTTTTATGTCAGTATTGCACATCACGTATGCGTAACTTAATTCCTTGAGGATGTTCACAAAGAACACACCCAACCACCGCAGAATACGCATGGCAGCCATCTTGCGCATATTTAAAGTGAAGTATATTTAAGCCTTAAACTAATCAATAACAGTTAACGACAGCCCCAATAAAGCCTTTTTGTCTTGGGGAAGACACACTGAGGACAGCAAGGGAATAAAGTTCTGGGCATTTTTACTCCCACATAAATCACTGGTACAAAACAAGGTCCACAAATGTTCATGTAATACTATAGCTGTTAACTATTATTTCTGACCCCCTAATTAAAGTAATGGTACATTATAATCTGTTTGGTCTGAGAATGGCTCAGACCAAAATAATGGATGAGGCGGGAGGTTGAATCATGAATAACCATTGCCACAGGTTGTTCTGTAAATACGTTCAGTGTTAATTAAGATCACACAACAAACAGCTGGAGAATTTGTGTCCTTTAACATGTTGTGACAAACAACAGAGTTGTTTTGCAAAGCCAATTTGGACTGTTATTTGGACAAATAACATGGTGAACATCCAGCTATAGTGATTATGTTTTGGTACTATAACATAATTATAACTTGAATTGAGACAATAATACTACTAATAATAATACATTTCCTACAAAAAGTGTTAACATAGTAGAATATATCAGTATAAATTAAACACAGTAATGCACAGGACAGATATAATAATGCAGAAATCTAGTCTGTGTCTCCGACTCATGCCTGTGCAAGCTTAACGTGTAGACTGCAGTGTGAAAAGAAGAAGTGGTTGACATCACATGTTTTGAGAGCACATGCTTGTCTACGCTATTGACAGTGGAGATGGCAATGAGTTTGCCTTAAAATTCGATTGGGAGAAAAGGGGGAAAAGTTTTAAAAAAAAGGGGTAGCTGTTTCTGTAATTGACCTGCTGTGTAAACATCAAATTCGAATGAATAGATATCTTCATTCTTTAAATTTTTCAAGTGAGAAAATGTCAATCTTTGGCTTTAATGTTGTTGCCAAGATGCAATGTCAAGACACTCGCATTAATGCAGGACAGTGGCGCATTAAGTTGTGTCAAACTCCATTCAGGTAGTTTCATGGCAGGAGACGGAAGCACACCTACAGCGCAATATTGTTTTTCTTTTTTCTCTCATCCGAATATTCATCTAAGCTGCATGTAATAAAACTTGTTTTTTTAACTGCAACATAATAATGCTCTGCAGCCAACACGTTCCATCTGTCCTATATGCTCTGGGTCTCTTCCGACATTCCCTGAAATCACCACATGCAATTCTGTTGTGCTGGCAGTATATACGGTATATTTTATTCTACTGAATGTTCAAATGTATTTATATATACATATATAACATGTATCCTAAAACATGTATCCATTTTTGGGGTTTAGAGGAGGTGGTCTTGCTCTCATTGAAGTGAATAGACCCACTTCTTACAAGTGCAATGCTTGAACACTTTGAAGTGCTTAATTAAATACAAGTGGCATTTCACATAGTTGTTGATTGAACAACTTCAAATACAGAACATCCCAAAAAGTATTGTGTAACGGGGGATTTATCACTTATCTTCCATATCTGTTCATACGTGCACATTGATAATGCCACCAAATTAGCACATAAAGCCCTGCATTTGAGTTCTGGGTTGACAAAAACTAAAACAAATGATCAGGCATGACACTACCAAACTGGGTGGAGGCCTGAAATATTATGTTTGTTGCGGACAAAATGAACAATTCCACTACTTCCCAGATGTGCTTTCATTATAGTTCACAGCAAATACAACACTTTGAGTGGGATATGGATGTTCTAGGAAAGTTCAAAAATGTGAAAATTAATAAAAATATATTTAAATTGGTTTATATATGGTCTGCATATTTAAAGGCAAGGTGCACTTAAAAATAAACATCTCAAACCCTTCACGCCTGGTTATGCGCCTAGTTATGCTCCTAAGAAGGATATTCCACCTGGATTCAATGGCCAGTGCACTATAAATAATGTATTTCACATTCAGAAGGAGTCATTAATATATGTGGCACACTGAGCTGGTATGATTTATAGTGGCTGCTTCTTAATTGCAGATGATGAAAAAGTTGTTTACACTCTTACCCCATTTCTCTGGCCCTGAAGGCATTTTCCCCCTGTATGTTTTCTCTCCACGCAGTTGAGCTTCTATATGCTTACGATGTGCTTATTACAAAGGGCTCTGCCACTGATTCAGGTTACAAAGCACAAAGACTGGCCTGTGTGAGAAGGCGAGAGAAGTTTCCACGACGATTCCAGATAATTAGGCCCCACAAATTCACCTGGGGCTGATGCAATTCGATGATGCAGTCAATAAGTCACATGCTTCTTTGCTGCTTACAACCGTATGAAAGTGTTTTGAGTTGTGGTTGTGTCTATACCAGTAGCGGTTCATTGACTTGAAATAAAAGAGGCTAAAATCCATACCTTTAAACTGATGACTACTCTCAACCTGTTTCCATTACATTCCTTGATTTTCCATCAACTAATTAATAAACTGAATTTCTCCCAATTTGGTGGCTAATTATACCCTTTATTATTCCAACTATCCCCCCCATGAGCCCGATGCCGCCCTATTCTGATACTGGTAGTGGCATGGGCGACGAATCGCTTCCTCCGAGATGGAACTCGAGATGGCCAGTTGCCGACCACGATTCCGATACAACGGGCGAGTGCCTTTACCGTTACGCCATCTGGGGGCGATAGCATTTTTTTAAATCACAAAATGGTGTATTTTGTTATATGTACAGATTATCTGAATTTGTGGATAAATGTCCTCTCCATGCTTGAAATAAATATTGACTTCATAAATATCCTTTAAACTGATCTGTGCAGATCAGGTAGTTTTATGCTCATGAAAAAGCACAAAAGTTTTCAAACTGATGTTAATTTGCTAGGCTTTATTGTGTGTTTCCCAAAGCTAGTGTGTTATACAGTTAACATAATTAAGTTAAAAGTAAGCCTACACTTTGAAATGATTCAGTTAATTTTGGATCAATTAAACGCTATAACGTGAGACAGAATTCATTATTTGTGATTACTTGCCAACAGATTATTCAATTAATTGGCATGCAATACTGACAAAATTGACCTGACATGTCTGCCAAACTATCAACTGTCAGTGATAGTTGCTCCCCGGACACAGTCTGCTTGGATACAAAGAACAATAATGATAGGGATTCTGCTTGATGACAGCTCAATGGTTAGAAACTTCAGAACTTGGATAGCCTGAGAAGATATCTGAACATTGCCAGCAGTAAATACTTGGTAAAATACCTTATCTGAAATTCAGTAACCCTTTAGATACCAGTATATTTCCTGAAAATTACTGACAGATATAACATAAAAATCTATTTTCACCAATATTCTGAAGAAAATTATTCTTTCATATGATTGTACATTTTAGTTAGCAACATGCTTAGTAGACAATTCTCAGGGATCTGCAGGTGTTTTCTGCTCATGGTTTTTCCTATCACTGTTATGCCGATGACACTCAACTCTTTCTCTCCTTCTCTCCATCTGAGACCCAGGTCCTGGCACGGATCTCTGCATGCCTAGCTGACATCTCCGCATGGATGTCCACCCACCAACTGAAGCTGAACCTGGAGAAGACAGAGCTGCTCTTCCTCCCAGCGAAGGGCTCCCTGATGATTGATGCGTCAATCACCGTGGAAGGATCCATTGTGTCTCCATCCCAGTCTGCTAGGAGTCTTGCAGTGACCCTGGACAACCAGCTGTGCTTCTCGAGCCACATTGCAGCGATCACTCGGACCTGCTGATTCTCCCCTCTTCTGTCTGCACTGGCTCCCCATCGCAGCACGAATCAGATTCAAATCACTGGTGCTTGCTTTTCAAGCGGCTAGAGGTACAGTTCCCCCATACCTCCAGTCACTCATCACTCCTACACCCCAGCCAGACCCCTCCGCTCTGCCTCCTCTGGCAAACTGACTGCTCCATCCCTCCGGGCGCCTGGCAGCCGCTCCTTGTGGTCTCTCCTCTTCTCTGTCCTGACCCCTCGCTGGTGGAACGACCTTCCGCAATGGATCAGGACCGGGGAATCACTTGCGATCTTCCGCAAGAGACTCAAGACCCACCTTTTCAGACTCCACTACCACTGAGCTCTGTCCATCTAGCTAATTGTCATCACCACTGCCTACGTGTTCAACACTGTATACCCCTCCTTACTCCATCTAAAAAATAAAAATAAAGGTTTTACTATCCTTTTCCTTCCCAGTGTTACAGGTATGGTACGCAGATGCCTGCAATGACGTCTATTGCTGTATTACTGCACTGATCTCTTGCGCTAACTATGATTGTTCTACCATGTATTTATGCACATTTTGTAAGTTGCTCTGGATAAGAGCGTCTGCTAAATGCTTAAAATGTTAAATGTAAATGCAAATGTGTGTTTTCAAATGACATTGGTATCTAAACAGTTAAAGTATTGACTTACTTACTATGCATATGTAATGCACACATTCCCTAGTTCCAAATGAAACATCATACAGTTACCTGCAGGTTCCTTTACCTGTGTGAGAGTGTGGGGAACTGTCTATCCCCCTCACAGTTAAGAAGACTGTCTTTATTTGTTCTTAACCAACCTTGACTGCAAGTGTCACTTTTTTAATGATTTAAAATGATTTGTTTTCATTCATTGTGGTTATTGTTGTAACTCACCACCCAAAAGTACAATAAGGGCCCAGTATTCATCAATCCCAAACTCAATGGCTGGGGTCCAATAACTTGGAGTTGGAGGTAAGTCTCCTTGTAATTGCATATGGCATAGGCAAGTAAGTTGACCAGATTTCCTTATATTTACTTGTTCACTTGTCCAACGTCCTGCAACGATGGACGTCATCCCACATTTTAATGAAATAATAAAGTATGAGCACATTTGCAATCCGGTGAGCTGTGGTGGTCTACTGATAGATGATGATACAAATGAGGCACAGATTGAGTGCACATGCATAAAAAATAGATAAACATTTCCTATGCTTTTTAGGTTTTACACCTTCTCTATCTTCAGTTTGGGAGCCACCATTGCTGTCAACATACTTTGCCACAATGCACCAGATTTCCCTATTGATAACTTGTCGTGGTATCAAGTTAAATGTAAGATTACTTCCTGGACCTGGGATCTAAGATGTAGTTGTAGACCAAGTGGGTATTGACTTTTATGTTGAATATCAGGAGTGATATTCACAGTTCAAATGGTTGCAGGTATCTCATTCCACCACTAGGGGGCCAGTGAGGAAAAGGGAGGGTTGATGGCGTATCGCTTTGTAGGTAGGAATTGTCAGAGGTTGCCAGTGAAGTGCAGTGGACTTGCTGGTGTATTGGGACTGATAATGGACTGTACAGTAGCTTGAAAATAACCATACCCTGGAGTACCCAGTAATCAAGCACCAGGGTGTTGGATGTGATGCGTGCCACAATCAATAGCCATTTGAGAGAGATGGGCATATTTCCTGAGATTGGACACTAGTCCAGCAGGTGCATTTTAAATTAACTGAAGAAGTCTAATGGTACTGGACGAGAGGCTAGCCAACACGTAGTTGCAGTAATCCTGGTGAGACGGTACTAATGCTTGGACTAGCAGTTGGGTGGGGTACGTGGTGAGGGGACGTCAGATTCTATTTATGTTGTTCAGGAAGAATTAGCAGGAACAGGTTGCCAACAGGATTTATTCCGTAAGGAATAGCTTGTGGAGTAGGGTCACTCTGACATGGTATTTGAATTGATGAAAGGGGACTGCAGCGGAGATGTCTGGGGTTATGGACCTCATATTTCCTTCCTCAAAGGACTCCTGCAGACAAACTCCCTTGTCTATGCATTCTGTTACTGTACATTCAGCCTAAAAGCCTTTAACCACCCCAAAATGTGTCATACTTTCATACATGCACTGGATACACTCGCATACTATAGATACAACTTAGAATATGTGCAACAATTTAAATAAAAATGTGTATGTGTAGGAGGATGGCAAATGAGAACATCTTAGCATTTCTATCTGTGAGCTGGTAAGGCAAACATGACCCAGGGTCACATTGAGCATGGGGGCGGAATATAGTTTATACAGTACTGCATATACTGTAGTAAGTCCATAGTCAGACTGTTTTATTTTAATGTAATGTGGTCAGGTTACCGGATTTTGTGATGTCACTTCCCCGACAGAAATGCTGAACATTGGGACTGAGAGGCTCTCCCTGTCGCCTGTATTAAACAACTTTTAAATAAATTCATAAATTCACTGAAAAAAAACTTCAAACCTTCAATTTAAACAGCAATGGGGATGGAGGCAGATTGCTGGTGGTGAGGTGTGGGGGTGTTTGGAGTGAGGGTGAGCTGTTGCATATTTTTTCTTTTATATTCATACAATTCAGCTTGTTGTTATTTGTGCTCTCAGAACAAACAGTGAGAAGACACAAATATATCATCTTAAATTTGCATGCCGTCCAACAATAACGGGAAGGGATAAGTTTCCTATAAAATGGGTTTCTGAAGAATCAGCTTTTCTAACAGAATTGCCTCTCCTGGTGTTCAGGATTTGCTTCCCACAGCTGTATTGGGGCATTAAATATTTAGCAACAGTGGCCATTCCAGCACACTGACTCTCTCACCCAAGAATAGATAGATTGCTCAAGGGTTCACCCATGGTTTCCATGATACAGATGCTTTTGCGTTTGAGTTTTGGTTATATTATACATTTTGTCATGCCTTTGGGACAGTACTGCTTTTTCAGCAAGCAGGCGAAGAAGGTCTTATTAAATTAATGGAATCTCATGTACCTGGATCTGGTCTCCCTACTGGAAAATAGAGGCAGCTTGTAGTCGCAGGGATTTATATTTTACTGTGTCTGTATTTGTATTATAGGGTCAGTTAAAATCCATTGCACAGTGCCTAGAAAAACCTATTTATATATATATATACAGTACATGTGTGTGTGTGTGTTTGCTAATTTCTTTATAAAGCCTGGGATAGAAGAAAAAGTGTATGGTATATGTACATTTTTCAATAGTACTACCTCTGTTTTGGGATAAAATATTATAATTTATTATAGTATATAACGACATACAGGTAACCATTGAAATATCGGTGTCTATTGTGTAAAACTGGGATCAGTATACAGTATATACTAGTAATTGTAATTGTATATTGAAAAATGTTATATTGTACACTGCATATGCTAATTATTGTCTTGCAAGCCCATATAGGCTGAACACCCTCTGGGTGTAAGACACTGAAATAAAAACAAATCAGTCAATCAATATACAGTACCGTTCAAAAGTTTGGGTACACCTTCCATCTGGATTACAACTAATCTGGCACTCCTTCATTCTTCAGAAAGATAACGACCCGAAACACACCTTGAAGTTGTGCAAGAACTATCTGGTGAAGGAGGAACGTGAAGGACAACTCAAACTAATCACCTGGCCTGCCCAGTGTCCAGACTTCAATCCCATAGAACTTGTATGGGACAAACTAGACAGAAGAGTCAAAGCAAAGCAACCCACAAGTGTCTCTGGGAATTGCTACAGGAGAATGGTGAAGACATGTCAGGTGATTTCCTGCTGAAACCTATTCACCGAATGGCCCATGTTTGTGAGGCTGTGTGTGAGATGTAAAACATTGTCAATTATGAGATAAACCTTGTTTCCAGAAGTAGTACTCAAACTTTTGACTGGTACTGTATAAATATGTGTATTTCTTTCTATACGTATATAGGTGTATTTCATCATATATATATATATTTTATTTGTATCTTAAATAATATATCCATTTTAAATTGTGGTCATGGTTTGATATTCATAATCCACTTAATAAGCAGTAAGGGAGGCAGACAGGATTTCCCAATAATTAACTTTGTAGGTAGGCCATGGGCATCCTCCTTTTTATGAATGAGTTTTTATATTTAAACCTGCTTGTTGAGTACTGTATGTACACCCATGGCCAAAAGTTTTGAGAATGACACAAATATTAATTTTCACAAAGTCTGCTGCCTCAGTTTTTATGATGGCAATTTGCATATACTCCAGAATGTTATGAAGAGTGATCAGATGAATCGCAATTAATTGCAAAGTCCCTCTTTGCCATGAAAATGAACTTAATCCCCAAAAAAACATTTACACTGCATTTCAGCCCTGCCACAAAAGGAATAACTGACATCATGTCAGTGATTCTCTCGTTAACACAGGTGAGAGTGTTGATGAGGACAAGGCTGGAGATCACTCTGTCATGCTGATTGAGTTAGAATAACAGACTGGAAGCTTTAAAAGGAGGGTGGTGCTTGAAATCATTGTTCATCCTCTGTTAACCATGGTTACCTGCAAGGAAACACATGCAGTCATCATTGCTTTGCACAAAAAGGGCTTCACAGGCAAGGATATTGCTGCTAGTAAGATTGCACCTAAATCAACCATTTATCGGATCATCAAGAACTTCAAGGAGAGAGGTTCAATTGTTGTGAAGAAGGCTTCAGGGCACTCAAGAAAGTCCAGCAAGCGCCAGGACCATCTCCTAAAGTTGATTCAGCTGCGGGATCGGGGCACCACCAGTGCAGAGCTTGCTCAGGAATGGCAGCAGGCAGGTGTGAGTGCATCTGCACGCACAGTGAGGCGAAGACTTTTGGAGGATGGCCTGGTGTCAAGAAGGGCAGCAAAGAAGCCACTTCTCTCCAGGAAAAACATCAGGGACAGACTGATATTCTGCAAAAGGTACAGGGATTGGACTGCTGAGGACTGGGGTAAAGTCATTTTCTCTGATGAATCCCCTTTACGATTATTTGGGGCATCCGGAAAAAAGCTTGTCCGGTGAAGAAAAGGTGAGCGCTACCATCAGTCCTGTGTCATGCCAACAGTAAAGCATCCTGAGACCATTCATGTGTGGGGTTGCTTCTCAGCCAAGGGAGTGGGCTCACTCACAATTTTGCCTAAGAACACAGCCATGAATAAAGAATGGTACCAAAACATCCTCCGAGAGCAACTTCTCCCAACCATCCAAGAACAGTTTGGTGATGAACAATGCCTTTTCCAGCATGATGGAGCACCTTGCCATAAGGCAAAAGTGATAACTAAGTGGCTCGGGGAACAAAACATCGAAATTTTGGGTCCATGGCCAGGAAACTCCCCATACCTTAATCCCATTGAGAACTTGTGGTCAATCCTCAAGTGGCGGGTGGACAAACAAAAACCCACAAATTCTGACAAACTCCAAGCATTGATTATGCAAGAATGGGCTGCCATCAGTCCAGATGTGGCCCAGAAGTTAATTGACAGCATGCCAGGGCGAATTGCAGAGGTCTTGAAAAAGAAGGGTCAACACTGCATACCCCTCCTTACTCCATCTAAAAAATTTAAAATTAAAATAAAGGTTTTGCTATCCTTTTCCTTCCCAGTGTTACAGGTATATTGACTCTTTGCATAAACTTAATGTAATTGTCAATAAAAGCCTTTGGCACTTGTGAAATGCTTGTAATTATACTTCAGTATACCATAGTAACATCTGACAAAAAGATCTAAAAACACTGAAGCAGCAAACTTTGTGAAAACCAATACTTGTGTCATTCTCAAAACTTTAGGCCACGGCTGAATAGACAGATAAAGATAGGCAGACAGCCTAGAATTAGAATGAGATTGAGAAAAATGGGCAAAACAGCAACAAAGAAATGGTATGTGCAGGGAAGAATTCCTTAAATGTAAAATTCATCTGCATAATTTAATTCTGACTGGAGTCCAGGCCTGTGGTTGCTTTGAATTGGCCCCCAATGTATGGGCCTGGCTTTACCTGTCCAGGAGTCTGTGGGACAAAAAATGGAAAAACCAGCAAACACACAATGGGCGGGGTCATCTGCCTCAGTGCAATGAGGGTATGGCACCTGCTGTGACGAGCAGTCCGTGGTGCTGAAGCGGGAAGGGTAAATACATACATGATTGATGTTGGGGCCAGACAGGGTGGTGTGAGTTTCTCAGAAACTGCTGATCTTCACACAGTCTTAGAACAGAGTTTACAGAGAATGGTGCGAAAAACAAAAAACATCCAGTGAGCGGCAGTTCTGTGGTTCTTGTTAATGAGAGAGGTCAGAAGAGAATGGCCAGACTGGTTCAAGCTGACAGGAAGGCGACAGTAACTCAAATAACCATGCGTTACAACAGTGGTATTGAGAAGAGCATCTCTGAACGCACAACACGTTAAACCTTGAAGTGTATGGGCTACAGCAGCAGAAGACCACACCGGGTTCTACTCCTGTCAGCTAAGAACAGGAAAGTGAGGCTATAGTGGGCACAGTGTCACCAAACTGGACAGCTGAAGATTGGAAATACGTCGCCTGGTCTGACGAATCTCGATTTCTGCTGTGACATGCAGATGGTAGGGTCAGAATTTGGCATAAACAACATGAATCCATGCATTCATCCTGCCTTGTGTCAACGGTTCAGGCTGCTGCTGGTGGTGTAATGGTGTGGGGAATGTTTTCTTGGCACACATTAGGCTCCTTAATACCAATTGAGAACCGTTTAAATGCCACAGCCTACCTGAGTCTTGTTGCTGACCATGTGCATCCCTTTATGGCCACAGTCTACCCATGGCTACTTCCAACAGGATAATGCACAAAGCACATGTCATCTCAAGCTGGTTCCACAAACATGACAATGAGTTCAGTGTACTCCAATAGCCTCCACAGTCACCAGATCTCAGTCCAATAGAGCACCTTTGGGATGTGGTGGAACGGGAGATTCACAACATGAATGTGCAGCCGACAAATCTGCAGCAACTGCGTGATGCTATCATGTTAACATAATCTCTGAGGAATGTTTCCAGCACCTTGTAGAGTCCATGCCACAAAGAATTTAGGCTGTTCGTGCTCAGCTCGGCACAGTGTTTGTCATTGTGCAATGCATGAAGACAGTGTGTGAAGCTGGAGTATCAGTCGGTTGCATTGCAGTCTGCACTTGAAGTACTCATGTTCATCAGTGTAACTTTATCATGAGTACCTCCTTATCTCCTCTTTGAATTATTAGGCCTCCTCTACATATACTCAGAAATATCAACCATTTTGATTCACCAGCTCCTGCCTTGTTTTTAAGTGCTTGGCAGAGATGGTCAACAGCACCACTTGCGAGATGCAGTTCTACTTGTTTTGTGTTCCTTCTGTCTGCCGGCACTTGAGTCTAGGGGGTGGAAGAATCTCAGGAGAGGTAGAGTCACGGATCTATGAAGATGTGCCAAGCTGACAGAGAGCTGACGTTTGTATTAAGGGTGTGCGACCTTGTCATTTCGTTAATGAAACCCATCACTACATTTCCTTGCTCGGCGGTCAGATATTCTCCTAGCTCTTTTGTGTTTTTTATTGCTACCATTGTGTTGTATTTGGTGCTGTTGTTGATGTTGTGGATAAAGTTGTTATGGCTGTCAGTGCATGTTTTTGTTTTTGTTGTTGTGGCTGTCACTGCTGTTGTTGTGGATGATGTTGCTGACACTGCTGTTGTTTTTGTCACTTCTGTTTTTGTGAATGAGGTCTTATGGTTAAAGGTGTGTCAGAAGTATATATTTGCATTTATTACTCTATTATTTACATTAAAATGACTTGTCTCTAGCTGTTAGGGAAATATTTTCTTCCAGTAGACCTGATTTTAGGAACATGTGTATGACTACAGTATAACCACAGATTAGCTATAGCAATGTCACTGTGCTGGATCACAGAGTGAGTGACAGTGTGTGTCACGCAATCCAGGCTATTTTCCTTCTTCTCTGCATCAACCTTAGATGGATACACAGCAGATGGATGGCCAGGATACCAGAGGTGCTGTTTTGAATGGTGGGCAAGTGAGCAATAGCACAGTGTGATCCATACTCTAGACCAGTGTTTCCCAAACTTTTTTTCTGGTGACCCACTTTTTTAAAATTGCAAACCATCGCGACCCAATTCTCAATCCATAGCTTTCAGTCACGTGGTTTCTTCCCTAGTAACCGCCTACCTGCCGGGCAAAAAGTGTGATAACGTGACGTCATCGCATGGTAAACATTGGGGCAACATGGCGAGTGGACGCAATCCCAGCAATTTGCCGGCTGTTTTACACAGTAAAGACTATTTAGATCATCTCAGCCAGTTAGAAAAAGGTAGATACATGGACAAACTACAAATCTTGGGCACTTGTGATCCATATTTAGCACCCGCGGCTGTGTTTGAGCCACTAAATGCAGCTAAGTCCCTGCTTATAAAACTACCGAAAGCTACAAGTATTTCCACTCAGGCTGGGTAAACAATGCTGGTGTGTGGAAAGTGAAGAAATTCTTCATTGTCAAAGCGAAGGTGAGTGACGTTAAATTAGCCTAGCCTATCGGTATGCTAGCTAACGTTACGCTACGGTCAGTGGTAAGGTAGCTACCTCTTGCTAACCGGTAACGTTAGCTGTCAAAGCGAAGGTGCCTTTCGTTATGTTACGTTGTCTAGTCTATCTAACGTTACACAGCTAAATTACTATCTTGTGGTAGATAGCTCTAATTCTGGTAACGTTAGCTAGCTACGTTGATCACATATATTTACAGCCCGAGCGCTGCTCACTGCTCCCTCAGGGGATGGGTTAAATGCAGAGACAAATTTCTCCTTTCTTTATTTTTTCTTTTCACTGGGTATCCTATAAAACACAACCCAGGCTTATCTCCTCGCCGGTTTGCACACCCGATTGCACAGCAACTCTCTGGCATGGTTTTCAATGCTCCTTCATCAGCGTTACAGGTGCTATGATAACGTGACGGGCAGTGCCTTTTGCCCGGCAGCGCAGCTCGCTCCTGGCCTGTGACGTCACGTGAAAGCTATGGATAAGGCTTATATGATTATCTATAAATCGTATGACGGGCAAATTTGTGCATGAATTAATAACTTTCCTGACCATTTTTATTATCTTCGATAGGTAAACCAGCCATTTTGAAGATTATATATAGGTCCATATATATATATATACAGTATGCCTGCCTAAACGTTTCATAAATAACAACTTTGTTTTATGCAGGTGTTATTGAAAACACATATGGGCCTAAATATATGGGCCTATGATAGCCTTTCATATATAGATTCAACCAAGGCCTATAAATTAGGCCTATCAGAACAATAGGCCTACAAACATTCAATAGGCCTTTAAGTTTTTTAATTTTATTTTATTTTAATGCAGCATAGCCTATTATCAGAACAAGCAGCCTAGGCCTATGTGTTTAAGTGCAGCTATCAAACGTATAGTAAGTAGATCAATCAATTCGAACAGTCAACAATAGGCCTACATTTGTTAAACACACCAGATCTATTCCATGGCATATCTAGGCCCCCTAGTTAGTCACATTATCCTGGCTAATGTGATAGGTGCGCTTGCTTGAAATGAAAAGCCAATCATCAGTGAACAAATCGGCAAGGGAGGACTTCTTCTCGAGGAGGAAAGCATGAATTTCGTTTCTCAGTTCATACACCCTGCTAAGAACTCTGCCTTTTGACAGCCAGCGCACTTCTGTATGAAACAGTAGGTGCGTGTGCTCCGGCCCCATGTCAGTGCACAGCTGATCAAAAAGCCGATTGTTGAGTGCGCTGCCTTTAATAAAGTTTACAACGCGATAAATGATTTTAGTGCTTTGTCTAGATCGGGAGGCATTCCTTTGCATGCCAACGCCTGTCGATGAATGAAGCAATGACTCCACACAATGTCTTTGCCAGCAGCTTCCTTGATTCTTTTCACAACTCCGCTGTTTCTGCCCGTCATATTCGCGGCCCCGTCAGACGTTATGCCTTTACAACTGCCCCAGTCGAATCCGTACTTTGTAACCACATAGTTGTTTAATACAGAAAATATTTGTTCACCTGCCGTTCCAGTAGAAATAATCAAGCAACATAACAAGTCCTCCACAAATTCATTTTCCCACACGTACCTTACGTAAACCAACAAAGTCGCGCAATCTGAGACATCTGTGCTCGAGCTGTATTGAAAAATCACCTGCGGTCTTTAGTCTCGAAATAAGCGGTTCCTCAAGGTTGTCTGAAATGTCATTAATTCTTCGGGAAACAGTGTTGTTACCCTGCATTAATACAGGGTAATTTGTTTTGTGGAAATTACCATGTATTAATGCACATCTTGTAAATCGCTCTGGATAAGAGCGTCTGCTAAATGCTTTAAATGTAAAAATCCGCAAATTTTATTTGGCGACCCTAATAAAATCTCATACGACCCAGCTGTGGGTCGTGACCCAGTCTTTGGGAAACAATGCTCTAGACCAGGGGTCGCATTTTTTTGGGCGTAGCACCCCCCCCGTTGACAGAAAATCTGAGGGGCGCAAGAATTATTTTCGCGTTGCACCCCCCGGTCCGCGAAATAAATGAACTGGTCGCAGCTTTTTTTCGCTGCGACCGATTCATTTGCATGTGCTGTGAAACTCAAAATAGGCAGCTTACAGTGTGTATCTAGATAAGGGCGCTTATTCAAGCCCATATGAATTCACTGGCTTGTTGTCATGCTAATCTTGGAACACAAGTGTTGTAAATTAAAATGTTAATCAATGTCCTGGAAGAAAGGAACAGCTCCAAAACAAACACTAGAGTGGCATTTTCTAATATGCAGTTCAATGAAAACCATACCCATTGAACTTGCTAATGCAGCTCAATGTGGATTTGGCATAATATGGGCTTTGCCTTCTGAAATGGCCCCAGATATTATTATGCAGTGATATACAGTGCTTTATTTGTAAGTAGTGTCATCTGCTCAAAAATTACATAGATATGAACAGATGGCTTTTACATTTCACCATAACCTTTTCTGTTTAGTGCCGTGCCATTGATGAGCTTGATTATTTCAAAATGTGTTTTTTCAGATCAGCCTGATTAGACATGGAGAAAGAATATGACCTTTTAGTAGCTGATTCCAGACTCTTAGTTCTGACCTTTTTAAAATGTTGTTATGAACTGGAAACAGTTGTACACACATACACTGCCTTATAGGAACATCCAACCGGCAATGACAACAGGTCCCAGTAATCAAAGATTTTTTGGACTTGAGTTTATGACAGAGCTTATTTGCAATACACATATTAATACACATGTTGACATGCATTCTCAGAAAAAAAGTTGCCATAGTACTACCAGCATTACCAGCATATAGGCCGAGCCCTCCCTCCTTCTAACAAGCCCCCCCCCCCCTTGAAGACCCTTGAAGAGAATATCGAATGTTATGAATACTTTTTTTTAAATTATTGTTGTCTGTTGTCATGTAAATAAATAAAATAATATATAAAATAATATCTAGTGGTCCCTTAATGTCGGCCTGCCATTTTTTTAAAGTCCAAAGTCTACTGTGTGCAGGAAGGAGAATTAATTTAATCAGAATAGCTTCCTCTTAAGCAGAATGTTTATTTTTAACATCTCTTTATTTCAATGCTGTGGATAATTATGCTTTACCCAATAAGAGTCCCAGCTAGGGTGAAATGCCTCCAAATGAAATCTAGTATAACAGACAAAGGGATGGAAAATGCAGATACTCATTCAATTAAAATTAAAATGTCCTGTTTTGTATTGTGCTTCCTGAGGTGCTAGTCACTGTCCCAGCGATGCAAAACAAACAATCACAAATGTTGTTGCAAAGTACCCCGGTTCATGTCACAAGTTTTATTTTCAGGAATACCTGGATCTACAGACAGCAAAGTCAGAATTTTTAATATATATTCTATATAGCATGCATATTATTTACTAGAACATTAAATAACAAATATATGAAAGGACACAGGATTTCTATTGATCAATAATCATCAGATAGCATAAAAACTCTGAGTTTAGCCGTTATTATTCTTTAATCTTATTGAAATATTCTTTCCTCGGTTGGACCACCGACGGTGTCTTATTCTCGCATTATGTTGTAGGAAAGTTTTCCTTTTGGACACCGCCTAAGGTCATGTCATATTTTATTTACATCATCGATTGTTTGATCATCTACTGTTCCTTGTGTTATGCCAAATGAATTAATTTATTTTGTGATTACACTCCAAATATGTATTTTCTTTGATGCTGTACCTCTCTTCTCTTTTTCTCGTTGTTCCCTTGCTGCTTGTGCCTGGTTGCTGTGTATCTAGGATCACAGGATGACCATTTATCATTTTCCACCATGACACATACATATGTTCCCAACTTTGTACAGTCAGTATAAATATTCTTAAATGAACATACTATATACGTGCTCCAGAAATGTGGCCACCGTCTTTACCTAACAAACATTGCCGGTAAGAATGAGTAGACAAACGGTAGATTATCAATGTTAGCTTTGTTAAAGCTTTGCATAGAATAGCATATTACTTGACATGTACAACATTAATGAAGCAAAGTATATGACATAACACATTGTCTTGTAAGTGAACTACGGTGCCTTAACGCAATAAACAAGATAACGGTACAGACAAGTTTCTGCTTTGTTCTTGTGCTATATATATATATATATAAACATTGAACAAAAAGTTCGGAAATTTGTGTTTGGTAGATTATTTATCTGTTGTAACAATGCTTCTTGGCAATAAATTGTATACCGTTGGAAAGCCGGTTTATTTCCCTTTTAAATGGTGCCCCATTTGTAAGGAACATGCATTTGTGGGATGAGCAGCACACCTGAGTATGTGGGTTGCGCCCATGAAAAATTTGCCAAATCTTCTCTGCCAATGACAAACAGCTTATTCTGCTGTTGCTATTGACTCTTGTTTTGAGATTCCGGTACCCCCAGGTACTGACAGATTGGCACCTGATTGGCAGATTGATCTGCTCCAAGAATCGGCATGCCACATTTGTCTGATCTCGATAAGGCCCGTGCGATAGGGCAACTTCAAGCTGGTGTTCCGCAAAAACAAGTTGCAAAAGCAAGTTGCGGCATTATTTGGAGTGAGCCCTAGTACCATCTCCAAACTGAAGGCCAAGTTCCATGAAACGGGGGATGTCAGAGACAACACCCAAGAAGACAACACCCCAAGAAGACCGGTTCCTCACCCTTTCAGCACTTAGGAACCGTAGGCTGTCTTCTACAGATTTGCAGTCAAGGTGTGCAGGACGATATGGCATACGGCTCTCAGCCCAGACAATCCGGAACAGACTGCCCGCAGCCAATCTCCGAGCTCATAGGTCTGCCAGGAGGCCTGCCATGACTGCCCTTCACCATCAGGCCCGTTTGCGCTGGTGTCGGCAACACCTGCACTGGAACCTGAACATGTGGAGGAACGTTATGTTCAGCGATGAGTCCAGATTCTGCCTACGGAAGTTGGATCGTAGGGTCAAAGTGTGGAGAAGATGGGGAGAACGCTATGCTGATTGCTGCACCGATAGAGTAACACCTTTTGGTGGAGGCAGTGTGATGGTGTGGGGCGGCATCTCCCTCACTGGAAAAACGAGGCTTGTCATCATTGGAGGCAATCTCAATGCAGAGAGATATCGAGATGAGATTCTGCAACAAGTGGCAGTCCCATATCAAAGATATCAGATGGCTTGCTTTACAAGTTATCCAGAGCTGCTGCTAATCTGTTATGGTGGCTGTGGAATATGACTATAGCCTTGCTTCTGCAGGCCTCCCAGAATTTTCCAAGGAGATGACCTCTGTTCAAATATCCATTGCATAAAATCGTTAAGAAGAGCTGGTATGCATCTAAAGAATGAACAAATATGAATATCCAGGAACCTCTGAGAAGCATTCTCATACGCACACACACTCACTAAAAAGATACACATACTTATACCACGGCTTGGATGAATACTGAATTCTGATTGGCTATACATGATAAATACACATGGTACACCTTTCTCACTTATAAAAGAAGTTCCATATTAATTTGTCCAAAGACACATGCTGCATAAGCAAGAATCAATGTTAGTTCAGCACCGGAACTACTTCTTATTTGTACGATCAGGATTCCAAATTCCAAATTTAAACACCTAATCTGCAGATGTTAGCTAGCACCACTATCAACTTGTTCTAGCCCCTCGGCTATGGTATGAGTCCCAAAAACTCTGATAGCAAGCTGGCTTTATGCAATGTTAGGTAACTAATCTAGCTAGATAGCTAGCTAGGTAAGTTAGCTCGCTACAACAACGTACTACTACTGTACTTCGATAGTTTACAAGCTTGTTAGGTCAATAATGTTAGCTAGCTAGCTAACATTAGCATTGTCAACTTGCATCTTTTTTAATGTAAATTCTGTTTAGATGATTTTTTTCCACTTGGATGCTGTAGGATAAAATGTGTAATTAAAGGTGATTTTTTTTGAGACAGCGTATAAACTTTAAATGGGCACTGTATACATATTGTATAACAATACAGTACACACAGAAATGCACACATACACATACACAAACAGAGCAAGCATGTCTATCATTTCTAAAAGATCATTCATTCATTTAAACCATAAGTATTGACCAAATGTCAGATAGGATATTCAGGCCATGCACACATTAACTGAGGTGATTGAAAAGCTCTCTAACTTCAGGGGCCAGTTTGTGAACACGCTGAACATTAATATGCCAAGACCAAATATTGACCCTGTGTTCTTAAGCAAAGACTGGAGCTCTTAAGCAAAGACTAGATTGCCATAGAGACCTCTAATTATTTTCTGCATATGTGTCCTCTGATTAGAATACAGCACTTTGTCAGCCCAATAATATCAATTTCCAGATATTGTACATATCAGAAACACACTGATCTTTGACTTTTCTTTTTTATGTTTATTACAATTTATGTCTAGCTGAAGTCAATGATGGTGGCATAGCAGTCAATCCTTGGCAGGATAGGAGTTAGTTGGCTTTGTCATGAATAAAGAGTAGTATTGTGGTTTTTGTACTGATAGCTTGTGCTGAAGGTCTGTCACATTTGCATTTACATTGGAATCGCCAGGTCACACATTGCAGGATGTATTCAACCTTGCCTTTGTGATGCATTTGTAACTCCATGAACTGTGATGTAATCTTTACAACATATTAATAAGCAAGGTCTGAAGGGTTACATGGAAAATGTAATCATAATTTCCAACTAGGGAGTGAAGCAGGCTAATGCAATTGTGTACAGTGCAGAGATGTTTACTATGGTATGGATAAATATAAATTATGAAACCAGCAGCAGCCAGAAGTACAATGGGCTAATTGGCCATATCACTGGTGAGGAAAGAGGGATTCAGTCAACAGGGTAACCCCTTTAGAAAAGAAGAAGAGGAGTCAAATTATTTGTTTTGTTCATGAAAAAAGCTTATTATCTTTTTTTCCCAATAAAATCCATCATTTTCCTGATTGATTTCTGTGAATAAAATTACACATAATAAGTCATATAAGTCATATAACTTTATGTAGTCATATAAATTAATAGTTTTGTCATATATGGCCTGTTACTCCAAACAACAATCAGTTATACTAGAAATGATTAGAAATATAATTATATTCCAGGGTTAAGTTTCACCAAGCATCAGTTTTTGCCAGGTCTGAAATGTGTCATATACATGCTCAACGGATTAAAAAAATCCTCAACTCCCACTGGAGAGACATTCTTGGAGCCTTAAAGATGTTTAAGAGAGTAAACATGCTTGTTTCTACAAAACACTGTTACATTTTAAAGCTTGTTAAATAGCACAAACTGGCTGGACTATTTGTGACCTATAAACATTGATACTTATTTGCATGAATCATATGTATGATTGATGAATTAGATGTACAAGCATCCTACATTGTGTGTGTGTGTGTGTGTGTGTGCATGGATGTGTGTGTGTGTGTGTGTGTGTGTGCATGGATGTGTGTGTGTGTGTGTGTGTCTGCCCTGATCTGGGTTACAGTTTTGATGTGGGACTGAATGAGGTGAGAGAGGTCCTGGTGTTCTCTGGGTTATAGTGCTAATATGAGTTACAGTGCTGATGTGAGTTACCATGCTGAACTGGGTTACAGTGCTGTTAAATTGAATGAGGGGAGAGAGGTCCTGGTGTGCTGGGAGGCCTGGATTAATGACCCTGTCTGATTTCATACTTCCACTTAGTTATAAGATGCATAATTACTTCAACTACAGAATATTTGCTTGATTCAGACTGCACTCTGTGAGATGGAGGCAATCCTTAATGACCGCCCCATCACTACCGTGTCCGAGGACGCAAACAAGGCCCTGACGCCAAATCACCTGCTCCAGCTAAAAGGGAAGCCTATCTTACCTTTGATGTTCTGAAAGGAGGATTCCTACCTCAGACGGAGATAGAGACAGGTCCAATACCTGGTTGTTCTTTTCAGCAAACTATGCCTATGCTGTTGGAAGCCTTACCATGACCTTATAATCCCATCTATATGACACATTTTTGAGCTTTTTATTTTTGATTATGAACTATTTGAGTTTTGCCCCTTCTTGAGAGACTTTTCAGGAACTTTAAATTCCTTTATTTTATATCTCCATGAATATGAATAAATAATTATCATGTTGGACTGTTATGAACAATTAGGGGCCGGGATGTTGGAGCAATTTCTGATATGTTTGTTTGAGTTGAAAGAGGAGAACATTATTTTACTAGCCTGTTTTGTTTTGTTTATTATATATATAAATGTGTATGAATGTATATAAATGTGTCATAGACTTCAGGTAGGATTAGAGAGATGAGAAACCATTTTTGTACATTTTCCTGTACAATTCTTTCCACAGGGACTATACATGTTGATATGTATCCATTCCAGCTGCATTGGAAAACATTTTCCTCTCATATTCAGTTGGACAATACATAACTCCCTCCCAGCAAAAACAGTTTACAATATCCTGTCTCTCAAGAAAAAAATGTTTATTTGTGTAATCTTGTGATTCTAATCTTTTTTATTCCCCCTAGATGGCAGTGCTAAAATATGTCTCTATTACTGCTTACCCATTGAGAATTGATGTAAAACCTCACAGACAGGGACGATGTAACTAATCAGACTAATTTACATTTAAGAGAATTCATTTATGTGCCTTTCACTTAATCCGAATGAAGAAAATAACGTTGCTGGCTCAGTTCAATGAGCCCTGTCAATAAAGGCGGGGGTTGTCAAAAATAGCTTGCCTGAACGTATTCTCAATTAGAAGCTATTAATTTCCTCAGAAAGAAAGTCTCGTTTTATTTTAGCTTCTATCTTTAATAATGAATGGCACGTAAATGTGATTCCCTTCCATTCAGTGAAGCATTGCATGCATTCCCTGCACGTAATTTGCTCTGACAATGAAGATGAAATTATGAGAACATTCAGAAAATGTATGCAATGCGTACTTGCCGCTGGTGTCCCAAGTTGAAAATGTAACACGGAATAAGCAACGTTGTTGAGCTGTACAGCAAATGTGAGCTGACAGGGGGCCCTAGCATTTGCATGAAGAATGCGGGGAAAATAATTTTAATTCATGTGAATTCAACAAGGTCTTGAAGAAGGCCTGCCCTACATCTTTTGACCTGATGTCGCACAATATTAATCATATTGTTATTGTATTATGATGAAGAAGCAAGCAGTGACATGACTTTCAATAAGACAATACTTTAAATCTGGGACACAATATCCCTGATGTTAGGTATGAGTTGATGCCATGCCTTTCTTTTAGAAAATGTCATCATGGTGCCAAAACAGGCATCAAAAATTAAATAACATAATGTTCTGCACTTGTAAAAGCAAGAGGCAATATTCCATTTAAAGCCTGTTTGTTCTCCAATAAAACTATTAAATTCTGGCCCAAAGAGAAGAAATACTTTCTATTTTGTTAAATGGATTTCCATGGCATGCAAAACTCAATCAAGCATACTGGTATCACGCGTGGTCCAGTGGTTACAACGTTCGACACTGGCCACGGAGACCAGGGTTCGATTCCAACAAATTATTGCATTAATGATTATATTAGACAGGATGATTCTGAAAATGGTGTGAGAGACATCTAAAAGCTTGGATATTTTGTTGCAAATTTCAAGTTCACACAACACAGTGTGAGCCCACCCAGAAAACCTGCTTTTGTTTTTTCTGAACAACCTTTTCAGTTGAGATGAGTCAATTAAATTGATCAGGAACCAATGTCAATAGATTCAGCAAAATTGTTCATGCATGCTATGATATTTTCCCATCTGTCCACTTTTTTCATTTACTTATTTGTTTTAATGAGATGGGCACATGTGGGCACACATGATGAGCACATGCAATGATGTATAAGTAAAAACACTAGAAATATGTCCCAGAAATGTTTTAGCTCATCCAAGCAGAAATTACATTCTAAACAAGGTATGGACAACTCACATATCTTGAGATCACAATCACAATCCTCAGAGAGTAATCTATAATCTAATGTCACAAGAATTGTTTTCGGCCTATACGTACAATACACATCCATGCGTGCCATATAATTCCTGTGGCATCACTTTATATCTTATATTTAATCTTGAGAAAAGGTGATTTCAATTAGTTCCCCTTATTGATTTAACTAGTGAGCTAAATAGAGAAATCACCTGGTGTAGTGCATTGGTTGCAATGGGTTTGATCCCCCTGTTCTAGACAGCATTGGAAAAGTTAAAGCACAGACTCTTTGTAGTAACTGTAGTAGGCACAACGTTTCTTTCTCCTGTCACCGTTTGTAGATACTAAAGGAGGAATGTTTCTGTTACAAAACTACTCAAACTGTTCTATTGGAAGATTCTCATTCAAAATGAAACTTCTATTCAAACAAGAAAAAACTTTTCAGAGAAAGAAAAGCCAGGAAAGCCAGGGAAGTCATTAACCTTCACAGACCTTAGTTACGTGCTCCTCATGACTTGAGCGATGCAAAGCTTTTCTCAGAAGCAATGAACTGCTTGCAGCCACAGAACTTAAATGAGTAAATCTTGAGCTCTGCCCCCATCCAAAATACCTCAAGGTGCACATCCCAGGTCTGTGCTGTGGAACAAATGAAAATTTGCTTTTATTTGCTCCAGGTTTGTTTAACATTTGTTGGAAAAATCTGACAATGTGATGCATTAATAATGACAACAATAAAAAATAAAAAGAATGCAAACAAGGTATGCTGTATGCCACCATCAATGTTTTACCGGCTGGCGTACACCAGTAGGATATGACTATCACAATTATATTGTGCTGCATATAGTTGAGTGATAGGAATTTCATCCTAATTTAACATTGCAGCTGTCATATTTTCGATCAGAAGGTTTCATGAAGGATCAGAAATAAGATGATGCAATTTTGTACCTCTTCCCAGTGAAAAATGTACAACTTGCGGAAAGGTACAGATACTGTATGTACCTTGCTTAAATTCAAAGCTGTTCTGAATTCTATACTAGTAGCTAACACACACCTGTTGCTAAGATATGTATTAAAAAATGTGCATATTGTTATTGGGGTAAAAAGCAGCTATTCAAAGCAAAAATGGTAAATCTACTTGCAGCAAAAGCGGAAGTCGCCATTTTACCTGCTAGGGTGCTGACTACTAGGGGGTCATTTTAACAGTGTATGTATATCACACTACGATGTAATATACATACTCTTATACCAAGGCTTGGATTTATTTATTTATTTATTTGACAGGGACAGTGCACGGGGTCTTAGCTGAACCAGAATTAGCTATAAAGCTCATTTACATCTGTAGTCCCTGGGCAGGAAACAAGTAAAACATCTCTGTTAAGAAAATGAACATTGTAGTATAAAAACACAATTGCAAGACAATACATATGATACATTCAATATTAAACAACAACAACATTTCACAACATTAAGACAAGTGTTGTTCTCACCCCAAGAGTATGTATATATTCTGAGAATGTTATGTTATGCATTTTTGTGTTCTGCTTGTTTTTGTATTTTATTATTTTCTCCGTGTTCGTTTATTATTCACGTTAGTTCCCCCGCCTGTCTGTGTTCCTTGTTATTCGAGAATCCACTCCTTGTCTTTGTCGTTGCACTATACTGTGATTTCGGCTATATGGGTTTCTGCCTTATTTCGTATCTCGTTTACTTCTTTCTTTCTTTATTGTTATCATTTTTACATTTTTTTTACATTTACATTTTAAGCATTTAGCAGATGCTCTTATCCAGAGCGACTTACAAGATGTGCATTAATACATGGTAGGAACAATCATAGTTAGCACACGAGATCAGTGCAGGAATACAGCAATAGACATCATTGCAGGCATCTGCGTACCATACCTGTAACACCGGGAAGGAAAAGGTTAGTGATTTTATTTTTTTTTTTTGCTGCTCCCCCTTACCTCCAGTCACTCATCACTCCCTACACCCCTCCCAGACCCCTCCGCTCCACCTCCTCTGGTAAACTGACTGTCCCTTCCCTCCGGGTGCCTGGCAGCCGCTCCTCGCGGTCTCGCCTCTTCTCTGTCCTGATCCCTCGCTGGTGGAACGACCTTCCGCAATTGGTCAGGACCGCGGAATCACTTGCAATCTTCCACAAGAGACTCAAAACCCACTTCTGCAGACTCCACTACCACTGAACTCTGTCCATCTAGCTAAATTGTCTTCACCATGGTTTACTTGTTCAACACTATAAAAAAATTAAAAAAATAAAAATTACACTAACCTTTTCCTTCCCAGTGTTACAGGCATGGTACGCAGATGCCTGCAATTATGTCTATTGCTGTATTACTGCACTGATCTCATGCGCTAACTATGATTGTTCCTACCATGTATTAATGCACATCTTGTAAGTCGCTCTGGATAAGAGCGTCTGCTAAATGCTTAAAATGTAAAATGTAAAATGTGAAAATGTATTACTGAATATAATATTCCCATTTTATGAGCAATATAGCTCATTACCTAAATTGTTTATTTTACACAGCTTTTTTTGCTCATCTTTATCAAGGTTATAGTATTGTAACTTTGTCCTTAACTTTTACTTAAAAATAAAGTGGGTTTTTCAGTACAAATGCAGTTTATTTGTTTATAGTGGGAGAGGAAAAACTGTAATATTTGCATGTATTTGTAAGTTAAGGACAAATGCTTGTTAAAACTTTGATTAAATCATTTTTTCTTCCTCAATTAGTCATTAAACTTGGTGCTCTCACGCACCATACCTGAACCTTTATGTGAAGTTTAATGCAAAATAGTAGATGTGTCTCTCCAGAGATTTCAGACTAATGCATGAGCAAAATGTGGCAAAAGACAGAAATAAAGAAAGCCAAAAAAGAGAAATAATTCAGACACAACAGAATGGCTTTTAATTATATTGCTGACAGGCTTTATTTGTTACTATAGACAACAACCTGAATCCCCCAAAGTAGGAACTGGGAGAGGAAGTCCACATGATGATCTGTGCTGTCACTTTATATTTTCTTCCAGTCTTCCTCTGGTTAATCTGCATGGCTGAGAGCCTTCCTGACAGAACTGCAAATAATTAAAGGCATTGTGTCTGTGAGAATATGTGGGGTGTGGGTGCACAGTAGCAGGAGGGTTGGGCATTGAGCATTGGGTTCTGGAAGTGCTTCTATGGTATTTGGTAAATATATGTCACGAACAGGAAATAAATAGATAAATTAATCAACCAATCAGTTCATCAATCAATATAAACCTATAATTATTAGCTTGGTAAAAGCATATTTGCATTAAACCACCACAACCCATATAATATCCTAAACTGACACGCACCCCAGGCTTCCTGTTATTGTGGATTCATAGTAGTTTGTCATAATGGATACAGGTTTTATCAACGTTTTGATGACTGGGGTAAAATGAGCAAATCATTGTGCAAACATATCCACCATCAGGGTTGTCAGTGATCCACTGCAATAATTATCATATATTGTAGAGTTTTAAATTCTACAAAATTCATGAATGTTACACTAACTCCATGTATAATGTTCAATATCACATGTAATCATGACATTGTGGAACCAGAAATATTACATATTCTCACAGTTGGAACCATGTTTCTATGTATTCCATTTGAATTTGATTCTATTTTGATTCTGTCCAAATATGGCATATATAATAGCTCTGACTTTTAATGTGTAGAACAAATCAGCCATCCATCAAATTGCATTCTTCTACAGAAAGCCTTTTATAAATATCTGAGAGGTAGAAGTTGTTTGTGGTCATCTCATTGATACCTGGATCACATAATTAGAGTTTCCATTCAATCAAAGACTTCAATTCAGTAATTAACACCTTATAATTCAAGTGGACCAGGAACCAGGAGCTCTGCAATAGACACCACTGATTCGAGTAACAGGTTTGTACACAGGATAAATGGAACAAAATAAATGCCAACAAGTCACTCAAATGTCCTTGAAGCCTTCATCCAGTTAATACTATGGGACGTGTGAGAAGCGATTAAAACACTCTCCCTCATACGTTTTAAAGTACGCCGTGGTGGGATTTCACAGTTGACATTAATGTTAATTGGCTCCTTCTCCCACATTACCCTCCTTTAATTTCCTGTTTGATGTGAAATTATCCTATACATCTGTGTTTCGGCATAGTAATAAGATCTGATGTGCGCCACAACAATGTTATCTCTCTGTGATGTATGTTTCACTAGAAAAGGTGTTCTGAAGACAAAGGTCGGCTAACTCATTAGTTAATAAATATTCATATATTGTTTGGTGTTTCCACTATTTTGTCTACCCCCTGTATTTTGATAGTTTTCATTATCCATGATGATGTTTAAAATCATGTCAAGTGCCCCTTAAAAGCATGTCCAATATATGTCGCTTGTTATTTTGTTCACACATAACCTACGTATTTACCAAATATATTTTTCAGATTCTAAAACATTTTTCTGATGTGGCCCTTGGTATTTCACACTTAATTAATGCATTATCATGCATCAAAACACAGATGTAAATGAATGTACTTCTATGTATTATGGTTTTGAGTAAATTAGCAGTCCTAGTTATTTTTAACCTCTGAGAGCACTGATGGAGTTTACAAACCAATGTGTCAAATATAATTACTGAACATTTTAGTTTTTTACTTTGAAAACAAGTTATCTTGTAAAATAAAGTGCGCTAACATTGATATCACTGTGCCTACTGTGTGGTTGTGGCCAAAGAGCCAAAGGGATGCACCACTACAGTATCTCCATGAACATTATCTCACCTCCTGGGTTTGTGAAGCAGGGCTTGCATTTACCATGTATCCCTGCCTATTATGCCCATTTAGCTTTGGGAACCGGGAACGTTCAGAGTTTGTTCGACTTTTATGGCCGTTTTCAACAAAACACTGGTGGGAGTGTAGTATAATGGTTAGGGAACTGGGCTTGTAACTGCTGTTGTACCCTTAAGCAACCCAGTAACCCTTACTGAATTGCCTCAGTAAATATCCAGTTGTATAAATGGATTGTATGTAAAGAAACGTCAACTGTGTAAGTCGCTCTGCATAATGGTGTCTGTTAAATGTCTGTAATGTAATTTAACAAGAGATGCTTTGGCACCAAATGTCTGCTCATTAAAGCTAGCCACTCCTCCTCACTACTGGGCTTATGTTATGTCTCAGTATGACTAATTTCTGGGGTGAGTCCTGTCAGAGCCCTGGTATAGTCCTCACACACTGACCTTTGCAACATGTATCACCACCACACCAGGCATGGATTTTCACACCAAACAATATATCAAAATCATTCCTCACACGTTCTGCACACACATGCTTGTGGATTTCTGAAAAAAAGACAAGACAAAACAGCAAACTTGTCCTTGATAGTGGCCTCTGAATTATCCCGGTTCCCATAGCTACTGTATTTAGCAAGTCTCTATGTTCTTAACTTTGAATTAATAATTCAAGTTCAAGTGGGACTCTTTTTGTGAATTGACTTTATTTTTTGTGCAATGTACACACACACACACACACACACACGCATGCACACATAATTACAGCTTGTGAGATTGCAGTCATGGGATAGGTATATTTATTTCTTGCAGGGTGAGAAATTGTCTTTGCTGCACACTCAAATCTATACATGTGTTATTCTGTGTTCTGTTGTCAAATGAGTCATTGACTGGACTGTGTATGCCACAATGCTATAAGCGTACCTGTACATAAGAACACATTGGACTTAATTTTCATATTCTAAGGATTTGTTATATGCATGTGCCAAAATTTGAGTAATTAAAACATTAACATACCATGTACTCCTCATTACAGTAATATATTGTACATTGGATAATAAATAGTATCAGAATAGTATACTGTTGAAGTAAAGAAATAAAAGTAGTAACATATACGATCAGTTTATATGGTTTTGTAAAAATTGTAGCAGTATTCTGTAGCATTAATATACAAGTACTTCTCTGCAAATTCTTGGAACATTTTGTGAAGATCATTAGCTTCACTGAAGAACATCAGAGAAGCTAAACTATTGCATTGAACTCAGAGTTTGTTTCAATCTACATCTATACAGTCGAGCACCCCATGTACTGTGCTATAACTTCAAAGGAATACTGCAGCAAAGCAACTAATACAGAGAAGATCAGAAACATACAAGAGACTTTCACAGAAAAACAAAGTAACAAACCAGCAAGTTTTGCAGGGAATCTCTGCAAGAACCTTTACACAAGGTTCATAAAATAGAGTTAAGACAGACATATCTATGCCTTGATGCCAAACTGCAAAAAAGCAACTCCACTTTTTTACATGGCTAGTTTACCTTTGGTTTGGTACCATTTTTCTGAGAAATTGTACCACAGTGGGTGTCTTTACAATTCATTTGCATTGAAAAAACTCAGAACAGGTATTATACATATATATTGCCAATATACAGTATATTTGAATATTTTAATGTCCCTAGGGGTTGGGCAACACTCATGGACCTTGCAGAGGGCGTAAGCAAGTTAAATAACCCAGAGGAGGCAGTAATATAACAAAACAATTTATTAAACTAATTAAGACAAACACAAAAAGGGTGGGGTCTTTGGGGGGATTCAAAAACAAAGTCCACAATCCTCACTCGTTGTCAATGTCCGTAATCCAATTCCAAAATCCAAGTCAGTTCCTCACACAGTCCAAAGTCGGTACACAAGCAGGATCCTCAAAACAATCCAGGTCAAAACACAAAGAAAATCAATCCCAAAACACTCTCTCTCCAAATCCTGGCTAGACAATAGACTTCACAGATTCTCGCTCTCCAAATCCCAAACACTTTCCTACTCCTTCAACAAACCACTTTCCTACTCCTTCAACACAACACCCTACTCCTTTGACATGTAACAAGAACCAGTCCTTTAAATAGGCCTCCAAATGGCCTTCAGCTGGTCGTTAGTCCCAATGGCTTGACTCCATTCAGGTGCTTGACTGTGGCCTCCTGGGAAATGTAGTGTTTCTGGCTCCCATGTGTCGAAGGGCCAGGCAGCCATTTCCTTGTGCAGCCCCTTGGGATGCCACAATACCTTATCGAAAGGTGCAACATCCAACCTGGAAATCAACTCAACAACCTTCAAGTTATAAGCCACTTCCAACTGGAATAAATATTTTATTTCTTCTCATCAAGTAACCTCACGTTTCCTGGCAACCTGCTCTCACAACTCCTGCCGTGCTCCAAAGCAGCCCTTGTGTGGACTCCATTTACACCCACAGACATCCTACACCAAGCACTCAAATGTTCTCAAATAAACCATTATGTTTTCAAAGAATAATTTCATTATTAATTTTCAAAAATTTGTTTCTGATTTTTCTCAGAATTTTTCTCCCAATTTAGTGGACAATTATACCCTCTATTTTCTTTCGATATACCCTCCCCCACGAATTTGCCCCCTGCCTTGCAGAACAAGCCACTTTCCCAAGGCCGGCAATGAACCGCTTCCTCAGAGACGGAACTTGTCTATTATTTTGTCAACAGGAAAGTCCTACGCACTTCTCAGCGAGCTCATGTCAGCTAACCCTCCCCTCTCCCCCTGGGGCGGACAGCCAAACACCACTCCCGATTGGGGCCAGGGCTGGTCTGGCACAGCCAGGTTTCAAACTGCAACCGTGATAGGTAGCTCACACTCATAAAGCACCAGGTCAAAATGAGTGCGATAGACCACTAAGCTATCCGAGGCCCCAAAGAATCATTGCTAGGGCATATTTGCAGTTTGTGTTTTGAAATTAAAACAGAATTTGAATCAGAGTAGGTAATTTGTCAATGCTAAAAATTCAGGCTCAGTAAATAAAGAGATTGAAAATTACTCTCTCGTAGTGTTGCATCTTTAAAAGGTTAGCTTGTTTTTCAGAGCTTTCTTGTCTTGCCTTGGTAAAAAATGCAAATGTTCCTGTAACAGGGGTGATTGGGTCTTGATTTTAACAAGAAGTGACATCTGTTTGTTGCACCTTTTGGCTAAACTCCACAAAAGTGTTTCTGAGCGCTTCGCATTTAGACCCTCTTGGCACCCTTAAAGTTCAAGGGCGCCAATCAAGCTTGCTTGATAGCTGGAGAGATAAACAAAGAGCAAGAAAAAACGAAGCTTTGTGCCAATGGAAGACTGAACATTAACCTCTATCTCGACAATTCCATTCCCTCAAAAGAAAAATGTTTTCACAGGTCTTGCCGGTGTCAAACGAAGTGGAGGTGTGGTCTCCCAGGTAATGGTAACATGGGTCTGTGAATGTCCTGACCCTTGATAGGTCAACAGAGGCTGACCTTGAAAAGTGGTGGCTGAATTCAAACAGATTGAACCGGGGGAGGTGACTCTTCTGCGATCGTTAGGGGTGTCAGTCCCTGCTTTTATTTAACAAACAGTGAGAGGACCAGACAAGGAATGACATGCATTTATTTTATAGGCTACTGTGGGTTCACTGCAGCAGTTTAGCCTTTATGTCTCATGCAATTATATATTCTTAATATACCTCAGTACAGCAGTTCCCAAACTGTGGGTAGGGACCAAATGGTGGATCACGAGGCAGATTGAGGGGGTCACAAGATGACAGCAAAAACAGAAAACGTACTATATAATACACTTTCATATGACATTCAGACCAGGGATGTTAAGGGATTAATTAAACACTGAACATGTTACATGTACAACACTAACTACAGTCGATAAGGACTTGAACTTCTGTGACCCTGGAAAACTTACTTAGACGTTTTGATTACTATAAAACCGGTTTCTATCATGCAAACCATTATGGATTGTTATTTTGCTCACAAAACAGATACTAATGTATGACACTGTAAATCACACTACAACATGTTGTTGCCTATGAGACACACACCAAATTAGAAACAACAGAAGTTTTTTCAACTTAAAAAAAAAAAAAGAAAAAAAGCTATCACAATGAGCACTTCAATCGTGTGCATCTTCATTAGCATCACAATGTGCACATAGTACATTCAAGATAGTAAATGCAAAGCAAAGGTTCTGGAAGTGCTTCTATGGTATTTGGTAAATATATGTCACGAACAGGAAATAAATAGATTAATTAATCAACCAATCAGTTCATCAATCAATATAAACCTAGAATTATTAGCTTGGTAAAAGCATATTTGCATTAAACCACCACAACCCATATAATATCCTAAACTGACACACACCCCAGGCTTCCTGTTATTGTGGATTCATAGTAGTTTGTCATAGATAATGGACACAGGTTTTATCAAAGTTTTTATGACTGGGGTAAAATGAGCAAATCATTGTGCAAACATATCCACCATGATCTGCGGACCAGGATATTTGTTATTTCTCCCATGGGGAGAGAGAGAACCACACAATACAAATGAACAAAATAAACTTCAGCCGTCCTCCTCACAGGTTCTGGCCAAAAACAGTAAATCAAAATAACAAACTAAATAAAAAGCAACATTTGGCAAAACACTACAACAAACACGACGCAAAACAACACTACACACAGACGTTTGCAACTTTTCAGTTCAGCTCAGTCCCACTCGGTTCTCTGTCAAAGCGCATTCAGGTCCCATATTCCAGCCACCTACTTAGAGAGCAGAGCAGTGTTAAGGTACAATTCGATAATTCAGCACAGCTGTGTGCCCTAGCTGCCCTGCCAGTAGGCGTGGCCATTAATCACCTCGATTCCCCTGCTGGACCTACACCTTCCATAAACATGTTCATATTTTTGGTACATTTAACCGTGATATTTAATGAGAATGTGGTATGTGATGTAGATGGCCTGGCGGTGGCCCGGTGACAGTTATGGGGTTAAGCTTTAGAGTTGTTTTTATTTGACCTTACATTAGAGTGTATTTTGTGTTGATCAGTGGTAAGATGTGAAAAATGCCAAAGGGGGTGAATACATTTCAGCAGAGCAGAGCAGCTGATGGCAAGAACTGGCAGAGGAGTGGGGTTTGCCGGTCTACGGACCGGATCTTTATTTTTTCCACCTCTCTCTCTTAGACCCGGGAGAGAGAAACAGTGGGAGAGCAGGTTAAAATAAAACAAACACAAACACAAAATCTTCACCCTACTTGCCACGAAGCTTTCGGGCAAAAACAATGAACTAAAATAACAAACTAAAATAATCAAACCATAAATGAAAGCCCCGCCTCCTCCAAGGGGGGAATCCCCTTTCAGCGAACACACAACAAGCACAGACAATCAGTGGCTTTCCACGCCGCCTTCATACATCCACATTTAACACACATCAACTCTTACGGGACAGGGTAGAACTCTACGCACTGTCCCGACACACACTCAACACACATCTCAACAAGACACCACGCCTCCTCAGACTGGAGTTCCCCTAGAACCTCCCCAAGCACACACATATCCAGTGACCTTTCAAGTGCTTCCCAAACCCATGCACACAGAGACACTTGAGCTTTTCAGTCCGAGTTCTCCAATCACCCCGCTTTCAGAGCACCCTCTCGCTCTCTTTCACGATCACACCGAGGGAGGGAAATCAACATAGATTCCACTTCCTCAGACACCAAAACCCCCTTGTGGGAGAACACACACAGGGCAGTACATCACACCAGAAAAACTACATGTCCCAGCAGCACCTGAACAGAGTCAAGCAAGTGGGACTAACGAACAGCTGTGGAGGCTTATTTAAAGGCCTGATTCCGATCACGCTAGGAAGGAGCAGGAAAGAGTTTGTGAATGTGGAGAGAGAGAGAGAGAGAGAGAGAGAGAGAGAGAGAGAGAGAGAGAGAGAGAGAGAGAGAGAGAGAGAGAGAGAGAGAGAGAGAGAGAGAGAGAGAGAGAGAGAGAGAGAGAGAGAGAGAGAGAGAGAGAGAGAGAGAGAGAGAGAGAGAGAGAGAGAGAGAGAGAGCCGTGAAAGTGAATTGGTGTGTTTGGAATGTGATTGATTTGAGGACCCCCTTTGTGTACCGACTTTTGGACTGTTTGAGGAATTGACCTGGATTACGGAATTGGATTTTGGACAATGACGACGAGATAAGGATTGTGGACTTTATGTGTTTTGGATTCCCCCGAATTGTGTTTGTCAAGCTTTGTTTATTAAATTATCATTTTGTTTATTACTGCCTCCTCTGGGTTATTTAACCTGCCTACGCTCTCTGCAAGGTCCGTGCGTGTTTCCCAACCCCTAGGGACACCATAATATATATAATATATATTTGTGTGGTATACATCATTATTTTTCTGTACTTCGTCTTATTTGTAATTAGTACATTTTTCATGTACAAATAAAATCATGTTTTATACCACTTGATCTATGCTGTGCTAGGCCTGTGGGACACACCTCAAATAAAATTATACATGCCAAGAGAAAAATAGTTACTCATGAATGCAAACAGCAGTTTCAAAGTCCGCCTGGCTCTTTCATTTATAATCTCACAGTATGCAAAATAGGCTTCTCTCCCTTGGCAGAAAAATGCGCACAGATATCCCTGACATTTTGGATTTGCATATCATCAAGCTTCCTTTTTGAGCTTGAGATGTCTATAAATGGATATACCATACGCACAATTATATTTTTCACTAAGCACTCTGATTTTCTTATTACTTTGCATCCCTGTACCATGTTGGAATCGATTTCTAGGCAGACAATTGATGCACAGTATTTTCATACAGGTTTTCATGTGTTGGTGTATGACTATAAGGACCGATATGTAAAATATATACAGGACTGAAAAAAGGAATGGTACTGTTAGGGGCCAGATGTTGAATCATCATGAATGTGCCATTACGAATCAAGGAAAAGATACCAAATCGAAACAAAGAGATTTTTTGCTTGCTTGTTGTTTTGTCTTGATGTAATATTGTAAAGCCTCTTTGGGACCTTGAAAAGCCCTACAGAAACAATTCTTCAAGTGTTTTAAGGCAAATGAACAACAAATAAGATAAATAACAATTACAAATAAATAAACATTTTCCCCAAATACCTTAGTATTCTTTTGAACTTAACGAAACGTTAGCCTTTCATAAAAAAATACATCGTAACAAAACATAAAAGAGACGACAAAAAATATAAGGGTAGAACATATTTCATACGAAAAGAAAGCAATGACACATTCAGAGAGAGAAGATAAAATAATATTACAATTTCGCAATTCCGTCTCTTCCTCCAAGACAGATCAGTACTGTAGCGAGCTCCATGTGACTTATCTTTCAAAGTTAACGCTTTCATATCGTGTTTTCATAAGCTGATATTGACATTAATTAATGGAAAAGCCCGTGGTAGGATAGTTTTATAGCCACTGTTCCGCATTGCCGTCCAGTGGATGTAGGTCGACGCCTTTTAGAGGAATTTGCGGTTACACAGCTCAGTAGCCTTCAACAATCCACATTGAGGGAGTTGATCTTAACGTATCAAAATTCATCGCGTGATCCTCGCGTCCACACATTGTAGGTTACATTCTAATGTGCGATTCAAAATGGCAATGTGTTAACACCAGTTATGGCCCGTGTGAACAGCGCAAATACATTAAACTAGCATCAAACATACTGAGCACGTCTTTGGAAAGTGAAATAGACAGTCTAAATAATAACTTTTTTTAGACTGTCAACAGCACATGCAAAGGGTTTGCTTTCCAACATATTAGGCTACTAGCTTGATTTGTTTTGGGTTCTGGCTGGTGGAAAGTTTCAGTAGTTTCCCGTTTTCACTGCTGTTCAATTCCCTGTTACGAATCATAATACATTTGATTATTTATATTCATGAAAAATCTGACAAGCTTTTAAACATCATGCCTCATAGAGATTGATGGTGATTGTGCTTACCATCCAGAGGTAATTTCCTTTTGGGTAATACAGAACTTCTACACACTCATCTTGAGTATACAAGACATCCAGTAGATTTGATCTCTCCTAGTTTGTGCTCAGTTTTCTTAGTTTTTCTTTTTTCTTCTACTTCAATCTAAATGTGTAAATAACCTTCTTTTTTCGCAGAGAAACTGTTCTGCAGTCCATATCCTTTTGTTTTGTATACATCGGTGCTCATTATTTTTTAATCATTCTACAGATGGTGAAACAGAATTGCTTGGTTGCAGGTGAAAAGGCTTCATATCCATTTAAATAACCCTTGCCGTGAATACGGGGAGGCAAGGCATTTCCTGGCGGATCAAAGTAATAAATGACTGACTTAAATGGCGAGGAAACTCATCTGCAACAAGATGAGCGTTATACATTGAACAATGACTCCCGCGCCAAATCGGTTGTGTCATTCCGCTTCTCTTTGAAATCCGTTGAATATTAAATACTGCGCACACAGAAGCAACGGATACATTTAGAGATCAAGATAGACGGAGAGCTGCAACACCCACACGTAAACCATTTCAAAATAACTGCCGAACTTAACGTTGCTTCACACTGTAAATTTGTTGCAATAGCAAAGTAATGTCTGCACACCTTTTGTGCACCTCTGACATTAGTTGACATTAAAGTTAAATATTGATTCCTCCTTTTTTTATAAAAAAGGGCAAATTTGTCAATTCTTTAAGGTTTAGCCATTTGTGCGGGAGTTGTGTGGGGATGGGAACAATCATAACTTTTATCCATCTTGAAATCTTATTTGGGACATTGAGGGACATGAACATCAGTAATGATATGCAATTTTTAATCATATACAAAATGTTCTGAGCAAAGGATTAAGTGTGTTTACATTACATATATAGGTAACTGCCAAAATAAAGGAAACACTTGAGTTAAATGAGGGATGCTTGTGGCTTTGTTATAGCGTGGGGTGCATTTTCCTGGCATGGTTTAGGTTCACTTAGAGGGCAATACCAATAAATACAAAGCCATTCTGAGTGAACACCTTCACCTATGGTAAAGCTTTTCTATCCTGATGGGATTGATCTCTTACAGGATGACAATGCCCCATCCATGAGTGATGACTAAATGGTTTGATGAGCATTAAAACTATGTAAATTATACGCTATGGTTGTCTCAGTCACCAGATCTCAACTCAATTGAACACTTATGGGAGATTCTCGAGCAGCGAGACAGCATTTTCCACCACCATTAACAAAACACCAAATGATGGAATTTCTCGTAGAAGAATGAAGTCTTCGCCAAAGCGCATTGAAGCCGTTCTGGTGGCTCGTGGTGGCCCAACAGCCTATTAAGACACTTTATGTTGGTGTTTCCTTTATTTTGGCAGCTACCTGTATATATGTCATGTACAGTATATTCAATGTACATTATATGTATACATATATACATGTATTTATATATACAGCATATCACATGTATGTACATCACATATATTACCTGTAAAGGATATGAAATGCATATTATCACGGATGAACAAGTTCATATTTGTGATTGTTGCACTCGTCGTTTTTTTGCATTTTTGTAAAACAAAGTTTAGGAAAATGATGATTGGACCCAAGCCAAGTTTGACCTGTTTAGAATACAATACAATACAATGCTATCATTTAGCAGAGGCTTTTATCCAAAGCGACTTACAAAAAGTGCATTCACCTTGAGTAAATGAACAACCACTTGATGTGATGCACGGGATAAGGACCCAGACGCAGATCAGGATAAGGCAAAATAATCGTTTAATCAAGGCAGGGGTCAAAACCAGAAGTCAGGGTAGCGAAGGTACAAAATCAAAATCCAAAGAGAAGTCCACAAACAATCCAAAAGTCAAAACCAGTAAATCAGAAAAGGCAAACAAACAGAATCGGCAGGCAAACGCGAAGTGAAAACAGAAGGGGTGTCTCGGAAAAATGCTACAGACTCTGGCTTACAATAATCGGCACAGGGAATGAAGATCAACATTCTGACAAGGATTGAACATAAACACGGAACTTATATACAAACAGGGAAGGGAAACACAATAGGAATCAGGTGTGACTGGGAGGAGAGAAGGGCAGGAACACAAGTGAAAACAATGGGATTCGTTAATACAATAACGAGGGGAAACGAAAGACACGGACTGGGAATCACACAGACACATAGACAATATACGACCTGGAAGAGCAGGCAGACACGTGCACAGTTCGAAGGGGAGGAACGCATATAGAAATCTGCATGCAAATGAAGCGAAACGTGAGAAGCGTACAGGGACAGGACAACGAGAGAGAGAATGATAGCGATAGATAGAAGCGTGAGATAATTAGTGATTAGTAATGTTAGTAACTTAATCTAAATCCCTAATGTTAGTAGTTTTAGTAGGTTAGTACTATATACATCTAACTAATATATACAAAGTGTTATAGAAAGAAATAAGGAAGTAAAACGAGATAAGAAACTAAGACGGAAAAACAGAAAACTAGAATTTCCCGAAGTGCATGACAAAAGACAAGGAGTGGATCTCGAAACAAACCGGAACGATGACAGACGGGGAACAGAACGTGACAGAAACGAGAATGATGAATGAAAAATAAACAAAGTACAAAAACAAACTGAACAGACATAGCAGAACATAACACTTGATGCTATAAGTACTCCACATAAACAACCCAAGTGCTAATTACAAAGGAAATTAACAATGAGCGCAACAGATGAAACAAAATGAATATAGGGATGGGTGGGTTAAGATCCGAGGTACAGTTTAAAGAGGTGAGTTTTCAGCCGGCAGCGGAAGATGGGCAGTGATTTGGCTGTCCTGGTATCAGTGGGGAGTTAATTCCACCATAGTGGTACCCCGAGAAGAGAAGAGTCGTGACGGGGATGAGCAGCCATTAGTCACTCGGAATGAGAGGGTAACCAATCAACTAGAGCCAGCAGTGGTCGGGCTGGGGTGTAGGGTTTGACCATGGCCGAGGTAGGGAGAGTCTGTTACATTCACAGCCCGGTATGCCAGCACCAGTGTCTTAAATCTGATGCTACAGGGAACCAGTGAAGGACGCGGAGGAGTAGGGTGGTGTGGGAAAATCTGGGGAGGTTGAATATCAGACGGGCTGCAGCATTCTGTATGAGTTGCAGGAGTCTGATGGCACATGCGGGAGCTTCAGCCAGAAGGGAGTTGCAATAGTCCAGCCACGAGATAACGAGGGCCGTGGCGAGTACCTGCGCCGATTGCTTTGTGAGGATGGGGCAAACCTTCCTAATGTTGTAGAACATGAATCTACAGAGCGAGATTGAGCGAGTCACCGCTGCGATGTTTGGAGAAAGTGACAGCTGGTCATCCAGTGTCACACCCAGGTTCTTAGCAGTTGGAGTTGGGGACACCACAGAGTTGTCGAGGGTGATAGAGAGGTCTAGTAGTGGGTACACCTTCTCTGGGAGGAAGAGCAGTTCTGTCTTGCTGAGGTTGAGTTACAGGTGTTGTGCAAACATCCAGTCTGAGATGTCTGTCAGGCACGTGGAGATCCATGTCACCACCTGGGTGTCAGAAGGTGAAAAAGAGATAAACAGTTGGGTGTCATCAGCACAACAGTGGTAAGAGAAGCCATGCGAGAGTATAACAGATCCAAGAGACTTGGTGTAAAGGGAGAAGAAAAGAGGACCTAATACTGAGCCCTGGGGGACACCGGTTGTGACGCTGCATGGCTCAGACACTGACCCTTTCCACCCGACCCATCAGGTAGGATGTAAATAGAGAGAGTGCAGTGCCTGAGACACCTAGCCCCTCAGGAGGATCTGGTGATTAACAGTGTCGAAGGCTGCAGAAAGGTCCAGGAGAATGAGAACAGAGGAGAGGCAGTCAGCTCTGGTGGTGTGGAGTGCCTCTATAACTGGGAGGAGGGCTGTTTCAGTTTAGTGGCTCATCTTTTTATCTTTACCTGTTTACCATCTGTTTCCCCATTTTCTGTGCTACAGCTATCCTTCAAGGTAAGGAAACCTTCCCAAGAGCAGTCACAGAAAGTCAGACTCTTCCACTTGCAATGCAATTAATATAAAACATGCTGTGGGACAGATCCTGATCCATAGTTTTTGCTGACTTTGCAAGTAAACTTGCTTGATGCAATCATTTAACAATAAGTGCAGTACTTCCTCTGAAACCACATCGTGCTGTACAGAGTTTGAAGAGATTTACAGAAAGAAGGAAATTAAAATTTGACATTATCTCCTGCATTAATCCAGGTTGATGTTGTAAAAGATAGAGTATATTCTCAACCAATCTTTCTGGATAATTAAAGGCTTTATAATAACAATAATAATAATGAGTCATCGCCCTTCCTTCCTTTCAAGGCAATTTAATGTTGTCGTTCCTTTGAGCAGCTGACAATGAGTGTAATCACTGTGTGCTGTAGAACAATCTACACGATAACAAATTGCAATAACTGCAAGCTATTGTTCGCGGCAAGGATGTTTTAATTACTTCATTGTGTTTCCTGATTAACAGGGAAGGAGGTGCACTTTAGCTTACATTACATATTACATTTAGCAGACACTCTTATCTAGAGTGACTTACACAGTTTACATTTCTTTACATACAATCAATTTATACAGCAGGATACTGAAGCAATTCATATTAAGTCTTGATCAATGGTACAATGGCTGTGCCACCTGGGAACCCTGAATGGCACGGCGAGTGCTGATTCCCAGATCTGGCAACCATAATGAAACCTTGCATCCACTTACCACTGCTGGCTTACAGGATAGAGATGGAGAGAAAACAGCACTGCGGGTGGAAGCAGAGATAAATAAGCACTGCTTGTTTACAGGGAACATACAGAGAGATGACTACAGCAGACGCAGATAGTGGGCTCATATCAGAGAGGCAAATCTTAGGACCAAAGCTCAAGAGCTTTCTTTTCCATCTAAACACTCAAGTTCTTGACTCAGCAAATGACTTTCAATTAAACTGCCACAACTGAGCTACAATTTTGTTTGGGAATACTTTTTAATTAATTAAATGATAGAGTATATATCTGCTAAATACTACATTCTTAAAATGTAAAATGTAATGTAAATGGGATTTTCAAACTGTCTTCTGGTTCCAACACTATCTCTCAGTACCAGGTCTATTTCTTGCTAAAGGTCACAAGAAGTATTTGGTTTAAATATATGATAATTCAACACATTTTGTGATAAATGTACGTACATAAACCTGAATTACAATGCATGCAAATAAACACATAATGTACAGTATGTGCTTGAAAAGAAAATATATTGTATAGTGGCCAAGGAAAAACACAAATGGATTTACTTAAGTTTACATTTGAGAGGGAATGGGACTGTGTAGTCTGATTAGTCAGAAGACTGCCACACTATTCACACCAGCTTTATGCAATGTTCTGTACCCTTTTAACCTAGCCTCGTATCCTTGCAGATATAACGCCTGTCCATAAAAGCACTGTTTTGATGATAAGCCAACCAACATGTGTTGATCCGCAATCACCAATTTAATATGATGAATCACGATCAAATAAACACGGATTAACTTTTGTGAAGTGAGACACAGGAGGAGGTACTTACAAATTGCTCTAACAAGCAGTCAATGAAAAGCACTTCCAAAATCCTGAAGCGTAAATCGAAAGCTATCACCCTTTTTTGCAACTAATTTAATAGGACGGGAAGCTGACGGCTTGCCGTCTGAGAATGAAACTATTTATAACCCTGTGCCTGGCATATGTGAGTGTGTGCACCCACATTCAGGCATGCTGCTGTGTCCTATGTGGTCTCTTTGTGTGCACATGTGTGTGTTCTATACGTTGAAAATGCCATTCGTCGTGCACTCATATACTGTAGTGATACACAACAACATAATGCCTTTATCTGTTTCAAAACATATGCTTGCAGGATTTGAAGTTTTCATTGATGTGCATCAGAGGCAGGTCAAAGATTGGAGATATGGAGCTTGTTAGTAAGCAGAACGTGTTTGAACCATTCTGTTAGCGCTCGCTGTGAAAACAAATTTCATCTAGGTTGTATCTGTGCTCTTTATGAAACTTAATCAAGACATCCCCAGTCACAATATTTGTTCTGACACACATTCCCAACTTTTCTATTCATTCACCTCCTCCTTTCTTCAGAAACTATTCTATCGCTTACTATGACTTGCAGTTTTCCAGTTAGTTTTATCTATAAAATTGTATCTATATTACAGACATGTTATGTGGGAGCTGGAGAAAACATGCGTACCCCATTATGAAGTTCATGAAGCTTTACCCTCCCATCTATTTTTTTTTGTCAACTATTTCATTCACTTGCATTTGTGTTTTCAGTTTTTACAGTCTCTATCAAAAAACTATTGATAAACCCTGACAATTAAAATGGTAGCCGCTAGTATCTATATCATCTTTATCCCGTCAATAAAATCTCACCCAGAACTGTGGATGAATTAGCTTGGGCTGGAGTCACATGATGGAATCACTCTTTCTGGGAAATGGTGACATCATCTCCCTTTGAACTTGACAAGCGAATTACTTGTGTAAAATGGTTACCTGTCCATCATCATCGATAGGTGAAGAAATCCTTGACACAGTACCTCCCATTGAGAGGAACAGATGAACAGAATCAAGCTGGTGTCAGCCACATCGATCAAGCAAGACCTTTGAATCTAAATATTTTTAAACGTATATCTACATATATTTGCATGTTTGCATCTATATGAGTGACAATGTTTTGATCCTGTAATGTCAGGTAGCTGTTCTTTCTGAATGCATCCTCAAATGCACATCAGAAGACACTGCAACCTGCAATCAATTTATGCTGCAAACTCCAGGATAATCTATGGTTTCTCCTCTCCCCCTCAAAGATGGGCTCCTTTTGCCATTTTTTCCCACTGTGGAATTTTATCTTGCCACTGTTGGGGTGATTTTCTCTTCCCACTGGAAAGTTTTTGTTGCCTCACTATCTGTCTTTTTGAGGATTCAGGCCATATTTTCTGTTTTCTGTAGTGTCTTTGTGACAGTGCTCTGTAAGAAATTGTATTCAAATAAAATTGAATTGAATTGAATGTGATTCTCATCTTCAGCATCACACCTGGTTTTACTGTGCCACTGTAAAAAGGAAAATCATGTGTGGACTGTAATATTACAATAAGGAGTCCCAGTCTTGACCTCCCTCAGTGACCACTGATTACAATTCAATGCGGGCAAGGGTGTAGGGGTGATCGAGTTATCAAGTGTGTGAAATCTAACCCCACACAGGAAGCAGCAGGAGGGCAATACATCACTCATTCCAGATATGCAGTGCACTAAAAGTACAAAGTTCTATGCTACTATGACTACTACTACTTCCAAATTCTAGTAACAGTAATGCATGGGTACTCAATGGCATTAGAGACATGGGATATCAGGTGGAAGGATCAAGGGCAGCAGTTGGAACACTGGTGCGGGCGCACAGTTAGCCATCTCCAGCCATGCTCACAAGCTACACGATTCTCTCCTCAAAAAAGGGGCTGTGCACATCCATAAAACTGTAAAAAATATCTTGCTTTAATTCGCCCATGTTCTACATGTAATTAATATCCCATTAGTCTAATCCTCACCAATTACTATGATGTAATTGAAATTTTCATAATGACAGAGCATGAGCTACGTTTTAACATTTTTAAATTCCCTCGCTGCACACAGGGAATATGTCACGTTAAGTTAATTTCCAGCCCCATCTTTCTCAATTAAAAAAAATATATATGGACGGATTTACTTTAAATTCTGCCCTACACTGAGAGATAGCCATTTCCGAAATTATTTCCAATTATAACATTTTAGTCAAATTTGGGGTCAGCATTAGTATTAGTATATATATATATATATTATTGAGAAATTTGCTAAAGAAATGTTCTGTTACATATCAGAATATTTAAAAAAATCTGTTTGCAAACTATTAAGGAGGTTTAGTTTAATAATCACTATACGAATTAGACAAACTTAAAATACCCATGTATGTATGCTTTTTTTTCTTGTCTCCACACAACATGTGGACATGATCCAAGGATGATCAAAGAAATCCACTCAGTTTTTGTGGGATCTCAAAAAGCATGTCTTCCTCTTTCTCCAATGCTGTCAAGGGACCGAAGGGATCAATGGCTGAATATCTTAGCTGCAGTGCCTTTTTTATTTCGGTAGAACCTGATTGTTTATGACAGTCACTGCTGTCAGCTCGCTTGACTATGCAGCACTGTAGAAGTGTCGCCTGTCAGTCTGAGAGAGTGGATTTATCCTTGCCAGTGAACTGTGCTATTATCACTTCCCCAAATCGGTCAAGTCTCATCACAATTATGCCAATGATTCACACCTCTATGATTAATATTTGGGTATTTTTAATGGGACCAAATTAACAGAGGCCTTGTCAATGTTATAATAATCAGCCCTCCCCCCAAAATACTTGAGAGAATACCATCGATTTGTCCAGATTTTTCTTTAAAAAAATATGGTTAAAATATTGATGTCCGTCTGTATTGGCATCTGATTGCCTGATACCTGGAAACACTCATTTCTGAAGATACAGAAACTGTACTGTTTTTGTTGTTCTCCAAATACTTGCAGTTTAATGTTGTGGTTGAGGAGCTGGGCTTGTAATGCAGAGGCTACAAATCCAAGGTGGGGCAATGCGGTTATACCTTTGAGCAGGGTTGCCACCTCTGCCATCTCTGTTTACCAAAAACAGGAACACCTAATCATTCCATTTTTTTGTTGTTGTCATGAAACAATAACCGGAGCGATACATGAAACAAAAATAGGGCAAGTAAATTGTGCGTGTATAATTATAATCTGTGCTCCGGAGAGTGTGCCCAGCAATGTAATTGCATTGGATTAAATCAGCAACAGATATGTAATTATTCAATTGATGTCAGTAGATGCACAACTCATGCTCACATAATACAGGTATTTGTTAAAAGATGGCACACGTAGGAATATTTCATGCAGGCATTTTAATGAAACAAAATCATCAACAAGTATCATATACAGTCATTCAGAGCATGTGCCTTACGGTAACAGTGTACCACACACACCCAAATTGTGGCACACTGAACAGCAGTGCTAATGGGTTAACAGAGGATCTACATAAATACACATGATATAGTAGGATGACCCACAGAACATCACACATTCTAAAAATGTCAAGATATTTTTAGAATTAAAGGACATGATTTATGTTATAAAAAACATGAGAGAAGTGGTTCCTCATTTAAGCCAAGGGGTTGGACCATAGATAAAACATCTATTTTGCTTGGCACTATAATTTTTATAACAATTGCCTCCTGGACAATTACCTCCTGGACAAGATAGTTGCAGTTTTTGTATTGCAAAGAATACTACGTGTATAGTGTCTTTGAACTTTTATGTTCATTAATAACACTCTTTTTTGCCTGTCTTACATTTTGTAAATACAGTTCACAAATTAAGCTTGCAAATACTTGTGACGTAGGAAGACACTTCATGCAGTGCATTTTTTTATGGTAGACTGTGGACCCCCGATCGAGCAGCACGGGTCGCTGGTGTACTCTTTTCTCCTGTGTCGCCAAACACAATGGTATTATCTAAATAAATAATGTGAAACATGTCAAATGTATTTGCTGACAGTCTTAAGTGTTTTTGTATAAGGAAGGATGCAGAGGAATTTAAAATATGGCAGAAATATATGCAATTGAATTTAAACATATCATATATTAATGAGCAATAAACTAGCCATTCTGGCTCAATATCTCAGACTTCAACTGAACTAGTTGCATTATTCAAAATGTTGTGGATGCTACAGTCATTCGAGTCACCAACCAGCTAGGCGATGGTGCTTGGGGTTACTAATGTGTGCGACCAGTCTTAAAAATATTTTACTGCAGATGGGATTGAGCTTAGCAGTCACTGCCGTTCTTATGAGCACACTTCATTTATACTTCCTACTTCACTAAAGGCCTTTAAAATAATAACTATGAATGTTCACCTTATACCAAGAGAAATTGAAGAAGACAAAAAAGAGAGAGAGAGGGAAGGGTGCACTGCCTTGAAGCTGTCACAAAAGATGTCATATTTTCAAAGAAAATGGTTGAAGAAATGGACGGTGTGAAATCTATTCTGTAAAGGAAAATGTCTTTGCTTCCCAGTTGCATTCACAGATAAAAGGTGTGTCTTGTTCGTCACACTAGTCTGGAATCGTGGCATAGGCCTCACAGCTCAAAAGCCAATGTCAGTCTCTGATCAACACCCTATGTCTCCCTCTTTGATTGTAATATCAGCTAAGAAAAAAAAGGCTGCAGTTCCCCCGTGACAATTTATCTCAATCCAGGGGAACCCTATAACCACAAAAACACGACACCACAAGTATTGTAAGATATTTACAATAACTGCCCTCCTCGTGAAAATTCCCACACGATCTGGACAGCATTTTGATCAGGCAGAAAGACCACTAATGTGTTAAACCCCCCTGAAATGTTTTATGAGTTGTTTATTCATGGACATCAGTTTAGTGCAAGTACAGCTCAGAATCAGTCAAATATCATCTATATCAACACTGGTTCTGCATTATCAAACATTATTGATCAGGCAAAGGTGGTTGATGGTAAAAATGCATACAAATATCAGTATCATGAAATCTGAAATCTGGGCATTTGTAATACAACAAATCCTCTTTACATTTGTGCAGTGGATACAGACAAATCCAATGAATCCATTTTTAGTTTGCAATTCGTGGGTTTATATACTGTTTCTTATCCAAAGACATATTTTAATTGGAGATTAACAGGCTTTGAGTGGGATTGTGGATTTGAATGTCCAGGGTGTTTCGCCCGGAACGCATGCTGGGATGCTCCAGCACCCCCCGCGACCCTGACCAGGACTTAGACAATGGATGGATGGATATATATTTTTATTTATTTTTCATGTGTGATTAACAGACTTCCTTGATCTACATCTTCCTTGCTAATAGTTTTTTTTTTCCACTCAGGCAAAGATTTGATTTCTTTTTGATCAAGGTTTTATGAAGCAAGGGAAAGAGTTAAATACTCAAATTCACTTTTCACATCTTTTGACGTGGTTCTTGTTTGTTTCTTGCTTGTTTAATGTTTTGTTTGATTTGGCGTTTTCAACGTTTTTTGAAACCCTTTCTGGTTTGTTAATTTAACCTCACAGTGCCTGACCAACTACATGTTCCTGCGGTTAGTAGTGAAAAAATAAATATTGCATAGGAATTTGTAACCAGAAGGCTGCAAGTTCAAATCCCATGTCAAACATTGCTGTTTTATCCTTGAGTAAGGTGAGTATTTATACCAGAACAAAAACAGGACACATACTACTCTTTACACTGGCTACCAGCAACTGTGAGAATGCATAAATAAATGTTATTAGCTGAATCCAGACCATGGATTCCATTTGGCTAGCAGCCCCACGGGGGCGTGAGACCAGGGAAGGAGGAATTCCGTTGGCTGGAATATCCATGTCTCGTCACACACCGGCGACCCCCGCTGGTCATTCAGACCCCCACAGTCTGCTGGTATGATGGTGCACCTGAAATGTCTTCTTCCAACTCATGTCTGCGCAAGCTGTGGAGTGACTTGTGAAAAGAAGAGGAGAGCTTTACTCCGCTCTTCTGAACTGACAGCGGAGGTTGCAGCAAGCACAGCTTAGAATATGATTGGGCATTCCAAATTGGGAGAAAAAGGGGAAAAAAATTTTTTATTGGCAACTTTTAAAACACTGTGTGACCTCGTCCCTGAGTACATCACTGTACTGCTAACCCCCTATGTACCAAAACGCAACCCCATGTCATCAAATAATGGTATTTTGTCCCAGAACCCTTTTTAAATCAATGATTTAAACCTTCACCTTGGAATTCATTGCTAGAAAATGTCAGAACTGCACAAACAATAACCACTTTTAGGGTCTTTGTAAATACTCATGTTTTCACACTTTTAATTCCTGTTCCATTTTATTTTATGTAATTACTTGTATTTGTATCACACCAGTCTTCTTTTGGCCCCCTGTATGGTTCCATGGGATTACATTAACTACATTGTTATATTGTTATTGTTTGTTGTTATTATTATTAACAAATAAAGTAACAATGTATTATGTTTTAATCTGACTCCTGTTTATCTGACTTTGGTGCAACTTCCACACGTCTGATGTTGTCCTAAAATAAGCACTGTACGAGTATATCAACTTTACATTGAATATCATCAGTTTAAAAATCTTTGAGCCTTTACAAAGGAGGCCTGTTCTCCTGCTGAGCACATTAATAGACTGAAGCCTGACCGTAGTGACACGACGGAATGAAACCAGGCTGGGTAAACACATCTTTTCCCGCTCGACTTGCCCTGGTATTGCATCTTTGGTTGGTTAACCAAAGATGCAGAGGTGGTTCAGTTGATATACAGGTAACTGGAAGAATAAAGGCAATTGAGTAACTGAGCGATTCTTTAAATGGATGCAGTGCCACCAGTGTCCGTCGGGGGGAGGTCTGGCCCTCCCCTTTCCAACTAGTGCCCCCCTCCCAGTTACCTGTATATCTATGACAGAAATTCATCTAATTGGGCAAAGGAATGCTGGGTGTAAGGAGGGTCAGTTTCACTCACAGCTGGGTAAAGACAGATATGTTACGTTAAAAACATTTTGTTTAACCTCAGAGGTCTGTCAACTAAATTAGGTGAACATTTAGATTTATTGTATGATTTACGAGCGCGTGCTGCCTTGCTAATTGGTACTGCCTCATATGTGCCTTTATTTGAGGTGACAGCAGGTTCCAAAACCTGCTAGATGTTGTCACAAGATGCTGAACATTGAGCAGCACTCATACTTGTCCTATGACAAACCAAAAATACTACGGTACTCGTGCAATTTTTAATTACATTTCTTTTCACATTTTTAATCGTTATACATGCTTTATGTCACTTATGAAGTTGTTTTTTGGTTTATTTGCTTGTTTGGAATGTAGCTGCCTTTTTGCAGCCCTCCCACAGCAGGAAGTAAAACGGGCTGTGCTTACGAGGCCCAATCAGAGGCCTAGAATCGCCTGCCTGCATGTGTGCATCTGTAGTGCTGAAACCTGATCGGTCACTAGGCGATCTCATATGACATCTGGGTCTGCAGAGAGGAATGGTTCTTGGGCCAGGTGCGCATGTTTAAACCAATGACCCCTTCCTCTAATCACTTACAACAAACCCAGGGACCAGCAGCAGATGGACATGTCCGACCGACATTTCGGCTACCCCCAACATGGCATCCCCCAGATTGCCATATCACCCAAAGAACCTCTGTGACCCACAACATTGTTGTGAATGCCAATTAGTTATTTTATTAAATGTGCATTGTCATAGTAACATACAAATGTTTTTTAGACCTGCTACTTGAGAGGAAACGGACATTATTAGTGACCCATAGTCACTCATTTAGTAATGCCAGGAGATTATCAATCAAGATTAACCCTTGCTCTAAATTAATAATGACCAGATAATAACCTAATAACCAGATTTTATTATTAGTGAATGAAACATTAATATATTTTTGCAATTACCCATTAATTACCTAGTAACATTCAGAAGAGATCAGTATCCCTATCCGTACAGTAATGACGAGTATGTCACAGCACACAAATATCATATCGTATCAGGATAATGTTTGTACATGGAGAGCAACATCTACCTTGGTGGTAGCTACGTTCAGCTTTGCATTTCTGTATTTTGCAAAGTCGTTATATATGATTTGCCAGTATGTTTCAGCCAATGCATTCCACCTGGTCACCACAGACATATGGCTACAGGAAATGACTATAGTTTCATGTGTCTGATCGCTTGTCTAAGTCACAGCAGTGTGTTTGGTATCCCCCTTCAGGCAGTGTGTTTTGGTCTTCAGAGACCCACCCCATCGACCTGCCAAGTGGTGAGCACATATTGTCTGAAATTAAGCCATGATCATGATGTAGGCCTAGTTAGAGTACTGGGGTGCTCTCATTTTAATTTCTTTGCTTGTTTAGGCTGTCAAAAATTAATGTCACTTCAAACCTAGTTTTTATCTGGAATATTGACCTAAAAACCTGTTGTGTAATAAATTCCATTTAGCATAATGCAATGGACATGGCAACAACTCAGACGTCAGCGTTTGGCTTCATAAAATCATCAGAATATAGAATCATTCAAAGGCCAACTGCTGAGTTGCCGTAATTGAGCAGGTTGCTTTTTCCCCTCTCTCTTAAAAGCTCAAGTAGATCTTTTAAAAGCACTTCAAGTATGCAAACACTGGGGACCCGACCTGCTTGGTAGGCATTGATCAGCCACTCAAACCCAGCTTTTTTTCCAGCCTTGCTTTAAATGTCCTCTGGCTCTGATATGAGTTGAAAGAACCATTATTCTTTCAAATCTAAAGCCCCATGTGTATGGGAGTTTGATTATAATGGATTTCTGGTGGGAGGCAATAGATGAAATGGTGGGGTACGGAGCCAAAATGCCTTCATTGCCGCCCTGGTGGAGTTCCAGCTCAGCTGCTGTAACCATGCGAATTTCACAATGTGGCAAGGGATGCCTCCGTGGATATAAGGGGTGAGCTACCCACCAGTTTACAAATGCAGCCAAGCATGATATCTCTACATAAGCCATACGACAGAGAAGGTCTATTTTGAGTTTATATTTTGGCTTGTGCTGATTACCAAAAGAAAAGACAAGAAGTGAGTACACAATAAATTGTCTGGTTGAATTATGATTACCGTAATCATTCATGACATCGACATGCTTTTTCCTTGGAACAGCTTTTACTAGAATTGTCATCCATCATGCCCCATTACTTTAAATGAGCCTTTGATTCAAGTACTTTACTTTTCTTGCCATTCACTGCAGTGACAAGCCATCTGATACAGCCTATTGCCCCCCCACCCCAAGGGGGTTGGACACCGGAATTAAATTAGCAAGCGTGGACACAGGACATCACCAGATATTGGCTCCGACAGATACCGTCTTGTGTTCTCTCTACAAGGTCCCCTGTCAGGGCCATAACAAGGGCTCTTTTACAAAGGACTCCAGCATCACAGGAAGATTTGAACAGATTAAGGGAATGACGAGGTGAAGGCATGAGGCTCTCTGTCGCCTTCACTGTTCTGTGATAAATACACAATGACTTCTAGGTCATGGCGCAACACAAGACGCCCACCACTGTAGCCTGCGTCTTGGGGAAGAGGGATAAGAGGGGAATGTGCTGGATGCCAACCGTGGCTCATATTCAAATTTGTGCCCTGGATGTGTGCGTAAAGTATGTGCGAGTATGGGGATTATGCCAATTATGAATGGGTCCTCGGTTTGCAGAGAGAAATGCCAAAACCAAATATATGCAGTTTTCAGTTTATTATAATTTTTTTGGAATGAAAATTATGTATGAATCTAAAAATACCCTATCCACACGTGGAGTATGACATACTGGGAAGATATGACAGAGAAAAGGGGCTTTCATGGGCCTGACGCTTAGTGTTCAGCTACTGGGAATAATAATACACAAGTAATGTTGCAACTAATCCTTAGATAGTTAATGACATATTAATGTCATTCTGTATATCAGTCATAAATCATATACTGTATGTGTATATACACATACATACAGTGGGTATAAAAAGTATTCACCCCTTTGACATTTTTCACAATTTTTTTCTTACTTCATGGAATCAAATTGGATTTAATTGGAATTTCTTGCCAATAACCAACACAAAATACTCTATCATGTCAAATAAAAAACTTGAAAGCTTTTTATTACTAAATTACAAAAAAAAAATGGACAATAATCGTAAACGCCTTGTTAATGAGAGAGGTCAGAGGAGAATGGCCAGACTGGTCAAGCTAACAGGAAGGCAAGAGTAACTCAAATAACCACGCATTACAACAGTGGTATGCAGAAGAGCATCTCTGAATGCACAACACGTTGATCCTTGAAGTGGATGGGCTACAACAGCAGAAGACCAGACCGGATTCCACTCCTGTCAGCTAAGAACAGGAAAGTGAGGCTACACTGGGCACAGGCTCTCCAAAACTGGACAGTTGAAGATTGGAAAAACGTTGCCTGGTCTGACGAATCTCGATTTCTGCTGCGACATGCAATTCATCAGAATTTGGCATAAACAACATGAATCCATTCATTCATCCGCCCTTGTGTCAATGGTTCAGGCTGGTGGTGATGGTGTAATGGTGTTGGGAATGTTTTTCTTGCCACACATTACCTAATACAATAACTAATAAAGTGGCCACTAAGTGTGTGTATATATATATATATATATATATATATATATATATAATATTTATATTTTCACAACTCCTCTGTCAGAAAAAGGCCATTGCATAAGAAATAAAAGCTAATTTAAGAACAAGGGTTAGGGAATAAGTTCATTTTCATTTCTTTGACCAACTATTGTTTTTTTTACAATGCTTCAATGCCTTATTCCTTTTCTGAAAGATTACTTTTTGTGAAAATAGTCTCTTTTTGACTACATCTTGATTCTGTGAATGTCAGTGATAATGACAAGTTCAAATGAAAATAAAGTGGGGCCTCTTCAATTTTAGGCAAGTGAAAGTAAAGGAAAGAATCATTATGTAGTCTTTAACTTGCCCTCTATTACAGCGTTGTAGATGTCAGGGTATTGTTAAATTAATTCGAGTTTTCATTTGGGATGCTGCAGGTTCAAGTCCAAGCTAAGACACTGCATTTATACCCTTGAGCAACATACCAGAATAGCTAAATCTCAGATATAAATGCATAATATGGTCAATTTAGGCAATGAAAATCACCCCAAAAAGGGCTGTCAACTAAGCATAAAAGACAAGGTAAGGTACAATCTTTTGCACTACATTCACATGTTAAACCTGTCATCACTGACTTTCCTGTGTTTCCTTACACTCCAGAGAAAAACAACAAAAATACATTCCACCCATCTCTAAACATTGATATTTAAACCTGAGAATGACTGCAATATGATTTAAAAAAATGTCTTTGGTTCATAAAGAAATTCTCCACAGCTGCTGAATTCAAACATCCTCTTATGCCGCATTAAATATGAAGACATTCTCTATCGACAGTAACATTGCCAGCAGGACATTGCAAATATTATTTATCAATGTGTCCACATGTTCTTCTCACGCTTAATAACCTGGCCTGGTCTGTCAGCTTTCTACACAGGAAATAAACTGAGAGTCTTCCTGGAAAGAAACAGTATACTTGGCAAAGTAAAAATGGGAAGTCCAGGTATAACAATACAACATTTTTCAGGGAATAATTTATCCTGGCCAAACAGGGGAAACCATCTAAAGCATGGGCCTCAGCTGCATGTGATGAGTTTGATTCTTCCTCCCACCGTGTTTCTCACATTATGGCCATCAGAATGGTCAGCTCCTCATTTTAGTCTAATTGGACACAGAGGTGTGTTTTTTTGCTTTATTTCTGGCTTAGTGCTTGTTCTCTCATTTTCTCTAATCCATAGGAACATGGTTCATTATACCACTGTAGAGTTATTTGGTGCCTGTCAACATATCATACAGCCATCTACTTGGAGAGGGAAGAAGATCATTATGAGATAGTTGTATAGACAGAATGCTGGTTGCTGAATGGAATGGCTTCACAGGACCCACAGTTCCTCCAGCAAGTCATGGATAGAGTCAGTCCAGGAAGGTGTAGCCTTGTGAATATAATTCAAAGGTGCTAACAAGATCAATCTTTGCCCTATCAACTTTCAAAATCTAGAATATATTTGATATAATCATTATTCCCTGTCTGATTATGCGTGTTTGTTATGGCTCCACCACTTATTCGATTATATGTTGTAAAAACACTGTTACCGTGTGACTCTCGACTCAGAACTGCAAGAGCACATAACTTATGTTGTACTTTTACAGAAATACATATAAAAAAAATAATTAGTCATTCATAGAGGAATTTTCCATTGATAATACTCAACAAGAAGAAGACATGTAATGTTCCCCTACTTTGTCCAGGGAATATCAGGAGTTCGCCAGAGATGCTTCCACCTTTTTTCTATCAGTGTGGTCTCACTATATAGTATATAGTGGAAGAGATTTTGATTTTTAAAACCATTTTTCTCACAGAGACATTTGAAGTGAACATCTTTTGGTGCCATGATTAATAATGTCCTCTTATAAGGAAAGGGTCTTTATATTATTCTTCTATTTTCCATGTATTTTGATTTAACAAAATAACTGAAAATGTTCACTGACTTTTCATAGATTTTCATAAGCCACCCCCTTTAACAGCTTTCCACATTTCACGTGAATAGGTTCTGCAGTTATGGAAATCTGGAAGCGCAGGTTTCACTCATGAGATCAACTTTGTTTGGACACATCCCCCTGTTCAGTCACCAGTAAGGGCATGCATAATCTTTTGACTACATTGCATTTGCTTGTGGGCTTAGTTGCACCTCAGTCTGGACATTTTATACAAAAACAATGGTTTTAGTGCTTAATATTTGCTTCAAAATGCTTTCAGAGCCCAGAAGCGCTACAGTCATGGATAATTGGTTTATTGATTGATTGACTGATTTATTGATTGAATTGATCAATTGTTTTCCTCAGCTGACACCATTTACTGGACTACTCGTGCAATATTTTACATATTATTTAATCATACTGAAGGATATTTACTGTAGAACCTCAGGTCAATTATAATACTCTCATCTGGGAATCAGTCCAACAACTGTGGAGTGGCCATGCTGCTTAGGCTTGTGGTAGAGACACTTTCTGTCCTGTTTGTGCTATACTGGCATCCTCAATAAACATTCCTTCCATGCATGACTCATGGGAGATGGCCATAAAGAGATGTGAAATCAAAATCTGGAGTCAAGCAATAGGTCAATCAGCCCTGATTCAGCAGGCTGAGCTTTAAATAGTTAGTGGTCCACAAACACTGAATAAAAGCTGTTCCGGGACCAGTTCCCATGACCAAGCTGTGGCACAGCATGCCAAAAGCCTCTGCAATCAACTCTCTTAAGCCCACAAGCTTGTCGGGAAGTCTGAGTTTGAGTTTAACGTTGGCAGTCTTTCTTTTTCTTTTCCTTTTTTCCTTTTTTAAGGTCAACCGCCTGTAATTTATCAGGAGTTGCATTTGCTGTAAAAAGTCACCTCGCTTTCACTTTAGTTTTAAATGCGTGAGAAATGGTAGTTCAACAGGCATTGTGATCAAAAGATTTGGGGCTAACAATGTCCCTGGTATTTGACAATCCCTAAATCTAGCTCAACTTAGCAAACATTAACTGCAAGTCTCGTGAGGGTCGCATTGTTATGGTGATGAGCAAGGGAGTCTTAAAATTTTCTTTCCCGGTGTTACAGGTATGGTATTCAGCTGCCAACAATGATCTCTTGCGATTGATCATACCATGTATTAATGCACATCTTGTAAGTTGCTCTGGATAAGAACGTCTCCTAAATGTTTAACATAAAATTGAAAAATGTAGCTAAGCAAAGAATCTTTCCTGGTTTGCTAAAGTTAGCAAGTAAGCAAGCTCTCAAACCTACATTATTAGCATTCAACATTCAGCAAATGTTTATCATTAGCGAGTTTATTTCAGAATTGCCTACTTGCCAATGAACACATTTGCCTCATGGATTATGCGATTCAACCCTGCTGAAAAATCCAATTGATCTGAGCTGCTTTTTCTATCAAAATATGATGCTGGGATGAACTGTTTTATTTCTATTTAATGGTAGTTCAAGCTGTTGAATATGATTCTAAGCAATGTATTTTGCTTCAGAAGCATGATAATAGCACACTAAATTATACAATTCAAGAAGCTTTTCTAGTCAGGGGATAGATTACTTTACTATTATAAGGAAGTAGTATAAAATTAAAGTAGTTAATATAGCTAAGTATTTAACATGCAGTCAGGATCCAGGATCCATAATCAATTTTAGGCTGTTTCTTGAGACTGGGCTTTTCAAAAATCATGTACATTCATTGGCATACACTGGGTGTCTTTGACCTATTCAGAGTGGTGTGATTGGTCAGTACGTGTGCCCATCTTCACTATAAACTAATAGTAGCTTATTTTAAGCACTCACTTCACATACAGCTAAGTGTGATTCCAAACAAGTGCAACTGGCTCTGTGTCCGGATCCAGACCGAGGTCGGCCTATAGAATAGCCCAGCCATATATACAGTACATATGTGTAGTGTCCCTGGGAGTTGGTGACACAAACGGGACCTTTTCAGAGGGTGTAGGCAATGGAGGGAAGGCAAAACTACCAGCAAAAGCAATAACATCAACTTCAGTGTTCAAACACTGGTGATGAGTCCTGCAGTATGTCTATGGCTGCCCCCCAATGTCTTTCTCACTGCCACACAATTAGCCCTGTTTGTGCCATCCTCAATTGGATTGAGCTGCCAGCAGTCTTCATTGCTATACCCTATGCAGCTAGTGGCCACGTGTGGGACTGCATGCTGATGGGAGCTGTAGTTTTCCTGGTCTACAGCTCTTGTGGCACAGATTCACAGGACAGGCAGCAATTTCCCTGTTAATTGACCCACTCCTTTATAGATGGGTGAAATCAATGCAGAGTTCCCCCTTAAAATTATGTTTTTAATATAATCATTAATTGCAGCAGTTGAATAGTTTACCCAACCTTTTTAAAAAAGGAGAAATGCACCCAAACTCTAGCCACATGTTCTCAAGCTCTGAAACATTTCACCCACTTTTCTCTTGAAGGTGAGAGCAAAAAAATGATTGAACGGTGAAATGTGTGGATCCCCAATGACATCCACTAACAGCAGCTGTCAAAATGTTCTTTTTCACCATTTCAGTCCATGTGCTACTGGAAGCAGTTTCATTGCAGCTGATATGCTGTGTGTGTGTGTGTGTGTATCTCTTTATCAACATTTTTTTTGCTCTGGAATTGGACCCTAAGGTACAATCACACTACTGAGTCACCATAATCATATACGAGTCATTAGTTTATCTTGGGCTGAAGGCAAATCAAACATAATCAAGCATTGCAAATCTAGATAATCAAGCATTACAAATCAGCTTCTAATAGCTATTGTTTTATTTTTAGAGGGCTGTCTGTTGGTGGTCTTGCAAAAGAATCCATGAATGTCCAGTGTCTAGAATTAACAACCTGCTTTCTGTGGAGTGGGTCAGAGTTTCGCTTAAACCAGACCCACGGTTTTGATGTGCGACTGCAGCTCAATGCTCTTCTTAAGCATTGTTTTACTGAGTGGCCATTAAAGCCGAAATTGAGTTGGGAGTTGAGGCAGAGATTGAGCTCCCGGGTGAATATGGAAAATTCTGTGGAAAATGGATACAGGTCTCCAAGGGTCAGCACAGAAACGGCCGTGTCGGAGGGTAGTGTAAACATGCTTTTCGACCGTGGCAAAGCGAGCTGCTCACCACTCCCCTGAGCCTGTGCTGTGATTGGGGTGAGGCCCAGGGCATAGGGGTGCACGGGTGCGAATGAATTCTCCGTGTTGGAGCATGGCTTCTGTGGATGTGCCACACATTTTGACACGGCCGCCCACCATGCTTAGCAATCACGGAATGCCTTGAGAAGGGCTTCATACCTATGCATTTTATATGCTTTTTTATTAGGGTATCGGGGGTGCGATGCCACATGGAATCTTTTGCAGTTTACTCTTAAGTGAGAGGCCCAAAGCTGATTGGCAGCTCGGCTGAGTCGTGCTGGATTAATGAAAGACTCCGCCGCTATTTTGCAAAAGGAGGCTGACAGGAGCTCGCTGCCACGGTGATGCTCGACCTTTTACTGAAATTCTCAGATCGAGCCTCCTGTTTATTTATTGCTCAATGTGGTGCTGGCAAGGGTTGTCTTTGTCTTTTTGCCATAATTATAATAATGTGATTTTGTATTTCAATCTGTGATTAGAATAACCTTTTAGATATTCGAATGACAAATACTGCACTTGGAGTTGAACTCACACTAAAATGTTCTTACTGTGAAAGGAGGCTAGTAAAAGACAGGTCAATTTCATCCAGCACCATTTATCAAGCTTAAGAAGTATTGTTTGCTTCACAATTTTGAAGACTGAGTTATACGTGCTTCTCTTTTTAAACACACCACTATTGCAAAAGGTGTCTGCGAATGGAGGATTTCTACAGTTGTTATAATATTGTTTTAATGAAATGTCACATTATAAGACATTTTATGTATCAGTTGGTTCAGAAGCTGAAGTTACTTACTGACACTTTCACATCCCAGCATGCATCACTTTATCCGTGAATGGCATTCATGGGGGAAGATACTGTACATACAAGGTATAATTTGAAGTGAGTGGGAGGCATTATGCTTAGTAAAGAAGGCTGTATAAACTAAACAATACAGGGAATGAGCTCAAAAAAATGGGAAATTTATATTGTTTTATACTAATTCATTTGAAAGAGGTATTTTTAGCTTCTTTTTTTTTGCATAACCATGTCTTGACTTGTGGAAGGCAGGCAAGAAAGCAGAGGGTGATGGCAAGCCGTTCTGCTTCACCCACTGGCTTGCTGTGCGTGTTTTGATGTGTTGAGCGTGGACACCCGACAAAACAAGTCATCAAATGTCTTGGCGGCCATACAGAAATACTGACGATGCTTTTCATCTAAATTTCTCTCATCGGTAGAATGAGAGAAACATATTCTCCGTCATTACGCCAGATTTAATGGTCTAATACCATCTATACCATCTCCGTTGTTTAGAGTAGTTTAGCTTATTTTACATTTAACTTTCAAAAAAGACAATACATGTTTACATCCTGATGTACATGTTGGCGCCGCTGCTGCTGTTTCTGCCATCTTCTCAAGACATACATTAAAACAACCTTGTTGTGCATAATCGGAAGTAGTTGTCAAAGTATGCCGGCCAGATCAACTTAGTTTCGGCCCTACAGTTCTGACAATGCCCCCTCGTGGATATAGCTTTTTAAACATCCAGACAGACATAAAGTACACAGTGGAGTATGTGAACAATGCTGCTTGCGTTGGGTGTGCATACACAAACGCGTATGCATGCTTAAGTGAAGTATATTTAGGCCTTAAGCAAGCCTAAATCCTTCTGGCAAAATGTTCTGTGGACCAATTCAACTAAATTAGAGCTCTTTGGCAATGCAGATCAACGCTTTGTTTACAGGTGACAAAATTAAGATTTTAAAGAAAATACACCCTACCTACAGTCAAATATGGTGGAGGTTCCATAATGCTGTGGGGCTGCTTTGCTGCCTCTGGTAATAGACGCCTTGAAATCAGAAGATTACCAATGCATTTTGGAGCATGTGCTACCCAGTGTCAGAAAACTGGGTGCCAGTCGAAGGTGATGGGTCTTCCAGCAGGAAGATGACCAAAAACACACATCCAAAAGCACTCAGCAATGAGCCCTGATCTCAATCCTATTGAACACCTGTGGAGAGATCTGAAAACAGCAGTTGGGAGAAGACACCCTTCAAATCTGAGAGTGTGGGCCAAACTGCCAGTAGAGAGGTATATGAATCTCATTAATAGCTATAGTAAGCAGTTTGATTGTATTTATTTTCTCCAAAGGCTGTGCTACCAAATATTTAATCTAGGGTGTCAATAATTGTGTCTGCAATCTGTTTATACATAAAAGGATATGCTAAGTTACGAAAGAATCAAAAACAATTTTGCTATACTATTAACAGTGAAATAAAGAATTGTGGAGACCAAATGCTTTTGTTAATTTCAATTTATTTTTGAGAAAATTGTGGGTTTTTAAAACGTGCAAGCGTGCCAATATTTTTGGCCACGACTGTATATGAGGGTACAGCACAAAGCAGGTGGTGCTCCTTGTAAGATTCACAACTTCTTGAACGGGAAGGTTAGAGTGGTCATATGAGGTCGCACTCTGGCTCACGGCCTTTGGGTGATGGCCTTTCACAGACATATTGTAATTACAAGACCAGTTTACTCTTGTCTGGTCCATAGCTACCTGCAGACAAATGTATTTCCATTGTGTGACATTTCCCAAATGAAAGGCTTCATGCCGAGGTTTGTCTTTTTATCCAACTTGATTAATATTAATGCTTGATTAATATTCAACAGAACAAACATCAAATTTGAGCCTTCGGTCAGGACATGCCTCAGGAACAAGAAAGCTAATGCATTGGCCATTGGTTAAAAGGAGAGCCCTCTCGAAACGGACCTAAACAAGTGTCCATCTATTGATTTTTCCTGAAAAGATTTAATCTGAATCTTGCCATGCTTCAAAGAGGACAAAATGTGAAAATTTCAATATTTTCAGCAGATTTTAGTTCTGGTTTGCCCCTCAAATAAACATACCATATTACAAATATGACAAAGATTAACCATTGAAGTCAATGTAATTCAATGAAAATGTTTTTCCTAATTATGATAAATGTATATATGCATATGTTTATACATTTTACATTTTAAGCATTTAGCAGACGCTCTTATCCAGAGCGACTTACAAGATGTGCATCAATACATGGTAGGAACAATCACAGTTAGCGCACGAGATCAGTGCAGGAATACAGCAATAGACATCATTGCAGGCATCTGCGTACCATACCTGTAACACCGGGAAGGAAAAGGTATTTTACAATGTTTACAAAATTAACAATTTTTTTTTTATTTTTTTTTTTATTTTTTTTAAATAAAGAGTATAGTGTTGAACAAGTAGACAGTGGTGAAGACAATTTAGCTAGATGGACAGAGATCAGGGGTAGTGGAGTCTGAAGAGGTGGGTTTTGAGTCTCTTGCGGAAGATTGGAAGTGATTCAGCAGTCCTGACCGATTGCGGGAGGTCGTTCCACCAACGAGGGACCAGAACAGAGAAGAGGCGAGACCGCGAGGAGCGGCTGCCAGGCGCCCGGAGGGATGGGGCAGTCAGTCTGCCAGCGGAGGCGGAGCGGAGGGGTCTGGACGGGGTGTAGGGCGTGATGAGTGACTGGAGGTACGGGGAGCAGTACCTCTGGCGCTTGAAAAGCCAGCACCAGTGACTTGAATCTGATGCGTGCTGCGATGGGGAGCCAATGCAGAGAGGAGAGTAGAGGGTGACGTGGGTGAACTTTGGCTGGTTGAACACCAGGCGAGCAGCAGCGTTCTGGACTAGTTGCAGTGGCTTGATGGCACAGGCCGGAAGGCCTGCCAGCAAGGAGTTGCAGTAGTCCAGACGTGAGATCACCAGGGCCTGGACCAGGAGTTGAGTGGCCTCTTGGGTGAGGAACGGTCGGATCCTCCGGATGTTGTGGAGGGAGAAACGGCAGGTCCAGTGATCGCTGCAATATGGCTCGAGAAGCACAGCTGGTTGTCCAGGGTTACCCCAAGACTCCTGGCAGACTGGGACGGAGACACTATGGAGCCTTCCACGGTGATTGATGCATCAATCATCGGGGAGCCCTTCGCTGGGAGGAAGAGCAGCTCTGTCTTCCCCAGGTTCAGCTTCAGGTGGTGGGTGGACATCCATGCGGAGATGTCAGCCAGGCATGCAGAGATCCGTGCCGGGACCTGGGTATCAGATGGAGGGAAGGAGAGAAACAGTTGAGTGTCATCAGCATAACAGTGATAGGAAAAACCATGAGCAGAAATAACAGAACCAAGTGACTTGGTGTACAGAGAAAATAGGACAGGGCCTAGCACCGAGCCCTGCGGGACACTGGTAGAGAGGGTGCGGGAGAGGAGAGGGATCCTCTCCAGGCCACCTGGTAGGACCGGTCAGCCAGGTAGGACTCAAACCATGTCAACACAGATCCAGAGATTCCCATCTCGACGAGAGATGAGAGCAGGATCCGGTGGTCCACGGTGTCGAATGCCGCCGACAGGTCGAGGAGAAGGAGGACGGAGCTAAGGGATCGGGACTTAGCGATGTGGAGAGCCTCTGTGACCGCAAGGAGAGCAATCTCTGTGGAGTGGCCTGCTCTGAACCCAGATTGGTTAGGATCAAGCAGGTCGTTCTGTGAGAGATGAGCAGACAGTTGATTATAGACAGCCCGCTCTAACGTTTTGGAGAGGAATGGGAGGAGAGAGACAGGTCGGTAGTTAGAGATGACAGCAGGATTCAGAGAGGGTTTTTTTGAGGGGGGACAACCTGAGCGCATTTGAGGGAGGAGGGGACAGAGCCAGAGGAAAGAGATGAGTTAATGACATTAGAGACAAAGGGGAGGATGTCCATAGCAATGGACTGGAAGAGGGGGGAAGGAATGGGATCAAGAGGGCAGGTGGTGGGACGGTGGGAGAGAACAAGTTGAAGGATGTCAGAGTCAGGGAGGGGGTGAGAAGGAGGACAGAGGAGTAGGAGGTTTAGGTAGCGGGATGGGAGAGGGAGAGGTTGGGGGAAGGAGTTGCGAATGACCTCAACCTTCTCGTGAAAAGAAGGATGAGAAGTCATCTGCGGTTATAGAGGAGGGGGGGGGGGAGGAGGAGGGGTGAGGAGAGAGGAAAACGTAGCATAGAGTTTACGTGGGTTGGAAACAGAAGATTGAATTTTAGAAAGGAAAAATGCAGACTTAGCAGAGGAGAGGTTAGCGGAGAAGGAAGCCAGGAGTGTGTGGAAGTCAGACAGAGCTGCAGGGGATTTGGATTTTCTCCATTTCCTTTCTGCCGCACGCAGCTTCAGTCGGTTAGCCCGAATGGAATCGGTTAGCCAGGGGGCGGGGGGGGCGGAGACGAGCGGGTTTAGCGGATAGAGGACAGAGTAAGTCAAAGGAGGAGGAGAGAGAGGAAAGTAGGGTGGATGATGCTACTTCAGCAGGTAGCTGAGAGAAGGCATCAGTAGGGGGAAGGGAAGATAGGACAGTAGCTGACAGGGCAGCGGGTGAGAGAGCGCGGAGGTTGCGACGGACAAGGACAGTGGGAGCAGGTGAAGATGGTTTAGGGACAGAGGGGAGGGGGAGGGAGAAGGACAGAAAGGAATGGTCAGACACATGTAGAGGCGATACCGTAATGTTGGGTGAGGCGCAGTTCCTGGTGAAGACCAGGTCCAGTTGGTTACCGGCCTTGTGGGTGGATGGGGATTCAGCCATGGTGAAGTCAAAGGACTGAAGCAGGGGGAGGAATGCAGAGGCCTGGGAGGACTCTAGCTGCAGGTTGAAGTCCCCGAGGAGTAAGACGGGAGTGCCATCCTCAGGGAAGGCACTGAGTAGGGCATCCATCTCGTCTAGGAAACTCCCCAGTGGACCTGGAGGGCGGTAAAGAACAATGATGTGCAGTTTACATGGAACAGTGACAGTGACAGCATGAAATTCAAAGGAGGAGGGGGAGAAGTGAGGAAGAGGAACAATACCAAATCTCCACAGGGGGGAGATCAGTATACCTGTCCCTCCACCTCTACCTGAGGGTCGTGGAGTGTGGGAGAAGGTGTAGGCGGCAGAGAGAGCAGCAGGGGTGGCCGTGATTTGCGGAGTGATCCAGGTCTCCGTAAGCGCCAGGAACTGCAGGGAGAGTAGTGAGGCCTGGGCCGAGATGAAATCGGCCTTCCGGACAGCGGACTGGCAGTTCCATAGTCCGCCAGCTACCACCACGTCAACACCGGGAGATCTAGGAGGGTGGATGAGGTTGGACAGATTACGGGTGTGGGTAGAAAACTTTATCTACTAGAATATCAGAATGTAGCACATGTGTAAGCACTTCTATTGTTTTATACAGTTTGTTTACACATTCATGTTATTCTATCGGCCTCTCGCTGGGTGCATCCACACAGTTCCCCTGAAAACATGTTGTCACATGTCAATTACTTCCAATCCCACTGCTGTAGATATTAGCCTGGAAAATGTTTCAGGCGCCACTCTGGAATCTCCTATAATTTGGCTGAGATCTGGTTTCTGAGATGGCCATGGCATATGGTTTACATAATTTTCATACTCATCAAACCATTCAGTGACCACTCTTGTCCTGTGGATTGGGCATTGTGATCCTGGAAGAGATCACTCTCATCAGGATATAAATGCTTCATCATAGGATGAAGGTGATCACTCAGAATGGCTTTTGTATTTATTGGCATTTATCTTGCCCTCTAAGGGGTTGAGTGGACCTAAACTCTATCAGGAAAATGCACCCCACACCACCCTCATTTACTCAAGTGTTTCCTTTATTTTGGCAGCTACCTGAAGCAGAGCAAGGACAAACGTCCAATTCAAATGTAGTTATATTGCAGGTAATCAATACGGAATGCAACTCAATTCAATATTTTTACTTTAGGGACCGTGTCTCCACTTCTCCATTTGTGTTTTCACAGAGAGAGTAAATGTTGAGGTCAAATGCTCTAATAACTAATAGCACCACATAGGAAAGCAATATTCAGCTTATTCCTTGAGGAGTTTCAAGTACTGTGTACTGTGATGATGAGACGATCAGAGATAGAGAGGAGCTGAAAAAGAACACAGGCCACAGTGGCCTTGTCATGACCCAACCGTTAGGCAGAAACTTATATTCCCGGGGTTAAGCGATACAGTCTCACTCAGGGTAAAACCTTTCATTGGCAATAAATAAATACATGTATCATTATTGAATGGCATTTTGTATATTTTCCAACAATGTACCTCCATCTGTCTGTAAAGAGTATCCATCTCTGTCTATTTATGTGTGTGTGCCTACCTGTCTGTCTGTCCATCTACCCACTTTTCAATTTAGTTGGACAAAGTGGTTTTCATTGGACAAAGTTTACCACAATGTGCACTCCTGTCATGGGCTATCACCCAAAGCAAGCAGTTTGCTGTACACTAGTTGTGTCCAACAGGTGCCAACAGAGATTGCCGTGGTGACGTACCGCACACTAATTATATTCCCCAGCCGAAAAGGGAACAGGCAGGAAACCTGCTGTGAAATGCTTTACCCGACTTGCTGCAGAGACTGCCACCCACCATTAATAATAACTGATGGGGAAAACCTCAGAATTTTTACTTAATATGTTAAATATTCCCTGAGTCAGACAGCCGCATTCAGACAACCGGAAATGGGCTTACAGGAAAGCCAGAAGCATATTTCAATGTCGTACAAAAATGTTTTTCTCCTTATCTTCAGGTACAGAGCAACTGCTTTGGCATTTCCTCTTCAGGGCAGGTAGCCTGCCCGAATTATAAAAATACTGTAATAACTCTCTCATATGCAGCACCACGTGTGCTCTTCAGCTTCAAATGGGTCATCTGAGGTAAAATCCAGAAGAAAGTTCTTCAATTTAGTTTTTTCTCATCTTTTATTTTTATTTTTTCCTGATCTCACATAATTGATCTCACTATTGAACAGCAGTATTCCGGAACATGAAGAGTGTGAAAGTGAGGTTTGGGAATATGGTTGAGATCCATTGTTTCTGCGCTGGTAAAATGTGTGATTGAGGGGCTTTTTCTTCTTTGACTCCCAGCGATTTGAGAATTTGTGAGATAGACCGAGCTGCAGAACTCAAGGACTGCAGCTGAGGCACTGTGAGAATGTATTTCCTTCCAATGTTTGAGCAGGTGATACATTTTTACTGCTTCTATCGCTAAGGGTGATGTACCTACGTACAGTGTTTGCAGAGATTATGTGCATGTTATTGTTTTTGCCTGCATTTAGATGAGCTTCAATTAACATTGTACTTGTATCCCTGGGACTTGTGTTATAATGTCGTTCATTACGATGTTTTATTCGTTTGCTTCGCTGAAGGCTTTATCCATTTCAATAGAGCATTTTTAACCCCCTGAGGTCCGTGCTAAGCTTTTAGATGTTTTTTGATTTTGGCATGGTCTGATATTTATCTCAATTTCATCAATTTAACACACACTTACTCCAAAGTGTTTGATATTTTTATTTGAAGGACAATCACAGCTACATTTGTATGCCATAAATAGTTTGGTCAGTATCATATGCAGCTTGTAAATAGATCTACAAACACACAAGTTAAAAATAGTAAATTTTTCTGCTGTCACAAAAGATGTGAAAGCACACACTAAACTATAGTGACGAATTGTTTTGCCAATGTGCGTTTGTTCACCAAGGTCTTGGTTATGTAAGGGTGTGAAAATAGTTTAGCACATCTGAGATCTAAATAGCTAAAAACCTGTTTTTATCAGAACTGGTCACATTTATTTCAGGCTGTGGGAGGGCTAAATGCTAAATTCCTGAATATTCATTATTCATTGTCCACACCTCTAAGATCTGTCAGATGGGCCATCTCTCTCTCTCAAAGGCCATCCTGAGACCCAAGGAAAAAAAGTGTCTTCCAATTAAACTTTTTTGTGATTTCATGCCTCTTTAGAGTTAAAACAACCATTCGCGAAGTTAATGGTGTGGGATCGGCGCCGATCCGAGCAGCAATAAAAGTATATTACTATTTCTAACTTCGCGATATTTTATCATACACACGCGACAAAAACATTGACAGAAACCTTAGAATCGCGACTTTCCGATTTGAGCACTGGCAAATCAAATGGGATTTTTAAATTAGGTTAATTAGACCAAAAGTAAACCTTGCCTTTTACTCTCTTTTTACCTGGTAGTAACGTCCCCCTTCTATTGACATGGTAACTAGGGGCGAGTTTCGGCGAGGTGTGTGGGGAGGGCGTGGGGCCATGTGTGAAAACAGGCGTAAACACATAAACTGTCCCGACAATTTGAAGCAAGATTTTATACAGACATACAATTTTATTCAAGATGGAAAGATTTTCTGCGCTGCAGTGTTTGAGAGTATTGATGAAAAGCGGCGAAGACAATAACTGACGAAGAGTAAGTAACTATATTTGATTTGCCATGTTATCAAATACTCGTATATATATTCAATATATGAATTCCGCGTCTTGTGACTACATATTCCGCGTGTTGCAACGTAACAAATTGCAATATGCACACAAGATCTATGGAAGAATACTTTTCAAACAGCCTAAAATGTTATTTATTTCGCTTGTTTTCAAATACTCGTGAAAATATATGAATTCCGCGTCTTGTGACGCCAAACATATTCCGCGTGTTAGTAACTTAATCTAAATCCCTAACGTTAGTAGATTAGTTGGTTAGTACTATACACATCTACCTAATATATACCAAGTGCAATCTAGAAAGTAAGAAGGAAGAAAACGAGATAATAAGTGAAGGCGGAAAAAACCCGAAAAGTATAAACTCCCGAAGTGCATGACAAGACAAGCAGTGGATCTCGAAATAAACGGAACAAGGACAGACAGGGAGCAGAACGTGACAGAACAGGGAAAATGCAATACTGGATAAAGAATAATGAATAAGGACTGAATGAAAAATAAACAAAGACCAAAAAACAACAGAACAGGGACTCAGAATATAACACTGATGGCCCAGTGAGATGGCCCATCTGACAGATCTTAGAGGTGTGGACAATGAATAATGAATATTCAGGTATTTAGCATTTAGCCCTCCCACAGCCTGAAATAAATGTGACCAGTTCTGATAAAAACAGGTTTTTAGCTATTTAGATCTCAGATGTGCTAAACTGTTTTCACACCCTTACATAACCAAGATCTTGATGAACAAACGCACATTGGCAAAACAATTCGTCACTATAGTTTAGTGTGTGCTTTCACAACTTTTGTGACAGCAGAAAAATTTACTATTTTTAACTTGTGTGTTTGTAGATCTATTTACAAGCTGCATATGATACTGACCAAACTATTGATGGCATACAAATGTAGCTGTGATTGTCCTTCAAATAAAAATATCAAACACTTTGGAGTAAGTGTGTGTTAAATTGATGAAATTGAGATAAATATCAGACCATGCCAAAATCAAAAAACATCTAAAAGCTTAGCACGGACCTCAGAGGGTTAACAGAGGGCATTAGTCACGGCTACCACTGTGTCTCAGGTGAGATTCGAACCTCCAACCCTCTGACTACTTCACCGGTGGCTACTCATTCATAGGTAGAGAACAATAAAAAAAAAGGAAAGACAAATTTAATAATCACTAAATAGTGTGTATCGGGCTACTGGCTGGCTCATCCTGTTAAGGCACTGTTATAGTTTGTGGATGAGCCCCATGGCCTGGCATCAAACTTGAACTGTGCCATTGCCGACTGTGGCTGGCAACCCCACGGAGTGATGCAAAATCAGTTGTAGCGCCAATTTGGCATTCCAAAATAGAAAACAATCAGGCTGAAGTAAATAAATACATAAGTTAAAATAAGGTGTTGAGTCGCCATATGTGGATAGCACATCACTGCACCACAATAGGTGTGGACATTAAGGGCCAATTTTGGTAGTTTTGGCTGTGTACACAGGCTTGTGGAGTGGATGGCAGATAGCACGTCTGCTTTAAGGGGAGACTACCCCCATAGATTTTCTATGACTATAGATGGTATTTCCTGATGTATGGGCTGATATGAGGACATAGACACAATCTCTTCTGTAAAAAGTTTCTTTTCTAATGTGTCAACATAAAAAAACACATATGTTGACATATGTTGACACATATGATGGTGTTAGTGCCCTTGGCGATATATGCCAATTAGGCCTAATTAGATTCAAGATTCAAGATTTTTATTTGTCACATACACACACGGGGTGTGCAGTGAAATGAAAAGTGGCAATGCTCAATGAAAAAGTGCAAAAGGGCAACAGTACACAGTATTTACAGTAAAAGACAATTAGGCCTAATTAGCACCTATTTAGCATAATAAACATACAATTCAGAAAACTTGCAATACATTTTTTCTTAGTTTTTATGTACATAACAAACTGGGAATGTGTTCATAGTGATATATATTTTCTTTCTTTTTTTGCCTATCTAGGGGGGTAGTCTCCCCTTAAAGGGAAAACCAAGAAGCTTGTGAGGTACTGCTCTGATACTGTCTGGAGGTCTTTCAATATGGAATAGATGTTGTTATTTATATCCATAAATACAGGGTGGTATGATATTGCTGCAGCTGGCAGCCCTGCAGGGTGGCACACATTGGCCATAATGCCAATCTGGCAATTGTTTCCTATTTTGGAAACAATCGCCATAAATGCTTGATTATGTTCAGATCTGATGACTGAGAAGGTTATGACAAATGGATAACGTCAGTGTCATGCTCATCTGGAAAAAAAAACCTCTGCATGAAAGAAATGCTTTAACATCGGGTAAAGACGATCCCTCAGTACTATTAAGTAATGATTGACATCGACCTTGCATTAAAAAGGTTGCACCATTTTACCTTTTTCCCTAGCAGCTCTGTGTGTGCTCCTAGCAGCTATTGTTGTCAATATGTTGTACCGACTATTTACGTCACATGCGGTTTCATCCCACTTGGTGGAATGCAATTATTTTGCTTTGTATAAGAGCATCTATTAAATAACATAATTGTAACTATAGAACAGGCCCAAACCACACCAACAAAATGCGCCCCACACCATTACGGAACCACCAGAACCTTTCACTGTCAGGACACTGTTGTGTTTATATTTTTTTTGTTCACTAACTTTATATTTTATTCAATATTTCAAATGCATATAATTATTCCTTTTAGCACAGCATGTTTATGAATTGAGCATGACAGTCTCTTTTGATATATTATCATCGTTTGCAGAACCTTTTTGTTGCAGTGCCACTTGCTTCATCACGAATCAGCTACAAGTTCAAGATGAAAAAGAAAATTGGAAAAGACTTAAAAGCATCTGATTTCGGATTCAGGTAGCACTAATGGTTGCCGTTGAGCTGTTGCACTGTTTATAGTGAATTCTTGTTTGACAGTTTTCCTTGCTCTCACATGCAGCGTGCATCAGTGTGCTGTACTCATCTTTTAAAAAATACTTCCCCCTCCCTTCTTCTTGGAGGGAATACCAAATTGTATTCTTGGAATACCAAATTGTATTCTAAGCTGCTAACTTCACCCCCGCTGACAATTTGGGAGAGCATAAACAAGCACTAGCAAACATTTGGTGTCCTCCGTGGGCACCCAATTTATTAGCAGGGGTCGTTGGTGTGCGACAAGACACGGTACCCATCCGACTGAATCTATTGCTCCCTGGGAGACACTCCCACCAATTATACGTTGCCCCATGGCACCCTATTGCCCTGCTGGCCACAGTCGGCATTGGCATGGTCTGGATTCAATACCAAATCCTCATTCACACACTAGAACAGCATTTAGCTTTGCTAGCCCAATGGTCAGTTCACGCTTGACAGTGCCTTAACAGGAGGAGCCACCCAGCAGCCCCATGTGTCTTAATTAAAGAGTGGACCAGAGTGAGCCACATAATATTGTTATGGATACAAATGACCAGCAATCAGAATATTCATGGAATACCGGATATTTCTCATGAGCATGCCAAAGGTGTGTGGACGTTGTCCGGGAGTGATGAGGTGGTCAATTATTTATACACCAAAAAGATATCAGCCTGACAAAAGCCTGACTGTCCTTAACTTTGACAACTTCTCCACAAACACGGATTGGCAAGCTCATCAAGATTGAACTCGCCAAACTGCAATTTGTATTTGTAAGTTAAGGACAAATGTTGATTGAATCCAGGCCATTGTCTTTATTCAATGTTTTTAATTGCGCTGAACATCCCCTTTCAGCTTTTCTTGCAAGGGCATTTCTGTTTTGGTTCCAAGTGTTGATTTTTAAACGGGTCTAGACACGGTCCTGCAGATTGTCTCTAAATCCATGCCTAGACAGCGGGTGAAGCAAAGATACATTAAATGGTGGTAGTGAGTGGGAACATCCATGCCTGTAGAGAGGGTTGCCCAGTCCTTAATACGAAGAGTCTAATCGCAAAAGCTGCCACACTGAAGGTAACATCTTTTTGGGCAAAACTGTCTTCAGCAAGCATGACATGAATATAGTGGCCTTAAGAGCCATTCTCTCTGATATCCTTTTAGTCCTTACCACCATATGCTTAGAGAAAGAAAACTAAAAAGACAGCACTTTCCTAAGAAGCAAGTAGCATGGATCTAGGGCACTATTGTTGACCTGGCTGGTTGCAAATTCCATTTTTGCTTTGATTCTGTAAAACCCAGGGCAAAAAGATGCCTTGCTTTGATGTACCTACTAATCTAGGCATTTTTGAGTGGTTGGAGTGTTGCAATAATGTTGGCCAGTGTTCTAGAAAAGCTGGGGAGAGCTTATGGGTGTACATTGGATTTAGGAAGAGATTCATATGACCAAAGGCAAAAACTACCAGCACCTGAAAATATGTATGTTTGTATGTATTGTGGTGTCCCCAGGGGTTGGGCGACACACACGGACCTTGCAGAGGGCGTAGGCAAGTTCAAGAACCCAGAGGAGGCAGTATTCACAAACAAAATGATAATTTATTAAACTAATACTGACACACAAAACAAAGGGTGGGGTCTTCAGGGGAATACAAAAACATAAAGTCCACAATCCTAACTCGTTGTCAATGTCCGTAATCCAATTCAAAATCCAAGTCAGTTCCGCAATCCAGTCCGTAGTCGATATCCAAAGGGGGTCCTCAAAACAATCCAAGTTCATACACAAAACACTCCAACAATCACTCTCTCTCTCCAAATACTGGCTGGTCAAAGACTTCACAGTACTCACTCTCCAAACACACTCAGCAACTCCTTCCCAAACACGTTCCTACTCCTCTCCATGTGTGATTCGAATCAGCCCTTCAAATAGGCCTTGAAATGGCCCTGAGCTGGTCGTTAGTCCCCATTGCTTGACTCGGCTCAGGTGTAACTGTGGCCTGCTGGGAAATGTAGTGTTTTCTGGCTCCCATGTGTTGTAGGCCAGGCAGCAATTTCCTTGTGCAGCCCCTTGGGCTGCCACAGTATGTATGTGTGTATGTATGTCTTACAGTAATATATACAACAGTGTACAGTAATCACCACCTCCTGTTCCCTGCACTGTGTGGTGAAGTGCTAAATATTTATGGCAGTGGGATGGGCCTGAATCTGAGCTTACACGTCAGCGCTGCCAGTCTTCTCCCCTCCCATCTGATATCAAAGCACATCGCTCACTCCAGCATCAAAACAGTTGCCTATCAAGACATTTAGCAGTATCCCTCCCTCCCTCCCTCCTTCCCTCCCTCTTATCTTCCAGATGAACATTTCAAGGTTTTGGCTTGTCTCGCTGATCTTGTGTCGCTCCTTGGATGTTGGGTGATGGGACTCCTGCCAAGTTACATGCCAGATGGCTTTCGAAAGGGCACTGATGCCAACAGACTGTGGCACTGCGCCCACTGCAGACAGGTAGAACCCTATTGTGGACAACATGACACAGCAAGGTGCAGAAATACCTGGACTGAAAAACTGTTGGATGCTGCCACATGGTGAGGTAAGAATAAATTGACATTTTCTTTCATAATTTTTTGCACGTCTGAAGGGTTGGGTCAATGTACCTGTTTAGAATGTGTCCTGGACAGAACTGTCACAAACACTGAGTGTCAGAACAATTAATCAGTACAGATTCTCTGAATGAGCAAAGACAACCATATTATGTGGCCTGTTCCATAGAAAGGCCTGGTGAAAAACTACAGTATGTACCATTTAGTAACTGAATTAACTTGCAAGTTAAAAAGCATATCGCATGGGTTCTGGCTCAATCAACAAAAACATTTTTAAAACAATACATTCATAAAAACTCATTACAAAGTTGTTCATTATTCATGCAATATGAAAGTATGCTCATTTCCAGCACATATAAATCACAGACATAATACTGTTACAAAATAATTAAATACATATAAAACATTCCATCAATGTTGCAAGATGGTTATGTTAACTTGGATCCCACAGTATAGATAAGGTACAGTGTTAGTGGGGCACTCAAACCCAAACCCACTTATCAAGAAACAGCCACATGTACAGTATTCTATTAAAGTTGCTATAAACATGACTGACATTTGCAAACGAAAGTAAGAAAACACAGAATATTATTGATTGATTATCATGAAAATATGGTAGGATTACTAATAAAAATGGGGGGTCTGTAGGGGACATTCAATCTAACCCCTAAGATGCTTCAAGCGAGTATTACCATTTTATTATTGCACTGTATTATTTTATTTATTCATTCTCATGCCCATGAACTCTGAACCCCATGTACAAAAAATGTAATTCTTTCTTTATCAAAGCTAAGGGCAGATCACAGTGGACAGAGATAGTATATGGTATATGCTTAAAAAGCACTTTTTCAATAACTTTGCTTTTAAAAAGAGGTTTCATATGGTCATATGATCTAAAATTGCTGAGAAGAGAAGAGTGCAATTTGCTTTTCTTTATGCAACCCCTCTCTGAAATTGCCTGACCATTAAATCAACCCACTTTAGAAGCCTTTCAAAAGGACTGCACTGACAAATGTAGGCACCTCTAAGATTTTATATTGCAATGTGTTTGAAGACGGAGGAATTTCTCAAGTTCCGTAGTATGGCATTGGATCGAGGTGCAGGAATCAGGGCAACTAGAGTCAGAGTGAAACAAGTCAGCACTCACCAGTTTAAAAAGGGTAATTTATCTTACGTAATAGGCATTTAGCAGATTCTCTTATCCAGAGCAACTTACAGTTTACATTTCTTTAAATACAATCCATTTATACAGCTGGATATTTACTGAAGCATTTCAGGTTAAGTACCTTGCTCAAGGGTACAATGACAGTGCTCCATCTGGGAGGTGAACCTGCAATCTTTGCATTACAACCCCGTTCCCTAACTACACTGCCAATCTTATTGTTGCATATAAGGAGGGAACATAATGCAAAGCCATGTTTGGCACCTGAAATAGGTATACTCATGTAAACAAACATGGAATTACTCAAGCAATCAATTAGATACATCAAATACGTAACAGCATCACATTATTCCACATGAAAAACTGAATACAAACAACAAATGAAAAAAGGAAAAACGATGGAAAAGGGGGACCCTATATGGCAAATAAAATAAAATAATTTATTTTAAAAGATTGTGCCATAATGTATCGTTGAGATTTGGGGTGTGGCTAGAAGGGCGTGTCTAACAGATCGTGCAGATGAAACCTGGGGTATGTTCAGCAGCAAAAAAACTATAAAAAACGTTTTCATAAATTGAAATGGTGCTGTATTGAATGTACGGTTGCATGGTGCTGTTACTGTGATTGCTGATAGGGCAACTGTAAACGGTGTGGCACTGATTCTTAAATATGTCATTCGCTTCTGGATACAGACCTGACACGCCCACCAAACTGGACAAACATTCCTGTGAGGTCACTGCAAACCTGTGTGCAACATTGAGAGCAAACAAAGTGTTCAATAGCCACTGTAGCAAAACATTTTGCTTTCTGAACTCACCTCTGTTGAAGATATGAGAATTGTATTCAGAAAGGACAATACAGGCTCATAAATACCATTTCATTATTTCTTCAGATAATACACACACTTTTCATAAGAGGTAAAGTAAATGGCCTCAAACATCCTTTTCTGGAATACTGTGTCAAAGCAATGTATCCATTTTGATCCACAGCATAATAGCATATTGTCTCTACTGCCACCACTTGTGTTGGATTTTGCAGCCTCAATGCCCAAAATCTCAAAGTACAAACATCATGATTAAAAGCAATGAAATGTCATGCCACAGATAACATAGGGTCTTTGTCACATATTGCACCTTTGTGTTCAGTGTTGGGCCTCTTGTGCTCTATGTGGCCGTACCCACATAACCCAATTTAGATGGACAAAAAAAATGTTGTGGATGTTGACATGTTGTGTAGTTTTTGTTGTTTTTCTTTGCACTATTATCATTTACATTCTGATATCTTTTGTAAACAAACAAAAGGGAAATCACTGAGTGAATGTGCAATCTGAGGATTGATCAAATATGGCAGTGATTTTTTTGTACCATCAGCAATATTTCTTGGTAGGGTAGTGTGTTGATACAAAGACAGTGGACTCCTTTTTCTGCTTGGCTTTGGGGCACAGAAGAGTCTCTTTGTCTAATGACTTAGCTTTATTGAGGGTTATTTCAACCCACTGTTTCTTATATCCATCTTCTCTCCAGGACATTTCCCCTCATAATGCTTGCCTGTTGATCAAATTCCACTGTATATGTATCACAGATATGGCTTGCTCTTAGGAACTGACCGTGCAGCAGGTTTATTGTCAGGGCTTTAAGGTGATAACTCATAGGGCATAAACTGTTGTTTTTTATTTCTTAGCTTTGTGTAAATAATGGTGCTTAAGCCACCATTTACCATAGTTACCCTCTAGGAAAGCTATTTTGGCATTGCTAGTCATTGCCGTAAACATAATTGATGATGTCAGCTGTTAAAGTCATCTAAGAACCATCTTTTGTGGCAGAGGGTGTGTCAGATTTGCTTTAATCTAAATAGTATTCAAGTGCAGCCATGGGCCTCATGTTGCTGTATTTTTGTATATAGACCAGATACATCTAGAGTTAACACAGATCTTGTTTAAAAAATATAATATGGAAGAAGACAAATTGATGTGAAAGTCTACATTGAGAGAGTGGGTCACCCTTAGGTTGCAGTGGGTCCTTATGGACCTTTGGCAGTGTGTGGTAAACTCTTGAATAATAAAATAAAATAAATGTTTTATCAAGATGCTTGTTTAATAAGGCATCGGCTAAGACAGCTTTTATCTGCTTTCACAGTCTTTACATTGCAGTATATTTAAGAAGCATTTACATTTTACCAGTGTTTTTAATGAAATTGTCCAACTTACCAATTCAGTCAATATGTAGTATTCAGTATGTGCAGCATATATTCAATTTTTACAGAGCAACCTTGGTGTTTCAAAAGACCTTTCAATACACCAGAAACATGGTTTCAAATCCCATTTTATCTAGACATTTCAAATACTTTGAAAATGATGCCAGCTTAGTTGCCCCCAATTTAAGGGTTTCAAAACAAGGGCTTAGCTATGAGGATTTGACTATATTGAATACGGATGCAGATGGCAAACCCAGTAAAAACATTCAACAAACATTCTAGATAGCAAAAGAGTGACATAATTGAGTTATTATATTATACGAGTATGAAAAGCAAACTATTTAAACCCTTATTTTTATTTTTCAATATATTCCCAATATTAGTACATACTTTATGGATACTGTGGAGGGAATGGGATTACAATAAATAAATTCACGAGTAACACAACCTTTATTATTTTTGCCCTTTCAAATTTCACAATTTAGTACACACCTGAACAATTACCTTGGTGGTCGTGATAACTGTAATCTGTTCTTGTCAATAACATAACAATAACACAATAACAAGAATGGACATTAAATGGATTTGAGCGAACAACATTTTAGCACGCTTCAGCTGAACTTCAGTTGAACTTTGACATTACGGTTCGTGGATGCTAAAGGAGCTTCAGCTTTGGAAAATGATCAAACCCCACATGCTGGGTAATGCTAAAATGGGTAACTGACATTTGAAAATGTGAAAATTCTAAACCATGGAAAACTTTCTGATGTGCACATAACTCGACTTCCTTTAATTTTTACAAATAGTCTTAAACTCAAAAAATGTACAGTAATAGCAATGTTAAGTAATCACAAATAAAATGTACATTTTAAGGGACAGAAATTGACTGAGTTGGCTTGAGATTTACAATGTAAAGTTGCCTCATATAAAATCTAATGAGGAAGAAAAAATATTGCAATTGATGCAAAACTCAACAGATGAAACATAAAGTTGTTTACTTTCAGGCTTCCATGCATAATTGCATTTACTGAGAGAATAAACACTAAATAAACAAAAAATAAATTATGTTACCGATGGCTGTCAGTAAATGTAAATTCACAGTCAGTGCTCAGTTACATAACCCACAGACATAGCATTTATGTTTTTAGCTGGCTTAGGTGAATTAGTTTATGTGGAAGGCTTGCAATTCCCCACAGGTCAATATTACTGAATACTTTCATCTGAGTTTACAGCTTCTCCGCATCTGGTGCTCACTGCAATTTAATGCACACACAAATACAGCAATAACACTTGAAGCAGGCAAAATTTGCTTGTAAGCTTCTGAAGTCAAACTGGCCGAGCTGAAGCTTACAGATATATCTGGGCAACAACTGTCACAGTAATTATTAACTGTTTGATGAGGCTTTAGTAATCAGATTTCCTGTTTGGAATCAGGGGCTGTGAAACTGTGAAAGGGGATATATAAATGTTCACACCACCTACAGTTTTTATCTGCTCAAATAATTCTTGGTCCATCATAATGGTGATGGACCAAGTGGAAAGATGACACAGTGGAAAGATGACACAGCACAATCAATTAAATGAATGATTATTGATTAATTATGAATGATACATTTATTATTAATAATAATGAAAATAATAATAATAATATTAATAATAATTAATGGGGGGAGGAATTTAATTAATAAATGGCATACAACATTAATCATGATAATAATAACCACAAAACAACAACAATATCAATATAAGACAATGAGCAAATTATGCTGTAGTTCCCTCTATCTCTCTTTCTCTTTCCATCTCTCTCTGTCCTCTGCTCTACAGCCTTAGTTATGAAATCTAATAAATATATGTCACATTAAGCATGTCTACGATGTGGTGGAAACTGTACAATGAAGCTGAGGTAATATAGGGAGATCACTGTTATTTCCATAATGGATGGGTTTTATGATTTGAGGATGCACTCTTCCACCGAGCCTGCTATTAAGTATTATTTGACAACAGATTTAATGGGCATAAGACAAGGCTTTGATAACTATGTTAATGCTGAGTGAGGGTATATTCTTTTTTTAGGCTTTGAGGCTCTCTGCTTTAACTAATGAGGTGTGAGGGACTTCACTTTTAATAACTCTTCGTCATTAGTTCATAATTCATTAGTCAAGGTATCGTCGCGCTCAACAGGTTTAAAGCCAGACTGCAAGAGGAAAACCTGTTCATATAAAATTTAACAACACGCAAATGCCTTTTAAGGCCACAGGCTCATAAAAGATTGATGTCAAAACTAAAGGGGAGCAATTGAATATTGATGCCTTTGACTCCCTGTTGTCTTTTTTATTTTTTTATTTTTTTACATTTCCTCCTGTAGTCTTCCAAAACAGCAGCCTCCAAATGATCTGAGAAAGCAAACTCGGCAAGCATTATTGCCTCCCAGTGACGGTCTGCTGCCTCCCTGAGGTATCTGGCCAGCTGTGAATGGGACGGCAGTCTCAACAGCGTTCATTATAGCGCATCACCTGTGTGCGTTACAGGCCTCGGGTGGAAAACACGATTGTGCATGCCTGCTGTTTATTTATTTATTTTTTCCTGCTGCCGTGTTTATTGATTGCTAGCATGGAAAACCTCAGCATTTGCTCTGTTTCTTCTACCCCAGAGGCACCCGAGCTATGGCTCTTTTCGTAAATGGGCTTTAAAAAGTGAACAAAACAAATATGAAATAAAACGCTGTCAATAGTGGAAAGATACTTGAAAGTGGGAAGATCATTGTCCATCATGCCAACCCCCAAAAAAATAAACTAAACACACACACACACACACACAATTGAGCATACAGTACACGTGCATGCACAGACACAAACACTACACACACACACAAACACATAGCTGAGATATTTACTCGATTAACCAGACGGCACTACAGATTTTTTTCCTTCTTCCTAACTGAGAAAGCGGGCGTTGATGATGGTGATGGTGGCTGTGTCAGTGAGGGTTATTCACTGTTACTGATTTGTTAGCTAGGCTGTAGCACTATCTGAAAAACAGACTCGATAGTGTTTTGCCTCACTGCCAACTCCTCTCATGAGAGCAGTGACACCATACATATTTTATACACCCCATTTACATTTGCTTTTTTTTTTTCCTTTTACGAATCATCCCTGCTCCTCCATGCAGCCCGCATCATCAGTAACATAATTTGCCAATGCATTAAATCAAAAAAACACGTAAAGAAAAATAACAGAATCCCAATGACCATAAACAGTCATCCCTTAAGTTAGTACGAAATCGCTTTGTGTCCGCTTTTGCTATATATTCAGTATTTGAAAATCTGTATGGAAACGCTTGCTGCTCCTTGCCATTCTTAAAATGAGTTCCACTATCTGGGCATGTTATTGATTGCCCAGAGGAGTTATAAAATCTAAAAATTCTTCTTCTCTCCTGTCTGGGTTCTGGATTCCACCTGTCTGGATAACTGCACAGACTATGAACTACCTGTCTAATGGGTTCTTCCAAGGAGCCATCTGAATCAACATGGCAGCAGGAGGAGGCTTGTCCTGCTTCTATCAGGCATTCCCCAGCGGTCTCGATGACTGACGTCCAACCGCAAACTTTTTTCACAGCTCTCTGGTTCCACACGCTTGTCAGGAAGCCTTCATTATCAATATCATTGGAATTTTTTCATAACATTTTATTTCCTTTTCTCTTTTCTTTCTTTCTTTCTTTCTTTCTTTCTTTCTTTCTTTCTTTCTTTCTTTCTTTCTTTCTTTCTTTCTTTCTTTCTTTCTTTTTCTTTATTTATCATCTGTCAGCGAAGCCAAATGAGGTATGTTACGGGCACTCAGAAGTGCAGGTCGGCTTGAGCCGTAATTGTGCATGGTTCTCCAATCGGGCTTCGTGACCAGCTTCTCATTGGCCACAGCTGCACCACTTCCCTCTGCCCCACCTCTTCCACATCCTTAAGCCCATTTTTACCACACCCCTAACTACCTGCCAGTCTGCTTTCTAGGTTTATTTGCCTCTGCCATTCTTTCTCCAGGAACCACCAGCACTCTGTGTGCCACCTTATACAACGCCACATTCGGTGAAAAATATGAAATACTGAAACGAAGCCCCACACCCTGGGGCCTTCCCCTCAGCACTGTAAAAACCACAATCCTGAGTGTGGTGAGGGGTCCGCCCTGGAGTAAGCCTCCTGAAAGCCTTTGTTGCACTTCCCTAGCGAAGCAACCCAGTCCTGCAATGTGTCCTGCCCGGTGCCCTACACTCCTGGTCACTCAATATCCCAACCAGGTCTCATCGCATCACGTCACTATGGTGGGCATGAGACCAGGTTGACAATACCACTGACTATTAAACTTCAAGTGACAAATCCAACCTTACCCTCCAATTTTCTTCAAAATTGAGTTTTGAGGGAAGGTCTGGTGTGACAAAACCAGCTACCTGCCTCACCTTGGCAGACAGCTGCAGCCAATGGAGTGTCTGGGCCTGTCCTCTTTTTACACCTTTCTTTCATGCCACCATGTGAGAGGGAGCAGACATTACCCCCCCCCCTCCAGCTGAGGAGCAGACTCCCCTGGGATTTTATTTTGAAGTGTTGTGCCCACCAAAGAGGGGGACAGAACTGCCTGTGGAGCAGTAGTGGTAAGAGCTCATTTTAGCACCTGTAATGTGGGGAGACGATGCTCTTAATCTGAGGAAGTTAATTCTGACATAGTGGCCTGGACATGTTCCTCCAAACCTCCTTTTCTTCTGCTGAAGGCAGTGTGGTTTTATTAGCCAGGAAAAGGTGTGCTGAGTTGTGACATGCTGGGATATACCTCAGCAGTGGCTCAGGAGCTTTAAAAAGCGGAGGCTCAAACCATACCTTTAAACCAACAATTGTTCTCAGCCTGTTTTTTGTATTTTGTTTTACTTGATGAAAAGGCATGCCAATTAGCTTTCTCTTAATTGTTTCTCAGAGTAGTGGTGTTTGTTTTTTGTTCTTCGTGTCATGTTAGATCATTTAAATAATAAGATGGCAAGGCTACCAGAGGTAACAGACTATATCAGTATCAGTATCATTGCAATCATTGCCATAAGTTCATAAAAACAAATTCAAAGATAACACTTTCAACTTAAACTAAAACGTGCTCTATAACTGCATATTGCATCAGCTTTGAGAGGGAAGCAAAGGCTAGTGAAGCAGCCCATTTCAGAAAAGCGGATCATTCAAAAGAGTGAACAACAATTAAGTATTTAAGCGTCTGTCAATCTCAAGGCGCAGATTCAGCCGATTCAGCCGAGAGATTCTGTTTGATATCGGAAATAAGGCAAATTGGGAGTTAAATAGTACTAGCTGTGAGGAGCTAAAGGGCCTAGGACTATTCCTGCCGCCTATGACATCACCGACCCCCACTACTGCAACATGCCCGCAGAAGACGCGCCGCAGGCGGTGTGAACGGAAGCGAAAGCGAGGCAAGAGAGGAGGGATCCGGGCTAGGCTAGCGGCTAGCCCCTACAAGCCGGCTATTCCATCCATCGTACTCGCCAACGTACGCTCTTTGGACAACAAACTGGACGATATACACCTTCTGAGATCCACTCAGCCGACGGTGAGAGACTGCTGTGTTTTTGTTTTCACGGAAACATGGCTTGACGACAGTATCCCAGACTCCGCCATTCAACTCGACCAGCTAACGTGCCACCGGGCAGACAGGATTATCACCAAGAACGGTAAGACACACGGCGGTGGGGTCTGTGTTTATACCAACGATGCCTGGTGTTATGACGCTGTGGTAGTTAGCAAACACTGTTCAGCTCTGGCGGAGGTTATGATTCTCAAGTGCCGGCTGTTCTACCTACCGAGAGAATTTACAGCTATCTTGTTAGCCGCTGTGTACATCCCCCCGACCGCTAACAAGAAGGACAGAGTCGCAGCACTATGGGAATTGTACAACGCCATCAGCGAGCAACAGACAGCTCATCCAGATGGATTTCTCATAGTGGCTGGCGATTTCAACCATGCAGATCTCAAGTCTGTGTTCCCACAGACATACAAACACATTGACTTTCCAACACGGGGGAATAACACACTGGACAATGTTTACACTTCTCATACAAGGCCTCACCCCTTCCCCATCTTGGCACCTCTGATCACATCACTGTTATGCTAATTCCAGCATACAGGCCAAGGTGTAAAGTCACCAGGCCAGTTCAGAGGCAGGTAAGAGTGTGGCCAGAGGATGCCTCCTCAGCACTACAGGACTGTTTTAACACCACAGACTGGGACATGTTTAAGCAGGCAGCCACCTACAACCACCACACCAACATCCAGGAGTATACAGACACTGTTACTGCCTACATCAGCAAATGCGTAGATGATGTAACGGAGACCAAGACCATCACAGTACGGGCCAATCAGAAACCATGGCTGACAGGGGGACGTCCATAGGCTACTGAGAGCCCGAACGCCGCTTTCAGAGCTGGTGATGAGGCTGGCCTCAGAACAGCTAGGGCCAACTTGTCCCGGGGGCATCAAAGAAGCAAAAAGATAGTACACAGGAAGGATAGCCCACCGCTTCAGTGACAGCAGAGACACAAGGAGCCTGTGGCAGGGGATTCAGACCATCACTGGTTACAAACCCCGACCACAGGTCTGTGACAGCGACATCACTCTGCTGAACAACCTGAACGACTTCTTCGCACGTTTTGAAGCTTCCAACAACACTCCTGCACAGAAAACACCCCTCCCCCGAACGACCAGGTGCTGTCCCTGTCTCCAGCCAGCGTGAGGAGATCCCTCTCCAGGATCAACCCCGCAAAGCTGGGGGCCCGGACAACATACCTGGTCGGGTGCTGAAGGGCTGTGCAGAGGAGCTCACTGATGTCCTCACAGATATCTTTAACACCTCCCTGAGCCAAGCTGTTGTCCCTACATGCTTCAAAGGCACCACCATCATCCCAGTACCGAAGAAGGCTTCTCCATCTGGCTTCAATGACTATCGTCCCGTGGCACTGACTCCCATCATCATGAAGTGCTTGAACGGTTAGTCATGCAGCACATCAAATCCCTCCTCCCTCCTTCCCTGGACCCCTTCCAGTTTGCATACCGGGCCAACAGGTCCACTGATGATGCAATCTCCACCGCCTTCCACTCAGCTCTCACCCACCTGGAATCCAAGGACTCATACGTGAGGATGCTGTTCATTGACTTCAGTTCAGCATTCAACACAATCATCCCCCAACAGCTGATACAGAAACTGGACCGTCTGGGGCTGAACACCTCTGTGCAACTGGCTGTTGGACTTCCTGACTGGGAGACCACAGGCAGTTCGGGTCGGCGGCAACACATCCAGCACCATCACAGTGAACACTGGGGCCCCCCAGGGATGTGTGCTTAGCCCCCTGCTCTTCACACTACTGACCCACGACTGCACACCAAAACACAGCTCCAACCTCTTCGTCAAGTTTCGCGGACGACACAACTGTGGTGGGACTCATCAACAACAACGATGAGGTTAACTACAGAGACGAGGTGAGCCAACTGACCAGATGGTGCAGTGACAACAACCTCATTCTCAATGTGGAGAAGACAAAGGAGACTGTTGTCGACTTCAGGAGAGCTCACACCCAGCACCCTCCACTGACCATCAACGATGTTGCGGTGGAGAGAGTGAGCAGCACCAAGTTCCTGGGTGTGCACATCACAGAAGACCTCTCCTGGAACATCAACACCGCATCACTGGCGAAGAAAGCTCAGCAGCGCCTGTACTTCCTCCGCAAACTGAAAAGAGCTAGAGCCCCAGCCCCATCATGCGCTCCTTCTACCGGGGCACCATCGAGAGCATCCTGACCAGCTGCATAACGGTGTGGTACGGAGGGTGTACTGAGGCCAGTCGCAAGTCCCTGCAGCGAATAGTGAGAGCAGCGGAGAAGGCCATTGGAGCCTCCTCCCCTCCTCCAGGACATTTACAACACACGCCTGGTCCGCAAAGCACTCTGCGCTGCAGGTGACTCCACCCACCCTCACACCGCCTCTTCAGTCTCCTGCCGTCCGGGAGGAGAATGAGGAGCCTCCCGGCAAGGACCAGCAGACTGAGAGACAGTTTCATCCACCAGGCTGTCAGGAAGCTGAACTCTCTTCCAACTCTCCCCCTTCCTCCTCTGCCCCCTGCCCCCTGACCTGACCTCCATCCCCCTGCACAGACTATTAGCAACAGCCACTTTACCAAATACTGCTATTGCACTGTAACTGTACTTGAAACAATATTTGCACAGCATTCATTTGCACATTTACATATTCTATATTTATATTTATAACTATTTTTTAGATTTCGTTTTTATATTGTGTGTTTTTGTATTGTGTGTGTGCTGTTTGTTTGTATTAATGTTAAACTGCACTGTGGATGTGAGAGAACGCAATTTCAATCCCTGTATGTCGTGTATATACTGTGATTGACAATAAAGCTGACTTTGACTTTGACTTTGACTAAGTATGTCCACATTTTGCACCAAACAGGAAAAAGACGCAACCATAGGATACAACAAAAGATAAACTGCCCCTGGTGTGGATTAGTTATCCAATGACTTGGTTGATTGTTAAGCAAAGCAAAAAAAATAAAATCAGGATGAGCTTGTAAAATTTGGAAGATGGAAGCCCTGCACTAGGCTTGGTTCAGAGGTGAGGACACAGAAAGAGGCACAGAGAGGTAAGGAGAGACGAGGAGTTGAATTTGATTTGAATCTACAGGTAACTGTCAAAATAAAGACAGTACTTTGCTGGTAACTCGGGGGGGGAAGTCTTCATTGAAGACTATCGGCCGTTACCAGCACTGGCACCCCCCAACCCGGAACTTGCAGTACTGCACCCATTTAAAGGATCCCTCATGTACTCAAGTGTTGGCTATACTTTGGTAGTTACCTCTGAGCGTGAATTTATCAGTGAGCAGGGCACTGCACAAGGTGAAATAAGACTCTATAAGACTCAATTCACAATAGTGCTTATTGCCCAATTTACAAGGCCTTTGGGTGGCCTCACACCTCTTTATTACAGTTATAAAATGAATACAGTGTTATTGTTTTTTTTTCTAAACCAACAAAGCAAAAACACTTGTTTTCAATTTGTCATGTAAAAGCACAGTAAGTTTTAACTCGTGTTCAAAATGAATTGCCCTTGAGGAGGCAGTCAGGACAGTGACTAATGTGGTGCAAATAAGCTTAACACAAATATGTTATCAAACCCTTAATAGATTGCATGGGGCTGTTGTCCTTGTCAGTCTGTTGAGAGAACAACATTTGCTTTAATTCATGTGATTGTTGTATTTGAAAGTCTAGAGCATCATCAGAGCAGCTCTTATGGGGAAGAAGATAGGGTGTGAATTAATGGGAGACAAAAGATGAAAGGCCGTGTCTGGATGATAGAGCTGAAGAGGTACCAGAGAAGTGCATTCATTTGGGTTGTCTGTGCTAAAAGGTGTTAATGGACTTTGAGGGCTATGTTTATTGATGCCATATTCTACATAATCAGATGATTATACAAACTTTAAAACAGACACACATACAGCTGCTCATGGTCATGGATACAGCACTCTTGGTCTGTGCTGGCTGTAATGAAAATTTAAAATGTGTGTGTGTGTGTGTGTGCGTGTGTGTGCATTTGCACATACTGTATATGAATGGTAAAGTTTATAAATTTTCCAATATCATGTTAAGATCAACAAGATGGCAACCTGTGTAACAAGATTACACCGGCACACACGTTCTCTATGGAGGCGTTTTCAGCAAATGTATGTTTTTATTTATTTTTTGTCATTTTAATATTTAAACTTTCTCACGACCCGCAGATAATATACAGTGACTCTGCAGATTCTGCTCCATCCAGCCGCAGCCCCATCCTGCATGTTTCTGTCATTTTGACTCCAGTAAGAGATAAACTGATTTGTTTTTTCTGTTGCGCCATAGATCAAAACAATGCTGTTAACCACAAGGAGCGGCTCTGGAGCTTGCCTCCACAAGAGGCTTAATCTATCACCCAGATGTTTTATCAGCTTTTAATAATTACAGCAGAAATAAGAATGCATAATTAAAAGAGTGTTAGTGCTTTGCTGCTCAGGGAAGTGTACTATTGATGTGCTGCAGAGATTAAAAAAACTTTAATCAGTTAATATAGATAACTAAGTTTGTAGTGAGGACATTGGGGAACTACAAAGACTGGGGAATTTTATTTAAATAAAAATAAAAATAACCAAAAGGTTTATGCTTTTTTAAATACATACAGTATGTATGTTGCGTTCCTGAAAACCATGCCCTCAGTCTGGTGAGTGGTAGCAGTTTTGTGTTCAAAAGAGTTTGCTTTTCTCTCTTGGAGGAGAACGTGCAGAAATGGGTTCTTCTCCATCTGGTGTCCAAGCTCCTGTCAAAACCCCATGGGGCTATAAGACCCCCCAAGGCCAATAACTTCCCCTATACAGTCATTATTAATGTTAGTATAATTAATGTAAAAACTTAAGACAGGGTTTTCCTACCACAAACGTGTTTCTAAACTGAACAAATGCAAGTGGTAGATGCATTTTGGGCAGACAGCCTTTCAATTAGGAGAGTTTTTGTAAAATTCTTGGCAGTGAGGCATATTCTGACAAGTGACTCATTATGGACGCAGATGCTATTATTAAGTAATCTAGACAATGTTATGAAATTGTTATTAAAAAAGGGCAATTAAAAGGTTACTAAATCCCCCAGAAACTACTGTCAAAATAATTTCAACAAATGTATTCCTGAACAAAATTACACAGGCTCAGTAATGACACTCATCAAGTATACCATTGTCTGGACACCATGGGTTTGTGGTCTGGGCTATGCTATTAGCCAGCTATGACTGGGAATAGCAGCAGATCCCGGTTGGGTTCTTCCCACCAGGGGTTTGTGGTGAGTTTAAGTTGGCCAGGTTCCCTCGGATTACCACTGCACAAGTTCCTTCCAAAGATGTGCCAGGTGCCCACAGGTGACCAGTTGTGAAACTTGCATACAAGTTCTTACATACGGTTTTGAAAGACAAAATCACATACACCTACCTACACACACACACACACACACACACAAATATATATATATACATATTGTGAACGGGTGCAAGGTGTGTCCCGTTCAGGGACCGTGACCAGAGAGAGAACAGGTGGGAGGCAAAGGAGGTTTATTAAACAAACAAAACAAAAAAAACCTAAACAATAGTATTTTACTCCGGCAGGCTCCCAGGGGTTTTCCACTTGTAGGTGGGGCAGCGTACCAAATCACAGCAAAAAACATAAGAAAACACCAATAATTATACCAATAATTATTTGCGACACGGCTTTCCTAAACAAAAAATATTGTGCGCTGTGCTGTACTGCTCCCTACGGTCGCCTACGTCGGCACTTTATGTTCCCGGGCTGATTCCGGAAATAGGCTGTTCGGGTTCCCTCGGTCAGGGCCGCTGCTGCCGCCACTACTGCTGCTCGTTCGGAACCTCCCTGTGTTTCCCAGTCTTTTTAAACAGCCGTCTGCTCACGGTAATTGCTTTCAGCCGGAGCTGTGTCCAGCTCCCGTCAGAACAATTATCTGTATCACCCTTTTGTCTCTGATCGCTGCCCGTTCCTACAGTCTGATGGTAGCTGCGGAGCCGCCCCTTTTCCATCCCGTCACCCTGCCACAATATATATATATACTGTATATATATAAACATCGAACAAAAAGTTTGGAAATTTGTGTTTGGTAGATTATTTCTCTGTTGTAACAATGCTTCTTGGCAATACATTTTTTACTGTTGGAAAGCCTGTTTTTTTCCCTTTTAAATGGTGTCCCATTTGTAAGGAACATGCATTTGTGGGATGAGCAGCACAGCTGAGTATGTGGGTTGCGCCCATGAAAAATTTGCCAAATATTCTCTGCCAATAATAATAATAATAATAACCCTCATTTATATAGCACTTTTCATCACAGAGCGATCTCAAAGTGCTTAACAGAAAAGAAAAAGAAAAGAAAAACTGAAAACATAGCAAAACTAAAATTTTATTCGAATTAATATCATTTAAAAAACTGTGTATGTGTGTGCGTGCGCATATGTACGCCAAACTCAGCCATAAAATTGAGTGAATAAGTATGTTTTGAGTCTGGATTTAAAAACATTAATGGAATCAGCCTCCCTAATAGAGATGGGGAGGCTATTCCATAGAAAAGGAGCTCTAAAATAGAATGCCCTACCTCCAACCGTTTTTTGGGCCACGGGCGGGACAACTAATAACCCCGCATCCTGCGACCGGAGGGCACGCGCCGGAATATATGACCGAAGCGCATCGGACAAATACCCCGGCGCCAGTCCGTGTAGGGCTTTAAAAGTTACAAATACAATTTTACAATCAATTCTAGCCTCAATAGGAAGCCAATGCAGAGTAAATAAAATAGGGGTAATGTGCTCAGTGCGTCTCGTTCTAGTGAGGATTCTGGCTGCCGCATTTTGAACAGCTTATTCTGCTGTTGCTATTGACTCTTGTTTGGTGTTGTTTGGTGGATTGGATGATTGAAGTCTATCAGTAACAAGGAAGAAACAAGACATATTGGCAATTTTACAATTTATTAATTTAACAAACAGTCAGGAACCTCAGTAGCGTGTGGAAGAACCATACACAGCCACAACAGCCTGGCACCTCCTCCTCATGCTGGTCACCAGTGTGGTCACACACTGCTGTGGGATGGCATTCCACTCCTCAACCAGGATTTGTCGCAAGTCAGCCAACGTGGTTGTGTTGGTCACTCTAGTACGAACAGCACGCCCAAGCTGATCCCACGAGTGTTCAATTGGGTTGAGGTCAGGACTGTTGGCAGGCCATTCCATTCTCTCTACTCCCAAATTCTGGAGGTAGTCTCTGATAAACCCCGCTCTGTGGGGGCGGCGTTGTCATCTTGGAGGATGGAGTTCGGTCCCAGACTGTGGAGATATGGGATTGCCACTGGTTGCAGAATCTCATCTCGATATCTCTCTGCATTGAGATTGCCTCAATGATGACAAGCCTCGTTTTCCAGTGATGGAGATGCCGCCCCACACCATCACACTGCCTCCACCAAAAGGTGTTACTCTATCAGTGCAGCAATCAGCATAGCATTCTCCCCGTCTTCTCCACACTTTGACCCTACGATCCAACTTCCGTAGGCAGAATCTGGACTCATCGCTGAACATAACGTTCCTCCACATGTTCAGGTTCCAGTGCAGGTGTTGCCGACACCAGCGCAAACGGGCCTGATGGTGAAGGGCAGTCATGGCCGGCCTCCTGGCAGCCCTATGAGCCCGGAGATTGGTTGCGTGCAGTCTGTTCCAGATTGTCTGGGCCGAGAGCCGTGTGCTATATCGTCCTGCAAACCTTGACTGCAAATCTGTAGAAGACAAAAATTTACAAAATTTTAATTAAAATAACGATGACAAATCAAGGTGCAAATCAAGGTTCATAATTTAATAAAATAATTTGACACTTTGTGACACAACATTTGAAACAACACATTGTCTTCAGATTGTGAAGGGCCATGTTGCATTCACAATATCAAGAAATACTGGAATAGTTTGAAATGTTGCTTGTTTACTTTATGTGAGTATTTTAAGTATTTTAAGTTGTCTTTACATTTCAATAAATGGGAGTTATTTCAGTATTTATTTTATATTTGTTTTGATTTATTTCACATGCATATCGATATTGTAAGAATTTGTATGCGAATAGCTTGTTTTTGTCATTTTAAAACACAGGTTTATCTTGAGATAGGGGTCGAGTATTTTGACCAACAATGCTTATAATGAATATGACATCTCTCCATCTCTCTCTTGCCTTCTTTTTAGTAGGGTGTTTTATTTTGTTCACTGTTGTTTTCCTGTATTACTTTCTGGTAAATTATGCAAATTATGCTCAAGTCAAATAAATAGCTTTTTAACATCAAGACTCTCTCTCTCTCTCACTCTCTCTGTGAGACCATGGTTGCAGGTACAGGTAGATGTTATCTGTGGCTGCACTGCCATCACCTTGCCCAGGTGATTGATCGCCTCCTTCCAGGAACCCGGTTACATGACAGGTCCACGTGTCAACACCAACGGGGCAGAACCTTCTTGGCCCGGGCCATGGAGCACACCTCGATCAAGCGCAGACAGCTGAGGACACCCAGACCACTTCCCCCCTTCACGCTTCACATGTCATTTATGACCCAGTTCTGTGTGTGTGTTGTGGGGTATGCTAGTGGTTGCTAGCACATCACAATCTCTCAAGGATAAGATACAAACATCCCAGAATAAATTGGTGAGAGTTGTACTGTAGCCACATCCCAGGACTAATTTGTATGATAATCATTTTAATCAACTAAATTGGCTTAAGTCCAAAGAAGACTTGCACAACTCAAAACCAGTCTTATTTATACAATTCTGCACAACTCAGCCCCAAGCTATCTCTCTGGCTACATTAGCTACATTATGGCGTTTTTCCACCGACAGCACTGTACGGCACGGCACAGTAAACCCGTACTGTGAGTACCCGTAACTATCCCCTTCATGGGTCGAGTCCCTGTGTCATTTTTCCACCGCACAAAGAGAACCATGAAGATAGGAGGAGTTAGATAGGAGGAGTTATCTGAAGTGACAAAAAAGAATGCGACTGCTGTGGTGACATTAGCATTGACATTGTAAACATTTCAGTTCAAATTAACAAAACCAGAACATGGCTTTCCCCGTAACATTAGCTACAATTTTCTTACCTCTACCTAGGGGTTTGGGAGTCATGTCAGGGGCAGCGAGCGCAGGAGGTAGCATGCAGTGACTTTACACTAGGCTATATAATCTTTCATATTTATTATTCTGTCTGAGATTTAGCGTGATGATTCTGTGACGATTGACAAATCAATGGTCTACAGTATTGCTAGCTCCACCCTTAGGTCCTTGTTCGGCTCAGTAGTACCTAAACAGAGCAGTAGCTAAATTCAGCATGGGTGCTTTGCGCAATCAAGGGAAATAACTGCTGGTTTTTATAAAAACTTCTGAATTACCTGATTGATTGTTATGTGATGTATTTATTATGTTTTATGGAGTGTAGATCGGCATGTCGATCATGCTTGACTTTTTCTGCTTGCCGCCATATAGAGGACCACAATGGAAATAAGTTGGCTTTTTGCCAACTTTTTTGTGTTATCCTCAGAATTTGCAGTGCGCATTAATGTGATGTCATGTATCAAGGGTATGTGTGTTCACATTGTGTATATCTATTTTTTTATTGTCAAATAAAACTAACTAACTGAGTCCACAAGCCTTCAGATAGAAGATGGGGTGCTGTAGAGCTTATTCTCATATTTTAATTGAGCCTTGTTTTTGGCTGGAAATGGCCATTTTGGCTGTAATTGTGTTAAGCATGAATTCATTAGAAACATTTCAAATATGCATCAGAAAATAAGGGCATCACATACAACACACATATACACACACCCATACACAAAAATATTATTGCTTTAGTATGTGCAGACTAAGTAGTTGTAATGTTCTACTGTAATTTGGGAAATGTATCCAGGATAGCATGTATGCCCTGTAGTCTATAAGCTATTCAAATAAATCTCTATTTTCAAGAACTGGTTGCACTTATGTGGCTAAACACCTGCATATTTGTTGCTCTGACAATGGCAATGAAAAGTGGCAAAACTTTTTGACACATGGGTGAGGCATGGAGGCCCTGCCTCTACTGGAACAAGCTATCAGCGCACTGATCACAGGAGTCCCCTCCTCCCCTTGCAGACAATATTTGAACCTGCGCAGTGATCAATCGGGAAGCAGCGACTTCTGCTGATCCTTTGGCCTGCTTAGATCGATATCCATATTGTTGAGAAATTGCATTGCCGACAAAGCCATTCCTCAATGAAAGGGGAAACTCAGGCTGAAAAAATCCTGTCCTTTTCATCGTTGTTTTCATCCTTTCTTTAACAGGCTCTCCTCCTCACAGTATTGAGGCCCTCCAGACCATTTATCAGCAAGCGATAAGGGCTGCTTTGTTAAGGCTTCGCCAGCTCTTGTCACCGTCAACTCCCTGACAACTGCGTTCCCCCACACCCCCTTCGTTCAGGTGTTATAAACCTCAGGTATAAACTACAGGACCACAGCACTGCAATAGAACTGGAACAGCTATTCTCTGTGAGATCAGTAGTAGCTGTTGCAGTTCTGATGCAGTTCCTTGGTCCTGTGATTTAAACATGAGGTTTAAACTCCTGCTAAGTACACTGCAATTGACTCATTATGTTCTAGTGAAGGTCAGGTTTCACCTGATCAGCAAACAAAATTAAATAGTTAGTATAATAAACCAGTTAAGTACACTGCATTTGACCCAATGGATTTGTGCTGCTTAGGATGTTCTGATGAAAGTAAAACAGGCCCTAACATATAACTAATATTATTATTATTATAGACTTGCATGTATAAAGCACAGAATAACTTCAAAGATGCTGTACAGATTAACCAGGGAAAACAGCATGTACATAAATGAATAGAACAACAGGGAAGAGGAAGAGACATGCACTGAAGAGCAGAGTTTTGAGATAAGACTTTAATGTTTCTAATTATAATAATAATATCCCTAATAATATCCAGAGCATGCCATTTACAAGCAATACCATCCTGGCCAAAAGCAACATAATGCACAGGACACATCAAAAATAAAAATAAGTTAACTTATTTTAGCACTGGGAGTTTTGTCACTCAATCCATTGGGAGTGGTGGCAGCACACTGTAAAAGTGTCACCCTGTTCAGCAACAGTGCCAGTTATAGGCCCCATTGCTGTCAAACCAGCCATCTCTCCCATGTTTAATGCAGCTGAAAATATTAAGCACAGTGAAGTTATTTTTCATAGATAGCCAAACAGACTGTGCAAGTGACACAGAGGTGACTGCTGTCAACAGGAAGGAAACTAAGGTCTGGGGGAAAAGGGGAGATGGGTTTGAAAGCATGGCCACCTCGAGGCAGCCCTCTCCAATTCCCCACTCAAATTAATAATCGGCTTAGGTCTGAACCACTTGACGGGTTGTTGAAATTCTGGTATCTTCTGCCGTTTGTTGCATGTTGTATGCGTCTGAAGAATCCGGGGACCCGGCTAATTGGACACGCCAACTGTGGTGAGATCAAAGGAACTTTAATTACTGTGATAAAAGCGATTAAGTGGCCTGCTGTGTGTCGAGTCCCGATCACTCAAGGAACACAGGAACACACGCCCACCATGCGAATTAAGAAGTGGGGGGAAGGGAGAGAGAAAGAGAGAGTGATATAACATGCCAATGGTGAAAAGATACGGATGGAAAAAGTGAAAAGAAACTGAAATGCTGTATCATGGTGATTGCTCATTCAGTCACAGCCCCAAAACCCCTGGCACTCCTCACCCCCATACTAGACCCCCCTAGCGCTTCCATTCCTTGGGATTCAAAAGCTGGATGATTTTGTCGTTGTTACAGGCTGACGGGGTGAACAAGGCCGTTTACGCTCGTGCACTCGAAGATTACAGGACCACAACAGGGTTACATGTGGGGAAAAAATATGCTATTAGGCAAGATGATCTGCTCCAAGCTAGGCCCCGCTTTCCATTAGAGGAGTGCATTGAAGTGTAAATTCCCACACAATTTTGGGTTCATGAAAAAGGGGGGGCAGGGGGCATTGCACAAATCCAGCTGCATGCAGTGTGACACAGGCACACGGAGAAGGATGACTGGCCCTCCTTTCAAATGTAGAGTAGAGTTAGAAGTTAAAAAATTTTAAAGCGTGAACACAGAATTACATTTTATGACATACTTCCCCTCTGGGAACAGGCAGAGTGTGGTGCCTGCGCATTCTGAGGCTGTTTAAGCAGGTGTGCCTCAGACAAAATGGCAGTTGCGCTTCAAGGTTGTGAAGGCCGAGGGACAAGGGGAAGTTGAGTGCCAATCAGCATAATTTTCTTATTTTTACCCCCCGCATTCCTTTTCTTCACTTTTGAAATTCCAAATTATACTTGTAGGCCCACACCATCATTACAACATCCTCCAGCAATATGTTAGCCATTGATGCTTTCACTCAACAACTTTAATTAACAAATAGAAATGAAAACATGAAAACGACATCTTGGAACAAATCTGTAAATTAAAATAACCGTGAACCACAAATGAAATACGTTTTCATTCAGGTATCACTGTCCCTAAGATTGTGGAAAGCCTGAACTTTGTTTGTCAAGTGGTAAAATACAATGCTGCCAATGCCTTAAATTTCGTATTTTCTCCCAAGAGGAACAAAAATCTGTTTTACTCTGAATGGTTTAAAGATTAAATGTTTCTTGTTCTTACTCGTATATATTGTCGACATTGTATAAATTTGTATATCTCCAAAAAAACACTTTCAGCGAATTAGAAACCTTGTTTTATTTTTGGGGCGGCACGGTGGTGCAGTGGATAGCACTGTCGCCTCACAGCAAGAAGGTCTCGGGTTCGAATCCAGGCCGGGGGCCTTTCTGTGCGGAATTTGCATGTTCTCCCCGTGTCCGCGTGGGTTTCCTCCGGGTACTCCGGTTTCCTCCCACAGTCCAAAGACATGCATGTTAGGCTAATTGGAGAATCTAAATTGCCCGTAGGTATGAGTGTGTGAGTGAATGGTGTGTGTGCCCTGCAATGGATTGGCGACCTGTCCAGGGTGTATTCCTGCCTCTCGCCCGGAACGCATGCTGGGATAGGCTCCAGCCCCCCGCGACCCTGACCAGGAATAAGCGGCTTAGATAATGGATGGATGGATGGATGGATGTTTTATTTTTGTATTGCATTAGACAAGTTTTAGTTGCATGGGGCCTCATTTATGAAACATCATGGAAATTTCTAATTTAATTAGAAATCCATAATCATGCATATGCATATAAAAAAATATTTATCAAAGCTGCATAGGCCACATGTGTGCATGGTTTTGTTGATATATCACACTCATTCCATAAATATATGCACATGCACAAGGTTGAGTTCAATGCCCAGTGAATGCCCTTAACTATCCTTATGTGGTGGGCTATTCATGAGCCATTCATCATCATGGGTAAAGAAGTTTGCGGAACACACGCGCTCACGTGCACATGTTGTCTATTCCTCTTGGAGTACTGATGGAGCTACTATGCACAAAAACAGCACATAACCAGGTGCTTTTATGGAAAACCTGAGTAATTATTGAATTGCTTACACCAGCACTGCATGATATATAAATTAGGCTGCAAATTAAAAGTTGACAATGTCATCATCTCTTGTTAATTTGATGAGATCATTCATTTTGTTTGTCGCATCATCATATAAGCCAACCACATTATCACATGATGATTATCCACTTGCACTAGTGCGTTCATTTATTTTGTATTCTTTCATCACTCTTTCACTGTAATTATGTATTTGTGTAACCTTCTGTATAGGTGATACATAACTATGTATAATGAAGATCAAAGCGGCAAGAAATGTTTGATCTGAGAGTTCTTTACCTAGATTATAATTGTGATTATTATTGCCATTTTAAAGGCGCATTTAAGTCGCTCTGGATAAGAACATCTGCTAAATGCTTAAAATGTGAATGTATGCATTAATTCATTATCTAACCCACTTATTCCTGGTCAGGGTCACGGGGGGATGGAGCCTATCCCAGCATGCATTGGGCGAGAGGCAGGAATACATCCTGGACAGGTCACCAATCAATCGCAGGGCACATACACCATTCACTCACACACTCATACCTACAGGCAATTTAGACTCTTCAATTAGCCTAACGTGCATGTCATTGGACTGTGGGAGGAAACCAGAGTACCCGGAGGAAACCCACATGGACATGGGGAGAACATGCAAATTCCACACAGAAAAGCCCCGGCCGGGATTTTAATTTATTTATTTAACCTTTATTTAACCAGGATTCAAACCTAGGACCTACTGTATATACTGTATATACTGTATATATACATATGGCTTTGAATTGTTTTTAGGGTTTTTTCATCCTCCACCCACACAGCACTGATCAGGATGTCATCTGCAGTGTGATCTATTATTTAGTTACTTTTGCTTTGAGCAACTGAATTAGTTTAATTAGATTTGAAAGTACCTCTATCACAGGCTTAATTGAAAGCAATCATTTTTTCCCTAGTTCTGGAGATGCACCTATAAATCCATCTCCTCCATATGTTTTGTTCAATTTCACCATTACATTTCATCATTGTAAGTTGGTTTACATGGTCTTAAGTCATGTGTAAGAACATGATATACAACATCTGCATCCATTGAGTTGGTGAGAAAATATACTGACAAATTCCTGTTTGTTGTTTTTATTGGAGGGAACCGTTCTTCTAGCTCTACCCAGAACCTAGTAAATCACTTTTTTAAATCTTTCTCTTTCACATAATAGTTGTAATTTCTGAGTTATCATCAGTCATAAAATGAGCAGGGTGGCAAAATATGTAAATTATTTTTTAAATGCTTTGTGCGAAATAGGGAAGATAACAAAATGGAAACAGTACAGCACCTTACTCCAAATTCCAATTGGTTGTGGGATTCATGCCCCCGTATAAATTCCTTTATTCTCAGCTGGGCAATTAAAATATATATTTTCCAGACCATTTCAACAGACACCACTTATACTAATAATTCAGTTATTAAAAAAATATACAGTACAGTACCGGTAAAAGGTTTTAGAACACCCCCATTTTCCAGTTTTTACTGAAATTTAAGCAGTTCAAGTCCAGTGAATAACCTGAAATGGTAAAAAGGTAAGCAGTAAACAACCAGAGGTAAAAAGAAACAAATAAAAAAAATAGTTTAGGTCACCAAAAACTGAGAAATAATGTACATTTCAGATTTATAAAAAAGGCTCTTTTCAGGGAACAAGTAATGGGTTAACATGGGTTAACAGTCACTCTGTGTAAGTCGCTGACTCTGGATCCAGCAAAAGAGCCCCAGACCATCACGCTTCCTCCTCCATGTTTGACAGTTGGTGTCACACACTGAGGAACCATCCTTTTTCCTACTTGACGGCCTACAAAAACCTTTCAAAATTTCAAGATTTCAAATCGGTCCATAAGACTTTCTTACAGTCTTCAGTAGTCCACTGGCGGTGCTTCATGGCCCAGGCAAGCCTCTTTTTCTTATTTTGCCATCTTGGCAATGGCTTTCTTACTGCAACTTGACCTGTCAAACCTGCAGCTCAAAGTATTCTCTTCACAGTTGAAACTGACACTTCCTTACTTCGACCATTACATTACATTTTACATTTTAAGCATTTAGCAGACGCTCTTATCCAGAGCGACTTACAAGATGTGCATTAATACAAGGTGAGAACAATCAAAGTTAGCGTACAAGATCAGTGCAGTAAAACGGCAAAAGACATCATTGCAGGTGTCTGCGTATCATACCTGTAACATTGGGAAAGAAAAGGTTAGTGTTTTTTTTTTTTTTTTTTTTTTAACAAGTAAACAATGGTGACGACAGATTGACTAGATGGACAGTGTTCAGTGGTAGTGGAGTCTGAAGAGGTGGGTTTTGAGTCTCTTGCGGAAGATTGGAAGTGATTCCGCAGTCCTGACCGATTGCGGGAGGTCGTTCCACCAACGAGGGACCAGGACAGAGAAGAGGCGAGACCGCGAGGAGCGGCTGCCAGGCGCCCGGAGGGATGGGGCAGTCAGTCTGCCAGCGGAGGCGGAGCGGAGGGGTCTGGACGGGGTGTAGGGCGTGATGAGTGACTGGAGGTACGGGGGAGCAGTACCTCTGGCCGCTTGAAAAGCCAGCACCAGTGACTTGAATCTGATGCGTGCTGCGATGGGGAGCCAATGCAGAGAGGAGAGTAGAGGGGTGACGTGGTGAACTTTGGCTGGTTGAACACCAGGCGAGCAGCAGCGTTCTGGACTAGTTGCAGTGGCTTGATGGCACAGGCCGGAAGGCCTGCCAGCAAGGAATTGCAGTAGTCCAGACATGAGATCACCAGGGCCTGGACCAGGAGTTGAGTGGCCTCTTGGGTGAGGAACGGTCTGATCCTCCGGATGTTGTGGAGGGAGAAACGGCAGGTCCGAGAGATCGCTGCAATATGGCTCGAGAAGCACAGCTGGTTGTCCAGGGTTACCCCAAGACTCCTGGCAGACTGGGACGGAGACACTATGGAGCCTTCCACGGTAATTGACGCATCAATCATCGGGAGTCCTTCGCTGGGAGGAAGAGCAGCTCTGTCTTCCCCAGGTTCAGCTTCAGGTGGTGGGTAGACATCCATGCGGAGATGTCAGCCAGGCATGCAGAGATCCGTGCCGGGATCTGGGTATCAGATGGAGGGAAGGAGAGAAACAGTTGAGTGTCATCAGCATAACAGTGATAGGAGAAACCATGAGCAGAAATAACAGAGCCAAGTGACTTGGTGTACAGAGAAAATAGGACAGGGCCTAGCACGAGCCCTGCGGGACACCGGTAGAGAGGGTGCGGGAGAGAGAGAGGATCCTCTCCAGGCCACCTGGTAGGACCGGTCAGCCAGGTAGGACTCAAGCTGTGTTTGGCTGTGATGTTAAGTGTTAAGCTGTGCTTGAAGCTGTTGTCCTGTGAGCTGCTGCTGTGTTGACGCCTATCACGCAAGCTATTTCTGCTCTCAGAAACTTGTCTTCTGATTTTGTTGTGGCTTTGGGCCTGCCAGACCTCTTCCTGTCCGAGTTTCCTCCAGTTTCCAAGTGCCTTTTGATGGTGTAGGAAACTACTCACTGCCAAAAAATGTACATTATTTTTCAGTTAACCTAAACTTTTTTTTTAAACCTCTGGCAGTTTACCGCTTACCTTTGTACCATTTAAGGTCATTCACTGGACTTGAACTGCTTAAATTTCAGTAAAAACCTGAGGCTACTCACTGAAATCTGACCCCATTTTACAGCCAAAATTGCAATCATCATCTAAAAAACTCAAGATCTGGACCACAATGTTTTATATCATAAGGAATCGTCTCATCACATCAATATTAACAATATGTAATATCATCTTATCGCCTGCGCGTGCATTAAACCAAAATTAATTAGGTGATCTATGAGTTTACTACTCCCGCCTTTTCGATTCGTGGATTCGTGTCTCTATTGAACTTTGAGTGACGTTATGCTTTTCAAATTGTCTAGCTGCATAAATATTGCTGTTATAAATAAAAGTTTAAAAACATGCATTTAAGGTGAATGTATCTTTTTTAATGTATCTTTTTTAAGTCAATTTTTTCCTATTTGTACATCGATGTTACATGGGAAATGGAAGCGTTTTATAAATCGATGTTAAAATCTTGATGATCGAAAAACTATCTGAAGAAAAAAACCATTCTCAACTATATTTGTTTTCACACTCGTTACGCATGCCGTATGTGACGTCATGCGCAGCGTACGTTCCTTCCGCTTTCACAAACCGGGAAGGTCGCTGTGACCGAACTGAAGTTCCTTCTCAGCGAGAAAGATGTTGTCCCTTGCAGCCCGTTCGGGGGCTTTTTCCCCTTACTTACAGGCTACTAACTTTGTAGTGGCTGGACCGCTCAAAGCTCTTGCCCCAGGAGTCGTCATGAAAGGAGAACAGATGCTGCTGGACACGAAGAAACCTTTCCTATGTCGCGAGTCTTTAGACGGTCAGAGCCCCAAAACTGGACCTGCTGTTTCAGTCAGCATCAATGGTGAGTTTGTCGGTCTTGATTTTACCCGAGTCCCGTAGGCTGAGACTGGCCTACATAAAAGTCAAGGACACTGCTTCTTATCGCTTGACGTTTTAATTCTCGTTTCAAATAAATATTAATTTCCGTAATACGCATAGACGTTGGATATCTGCTCGACTGTTTGTTTTGACATATGTTGTTATCTGGATATAATTGTGCTAACTTAGCTACGTTAGCAACGCTTATCGCGGCCTACACGATCCTTAGCATGTGTCTGGATAATTAGTTAGCTAGTTGATTGTCAGCTCCACATTAGACTAACGTTACATATAGCTAGCTAGCTACTCTAGTCGTGTACGCACTAACGACCTTTCACGATGAACTAGCTAGTTATGTACCGGTAGGTAACATTTCTAAGAAGTGACGTTAGCTTACAGTTAGCGACCTGGTTAAACTGCTACAGTGACGGTAGCTAGCTAGCGGTGTATCCACTAAGCCAATGTCGCTGAACAGGGTGGTTAAATTTAAGACTGAGAAAATGCACCATGCTATATAAATATGGTGTGCTGACGTATGTATATATGCATTATGCAGCTATACCAACTCATTTAATTTTTGCGATTTTTACTTTGGGTTTTGAAGGTTAGTGTACGTTCGTCTGATTTACGGGTGGGGGAATTGTTTTCATAAATCGTTTATTTTGTAAATCATCAATCTAGGAAAACAATAGGCATAACAGCCCTTGAAACTTAATCAGGATGTAGTTATTTATGTGCCAATATCTCAATCTCTATCTTCTATATCCAATCTTCGATCTATATGTCCTCAGATAACCTTGCTCAGTGTCTTATGTTATATCCCCGATTGCAGTGTTTTTCACGTTAGTGACTATTCAGTGCTTTGTACGATTGTATGTCTGATGGCTGGTTCGTTGCATTTTTAGCCCGTGCTGGAATCCGCTTTGCTCATACGGACATCAAGATCCCAGATTTCTCAGACTACCGACGGCCCGAGGTTCTGGACCCTAAGAAGTCCTCCCAGGAGAGCAGCGAGTCCAGGAAGACCTTCTCCTACCTGTTCACTGGGGCGACAGCCGTGGTAGGCGTGTACACCGCCAAGACAGTGGTGACGCAGTTCATCTCGTCCATGAGCGCCTCGGCCGACGTCCTGGCCCTGTCCAAGATCGAGATCAAGCTGGGTGACATCCCCGAGGGCAAGAATATGACCTTCAAGTGGAGGGGAAAGCCGCTCTTCGTCCGGCACCGGACCGATAAGGAGATCGAGGTTGAGACGGCGGTCAACCTGGCCGAGCTGCGTGACCCCGAGCACGACAAGGACAGGGTGCTTAACCCCAAGTGGGTCATCGTCATCGGTGTCTGCACCCACTTGGGCTGCGTGCCCATCGCCAACGCCGGCGACTGGGGCGGGTACTACTGCCCCTGTCACGGCTCCCACTACGACGCCTCAGGCCGAATCCGCAAGGGTCCCGCGCCGCTCAACCTGGAGGTGCCCTTCTACGAGTTCCCGGACGATGACACAGTCATCGTGGGCTAGATACCGACCGGACTGCCTTTCGGTTCGCTCTTCCTTTAGATCTGTATATTAAACGGGTTTCTCTCAATGTCGTTGCTCTCACTTCATGTTCACCTCAGAAAACTTCACACTGGGGAAGGGGGGGGGGATGGTGACAGTTAAGTCAAGTCAATTGTAAGTAATAAATGTACATTTTACCTGAACTAAAGCAACTTGTGTCTAGTTATTTATTCCGCTCAAAATTCCATTCCAAGCACCGCAGATGTTATAGATCTATATTTATACGATTGATCCTAAGATTCATTTTTATTTTTTCACATTGGGCTGCTTTCTTTTCTTAGCAGCGTGCATACTGATGGACGTCATGAACGAGTGAGCAGGCAGGCAGGCAGCAGTGTACTGCAGTTTCTTTTGGTTTATAATGTCTGGAGATAATTTCTGAAGATGAAAGCACGAGCAGGGTTTTTTGGAAATAAAATTATTTTTCGGTATTAAAAATGCAGAGAATGGGTTCTCAGTTTGCTATATCAGTTTGCAGAGTTGGAAATTTGGCTATGTGCCTGTGTTTTATTGATTATCCATCTTGAGTGATTTTGGGGAAGGCAATGATCTTAACATATTATCCATTTGCCATGAAGACTAGGTGATGGTGGGTTTTAAAGATGTTGAATGTAAAGACGGAGTCTGTGTAGCACAAAAATACTTTTTATTTTTATCTTCATGGGTTACCCATGTACATAGAGTTGTGTAAAACTATATGTACTAATGTATGTGTGACAAATAAAAAGTATGACTGAAAACCTGTTGTGTCTCCACACAGTGATTACTGAAATCTCTCCAAAAAAAAAAAAGTGTATGACCACATCAGTATTGCCTCATATCAGCCCATATATTATAATTAATCAAATATTTTGACAGCCAGAATTTGGTTATAAAAGTGTATTTTTACCTTTATTGCTGTCTACCAAAAACAGTTGGAAGCTTAACCAGTTGAAGGTACAGTTTGAGCATGTGCGAAGAAAACCAAGAAATGTGTTCGGTTGAATCTGCTTTGTTGTAAATGTATTGAGGTGACCAATTCACATCTTGAAAGGACATGATATAATTGCATTATTTCACTCATGGTCTAGTTAGGCATCGTTCCCTCCTTGATCACATTCACATTGTTTAACATTTTATGCATTTAGCAGACGCTCTTATCCAGAGCGACTTACAAACTGTGCATAAATACATGGTAGGAACAATCATAGTTCACGCAAGAGATCAGTGCAGTAATACAGCAATAGACATCATTGCAGGCAGCTGCGTACCATACCTGTAACACTGATCATTCCCCAAGGTGAGCTGTTACCCCATGGGTAGATGTCTTGTAAGTGGTAGATTAAGGGTGACTTAAGTCTGCTACAGATGGCCAGACTGAAGAACCCCCTGATTTGAACAGCCATCATATGTTTAGCGATGCGCATGCCCTTACAATGAAGGAATCCAGACTAAAATCTGGATTTTTTTGTTTTATCTGATTTGATCATGGAAGATTCCAAGTCTCTCTCGGTAGCAATTTCCTTCAGATTTTGTCAGTCTGTCAACTAAGCACAACGCATGGATTTGAAAACTGGTAAATCGAGCACAGATTTCTTAAATTGGGCTGTGTGCCGCCAGCTTAAACTGCCTGACCGAACAAAAAAAGGTGATTGCCGGACCATTGGCTACATTGCTCTGCACAAATTAAAAACAAACTTGTAAAGACTAGAATACACTGGTATATTTCGTACCAAGAGGCCCAAGAGTTACTGAGTAAATGAAGGGTTCTGGCAACTCTGTTATGGTGTGAGGTGCATTTCCTGACATGGTTTAGGTCCACTCAACCCCTTAGAAGGCTAGGTAAATACCAATATAAATAAAGCCATTCATTTATATGAAACTATCACCTTCATCCTATGGTGAAGCATTTCAGTCCAGATGGGAGTGGTCTCTTCCAGCATGACAATGCTCCATCCACAGGGCATGAGTGGTCACTGAATGTTTTGATGAGTGTGAAAATGATGTAAACCATATGCCATGGCCTGGTTTACATCATTTGCCATGATCTGATCAGATCTCAACCCAATTGAACACTTACCTGAGATTCTGGAGTGGCGCCTGAGACAGCGTTTTCCACAACCAATATCAAGTGATGAAATTTCTCATTGAAGAATGGTGTTGCATCCCTCCCAAGGAGTTCCAGACACTTTTAGAATCTATGCCAAGGCGCATTGAAGTTGTTCTGCTGCCTCGTGGTGGCCAAACGTCCTCTTAAGACATTATGTTGGTGCTTCCTTTATTTTGACAGTTAACTGTATGTTGGTGTGGATTGTGTGGGCTTGTCACTGGGATGTCTTGCCTTGTCCTGGGGTTAACCCTAAAGGATTGGAGAAGGAGAAGTGAGATGAGGGTCTTAATCCTTCATGGCAGGTGAAACTTCATCCGCGGATATCCTTTTAGGCGAGGCATCGAGCTGTACATTTTATCACATTTCATGCAAACTGAATATGGGCCTTCAAGGGAAACAAGATGATGTCCCTGCCCTCCTCTCCTCTCCTCTCCTCTCTCTCTCTCCACCATTTCCACCAATCCATTTTTCCTCTGTTTATTTTGTATATCTGCCCAGAGACGGAAATGGCACAGCAACAAAAAAAAATGTTCCCCTCATTAGCCTTTACAAGCTGCTGACGATGGTATTGTTGTTATTAATATAGGTTTGGAAATAGCAAAAAAACAAACCAAGCCTTGTAAATGTAATTTATTTAATGCACTTACTTTTTCTTTTTTTTAACATACCACCTGCTCTCCAGCCGCTGACTGTTTGGTGGAATGCCAGCTGTGCCCATCAAATGCCCTTGTGAAGTCCTGGTATGAGTGATACAATTATGATGTCACAGAGGCTTTTCACTGCTACATCAATCTGACTTTATAAGTGATAGCCCTGTCCCTTGCACTCCAGCTCCATTGGAATGTTTTCCGTTTTACTTTGGTTAGAGTCTGAACTCATTTTTCATTTTCAATTTCTGATGTCCTGTTAAGACAATTTTATTGATTTGGCTCTCCTACCTATGCAGCTCGATCCTGTCTGACATCAGTGGGCCAGAGCATTGTTATTTATTTAAGGGATCACCTCTCTGTATCAGTATTCATATATATATATATATATATATATATATATATATATATATATAATTTTTATTTTTTAACATTTATTTTTATTTTTTTTTTTTTTTGGGTGGGGGCGGGTGTCTTCCAACAGAAAGCCAAAAGGTTAGTCATTATGACAAAGGACCTAATGGAGCCATCTGGCATAGGCCTGTACCTACATATCTCTTTCCAAGCTGTGTTACAAACCAGATATAATGGAAAACACAAACCTGTACATTTAGTCAGAATAGCATTCTATGCATTTTCATTTGGTCTGTTCACTGTGTGGTCCAAGTATATTTTGTGGCATTACAGTCTGAATAACTAGGCTCCTTTTAGATGTATGTAAGCTGCAACTAATTTCCAAAGGAGAGGCATTTTGAGAAAAGACAAGGACCGATGCATTTACATTACCTTTAAATTTTAGGCATTTAGCAGACGCTCTTATCCAGAACGACTTACACAGTTTACATTTCTTTACATCCATTTTATACAGCTGGATATTTTTTTTACTGAAGCAATGGGGGTTATGCGGAACGGACTTCCGTGTTTTGCTAAACATGGCTGGCCATTTCCGGTAGACGAGATAATGGTGTTGTTCTATACAAGATGTTTACAGGACAAGGGGTTTAAGCTATACACTTCCTCCTATATCCATGATTATGAGTGTACTAACGACATTTTTTTAAGTACCTGTGCCTGCTGTCTATTACCTAGCGTTAGCATTAGCTAGCTAGTACTAACACATTTTTTTTAAAGTAGCCTACCTGTGCCTGCTGTCTAATACTTGGCGTTAGTGTTAGCTAGCTAGTACTAATGACATTTTTTTAAAGTAGCCTACCTGTGCCTGCTGTCTAATACTTAGCGTTAGTGTTAGCTAGCTAGTACTAACAATTTTTTAAAAAGTAGCCTACCTGTGCCTGCTGCCTAATACTTATCGTTAGCGTTAGCTGGTCGGTTGCTCAATAACAGTTACCTATGTAGATCTTTTCACCAGTGTCAAACAGAGACAGGATGACTGCCGATGTTCGCACCAGGGCAGCCTGTCACAGGTCTATGCAAAAGAGCGAGAAGCCCCACAGCCTGAGAGTAGCGATGGTTCGCATAAGGTTGATCTGTTCGCGTTCACCATCAGTTCCAGTTCAAGGATGGTAACGCTATGTCAAACTTCTCAAACTATAAAGGCTAATCTGGCAATACGATCAGGACCCTCTTGACTATCTAATCTATCTAATCGTCATGATTAAAAGGCACGATTTATACCTGCATTCCCATTTTGAGAAGTTTGATAAAGGCATCAGTCCAAAATAACAGCTGTTCAAGTTCAGTGTTGTTGGTTCGGTCTAATACATTTCAGCTGAAAAATGAGTATAGGCAAGGTTATTGGGGTAACAGTATTATAGTTTCTTGTAAATCATTGATTATCTAGTGGCATAATAGTATGTTATTCATCAGGTCTCTCAAAATAAAAATGATCATTATAAGGTACAGTATTAGCAACCCGTGCTATTGTTTTATTTAATTATCACATTGACCTTGTTGACTGGCGGAAGTGAGCCAGCACGTCTTCCGGTTTGGTAACGTGATGCTTGACATATACCCTATTCAGGTTAAGTACCTTGCTCAAGGGTACAACGGCAGTGCCCCCACCTGGGAACTGAACCAGCAACCTCTGAGTTACAAGTCCAGTTCCCTAACCATTGCACTACACTGCTGCCAATGAAATCTAAGCACAACACTTTCTGTCCTTAATTGTAACAAGCGTTATATATATTTATTTCTTTATTTAGTGTTTATGGCCGTGTTTATGCAGGCAAAATTTCAACACCCATCCCCAATAAACTACAGAAAAAGCTAAGTATGTATAAACAAATAAACAATAAAAGAAAGTACATGCACAATCACATTATAAAGAGTGCATTCTGTTAGCACCCCCATTATAAAAAATAAAGTTGAATCACCAAAAAAGGTACAAAATGGTTTATAAGAAACTTATTGTATTAAAATACAGTTAAAAAGGAATTATATTTATTGATAGTATTAGTGAGAATATATGTTATGATTGGTGATGATAGCCATCCTTAAGCCACGTTTTGACTTTTGAGATGAAATTGAAGGCCGAAGGTCAAAAAGTAATACATCTCTCATAGTGGGGCAGATAACCACAACGATTGTGCATTTTGTGATAAAAGCATCAAATTTGGTACACATGTAGCCAAAGACATTCCAAAAAGATTTGGATGTGGAGCCATCATGAATTTTCAATGTGTCGCCCATGGCAACCATTTTTTCAAAATGGCCACCAGATGACCACAACGATTGTGTTTTTTCTGATAAAAGCATCAAATTTGGTACACATGTAGCCAAAGACATTCCAAAAAGATTTGGATATTGAGTCATCATGAATTTTCAATATGTCGCCCATGGCAACCATTTTTCCAAAATGGCCGCCAGTTAACCACAACGATTGTGCATTTTCTGATAAACGCACCAAATTTGGTACACATGTAGCCAAAGACATTCCAAAAGATTTGGTCGTTGAGTCTTCATGAATTTTCAATATGTCACCCATGCAACCATTTTTTCAAAATGGCCGCCAGTGGGCACCAGTGACAACTGTTTTCTTATCAATTTTCTTCTTCTGTCGTACGTCTTTTAGACCTGCTGTTCGTTTGAGGTGAGCCAGGCTACTGTGTCATTGTCCAGGTCCGGCAATCTGTTTGATAACATTGACCTTAGCAGCGTGAAGGCCTTCAATGTTGAGCTGCAGTAGCGCTAAACCAGCTTGGCTTTTTGCGGTCTGCAGATGTGTTAAAGACATTAGTTTAACTTTTGTAGGCTTTTGGGCCTTTAAGCTACTCGTAGGGGAGGCCACGTAGAGGCTGTCTTTGTCTCCCCCGATTCTTTTTTATATTATTTTTATTATTATTTTATTATTTTTCTGTTCTTTTTTTGTTATATATATATATATATATATAAAAATAAGAGTCCTCTTGGCATCTTTCAGGGAAACCGTGAAATGGTTTGGCCTCGCCAAATATCTGCCGGCGGACAATCTGTGCAGCACGTGCGATGTGCACAACATCATTGTTGCTGTCCTGCTCACATGCTTTGGCAAGAGCAGTGCTGACGTCTACTTCAAAGGCTATCAGTACCTCCCTTCCCTTGCTGTATGATCGCATATCAGGGAACTCAGCAAGAAGCCTCTCCTTCAGCCGTGTAGTGTGAACTCTGCCATCAACCTCTACTCCAAGCTGTTCCATTCGTGAGTTGTAGAGCTGCGCAAGTTCAGCTAGCTTGAAGACTGATGCTGTCTCCTCATCTTGCCTGGTCTCATCTATGTAAAGAACCAGTTCAGCAAACACAATGTCGGAGGCTGATGCTGCCTGTCCCTTACCATTATCATTAAGACCTTCAAGGTTAGCCTTTCTTTCACGATTGTACAGACGTACTAGGCATTTGGTGTGATACTTTGCTTCAGTGGCCACCATGTCCCCGGCACTAAGTCGCCGTAGTAGTTCTGTGTCTTGAAGAAGGGTTGCACTTTTGCGCACCCGTTGGTCCAACTTAAATGTTGCAGCTTCATGAAGGACATCATGGCCAGCAGGCTCTCCGCAGAAGAAGCAGGTGTCTTGTCTCATTTCAGAAGTACTTGATGATTGGGACCTTGTGCGCTTGCAGTCTATCTGTGGGTCAGGACTTTCACTATCTGTTCCCAGTACTCGCTTTTGTGCTCTTTGGAGCTTGGTTGCATTGTACTTGAGCTTACATGTTTTGTGGTATTGAGCTTTGTTTGCAACCATGGCTGCTTCAATACCATGGCCCTCATCTAGTCTTTCAAGTGTAAATGTTGAAGGGAGCTGGCCAAGTTCTTTGAACTGGATCAAATGCTCTGCAATTGAACTGTATCCACTCCCCTTGTCTGTTCGCGTGCACTGCAAAGAACATGTCAATGCCTCTGCTTTTTGCTCTTGGCATATAATACAGAGCTTCCAGTCAGTCTTGTCTGGGCAAGAAGTTGATGGTCCTTGACCATCAAGTTCCACAAGTTTGAAATTCTTTGACATTTTATTTGATAATGTCTTACATTAAAGGCAGAAGGGATCTCCTTTTACCCTATTTTACCTTCTTCACTTTCCTTTCTTTTCTTTCTTAGAGAAACACATTCAGGTATGGGATACAACTAGGTTCGGATGTGAAAGTTAACCTACACCTAGCCCGATCGTTCATCCAATGCTATTTAATTCCTGTGCGATCTGTACACCATCTGGGTAACTATATGAAAGTCATGTAAAGCCCCGTTACCCTTGGCTCGGCTCTCCCGCGCTGGCACATCCTGTCAATTCAGGTGCGGCTATCTAACTACATCTAAATATGCATAATATTAACTACTGTAGATGTGGGGCTAAAATTAGATAGCATTTAGGAAACTAAACTACACTACTACTAAACTATCACAGCATGCAGATACAGAAAGCATAAAGTAGAGTGTATTTAGCTGACACTGAACCCCATGCTGAGTTTCACAGCAGTGGTGTCACCAGTGTGCCCTGGCTGTGCTTCGACATCCACTTTATTACTGTACTATTTTCTGTAAAATAGCACATGTACAGTAATTATTCTTCATTTTGCAGACTTGTGAGTTTATTGGACTTTCGTGTTATTTTATTGGAATTACAATTTCTATGTTGGCCGCCACGTAAAAAAAAGATCTTCTTGAATTATATGATAAAATGCAGCTTCTCTGTAATTCTATAGTTGCAAATTTGAAGTCTGAATCATAAAATTGTAGGCCTATGTATAATTTGACCCCGAGATCATCCATATCAAAATAATCTATGCAACTTTATTGCAATTACAATTGTCATACCAGTCATGGCCGCCATCTTGAAAATTGTATTATCCAAATGTCAATTCATAAGAACTATGTATACTAGATAAATTGAGCTTATGTCCTCAATATCATTACATTTCCATCCCTGATAAGAACATTTATCAGAAAAAATTATCAATAGTGGCCAATGGCGGCCATTTTGGTTGCCATAGGCGACATATTGAAAATTCATGATGGCTCCACATCTAAATATTTTGGAATGCCTTTAACTATATGTGTACCAAATTTCATGCTTTTATCACAAAATGCACAATCCTTATGGAATTTCTAGCTAAGCTGCACCACTATCAAGGCTTTTATAGAAAATGCTGAATATTGCTACTTACATTACCCTAATTTAAGTTTTCCTCATATCTCATGTTGTTGAAGGAAAATACAAAACATTTAATACGTGCCTATATTTATTAATCAGTTTCCAAACATATTCTTTCAAATTTAGATCATCATCTCGCTTATGAGGCTTTCTTTCTACGTCTTGTGAAGAATTAGTTACTACTACAATTACTTGTGATGGCAAAATGTATTTGATGTTTGGCTTGGACTGTTTAAGCACGACACATCACCCACATTCTGCGTGATAGCTCTATCATTCATTTACACGTTACTTATTTCCAATTTTTTAAATCATCACCACAATTTCTGGCCATGTGAAGAAAACATGCAGTGAAGCTAAGGGGTTCTCAAAAGCATTAGCCATTTAGCATGTAAACAGGTAGACACAAGAATACACAACTCCCTAAACAGATGTGATGGAGACTGGCTTGGTTACAAAGAGAAAGTAAATGCAAACCAAATTCCTTTCCTCCTGGACCATTAAGTTGAAGCTTATTCCATTTGCTGACCCCATTAAAAAGTCACACTGCCCATTTTTCCCCCTCATCCCATATAAAAAGGATTGATTTAGTGGAACTGTTCCACTCACTGAAATCCAGGAACATGCCTTTGGAGTGTACTGCTGACCTGAAGACAGATGCACCCAATAATGTATTCATTCTGGGCAGCTCTACCGTGAAACGGTCCAATGGGAGGCCTAAAGTTCTGCATTTGCTCAAGACGTGTGACAATGGATCCAGTGGTGCGTGCAAGACAGAGGTGTCCGTGCCTTAAAGTAAATGACCTCAGCCCTTCTGAAGGGCCGACAATCAAACACCCTATCGAAACAGAGCTCTGCATGACCAGATGCAGGTATCTCTTACAAAATCACAATGTTCATCGAAATATAAAAATCCAAAGTCTTAATAATTCATTTGTAGGATAGGTCCAATGTATTGGATATTGCATATATGGCACATTGTTATGTGGTGTATGTATGTATATCATTTACTTGGGTAAGTAATCATGCATTTATTTTAAAATGGAATAGATAATATGGCATAAATGTATTAATTATTCGCAAAGAATTCCATATACAAAAGGGACAATAAGCAGTGATGGATACATGTAATTTTATGTTCTTTTAAAAATATATACATTATATATATTTGATTGTTCACCACAGAGAGGGAAGGTTTAGGAGACAGGAAGTGAAACACTGGTAGAAATGACAAATTAGATGTTGTCTCTGATAATACAGTGTATATGTTTGAGGAGAGAATCTTGCTATATAATCTGTGGAGGCAGTACATGAACATAAATGAATTAGCAGGAACTTGCACTGACTCATACTTTTCCTATCTGAAGTGTCACAGTAACATATTAATCCCATATTTGTTTCTGGGGTAATCTGATAATGATGAAAGGCTTATTTAGATCCAGGTATTTATTGTAGTTTATTTTTCATTACCCTTTTTATTACTTTTTTTTTTTGACTGCAGCAACTCATTCCAAGCATGACCGTTTATTATTATTTTTCCCTTTAGAAAACACCACATTTCACTGTCACCTTATCTTGTTTTTGCTCTTCCCTTGAACCGAAGGCGCTGTCATTTCAGACATGGAATTGCTTTCACGCACCTTCGAGGTCTTGATTCTGCAGTGAGTCGGCGTTCCAGCATTATTCAATCGGCGGTGACAGCCACAGAGCATGGAAACAACAGCAGCACTGGGCTGAGGACTCCTCTGCATAAAGTGCTTTAATTCTGAGTGTTATAATAATGCATTATTGTCACTGACTTACTTCTGAATCCTAGGCGATATTAGTGAGACAGTGAGATGATATTAAGACACATGCATTTATTTATTCATATATTAGTGCTCATATATATTATGGCAATTATGCCTGTTAGGCAGAGTGACATCGCCAGGAAGAGCATTGTAGCAGGATATCCTGCCTTGTAAAGGGGTCCAGTCTTTTGGTGATGAGGCAATGCACTGTGGAATGGTAGACTAGTGTTCGGTTCCAATGTTTGGCAATGTTTGAAGATCTCTGTTCACCATAATATATATATATATATATATATAGTATAGTGCTGTCAGTTAGAAATGTAAAATGGAACTTACATTTTACATTTTACATTTTAGGCATTTAGCAGCTGCTCTTATCAGGGCCACTTACAAAGTTTACATTTCTTTTACATACAATCCATTTATACAACTTACATTTAAGAGAAAAATGTAGTACGGATCAACTGAACCAGGGTCAGCAACGGTGGAATATTTCCCCATTTCCCACCATATGCCTGCAGGTACAGTGTACATCTAACACCTGCCTGTCAGCATAAGCATATCTCTTGCCTCCGGAAAAGGATGAATGTCCCCCTCTCATGGTAACTCATTAATTTAATCTATTGGAGAGGAAATCCCAGAGAGCAAAGAGCCCTCAGCCCCTTAAGACACACTTTAATCCCCTCATATCTGGCTGGTGCTCCCCCAAAGCCAACAGCACAGAGTAATAAGTCCCGGGTGATCTTTGACCCTGACTCCGGCCCCTGGGTCCCACCAGTGCGGTCATGGGAGAAGGGAGAAGCTTACATCCTCACGGTCCTGTTGGTGACAAGCGTCGCCGCTATTCTTTCCCAAGGCAACACCCACTAGAACGCTGCCGCTAGAACGTTGGCAATTAAAAGCCTTGCTTCTTCAGGTCCACTGCTCTTTATCATGGCACACAGTGCCCAAATAATGGTGTGATAGGAGAATACATTTTGTCCAACAGGTGACAGTGCTACTGTCTCTACTGTGTGCACAAATTTTAATGGCTGCATTATCAGCCATCTAATTTAAAAAAGGCTTGGGTTGATATCAATTTGCGGTTGCACATGGAGTCGCCATCCAAATTTTCTAGAGACCCCAGCAAGATTTAGACTATCAAGACGAAGTAAAATTCAGTAATTGTGCATCATTGTTTTGGCAACATAACCTTTAGCATTTTATTATGATAAATATTGGAGGGGATGGGGATTATCTGAAGGGCATGATTAATGATGTGCATTATGAACGGGTGTATCATTTGACTCAGTAGACATGCATGTATTCATTGACTGAACTGTCAGCAGTGAGGTAGCCTGCGGTGCCACACTTGCAATATGGAGAACAGATCAATATTGGGCTCTGAATCACATGGCAACGGCACCACTCATGAAGGCCATTTTGCACACGTATGGTTTGTGAGGTCTTGCGTTTGAACCGGAAATCTAGAAATCTAGTGTGGGCTGTTTTTTTCTGTTTTTCTTTTCTTTCGCAGATGCTCTTATCCAGAGCGACTTACACAGTTTTACACTTCTTTACATACAATCCATTTATACAGCTGGATATTTTACTGAATCAATTCAGATTATGTACCTTGCTCAAGGGTACAACGGCAGTGCTCTACCTGGGAATCGAACCAGCAACCTCTGAGTTACAAGTCCAGTTCCCTAACCATTCTGCTACACTGCCACTCACTGGCTGTTCTCGATGATCTTATTACCACTGTCTTTACAGATCGACCCTCCCTCCCTCTTTCACCCGCGCGAGGGAGCCGACGGTGGTTTCCGCTAACCCCAACCAGTGGGTGAAGGTGACTGCTCCTTCCAGTTGCAGTGTGATCAAGAATGCACCAGATTTTGGCCCTATACCATACCAAGCACCAGATAGTATCAGCTGCGACTCCCCCCTACACACACTTCAGTTGAGATGTACCATTAGATAAAGTAACTGCCTTCGCCAGTGGCTCAGACTTTGTAAGATGCACCTGATTCTTCTTCAGTGTATTCAGTGTATACAACAGCCAGCAGAACGGCAGCTATGATGGCAAAGCTCCACTGCCATGCTTGTTTGTCTCAGCAGAGTCATCTGAATAGTCTCAGACAAGCCTCACTGGTTCACCTCACCTTTATTACTTTATACACAACATAGCGGAAGAGGGCTGTGCCAAGGTTGTGCTTTTTTAGTTTGCACAATAGATTTTTAGCAAAAGCACTTAAACCCACTTTGACTGCACTGAGAGACTTCGACAAACAAGCATGCACACTCACACACACAAAGACAAAGCTGACTCCTATGTGAAATTGTATGATGAGATATTTGGATATTGTTGAGGATATCCTGTGGACAATATCATCTCCACCTATACAAGAAAGATCCTGAACATTGAATGATATATGAGATTGCAAATCTGCCAACATATAGACTGCAAATCTGCTAACATTTTGTTGATCACTTTGTGTCAAAGTGTCAATGTCAATAAATATTACCCTGACTGCATTTCAGTTTGATATAGATATCACTCATAATTCTTCTGGCCTAATTATTTTTTTAAACCCAGAAAAAAGAGGCTGAAGTACAGTGAAGTATGCTGGGTAAAGTGTACAGCAAGGCTCTCCAAAACTGGTCCCAGAGGGCCGTGTAGATGGTATGCACATTGGTGTGCTTGTTTTCCTTGTTACTCAGCACTATCAATTAAAGCAGTTAAGGTGAAAACAAAAACCAGTAGAACCCTGTGGCACACCAGGACTAGGGTTGGGGAAATGCTAGTCAGCTAGTACATACAGTGTGTGTGTGTACCAAATTGGGTAATTGGTTTTAAGGAACAGAAAAGCAAGGGGGCGGCGGATAGCGTAGCGGTCTAACGCATCGTATTTTGGCTGGTCCGATACGATGTGCGCTGCCTGTCAGGGACGCGGTTCGAAACCCATCTCTACCAGACCGGCCCTGGTCGTTAGCCCCAATCGGGAGCGGCATTTGGCTGTCCACCAGTCACCTCAGAACCAAACCAGCTCCTGCCATTTCTGAATCACCAGCTCAAATGATAGGGGGCTCACTTTTACATAACAATCCACAGTAGAGGGCTAGGATACACTTCTAATCAATAAGACACATTTGTTTTTGTCATATATTCAGTCAGTTTATATCGTTCATATTGTTTGGCATATACGAATGTCACTTGGCCCTACTGTAATTTCTAAATGGACATGGGAGTATAAAAGAAGTGGGGCCAGTCCTGATTACTGTACCAGAAGAAAAAAGTGTATCACGCACATATATCAAGTTGATAGCAAGATCCTTTTATAGGTCAATGCTGTGGAGTTGAGGTTCCCCTTAGAGATGTGGACATACTCAGTTTGTTATTTTCCAGAAGGTCTGTGTCAATGCTATGATTTGTTCCCCCCTCTCTAGTCGTTCATCTCTCCCTAGCACTCCACGTTTAATGCACTGAGTGTGGCTTACCTCCTACTAATGGTTCAGAAATACATACCAATTAATGTCTGATTATTGCATACCCCAAAGATGTGGCATGCCATAAATCAGGTTTGCAACTGCTGGTTGGAAGTGCTGACAAAAATATTAATCTCTTAAAGCCTCATCTATCTTTTTAGGTGGGTGAGGAAACCTCAGGTTTTTTCTATGACATGCAATATCTCTCTTCTCCTTTCCCTCTGCATTCAGTGAAAATAGTGCAGCATAAGCCTTTCCTAAATGTGTCTGTGTGTGCGTGTATATATGTGTGTGAGCCAGAATGTTTGTTTGTGTGTGTGTCTGTGTGTGTGTGAGCCAGAATGTCTGTGTGTATGTGTATGTGTGTGTGTATGTGTATGTGTGTGTGTGTGTGTGTGTGTGTGTGTGTGTGTGTGTGTGTGTGTGTGTGTGTGCATGTTGGTGTGTGAGTGTGTGAAATTGAGAGAATGTGTGTTTGTGTGACTAGATAATCTGTGTGTGTGAGAGAGAGGGAATGTGTGTGTGTGTGTGTGTGTGTGTGTGTTAGTGTGTGCATGTTGGTGTGTGAGTGTGTGAAATTGAGAGAATGTATTTGTGTGAGAGAATCTGTGTGTGTGAGAGAGAGGGAATGTGTGTGTGTGTATGAAAGAAAATATGCATGCATGTGTGTGTGAGAGAGAAAGTGTGTGTGTGTGTGTGTGTGTGAGAGAATGCGCATGCCGGAATGCGAGTGTGTGAAAGTGCGAGAGTGTGAAGTTGTGCAGGTGGGTTTTAAATGCACTAAAACGGATTGTTGTCCACAGCAGAAAGGCTCTGTGAGACACGTCTCTTGCATGCTGATCCCCACAGTGAGATGCTGCGATATTCTCCAGCAAATGGAAAACACAAAGGTCTGCCTACCGCCGTCCCTGTGCATAAGGCAGAGCAGACTGATGTACTCATTCTGCCCCTCCTCTTTACGTTTCAGTGCCTCCCACGTCTCTCCCCCAGTTTTTATTTTTTAGGACAATGGGGAGGAAGGGGTTTTTGAATGTCCATCCATCCATCCATTATCAAATTCCTGGTCAGGGTCGCAGGGGGGGCTGGAATCCCAATGTTCAGAATACAGGTCGCCAATCCATCGCAGGGCACACACACCATTCACTCACACACTTTGGGCAATTTAGACTTTTCAATGTCTTTGGACTGTTTGCAAACTTAAAAGAAGGCTATCCACTGCACCACCGTGCCGCCTGGTTTTTGAATGTCAAACTGAATAATGTTCAGCAGGATCTTTTCTTTGTCTTTTTCAATGTCTTTCTGTTCTTAAAAAAAGGTAGGAACAGAACAAAAAGCAAGCCTCAAAGCCAAACATAATGAGAGCTTTTTTTAAAAAAATGGCAGCCTGTATCTAATAGGGTTTCGTAAAAGTTGCTTTGAGGAAATTATGTGGGTCAATTATCATGCTGGACAGAGCCGGACTGGGGCAGCCGGGGAACCGAACCCTGGCCGTAGTGGGCAACCTGCATTCTGGTAAAATGCCTTTACCATTACGCCACCCGGGAGGCTGATAAGTGTTTAAGCCTGTTCTGTCATGCTCCTGCCATAGCAAAGGATGACGAGGTGCCCTCAATGTTGTCACTGCTATAAATCGAGATCAAAGTTTTTTTAGGCGGGTAAGCAAAAGACCTCAGTGGATTCTAGGGCCGTGGATCAGCATGCCATAACCACCGTTCTTACGGAGGTTGAATTCAGATGAAAGACAAGCAATTAAGTAATTCACATTACAGAAGTCAATAAATAGATCGGGATAAGTACAACACCTCGGCCTTGGACAAAAAAAGACAATCTCTCAGGGCGCAAACATTACCGCTTATTGGGGGTGGGGGGATATCTTCCACAGTAAAGACAACGAGGTGCATGCTAACCTGCCGAGTGCCAACTAATTAATCCCTGACAACCTCCAACAGAGGCCCTCATCAGCCTAGCTGTAATATCCAGTCTGGGAGATTAGAACCCTTAACTGCACCTGGGAGACAGTGCTTTGTTATCTTCCATTATTAACCTTAAGTACTAACTGTCTGCTTGAATGAAATCAGCTTTGTGAGTTTGTGTCTGTGTTCTTCCTCCCTCTTTTTTTTGTGAATGCTGCTTAAAATTGTCTCTGGAAGATAAAGAGAGCACTAAGGGGGATTTAGAGAAATTCTCAAATTAAAATCGGAGGACAGGAGTGCTACGGTTGCTGTGTTCCATCGTTACCGCGTTCCACACAAGGATGCTGTCAGAGCACCTTTCATATAAAGAAGCAAGCAGCCCAAAGTGCTTCACAGTGGAATAAAAATACAAAACATTGTATTCAAAATATGGGTAAAATAAATGTAAGAAATACACAAATAAATATGTAATACATTTAAAATTTAAAATGAAAAAAAACAGAAAAGGGTCAAATCTAAATTCCCCCAAAAACTTCTAAAAACCAATCTAAAACTTACCAATCATTCTTTTGTTAAGGTTTTTAACTGGAGATTTGTTATTTGTCACTAGAGGTCCTAAGCTCTTTGATAAGTTTTCCCTTGTTTTCTTTTGATCCAATAATTAAGACTTCCGTCTTGTCTTATGTCTGTCAGGCATTTTTCTAAGGAGCTAACTGAGCTTTCATCCTCAGGTGACACTGAGATGTACAATTGTCTGCAACACTGTAAAACAATGAAAATGAATAACATAACCACTTATTATTCTGCTGAGAGGGAACATATACAAAAGAAATAGAAGAATACTGTGGGACTGTAGTAATGTCATCTTATTGGATTCAAGCAGACCATAAAATGTTCTTCCTGTTACATAAGATGAAAGCCATGCTGGTACTGTTTCAAATAGACCAACCCAGTTTTCCAGATGATATAACGAAGTCATATCAAAGTTGCATTCTCTCAAATTTTGTTTTTGCCAAGATAATCATTTTGGTGACTGACAGCCACTTTTCATAATCTTGCTGAAAAAGAGGAGGTTAGAGATTGGTATAAAATTTCTCACACAGATGGGTTGAGCAAACATGTCAGAGTGTCATCCAACCATGGCGGCCTCTCTCTTCTTTTATTAACAGTGACTTTGCAGCTAGTGCGACTTTGTCAGCACCTGTCATTTTTGTCTCCTGTGTGAGAGGGCAGCTGTAGTGCCTGCATAGGCTGTAATGAAACACCATGGATCTGGAGAGTTGCTATAGACCCAGACACTGTCCAAGGTGCTGAAACACAGCCCTGAGATGGAAAGGCTTTCTGCCTTGACGTTATTGATGTATCTGCTGGCATGTCTCAAGGTCCTGTTTCTTTTCAGCTCCCTGGCCCTCTAGTGCTTCACTACGGCCCTGTTCTGCATCTGCATCTGCATCTGCACCTGCATCTCTCTCTCTCTCTCTCTCTCTCTCTCTCTCTCTCTCTCTCTCTCTCTCTCTCTCTCTCTCTCTCTCTCTCTCTCTCTCTCTCTCTCTCTCTCTCTCTCTCTCTCTCTCTCTCTCTCTCTCTCTCTCTCTCTCTCTCTCTCTCTCTCTCTCTCTCTCTCTCTCTCTCTCTCTCTCTCTCTCTCTCTCTCTCTCTCTCTCTCTCTCTCTCTCTCTCTCTCTCTCTCTCTCTCTCTCTCTCTCATGCGTACAAACACAATAGACACACATTTGGCCCAGCTCTGTTTCTTTGCCCTGCATCTTCGATGAATGTTAGAGATGTCAAGATGTCTCAAAAAGATATTTGTAGCACAGATGTGAGCTTGAGCCAGTATGACTTGACTTCTCAAGGGGCTCTTGGGAGAACATTTTTCCATTTCAAGTTTCAAGTGTTCGGGCTCATCGCACTGAATCATTTATCCTGTCTCGAAATTCAAGAGCTAGCTACAATTTTTACAGTGAAGAATTCAAAATAAATTCTTTAGCAGGACAAAAAGGAGCAAATCTGTTAAATTGGGCAGGGTGAGATGTGGAATTCATTATGAAACAAATGAAACTACTGTGTCTTCAGCAGCCAATAGGATCTTAGACCTGTGCCCTGTATCCATTTTCCCCATGCGTTATATACCTTGTACTTTTCCCTCTTGTTTACCATGTCCGCTGGAGTCCCAGATTAAGCTGTCATATGAACATCTTTATCTTTCTTCCCCTTTCTCCATTCCTGTCTCTCTTTTTTCCCTATTAATTTATTTATTTTTGACTCTCTCTGTCTCTCGTGCTGAAAGGTACGAGTCCGAGCCACAAACACACACGTGCACACAAACACAATGTGGGCAGTTCATGCATGTGGCTCTGGGATCACAAGGACATTACTGGGCTCTGGGCTTATGATGCAAGCAGGGATTAGCCATCCAGAGTTACAGAGAGCCTGGAATTTAATGGGAAGGGTTTTCAGCTCTTCGAATGTAATTCCAGGAGATGCTCCAGACAAGCTGGTCCTCCTGGGATCTAAGACAGGTACGTAACGCGTTTCTGAGCTGAAACCCCCTACCAATGAGATAAGATAAGAGACCGCTCCTGCTGTGGTTATCACACAATGTGTTTCAATTAGTCACTTGTGCACACAAGGAGATCCCTGTAAAGCTTATGTCATGCCCTTGTATTCATGGATCGAAGATATCTTTGCAGAAATTATGTTGTTCCGTTCACTCATTCAGATTTCTTCCCATTTTTCTCCCAATTTAGTGGACAATTACATACACCCTCTATTTATTTTGATTTAACCCTCCCTACAAGGGTCCGCCGCCCATCTCTACGAGGCAAGCTAATTCTCAGTGGGCAGCGAACTATAATTCCTTCTAAACGGAATTCGCCCACCCACGTTCCGGAGACTCCTTTTCCGTGCTTCACGGCGAAGCCGAGCCGGCTCACCCTCCCCCCTCCCCCTGCGGCGGACAGCCAAAACGACTAGGCCCAGTCTGGTAGAGATGCGGGTTTCGAACCCCGTCCCTGACAGGCAGCGCACGCCACACCTGACCAGCCAAAATGTGGTGTGTTAGACCGCTATGCTATCCGCCACCCACTGTGATTTTCTCATTTTGATCCAGCTTTGAAATGCTTATGAAATAATTGTCACATGCCATTCTAATGAACACTGGCAATGTATCATTAAGCCAACTGATGAATTTGTAACATTAAGATTAACATTAAAATTTACTCTTACCGAGCCAACTAAAGCTCCAGCATCTGTCGGTCACTTTGTTATCATTCAGCTCTTTCATTGCTTAATTGAGGTGAGGAACAGAAACCCAATTTACCAGGTGTTCTGAGTGTAAATCCTGTTACTGATGTAAAGGTACATCTAAAGTTTTCTGGCCCCTGAGACAGACCCCACCTCCTGAGCTAGGCACTTCACAGCACACTTCACCGCTGTGATTTTTATTTCTGCCATTTCTTCAGCCCGGTTCAGCCGGTGGGCCCCACAAGGTTGTTATCGGACCGTAATGCAAAAAACCTTTCCTCACCTGGCGACTGTTCGTGGCAAGGTTGAGCTGGGGCCAAATATCCATTAGCGGTCGCTCCACCGTTCGCCCAGAAAGAACTGCACTGGGGCCACCGCAAATAGAAATAAATCAGGCTCCATTGCAAGGAGGTCATACGCTTCAAAGCAGGTTCTGGAGGTAAAATATCAGACGGCGCGCTTGAGTCGATTAATCAAAGCTGCTGGCGGGTGACGGGCAGCCAAAGGGGTGAGACGGGCAGCGGGGGCGCCTCGCTCAATGCACGGGGAAAAGATGTCACATTTTTTAGCTTTTTTTTTTTTTTTTTTTGGAGCCGAGAGAGCAGCGATGGATACGATCACAGCCTCCAGCTCTGCTTGGGATTTGAGCCATCTTCTTGTGTACTTTCCTTTCCCCACTTCATGAAAAAAAGTGATGCATGTGCAATACATGAGATCTACAATGTAAAGAATCCAAATATCTCTCAACAGATGCAATGTACATTGTTAAATATACCAACCATTGCCACTTATGAATTGTAGAAAATGTTATACAATTGATGTCATTTTACAAAACAATTCTGCATTCACTAAAATCTAAAATAACAGTATTTCATATTTTTACCATGTTTTTACATACATTTATATATATTCCTTACAGTTTTAGGTTTCGTATTGGTGCTATGATTGCACTCTAATTCTCTTCAGTATACATTCATGAAATTGTATATACTGATACTATGCAAGTGGATTCAGAGCACTTATTTATTCTACAACTTCGTTTTATCAAGTATTTTAGTCCACTTGCAAAATATGCTCTGGGACTTGTTTTGATTTGTGTAAAGTTAGGCAAAATTGGATTTAGATTCCCTTTTTAAGCTGTTGGTGACTAATGGGGCTTTACACATGAAGAGCTTTTAATTGAAGGAGGATCTATCTGATTGCTAAGCTCCTGCTGGAGTTCTTCCATTGGTAATTTGGTCTTGTAAGCGATACTTTGGACTAATTAAATGGCAATTGTTTCATTGCTTTGATTTGATCCCAAAACAATGGATGGCTCTTATCACACTTTGCCTGTTTGCCAAGCTTTGTATTGGTTCTGCTGTGCTGGAGGCTGGCCCTATTTGAAACAAACAAGGCACCTAGTAATTTGAATGCTTTGCTCAATTGAGTTTTGTTTGCCCAGATTACAATGGGGAAAGTAGTTAAAGCCGTTTTGGCGCTTTGTTCCAAAGAAGGAAAAAAAACCCCACTTTTGATTGATGAGATTAATCATTCACTTGCTAAACAATTTTCTCTCTGACTGCCTATGTTTTCACCTTGAAAAGTTCTTTCATCTCACATTACCTCAAATTGGAGTGGCTATGGATATGAACTCAGTCACACATTTATTCACAAAGATCTCGGTTTAGTATGCTTTTAGAATGCATAATTACACGTTTATAAATACCATATGTAGGGCACGAATGCAGGACAATATGGGAAGCATTGCGTTGGAATAGTGCTTGTTTAGTTTCTGTGAAATATATTGATGAAATTTTATTACATCAACATTTTCATATCAACAATTTTGTACACATGCCAAATTTAGGAATGGTATTTTTCAGATGTACAGAGAGTATGCTTTAGTAACTTGCCTTTTTTATGTTGAAAACATTTTTCTTGAGATATCACACCTTTTTGAATTGTAGTGTACATTAAGGGTGAGGATATTAATACCATATGTATGCATTTATAAATGTAAGGAAAATGAGTCATGGCATTTTTAAAATATAGTTATTGAAACTATTCAGGGTATGACATATGGATTTCATTGAATGAATAATGTATACAGTATAAATATTATAAATATACATGATTTATTCTTGTCCCAAAATAATAAATAAATAATAAATGATTTGATAATACAATAATACAAATATAAATTAATAATGTAATAATAATGTGCACCATCCAAGAAAGTTAAAGAGGGCTAAATTGGTTATCCAAAGAGCATAAAAAATGGTTGAAAAGGTGCATATTAGATTCACATCAATTCATTTGATGAACTGAGAAAAGGTCTTATCTTACCTGCTTTGAGTTGACTTCTAAAACTGGTCACCTGCTCCGTCTTTGAGTAAGCTGTTATTTGCCTTGAATAGACTTTTATGTATGCTGGTGAATCCCCTTATCCTATATTTGTCAATTGGTAAATTATATTGTGTTGTGTATTGTAAAAGGTAACCAATATACTTATGGCAGTTTTATGTCCACTCAGTGGTAGGTCATTCTCTCCTGTTGTGGATCAGGTTTGACTTTACTGAGTCTAAATATCACTTGGTTTGAAAGCCAGGTAACACCCTGACAAAGGCTTGTTTATCCCACATGGATAATTAAAACGAATGCCATTTTATCTATGAAGATGAGCACCTTGGATTTATTGTTCTCAGCTGACTGAATATACAGTCCAGTTTGAGTCCTCATTCACCTCTGTATCGGTAAGGCATAACCTAGGTTTGTATTAACAAATCAAGTGATTTCATGCATCATATGCTCCAGATTGTGTTGCCTTGGGACATACACATGATGCGTGGATTCATAGGTTTGTAATGGAGTTTATAATCATATAAGATGGAGGTACTAGCACTTTGCTGTGGTTTCCAAGCACAAGTTTTATTGTGCAGAACAGTGAGAGAACAATATTTAGACCATTTGTCCAGTTATTTTAAAAAAAATAGCAAATGACCTAGATGGTCTAAATGTTCTTTCTGTTTGCTATTCTGCACAAAAAAACCGTTATATTTGTGAGAGCTACATTGGTGTGCTGGTACCATTTTTTTCCTCATTTCCTTTCTGTTTTTATTTTTATTTTTACTGTGGATGAGTGCCAGTGGGGGCTGGTGGGCTGTACAACTGAGGAGGGCAAGACAAGGCTTTTAAGATCTATATTTATTAAAGCGTTGTATTAAAGACTTAGATTAAAATACAAAAGATTTGGTTGTTTTTGGAAGTGTTACTTGGCAGTCAACAAGATGGATTTGCAAGATGGATCAAGATGTATCATTCACGGTCAAATCTATCATGCTTTATTTCACAATGATATTAATTGTTAATCATACCCTCTGAAAGCGAAATCTGCCAGCCAAGCAATGTTGTTTTATTGATGAACCATTTAAGTACAGCCTATTTCACATTAAGGGTTTTTTGTGTTTTTTCAACTGAAGCATAGGCCCATCATCTATGACATGTCTATGCAAATTCATTCCAAAATATTAACTTAGATAAAGATAAAGGGGGTGGAGCTCTGGAGCCTATCCCAGCCTGCATTGAACGAGAGGCAGGAATACATCCTGGACAGGTCGCCAATTCATCGCAGGACACATACACCATTCACTCACACAGTCATACCTACAGGCAATTTAGGCTCTCCAATTAGCCTAATGTGCATGTTTTTGGACTGTGGGAGGAAACCGGAGTACCCGGAGGAAATTCACGCAGACACAGGGAGAACATACAAACTCCACACAGAAAGGCCCCGGCCGGGATTGAACCGGGACCTTCTTGCTGTGCCGTGACAGTGCTATCCACTGCACCACTGTGCCGTCCGTTTTTTTTTTCATCGTAAAATCCATGCTCTACTGCATCCAGCACAAAACAGGTCAGGAGAACAGGCAATTAACCCAGCTGTGAGCCACTGAGCCACCCTCTGTCATGTTCAACTGCCATTATCTAGCTTTCTAAGCTGCATAAAGGGAAAAATGTGCCTAAATAAGCTAGCTGGCAACTAGTTAGCTAACATAGGAAGTTATATAGTAGCTAGCTAGTAGGAAACATCATCAATTTAGCTTACTGGATTTACTGCATAGTATACGTCGTCATTTCTCAACAAGGTCAGGATCAATTTAGCTTTGTTCAACAAAGCTGTCATTTACAAGAAAGTGTTTTTAAGAGTTCCAAAATGAATGAGGAAGAATTAAAATAAATGTGAAAATCTGACCTAACACTGCACATCAACCAAAGAACACTATCCCTACCATGAAACATGGTGACAGGAGCCTAATTCTATTGGGATGCTTCTCTGTTTCATGGACTGGAAAACTTGTCAACATAGGGAAAATGGATGGAGCAAAATATAGACAAATCTTAGAAGAAACCCTTCTGCAGTCTGCAAGAGACCTGGGACTTGGGAGAAGATTTATATTCTGACCCTAAGCATACAACTACACTGGAGTTGTTTAAAAACCAAAGAATCAATGCCCAGACCTCAATCCCATTGGAATCTGTGGAAAGATTTGAAAATTACTGTTGACCAACGGTCCCCATCCAACCTGACAAAGCTGGAGCAATTTTGTAAAGAAGAATGGGCGAAACATGCAGTGTCCAGATGTGCAAAGTAGGTAGAGAATTAACCCAAATAAACTCACAGCTGTAATTGCAGGTAAAGGTACTTCTACCAAGCATTAAGTCAAGGGGTGTCAATACTTATGGAATCAATTATTGTCTCTTTTTTATTTATTTAATTATATTTAAATATTTTTGTATTATTATTATTTGACATTAGAGAGTGTTTTGTGGCAAGAAATCCAAATTAAATTCATTTTGATTCCATGAAATTAGTTCCACAAGATAAAAATGTGAAAAATGGGTGGGTGAATGCTATCTATACCCAATATATATTTATATATATTATTTATTATTTATATTATATATTATATATAGAATGCTTTTTATGGCAAATCACATTGATATTACAGATTAGATTTATATTATATGTCATTCTTTTATATGCAATACTTTTGAAAGCATACTGTTTAGAACTAGGGGTTCGTTGCATTCTTTGTATTATTAAAGATGGGAAAGGAGGACTGAGAGAGTATTTTTCCCAAGCTGTTTACTCCAAAACTGCTAGAACTTCACAGATGTAATTTGCAATCCACAGACAAGCATATCCTGTAATTTACAGAAGAGGATCCTGAATTCCTAGAAAGGTATGCTGTTGTTGTGAAAATAATTATTCTCTTTGCTCTCACATGTTTATATTTGTCATTAGAATGAGTTTGTCATAATTAGAATTATTCCTCTTAATTTCCATAAAGAACTCTTAATTTTTTTCTTCTAATTATAATTTTGAGGGGCCACTCTCACTTGCTCCCCAAATGCCAGTCCCTCTGGCAACTGAACACACTTTCCTTCTGCACACAAGCCAATGAAAGATCCTCGTTAGCATCGTCACAACGTTTACTGATTTAAAAATTAATATTATTTGTACATGTGCATTTTTCATAAGACATCTCATATCCATACCTCACAGCCTCACAGCACACAATATAATGCATGGCGGGTGGAGGGTGCGTGAGGGGGGGTGGGACTGCAACACGACGGTTTGTTTCAGGCTCACGACCTCCCCCATAAGGGGTGGTCAGAGCCTCGTCGATATTCGACGCACAGGGCAGTGAGGGGAGAGGGATCATGGGAAAAGCAGCTTTTCAATTCCACCCACACCGTGTCTGTCTAAAAGCAGAGCGGGGGAATTGTGTGTTACTGTCTCTCTGCAGCTTAACTGGGATTAAGCCTTTTCTCTCTCATTCCGCTGCTACGTAGAACAGTAAATAAGACACTTGGTTGCAGAATGTAAATAGTGTTTCCACACTTAAAATCCATCCCAGTTTGTGTATCCCCTTCTTATATTGTACACCCCCTCCAATTCTCCTCATGCTGACAATTTTAATTAGCAGAGGATTGTCAGTTTTTTTTTTTGGTGTTTATGATATCCAGTGAATTCCAGTATGAGTATGCATGGTCTACATCTGACGGAACATCGCAACTACAACTACGGAATGCAAGTTGCCTACTGCAGATGCGGTTCGAAACCTGACTGCGCCAGTCCGGCCCTGGCCGGGAGTCCCAATCAGGGGCAGTGATTGTCTGATTGCCCCAGAGGGAGAGGGGAGGGTGAGCTGGCAGTGGGAAGGGTGTCACTAGAAAGTAGGTGGGCGAGTTCCGTCTCGGAGGAGGCGGATCATCGCTGGCCTTGGGGAATTAGTTTGCCCCGTAGTGATGGGCAGCGAGTTAATGGGGGAGGGCAAATCAAAAGAAATAGAGGGTGTAATTGACTACCAAACTGGGAGAAAAACTAGGTAAAAATCTGAAACAAATTTATATATATAAAAAAACAACTAAATAAATCTGACTATTCTATGGCCCACTGAGGTGCATTGATGAGAAACAGCATAAAAAAACACAGCATAGACTGTCATAAGAAATATTACCGTGGTATTGGTATGTCATAATATGACATGGATGGTGACATGTCTCACCAAGTGACAGTCTACTGTATGTTACCTGTCATAGGTTTTTGTCAGTGCATATTATATCATATGAATGCAGGACCCTTCATAGAAATTTGTACCAAAAATAAAGGATTCTATTGGTACAGATCTCCTTGTTTAGAGTGTGTAGAGTTCTCCATTTTAAAGATGGTAATGTTCTTCTCTCTGTGATCTCTTTACAAGAATTGAATCACTTCCCTCAGGCTTTGTAGCATTGTCATTCTGCAAATGTTTTCCTTATGTGAGGTGGACATCTTTGACTGGAAGTGACCATGTCAGGGGGCTTTAGGGACCCAAAGATGAATTAGACATAGTTAACTGCCATGGCTGACACCAGCAGAAAGGCCCGGCCCTCCCCTTTCTAACGAGTCACCCATCGCCCAGCTGGGACTCTCTTGGCCAGGACCATTTGAGTGCCCCCGTATTACCAAAGTGTTGCCTTAATTTTGGCAGTTGCCTGTAGGTTTGCTTTTTGGCAAAGCACACATGACAGGTTTTAAATGGACAGAGAGAGAGAGAGAGCAAAGCAGCATAATAATGATGTTGGGGGAAAATCATGTTTACATCATTATACTGAAGTTATAATTATGTTCCATACCCATTACTAGAAATACTTTCCCAGAATTGAGACAATATTAAGATTTTTTTTTTTTAGTAGGAACTGATTTTAAGATTGCATGCTGTCTCACATTTCAGCGTGAAAAGGCTTCAAGAAAACAAAAGGGTTGGGTACATATATTGCTAAAGAAACAAATTGGGTTTTTAAAGAAATATTATATTCAGCATACATCACATCATTCATTTCCCCTTGGTGTAATTTTCTCCGCTGAAGAGTCTGTAGACGGCTGGTGCTTAGCAACCTTCGGTGAGTGAGCAGCGTGGCAGGATTTGCACTGTCCCTGCAGTCTGATGTATAATTTCAGAAAAAGGCTGGCTGTTCCACACACTCGGAGGTCGAGGGAAGTCTCCATCGCTGTGTGATTTGTTTTGGACTGTAAATGGTCTGTAAAGGTCTCTGAAGGTGCCTGCCGCTGCCTGCAGGCTTGGCCGAGGCATCGTGTTGGGAACAGGCTTTTTGAGATGGCGGGTTCGGTGTGATCTTTCACATTCATAGGCTCTGAGCTTTCTGGCCTCGAGCTCCAGGGTCCCCCCAGGGAAGCCAGGCCTCTGGGCTGCAAAGCGACCCCCCCCCACTTCCCAGCGCAAACAGATGACAGACATTTACCCTCCTCTAGTCCAGGCCTGTTTAAGAGCCTTTCATCCTCAGGGGATTTTCACCATGTGCAGACTGCACACCTGACCTACTGACAGCCTGCTGGGAGAGTAAGAAGAGAGAGAGAGGATGTACTCCTGAACTGAAGGGAACACGATGGACGAGCGGAGGATCAGGAGCAGCTTTAGCCAAGAGAAGAGTTCTTGCACCTGGCAAATTTCACCAACAGGATCTTGTGAACATCGTTATAGCTGTCGTTCGAGTGCAGGGACAGTTTTTGTTTAAAGAGAGAAACGCATCGCGTGCCACGCTGTTATTAGGAATTGCAGCTGTCTATTAACATTTATGCTTTTTCTCGCCATAGCATGAGATGACAAAAGGTTGTTCAATCCAACCTATGGCACTTAAATTTAAGTAATACTCAATACTCAAATTTTATCTTTATGTATGCTTGCACATTACCACAAGCGCAGAGGTCTCTTAGTGTTGACATAAATGTTGTTAGCAGATTGGTAAAAAAGTAATGTGAGGCTCTAGTCATTACTCAAAGTTAAGACCAAAGAGTCATTGTGGTTAGATTGAACACCCCAAAATGTCACATTTTGCTAATGACTGGGTGTGGGGGTGGTAGAGGTGGTCGTGCGTGAGTGTATGTATGGGGGGCAGGGGGGCGCTCAGTTTGTTGCAAAGAGATTGTTCATCGTTGTGCTTTGTGACATTATTTTTTGTGTGCTCCAGCAATGAGTAATGGGCTAACAAGACAGAAAATTGGTTTATTTTGATCTATGACTTGGGGGAAATGTATCGTGTCAAGTGCATTTTAATTATGCAAAGTCCTCTTTGATATTGACTCTGCATAAGCCCTCAAACTTGGGTGGGGGCCTGCAAACCGCAAGTATTTCCAGGATCCGACTTTCAGATACATGATACATGATTCAGGAATGAAGTGTAGCCAAAATCGAAACACTGATTTGCAGGATAAATTATTCACAAACTTTGTTTGCAGAAAATGTTGGCGCATGCGACACATCTGAAATGTACACAAGGCTTTTGGGAATTCTCATAAATATTTAAAAAGCTGGGCAGCTAAATCTCAGGCCTATCAAGGCTTGATGGGTACTGTTTAAATGAGCTAAAGACAAAAAAGAAATACACTTTAGTCTTTAATATGGTGAATTGGAGCCGGAAAGTGGAAAAGATCTGTTTTAATTCAGCTTGTTACTCTGCCCGTTGTTTGAAAGAATAGAAGTTTATTATTGCTTATGCCTTCAGTTTCCCATTATTATCCATATGTAATGGGGTTTGGTCTTTTCATATAACTATGTTAGCATTTCTGTAAATGCTGTGTAGTGCCACTCCGTCCTCCACCCCACCCAACCCCCAAACACACGCACACACATACATACACACACACTCACACACAAGCGCACCTGCATACATATGCATGCACATGCACCAACACTCTCTTTCTCTCTGCTTTTGTACCCATAAGAATATCCATCCTCTTTGCCGTATCACCTGTTCTCCTGAAAGCGCAGCGGGACACTTCTGGCCATGGTTGTCCCCTGTGGCTGTGACTGATGCTGGTGAGAATAGTTATTTTTACAGCATATGGTGACTGTAGTGTGTATCCTGTTCCTAATCACATATTTGTACATTACATTAGGCTTAATTTGTTTTTGTCATATGGTATTTTGAATCATCTATATTAGTCACAGAACCATGAAACATTTACAGCTAAAAAATGATGATGCAAGCTATTTAATTATGCATCTATTCATGTAGCAAACTGAAATATCATACAAACATACATACATCTGTAAAGCCCCTGTACAGCTGGGACAATAACACAAGTAAAACTCATGGTAAAGACCTAATATGTTATCAGTTGAAGTCTGTAGATTCTACCTGAAAAATATGACATTTTCAAATAAGATTTGCATTGGGGATGGACAAAAATATTGCAGCTCAGTCCAACCGTCGGTCTGTGGGTTAACATTATAACAAAGAGGCATCACTAGGGCAGCTCACAGCAACTGGCTGAACAGAATATGGAAGGAATAGGCTCTGTGAAATGTGCTAATGGAGGGATGGCCCCGACCAGTGTTTGTGACAGGGACGCGATTGTGTTGTTGTTTGGGAAGCAGCTTCACATGCTGAAAATGTGACTTCTTTTTAACTTCCCTGTCCCAAGAATGTAGAAACTGTCTTCTCACACCACAGGGAGCCAGATCATTGCCGCCACCTTCACTGTTCTTCATCACTAAATTCAGCACTACCCCAGTCATTGAGTCATGCAGATATACAACAATAATAGAATGACAGTTTAAGAGCTACTCTACACAGCTTTCACAGAATTATAATCAATTATTATTATTATTATTATTAATCTGCACGAAACAAGACTATTGTTCTTTGTCAGAATTACTTAATGTTGTGGTTTCCTAACAAAAAATATAAATCCCATCTCCTCCTACACCTTTAAAGCTACAGGCACAAAACTGTAGCACAATATACTGCCAAATGAAAGGAAACACTTGATGTAAATGAAGGGTTCTGGTGGCTCTGTTATGGTGTGGGGTGCATTTTCCTAGCATGATGTAGGTCCACTCAACCCCTTTGAGGGAAAGGTAAGTTCTAATATATACAAAGCCATTATGAGTCTTATGGTGAAGCATTTCTATCCTGAAGGGAGGGGTCTCTTCCAGGATGACAATGCCCCTATCTACAGGGCACAACTGGTCACTGAATGGTTTTATGAGCATGAAAATGACGTAAAACATATGCCATGGCCATCTCAGTCATCAGATCTCAACCCAATGTAACATTTTTAGGAGATTCTGGAGTGATGCCTGAGACAGTGTTTTCCACCACCACCAACAAAACACCAAATTATGGAATTTCTTGTGCAATAATGGTGTTTAATCCCTCCAATAGATTTCCAGACACTTGTAGAATCAATGCCAAGGTGCATTGAAGCTGTTCTGGCACCTTGTGGTGGCCCAATGCCCTATTAAAACACTTTATGTTGGTGTGTCCTTTATTTTGGCAGTTACAATTAGCTTATATTAAATACAGAAAGTCTTACAAATTGTTTAACATGCGCTTGATAATATTTAACATTCTGGGAAAAACATCAGAGAAACTCAATGTGCACAAGTTGAGAGCTCTCTACCTGAGAGATCAATACTGTCATACAAAATGGTGGAAGGGTTTTTTTTCTCCCTTAGTTGGGATGTCAGGCTGATTTGTCCTATAAAGGAGTGCATAAACAGGTCACTGAATTTGTTTTAGAAGATTGTTCAGGGACAGATGACAGTTGCAACTACCATATAATGACGTTGGTGTCAGGCAATGAAATAAGCTATTCACATGCAGATTAAAAATGTGTTGACAAATGTTGAACCCATCTCGTTATACATTTGGTAGCTGATCACTCAGACTTAAAACCAATATGTGCACCCAAAACAGAAGCTTAGAAGGATAGATCACAGCTTACGAATTCTGGCTTTTGACAAATGATTTAAATGAACAAACATTTTTAGCCACTATAATGACGAGGGAAGTCAAGCATACAGTAGCTCATCCTGGCACACACCCCTACCCTTAAGATCCAGCTCTCTTCCCAAGGGACTTCTACTCTGAGCCAGAAATAAAATGTGTACGTGGACACACACACGCATGCACGCACATGTGCAGACACATCCACACTGGTTATATACACACGCATTTGCGCTAACACACACATACACACACACAACCCTCTCCGGGTGTATATCGGTCAATCTTCACTTTGAGGACACTGTCTTCGGTCACTGAGAGGAAAGTCACCTAGAGAACGAATCTGAAGGCAGAAGACACAGCTGCTTCTTTTAAAATCTTAATGCAAATGCACAGCTGCTGTAGATAGAAAACAGCACAGGGCATGAGGGGAGGTAGCCATCCTTTATGGTTTGGGTTTTCAAAGATAAAGGTAAAAAAATAAAAAAAAAATACTTCATACTGTAGTATTAAGAGAAAGTGGTTCAATACACCATCTTTGTTCTGAATAATAAAAGTTGAGCTTTAAAAGTTATAATCAGTGTCAAGTTTGTATTAAACACCAGACTGCATGTTTTCTGTCAGTAGCTATATACATTCTGACATTGAATTGTAGTTTAAAAACCCCAATGAGATTTTCAATACAGAATGAGAATGGGATTTTAAAGCCACGTCTGCCTTGGTTTTTCAAATAACAATATCAATAACAATTTACTGACAATTTTTCAGATTTTGAAAATATTTTTTTATTTCGTTTTTTCAAATGCATGCACAACACCAAGCACAGCCACAATCTCTGGGGTGTCAGGGGGGGCAGAACCATATCCAGGATGGCAGGAGACTGGTTGGAACATCTCTTTCTATTCTGTATCAAAGGCAATGGTGCTAATTGCATTGATTTCTGTGGCAGGCTCTTGAAATACGAACTACAGTTCGACAGTAAATATGCAAACCGTAGCTCTCTTTGTAATTCCAGAATCAGCCCTTTATTGATTGGAATCCCTGGTAGATTTGTCCAGCTCTTATTAAAGTGCAGGGAAGACTACCCTGCTGGGAATTAAGTGCAGCTCAAAGTAGAAGAAAGGCAAAGAGAATGAGTGGCTATGGCATTTTCTTCCTCACAGTGCACTGAATAAAGCTGATTGGATTCTGATAGTGGAGCAGAGCATCACAAATCCTGTGCTCCCTTCTCAGATTATGTAAATATAAGTCCTCAATCCATTAAATATCTCAGTTTATTACTTATGTTGGCAGTATTGACTTTTAGTTGACATTATAGCAATTAAGAGGTACATGTATACTTGAGGTAATAGCACTGTTCAGTACACTCATGATACATCAGTTTCATGTTTGCCATTTTAAACAGTTGTCAGTGTCTGAAGATGAATAAATATTCCAGATATAATGAAATTACTTAATGATTATATTGTATTATGCCATTAATATTAACTGAATTTGACCTTTGCTGGAATCAGTTTTAACAGTCAAAAAACCCAAATCTTGGAAGAAAAGAAAAGAAAATATAAATGTGTTCAATACAATTGTGTGAAATTAAATTATTGTAATCCTAAATATCAATTTAACTTTTTGGATCATAGGCTAGGTTCAGAGCTTTGAATGACTGAAGTCCATATGATGATTGTGATTAATGACCTAGCTTGCACTTACAATTGTGACTGTGGTGACTTACTTTACTTTACTTTCTACTGGCAGTAGAAAACACTTTAAATGCAGCCGTAAACAGCTTTTACAGTTGTATGTACAACGTAACAATGTGTATATTCAGTACACATTCAGTGGTAGTTACAGTGTACTTACGCAGGAATTAGGCTCACTTAATGTAAAATGGGACCAGATACGTTGCTGTTGGTACAGTGCAACTTGATACCCAATTTTTATGGGAAGGGACATATTCACACATTATTATTATTATTGTAATTATTATGATTATGTAATATTGTTATTAATATTATTATGAATATACAGTCATTTTTATGCAGATGCACATCTATCTCTAGTTTGATTCATACACACCTTATGCTATGAGATAACATAGCAAATGAGGTGGCAGTAGATTTTGTACCAATCAAGTGCGACTGTCGCCCTTATGCAATCTGTAATGCTAGGGAGGCTAGGATGGAGGCTTGTGTTTCAAAAAGCAGAATAATGCCATTGCAATGGAAAGGCTCAGCCAGATTGCATAAGAGGGTAACCATATGGTGAACACCCTGGAGTCCAAATGCCCTCATACACCTGATTCTGCTCTGTCATGCTGGATGTGAGCAAATCTCCATCTTCCATCAGGAGAAGGAAGAAGTAAGGAGTCTCAGCACCTCCCCCCAAGCAAAGAGAGTCATGAGCACAATAAAGCAAAAATGTGTTCTAATTCTGCTGACACTGGGGCAGGAGGCATGTCAAACAAAGGCCCAGAGCATCATCTGCCATGACATCAAAGCGGATGTTTATGGTCAGTGGATGTCACAGTATGCGCCGCCAGGGACATCTCTTCCCTCTTGACCTAGAAAATCCCAATGCAGCAATGGGGACACTGTGCTTTAGGAGGTGTTTTTTTTTTAAATGACATGTTAAACCAGAGGGTCCTGGCTCGCTGGAGTCATTAAAGATCCCCACGGCACTTTCCAGAAGTGCACGGCTGTTAGCCATGGTGGTATTGGTTAACAAGAAACGCTGAAAATGACTCTCTCAATCTGGTCACTTTTGTGAGACCCAGTTTGGGATCATTGTCTAAAATAGATTAGTTCTCCATTTACCTTAGTTCAGTAAAAATAAGAATAAAGAAACATATTTGGGCAATAAGTTTATTTAAATTTTGTCCTTTAAAATTCAGTTTGACTGATATTATTCTGAAAACAAATGCTGATTCAAACATACAGAATGGAATGGTAAATATAAAGTAAAGAAAACAATTAACTGAAAAGAGTACTTTGATGGTTTGCAGATGCCATTGCATGGAATTATAAAGTAAAGGTAAAGTACCTATTTAAAAATGTGCTGCAGCTCTACCTATGATTAAAGCCTAAACCTATACCCCATGCTAAAATCCAGATTTTTGTCAATTATGATTTTCAATTATGCATATTTTATCATTGCATTATCTGTGCTTAAAATGCAAAAACATGAGCTATAAAGAGCTCAAATGGGACAAAGAGCAAACAGACATACACAGCCTTTTATATATTGTTCTAATTGTGTGTGAAGTAAATGTTATAATAAGAGACCTGTAATACAAAACAATTGTTTCAGAGTAAGGGTATAAATTCAGCAGCCATAACACCCTGTACGTTTCTCATGTCAAACTGCTGAAGAAAAGCAACCATACCACCCTGTACCCTTCTCATGTCAAACTACTGAAGCTAAGCAGTCATACCACCCTCTTCCTTTCGAATGTCAAACGACTGAAGCTAAGCAGCTATACCACCCTGTACCCTTCTCAGGTAAAACTGCTGAAGCTAAGCAGCCATACCACCCTGTACACTTCTCATGTCAAACTGCTGAAGCTAAGCAGGTGTGAGTTTAGTTATTATTTGGATGGGAGACCTCCTGTGAAAACGAAATTGCTGCTTAGTCTGTTGCTAATTGAAATTGGTCAAGCTCCTAACAGACATTTAGTTTCCCTAGTTGAATTCATGAAATGGTGTAAATATAAATTGTTGCATGGTGTGCAGTTAACTGCGATTTCCATAGATTGTATGATGAAGACAATACACACAATTCACACATATAAAAATGTTTTGGTGTGATCAACTGTCTCTTTTCTCTGTAAAGCAAATTGCGAAAGATTAAAATGCAACCAAAACATCTTCTGCAAGTTTAAAGTAGTTCAGAATGCCATGCTGATACATTTAATAGAAATTCCATAGATTTACATAATAGGAGTTGTCGAACCCCCCTTTGCCCCCAGAACAGCCTGAATTATTCGTGGCATGGATTCAACAAGGTGCTGGAAACATTCCTCAGAGATTCTGGTCCATGTTGATATGATGCTGCAGATTTGTCGGCTGCACATCCATGTTGCGAATCTCCCGTTCCACCACATCTCAAAGGTGCTCTATTGGACTGAGATCTGGTGACTGTGGAGGTCATTGGCGTACACTGAACTCATTCTCATGTTCGTAGAACCAGCTTGAGACGATGTGTGCTTTGTGACATGGCGCATTATCCTGCTGGAAGTAGCCATTAGAAGATGGGTAGACTGTGGCCATAAAGGGATGCACATGATCAGCAACAAGGTAGGTTGTGGCATTTAAATGATGCTCAATTGGTATTAAGGGGCCTAATGTGTGCCAAGAAAACATTCCCCACACCATTACACCACCACCACCAGCCTGAACCATTCACACAAGGGCGGATGGATGCATGGATTCATGTTTTTTACGCCAAATTCTGACCCTACCATCTGCATGTCGCAGCAGAAATCGAGATCCGTCAGACTAGGCAACTTTTTTATCTTCAACTGTCCAGTTTTTGTGAGCCTGTGCCCACTGTAGCTTCACTTTCCTGTTAGCTGAGCCCGGTGTGGTCTTCTGCTGCTGTAGCCCATCCACTTCAAGGTTCAAGGTTCAGAGATGCTCTTCTGCATACCACTGTTGTAACGCATGGTTATTTGAGTTACTGTCACCTTCTTATCAGCTTGAATCAGTCTGGCCATTCTCCTCTGACCTCTCTCATTAACAAGGTATTTTTGCACACAGAACTGCCACTCACTGGATGTTTATTGTTTTTCGCACCATTCTCTGTAAACTCTAGAGACTGTTGTGCATGAAAATCTCATGAGATCAGCAGTTTCTGAGATACTCACACCACCCCGTCTGGCACCAACAATCATTCCATATTCAAAGTCACTTAGATCACATTTCTTCCCCATTCTGATTTTTGGTCAAAACAACAACTGAACCTCTTGACCATGTCTGCATGCTTTTATGAATTGAGTTGCTGCCACATGATTGGCTGATTAGATTATTGCATTAACAAGCAGGTGTACCTAATAAAGTAGCCATTGAGTGTAGTTACAGAAGGTATGGTACATAGTGAAGGTTTTGGGAATTTTTGATGAATCACTACAGGAGGATTCAGTCTTTGGCATGTCGATTCACTTATATAAATTACATTTTATCAATTAAGCTTGTGTGTCTTCATAACATTATTTGATATTGTTTGTGTAGATGTAATTGCGGCAAAATTGTGAGGAGATACTGTAGATCCAACATTTTTATTATGTGTTGGTCAACTAATTTACAACGCAATGTGTGCACAAGGCTAATAGGTCCATTGATAGCATGCTGATGTTAATCCTCCCTTTCAGCTTAGCGTTCTCAGAGCTAAGAGCCTTGATCTTATCTGGAGCACAAATGGTCACATTTCAGGCAGGGAATTTGCTAATTGTTGGTTGATAAGAAACATTCTCTCCATCTCAATTACATCTTCTGTTGTTCTTCTGTGGACAGTTTTTTCTGCAGAGGCAATGCTGTTCATTTGTGTCAAAAAATGACATTATTGGGTAGTTTGCACACCTGTTTCCATGGCTAAATATAGATTTTGACAATTTAAATATTTGACACAAGGGTCAACAAGCCATAATAATTTTGATAATGATCATGATTTAAACATAAGCAATAGTTTTGAAGTATGTGGTGACGTACTCATGGTGTTGACAAAATGAAATAATATTATTTTGGGACAAAAAATAGGCCCTGCCATTTGGCTTCCAGCCCAGATTGAGACCAGTTCGTTTATTTCAATCAACATTTGTATAATATATATATATAGGCTTTGACTACCGGCCCAAAACTAAATCTTAAATGCCAGTCCAATGTTTGTTAGAGATTGAAAGATTCAATCAACATTTGTAACTTTGACTCTAAATTAAATGCAAATGTTTGTTTTTTCATGAACACAGTTGTACCAAGTACAGCAATCACTAAGAATTAACTCACCAAACTGTGGCTGTAAAGAAAAGATAACACTTGCATAAACAAAGCAAAGGATAAATAGGATCTTAAATCTTGAAGATCCTGACCCAATGTTGATTCAATCAACATTTGTCCTTACCTTTTGACAGTTTAAGCTCCCCATTTCCTGCCAGCATTACAGCCTCATTCCAAACTCAAACAGCATTCAGGCTTTCACTGCACATATGATTTTTACACCATAATTCATGCAGCTACAATGAACCATATTGACTTCTCACAGTTGTGTAACATATAACACACCTCTTCTCCAGCAAAGGATTTGAGCAGATCAATAAATGACTATATGAAAATGTGAACTATGGCAGTTTATGTGGATTGCATCTTATTTAATTAAAGACTTCGTAATGATATTTGGTGTCTGTCTAATAACATGCTCTAAACCTCCCCCTTTCAATGCACTCTCACACAGACACCCTGTGAGTAGACAAGTACGTACAGTACAATAATAACTAGCTATACTTTCCGCAGTGTTTTCGATGCATGGGGTAGATTTTTACCCTATATAAAATACGTTTTACAACCACTGATCTTGTTGTTATAGCATAAACTAAAAATGTATGATATCTAGTCTCCACTATGTTCAATCATTTGTGATAAAACATTTTTAAAAATCTATTGCAAACTACTTACACTTTCTTTCCATCTGTCAGCCTTCTTTATTTCAACATTTTCGTGAACTCCGAACTCCGCCCGGCATGTGATAAGATATCACTGGGGAAAGGAAAGTCATAGATATTAGATAAGCTCCCTTGACCCCATCTTTCAGAAAAAATGATCCTTCTAACATTGCATGGTCTCAGTTAGATCCAAGGTGTAGTGCACATCACTCCACTACACAGGAGTCTTAACAAGAAACTCTTCCCTCTGCATTTCTAAGACCATGGGACCCAATTCTACTCAGCCGGGACTTAAATCAATCACAATTCAAACAAAGGCAAAACAGGTGACCTTTATCATCTCCGGTTTTGAGCCACGAGGCATGTCTGGTCTTAAATTGAGGGCCATCTGGACTTTCTGAGAGTGTGTCTTTCTTTCTCCCAACACTGGGGAATACAAGAGATAACAGCAGGCGACCGGGATGCTATCTGAGGGAAGTGAAATGAATTAATTCCCATAATCTCCTGGTATCCTGGTCCCTACAAGGAGGCCCATATCTGCCGACTGATTCGCCCTTCGCGGTTCAGTGGCGCTCGGGAAGTGGACCTAGTGTCCACCGAGCAAGTGGGGTGTGAGCCGCCAGAGCCAGTCCTCCCCGGACAGAGCCAGGACCAGAGAAAATTGAAAATACCAGACCTTTATTGCTGTGTGGCTGTGGGACTCCCACACACTCAGATTTTGGAGGTGGTTTGAGAAGCGTAAACAATTGAAGCAAACTATTATTAAAATAATAGATCCCCTTTTAGCTGGGGGACTTGTTTAACCTTTACAAAACTCAATTAAGGAGATAAAGGGCATTAATTATTCTTGGGATATGGCCCACTGTTTCCTTCTCAAAAGCGATTCTGATAACTGCTGCCTTTTCACATGAGGGCTCCACAAGCAGATATAATGTCAGGCTCTTTTCCCTGCTGGGAAAATTTTCTAATTCACCTGGAATACATTTTGGTCATGCAAAGTGTACTTTATACTTTTTTTAGTTCCTTTTTCCAAAGCCTTTGCTTAATTGAAATACTTGTTGGCTTCTTAAAACAAGTCCTTGTGCTTGGATAACAATGGAGGAATACCAGTAATTTTATGGTGTCACATAGACAAGACTGGAACAGGTCTAGTTTTAAGTTATTTCACAACATTGTTCCTTCAAAAAAGAATTAATAAAATGGATGAATCTTTTTTTAACACCAAAAGCAACTGTTTAAACATTTCATGACCCAGCAGCTTCTAAAGATTACACACGGTTAATATGCCTTTTATTGCAACAAACCTCTTACAGTAGTGTAAAGTATAGGCAAATTCAATGATCATTTTAATAATGGCCCACTAAAGAGAGATGGTACTAATCATGCTTGGCATTAAGAATTTATTCGCCAATGTTGTTTACCTCGGTATATGGCAACTCAAATCAGCCATTACCATCCCATAATAGACAGCATTAGCTTTCCAGAGGAGGGATTGGCATGGTGTGACCTTGGAGCCCTCAACTTGCAAAAGCTGATCCAGCACACTGGGAACACTGCCTACATTGCAATTAGGATGGTGAAACAGATTCACCTCAGAGCGCTACAAACGCTTTCAACTCTATGCAAGACAGGTCTTTCCATATTGTTTTTAGATGAGAAACATATGGATGACATTACATGCTTTCAGCAATCTCCACCTATAGCATCGATGGCAATTTAAGTTATCATTCGCACTTGGGTTGATAATTTTTTTAAAATGCAGGTGATGTGCAGGGTGCATTTTGTGCAAACTGCAACCGGTTCCACTTGCCTTGATGCGCCTTCAGTCCAGTTATTTTGCATTTCACCAAACTGTTAAGGCCTTGCATTTTTATCGTCCACTCATTTTGATTTATGTACATCCTGCTATTTTTCATTAGACAAGTCACACAAATTTGGGAATAAACATTATAGGTTGCCTAATTTCACAGTTATGGAAATGCATAGCTACACGTCTCCTTCTACCACAGCTTACTCTCACAGCTCTCACAGATGATTTGATCAATTGAAAAAGGCAAGGGGACCACCTCTATTGGTATTAAAACATTAAATATGCACATCTACATACATCATTGCACAGCTGACAGGTGTAACAGAGATGGAAATAACACTTCTAACTTGCATAGCTTTGTGAGTTGTGGTCCAGTTCTTAATATAAACAATGTTAGTGTAACACCAATAGGCAGACAAGCAGGTTCCACCCAGTGCACAAACCTGCTTCTGGAAAATAGACTGGCTCTAACTACTATGTCAGTTTCATCCCTGTGCATTTTTGTCATGTGTCTGGTGGGAATACAATATTTGTGCAGGCATACTGTTTCTTATTTATTTTGACCACCACTTTTATCCTACACTGTTACAATTTATAGAGGTTGTAGCATGAACAGGGGTGTGGGCTTTCCCAAGTTGGATAACGAGACAACACACAAGACGGTCAATGAAATATATCTGGGTTTATTGGGGATAAACTCACAATTATGGAGAGGGGAGAAATAAGGCAAACAGTCCAATATCGCAATCCGTATCGTTGTTCGTTGTTCATAATCCACTGTCTTTAGATACAATCAATATTTGGTACACAAACAGGGGTCTCAAAACAATCCATGTCAATCCAAAAAACAATCCAAAAACAATGCTTTTACTTTCTCTCTCCAAGCGTTTCCCTTCTGGTACTTTGCAACTGGCTAAAGGCACCGCCCCCTCTTTTATTACAGAGCGTTCAGCTGTTAATGGTTTCCCGATGCGTCACATTTCCTCCGGAGCTCCATACACAGTTTGGGGTGGAGCCAGAGTATCAGCACATATTTCCCCTCTATCATGATTCCCCATACCTCCCCTGGCCATCTGCCACAAGATATATACATTTAAAAAAATATTTCAATATTAATTCGAGTTTTTCCTCCTTAATCGTCTCTGGTGCGGTAACGCTGTGGTCTCACATACATCAACTCCTGATGGTTGACTCTGAGAGCCTTGCCGCCAGTCGAGGACCATCTTGCAGCTTGATATATGGGCAGCATTAGTGTGAATTATGCCTGCTGTTATCTGTTACACATGCCAAGCACCACCGCTGTGAATACACAACCCACCTGGCTCATGCCCACTGTTGCAGTGCCTGCCTGGTGGATGGTTTAAAATAATCCTTTTTTTTTATTTATGTGCTCAAATATTTCTCATTACATTTCTTATTACATTACCTCCATGGGCAAGGCTAATCCTTCATTGTGTGGGGGTCAAGCAGCAGGGGCAACAGAAACGGTCACTCGATGGTCAGGGCTCCGTACTCGATAGACACGTTCTTGATTTCAGGTCCAGATTCAGTCTACTAACTATGACACACTATCTGTCCAGAGGTCAGTTTAAGTGTAAAATTTTTGGCTTGATAATGAAATTCAAAAAGCTAGATTTATAATAAAAATGAAAAATAGCATTCCCTGCTGAGGGACACTGCAGTCGGCAAATAACCTTCCTGTTATATTTTTAATAATGACTATATCTCCATGCAATATAAATAAACTTACTTATAAGTTCCAAACTTAAAGAAAATGAAAAGCCAAATTTTCCATTCATAGCTGTTATTCAGGCACTAGATTAAGTGCACACTACTTTTTATTCGTATTCTGTATTCTATATTTATGAGTCAGAGCGGAATGAAAGTCTCTCGATTTGGTAAAAGCTTGTCAAGGAGGAGCCAGCCCACATCCAACACCACTAAGTAGCAGAAAGTAAAATAAAATCCTGTTGTGTTAAAACGAGAGTCCTTAAAATCTAAACTTGAATATTTTTTGAAGGATCGTGTCAGTGGTAGGGAAAGAGATACAAGGGCAAAGAAGCAAGAAGAAGGGAAACATTGCTTATTTAAAGAACCACACAAGCATAGAAAATTCAGCAGGTCGGTTGCAGTGTACCTTTGTTTCCTAGTATTGTATTAGGGCAAGTTTCCAAATCACCGTACTAACATGGTGGTAGCTTCGTATTTAGTTTATAGAAACTCAGATTGCAGTGTATAATTGCAGGTGCGTATCAGCTGATTTGAAGCAAATCTCCTGCTCGTCAACATTTTTCCTGTCGTTGTGCGCGTGCCTCGCCACTGCAGATTTAAAGGGGTAGCAACGTCATAGCAAAGGCGGAGAATAGGAAAGTTTTTATATTTGACATGCACCTTCCACTTCTTAATTATGGTCTTGACCATGCTCCAATGGATATTTAAGGCCTTTGCAATCTTTCTGTACCAATTTCCTGATATGTTCTTTTCGACAACTTTATCCCAGAGTTCTTTTGAAAGCTCCTTTGTTACTCATGGTGGATTCTTTACTCTGAAATGCAGTAGGCCTACCCAACAATGTAATCCTTTAGGAACCACGGATTGTATTCTTAAGTAATCAAAATCACTACAATTGAACACAGCTGGAGGCCAATTAACTTGGTGTGTGATCTGGAAGGTGATTGGTTACCCACGAGCTAGTTTACAATTGGTATGATAAGCAGAGTGTAGATTTATCAATCCAAGTTATTGTAGTTTTTTATTTTTAATTAATGTTAAAAATTAAATTTAGAGATTTTTTTTTTCCAATTGGAAATGGTACTGTAAATGTGGAAAAATATGTGTTAATTTCAGGCTGTAAGGCAACAAAAGGTGAAAGTTTTGAGGCGGGGTATACATTTTCAATGTATTTATACCACGGCTTGGATGAATACTCGATTCTGATTGGCTGTGCGTATCATGTATATGCACGGTAAATCCTTCTCACTTCTAAAACTAAAACTAAAACATTCGCCCAAAGACACATGCTGCATAAACAAGAATCAACGTTAGTTCAGCACTGGAACTTCTAATTTGTGCGATCAGGATTCAAAATTCAAAAGTACACAGCAGCTCATGCACAGATCTGTCAATTTACGAAATGAATGTCCTGACAATTGATTAGAAAGCCCGTGTGGGAGTTTGCTAAAGCAACAGGACTCATTTGCATCGATCAAAAGATTGCAATAGCTTAGTGGAATTGTTTTCTAACGTAACCATAAATGTATGTTGCTAGTTAACCAGCCAGCCAACTTCTGCCTTTTTCAGCAAACTTAGGTACAGCGACCCCCACACTAATTTGCTAATTTGGAACCATACAGTAGAGGTAGAACAGGCTTGGAGTACAAAGTGCTAGCTAAAATGAATTGCTGCAAAAGTGAGCTTTAGAGTGGGGGTTAGCCTACTCTTAAGCCCCAGGCACACAGTGAGCCTGTGCATGTTTAAGCGCGAGAGCAAATTCAGGCTTTTTTTCGAAATTGCTTAACAGCTACCTTTTTTGCTTGCTTGGACACCGATTTTGGACACGTGCTTCCGTTCCAATAAACTTTTTTTACATCTTTTTATATCCTAGCACTGTGGACCCTTCACCCCTACATGTAGTTGTCTGTGTCTATTTCTGTGTGTGTGTGTGTGTGTGTGTGTGTGTGTGTGTGTGTGTATGTGTCATCCCCTCCCATTGCCCTTGTGTGTGTCTTGTCACTTGTCACTTATATGTTCTGTGTCACCTTTGATTGGGGGGAGTTGTCAGGGTGGGAATAATTATGGGATTAGATAGTGCATTGTTTTTATGGGGTGGGGTTAAGGGGGTAAGTAAGGAGAAGACAGACATTTATATAGTCAGAGTTGTGTTTAATCGAATAGCTAGATTCATGTCAAGAGTTGTGTGTGGAATTGTTTTCTGGTGTGTATTTGAGTTGTGTGTTTTGAGTTACATTTATAATTTTTTGGGAAGTTAGTCCTTTTGCCTGTTCTAGCCTGAAAAATTATTATGAAATAAATCAATTCAGTTACTCGCCATCTCCCGCCTCTCCTTTCGGCCCAGTCACGATGTTACAATATGTATACACTACCAAAATAACGTATTATATTCACAGCTAGTTAACTGTGTAGCATGTAGCCCATGTAGCATGTGAAAATGAAATAGTTTAAATTTAACATTTTTATCAAGCTAAATCATATTTTTTTGCAACAGCAGCAGCACTTTATAATGACTTTTTTAGCACCTTCCTTTGAACATATTTTACATTGGATGTATCAGTAGATTTTCATCTTACTTCTAATGAGAGGCAACAAAGGTCAGCTGAACCCTGAATGTGACTGAAAAGCAAACACTGGTTTTAAGTCACATTAAAAACAGTGCTTCAAAGAATTGGTCATGACACTTGGAACAGGTCATTGGCTTAGTGGGGCAACAACTAGCACAAAGTGTACCCCTCACAGTTATCGTTGACTAATTAACCAAAAATGTTAGCAACAATGAGGGTCCACTTCATATTTAATGATGGAATTACGATAAAACTGTACAATGCCATTGAGGCTATGGGTTTAACCAAGAGAAGTGATACATTTTGTGGCCTCTTATTTATAAAATGGTACTGGATTTGTTATGAATCTGGTGCTGGAGTTATTTATTAAACAGTCAAAGATCATTTACTTCTTCAAGAGCATATGACAGCTCCAAAGTGCCGGTGGTGTTAACTATATGCCATTTGTATGGTATTATATGAAATTCAATAAGGTCAATTAAACAGTAGCACAAAGCACATTTTTCCATGTCTTATTTTGCATTTTATCGGTTGTGATGGTCAGAAGATTTTATGGTTGAAAGCTTATTTTCTTTTGGAGCTTAATTGTGGTAACAGTTATGGTAATAGGATTATTATAGAAGCAATAGCAGGAGTTACAATGTCAGCTTTAATGAAATAATGCAGACAGGCCACCGGGCAGGAAGAAATTAAGCATTATTCATGGGATGATCAATTAAGGAACAATAGGCTAATAAATCGATGCAAAGCCATCGCATAAATCTTGTGAGTGAAGGAGGTACCATTCCCCAATGACTCATCAGAAATTGGTGGCCTCTTGAATGGCAGGTGCTTTCAACTCTTCTCCTAAGGGCTGGAGTGAGTGCATCCACTGACAGAAGTTTGACTACTAATCCGCCACTATAGTCTTGTTCAACCCTGACCCAGCGGAGGTTGATGGGGAATCGGGGGGGAAGCCATGCCTCAACTTTGCCTTTGTCCTTCTTGCCATCAGAGTTTATCATTGAACTGTCCTTTTTGTTTTTGAGGCATGCCGATACATTTAGGAATTCCAAGAGCTTGTCCTTCTATCTACAAACAGGAAAAAGCTAATTAGAAGCTATCCGTGATAAAAACGACATCATCAGCACCTTCTGTATCTCCTTTGTCTAAACACCATATGTATTGATCAATAAGAGCCTCAGCTGATGTGTGGTTAGCGTCTTGGAGCAAAATGGATGCCATAAATCACCCTGGTGCTACACATTAGTGGTGACTGTGGAGAGCTTCCCCCCTTCAGTTTGAAGCACTTTGAGATCACGAAAACCTCTCTATATATACTATATATATATATATATATATTGGTCTGAGCTTGTGGACTGCCCTCTTCAAATAAAATGTTAGATCGAGTTCTGGAAACTTCGATAGCCATTGCAAAACAGTAATTTTGTGGTCAGTCAACCAATTGTTGATTTTAAGATATTCTTGGGATCATTGTCTTGACGTAAGATCCATTTCCGGCCAAGTTTCAGCTTCCTGGCAGAGGGAACCAGGTTTTTGCCAAAATGTCTTGGTGCTGGCTGAAGTTCATGATTCCATTTACCTTAGCAAGAGCCTCCGGACCAGTATTTGCAAGAATACCACATAACATCAAGGATCCACTATTACATTTTTCCATAGGCATAGGTTATTTTCAACATAATTGTCCTTCCAATGTAAGTACCCACATGGGTGCATTATTTTGGTCTCATCTGAAAATAACACCCAGTACCAATTAGAGTTTAGCATGGGAACTCGGGTGTAGATAAAAGTCGAACGTGAGGCTATTCCATAGATCTCATATGGAGACCAATCTATGGTTTTTCCTTGAGAAGGGCACAGTGAAATTCAATGTTGACAGTGTTTTTTAATGTATTGATCCAAAAGCAAAAAAACACCCATCCCTCTTTGAATCCTTGGTTTTACAATTGAATACCTATGCTATTTGAATACTTAAAGCTATATGCTTTAATGTTTAATTTAATCTAGTCTTACACATACCTTTAGGCTTTATTGATGAAGTGAAGCCTTTTTTCTATCATTATATCATTAATCCTTAATTAATTTAGCATGATGGACAGCTAGCCCTACTTTTCAACTCTGCTTATATTCAGCACTCAAGCTAGGTTAACTAGCCAGCTAATCATTTGATGATTCTGATTAATATAACTTAGGAATGCTAGCTGGTCAGCTGGCTAGCTAAATGTATTGACATGTTGCGAGGAGGAGAGCTTTCTTGCTAGCGCTAGCTCAGCTCACTAGCTAGTTACATTTCTAGCCTATCAGTTAGCAGCTCTAGCCCATCATCTTCAAGAGACTTGGATCTGGTGAATGTGTTATGGTTTTATCCAAATTTGCCTGATATTAATTTGCATTAAACAACATGAGGCCATTGCATGATAATTAAGGCTGATTGGTTTGTCTCATAATTTGGTAATTATTTTGTTTAAGTTGTTAGTAGGCAATTTTGTAGGCTACAAAAATGTATTGCAAATAAAAGTATTATTGAGCCTGGAGCTTTTGCTATTACAAGACATTGTTACAGGTGAATTTTGTGGTGCTGTCAGCTGGCACATATTGTCAAGACTGGAGCTCTAGAAAAGAGAATATCACCTACCATTGATCTGTCGGTGTCTTCAGCTGTGGGATGAGCAGGCATGAGGTAATACACGTAAAACAGAACCACATGGCAATATAGCAAGCAGATGAATGACTTGTTCCCAGCCCAAGGACCCAGCACCATTTGTAAGCAGACTGATAGCAATACAGAAAATGAAGCGAGAGTTACAAAATGAGACACAGGCAAACATGGTTAATCTAGGAACATGTGCTACCATTATGTCATTAGAATTTCACTTAATACATTGAAATCTCTATAGCTCTCTCTCTCTCTCTGGGCAAATGCTTGGTTACAAAAAAAGAGGGTATATAATCTGACCTCTATGAATGAACTTTCCATTTGAAGGCTGAGTAACGTTCCTGAGTAACCTTGTTAAACCTAAAATGAAAGGCGACCTACACTGTGACCTCAAAGGTTGCCCTGCCGAAGTGGTTTGCACCCTTTCTCTAGTCCTCCAACAGAGTATCATTCAATTCATCTGAAGTGTGCGGAATAATTGAGGACAAAGACAACGCTAAACAAAGAGCTGTATCATTCTCAATTTGTAAAATAAGAGAATTATATCAGGTTTAGTCAGGCTGCAGAGGAGAAGCCTGAGACATGATTGGAGAACCGTTCATTTCATTAAAGTCCCTGTGCCAGTCCCTCTGTTGGCCTTATTAGCAGTCTCCCTCACTCTGAATACCCTAACAAGAGCTGCTTAAACTCTTAAGCCATCACAAATAAAATCAATTACCTTTCAGCAAACGGCAGACACATATTTTTTGGTACAATGTTTAGCCTGTTACATAACGTGAAAACTGCAGACCTTGTGGCCTGTTACATAACGTTGGGAGGATCGGCTCCAGAAGCGTGGGTTCTGGGGGCGTGTGGGTGGAAGAAACAATCTTTGTCAGTAGGTTAGGTGACATGTTTATAAATGTCTGGATGGCTACGCTGTCAGACTTAATCAGGGGAAGGAATAATTTTAGTAATTGGCAGACAGCTGTCTAATAAAGCAGAGTGTCGTTTTAGTGGCTAGTTCAGTGAAATTAACAGTTGGATAATTATAGGGGGGGTTCCCCTTTAAACATAGCAGTCACATGACATCAAATTGGCTTCTGTAATTCATGAACAGGACTGGTGGATGGCTTTGTGCAAACAACATCTGCTATCATACAGTGGGTATAATAAGTATTCACCCCCTTTGGCATTTTATGTTCTTACTTAATGGAATCAGAATTAATTGAATTGGGATTTCTTGCCACTGATCAACACAAAATACTCTATTGTCAAATAATGTCAAATAATTTAGAATGTTGTAAATAAGAATAGATAAAAATTGTGTCCAGACAGCTGTAATTGCAGCTAAAGGTGCAATCATAAAAATGATCATAAAAGCCTTAGTTTTACATACATTTGAAAGTATTTTGGGTTGATCAGTGGTTAGAAATCCAAATTAAATCCATTTTGATTCCATGAAGTAAGAAAATAAAATGTGAAAATGCCAAAGGGGGGTGAATACTTATTATACCCACTGTGCATGTTTCGTAGGGCACTGTGATCTCTATATAAGGAGAGATACGTAAGAATAAGCTGCCTGGCCCATCATCCTGTTATTTTATTGACGGAAGATCAGCATGCAGTTGAGTAGTCGTCGGACCTGTCGAATCTTAATCAGTTCTTAATCTTAATCTTATGCTCAGTGCATTCCACAGGATATAGATGTCAGTAAAACCCATAGGGGTGCCCTTCCAGCCAACACATAACATTCTCATAACATTGTAGTATTATTGCCTTGTTACTACAACACTACATTTTCTCAGATGGGTTAATCGTGTGGAAAATCTGCTCAAAAATATGATATTTACAATCCCCAAAAAACTTTTTTTGGTGTCTGCTAATTGGCTTCAGCTGCCTGTTGGTGATTATTTAAAATGAATTGTGGTGAGAGCCCTGAAAGGATGGACACCCATTTTGTTTTGTGATCACAGCAGTTGGAAATCACAGATTACAACCACATCAACAGGGCAGCGGAAACCACTGTATTTTAAAGCTGGGCACACTTTCATTTGTCCTGTCACCAATAAAGAATAACGTTTAATGTCTATCCCATTTTAAAAGGCTCCATTTATATTCAGCTCATATTAATGCTTCTGTGCCATATTAAATAATTTTGTAAAGAGTGTTTTTACTTACCCTAGTTCTAATAAAGTGCATTTGGCCCATCTTTGCCAGGCCCTAAATAAATTATCATGATCTAAGAACAAGGGAATCCAAGGTTCTCCATGGGTTTAAAAACTCAGAGGTACAATTTAGGATGGGGATGGGTGATCAGACGTGTAACTAATATACATTAGTTACCAGTTGAAATTCAGTGAGCCTTACAATGCAGCAGTGGGACTATGTGCCCAGAAGAATACAAAACACTGTGTACCTTGTGTATCTATTATAATAATGGGCTGAACTGAGGTAACCCCACTTAATCCAGAGAAAGAGCAATGCAAGTCCATTCACAAATACAAAAGCAATTAGAACAATAAATAATGGCTGCACCTGTCCAGGAACATTTATTCTGTGAAAAATGTAATATAGTGTTGTTGTTTTTTTTTGTTGTTTTTTTCATTCTTGAACAAGCAACCACCAGATTATAATCCCTCAACAGTGAATATTAAAGGCAGTACAGCACACAGAATAATTGTGACTCAGGCTCGTTCACTGTTATGCGATACATTTAAGCTTGTAGTTATTGCATAATGCATTCAGCAAAAGTAATCCAGTTGTCCTCTTCTGGTATGGTCGGAGCTAAAGCCCTCTGAAGACCCTGCCCGCTACACTCCCTCCTCTCCGATGAAGCGATACATCTGATGGGCTCGCTGCTGCTTATGGAAAGTCATTTCTGATGTATGTGACGACATATGCCAATGACTCCAAATCCACATGCTATTGTGCGTATCATGGGTCTTCATTGGTCAATGGACACATGCGCTGTTACATGTATGCTGTGCATCTATCAAATTTATGAGATTTATTTTTTACAGAATACATTTTTATCACAGATTTGTGTAAAACAATACTAACATTGTTCACATACAAATGAAACAATATGTTCCATTAAAGAAAAATCGAAGTATGCATTGTCAAGACATTTAAACACGTATTAAAACAGCTTCAGGCACAAGATGTGATAAAGGTTAGGCCTGGTAAATTGACAACACGTATTTGCTTGTAATTCAATTACAGGGTGAACACAAGAAAAAGAAAAGTGTATTTTATGCAGATTGATGATTTTGTTTCTCAATCTTAAATTAGGATAGCACGCAAAACACTTTCATGGCTGGCACACGTGGATTGCAACCAACTGATTAAACACAGGAGTCTCTATTGTGAAATGAAACTGAGAATGCGGATTGAAACCCTCCCCCTTGGGCGACGCAATGGCCGATTATGCATAACCCATAGATTACGGGGCACATCACTTCATGGTGGTGAAATTGAAAACAGGACCAGAAACGATGAGGAAACTCTATTCAAATTACTCATTCAGCATAGGTGTGGAATCCTGCGAAAACAAGTGTCTCAGTACAGCAGCAATATGGGGAACTTAATTTTGGCCAACATTTTTCAGCTGGTAAAATGTCAACGCCTTTTCTTTCTCTTTTTCTCTCTCTCTCTCTCTCTCTCTCTCTCTCTCTCTCTCTCTCTCTCTCATGCTCACTAACTCGCTCTCTCATTTTCTCTCTCACTCACTTGCTCTCCGAATTGGAATACATAACTGTCCCTCAAGCCCTTTAATCTTTTCTACATGGACAGCACATGCAGCTAAGAGGCCAGGGGACAGCCCTGTTCCATTCATTATCTTGTAGTGGGCTTCCTTGAATCTCACCCCCTGCACTATTTAGCCATCAATGTTAAGTTAAAGAAGCAATTCAGAGTGTATGAAGGGTGTGCCGCTTGTCAGCTTTCAGGATTTACAGGACTTAAAGGATCTGCTGCTAACATCTTGGTGCCAGATACCACAGGACACCTTCAGAAGTCTTGTGGAGTCCATGCCTCGACGGGTCAGAGCTGTTTTGGTGGCACGAGGGGGATCTACACAATATTAGGCAGGTGGTTTTAATGTTGTGGCTGATCGGTGTATATATATATATATGCATATGACTGGAGAGACAGTATATAGTATAAGATATCACTTCTAACCGTCGTCACATTTAGTTAATTCCCATCTTTGGAATGGGGTACCATTACAAACTGTTCCAAGGCTAATTTATTAAAGCCCAGAGGCTCATTATATCAAGAATCAATAATTTCTTCACTATCACTAAACTCTCATTTTTTATCCACCTTTGACTTTATAGTGATCACATTTTACTGGGAAAAGAATCAACAATGATCATATGAACGTAATATCAAACCACACCGGATTGTGTACAGTATATGCTCAATACAGAACTGGATTATTTGTTAACTTGATTACCTACAATACATTACCAATACTCAGGTTGTTTCAGTACTTGTTCATCTTGTTTGTTCATCTTGTACATAATTCCAGTTCAAACATCTTCATATTAAAAAATATCAATAACCATTTGAATTGAATTGGAGGGAGATAGAGGGGGAGAGAGTGAGCATTTTGCATTTCCGTGTTTATAGCAAAGAGACCAATTTCTTCCTACAGTATTAATGGAATTCCTATTAAATCTTATAAGGCTGTCATAAATGGGCCACTTGAGGTTCCTTATTGCTCTGAGTGTCTCTTAACTGCAGTATGAAGGGCATGACCCCGCCAGGCCTTCTGGGAGATTTTTGCCATACTTAGCCCCCACTCTTCTTTATTCCATTTTCCCCCTTGAAATACTTCAATACATTTTGTTCTCCAAAGCATTTCCCCTCAGACCTTGGAGATCAGAGAGAAGATGTCTCCAAGGTTTAATAACTTTTCTAGGTTTGGCAGTTTTCTTTTTTCTTTTGGTTAGGAAACAGAGGAATTCAACATTGACTGACATTGACATTGGAAAAAATTTTTTTTTTTAATGCGTGTAACGTACATTACTCACCACCTGTGAATGGCACGCCTGCTCAGCTCATCATTCATTTTTTAGACTGCTGTTCAATTTCAATTTGCCAGAGAATTTCTATTCAGAGGAAATGCGACCTTGAGGTTTGGCAGAATATCCTGAGCAAAAAACACCAAGATGCAACAACACTCCAACAAGAAATAAGTTGCCTGTGGAAAGAAAAGAACAGTCAACTTTTTTATTCTTGCATGCTTGAACTCTGCCATTTGTGCCCCAAAACATCTCGTTAACTATCTACAAAGGGATACTCAGCAGTTTCTCCCAAGTTTGAGTCTTCATTTGCTGACGGCTTTCTGAGGCCTGACAGACAGTTTCAAGGCTGCAGAAAGTTGCGATGTGAGAGAATGTCCACCCTCCTAGGCAGACAAAAGTAAGGCTTCTTTTGTATTTTTTTGATGGACAAGGTCACCTTGAAAGGGGTGAGTGGTGGTTCTCAAAAGTGTAAAGAGCGATTAAATAAAGCTTTATGGACATGGAACACATTGCCGGCTTCTCTGAGTCATGTGTTGTTTTTGTGGGAGACTGCAGTAGACCAGGGTTAAAAAAAAGTCGGGTCAACTGGATGAAGGGTCCTGGATGGTAACGACATCCATTGCAGGGAAGTGGGGTTATGTTTAACTGTGCTATGATGAGTGGGGCCTTGTTTACCATTTACTTTGTGGAGCGAGACAGCTCTGGCTCGAAAGAAAACTGTGGGAGCAAGGGAAGTCCATCAGGAGAATTGTGTCCCTGAACAGGTTCCGCTACACCCCCCCCCCCCAAACAGCTGCTTGATGAATGACGTACTCACCCAACCTTTCATTAGCATACTGATAAGCTACAATAGTCACCTCATTGCCTGCAAGACATTGCAGATGCTGCTTTGAGTTAATGTAGGAATAACACCTGGGGGATGCATCACGTGGTCATGTAATCTCCACAGGAATAAATGGCATTAATGAGGAAAGAAGTTCCTAATGAACGATATACGGCAGTGGTTCCCAATTGGTAGCCCGCGGGCTGGAAGTGATCCACAGAGGTTTGATTTATGGTCCATGCAGGGTATCCAACGTGTTATCAAGCAGCTAATGACAAAAGGCTTAGCACAAGGTAGAATTCCACCCGATCTAAAAAGTCTGTGTTACTGTAAAGAGCTGATACACCAATGCCCTTCCTGACTTTGCCTTGTATGAGTGGCTAGATTCCAGCTCTTTCAACTGTATTGAAATTCATTCCGTTGCGTTTCTCCGCGTGCTATGTCAGCCCACACCCTCCGTCAGTTTGGCTAGGGGCGGCTATTTACCCAGGCAGGAAATCAAATTAGCATCTGTTTTGACAGCTCCTTCCTCATGCCCTCACGAGCAGATGCGTTTGTCTTTCGTTTGAAACACTGACTGGTGTGAATGAAAGTGCAATGACATTTACTGATTTTCATCTTCACTTCAAAAGCTCTGCTGTAATGCAAAAATTAGAAGAAAATCTGCTAGTATGGAGGAAGTCAAGCAAAGTTATTTCAAATGTTACCAGAAGGGATTTTAAAAACATTTTATTTTTGTATTTAAAAGTGATTTGTGGTGAAAGCGAATAGTGCTGAAAGTGGTGCTCTTTTTTTCTAAAGTTAAAATAGTTTAGTTTAATTTAGTTTATTTGACATTTCACTTAATACAATACATGGATACATCCCGATGTACATGTACATTTTAAAAAGACGTATCAAGGATGACACAGAAAAGTAATGAATAGTATAATAGAAATGTATGTGGCTTGGGTCAGCTATACCATACAACAAAACATTAATAGCAATCTTAATTAACCAGTCTCACATAATTCAATCAAAAATGAAATTTAATATAAAATATTAAAATGACAATAATCAGTCATTTAGCAACAGGCGTAAGTTCTTTAAGGTGGAACTTTAAAGACAAACAAATAATCAGACTGAGGACCAGGTTTAACAAAATATAATTTATTAAACAACAAGACAGACTCAAATTTACGGTGGTGATACACACCTTTCTGTATATGCGCGCACAGCGCTGAACAGAGTTTTGTTATTTAGTTATTGACTAGCTAATTAGTCAAGCGACTATTCACCAGAATGAATGAGATCAAATACTTAATGTGCTAGATATTAGAATGGTTAATACAATCGCATGCAGTGATCTAGGTTAAAAGAAGGCAGGTCGTAAAGAAAAGTTACTAATGGATGGTACCACTGCCCAAGCTATATGATGCTAGTTAGCTGTAGCTGACTAGCAAGCTGTTCTTGACTACGGTTAACACTTTGTTGTACGTCGCTCTGGATAAGAGCGTCTGCCAAATGCCTATAATGTAATGTAATGTAAAGTATGGATATGTAAAGCACAAAACACAATGAATACACTCTGTAATACATTGAAAATAAACAACAAACCTAAGTCCACTAATCTAGTTAGCCTGGATGTTTGTATCAGTCTTACTGCGTGTGCAGGAAAGTCCTTGTGGCTGGTTGGGGCAGGTTGAGTCGCTGGCTCTGGAGAAGGGTTATTTGCGGGTGTCCAACCTGATGAATCCGTAGCGCTTTCTTTCCATTGCTCATGGGAGGTATTCGTCTGTCCTCTCGGTGAGTCGTTTCTGCAGCTTGTTGGATTTTGACACAAGAGATGGTAGCTTGTGTGCTGAAGTGTTGAAGTTCACTTGTTATATGTTGCATGATAGCAAAGTGTGGGTAATAAAACTGATCCTGTGGTGGATACAGTCAGACAGTTTTCAACAGGGTTACCGGAGTAAACTCGTAAACTTCTAATTCAGAGTTTTATCTCAGAATTAGGTACCGATGGCTGCAGCTCTAGAGTTCATGAGAGAGAGATTACTCCGAAGAGTGAGGCCTGTCCCTCTGAGCTTTCTGATCCAGAATAGAGGGAAGCGAACCAGAGAAAGAGAGAGGAGAATAGGAGCGTGCTAGTTTCATATAGCGTTACAGTGGGGGAGGTGAAATGCTACTGTACTAGGTCACCCATCGGCTAACAAGTCTTTTGAAGTTGCCGCTCAGCGTCGCGTGCAAGTGACGTCTGTCCGTCCCTGTTAAGCTGTCATGGACGCCTGGACCCTATAAAATGATAAAGTACTGGATTCATGCCAGCTTTGCAAAGACCCTTGCCTGAGGAGCCAGAGCCTGGCCTCCTCTCTGATTTAAAAGTATCATTGCGATCAACATGTACCACCTGGGTTTGTCTGCAACCCATCCAGAATTAATCAATGTTCCACTTCTTTTATGCACACCCTTGGCGAGTTCACAAATTACACAGCTCAGGAAGCCAGATAAGCTAGACAACTGAGAAAGCATCATACTAACATGCCTTTCTGCCAAGCGTGCTCTTGTGAGATTTTAAAGTCTTATCTTTTGGATTTTCAAAGCCATGCTTTCTTACCATGTGCTTGTTTGAACTGTTAATCCCACACTCATGCACTTGATAACAAAGATCATCTACTGCAGGAGTTATGACATCACATTTGTTCTTAGGATCCATGTCTTATCACAGTATCCATCTCTGACTATATCTCTGTCATTCTGGTCTTCCAAACATATGCCTGTATAAGTCTCATAAAAAAAATTTGATATGGTTATCCCTAGTTCCATAGTCCATACATTTATATTTCCTATTGTTTTCAAGAAGGACCATTTTCCAGGCCCATTCAGAGGAGCTCCCTACAAAAATGTTAATTCTGAGACAGCTTATATGATATTAAATGTGACTAATTTCTTTCATTGATTATGAGCATGGAGCGGATGATTGTTTGTGTGTGTGTGTGTGTGTGTGCGTTTGCATATGTGTGTATGTGCAGTTGTGAAAATGTCAATGGAAAATAGCTAAGACCGTCACAACAGATTTTTCTGTCTTGTTCTGGACCTGTAAACAATCCACCGGGCACATAGTGAGGTCAGTGCCTGTATTAAAAACTCATCAATGAGCATTCTTAAGAAAGGCCTTTAATAAATCGTAGCTAAAAGTTGCACAGAAAAGCACTTTTAGTAGACTCTTAGATGTAAGAGAAACTCTTATAACTGTTCTTCTTTAGATTGAGCATACTGTAAACACTTGTAAAGCCATGTGGTAATAAAGAACACACATTAAAGAGATTCTTCCAAATAAATAGTATGTGTTTAATGGATTATTTTTCCCAAAATACATTTCACCAATGTCCTTCATAACCAATACAAAGGGTTATCTTTTTTGGCAGGGATATTGTAATGAAGAGTATGTCACACAAAAAAAAATCTATATGTTTGCATTCTGGAAATCTGAAAATGTTCTGAACAAAACTATTTATTGTAATTCATGCTATAGTCTTCTTATTTATTTTATTGTATCATTATTATATCTTATAATCTTATCTTAATCTTATTCTAATTTTATACAACTACAGTATGCTACTTTGCCAAATAGCATTAGCTGATTAAGGATTAAGGATCCAAACATTGGCTCCATTATGGGACTTAAAGCCTGGCCTAGCATGTTGCATGTATTTGTATGTACTATTAATCTGTGTAACAGGAGCATTTAGCTAGTATGCTGATATTTAAAGCATTTAGACTACACTGAAAATTGGTTGGAGCAATACACTGAATTGCTTGTAATAATGCCCATGGCTCTTCCCCAAACTGTCATTCATTTTCCTTAATCACTGAACAATGCGGTCTCAGTATAAATAATTGTTAGCTACTAATTATTGAAAGTCAAATTATTTTGGTTCTCATTACAAAAAAAATATTCATATCCATTTTCATAATAAATCTTCTGAAGTGCAGTAATTGGAGTTCCATATTTGGCTTTTACTTTATGAACTCAATTCATTGTTGTTGAAGGGAAGTGACTTTAAACACTTGCATGAATGTTCCTATATACACACCAGATAATTAATTGGTTAATAACTGCTAATACCCGCTGTCACCATGATGGATATCAGTACTACAAAATGTTTTCCTACTAGATCCCTGAGGGTCTGGTTTAGCCCAGGCTAATTTTAGAGAGGAAAGTTATTTATTCTGTGCTTACTGTCCTATATGTGTTTAACAAACAACACATGCCACACTTGCCAGGCCGCCATTGTAAATAAGAATTTGTTCTTAATGGCTTGCCTGATTAAATAAAGGTTAAATAAAATAAATTAAAATAAAATGGTGCCATTGACCGTAGGTTACTACATCTGCTTATAGAACACTATGGGTGCGTTTGCAACAATACAGTAGCACATTTTATTTTGGACAAATATAATTTTGTTTTAAATTATTAATTTAGCAGACAGTCTTATCCAGAGCAATTTACAGAGCCACTAAGCCTTGATACATAACAGCATTACAAAAAATAAGCAACAAATAAGGGCATGTATACAGAATAGGTAGTTGCACAGTGTTGTAAAGAAACACATTTTTAATCCTAATTTTTAGGAAATTAGAAAAATGTTTTTGTTTTTTTTACATTTGACTTGTGGTGTTTTTAATAAACGTTATTAGTCACAGATCCATGAAACATATGTTCATGTTTACAACTATCCTTTTCCCACGATAGTTCCTAAAAAGTACATAAAACTGGAAAAAATGTATCCTAGTTGTCTTGCAAATAAATGTGCCAAATGGTAATGCATTGTGATCCCAGATCTTCATTTGGGGAATTATGTTAGGCAATGTTAGTTTTCCCTAACTAAAACAGAATGCCTTCTAGATCTAACCACTACCATCTCAATCACTCCCTACCATTTTGCAGCTTTCAGAACTCTGCAAACTGTGTGACCCACTCCACATATTTCCAAGTGTACTGAGCATACAGGTATGTTTGCTGTGTACAGGTATGTTGTACTGTGTGTTTGCTGTGTTAATAGTTAATAGTAGAAATGTCATTCCACTGGCATAGGTTTAGAAAGTTATTGGTTCCACAAATTAAAGTTAGCTGTACTGTATTAACTATTACATTACATTACATTACATTACAGGCATTTAGCAGACGCTCTTATCCAGAGCGACTTACAGTTTACATTTCTTTACAATCCATTTATACAGCTGGATACTAACTGAAGCAATTCAGGTTAAGTACCTTGCTCAAGGGTACAACGGCAGTGTCCCACCTGGGGATTGAACCAGCAACCTCTGAGTTACAAGCCCAGTTCCCTAACCATTATACCACACTGCCGCTCTATGGATGGAAACAATCAGAGGTGCTGTTATTTTATGTCTAAACTGGCAACAAAAGGTGTCCTTCAGGAATTCTGTATCATACAGACAATAATATATAATAATGCATGGAAGGAATTTTTTTTTTTGGTGTCCGATTCAAATAATTTAAAAAAGATTAACTGAACAGGCCCTGTCCGGGATAATTGTGACCTAACACACCGTGCCAACTATAGGTGACAAAATGGGTAGCTCAGAAAATCGTGTTGTATGTGGATGCATAGTGGTGTGCAACACTATCCTACCAATTATAAATATATAATTTTGGTCAGTCTTTGATGAATACCTTTTCTATGCTGAGCTAATCAGAGAAAAGGAGGGTGCGATTTCAGAACCATTTTAACGTTCCTGTGAAGTAAAGCCTTTGGCATAAAAGGCACACAGCACTTTCGCCATTCATTATCCAAAAAATGAACAGAAACAAACATAAACTGCTATAAAAATCAATCAAAGTAAATTTGCAGGGCATATACACAGGCGCTGAAATTGAAACATGGGCAGATGGTTAGCCACATATTTCAATTATTGTTATTTAAAAAATTAAACTTCATTTTACATTATACCAATAAAAAGACTGCTGCTACATTTGCAATGCACCAGCACAACTTTGACTCTCCTAATACAGCTATCACGGCTGTAGCTTGTATTGAGGAAGTTTGACCTAAACTTTAATTTACCCTGGATTGTGAAGTTGACAACGATAAAGCTGCCTCCCTGCCTTCTGGAGTGTTTATTCTGTTCTCCCAACAAATACTTGAGCAGATTCAGCCAATGTGCCCTGGTGGGCCTTGAAGTGAAAAAAATGTTTATTAATTTGGAAGAATTGGCAGTAGTGGCTGGACAAGATGTGTTGAGGGCTTGACTATGATGGCCTTTTCTTCCTTCCAGTCCCTCTAGAAGTAAAATATTGTTACTGTGGGAGTCAGTCAGTCAGATAGTCAATCAATCAGTCTGTCAGTTGGACAGTCAGTTACTTGATTGGTTACAGGCATTTCCCATCACCCTTATTGGCTGGCAGAGGAAGTCTTTTAGCAGCAATTTCAACATGCCCCTACTCACCAATTGCTTCAGTCCCAGCAGGCTAGAAATCAACTCAAACTATTTAGGTTGCTCAAGGGTACAATAACAGTGCCCACCTGGCATTCCAGCTGGCAACCTCATCAGCCTAAAACCCCTTTTCAACACCTACCTGCATGTGATGGGAATGACCCCTACACTCATATATGAAGCATTTCTGCATTGCACAGGGTGATCGCAACAAGTTTGTACACCAAAACGGACAGTGGAATGTGTTCCTGCCCACTATCCCACAGTAAAATGTTCAGTGTAAAATGAAATATAATAGAGTACATTTTACTCTAATGATCCAGAGCTTAATAACTACAGATTAGCCCGGGACGTTTGAGTGTCCCCCTGGGACCAAAGTGTTGCCTTTATTTTGGCAGTTACCCATACATTTTGGAGCAAAACTAGTGTCAAGGGTCAAGCTTTGAAATAATCTGAATGCTGCACATGGTTTCTATTTAAACTTGTATGTTTCCATATTGAAATGCCTGCAATAGTGAACACCCATCCCTAGCTCCTTCCCCTCCTTGGCATGCTGGTCAGCTTAACACGCATTTGTAACAGCTGTATTAAGCTCATATTAAGCAATGCAAAGAAGCTCTGTACAGTTGAGGCCCTAGCACAATGTTGACTGTCTGACTCTGGTCAGGGGTAAAATATCTGCCGTCTCAGAATGTGCAGATGGTAAAGTTGTATTACTTACAGTGCAGAACACTAATGTTCTGTGGTTTGATATCATTCTCATAGACTTTTCTGACACTATATATATATATATATATATATATATATACTGTATATATATATACAGTGAGCACCATAATTAATTGGACAGTGACAAATTTTTGGTTATTTTGGTTCTGTACTCTAGCACTTATTGAAAGGATACAATGAGGATACAATGAGGTTGAAGTGCAGACTGTCAGCTTTAATTTGAGGGTATTTTAATCCGTATTGGATGAACCGTTTAGAAATCACTGCACCTTTTGTACATGGTCCCCCCATTTTAAGATACTACAAGTATTTGTTGAATTGGCTTCACAGATGTGTTTTGTTAGGCAGGTATATTCATTTGTGTCGTTAGTGAATACAGAAGAGAGCTGTTGATGTCTAGTCTTGATTCTAGACTTTGCAATTGCCTTTGGAGATTGTTGTTGGGGTGTGACAACACAGCAGTGTCATGCAAATTAAGCTGGCCGTCATAAGGGTCAGAAATGAAAATCAATCAATCAGGAGCATTGCAAAAACTCTGAGCATGCCCAAGCCAACAACTGGTGAACTCTATTATGCCAAAAGACCCTGTAGACCAAGGAAGACCACTGTAGTGGATGACCGGAGAATACTCTCTATGGTGAAGAAAACCCCCCTGACAATGGCCCAACAGATCAAAAATACTCTCCTGGATGCAGGTGTAGATGTGTCAAAGTCTACCATACGTAGAAGACTACACCAGCAGGACTCCAGAGGGTACACTACAAGATGCAAACCACTGATAAGCCTGAACAACAGAAAGGTGAGATTACAGTTTGCTAAAAAGTACCTAAAAGAGCCCCAAGAGTTCTGGAACAAAGTCTTGTGGACAGATGAGACAAAGATTAACATGTACCAGAGTGATGGAAAGAGGAAAGTGTGGAGAAAAAAAGGAAATGCCCATGATCCAAAGCATACCACCTCATCTGTGAAACATGGTGGAGGGGGTGTTATGGCTGGGGCCTGTATGGAACGGGCTCACTTGTCTTCATCAATGATGTGACTGCAGACAGAAATAGAACAATGAATTCTGAAGTCTACAGAAATATTTTATCTGCTCAGATAAAACCAAATGCCTCCAAACTCATTGGATGACACTTCATCATGCAACAAGACAATGACCCGAAACATACTGCTAGAGCAACGAAGGGGTTTTTTACGGGCAAAAAGTGGAAAATCCTTGACTGGCCGAGTCAATCACTGGATCTGAATCCAATTGAACATGCATTTTACATGCTGAAGAGGAGACTGAAAGCAAAAAATCCTAGAAACAAGCAGCAACTGAAGATGGCGGCAGTACAGGCCTGGCAGAGCATCACCAGGGAAGATACCCAGCGTCTGGTGATGTCTATGCATTGCAGACTTCAAGCAGTCATTGTATGCAAAGGATATGCGACCAAATATGAAAAATGATTACTTACTATTCTACATTATGTTAAACTGTCCAATGAATTATGGTGCCTGAAAATGGGGGGGATATGTACAAAAGGTTCTATAATTTCTAAACGGTTCATTGGATATGGATAAAAATACCCTTAAATTAAAGCTGACAGTCTGCACTTCAACTTCATTGTCATTGTATCCTTTCAATCTCAAAGTGCTAGAGTACAGAACCCAAATAACAAATAATGTGTCACTGTCCAATTAATTATGGTGCTCACTGTATATAGTCAGTGGCCACTTTATTAGGTTCACCTGTATAGTACTGGGTAGGACCCCCCTTTGCCCCCAGAACAGCCTGAATTCTTCGTGGCATGGATTCAACAAGGTGCTGAAAACATTCCTCAGAGATTCTAGTCCATGTTCACATGATAGCATCATGCAGTTGCTACAGATTTGTCAGCTGCACATTCATGTTGTGAATCTCCCATTCCACCATATCACAAAGGTGCTCTATTGGACTGAGATCTGGTGACTGTGAAGGCCATGAATTCATGAGTAAACTGAATTCATTGTTATGTTCGTGGAACCAGCTTCAGATGACGTGTGCTTTGTGACATGGCACATTATCCTGCTGGAAGTAGCCATTAGAAGATGGGTAGACTGTGCCATAAAGGGATGCACATGGTCAGCAACAAGACTCAGGTAGGCTGTGGCATTTAAACAATGCTCAATTGGTATCAAGGGGCCTAATGTGTGCCAAGAAAACATTCCCCACACCATTACACCACCACTACCAGCTTGAACTGTTGACACAAGGCAGGATGGATGCATGGATTCATGTTGTTTAACAAATTTTGACCCTACCATCTGCATGTCACAGCAGAAAAATCAAGATTCGTCAGACCAGGTGACATTTTTCCAATCTTCAACTGTACAGTTTCGGTGAGTCTGTGCACACTGTAGCCTCACTTTCTTGTTCTTAGCTGACAGGAATAGAACCCGGTGTGATCTTCTGCTGCTGTAGCCCATCCACTTTAAGGTTTGATGTGTTGTGCATTCAGAGATGCTCTTCTGCATACCACTGTTGAGTTACTGTCGCCTTCCTGTCAGCTTCAACCAGTCTAGCCATTCTCCTCTGAACTCTCTCATTAACAAGGCGTTGTTTCCCACAAAACTGCTGCTCACTGGATATTTTTGTTTTTCGCACCATACTCTGTAAGCTCTAGAGACTGTTGTACGTGAAAATCCCATGAGATCAGCAGTTTTTTTTAGATACTCACACCATCCCGTCTGGCAACAACAATCATTCCATGGTCAAAATTGCTTAGATCACATTTCTTCCCCATTCTGGTTTTTGGTCTGAACAACAACTGAACCTCTTGACCATGTCTGCATGCTTTTATGCATTGAGTTTCCGCCACATGATTGGCTGATTAGATAATTGCATTAACCCCCTGAGGTCCGTGCTTAGCTCAGAGCAGCTTTGTGATTTTGGTGTGGTCTGATATTTATCTCAATTTCATCAACTTAACACACACTTACTCCAAAGTTTTTGATATTTTTATTTGAAGGACAATCACAGCTACATTTATATGCCATCAATAGTTTGGTCAGTATCATATGCAGCTTGTAAATAGATCTACAAACACACAAGTTATGTTTTCTGCCGTCACAAAAGTGAACACACTAAACTATAGTGACGAATTGTTTTGCCAATATGCGTTTGTTCATCAAGGTCTTGGTTATGCAAGGATGTCAAAATAGTTTAGCACATCTGAGATCTAAATAGCAAAAAACCTGTTTTTATCAGAACTGGTCAAATTTATTTCAGGCTGTGGGAGGGCTATATGCTAATTTCCTGAATATTCATGATCCACACCTGAGGGTTGTCCACACCTGTAAGATCTGTCAGATGGGCCATCTCTCTCTAAAAGGCCATCAGACAAAGACAAAAGCCACCAGAGTAAGCAATAGTGAGTGAGCCATGCAGAAGACAGAAAAAAAAAAGTTTTTTTTTTCATTTTGGAAGATTTATTGAAAACATCACACAAACTATATACAAAAATTCTAAATTAAAACATGGTGAGACAATCTGTTCTTTCACAGTCTTTGGTGCCACTTCTCAAAACAGTTTCTGGTGAACTGTAGACACAAGGGAACATCACAAACCTTGCACTCCCATGGAGTGCACTATTGTTTCCCCGACATCTTGCAGAGTATACATTTCTTGCGACCAATAGAAGCCAGTTTGCCAACATCCAGGGTCTGTTTGGCAGTGGGCACAGGCACATGATCAAAAGTAGCCCGTTTTCTGGGTTTAAGATATTTATTTATCTTTAAACGTCTATAGGAAAACGAAAGCAAAATCTGTGTCTGCGAAGACACGGAAATACATAAACAAAACAAAACAAAATAACCAACGATCAGGAACAAACAAAGTAAAACGGTAAATCCAAAACCTATCCAAAAACTCTGAATAAACTAAACACTGGGAATCTAATCAACAATAAGCACACACGAACAAACAAGTTCTCGAGAGGCAAGAAACATTCATCACAATAGGTACTATCAAGCTAAGCTAGATAATGTCCAAGCGTCCGAAACAGAGAATGCCAGCTGGTTAAATATCCTCCCGTTAATTATTCGCAGTTAATTATTTGCAATTATTCGCAATGATTCAGATTATTTTCGTATAGCGTCACAAGTCGCGGAATTCATATATTTTCACGAGTATTTGAAAACATGGGAAATAAAATAAGTATCAGCATACAGAGTTGCTGGCAAATCGCAACCGTAAACACAGACAAGATGCGATATAATGTCGGGACATTGTTTACACGGCAATTTCACACATGGCCCCACAGCCCTCCCCGAGACTAACACCTAGTTACCATGTCAATAGAAGGGGGACGGTACTTCCAGGTAAAACAGAGAGGAAAAGGCAAGGTTTACTTTTGGTCTAATTAACCTAATTAAAAAATCTCATATTATTTGCCAGTGCTCAAATCGGAAAGTCACAATTCTAAGGTTTCTGTTTCAATGTTTTTGCCGCATACAAATGATAAAATCTACATAAACGTTAGAAATAGTAATATACTTTTATTGCTGCTCGGATCGTTGGCGATCCAGTTGACCTCAGGGGGTTAACAAGCAGGTATGCAGGTGTACCTAATAAAGTGGCCACTGAGTGTATATATATCTAAATGAAGTATATTCCCATTTTTAAATATATTTAAGTTCACGTGAGTCTTCAGGAACTCTTAACACTAGGAGTGCTAAAACCGGTGCTAAAACCGGTACTGACGTCTAGTCACATTTAGAAAATTGTTACGTTAGATACAAATCTCGCCCGGAACGCATGCTGGGATAGGCTCCACCCCCCCGCAACCCTGACCAGGAATAAGCGGCTTAGATAATGGAATGGATGGATAGATACAAATAAGTTACAGCATACACCTTCCTTGACTTTTCCTAGATATTTATTCTTTACATAACAGTGTTACAAAAATTTCAAAATCACTTTTGGAAAAAAGCGAAAACGCTTTTATTCCCCTCCGTGTGTGTTATTACTTCTCACTCATCTTCCGACAAACGATTCAGTTCTATTTCACCACACCAGATGGCGCAAGGATCTTCACATAGCCTATAGCCAAGAGTCTCTATTATACAGAATGGCTTTATAATTATAATAATAATAATAATAATAACTAGAATGGCATTTAGAGAGATGCAATATCCACGTGACCTTGCTCAAAATGAAAATTGTATATTTATCATTATCTGCATGTGCTGCGAGATTATAGACTGTCGAAGTCTCCAGTTTTACTTTTTGGCTAACTGTTATGGCCATTATAACCAACACATTGATTAGGCCTACAGTCTAAATTACATTAAAGCATATGACGAGTTTCGTTCCAATACAAACCTTTATCTGTGTTCAAAAAATATCCGATTCTGAAATCATACATAGCCTATATGTGTTTAAAAATGTGTTTCTCTGCAAAACGCAATAGCCTATACCACAGATCAGATGTATGTTTTTTTCATAATGCTACATATCCATTGTGCAGCTGGATAAAATAAAACAAGGGTAAAAATAACCGACCCTCAACCATCAGTATAATTATAGGACATTCCTGGTGATTACAGTTCAACCGAAAGTAGCGGAAGAGAAATGTTAAAATAAATACAATCTTTGGGAGATTCAAAACAGCGTCTGAAAATTGAAGAAAACGGGCTGGTAAGAACTGTGTTTTCATACAAGTGAAAGGTGGGTGAATCCAACATTACTTCCTCTGTTTACATTTCTCATCTTTGATACTTGACATGTCTTGTAAATGGCCTATATTTTGTCAAAAAATAAAAGAATGTCTCCAAAGACACCGTTGCCTATAGTAGTCTAACAGAATGCTAAAATGTTGTTTACATGGTATTAGATCTGGGCAGTCACCTCTCCCTACCCCAGGCTCTACCCTTATTATACACTCAATTACGTCCGTCTTTGCTATAGTTCTCCACCAGTAAAGTGACCGTGAGGGTACAGGGCATAACACTGACCGAGATGTATCACAGTTCTTGGGAACAGACTATGCTGTCCACTCCCCTGAACGTGGCCATCAGTCAAATTTATGCATGTCCACAATACTTTTCTAATATTAGCTTGGAAAAAGTGCGGGGGACAGAATTACATTTGTATGAAAGCGGGGGGGACGTGTGCCCTGCATCTGCTACGCCCCTGCATGGTATACTTGGAATATATAATGTAACATGAAAAGTTATTGTGGCTGCGTTTACTATAGCCGTGTTATGCTAGTTGTACTGCATGGCTCAGGCCACAGTTTTTGCTTGCTAGTGCCATGTGTACAAACTATACTATCTTATACCCACAAGAAAACAGAAAACAGGTTGGAAAGAACTTTGTTTTAATACAAGTCAAAGATAGGTGAATCCAACATTTCTTCCTCTGTTTACATCTCTCATCTTTGATACTTGACTTGTCTTGTAAATGGCCTATATTTTGTCAAAAAATAAAAGAATGTCTCCAAAGACATGGATAATAGCAAACGCTCACGGTTGCCTATAGTAGTCTATGTAGGACAGAATAAGTACAGGTATACTTGGAATATATCACGTAACATGAAAAGTTATTGTGGCTGCGTTCGCTATAGCCGTGTTATGCTAGTTGTACTCCTGCATGGCTCAGCCAGCTCGCTAGCTGTATATTTTAGCTTAATCTGACCAATTCCCCTATAATTTCAGTTGCGTGCTAGCCTGCTGAGCAGGCAATATGTTCGTAGCTTGGCTGCACCTTTCACTACCTGGCAGAGCCAAAAGCTACCTAAAATTACACAAAGTGACACAAAATACTAGCCATCTAAGCAGGCGATCCATGTATTATATTCGTAGCTAGGCAGCTAACTTAGCTGTACAGCTGAACAGACAATGCATATTATTATCTTCATAGCTATCTGGCTGTATAATTATAATATAATTATATATTATAATTCTTATATTATGTTTGTAGCTAGCCAGCTAGCTGTAGCTACATTTTAGAAATACTAGCCAGCTGCAGGCAATTTATATATTATGTTCGTAGCTAGCCAGCTAGCTAGTTGTACAGCTGAGCAAGCAATGCTTATTCGTAGCTAGCCACCTAGCTGTAATGTAATGATGTTTAATTATTCTGACAACAGTTGTAGTTTGAATATAGCAACTTGTTAGCAGCTTACTTTTTAAAAGCACATAACAGCTTCAAAATTCACGGTTGAAATATGAACGTGCTTAATTTATGTCATAGAATAAAACGTGAAACTCTTAGGCTTACTTCCGGGTTTTAGGACTACAAACTGTGTAAGAAGCGCCATCTGGCGAACATTTTGCGTCAGCACCAGTGCCTCTGTCTGTAGACTCAGCGGTCTTTTGACCAGACAGGCGGGGGTCATAGGTATTTCAAAGGCGTGGGCGGAGTCGGTGTTCCTAGTGTTAAGTGGTCATCCATGACTTCCTGTTTCACTGGACTATAAATATGAGGTGACACACAGGCCAAACTCCCTTAGTCATCCATCAACATGGGGAAGATCAGAGAATACACAAATGAAATGAGACAACAGGTTGTTGACCTTCGTAAATCAGGCAATGGCGATAAAAGAATAGCTATACGTATGCTTCAAAATTTCCACTATTAGCACAATAATTACAAAGTGTAAAACAACTGGAGCTGTGATGAACCTGCCTGGAAGAGGGCGCAAATATATTTTGCCCCTGCATAGGGTGGAGGACGGTTAGAGAGGCAAACATTTCTCCAAGGATCACAGTTGGAGAAGTTATAGAAGTTGGTTGTATCTTGGGGTCACCAAGTCTCCAAAACTACAATTAGACACCACCTCCATGCCAACAAGCTATTTGGAAGGCTGGCCAGAAGAAAGCCTCTGCTGTCATCAAACCACAAACGTAAGCGCCTGGAGTTTGCTAAACATCACTGGAACTTTGAGTGGAACCGGGGTCTATGATCAGGCGAGACAAAAATAGAGCTTTTTGGCAACAAACACCAGAGGTGGGTTTGGCATAAAAAGAGGGATGGTCAATAACCTATTCCCCACTGTAAAGTATGGTGGTGGATCTGTGATGTTGTTGGGCTGTTTTACTTACAAAGGCCCTGGGAACCTTGTTAGGATACATGTCATCGTGAACTCCATCAAGCACCAGGAGATTTTAGATCAAAATCTGGCTGCCTCTGTAGGAGGCTAAAACTGGGTCATGGTTGGATCTTCCAGCAGGACAATGATCCAAAGCATACCTCCAAATCCTCACAAAAATGGTTCACTGACCACTGAATCAAGCTTTTGCAATGGCCATCCTAGTCTCCTGACCTAAACCCCATTGAAAACATGTGGGGTGAGCTGAAGAGGAGAGTACAAGTGCACATGAGCAAAAGTGAGGACCAAGGACTCTGAAGGTTCTGGAGAAATTCTGTATGGAGGAATGGTCTCAGATCCCTTGCTATGTGTTCTCCCACCTCATCAACTATTATAGGAGTGGACTCATTGCTGTTATCTTAGCAAATGGAGGGTGTACAAAGTACTAAATGCAGGGGTGCCAATAATTGTGACACATTTTTGAGAAAAACATTTAAAAATTTTACTTCACCTATATTACATTTCTTTCATATTTTGTGTGTAAGATCAAGCTGATGAACAACAAAGACATTCTTCCATAGCCTTTTTTGCTCATCTTTACCAAGGGTGCCAATAGTTCTGAAGGGCACTGTATATAATATATCAAATAAAATATAAACAGTGAGTCTTTCCATTAGGAAATTATGTCAAACCATGGCCTATTATTAACATAACAAACAACCACTTAGCACCATTCGCTATCTGCGATGGAGTGTGATTTAAGCTTTACTCCAAGAGCTAGATTGAAGGGTCAAAGGTGATGGACGTTTTAATTACAGCGATCAGAAACATCTCCGTCTTCAATTACTGCCATAATCCTCAGATGGGCATGAATTTATATAACTCATTTTGCAGAGGGTGAATCAATTTACATGGCCTGAGTTATGCTTCATGTATGCATTTAATTTATTTATTTCAGAATTAAACTTTTGAAGATCGTTGAGTTATATCTCCCTTTAAGAACACCTTGTCTGTCAGAGGTTATATTTGTGGGCATTGGGAAATTTGGATAAGGATGTACCCTTTCATATGAGAAGATTCATTTTTTGTATTTTCAGGCAATGAGGAACACAAAACCACTTTCAAGAACAGGAATAAAGAAGAAAATGGGCACGTTCATTACCACGGAACCAAGTTTTCGATTTGGGCTAAAGTTACTTACAAATTTGGTAATTTTTTTGCTAAAGGAAGAAGGTGGATCTCGGTCACTGGCTTCCTAGTCCCCTTAAACATGAAAACCTAGGAAAAACGTATTGTGGCATACTGTTTATGCCAGAACTGGCCGATGTAGCTGTTGATCTGCTATGCAATGTAACTAGGGCAGGGGTGGAGGTTGATCTAGCAGATAACAAAAACAAACCACAATGATGGACACGGCTTTAGTACAGGGAGAAGGAATCCATTACTTTTTAATTAGTTAAGTTTTCAAACTGATCTTAAAAAGCACTAGATCTGTCACTAGTCAGGTTCAGGAAAAAAGGCCCTGATAGGGTTTGAAAAGTAGCTAAATTTAGCAACATTGCTGAGTTGGCAGCGCTGTAGGGGGGTTAGTTGGGCAGTTTTGAGGAGACGATGAGCATCGATGTTATGTCCTCAGAGCTCGGTTCAGTATATCTTGACAAGGTGATGAATACCTTGGAGTTAAACTACAACAGATTTTCTGCTGAAGAGTGTAGCTGTGTGCAGTGACTGGATGCATTTTCCTTACTAAATTATAGTCATGCTAAAGAAAATACTTGACCTTGCAAAATGCTTGATGGTATGGGTTTTGTTTTTTCCTCTCAACATCTGCTGGATCAAAGGTTTTATGTTTAATGTTAAATAATCATATTTTAATAAGGCCTTGTGGTTTCAGTAAGAGATACTCAACCCTAACCCTGCAAGGTCACAACCACCGTGTAAAAGCCTAAAAGATGCACAAAATTATAATTAATAATTAAGATGAATAAATATAGTCATAATAGAACTTCTGTTTACAATGAAACATACTTGTACACTGTAGTACAGTTGGTATCTGCATATTAGTGTAATGTTATTTAGTTAATTTTGGAGTTTATGTAATTACACAGGTACATTATTTGATAATAACCATTGCCCTCAATAAAGTAAATTATGGCTATAATCACAGCCCTAATTGTAACCCTCAAACCCCCTCCCCTCTTTCCTTTCATGTAATTTCACACTGTACTTGATAGGTTGATCGGAGCTATACAACACAGTACATTTATGAGGGCATATTTACATTGACAAATTGCATGCTTAATATAAAGTGTGGACAGAACCCATGGAACAGTAGCCATGTTTAGATTTTTTTTTTTTTACATTTAAATCTGAGGTGTGTGCTTGGCTAGCTGCATCTATTAGAGTATTAGACTGTGCTACTTCGCAAATTGCATGCTCAGCAGAAGGCGTTAGAGAAATGGTTTACAGTTAATTAGGGCAGACACAGGAAGTGACCTAGCACTCCCTCTAGCAATGCACCTGGGTGCCTCGGGCCTGGAATTCAGATCCCCATCCTCCATCCACCCCTCCCCATCTTCATAAGTATGCATTTCAATCATAATCAATCAAAATTCCACATTTCAAATTGCCCGCAGTGATAGAAAAAATCTTGAATGCAGAGAATTTTCTGTTGGTTTACCTGACCTTGAATGAATGTGCTGTCTTGGCTTCATTGTGTTATAGCAGTTAAGGCTGATGACTACAAGAAAACACACTGAGGTTTTCAGTTTTGTTGTGCTTTCCCTTGATTGTTCTATGAAAGAAAATCCTGCAGTTTCATTGGATTGCTTGTGCAGGATACAGAACCCAGGTGTGTGCTTTAGCGCTAACTAATGATTGTTGACACACAGGACTTAGGAAGAGTTAGGCACCAAACTTTAAACTACATTTATACAAAATACAAGTCTTGTTTGTTAAAAGTTTAACTTCAAAATGTGTATGTTCAGCAAGCCTGTATACCTGCGGCGTAATGACTTTGGCAGAATTACTGCATCAGTCATGGTGTCGCAGGGATATCAAGTAAAGTACACAGCTAGTCAGCTTGGATTACTTTCCATTAGTGCTTGAGCAAAGCAAATGTCAAACAGAATACATTATCATATGTGGGGGGAAAAGCCAGTCTATATCATCAAGATGAATATATTCAGATAGGCCATGTCTGCATCTGTATATGCTTATACACCAGCGTTGCCCACATTCAACGGCTGTAGAACGGTGTCTTCCTGCCCAATGCAGTGCAGAAGATACACTGTATTGCGATTGGAATGAGAGTTTAGCTTAGGGTGCCGTTCAGCACACACAGCAAACCGTGGGAGAAATTGAAATGCGTGACATGGTTCACACCTTTCGAAATACAGAATGCATATTTTAAATTTGATATATATTTTTATTTTTCAAACCGATTCAATTTTAATAACAGGATACATTCTGACACATTCCACATGTGATGGATTGCCATCCGCTGGCGAGTGGGTAATCTACCACGCACACTCTGTATGTTCGCCACAGCCAGCCTCTCTGCAACAAGACCTCCTGAAAATGTGTAATCCAGAAATATGTGTGACTGAATTAATCCATTTAAATACAAATTGAGTCAAAATGCATTCAGGCTTTTTATTTCTCCTTTTCCTACAAACTGAACTGCCAGTTTTGGCTCAACCAGCACACACGCCATGAATAAATGTAGTTTGAGAAAACAGACAAAGTAATTGGATATGGTATTTTACAGGGGGGATACAATCCATTTGAGGACAACATGCTTGATAGATTCGGGTCATTCAAAAAATACAGCGCATAGTACATTGCGCCGACTGTATAAAGGAAGAAAGCATTTGTACAAAGCTTTTATATGTTCCATGAATTCCAGTGAGCATAGAACATACAGGTCTTGGCCTGATTTATTTGGGATAAAATACAAACTAGATTTCAGTTTTTCATAAAACATACTGTACAACCAACAGCTAAATTAAAAAAGCAGACGAAGCACTGTTTTCCGCAAAATTGTTGGATTCATAAATTGTTGACCCTTGTTGAGAATCGATCTGTGATAAATATTATATGCAATGAACACACTTAACCAATAGATGATCTCCCATGTTTTCTGTTTCCTGTGTTTGTTCGTTTTATTTTTTGTTGTCAAATTTTAGTTTCTGTCTTCTATCTACAAAATCCAACCTGGCCAATCACTTTACTGGTTGTCAACAGTCTTAATGTTTAGGAAGTTCTGCAGAAAAAGTGGCTTGGCACATTAAAAACTGAGTGGCATGGCACATTTTAAAAAGATTGTATATTAGGAGCTGGTGACAGCAAGGTGTAGAGTCAGGCAGAGAGCAGAGTGAATGGCGGGCGCAAATTTGGAAACTTCATTTCCCGAGCATTGCTGGGACCCGCTGCCAGACACATCCAATCAGATCGGAGTTATATATCAATATGAGTGCTTTGGGGGAGTGCATGCATTTCAGCTGCAGTGCTAGATTAGATTTCATAAATTGACTTTGACCATTTTAACCAATTTTAATAACAAAAATGTTTTCTATACTTTTAGAATCACTATTGCAGTTATGGTGGGGAAAATGAACTTTTTAAAAACATTTTTCAAGGTAATTGCACCTCATAAGCAGGTTTGGTGGAATTTGATTAATTCAGTATAAATTCCTACTGCTATTCCTATTCCTATTCCTATCACATAAATATTCTTGTTACTCCAATTCATGAGATTTGAATTGGAATTGTTCCAATTGAATAACAGTTGAATAACAACTTACATTGAAACCCTGCTGGCTACATGCACAGTCCTGCTGGGAATATGCACATGTTCTGCTTCTGGAAAAATCATTTTGTACACAGCTTTAAAATGTTTACACCTTCCCTGGAATCTGTTATTAAAAGTTTAAGATTATATAAACAGAAAATAAGTGGCCTTCATCAGTCCTACCAGACTTTAACTGTAATTTTTTAAATTATGTGACAGTGTGACTGAGGTGCAACACCCAATGCCAGTGTTTCTGAAGCCAGAGTTCAGTCTCTCTCACTTTCTCCACCACCATCCCAACCCAATCCAACCACACCCCCGGCCCCTGTCTGCCCACAGCATTCCATAAACCCCGTCAGTCAACCTGGATCCATCCCTCATTCACAGCAACACATTTTAGAATAATTTTATAAACTTGTATTGCAAATTCACAGGCACTCATATCATCACTCAATTTGTGTTCAGCTACAAAATGGAAATAAATAAATAAAACTTGTCATTGATGGGGTTTTTTCATTATCCACCCGGCAGCCCTAGAACTGAGGAAAGATCTCCAAAACCAAAGACATCAAGCAGTCTTAAACATTCTCAGGGAGTAGCCGAGCTGAACAATCAGGAACAACTTATTATGCACGTCTGTCCAATGTCCTGGTGGATTTATTCAAACAGTCCTGTCTACTTCTTCTCATGTTTTCCGTACCAAGCTACTATTCGAAACACACATCAATTTTAATCTCACCATCCCCGAATCTGAACAGGGACATTCGATTTGAATTGTCACGATGAGCCGTGACCACAAAAACGCCAATACTCACTTTACAGCATGCTAAAAAAATACATTTTAACTGAATAATGCATTTCACAAGATTCCCAATCTAGATCATTAGGGTAATTAGACGTCGGATGCCATTATTTTAATATGAATGTGTTGCCCAAGGGGGAAGTCTGAAATTTCAACATTCATTTAAAGATCAGACATTTCATTAACTGCAGCAATGACTGAAAACAACATTAGCAGTCTGTGCTAAACAACTCTGGAGAAATTATTTATGCGCTCCCGTTCCTTATCAAATAGCACAGCCTGTCAGGAGGCACATGGGCATCCTCATCATTCATCATGTATTAGACTGTGGATTTGTGGATTGGTTTAGTCTGTTACTTCTTCCGACAACTCAAGATCTTGTGTCGGTGGGATTCCAATTGGAGGTGGCGACACAAAGCCAGAACATTCTCCAGTGACGCTTCGGTAAATTATGTACGCTCTTTAAACACTAAATAATTGATCCTCCATAATAGAAAACGAAAGGCATATAACCAAAATGATAGCATTATTTCACCATTTTTGTTGATAATTATTCAACAACAAACTGCATACAGTAGGCCATACTTACTAAAATAAATCATTCCCATATCACTTCAGCGGGCAGGCAAGAACCTCTCAATTCAAAATAACAGTTTTCAAACATAGAAGTTGCAGTGGCTTCAAATCAGGCAAACCTGTGCAATAGTTGTGCCAAGTGGGAAGATCAATACCTTTGGGCAAGAGGAAGTGCAAGTCAGGGGGTGGAGTGGGCACAGAGCCCTGGGGCTGCCAACCAAATCCACCCACAGAATTCTAATAGCACCAATCAAATGACAGGAAGCCTAAACCAACAAAGTTAACAAAACTATCCAGAGATTCAGCATCTGGGGTCAAGACTACAGCTCCCCAAATGAAAGGAACTATAAAAACTGCAAAAAAAAGCTGTATCACAATTGTTCCAGGCCATCACTAATGCAATATAAAAATGGTTTTATTATCCCTGAAAACAAAGTAATGCTGGCCTAGGATCAGCTCTTTCAACCCCAATCCAAGCCCCGTTCCGTTTGAGTGGAATGTGGACTCTAATCCAGGATCAGTTTATACGGTCTTACTTTATACAAAACATGGACATGAAGCATGATCACCAAAAACTCTATCTCTCAAAAATAAATTCCAGCACTGTAAAGTACCTCTGTCAAGTCCTTGGATGAGATATTTGGAAATAGAAGGGAGAGCACACAGGACAGACAATTTCCTGTAAAAAGGGACACAGAGTTCAGCGTCACATGAACATCCAGGATTAACAATGATTACAATGTGTTGCAGAATGTGGTCAAATGAACAGGGTATCTTAGACCTACCATATCAGCTAATGTCATAGGGAGAGCATTGCACAGTAAATGCAAAAATGTGTTAATAAATGACAACAAATTCATCCATATCTACAGTGTTCACCTGTCTATCCAGGGGGGAGAATTAAAGGGCAGAGATTGGGAAGCTCAAAGTATTTACATTCACACACCTATATGTAACAACGAACAAGAGAAATGGAGGCCCTTTACACACTGTAGAGTGCAGTTCTAAATGGCACACAGGTAATGCTGAAACAAGAAATCTACAGGTGACTGCCAAAATAAACTAAACACCAACATAAAGTGTCTTCATATGGAGTTGGGCCACCACGAGCCACCAGAACAGCTTCAATTCACCTTGGCATAGATTCTACAAGTGAAAGTGCTGTCCCAGGCATCGCTCCAGAAATTCCTATTCCAATCCAATCTTCAATTGGGTTGAGATCTGGGGCCTCATTTAAAAAACATACTTACGCACAGATTTGATCTTAGAACGTGCGTACGCTCAAATCCACGCCAAAGTTCAGATTTATAAAAACGGTCTTTGACGTGGAAAAGTACTCAGGTTTCAACTTGGCGTACGCACGTTTCCTTGTGGCAATGTTGGAGTACTGCAGGTATTTGCGGTCTTGTCTCTTCTCTGTCGTGACCCCTCGCTGGTGGAACTACCTTCCGCAATCGGCCAGGACCGCGGAATCACTTGCGATTTCCGCAAGAGACTCAAAACCCACCTTTTCAGGCTCCACTACCGCTGAATTTTGTACATCTAGCTAATTGTCATCACCACTGCCTACTTGCTCAACACTATATACCCCTGCTTACTCCATTAAAAAAATGTTTACTAACCTTTTCCTTCCCAGTGTTACAGGTGTCTATCGCTGTATTACTACACTGATTTCTTGCGCGTACTATGATTGTTCCTACCATGTATTAATGTACATACTGTAAGTCGCTCTGGATAAGAGCATCTGCTAAATGCTTAAAATGTAAATGTAATGTAAAATTTATTCGGAAATCTAAGAGCGCCAACATGTCGTCTGCTGCCTAATTGTTTCCTCATAGCAGTAGTATTACCAGATTGAACACATTGCTTAGGCTATACATAATGGTTTGCACAATAAATGTATTAATAAATTAAAACAACATAAGGTAGGCTACTTGTGGAAAGCAAAACAAAAACACACATTGGTTTTCTAAAACTACCCATATTAGCATAATTAACACATCCTTGAAGGAAATGTATTTAATATACATATTATGGTTCCACGCGTATAAAACATTTCGGTCAATCTATAGCCTATAAAATGTCCAATGCAGTGGTTTGCAAGAGGAAGAATGGCAGCATTGTCACTTCTTGAAGATATCGCCAACCGTGCAATAAGGGAACGAGTTATTAGAGATTTTGACCTCAGTTTTAAATCAGACCACTTTTTCTTTACGTCCTTCAGGGACCTTTGCTGCCCCCCATTCACAGCCTGGACTACAGACTGCCAGGCCACGTACTTGGTTTTACTGGTAAAGCCACTGGAAAGGCTCCCAAACAGCGTCCCTGCACGCATCTGCACCTCCACCAACAGGACCTCGATTTCGGCCTCGCTAAAATTTTTTTTCTTGCAGCTTGCCATTATCAAGTAGAGGATTTGTGTTTTGATTCAAGCTCCTTTATATGCTAATGATATTAATTAGGGGGCGTTTACAAGGCAGAGATCTAAAACCATTCAGCTACGCACAATTTCAAGATCATTTGTGATTTACAGATTTCACATCTGGGGGACTGGCGTACGCACGTTTTCTTGTGCGTACGTTCAGTTTCTCTGATTCACACTTACGCACATTTCAGAAATGATCTTAGATCAAATGTAGGATAGTTTCTACGCAACTTTTTGTAAATGAGGCCCCTGGTGACTGCGACAGCCATGGCTTATGATTTACATCATTTTCAGGATATCAGGACATCCTGTTATGTTCCGAGTGTCTGTTCTGTTGTTTTTTGTACTTTGTTTATTTTTCATCAGTCCTTATTCATTATTCTTTATTCAGTTTTGCATTTTCATCGTTCTGTCACGTTCTGATCTGCGTCTGGGTCCTTATCCCGATCGTCACACATCCAACAGGATAAAGATGCTTCACCATAGGATGAAGGTGATCACTCAGAATGGCTTTGTATTTATTGGCATATACATTCCCCTCTAAGGGTTTGAGTGGACTTAAACCATGCAAGAAAAATGTGTCCCACACCATAACAAAGCTGCCAAAACCCTTTATTTACTAAAGTGTTTCCTTTATTTTGGCAGTTTCCAGTAGCTCCTCATTCACCCTTTTTAGAGTGACAGTGTCTGACTTCTAAAGGAGTCAAAATGCTTAAGTGTTATCCTCATTGTTGCTTTTTAAAATGTTTTGTGATAATAAAAGATGTCAAATGTGTTTTCTGTCTGCCTAAAACTTTACTTTTAGGAGAGCTTCCCTTTCCCCATTTTTTCCCCTATGAGAGGTAGGGAAAGCTTTATAAAGTGCGCATTTGTTGGTTCCACTTACAGTCTGTTTGCTGTAACTTATGTCTAAGAACCTTCTCTTCATGCCTAAGGCATTGGTAGTCCTGTTTATCAGATCAGAGCCACCAGAAGTGTATGAACAGCCTGGGTGCAGTGGAGTGGTAGCTCTAAGCATTATATAAATGTTTTGTGATCGATTTCCTTTCTGTACAGTGGTACCTGAAGTATGGTACCATGTGTTTCTATCTGGAGGTTCAAAAAGTGTAATCTGACAGAGTTTACGGTGTGCTCTCCTATTGATTGTCCTTGTTGGACTAACATTTTTGAGTAACCAATGGGACTGTACTGTGACAACCCTTTCAAAACTGTTCTGCCTGTTGTAGGCAGGCAGTGTGGTATAATGGTTAGGGAACTGGGCTTGTAACATTAAGGTTGCAGGTTCAATCCCAAGGTGGAACACTGCCATTGTACCCTTGAGCAAGATACTTAACCTGAATTGCTTCAGTTAATATCCAGCTGTATAAATGGATTGTAAAGAAATGTAAAACTGTGTAAGTCGCTCTGGATAAGAGCGTCTGCTAAATGCCTGTAATGTAATGTAATGTAATGTAAGACACTGTGGATTTGAGTGACAGTGGAAGGGCGGATCCCTTACAGAAACTGTGGGTTCTTTCTCCCAGTGATGGGCTCGATGAGGTGCATTCTGACTGCAGTGTCTCTGTAGGTGACTGATGAAACACAGGACAATCTGATTGTGCTTCTAGTTTGGACCCTCGCCCTCCACAAGGGAAAACTGATACCTTGATTTTCAGGCTACTACTACTTTTTTTTTTTTTTTTTTTGTTTTTTTGTAGTTGTTGTTGCTGAGTTTTTTCCTTTGGTGAGTTACTGTGGAAAGGGAGCAGGGAGGCTAATTAGCTACGTGTCAGACAGGCATTTAACGATGAAAAGGATTTAAGCGTTTGGCGTCTCCTGCTGTGATTTGAACCGGGCGCATATTTAAAGCTGCTAGTGTTTTCCCAAATGGTGGCAAGTGAAGTGAGCTACCCATAAAGCTCTGCAGCCATAAAACCGCTGCCCCCTGATTGGCCCTTTAAAATCGAGCAGTTGTTTCACAGGCAGATGACATGGATAAACATTTAACTCAGTAATCCAGCTGCATATCGTCGCTTTCCTCTTAAGAAAATTCACTGTCTGCTTTTTCTGCACCCCCGCAAGACAGCTGTGAAATCTAAAAGGCTGAGGGTTTAATTTCTTCTCCATTCCAATTGCTTTCTGTGCACTTCTGGAATATGCAGGGACACAAAATATTTAGTCTTGAATGTCTAATGTCTTTTACGTAGTTTGTTCATTTAAGCACCAGTATGTGTCCTCTACTATTTGGTCACATTTTTCTTCTGGCTTTGCTGTTCGTCTGGAAATACATTTGTTCTTAAATTCAGCTGAAAATTAAAAGCAAGTGCTATTGTTTTTCTTTACTGCAGGTACCACAGAAATTAAAAATAAATTGTGTTTATAACATTCATTTGTAAGTCAAAGTTAAAAAGCGATGTTGATTGAATCAAGGTCAGTGTCTTAACTTATTGTAAATTAGTAATGTTATGTTATTATGTTATGCACCATTTAACTCTCCTTATACCCCACAATGATGTCAAATGTATACTTGTTTCATTTTGTTAATACCCAATAAATAAGCGACAAAACTAGGGGAGGAGCAGAATAGTAGGATGCAGTGATCAGAGTTATCGGTCTGCGGACAGAGTTTTTATTTGTCTCCTGCAGGGAGAGATGGGGAGAGAGAAAGAGCGAATCGGCACATCAAGTAACACAAATAAAATAAAATCCACCATCCCCATGAGTTCCAGCTACAAAACCATAAACAAAACAAAAATAGCCCTTTAGGCAAAACACAATTCACAGGTTACATGTTTTAGACTTTTCAGCCAGTATTTGTCGTCGTCTCTCTACCAGTTTTCCGCTCCCGGTTCTAGCCACCTGCTGAGAAAGCAGAGCAGTTTTAAGCACACAGGTACATTAATAAAATTCCACACAGCTGCATGCCCTGGCTGCCCTGCTAGTAGGCGTGACCGTTTATCACCCTGATTCGCTGTCCAGACCCATGCCTTCCACAGTGTTAACAAAAAATATGCAACCACTGACTTTTATTTTTACATAAAATATTGTAGTGCCACTTGGGGTGGGGTGACACTCAAGGACCTTTTCAGAGGGTGTAGGCGCTTGAAGAATCCAGATAAGGTAGTATTCCAAACAAAATGATCATTTTATTATCCTTTCTTTACAAAAACACAGTAATATTACTGGTTATAGCATTAATATTTTATGGCACTAACCACAACACAAGACAACTGTGGGCCATTCTATCTTCCTTCTTCTGTTGTTTCTTTCCTGTTTTCTTCACAGTAGACAAACGATGTCCCTCTTTAAGTCGGGACAGCATCAAAGGTTTGGGGTGAAACATCTCCAGTGGGGTGGGGGCGTGATGTCTATAAATAGGACTGGTGAGAGGTTTCTGGCCCTGAGGCAATTTCTTGTCTTGCTTGCTGTGTCATTCAAGGCTGAAAAGCCTCTTTCACATTCAGGTGAAGTTGCCAGACATGTTTGGCCTTCTATTATCAACCTTCAGAGGGCATTCTCACTTAGATCATTAGATCATTCTGAGTGGCTCTCCCAGATCCTTTTCCAGGTCATGGATCTCCTTTTTCCCATATAAGACCAGTGCATTGTGTGCTTTGGGCCAGTTCAGAGGGTCTAGAGATCTCAGTAAGTTTGTGTGGTTCGAATCAGGAAGTCGAGTGGAGAGGCTGTCAATTACTGCCTGTATGAATTGGAGTGTCACACGGTACGTGACAATCCCTGGACTGGAGCAGAGCAGCCGATGGTAATAACTGGCAGAGAAGTGGGGTTTTGCCGGTCTACGGACCGGATCTTTATTTTTTGGGAGAGCAGGTTAAAATAAAATAAAAACAAACACAAACACAAAGTCTTCACCCTACTTGCCGCGAAGCTTTCGGACAAAAACAACAAACTAAAATAACAAACTAAAATAATCAAAACTTAACGAATGCCCGCCTTCTCCGAGAGGGGAATCCCCTTTCGGGGAACCCACAACAAACACAGACAATCAGCAGCTTTCCACACCGCAGAACTCTACGCACACTGTCCCGACACACACTCCACATCTTAACATTACACCGCACCTCTTCCGTCAAAGAGTTCATTTAGAACCTCCCCAGGAAAACACATATCCAGTGACTTTTCAAGTGCTTCCCAAACCCATGCATACAGAGACACTCAAACTTTCCAGTCCGAGTTCTCTTTTACCCCAAACACAACGAGACCCTCACCACTCCTCACAGTGAGAGTTCTCTGGCAACCAGCCCCGAGACACTCTCCACTCTTTCAGTGAGAGTTCTCGGGCCATTGTCCAGAAACACTCTCCACTGCCCAAGTGCGAGTTATCTTCCAATTACACCGAGGGCGAGAGGCGGTCCCTCTTTCAGGGCACCCTCTCGCTCTCCAATCACACCGAGGGCGAGAGGCGGACCCTCTTTCAGGGTGCCCTCTCGCTCTCCAATCACACCGAGGGCTAGAGGCGGACCGTCTTTCAGGGTGCCCTCTCGCTCTCTTTCACGATCACACCGAGGGAGAGAGGCGAACACTCTTAGTGCGCCCTCTCTCCCCCTTTCCCACACACACAGGAAGCACTCTACTCAGTCACTTTTGACAAACGCACACAGAACTCAACATAGATTCCATTTCTACATACGGAAACCCCCTTGCGGGGGAACACACATGACAGTACGTCACACCTGACACCACACCAACACTATACAACACACGTGACGCGTACGCGAATGACAAGACAACAACTCCGAATACACAGATGAATGCAACAATCAACCACTCAATACACACATGAATGACACAACCAACCACTCAATACACACATAAATGACACAACTAACAACCTCCAATACGCACACATCAACACAAAAGACAAAACTGATTCCCCACTCACCCCACCTGCTCTTAAATAGGCTTACTTCCTGCCTGGCTCAGGTGGGACTCGTGAGGCAATCACCGGTCTAACATTCACTCACCCAATCACAATCACTCAACACCAAGCAATTCACATTCTCAAACACAAACCCAATCAGTCAATTGTATTTCTACATCAATTGCCAATGAACACCAATTAAATAATAATTAAATCAATTATAGCCTTTGGAGCAACCTTCTGGGCGACAGTTCACTCTCACACATTGTGAGAGTGCCAAACCTGCCCCCGGAAAGTCTTCCTGCTCCAAAGGCCTCCACAACATGTAAAATCAAAGGCAACCCCCACTCCCATGTTGCTGAGACCGACGCCATCCACATGGAGCTTGTTGACTGATGTTCCCACCATCAAGCATGCTTCTGCCTTCTGCATTGACTTTCCATCATGGGTCTCCATGGCCTCCAAGATCCATTGTAAGCCTGATGCATCTACTGGCGTCTGTTAAGGATGTGTCCATATCATAATCTCTAACACTCTTAAAGCACATCACAGATTGACACATTTTAGGTGAACCAGCAAAATAAATGCAAAATGCCTGTTAAAAGCACAGTGTGATTACTCACTTGCAGTTTCGATAAGAGGCTTTACAATTCTTGCAGCACATCTTTCACTGTCGTTAGGTCTGTAACAAAGCCTTTTCTGGTCAGTCGTTTTAGCATCCCACTGTAATTTCTGGGCTCAGTGTCTCAATGGCTGTGCATGTTACTTCCTGAGGCCATTCTCATCTGTTCTGCTAGAGCTGGGAAATATTTTCAGATACCAATATTTCCTTGCACCGTACTGAAGCTGTTCACAACCTAGCAGATAATGAAGTTGACTTGGGAGGCAGCCTCTAGTGAGCAGTCTAGTATTTTTGGGAGATTGGTGATACAATGTATACAATTTACACATAAATATTTCTAGGTGGTTACATCCTGTCAATCCAATATATTCAGCCAACACTCTTGTGGGAAGGGAAATTTCACTTCAGCCTTGCAACCAGGCCACTCTCTCTCCCTGTCGTGACTGAGGCTCCCATCTGGCAATGCTGATCAGATCAGACTTTAAATATTCATCATCCAGGTCTGCCTTAATGTGGCTCTTCTTAAGTACCTGATTCACAGCCTCCACTCTTCTTCCCTCATCAAGCTCAACCAGGTCACGGAGTATGTTTTCCACATCCTCTCTCCACGTCACATTTTCTCTCACGTAAATGATAAGATAACATCTGCCAAAGGCATTGCTTTCATCAACAGTCAGACTGATACTTCTCATTTCTCATTTTAACTGCTATATGTTCTATCATGTTAATATATGTATGATCATATTGCTCCATTACCTCTCTTGTAAGGAAACCAAACTGTTAATTTTGAAAACTGCTAACCTTTCCTTTGCCACAAAATATGCTGCTCTCAAAGAATTCAGTTTCAGAAAAGAGAGTACTCAAACAGCTTAAACACACCTTGGCATAGATACTACAACTGTCTGGAACTCTATTGTAGGGATGCAACGCCATTCTTCCATGAGAAATTTCATCATTTGGTGCTTTGTTGATAGTGGTGTCTCAGGCGCCTCTCCAGAATATCCCATAAGTGTTCAATTTGGTTGAGATCTGGTGACTGAGATGGCCATGGCATATGATCTACATCATTTTCATGCTCATCTAACCATTCAGGGACCACTCATGCCCTGTGAATGGGGGCATTGTCTTCCTGGAAGAGACTACTCTCATCAGGATATCAATGCTTCACCATAGGATGAAGGTGATCACTCTGGCTTTGTATTTATTGCCATTTACCTTGCACTCCAAGGGGTTGACTGGACTTACTATACTTATATATATATATTTGCATGTTTTGAACATTGGTAGCTGACACTATGCCAGTATGACACTATGCCACCTGAACCCCTCTTTTATTTGGAAAAAGATGCTTCGCATGCCTACAGGTTGAACATCCTATCGTACAACAGATATTATAACATCGACTTTTATTATGTTTATTAATGTATTTTCAACCACTAAATGCAAATGTTTCCACCATCTGTTGGTTTACATTTAAAGTGTAGGCACCAGCGAATTTACCTTGCAAAAGTGATGACACATGTCTCTCAAATACCCCCTAACTATATCATAGTAAGTTTGTGATCATATTTATTTGAAAACACATATGCATATTTGAAGTTTAAAAACTTGACTCAAGAATCTGGCTTCGTAAATCTACCCACAATGCAATGTATGTGATGTAATAGATAGAACACGATCTGGAGTTAGCTGCTAGCACTGCTAACTGCTAGCTATAGTAGCTAGCTAGCCAGCTACCGACCGTCCTGAGGACATGAACGTCCAGGCAAACAGTTGCGAACCCTGGTTGTACGGTAATATACTCACACTGTTGGACAGACTCACGCATAGTGTTGAGTGTCTGCCTGTACTCCCAACAGCAGAAACTCTCGTTATACATGGTCATTGCAACACAGTTGTTGCAGGTGCAGCTACAACAGAAATTGCGTTTTCCCACTTTTACTATTGATTTTACGGCCACTGAATATGAAACTAATTAATAATGTTAAACAAATGTATTTACGGTCATGATTTACGTCGCACATGTACAGTAGGTAGGGGGACGGAAGATGCGTAATATTTGGGATGTCATATGATACCAGCACAGCTAAGCTAGCTAGCGCCTATATTACAATAACAATGTTTTTATAATTATATACGATAACTGAGCTATATAGATTTATAAAATTAGCTAGCTGGCTACTTGTGATTAAAACAAAAGAAACAGAAAAGACGTAAACATGGTATGTAGAAAATGTTTCATATAAAGACAGCTGGATCATACAGTGTAACAAATCTAGCCTGCGCTAGCTTGCTGCTATCCAGCACTCAGCATAGCTAACCTTAGCAGTAGCTAGCCGGTAGTAACTTTAGCTAGCTGGTTTCCCTATTAATATTGCAAAACGGTCTAGCAAATTATTTCAAAAACCATCACGTGTGATAGAATATATAGCAGATGGTTTGTCATGTTGATTAATAACGTTTTTTCTAAGAGTGTAGAATATTGTAGTTGCTATACTGCATTTCAGTACAGTGTAACGCCATAATCCCCTCTTCCGTTCTCTCTGACATGTTGATCTGGCTCGTGCTTTTCCGACGTCTCTCTGACGCAAATATGCAATATTATAGTCTATGTGTTTGCCTTGAAATCTTGGATGGCTGTTACGACAGGAATCTCCACAAGATGATCTTGCTCACCAGAAAGTAAACTTCCTACAAGTTCACCATCACTGGAAAACGTAGCTAATGCTAACGTTACCCTTATTACCCCTTACCCGTCACCTCTTATCCCCTTTCCCGCCACCTCCATCCATTTTTGAGAAGACAGTTTGTGATCTCAAATCAATAACCTCAGTCCGCAGTCAGGTAGGTAGGAAACCCATGTGTTGTATCTGCTTCAGCAATAAACAATGGAATCTTGAGTTAAGGTAAACTTGTATTTATTCAGAATTGGAGCCATGCATGTTCGTATGCATCTTATGTCAGTGCATCAACAATATAACAGGTGGTCACGTGATATCAAACAATTCATATTAATACAAGGCAATATGCCACACCATGTGTGTTGCTTGACACAGTAGCTAGCTTTCTAGCTAGCTAGCTTTCATAGAATTTCAGAATTCCTTCCTTTCCTGTACATGTTGGGTGTTAGGAATACTGTACGAATGAACATATTTTCCTGCACTTGTCCATTCTGTAGGTATCATACCGAGTTGAAGCATTGGATGAGTTGGAGTTTTCTGCTCGCTGGGAAAATAAGGAGCTGAAGGTGAGTTAACATGGACAGTTTGTATATATATTTTTTTTTTGTGAATATTATCAGTAACATCTTGCATCTTTTTTGTATGCATCTTGGATTCAGAAATGCATTCAGAACTGACATTTATATGGAATCCATGGCAGGAATAATTGACCGTTTGGATTAACACCGCATTTTCACAAATGAGCAGGATCAGGTCGCTTCCCTCCACCACTTCATTGATTCCATCCTCGAAGGGCAGCAGCAGGATATGGATGTTCTACAGCAGTAAGTATCGAGCAAGATCCTGTCCAGGCAGTAGACTTTTTGCATACGTGGCATAAAAAAATAGTTTAGTTAAGATTTGCTAGAATCAAGTTTAGGATCTTGGTATTTGAGTTTAGTTATAACTGAATCCATTCAATGGACACCACATAGTTCTGAACAAGACTTAATGAAATAAAATGAAATCCAGATAAACTGTGCCATAGTTCAGTGTTGTAACTTTGCGACCTGCACAAATCATTTATGGAGAAGAGGTGTGTTTATATGTTGCACAACTGTGGGGAGTCACCAAGGTTATTGCATGAATTATAGTGTAAAAACCACATGTGCAGTGAAAGCCTGAATGTTCTGTCTATTTCACAGGGAACTGGATCAAGAATACACACAGTGGGGTTGGAAGGAGGCTGTAATGGTGACAGGAATCAGGGAGCTTAGAAAAGTGGTAAAATTACTTAAGGAAGAACTTGAGAAAACCAAGCAAACCGAGCTGTCATTGGAGACGTGGGTGAGTCCAAACAATACCTTACATAACTGTAGTGTCATTGCATTTTTCCCATACAGTTGCCTGGATTCAATCAACATAATTTGAATTGTGATTCAAAATTATATTGAAAGTGTATTTTATTTATTTTGGTCCAGCAGACACCAACTTTACTTTCCAAGCTATGCGAAGAAAAAAACAGGCTTTTCATTGAGTTAATGACCGTGACCTCAAGATTGAACAAGTTGAAAAAGAGCTGCTTTCAACCCAACTTTTGAACAAGGAGCTAGAGGTAAGAAGCTGGAATGGGCTGTTGGGCCTGCTGGTGTCCACTGGTGAATTGTAACAAAATGCTAGTTTGTCATGAAATTAGGTGTGGGATCATGTTAAAAAACATTAAGGCCTGGACTCGACCAACATATATCCTTAGCTTTGATGATGTAAGTGAATTATTTTCCCTTTCAACCACTTGTTTGGCAAGTAAATGTTTTGATGATTGCTGAACTCGCTAAACTGTGTTTAAAAAAAACATTAAAACATTTGCATAACATTTTTAGGCAAAAGTTAGACAAATGCTGATTAAATCAAGACCTAACCTCTTATTTCATTTTTTTACAGCCATTTCTACATCATAACATTACTGCAAAGCCATGGATATTTTTAAATCATGATCATTATGAAAATGATTATGGCCATGGCTTGTTGACTCTTATGCCAAATATCTACATTTTCAAAATCAATATTTAGCTGTAGAGACAGGTGTACAAACTACACATTAATGTCCTTTTTGACACAGATGAAAGGCATCGCCTCCGCAGAAAAACTTTCCGCAGAAGAACAACAGAGATGTTTGCTGGAAGGTACAGCACATACTGTAGAGAACATTTCTTATTAACCAATAATTAGCAAATTCCCTGTCTGAAATGTGACCATTTGTGCTCCAGATAAGATCAAGGCTCTTAGCTGAATGCTCAGCTGAAAGGGAGGATTAACATCATTGAGCTGGAAGTGAGCAGACTCATACAGCAGGAGCGTACTCTTCAAGAGTGAGTGCCCATCAACATGCTATCAATGGACCTATTAGCCTTGTGCACACATTGCATTGTAAATGAGGTGACCGACACAGAAGTAAAATTTAGGGTCCATCTCATCACAATTTTGCCGCAATTACAAAGAACATCAAATAATGTTATGAAGACACATATGTTTTAATTGATTAAATGTAATCGATATAAGTGAATCAACATGCCAAAGGTTGGGTCCTCGTGTAGTGATTCATAAAAAATCCCAAAACCTTCACTTTGTACTAAGGGTTTAACGGTACACAAAAATCACGGTTCGGTATGTACCACGGTTTTGAAGTCACGGTTCAGTACGTTTTCGGTACAGCGGGGAAAAAAAGATGCAAATATGAACTTTGTAAACAGTGGCTAATGTACTGAACTGTGGACGAGAGGGAAGTTTGTAGCGAGGCTCAATCACTTTCAACATATGTTTAAAACCTGTGTTCTCAACAACAGAGTATGGTCGCAGATCCACTACTATAAAAACACCTATGGCTGTGCGAAGTTAATCTCTGGTTCAGTGGTGTGCCATAGACCAGATATAAAAACGTTGTTATATCTATGCCATAGACGTACGTGGGCTGAACAAACAACTGGCCCTTTGCGCAAGTTATATCTTTGGCGGGGTTGAATTAAGTTCTGCACACACAAAAAAGGTTCTGCACGTGCGTTAGTGGTTAAAGCAAGATTGCATTCATTCGGTTCACATTGCATCCCGAACCGAAAGTCCAATACCAAACGATTCGGTACGAATATGTGTGCCATAACACCCCTACTATGTACCATACCTTCTGTAACTATAACACTAGAGTTGGGGTGTGATAGCACTGACTTGTCCAGGAAAGCTGAAGCCTCTGTTCTTTCTGTGTTGCAGGACGCTGGCCCAGGAGGAACTGAAACAGAAAGAGAAGGAGGAAAAGACCAAAGAGTATGTTAAGACCCTGAAAAACAGATTGAAGGGGTGCCAGCGGAATAAAAAACACGCAGAGCGAACTTATATGGCAGAGGTTAGCCAAGACCAACCAAAATCAACACATCTTCTGTCAGGGGGCTTCCCTCCTATGTGTTGGTCCAGAGACATTTAACCATCGTATGTCCTTTATTTGTCTATTTCAGATTAAAAAACTTGAAGAAGATGTTAAGTCCAGGAATTCAGACTACACAAATCAAAAGAACTAAAGGTAAGAAGCTACAACTGTTCGATTTTAGTTTGCTAACACTTTAACATTTGCCAAATTCGAAAAAGCCACTTAGATCACAACTCCCCATGTCCTTTTTTACGGTACACACTAGAATAAATGAAATATTTTTCACACAGTCTGAGAAGTGCCAGGAAGACCCTGAGAATGCAAGAATGAAAGTCATCCAGTCCCCTCCCAGGTGGAACCTGTCTATCGTAATTTAATCTAGCAATAAATAAATAAACGTTGATTTATAAACAATTCCACCAACCTGTCTTTGCTGATTGTTTTAGGAACTTGGCCAATTTAAAAAACAGACATTTGTTTTACATTTATTTAACCACGTAGATCAACTGACGACGTATATGCAGTGACGACCTCAGGAATGAATGTGGTTTGGGAATGTAAAGGATTGTGTAGCCAATCAGATGTAGGGGATGGTTAGGTAGCCAGATTTTGGGGGGGAAATTTGACCAGGACACTGGGAAGAGAAGATGCCATTTCACCAAAACTCCTCCTGGTGTCGACCCCCATAATCCTCCTGATTTCGACCCCCCATAAACAAGAAATGTGATTTATTCACACAGTTCAACATAAATGTCTGGCCTTTTATGCTCCGATAAGGCAATGCCAAAGCATGCCTGAAATTTAAGTCCTTTGATTTTTGGAGTATTTTTTCCTTTATGTAATGTGTCTATTTATGATTATGTATTCATTTTTAAAAATTAGCATTCAGCGCATTAATCAGCAGACTGAGATCCCAATGAATTATGAATATCCCAACATATAAGCCATACATCTGTATCTATTGGTAATTCTGGTCAAGGTATTCCTGTACATAATAATGCCTCTGCATAATGTGGTGTAATTACAACAAAGTGAGTGGTTCAGTCATTTGGAGCTAACATTAGCAAAGGAAAAGGGCTTGGGCAGTGTATTGGTAATGTGGGTTCTTAACCCTGCTAGATTCCTTCCTTCAGATTCTTAGAGTTACTTTACAGACATCGGTGAGAAAAAAAGGTTCAATCTCTAGGCTTTTAGCAGGGGGTATAGTTTTAGGTTTCAACCATGGGTGGAGCAGTGCTGCAGCACCCTTGAAATAGGTACTTTACCTGTATGGCTCCCAAGTAATTCCATGCAATGGCATCTGCAAAACATCAGAGTATTCTTTTCAATGGAATTCGTTTTTTGTAATGTAATATATTTACCATTACTTCACTGCACATATGGATCATCATTTTATTTTTCTTTAGGACAATATCACACAAGGCTTTAGTGATACAAGTGACAAAATTTACATAAACTACTATTGCCCTAATGGATATATTCATTAATTTCACTAAACTAAGATTGTGAACTGAGAACCAATTATTGTCAGACATTGATGCCCTGGGAAAAGGGGGCAGGCAGGGATTGCAAGGGATTGCATAGCCAGCCAAATTGGCGTGGGGGGGGCCTGAGCGGCCCAGTTTGGGAGTTTCTCGTTAAACCAGCCACCAAACCACCATAGCTAACAGCCATACACTTTTGGATACACACAAAAATGCCGTAGGGATCTTTATCCCAATGAGCACAGCAAGCTAGAACATCTTATTCCTACAGCACACTGTCCTCATTGCTACACTGGGATTTCGTGTTTTTTGAGGTCCAGAGGGAAGGTCCCTGGCGGCGCCTACTGTGACATCCGCTGACCATAAACATCTGCTCTGATGTCATGGCAGATGATGCTCTGGGCCTTTATTTGACACACCTCCTGCCTCAGTGTCTTTTTGCTTTATTGTGCTCACGACTGTCTTTGCTTGAGGGGAGGTGCTGAGGCTCATCACTCCTTACTTCTCATGATGGAAGACAGAGATTTGTTAGCATACAGCATGACAGAGCAGAATCAGGTGTATGGGGGCATTTGGACTCCAGGGTGTTCACCATATGGTTCACCTTATGCAATCTGGCTGAGCCTTTCCATTGGGATGGCATTATTCTGTCTTTTGAAACGCAAGCATCCATCCTCCCAAGCATTACAGATTGCATAAGGGCAACAACTAAAATCAACTGCCACCTCATTTTCTAGGTTCTCTCATACCATAAGGTGCATATTAATCATACTAGAGGAAGATGTTAGCCTTATACATTGCTCTGGATAAAAATGCTTGCCAAATATATTCATAATTATCATTATTGTTAAAAAAAATATTACAATAATAAAAATCTATGTCTGAATATGTCTTCCTCCCCACCACACTTGGGTATCAAATTGCACTTTTCCAACAGCAAAAGCACAACTCATCTACAGATAGCTAGCTGGGCTAGCAAACAATCTATTGTCCTGTGAGCTTTGAAGTTATTCATTTTGATTTGTAGTCCTCCTTCAATATAAAAAAATGATATAAACATCAGACCCGATGACTATAAGAGAGAATAATAATGTTCACATACATTATGTTTCTTATAATATTTAGCAGGCATGTTGCACTCATAAAATTCAGGGCAAACACTAGTGAGACCTACCCCATCCACACCAACCCATAGCCACACCATATAGAATACGAGACAGAACAATGCATTGAGGGCATTACTGTACTGTCAGTAAGCTGAACAGGAAGTTCCAGAAATGGCTTTTGACTCATTTTACTTTTAATCATTCTTATTCTTATTACAAGGCATAAGAAAAAAAACTGTTTTCTTTTTGTTGAATGGCCCTTTAATAACATAAAACATAAAACAAATAATTAATTACTGATTCAATTAAAATGATTAAATACATAGGATTTAGGATTAAGATTTTGCATAATAATTATATTGCTATTCTGAAAGCCAGTTTCTGACACAAGAAAGCTATTCTGAATCAGGCACACCTTTATATCATTTTGTTCCATTCTCAGGCAAAAGAGAATACAAATAAAATGTGTTACATGTCACAACATCAGCAAGACAATGACACAAGACAGTCATGTCTGTTGCAAGCTAGCGATTACTTTCTTTATATGTTAATTTTAAACTCCTGACTCTCTGGAAAGTTTTCAACCCCCTCTGCCCCCTGCTCCAGGTGAGTATGGCACACCTTTTATATCATTTTGTTAGGGAAGTCTGGCGCCTGTGAATGTTGCATCATTGCATCACAACAGCTGTCCTAAAATGGACAAAAGAAAATACAGGAAAATGTGCATTGTGCGTGTGTGAGCTAAAATGTGTTACATGTCACATTTACTATATCCATCACATTTTGTTCAAGAATCTGGCAAATCTTATATAGTAAAAACTAGCTAGCTACTTTGATTAAAACAAAATAGCTATTTATAAAGACAGATCTAGCTACATTTTTCACATGCAAGCAGGTGTTGTCTGTCTATTTAGCTTGCAAATTTGCAACCATCAGTGATAGAATACTTTTTGTTTATATGTTAATGAATATTTAATGCTAATGTTAGCAACCTGACACTCGTGCTTTTCCGACGCTGACGTCTCTCTGACGCAAATATCAATGCGTTTATTGGCTATATCAAGATAGGGATATTGCAATCAAAGTCGCTAAATTCTGTTCTAGCTGTGCAATATTATAGCCTATGTGTTTGGCTTGAAATCTTGGATGGCTGTTACGACAGGAATCTCCACAAGACGATCTTGATCGCCAGAAAGTAAACTTCCTACAAGTTCACCATCACTGGAAAACTTAGCTAATGCTAACGTTACCCTTATTACCCCTTACCCGTCACCTCTTAGCCCCTTTCCCGCCGCCTCCATCCATTTCTGAGAAGACAGTTTGTGATCTCAAATCAATAACCTCAGTCCTCAGTCAGGTAGGTGGAAAACCCAGGTGTTGTATCTGCTTCAGCAATAAACAATGGAATCTTGAGTTAAAGTAAACTTGTATTTCTTCAGAATTGGAGCCGTGCATGTTCGTGTGCATCTTATGTCAGTCCACCAACGGAAAGCCTTGAGGCGGGCCGTGCATCAACAATATAACAGGTGGTCACGTGATATCAAACAATTCATATTAATACAAGGCAATATGCCACACCATGTGTGTTGCTTGACACAGTAGCTAGCTAGTTTTCGTAGACACTTAGCCCTATACAAAAATACATTAGTATTATCATTATTATAGTAGAATATTATAGTTTAATATCGGGACAACCATAAAAAAATACAGGACACAAGATATTCCAAACAATCAATGTGTTCGTCCTCGTCAACTGAATTTTTAATAAAACATGATTGAGCTACCCCATATTCTTCCCCGCATTGTTATGAAAAGAAAACCTCACCTACAGGGATTATCACAAAACAAATTGAGATAAAACTCACTGCCAAATAATCAAACATGGCTAGGCCTACCATTAGCTAAAGAGTCAGGGCATCAAAGTGCTTGTAGGTTTAAAATGCCTATTATATATAAAATGTGTTCCACCGTCGATCCATAGCGCTAGCTAGCTATTTTGCTCGCTAGCTACCAAACTAGACCAGACTAGTGTAGAGAACTACTAAAATATTCTAAAAACAAGCAAAACATCTGTTATAATTACCTACATATACATGCAAAAATGTTCACCAGTTGAATACCAATGATCATATGAACTTATCAAAATTACAGTAAAATATCAGATTTCTATCACGATCAATGTCACGTTCACCTGCCTTGATTGCAAGCTCTCTCGCCTATCGATGCCTAACATCTGCAGTTACTACAGGTAACTGTAGTGCAATAGAAGTGGCAAATTTAGGAGATGTGATTGTTGAAAAGGCTTTCACACACTGCAAAAACACTTTATTTTACCTGAGAAATATGAGCTAATAGCTTCCATTGAACCTCTGTATTTTCCAGAAACTCATGAATACGTTTACCGAATAACCTCTACCTTTGGACTGATCGTTAGTTATACCTCACTGGGAGTAAACCAAGTCGTGGGTTTCTCTTCCTCTTCGATATAATCCCCTGGTCTGGAGTCTCTCCTCGGCTTGACTGGCAGCCTCGGTGTCGCTCATATTTCAACATGACTCAGGCTCCATTCCTTCGAAGAGATAGAAGTTCAAACTATCTCCAAAGAAGTCTCTTTGGCTTGACCGGCAGCCTCGGTGTCACTCATATTTCAACATGACTCGGGCTCCATTCCTTCAAAGAGATAGAAGTCCAAACTATCTCCAAATAAAACACTTCATAGTTTCTGAACTAATGCACATCGTGTGAAAAAACGCCCAACCAGTTTGCCATAGCGGCTTAGAATAGTATCTGAGTTGTTTGTAGTTTATGAGGAGGACATCTGAAATGACAATTGTCCTCTATTCGAGGTCTGAACTGACGTATAGTCAGTACAGAGTTGAAAACCAAGGGTTTACGTTGTTTTTTTCGTTGTTACCCAACTGTTAGCTATACGGGGACCTGCAGTCAGGATGTTTTAGTTTTGTAATCCATGAACTGCTCTGCCTGGTTTATAGATTCAGCCCTGTGATGCCAGTGATGAGCATGACACTGGTGAACAAAATCATTATAATTACAACTGGCTATTAGGTGTACTGCTTCATTTGTATTTTTATGGACGGAGTAGTGACGATACTGTATTGCGCTGTAAACTGGGTTATTTCATTGACATGTTAAATTCAGTTTAAAGTGATTCTTTAATTATTTGTATTCGCCAATGCGTACATTGAATCAGTGTAGTCTATGTCAGCATTGGAATTCCGTCAGGCATAACCGAGCCATATAGTATTAAGACTTACCAGAACTTGAACAATGGAGTCTCTAATAGTTCCTACATGAACTTCCAGTGTGCACATATGCAGGCTTATAGAAAACCTGTGGCTTTTATTGACAGAGAGTTATGAATTACAGTCCAAAATGAACTTGTGTCTCATATAGACAGAGCTAAATGTATACTAATATCATAAAGGCTTTGAGTGCCATCTTATCTAGGCTCCCTAGACATAGCTGTAGATACCTTGCTACGTTTGCCACACGTCATAAAACAAATTAAATTGAAGTGTTTTCACTGCAGGGGATTCACCAGTGGAACCGTGGCATCACAGTACTAATGAGTTGAGGCAGTTGACGGCCGGCTGCTCGGCAATGAATACATTGACATAAAGAAGGCAGACGTATGTCAAAAAGTGTAAGTCGTTTGCAATACCTATTAATTGGAATATTACAAATCATTAAACATAGTTAAGATATCATTCTTTTAGATTAGGTTGTAACAACAAGATCAATGTTTGTAAAACATATTTCCTATAGGGTCAAGCTAGTGACCAGAAGAATGTATTTTCTACTGCGGTGAGTATAGCTTGCTATTGTACTGTACTGTACTTAACTCGCATCTGTGTGAGAATTCAGTGGTGGAGCTTTCACAGATAGACAGACATCATTGCCCTTCCTACCTTGCCAAACTTGATTTTAGTGATTAAACATGTTATGGATGGTAGGTAGATACATACTTTGATCTACAGTACAGTTGTTAGCAAGCACTGGAGTTAAATTATTATTATTATTATTATTATCTACTACTACTACTAGCCAAATTAGCAAATTAATCCAGCCCCTTTAATAACGTTAGCTAGCCAGCTGCTGTGCCAGTAGCACAATTCAGCTCACCCAGAATACTGACTCCACCCATCTTTAATTGTTTAGGATTTTAAATGGTATATACTTTTTAGAGTTATAGATTTTCTAGGCTGTAATCTACATATTTTTCATAATGCATTGGGCATTCGGTGTTAGATATAGGCCTATGCTATGGCTTTACTAGGTAATGCTTTTATAACAGTCATATCAGGGGTAATTATGTCATAAGAAACTTAAGTGCTTTTTGCTGAATTTGAAAACATATTTAAGCTCAATTGAATGAAATATGTTTGTGTATTAATGTGGGCTTTAACTGACTGTAAACCCAGTGTAGTTCCAGGGAGCAGGGGTTTTAACATGTTTTTTTTGTTCAGCTCATGGTTATCCCACCGAGGACGTGGATCACAGACTCCATCTTACTTATGGCAGTCAAACTCATCAGCGCTCTTGCTGGGGTCCTTGTAATTCTAGCTCTTTTTCGGAGAGCAGTGCTCGTTGTAAGCCTGGTTCCATTTTTATCTCTGTAAAAAGTGTCCGTAAAGCTTTAAATCACTTCAATTAGTAAATAGTAAAGTAATTGGCTGAGCTATTCTTCACTAATTTGCCCTGTATGGAATTCATTTAAAAAAATATATGTTTTCTCTCGTCTACTGGAAACGTCTGCGTAAGTTTTTTATATATATATTTATTTATTTAAATATATTTCAAAATTTCAACATCTTACCATGCCAATGTATTTCTATACTAAAACATATAGGGTAAGCAATATGTGACAAGGATTGTTTTTATTTTAGTAAAAGAAATTTGAAAACTTGCGGGTGCTGAATAAAGATTTTGAAGATAAGCGTGAAGAGCTTCAATGGTTGAAAGTTGAATATATCTGAAGAAGTACGTTTCAGAATTCTTTCCTTTCCTGTACATGTTGGGTCTTAGGAATACTGTACAAATGAACATATTTTCCTGCACTTGTCCATTCTGTAGGTATTATACCAAGTTGAAGCGTTGGATGAGTTGGAGTTTTCTGCTCGCTGGGAAAATAAGGAGCTGAAGGTGAGTTAACATGGACAGTTTGTATATATATACATTTTTTGAATATTATCAGTAACACCTTGCATCTTTTTTGTATGCATCTTGGATTCAGAAATGCATTCAGAACTGACATTTATATGGAATCCATGGCAGGAATAATTGACCGTTTGTATTAACACCGCATTTTCACAAATGAGCAGGATCAGGTCGCTTCCCTCCACCACTTCATTGATTCCATCCTCGAAGGGCAGCAGCGGGATATGGATGTTCTACAGCAGTAAGTATCGAGCAAGATACTGTCCAGGCAGTAGACTTTTTGCATACGTGGCATAAAAAATTTAGTTTAGTTAAGATTTGCTGGAATCAAGTTTAGGATCTTGGTATTTGAGTTTAGTTATAACTGAATCCATTCCATGGACACCTGCACAAATCATTCATGGACACCTGCACAAATCATTTATGGAGAAGAGGTGTGCATATATGTTGCACAACTGTGGGGAGTCACCAAGGTTATTGCATGAATTATGGTGTAAAAATCACATATGCAGTGAAAGCCTGAATGTGCTGTCTATTTCACAGGGAACTGGATCAAGAATACACACAGTGGGTTTGGAAGGAGGCTGTAATGGTGACAGGAAACAGGGAGCTTAGAAAAGTGGTAAAATTACTTAAGGAAGAACTTGAGAAAACCAAGCAAACCGAGCTGTCATTGGAGACGTGGGTGAGTCCAAGCAATACCTTACATAACTGTAGTGTCATTGCATTTTTCCCATACAGTTGCCTGGATTCAATCAACATAATTTGAATTGTGATTCAAAATTATATTGAAAGTGTATTTTATTTATTTTGGTCCAGCAGACACCAACTTTACTTTCCAAGCTATGCGAAGAAAAAAACAGGCTTTTCATTGAGTTAATGACCGTGACCTCAAGATTGAACAAGTTGAAAAAGAGCTGCTTTCAACCCAACTTTTGAACAAGGAGCTAGAGGTAAGAAGCTGGAATGGGCTGTTGGGCCTGCTGGTGTCCACTGGTGAATTGTAACAAAATGCTAGTTTGTCATGAAATTAGGTGTGGGATCATGTTAAAAAACATTAAGGCCTGGACTCGACCAACATATATCCTTAGCTTTGATGATGTAAGTGAATTATTTTCCCTTTCAACCACTTGTTTGGCAAGTAAATGTTTTGATGATTGCTGAACTCGCTAAACTGTGTTTAAAAAAAACATTAAAACATTTGCATAACATTTTTAGGCAAAAGTTAGACAAATGCTGATTAAATCAAGACCTAACCTCTTATTTCATTTTTTACAGCCATTTCTACATCATAACATTACTGCAAAGCCATGGATATTTTTAAATCATGATCATTATGAAAATGATTATGGCCATGGCTTGTTGACTCTTATGCCAAATATCTACATTTTCAAAATCAATATTTAGCTGTAGAGACAGGTGTACAAACTACACATTAATGTCCTTTTTGACACAGATGAAAGGCATCGCCTCCGCAGAAAAACTTTCCGCAGAAGAACAACAGAGATGTTTGCTGGAAGGTACAGCACATACTGTAGAGAACATTTCTTATTAACCAATAATTAGCAAATTCCCTGTCTGAAATGTGACCATTTGTGCTCCAGATAAGATCAAGGCTCTTAGCTGAATGCTCAGCTGAAAGGGAGGATTAACATCATTGAGCTGGAAGTGAGCAGACTCATACAGCAGGAGCGTACTCTTCAAGAGTGAGTGCCCATCAACATGCTATCAATGGACCTATTAGCCTTGTGCACACATTGCATTGTAAATGAGGTGACCGACACAGAAGTAAAATTTAGGGTCCATCTCATCACAATTTTGCCGCAATTACAAAGAACATCAAATAATGTTATGAAGACACATATGTTTTAATTGATTAAATGTAATCGATATAAGTGAATCAACATGCCAAAGGTTGGGTCCTCGTGTAGTGATTCATAAAAAAATCCCAAAACCTTCACTTTGTACTAAGGGTTTAACGGTACACAAAAATCACGGTTCGGTATGTACCACGGTTTTGAAGTCACGGTTCAGTACGTTTTCGGTACAGCGGGGAAAAAAAGATGCAAATATGAACTTTGTAAACAGTGGCTAATGTACTGAACTGTGGACGAGAGGGAAGTTTGTAGCGAGGCTCAATCACTTTCAACATATGTTTAAAACCTGTGTTCTCAACAACAGAGTATGGTCGCAGATCCACTACTATAAAAACACCTATGGCTGTGCGAAGTTAATCTCTGGTTCAGTGGTGTGCCATAGACCAGATATAAAAACGTTGTTATATCTATGCCATAGACGTACGTGGGCTGAACAAACAACTGGCCCTTTGCGCAAGTTATATCTTTGGCGGGGTTGAATTAAGTTCTGCACACACAAAAAAGGTTCTGCACGTGCGTTAGTGGTTAAAGCAAGATTGCATTCATTCGGTTCACATTGCATACCGAACCGAAAGTCCAATACCAAACGGTTCGGTATGAATATGTGTGCCATAACACCCCTACTATGTACCATACCTTCTGTAACTATAACACTAGAGTTGGGGTGTGATAGCACTGACTTGTCCAGGAAAGCTGAAGCCTCTGTTCTTTCTGTGTTGCAGGACGCTGGCCCAGGAGGAACTGAAACAGAAAGAGAAGGAGGAAAAGACCAAAGAGTATGTTAAGACACTGAAAAACAGATTGAAGGGGTGCCAGCGGAATAAAAAACACGCACAGCGAACTTATATGGCAGAGGTTAGCCAAGACCAACCAAAATCAACACATCTTCTGTCAGGGGGCTTCCCTCCTATGTGTTGGTCCAGAGACATTTAACCATCGTATGTCCTTTATTTGTCTATTTCAGATTAAAAAACTTGAAGAAGATTTTAAGTCCAGGAATTCAGACTACACAAATCAAAAGAACTAAAGGTAAGAAGCTACAACTGTTCGATTTTAGTTTGCTAACACTTTAACATTTGCCAAATTCGAAAAAGCCACTTCCCCTGTCCTTTTTTACTGTACACACTAGAATAAATGAAATATTTTTCACACAGTCTGAGAAGTGCCAGGAAGACCCTGAGAATGCAAGAATGAAAGTCATCCAGTCCCCTCCCAGGTGGAACCTGTCTATCGTAATTTAATCTAGCAATAAATAAATAAACGTTGATTTATAAACAATTCCACCAACCTGTCTTTGCTGATTGTTTTAGGAACTTGGCCAATTTAAAAAACAGACATTTGTTTTACATTTATTTAACCACGTAGATCAACTGACGACTTATATGCAGCGACGACCTCAGGAATGAATGTGGTTTGGGAATGTAAAGGATTGTGTAGCCAATCAGATGTAGGGGATGGTTAGGTAGCCAGATTTTTGGGGAAATTTGACCAGGCCACTGGGAAGAGAAGATGCCATTTCACCAAAACTCCTCCTGGTGTCGACCCCCATAATCCTCCTGATTTCGACCCCCATAAACAAGAAATGTGATTTATTCACACAGTTCAACATAAATGTCTGGCCTTTTATGCTCCGATAAGGCAATGCCAAAGCATGCCTGAAATTTAAGTCCTTTGATTTTTGGAGTATTTTTTCCTTTATGTAATGTGTCTATTTATGATTATGTATTCATTTTTAAAAATTAGCATTCAGCGCATTAATCAGCAGACTGAGATCCCAATGAATTATGAATATCCCAACATATAAGCCATACATCTGTATCTATTGGTAATTCTGGTCAAGGTATTCCTGTACATAATAATGCCTCTGCATAATGTGGTGTAATTACAACAAAGTGAGTGGTTCAGTCATTTGGAGCTAACATTAGCAAAGGAAAAGGGCTTGGGCATGTGGGTTCTTAACCCTGCTAGATTCCTTCCTTCAGATTCCTAGAGTTACTTTACAGACATCGGTGAGAATAAAAGGTTCAATCTAGGCTTTTAGCAGGGGGTATAGTTTTAGGTTTCAACCATGGGTGGAGCAGTGCTGCAGCACCCTTGAAATAGGTATTTTACCTGTATGGCTCCCAAGTAATTCCATGCAATGGCATCTGCAAAACATCAGAGTACTCTTTTCAATGGAATTCGTTTTTTGTAATGTAATATATTTACCATTACGTCACTGCACATATGGATCATCATTTTTTTATTTTTAGGACAATATCACACAAGGCTTTAGTGATACATTTTAAGTGAAAAAATTTACATTAACTACTATCGACCTAATGGATATATTCATTAATTTCACTGAACTAAGATTGTGAACTGAGAACCAATTATTGTCAGACATTGATGCCCTGGGAAAATGAGGCAGGCAGGGATTGCAAGGGATTGCATAGCCAGCCAAATTGGCATGGGGGGGTGGGGGGGGCCTGAGTGGCCCAGTTTGGGAGTTTCTCGTTAAACAAGCCACCAAACCACCATAGCTAACAGCCATACACTTTTGGATACACACATAAATGCCGTAGGGATCTTTATCCCAATGAGCACAGCAAGCCAGAACATTCATTCCTACAGCACACTGTCCTCATTGCTGCACTGCGATTTAGTGTTTTTCGAGGTCCAGAGGGAATGTAATTCCCTCTGGGAATTCCTGGCGACGCCTACTGTGACATCCGCTGACCATAAACATTTGCTCTGATGTCATGGCAGATGATGCTCTGGGCCTTTGTTTGACACACCTCCTGCCCCAGTGTCCTTTTGCTTTGTTGTGCTCACTTTGTTGTGCTGAGGCTCATCACTCCTTCCTTCTCATGATGGGAGACAGAGATTTGTTAGCATACAGCATGACAGAATCAGGTGTCTGGGGGCATATGGAGTCCAGGGTGTTCACCATATGGTTCACCTTATGCAATCTGGCTGAGCCTTTCCATTGGGATGGCATTATTCTGTCTTTTGAAATGCAAGCATCCATCCTCCCAAGCATTACAGATTGCATAAGGGCAACAACTAAAATCAACTGCCACCTCATTTTCTAGGTTCTCTCATACCATAAGGTGCATATTAATCATACTAGAGGAAGATGTTAGCCTTATACATTGCTCTGGATACAAATGCTTGCCAAATATATTCATAATTATCATTATTGTTAATAAAAATATTACAATAATAAAAATCAATGTCTGAATATGTCTTCCTCCCCACCACACTTGCGTATCAAATTGCACTTTTCCAACAGCAAAGGCACAACTCATCTACAGATAGCTAGCTGGGCTAGCAAACAATCTATTGTCCTGTGAGCTTTGAAGTTACTCACTTTCATGTTCATTTTGATTTGTAGTAGTCCTCCTTCAATATAAAATAAATTATATAAACATATGACATCATGTCATATATAACAATAATGTTCACATACATTATGTTTCTTATAATATTTAGCAGGCATGTTGACACTGCACTCATAAAATTCAGCCAGGGCAAACACTAGTGAGGCCAACCCCATCCACACCAACCCATAGCCACACCATATAGAATACGAGACAGAACAATGCATTGAGGGCATTACTGTACTGTCAGTAAGCTGAACAGGAAGTTCCAGAAATGCCTTTTCGTTCATTTTACTTTAATAATTCTTATTCTTATTACAAGGCATAAGAAAAAAACCTGTTTTCTTTTGGTTGAATGGCCCTTTAATAACATAAAACATAAATCAAACAATTAATTAGTGATTCAATTAAAATGATTAAATAAATAGAATTTAGATTAAAATTTTATATAATTATATTGAAAGCAATATTTCATATTTCTCCAAGGCTATTCTGAATCAGGATTCCATTCTCAGGGGAGAATACAAATAAAAGGAAACATCAGCAAGACAATGACACAAGACAGTAATTTCTGTTTGTCTTTTTAAACTCCTGACTCTCCTCAACCCCCTCTGCCCCCTGCTCCAAGTGAGGGCACACCTTTTATGTCATTTTGTTAGGGAAGCGCCTGTGTGTTGCATCATCACATCACAACACGTGCCCAAAAGAAAATACAAAAAGTGTGTTTGCATGTGAGAAACGTGTTACATGTCACACTTACCCATCACATTTTGTTCAGGAGGTAAACAAGCTTGCTAGGTAGCTAGATATTTCGAATCACATGCAAGCAGGTGTTGTCTCTGTCTAGTTAGCTTGCTTGCAAGCTAGCGATTACTTTATTTATATGTTAATGTTAAGCTAATGTTAGCAACCAAGCTTTATTAAAATAATACTGACACGGCTAATTTCTGGAAAGTTTAGCAAAATAAAATTACGTTTTTGCTTTCTGTCAAGCTCCTGACGAAAAAACCTCCAGTTCACCCATGTCTGTTTGACTAGAGTATGATCCATGTCTGAATGACTGAACGTTTGTCTGACTGTGATACCAAGTCTGAATGATGGATGTGTCTGAGTGAAGTCTGGCTGACTTTGACACAAACTCTGAATGATGCATGCTTGTCTAAGTCATCTTTGACTGGTTCAGCTGTCCTAAAATGGACATTGTATAGGGAGGTGAATAGTGAGTCATGCAGGCCTGTCAACCTGCCCCAGGACTATGATGGGCCATGCATTCCAATGCATTGTAGCACAATTAATTCAGAGAGGACATACAGAGAGGAAACACAGTGCACTCCAACCTGAATACATGTGCTTTGCATTGGATTGTTTGGTCTTGTTTAATGTGTTCCCCGATGGCAAAGTAAAGCTATCAGAGTGAAATGCAAGATGCTCACGCAACATTTTCCAAGATGTGGATTGAAATTTAATACAATTTACAATTGCAAATACAAATACAATTTAATTACAAAACGCAATGCACTCAAGGGAAAAAGCAATACACAGATATTCATTGCATGTGTGTATCTTTTTTAATCAAGGCATGACAAATACAAATCATTATAAAGACAATACACCGATATGCATTTTATTTTGTTGTCATTACGTTTATTTTATATAACTCTGGTATTCTTAATCTTCCATATCCCTGATGCCCTCTTTTTCACTATTTTGAACTTCAGCGTTCATTATTACTGCCAAGGCTTTTAATGAGAATTCCTCTATTTATACTGAGCCCAATTGACTGACTCTTAATCAATTATTAGACTGTGCATAAGCCTTTTTTCCAGACCAGACTTGTGGATGTCAGTGCAAAAATGAATCTCCTGTTAATTAGAAACGCTTCAGTGGCAACTATACCCAGAGGGTAAATTAAAGCACAGGCCAATGTAAACAGCCATGGGGTTAATTAATACTATAGTGATACAGTATCCATATATTAAACATGCATTTAGCTGTGAGACGCTACATCTTCTTGGAAAACTGCTAGTGTCAGATGAATAAAGTCTCTATTACATCAAGTTGATGACTCCTGGCATAATGGTCATCTGGAATTAACAGGCCAATGTAATAGGTTTGTTGAAAGTATCCAGAAGACCATAGGAGCAATTTTCCAAGATTCTACAAATACACACTTTGTTGGGTATCCCTGAACTCATTGGACACATTGGGTACCAATGATTTGTACATTGGGAGGGGGGGAATTAGATATTTTGGAATTTGTTGAATTCTCATTTGTCACTGTCTGTTGTTCAGAAATGAAAGGAAGCAACTGCGAACCAATCCTACTGTTCCAGACTTGTTCTCAAGCCAGCCTCAAGTGGCAAGTCCCACCAGGGCCGTATGGACAGACATCTGCCCTGAATGATGCTAAAATTGCTAATCTGTTTAGCAATTAGCTTCCACTAGTGGGTTTGATGCGGTGGAGCCTTTATGTGCAGATTGTCCCAGTGAAGTCTTGAGTATCAAAGAAAGTTTCATAGCCTGCTCCTATTTGCAGTGCGCGAGCGACGCTAATGCCATTTCACATCACATTTCGTAGGACATGAGCCTCTTTGTGAGAGGGAGTGCAGACAAGGCGGCTGCTCATGTTGCAAGGCAAGACTGGACTTTCACTGTGGCTGTAGCTAACGTTCCATTAAATTATTCTGACAAGCTATGTGCACAGCTTTGGGCTGGTTAATCTGAGAGAATTAAAAAGATTTAAAAAATGTATGCTTCAGCCTTGCATTTCTCCTAGAACAGCCAGTCACATTTGATGAATGCACTGGTGGATTTGTCTGCCATCTTTTTAAAGGGCAATTCATACCGCTCAGTTTGGCAAGGATTGGTCAAGTTGATCAATATTACCTGGAGCAAATGCGCAAGCTCAAACAATCTTAAATTAGGTACACCTGGCACGATGTATGACCGTAGCCAATAGGGGTGTAACGGTACACTGACTGGACTGAACGGTTCGGTACGCGCTGTGAATCGAACGAATGCAATCTTGCTTTAACCACAAGAGCTAAGATTTTTTTTGTGTGTTAATTCAAAACTCTGTGTTCCCCCCCTCACCGAAGATATAACTTGCGCAAAGGGCTAGATGTTGTTAGTTCATCCGACGCTCACATTTAGCAGACGCTCTTATCCAGAGCAACTTACACAGTTTACATTTCTTTACATACAATTCATTTATATAGCTGGATATCTTAAGTACCTTGCTCAAGGTTACAACAACAGTGTCCCACCTGGGAATTTAACCTGCAACTTCTGAGTTACAAACCCAGCTCCCTAACCATTACACTACACTGCCAGCCCATAGATATAAAAAGAGATTGGATTAACTTCGCACAGCCAAGCTTTGTAGTCAGTATGGCGAAAGCAAATGAGCAAAGCAATAACAAACTGTTGGTGTTTTTACAGCATCGGATCTGTGACCAAACTCCGTTGTCAAGAGCACGGGATATGTTGCCCCGTTCTGAATTTCCCTCTTGTCCGCATTTCAGTACTTTGTTCAGTAAATTATGGTCAATTATAATAATAATAATATAATATACGCCATTTAGCAGACGCTTTTATCCAAAGCGACTTACAGTAGTGAATGCATACATTTTCAGTATATGTGGCCCCAGTGGGGATTGAACCCACAACCTAAGCGTTGCCAACGCTGTGCTCTACCAATTGAGCCACAGAGAACCATTAGCCACTGTTTACAAAGTTCATAATAAATTAAAAGCAATTTTATGTTTTGCATTTATTTTTTTCCCGCTGTACCGAAAATGTACAGAACCGTGACTTCAAAACCGAGGTACGTACCGAACCATGATTAGCTACACCCCTAGTAGCCAAATGCTGTCCTGCCCATTAAAATGGACAACATAAGGTGCAATATTGCAGGATCACCTGCTCTGACCTGAGGCCAGGTTGCAGTTGTCTGACAGGCAACGAAGAGTGGTCTCAGATTGTGGCACACTGTCAATGTTTGTATTCCATCTGATCTATGAGAGATGGAAAGGGGAGAAGGAAAGGAGAGATAACCTTTCCTCACAAGCAGAGAGCAGAATCGGTCAAAATTGGTCTGTTCTTCCTTCACACAAATTAATGCGTGCCGTTTATGTTATCTTGCTGCTTTCGGAGGCTTTTCAGAGAGCAATACAGGATTTCATTGCAGAACATAAATACTTTCTGGAGAATTAAATGAAATGGGGAAGGCTGGGGTACTATATATGCATTTCAATAAACTCTCAGAGATAGGCCTTATGAAAAATGCTGTATACTCCATGTCAATAACCATTCAGTGACCACTAGTGACCTGTGGATACCATTGCCATCCTGGAAGTCTGAATCACGGTTTTCAAACCTCTGCTGTCAATTCGGGAGAGCGTAGAAAAGCACGTGATGCAAGCCTCTGCTTTTCACACCACCTACAAATTAAATTCAACATGAGTCGAAGGAAGGCACTTCATGCACCAATTTTATACCATTAGACCTTGGGCGCCCAATTGACCATCAAGGGCCACTGGTGTGGGACGAGACACGGACAACCCGGCTGACTGAATCCCGCCCTCCCTCCCCCTGGGTGACCCTACCACAAAGTGGCCACAGTTGGCACTGACACGATCTGGATTCAATACAGTGCCTTAACACGATGAGCTGCCCAGCAGCCCTTCACCATGCTTATTAATATAGCACGCTTAACCCATATCTGCCGAACTACAGGATTTTCTGTAGACCATGCAAACCCTTCATTCACCGATCTACAGGATATTCCGCAGACCGTGCAAACATGCAAAGTCACTAAAGTTGTACTATAAAATAATTTTGTACATGCTTGACATTGCTATACTAAATGCTTGCATTGTTTACAATAAAGCTCATAATACAAAGATGCAATTGTGTGACTTCAGAGAGTCTCTATCAACGAACTTGATTGGTATAAGCCACAGGAAAGCAGTAGGAACTCAACAAAATGAAGAATGAGATGAACTTGTGACATTACAGAGAATGATACAAACTCAATTCATTGAAATATAACTCTTCATGTCAAATTTCAAAATGGTTACATGTAGATGTGACAAATAAATGTAAGATTGTAAACATTTATCTGTACATAATTTACACACATATTTTGTATATAATAACACTAATTTGTTAAAACGTTTAATTGATATGACATCATATATCTCCACAAATTATATATTATTATAAATTATGTACACATACATATTTTTACATTTTCCTAATTTGTATATGATGTTTTTCAATTTCAACTTTTTTTGTGATTAGGCATAACACATCAATTTATACATAAAAATAAATATAATTTCATGCTCTTTCCAATTATATATAATTTGCCTATTGTTTCTCATTCCATTTCCAAGAGGGAAGACTGGAGGTTGGCTGAGTGTGAATGGGTGTGTTATGTGGCTAGGCACACACCGTGTTTATAGAGAATATTGCATTAGGCAGATACGGGTTAATAAAGGAATCAACACAGAGCGTCTCAGAATGCATTACAAGCACATCATTTCAAATAAGTTTGGACGAGAGTAAGTCCACTTAGAATTAATGTCAAGCTCCAAGAAGATGCACGTGTTGAATGATAATTTTAAGGTAAACAAATTATATTTTTTTCTGTGAAGTCTTTGAGATGACCTTTGAGCAGAGGAAACCGAAAGCTTTTACTCATACTTGGATGTGATCTGACAATACATGTATCAGCATGCACAGTCAACACACGGTAGGCTCTGTTTTTATTCATACCCTTTGATAAAGATGAAAAAAAGAGATAAAATAGAATAAGTAATGAGGTATGTTCACAAAATGCAGAAAATTATATTCTTTAATAATAATGCCTTGGCACGAACCACAATCAAACTGTTCACAAATTATAATTTCTTTCCCAGAAAAACCAAGAATCACAAATATTCACACCCCTGTTATCAGTACTTTGTGGTCCCTCCCTTGGCCATTATGACAGCAAGTAGTCACCTTCTGTAGTGTCATACAAGGGTATGGAACTTCTTGGTGGGGGATCTTCTTGGGATCCTCATCCCGGTATGATGGTATACCACAATATTAAAATATGAAATAGTACCATCATAAACTTAACATAATACCGTGATCATAAATCACCTGGCAAATGATATTTTCATGCAGTTTACCCTACTAAAATGTAAAAATAACCCATGTTAAATAATATAATACTGAATTTGGGGTGTCTGCTAATGTCATTTAATCCCACCACCTCTTTGGCTGTTCTTGCAATTTGTTTTGTTTACAACGTGATTGCGCATGTGCAAACAGCTCCCTCACATTCCCAATGCTGGTAGGTAGCTGTTATTAGCTAGCTAGCTACACGAAATAAATCTCCGTTTGTAGTCCCATATAAAATGTGCAATGTCTGACGCTGATTCCGATACCGAGGCGGTCTGTAATTATATCCCGACAAAAAGTTAACTCATTAATCCGTGTGGAAAAGAAAAAGAAAAAAAAAGAAGAACGGATTTCCCATCTGTAGAGAATATGGGAAACATGCAATAGCCAGAGAACACATCAAACCTTGCATTCCACCTGCGTGAGCATCATCCTTCACGTTATGCCACAAATGTAAAAAGTGAGTAGTATAAAAGTACTACTCAATATCATGGTTTTCAGTATATCACGGTGTGGAGGCCGTCGGTCTCGGCCACGTGAGAGTGGCATGGTTGTCTGTGTTTTACATGTTGTGGAGGCCTTTGGAGCAGGGAGACTTTCCGGGGGCAGGTTTGGCACTCTCACAGGGTGTGAGAGTTAACTGTCGCCCGGAAGGTTGCTCCAAAGGCCATAATTGGTTTAATTATTATTTAATTATTTAATTGGTGTCAATCAGTCAATTGATATGGAAGTCAATTGGCTGATTGGGTGTCTGTGTGAGAATGTGAGTGAATGATTGTGATTGGGTGATTGCCTCACGAGTCCCACCTGAGCCGGGCAGAGACTAAGCCTATTTAAGAGCAGGTGGGACGAGTGGGGAATCAGTTAGTCTTTTGTCATTGTCATGTCATTCATGTGTGTGTATGGAATGGATTGGATTGTTGTGTGTACATATTGTAGAGTCAGTCTTGTGTTGTTGTGAGTGTGAGCATGCACGATTGTGGATTGTGGAGTGTGGAGTGTTTGATGTTTGTTGACTTTTGTGTGCGTTTGTCGAAAGTAGAGTAGAGTGCTTCCTGTGTGTGTGGGGAAGAGGGAGAGGGGGTGCACTAAGAGTGCCTCGGTGTGATTGTGGAGGAGAGCGAGAGGGTGCCCTCGGTTTTAATGAAAGAGAGCTCGCACTCGGCAGTGGAGAGTGTTTCTGGGCAACAGCCCAAGAACTCTCACTGGAAGAGTGGAGGGTGTTTTGGGGTTGGTTGCCAGAACTCTCACTGTGGGGAGTGGCGAGTGTCTCAGTATGCATGGGTGGGAAGCCCTTGAAAGGTCACTGGATATGTTTGTGCCTGGGGAGATTCCAGGGGAACTGTGGAGGAAGAGGCGTGGTGTCCCGTAAGTTTTGATTATTTTAGTTTGTTGTTTTTACCTGAGAGCTTCGCGGCGAGTAGGGTGAAGATTTTGGTGTTTGTGTTTGTTTGTTATATGTTAACCTGCTACTCCCACAGAAAAAAATCTAATAATAATCCGGTCCATAGACCAACAAACTCCACTCCGTGTCTGGGCTGCTCTGTTCCCATTCAGGGTTTGTCACGTGGCGTGTGACACATGGTATCAGTTTTTAAACTAAAAAAATAACATGCAAAGTTTACAACCCTGTTTATTGTATGGCTCATTGCAGATGTATATACCATTTTAATTGAAAAATAAAACAAAAAATGCAACTGAATATAGTTCACTCCTTGTCATTATATGTTTCAATCAATTTACTTAAAAACATTTCAAATCAAATCATTCACTTTTCAAATTAAGCAACATTTTGCTTTATTGCGTTTACATCAGCTTATCGGATCTAGTACTATATTTAGCCATGACATTTTCATACCGTCACAGCCCTATCTTCAACAATTCCTCTATGCAGAATTGTTCTAGTTTCTTAAGATTCTTGGGTTGACATTTGTGGACTGCTTTTTTGAGTTCAAACCACAAATGTTGGTCATGTTGGAGATGGTCATGTCAGGATATTGAGCTTGTGCTCTGTCAACCATTCCTTAGTTTCTTTGGATGTATATTTGGGATCATTGTCTTAGAAGGTTCATCTGCAGCCATGTTTCACTGTAGGCATTAGGTGCTTTTCAACATTGTATGCATTCTTTTTGGCACATCAAACAAGACACTGTTCCAATTGTAGTTCAGGTGTAGTTTGATGCATTGTTTTGTCCTTACAACTCTGCCATAAAGACCATTGCCATGTAGCTGTTGTCAAATAGCAGCTTTAGACACTTTTTAACACCAAGATGCCAGGTTGTTTTGGACATCTTGAACTTCCATTTATTTTTGCCTCTTGAATTAGTCTCACTACATTAGGGGCAAGATAGTGTCCTCTACCTAGTTGGTTCCATGAATTCAATGGACCTGTAAAGTTTCTTTTAACTTTATAGTTTTTTTTTCATCTCCTGAAGAGGTCAATAACCTTTTTTGTCTGATGCTTCAGGAATTTCTTTCACCATGATTGCTGACCAGAGTATTTTAAATGTGTGACCATTGCCAGGATACCATTGTAGGTCAATGTTGTCAATGAATCAAACAAGTTGTATATTTATGAAGATTTCGGTTTGTTGCATTACATTTAAACAATAGTTCAGGGTATGAATAATTGTGATCTAGAAAAACATCTCAAATGTTTGAGATAACCTATACAAGTAATGAGGTATATTTTATTTTATATGATCTCTTTTGGTCATCTTTGCAGCCTACTCTATATTTCCATTAACCCTAAATGCTCTAGTTATTGACTGTTTCTTAGTTTACAGGAGTTCCTTTGGAACTGTGGAACTCACAAGAGTGACTGCTCTGTCAATGCCAGAAATAATTGTTGTACCTCCGCCGTGAATCACGGAAAAGGAGTCTCCAGAACGTGGGTGGACGAATTCCATTTTGGAGGAAAGCGGAGGTTGCTGCCCACGGAGAATTAGCTTGCCTTGTGGAGACGAGTGACGGACCCGTGTGGGGAGGGTTCAATCGAAATAAATAGAGGGTGCAATTGGCTACCAAATTGGGAGAAAAACAGGATTTTTGTATATTGATATTTTTTAAATGAATTTGTGCAATATCACTTCATAATCATCGACTCACCACAGGTTTAAACTTAACACAGGACTGTCCATCAGAGAAACAATGCAATTTCCCTTTGCTAGACAACTCAAGACACAGTCACAAGATAAGATGCCTGGGATACAGCTAGCCAATGTTATGATGCATAACATTCTAGCTAGAATAGGCTGGCTATCATACTATCATAGCTCCATTAGATATAATTTTGCTATTCCAGACAAGCAAATGTATTTGTGAAATGTAGTTTGCATCCAATACATATCAGACAACAAGGAGCAATTTAAATGCTATATAATAATACAAATGGATAATAATTGTAAAATTATTAAATGAATGTGGTTTAAAAGATTAAAGGGGCATTTCATTATGGGCCAAAGGGACAGGTGCATGAGCACCACCTGCAGGCCTCCTTTGCATGTGCATGTCTGTTACACCAGTCAAAAGTTTTCCCTTTACCCATTTCAAACACCACTGCTACCAATAAAGCTTTGAAACCTGCATTGGCCAAGCAAGGAAAGCTCATTTTGGAACTGTAGGTTCTTACTACTTTTACAAATGATTAGCAGCATAATATAGTGGCATAATAAATGTGTGTGAGAGAGAGAATGTGCATGTTATGCAGTATAACTGAGTTTTACATTTGCACAAAGTACAAATCTATTGTACAAAACCTGTCAATGAAGGGTTAAAAAATAATAATGGTCCAGGTAATTAGTTCCAATAATATAGTAATTATTGTAGGTCCAATAGGTCCAAGTCTGTCATTTCTGATTAAAGGCAAGTTCATATTTCAGGGCTTCTTTAAATCCAGATGTGTTGTCCTTGACTGTCAGGGTCAGTTTATGTGACACATTTAGAATCCATATTCCATAGTGAATCTCATTCTGATTCAATCAGTTTATTCTGGCAAAATAATCTCAGGCCTTCTTTAAATCCAGATGCATTGTCCTTGACTGACAGGGTCAGTTTATGTGATATAGGGTCATATTCCATAGTGAATCTCATTCTGTTTATTCTGGCAAAATAATCAAGTTGGTATCCCAAGATGAAGTTACCTTGTGCTTAAATATACATAAATGGAAAACAATCATCGCAATAATCTGCACCCTGTAGCTCAAAGTGGGGGATCTACATAAAAGCAATATTCTAGGGGAAAAAAAGGGGATAAACACATCTGTTCAGTCCAATGGTTTCAGGCAGAAGAGAACAAGTGTAAGAGGCAAGGACTATGCCACCATACATTGGAGCTCATCATTTGTCAGTGTAATTAGTTCTTGCCGTGGCAGTCCAGCCACTGTGGTGAGTTCTCTAGTTCCAGAAGTACTCCTGGAAATAATGATGTTGGCAGCTCTGCGCCTTGCTTCGTGGACGAGGCGCTCATTAGTGTCATCTTGTAATATTCTCTCCTTTGAATGGACCAGGGAGGGGGGGGGATTGAGTCTTACATTAATAATAGTGAGGCATGCACACACGTGCACACAAGTGGCTCTACGGAGCCGGCTCAAGGGTGGAGGGGGTGGGAGGGTGGAAGTGGAGGTTGAGTGTGGTGGAGGTGGGTTCAGTTGGGGGTGAGAGGGATGGAAGTTGGTGGTGAGAGGGGTGGAGGTTCGTGAGGAGAGGAGTTTAGGTGGGGACAGAAGGGGTTGATGTGCCATGGAGAGGGGTGGTGGGGAAGAGGGTGAGGGTAGAGGCGGGGTGGAGGAGGGTGACATATGCTGCATGTGCAGGAACCCCTCTTACAGGCAAAGGCCAGGCCAGAAAAATAATTTGATATCCGCCCGGTGTATGCGTTAAGAGGCCAAATGAAATCACAGAATTCAAGCAATTCACTGCGAGCCAGTCGCCTATCAAATGTTCCACTTGGTTAAACCTCCCCATAGACAGACTTCCCCATAGTGAGATTCATGCCTCTGAAGTTCCCTGCTGGGTTTTTTTGCCTTTGGGAGTATTTTGGCTGAGAGAGTTCAAATAGAATCTCAGAGATAAGGGTTGAGGTGATTGTTTCAGGGGAGAGCTTGACTAATAGTGTTGGTAACGCTTCTGCAGGAAGCTGGCCCACACAGTAAGATGATGGCGAGGGAGACAATACAGCTCAGTTTGAACACTGTTACAAGTAGGCTGTCAGATGTGTGCAAAAGATGCTTACTCTAATTGGTCCTTACCCACAGTAAGAGGTTTCCACACACTTTGACTAAATTTCTCAAACACCTTTTCAACTCGGTGTAGCCCCCAGTATTGACATTTTTATTCAAAACAAGGAGACAACCATTTGAGTATATGATGCAAATGGCGTATTTGCTTCTTTGCTTCAATATGCAAAATGTATTAATCTCACAATGACGACCGCATTCAAGGAATGACATTACAGTAAAATGATGTCAACGTATATTTACCATATGGGTTTGAACCTAAAAAAGCAAGATACAATTTTGCACTGGAGCGAAACGTTTGTGAGATTACAATGCTTAGGGCAGCAGCATGTTTTAATCTAGGGAGGGAGTAAAGCCAACCCTTGTACTACATTTACTCAATTTCTTCATTAAATATCCAGCTGTATCCAGCTCAAATGTAAGATATGAAAATGTCACAGATAAGGGCATCAGCTAAGCAAATAAATGATGATTTTTTAATGCAGTATTAATTATTAACACATTCATTCTGAGGATCTCCTTCATGCTTGTGTGAGAGATCTGGTTCAGTGCATTAGCGCACAGATCCTGGCCCAAATCTGTAACATTCAGCCATGCTGGTTTCTAAAGGGGGGGGTTGGGGGATGCCACGGAAAGAAAGAGGTAATCATTAGAGTGCCTCTCTGAGAGTGATGGGACACTTCCGAATCAGTGAACCCCTACAGGTGTTGTGGCAGGACCAGACTGCATGTCATTGATTTGTGCCCTGCTGTCTGTGCATATTCTCCCCCTGCGGTATCACACTCATGCTGAATACAAATGTGCCAACGCTGATTTTTTTTTTTTTACCTCTGTGCCATTGTTGTTGTTGTTGTGCAAATGTCTGTGTGCAATTTGTGAAGGGCACCTATTGCTGTTCAATGAACTAATGTACCCTGTTTGTGTATGTATGGCAGCTTTGAATTAGCCTTGAGTCTGGTTCCTCCCAAGGTTTCTTCCTATTTGTTCTACCAAGGGAGTTTTTCCTTGCCACTGATGCCCCAGGCTTGCTTTTGTAGGGGTTCAGGCTGGGGTCTTCTGTAAAGCTTATTGTGACAAATATTTAGTAAAATGCACTATACGAATACATTTTTATCGATTGATTGAATTAAAGTTTGCTGGAAAAGAGTTCATACCGAATGTAAATCAACTTGTAAATGAAAACGCAAAGAAAAGTTATTGGAATGACCATGTGCAAATCATGTAAGTGGTCTAGCCTTTTCTGTGCAGGAACCTGAACTGTGGAACTCATTGGCATTGAGAACATCCCTTTTAAAACCCAATTTTGTGCCTTTAATTCCTGTTCTTAACTGTATGTCATCATTGTTATTTTAATAGAATTGTTACATTTTTATTTACTCCATGTTTTTATTATTTATTTTTCCTTTTATTTTATTGTTACTTTCGCAAAAGTACTTGAGTGCACAATGTATGAAAAGTGCTTTATAAATGAAGCTGTTATTATTATTATTATTATTATTATTATTATTAATAATAATAATAATAATAATAATAATATAAATGCTCATTGAATCCAATCAAACACTTTCCTTGGGTATTATTTTCACATAGACCTAACCCAAGTGCTTTTCTTTAGTATGTATTAGACACGGTATGTAGTATATATTACAAAACACAGATGAGTCATTTTGTTCTTCCTAGTTGCTCTTGTACGTTTTTCAATGTTATTAATTTTGTGCTTAACTGTTGATGTTAATGAGGGTAGTCACCTGCCAGCTGACCTCCCATTAATTTTTTTTACTACTTTTTTTTGTTGAAAAAGGGGTCCCTGACCCCTCTTAACTAATTAGAAGTTCCTTCCGCATTTCAACGAACTCAACGCATCCTTTTCGGTAAAGAACTTTTCATTTAATTTGAGTGCGCTTGTAAAAGTCTCTCATGGTCAAAGTCAATAAGCTGATATAATAAGCTGATGTGTATGTCGGCAGTGGCAGACATGGTCACATTAATGAATGGCGTAGCCACGATGCTAAATGCCTGGCAAAATAAAACGAGTCGCTTTCCATGTTATTGGCTCCTGGGGTTAGCGGTACCTTTTGGGTTGGGGGCGTGGAGAGAGAGGGAAAAGAGGTCTATTTGTGTCAGAGTACATTCGTATGCTTGCTTGTGTTCAAGGACACCTCATCCCTCATTGGCCTTATAAGTCTTTCAACTCATATAAGGTATCAATGACAGGCAGATGTCGCTATAAAATAACCTGACATTCAATCATGCCAGTGTATAATTACCTTATCTACAGGATGATATTACGCAAGGGGCAATTTCCTGTTATTCCAATTTCCCGTTTTTCTCTCACATGGGGAGATTGCTGTGAGAGTGATGAAAACTGTAAACGACATTCGCAAGGTGACAAATACTCCCGCATTATGTCATAGCTAAGCGCAGGTTGTTGTATTGACTGAGCTTATAATATAATAACACATGCCATTTAGCAGATGCTTTTTATCCAAAGCGACTTACAGTAGTGAATGCATACATTTTTCAGTATATGTGGTCCCAGTGGAAATTGAACCCATAACCTAAGCGTTGCCAATGCCATGCTCTACCAACTGAGCCACACAGAACCACACAGAAGCTTGACTCAGCCGATTGGCTGCATGCAGGAGAGGAGTTCTTTCATCAGTTTAACATTCTCTATTATAATAATACAGAAGTAGCCCTCTTAATTGCCCATTAATGATAATGTTCATGATAATGAACTCCATTTCATGTGCCATATTTGGCACCAGGCTTTTATCAATATTTCTTTTCATGGGTTGCCAGCTCCTACAGAGAACAACGGGTCTGGCCACCGCAGCATTGAGCTTTCCATTTTACGATCCAAACCCCATCTCAAAGTCATGACTTTGTCAATACAAGGACAAGGTTGCCCGTCGTCATATCAGGTGCCTATATTGATTCCACGTTATATCGCATTATGTATGTGCTCAGCAGATATGCTTACATAGCTTACAGTCCAGTTGGAAATGTACCGAAGCAGGTCAGGTTACGCACCTTGCTCAAGGGTACACCAGCAGTACCTCTTAGTCCATTACATGTCATGGGAATCCAAGTCCATTGCTTTTACCAGGATTCAACGTTCGTTACCAGTCCAGTCATTTCAATGCTAGGTCAGGGGTAGGCAGGTAAATGGTGCATGAGATTTCTGCTCGCTCTCATAGTATTCCATTCAACCGCCATGGCACCCAAAAACGCCAGTACTACCCAGTAACTTAACTTGCCCCAGTGAGTTTTTAATTATATGGTATGAAGTAAAAAGTTTTGAGTTTTTAATCAAGTTTATGGATCTTTTACTGAAAAGTGAAAAAGAATGAAGACTTGACTATGAAGAAATCTGATGTCTAAGCTATGAAATCTGTTAAGATGACGAAAGCAAACATATTTTAAAAGTGAGGTCTTTTTTGCTATGAGGCAGGGTTTACAGTGACTACCACTCACCCTCCATAGTCATGCTAGTTACATTTCCAACATTCCCAAGTTCACTTGCTGCCACTACTGGCTGTCAAATGGTGCTGTCTGCCAACAAAATTACATGGAACAGATTTGTGCGAGAGACAACACATTTCTAAAAATATATATCTTTGGGACAAAACCAATATTGTATCTACCATCCTTAGTTTGTGGATGAATAAAACATTTCAAATCAGGGGGTGCCCTCTGTCTGAAGAGGCAGAGGGGGTTTTCAAAATAATTTTTTTTGTTTACATTTCCCCTCCTTTTTAGATTTTATTTGGAATATTTCCTAATTTCATAAATACATAGTTTAGACTTTCAGATTATTATTTCAGTATTATAAATATGTAATTATTTAAATATGTATGTTGTACATTTATATTGTACTAAAGATGATACAATGGCATCAGGATTCAGACATGTGTTGAAGTACCAGTGTGGTAAATAGCCACTGCCTGTTGTGGGTGTTGGATAAAGGTGTCGGTTTTCTTTCACCTCAGTTCAGTCTTTGTGCTTTCTTATAAAAGGGACCAGCCACTGCTCTAGGACCGGCAGTGACAAAGACGCCGTATCGCTTCCTTCGAGATGGAATTTGTGCAACCGTCAACTGGTTCCAATACACACAGAGAGTTTCTGTGCATGTTGGTGAGCTTGTGCCAGCTTCCATCCCCCTTCCCCCTGGGGCGGACAGCCAATCACCGCCCCCTAATGAGACTCCCGAGCCAGGCTGGTGCAGCCGGGGATCAAACCCAGGCTGCAGTGGGCAACGCACACTTAGAACAAGTCCCTTACTGGTTGTGCCACTCGGGAGCCCCTTTGTGCTTTCTTGAGTGTTTAGGCATTCACTCATTCGCAGATCCATCTACTATCTACTATATCTAGACCGGATCAGCCGCGGCAAGTGTGCCCATCAGCCACTGCTTGGTTGTAGCCATCGCCACTGCAGAAAAATGACACGGTAGGCCTCATTACAAGTGACAGCTATCTTAGAATATGCTAAGCAGTCTATGGAGCGATATTAGTTCCACCACAAATTGAATTGAAATTAAATCGTAGTGAATTTATAAGGCTTGAATTGAAAAAAATCGGATTGGAAATTATTCAACTTCAATCTGGGGGAGTAAATAATTTTTTCAAGTTAATTGTTTGCAAATTTGATGTTTGTCATCTTGAAAAGTTTTTTCCAATTGAAGTGAATTAGAATATTTAGAAGTTAATGATTAAATTAAATTACAAACCATTAGTTATAATTTAAGATTGCAAAACACAGATTCAATTTTTGAATACAATAATTCAATTAAATTCAATATGATATCATTCAAATTCAATTTGTGGTGGCATTAATATTGCTCATACCATGTTCCATACCTACCATACCTTGCTCACCTGTCAAGGAGGAAAGATTCCATCTTGGCATTGGTGCTAATAAACTGAGCCACTTTCAGCTCTTGCCATCTCGAAAATGCCTCTCCAATGTTTACACGTTTTCTACATCTGTCTAAGTACATTTTGTGCTCAATGATGAATTTTTTGCTTTTAGGTTCTATAGCTAGCTAGTGTTATTATTATTTTCAACAACAACAACCTGCGTCAGAGGCCAGTGTGGCTAATGGTTGGAAGTCGCCCCGCCACTGTGCAATGATGTGACATCCCTTAGTATACCTTTAAAATCATTACGAGTTAGGCAGATCTACCCTCATCTTTACCAGGGAAGGGCCAAGACTTCTGCACATGTTTCACAAGAAGTTTGGGAATTACAGCTTCAGAGATGGTAATCTGGGCACTTATTCATTAAAAGAAATAAAGCATACCCAATACTGTCATGATTCAGTAGCCCAATAAAGAGGCTGCACATGTAAGGTCAGCAATGAATGAATGCTGTATTAGCAAATGCATTAAAATCTGCCAGTAGAGAAGTTTAGATAATTGTGCTATCTGTATTATACGCAATGCCTGTTCATCAAATCCACACACATAACATTGAGTTACACAGGTATTTCAATGTTAACCTTAAAACATTCTATGTTTTAACTTACTTAAAAAAAAAAAGACGTATATTTATTTATATATATATATATATATATATATATATATTGTGGCAGCCGCACGGAGGCATGCCGAGGGGTGGTGATTAAGGGGCGGTACGTTGTGGCCCGCTGGCTCCACCCCCGGTCTGGGGCGGACGGAACGCACCTGTCGCAACTTTCACCATAATGTGGAGGAAATAAAAGGTGTGCCTTTACCTCAAACAAACCGCAAAGTACCAGATAGGGAAACGCGCTGGTGAGTGGAGGAAGAAAGAAAAATTGGATTGACTACTTGGCTTGATTTTGGACTGTTTTGATAACCCCGTTTGTGCACTGACTTTTGGATTGACTGAGGAACTGGATTGGCTTAATGACTTTGGACCACGGATAAAGACCATGAGAACGGATAACGGACTGAACTTGCTGGCTTTTTCCCCTACCCCTTTTTGTATTTATTCCCTTAATAAAGTAAAGTATCTTCCTATTTTATTGTTGTATGGTTATTTTATTATTGTTAATTGGCTGCGTTGTACCCCAACACCCCTGATTCTGCCACAATATATGTATATATATATATACACGTGTATGTGTGTGTGTGTGTAATTATTGCAGTGCATGAATGATAAACTGTAGCTTTAATACTGTTTTTAATAGTTTCCAACTTGTCCTGGGGCAGAGAAGAACTTGAAATTGACTATTACATGGATGACTGGGGTTCAAGCCTGACTGTCTCCCATTCTTGGATAGTTTAATTTGTTAAGGGTACTGCACACAAGTCTAATTGCACAAGTCTAATTAAAGTAGGAACCGAATACTGTGGTAGCTGACAATGTTCTTTCTATTCAAAATCTAGAAACAAATTGTTGTGGATATAATGGAGATTGCTGAGTTATACTAACCCCTACGTGCATTATTATTACTATTATTATCATTATGATTTCTCTGTGCTTGTGGGGAGGGGTTGCAACTCTCTGACATCTCAGCTTTGTTCAGTGGGTTACTTCACAGACCAGCACATCAATAAGCAACCATATTAATGCCAGCTGTTCAGCAGCCTGATTGCTTGGATCGTCGTGGTCTGTGGAATGTTTTCAGTGTTTTCAGAGACCCATCGGTTTTCCCTTTGACCAGAAGCTTATTTAATGACTGATTTTGGAAACCTCACCTTGATGATTACAGACTCTTACCACTGTGAGTGTGTGTGTGTGTGTCTACAGACTCCTGAAAGGCTTTAGGGATAACTTTGAAGTGCAGCATAGGATTAAGATATGACCAGACTAGGGGGGGCGGTGTACCACAACGTGAGATTATGAACTACACCTGTTAACTTCCTGTTCCATGAAGAGAGCTCAATTTATAGTCAGATAAATAACCATTACATCACATCTGGATCGACTAACATGCTCCTTCGAAGGTTATGTCATAAGCTTATCCTACTTTGTGAATATGCATTTGGAACCACTGAAACTCATTTCCAAAGTAATTCATTGTTCTTAGGCGAACTGAAAACACCAACATTGGCTGCATGAACACAGCACATATTTTTTAATTGTTGAACCCATTAAAAAAACTTACATTTTAGCCAATCCAGGAAAAATTTAGTTTTAGTTTTGCAACAGGGAAAACTTATCAGTTAATTAAGGTTTAGCTTGACCTATAAAATAGGCTAGTCATGCCCGTGAGCCATACTTTACATTATACCATGACTCTTCTTGGAGGGTCCTGTTGATGAGGGAGCACAAATTGTCTGTAGAGCCTTACGTGTCGAACGAGTGTTCAGGGAGAGGATTGATCCTCTTGGGTATTCCGATGAGTACCTTTATGAATGGTACAGATTCTCAAGGGAAGGGATCATCTATTTCTGCAAATTACTTCATCCATACATTGCCTACACTTGTTGCAGCTCAGCACTGACTGTAGCCCAAACGCTGTGCATCAGGCTAAAGCACTTTCTTGTACAAAGTGGAGGATGCAGAAAAGCAAGAAGGCAAGAACACAATGTGCCCAGCATGGGGAAAAGTGTGCCTTGCCTTAAAACAGTGTTTAACCATTTTTATTACATTCCCTGGCCATCAAGGCATTAGATAAGTCAAATAAGGTTTCCATGCTATACCGGGAGTGCCACCGGTGGCGGCAATTGGCTGGTGCGCCATCAACGTGCAGGTGCGCATCTTGCAATAATAGGAAAGGCATTATTTGTACAGCAGACTAGCAAACACAGTGAGGAATAGTGTACCATACATTTTTGAGTGATTGAAACACTGATGAGCTATGCCCAAGAAGTCTCCGAAATAGTTCTCCCTCCCCCCCTCCCTTTACTGTAATTCTTTACTGATTCCCTTGTGGGCCTAGATGATCTGTGACTCCCTATGTCTCCTGACCAGCATAGATGCCAAATGGCCAGGCTCAGTCCATGACTCTTGGATATTTAGAGTAAGAGAGTCCTCATTGCTCCAGTGGCTGAAGCAAAGTGGCGTATATTATAAAGTAAAGTAACCCATTAAAAACAATGGTATGCATGAAGCACTGCCTCTTGGGGGATCAGGGTGTATTGGATCAAGGTTACCATTTGGTGCCTTTTCAAGTAGTAGGCTACTACTTCCACAATCACTTGCATCACAGCCTCCACCACAACTACTGGCTCAGCATTCACCACTTCTTCCAACTACAACTACTATCTAAAACACTGTAGCCTAAAGTACTACAGCTGTCACTGTATGATTTCTGTTATACCCAGAAATGTCCACAAGGGGGAAAAAAAGGATTTGACATTTAACCAATCTTTCCCAAAATGTATTCTAGGTGAATTTGTTGGTGTGCTGAGGATAGATGATATGCCTGTCAGCAATTCTTAATGATACCGTATGCTGACCCTCAAACCAGAACCCAGCAAAGATTCAATAACACCCTTACCAAGACCAGAGATGATTGTGATGGATTTTTTTTAGACACTGCACGGAAGACCAAGTACAAGGGATAACTGTAACAGAACACTACAGAGGTACAGGCTAATGTCATTTATATTAGCATAGTAGGCTAGAGGTTTCATTTTTCATTTTCATTTTTTTGATACATCATTAGGTTACATAAAGGCAATTGGTTATTTACACATTTAAACCATTAGCGATGTTTTTCCATGCCTCCTTTCTTGTCATGTCTGACGCAACAATATCGGCTTTTGTTAGAAATATGGTCTTGATTTGTTTGTTTAACTCAATGATAATTTTTTGTTCCTTGCTAGAAAAGAAAGGTGCCCGCTCTCTACCACATTCCATAGGACATAGTGAGATAGTGGTTATTCTCTCGCTGGCTTTTTTACATCTGAATTGAGTCAACTTGATTAATTGATGAGGGATCAGCCTTTGTGGAACTGACTTAGCACAAACTCATTAATCAGTCTAACCAAAGTCAGCTTACTTGAGTTTAACCTGACATTATTAAACACAAAACATCTGTTTGAAGTGAGAGGTAATGGTTGGAAAAAGATGGGAAATTCACAGCAGCTTTGCATTATATTTACCTATGCAGTGACACACTTCCAACAGTCTTCCAACACACAATTATTTGATACTTGCTATACTACTGTAACTGTTTTGGTCTACTTCAGACAATATACTCATCACTGGGCAGGCTGCTTAGGATTCAAACTTACTCTTTGAATCAACAACCAAATATATTATTGACTAATTTCCCAGTTAAATTTGCTTACCATTCTCTCTTAAAACGTATGCATAAGTTTAATTAAGTTTCCGATTGTACTTTAATGGCTCTCATTTAATTGGTGAGGATACTACATTCATGGACTATGGCTTGCTAGCGAAGTAATTTGGCTAGCTAAATGTGTTTGCTGCAATTAGCTAGGATTATCTAGCTAGTTCCTTAGCTAGGTTATAGCTAATGTTACTGTAGAGATTAATTCATAGAGGTTACAATTTAAATATGATGATTCCTGGTGAAATCACTGTAATCCATCATGAGTTTAACATGATATGTGCAAGTTACCATGGCTAGCTAGCTAAGAAATGATTATGTTTCCTGGCTAGCTTTGATGCATACGTTATAAACAACAATGCTGACACTAGGAACTTATTTTTTAACGACTTGAAATACGGCGGCACGGTGGTGCAGTGGATAGCACTGTCGCCTCACAGCAAGAAGGTCTCGGGTTCGAATCCAGGCCGGGGGCCTTTCTGTGCGGAGTTTGCATGTTCTCCCCGTGTCCGCGTGGGTTTCCTCCGGGTACTCCGGTTTCTTCCCACAGTCCAAAGACATGCACGTTAGGCTAATTGGAGAGTCTAAATTGCCCGTAGGTATGAGTGTGTGAGTGAATGGTGTGTGTGCCCTGCGATGGATTGGCGACCTGTCCAGGGTGTATTCCTGCCTCTCGCCCGGAACGCATGCTGGGATAGGCTCCAGCCCCCCCGCGACCCTGACCAGGAATAAGCGGCTTAGACAATGGATGGATGGATGGAAATACAACGTTCTATTTCAGTTTCTGATTTCTACCCGTAGCTGTGCCTATTTTATTTTCAGAGCACCTTGTATACCTTTGTTTTCGGTCAAAATTATTTCCTGGTGCTCCGTTGATTTCCACAACAAAGATGATTTTCTGATTTACACCTAACCAATCACTGAGGCAAACGTCTTGAAAAGGTGAACCTAGCAGTTAGCCAGCAAACACTTTTTAGGGTTGATTTCGACATGGTCATATTCATTGTTAGTCACGAGAAATCCATTGTTGCACACACAAAGTGTACAATTTTGTTGGTAAAAATGTTTCCAAAGTTATTTAGAAAATCATGATTGTGTCTGTTGAACATGATGCATGACACCACTAACGTTAGCTATATTTAGATACTTATAGCTAGCTAGCTAACTAATGAAGAGACAGACTACTTCTAGCACCCATCTTCAGCTGTCAAATCAGCTGAGACTAGAAAGCTAGCTAACACTACCCAGCTAGACTAACATGCTAACACCCCTTTGTCTCCAATGTCCTTGGGTGAGGATCCGACTGTTCCTCACCCAAGAGGCCACTCAACTCCTGGTCCAGGCCCTGGTGATCTCACGTCTGGACTACTGCAATTCCTTGCTGGCAGGCCTTCTGGCCTGTGCCATCAAGCCACTGCAACTAGTCCAGAACGCTGCCGCTCGGCTGGTGTTCAACCAGCCGAAGTTCACCCACGTCACCCCTCTACTCTCCTCTCTGCACTGGCTCCCCATCGCAGCACGCATCAGATTCAAGTCACTGGTGCTTGCTCTTCAAGCGGCCAGAAGTACTGCTCCCCCATACCTCCAGTCACTCATCACTCCCTACACCCCTCCCAGACCCCCCGCTCCGCCTCCTCTGGTAAACTGACTGCCCCATCCCTCCGGGCGCCTGGCAGCCGCTCCTCGCGTTCTCGTCTCTTCTCTGTCCTGATCCCTCGCTGGTAGAATGACCTTCCGCAATCGGTCAGGACCGCGGAATCACTTGCAATCTTCCACAAGACACTCAAAACCCACCTCTTCAGACTCCACTACCACTGAACTCTGTCCATCTAGCTAATTTGTCGTCACCACGACATGATTGTTCTTACCATGTATTAATGCACATCTTGTAAGTCGCTCTGGATAAGAGCATCTGCTAAATGCTTAAATGTAAATGTAAAATGTAAGGTGTATTATTGTGTCAACACAGTAGCCAGCAAACCAAGTGGATTGCTAGCAAGCTAGAGTACCGATAATATTTATATATCTTTGTCACCACTATGAGCGGAATTAGTTTGTCTAGTGAATATCGCCCACAACATTTACTATATGAACAACCCAAAACACAGCTATAAAACTATTATAAATAGAGTACAAATCCTTCCTTTACAAGAACTCACCAAAGATGATCTACTGACTAACATAGCTAGCTGCTAACACATGTTATTGAGCCACTGCCACTCAGTGAACACTGTTGTCATAACAGTGCTTCAGGGGTTTCTGCTGGTCACTGCCATTATGGCTCTTAACATTGTCGTTGTGTGTTGTGATGGCTTCCAGTTTGAAATCTGCATTTTCGTCAGTGCACTGTTCCATTTAAAAAGTCTGGCGAGCTCTAATTTAGTGAGAAACTGTATAATGTTATAGAAATTAGAAGAGCACAAAAATCCATCTTAAAAAATGCTAACGATTTTCACTTCATTTTAATAAAAACTAGCAGACTATTATCATTAATGGTCTCCGGCCTTTTGTCATGAACTCTTTCCCCATGGTACGCTCCCTGTTCTCCGGGCTATCTAATTATTCCCCCAACTTGGTTATGAACCCTAAGTAGCCTAGATGCTAGAGCTAGAAGTGAATATAGCTTGGGAGAGGATTTTACCCTAGTGTTTATTTTTAACAAAACAACAAAACCAAAAGGAACGTGAAAAGATACATTGAAAATGGTGAACCCCCTTCCCAACTGGGTACCCTGATTTACAATGTGATCAAGTCCAGTAAGTAGGCCTCTTGGCTGGTGCAATGGCATCCTTGGTTGTTTTATTTAATTAGTTGGTGGGGAAACAAATAAACGAGTAGGTGGAATAGGAAGGATGGAAGCCATAATTGAGAGAGTCAGAGGGTCGACTTTTAGTCAAAGCCCATTAGCTAGTGTGATTTCACCTCTTCTCTCTCTGCTCCACATTCAAAACTGCCTAGCATATAATGCTTCCTCAACCCCCCCTCCCCCATGTCCTTTTACGCCTGCACCCAAAAAGGGAGGAACCGCCCGCTGCTTTTACGCCATGAAGCGGAGTTTGCTGCCCTCGGAGAATTAGCTTGCCTCTTAGAGAAGAGCGTAATTGGCTATTAAATTGGGAGAAAAACTGGAAAAAATGTTTTAATAATAAATAAATTGACTGTGTAAGTGACGCCAACCCTAGGTCACCAAAAGGTTTAATCAACACTGATGCTGGAATGGCATAATGAGGAGACTCTTAATTTTTTTATTTTGAATGTAAATGGCATGCAACCATTATCGAATACATTAATAACTGCCTGTAAATCCAAAGGATATCTCTTATGTATATCAACTCATGTTGAGCATATGGGAATTACAAGTAAAAGTGGGCTGTGATACATTTATATAAAAATAATCAATTTCTGTAGATGATTGTATAATCGAGCTTAGTGGTTCTACACAGCAACACTGTAAGGGTAGCACTAGTACTGAATATCACTGCTACAAGCACATTTTTTAATGGGTGTTTAGACCATCCACTTCTAAATGATACTGTCATGTTAGATCATTATTTTCACAGCAATGATTGAAAGCTGAAAAAGTGAAATGAGTAATTTTTCACATTATATTTCTATGGTTTTTAGCCATGGCAATGATTTGTATGTTTAAGGTGACCTTGTTTAATTAAGGAGGGTGAACTGAAGGACATAAAATCAATAGCTGACCAGAACCAATTAAAAACCAGCTAATTGCAGATGCATTTTAAAGTGGTTTGACAAAGTAGGCATCAATAACAACAGCTTTTGCCAGGGAAATTATACAAGGGAGTAAGTCAAAAGAATGAGCTCTTAAAGGCATCTCTCATTGTCTGTTATGAGCATTGGCAAACATGAAGGACTTGAATAGTTTTCCTCCAGGTGGACACCTCTGTGATTTTTACAAGATCATCTACACAAAATTAAATTTGGAATCTGTCTGTTTATCTTTCTATCAGTCAATGTATCTGTGTGCATGTTAGTATGATTTATGCATGTTAGTTTTAATGATAACAAACAAGTACTATATTCATGTTAAAACAATTACTACTTTATGCTTAGTTTAGCATGGTTTCTTAACACGATTGTACTGTCCTCCCTAAGTGTGTGTGTCTGTACGCAGTTAGACAGCCAGCCAAACTCCTTTCAATAACAAGATGGGAGTCGGGATGTAGCGTCCAAGCTCCGGTGTTTAATAATGCCACACTTGCATGATGTCAAAGAAACAATACAATTGGATGTATTGGGTTGGAGTAAAACTGAGGAGGGTAAAAGAAAGAAAGAAAGAAATACACACTGTATTCACATATGCTTGTGTTTCTTTTAGCTTCGAAATACACAATGTATTGCTAATTCACAAATAAAGGTTAATTTAAAACACATATACTCATGTTCCTTTTAGCTTAGAAACGCACACTGCATGACTAATTCACAAATACACACTACTGTACCCACTCTAGGTAAGTATAATTAAAGTAAGCTTTAAACACTTTTATAAAACACAGATCAACCAAAGAGCTGCTATGAAGTAGCCTATTGCTAACAGCTATGAGCTAGCGAACGCACTAGGCTAAATTACATAGGCTTTCTATGGGGAACGAGTTAGCATTGCGCTAGCGAATGTAAAACAGGCTAATACAAGTGATGTACACACTAAATACATAAAATATAGCCAACATTTATACAGGAATATGTAATGGAACAATCAAACCTTCAGTCAATGCTTTTGAAGGCGAAACAAGGTGAGATTGCAGAGAATTAACTTTGAGCACTTAGTAGTAATAAGTAATGTTAACACATTGATTTCTTATCACCACATGAACTTCCTGTTTCCTGTACGTAGATTCATGGCGTTTTTACTTAAGTGGCCAGTAGGTGGCAGTAAGCATTAAAACATCCATCCATCCATTATCTAAGCCGCTTATTCCTGGTCAGGGTCGCGGGGGGCTGGAGCCTATCCCAGCATGGGTTCCGGTCGAGAGGCAGGAATACACCCTGGACAGGTCGCCAATCCATCGCAGGGCACACACACCATTCACTCATACACTCATACCTACGGGCAATTTAGACTCTCCAATTAGCCTAACGTGCATGTCTTTGGACTGTGGGAGGAAACCGGAGTACCCGGAGGAAACCCACACAGACACGGGGAGAACATGCAAACTCCGCACAGAAAGGCCCCCGGCCTGGATTCGAACCCGAGACCTTCTTGCTGTGAGGCGACAGCGCTATCCACTGCACCACCGTGCCGCCGTATTAAAACATAACGTTTGCAATTACAAGGCAAAACAACGATGCTTAGTGCTGTTCTCTATCTATGTTTACTTACTCCTAATACAGTATATCTTATGATTATAGACTTGTATTTATCAGTAAAGCAAGCAGATAATGATGACGACGATGATGGTTATTATTATTATTATTATTGATGGTTGTACATATTTTTCATTCAGGAACCATCCATAAAGGTCAATGGGAGGGCTGTGAGGGTGTTTACTGTGTCGATGTTCAAAGCTTACCTGAAGCCCTGGCCAATTTCTCCTCTGGAGACAGCAGCCCCTGCTGAAGAATGAGCATTTTCTTGGTCCCACATACACTATCCATCAAGCTAATGGTTCCCTGACTTTCCACAGGCAGAGGAGAGAGGATTGTATTAAGGCTCAGAGAGGGCCTAATTACCACTATTGATTTGCACTTAAATATGAAAATGATGATCGGCTGTAAAACTATATTATTCATATTGACACTTCCGCTGTTGTTTTCCTGTCCAGTCTGAAGGTGCCACTGCTGATATATCACATGATATATTTGGTTAGCAGACGTCCCTTACAAAACGTATATCTTACAGTTGCTATTATCTATTTATTAAGTCAAGTGCCCTAACCTCTATTCAACATTGCTCTCAGGGATACAAAGGAGTTTGTCATTGAGTTATATCGCATGCATCTCCCATCATTTTGAATCATTAGATCTCTGAGAAGGACAAATCAGAGACTTTAACCACGTAAAAAGCAAAAAGAGTTTTATATTCAAGAATATCTTGATAGCAATCAATACACATGAGTGAGTTTGCTTGCACAGAGCTGTCTACATTTGGAATCCACCTCCAGTTGGCAGAAGCTATTTATCTGTGGTACTTATATGTGATAGAGGCAGGGCTTCAGGTAATAGAGGCTCAAGGGATGAATCCACAACCAACAGCACCCTTTTAGGTGAACTTCAGTGATCAATTTATTGTATTGCCATGGTCTAAAACAGAACAGATTATATCAAAGGGTAGTTGTAAGTAATGCAGAATAAATTAAATTCCTTATTAAACAGATTAAAAAAACTGAATGAATGAATATAAATGAGATTTCATTAGTATGTATATGAAATAAAGAAAATATTATGCACCTAAATCACCAAGATGCATCACATTCAAAATAATATATTCAACTTGTAAATTATAAACAGCGCAAAACAAATGCCATCAATTAAACTAGACAGCACATAAATAAGCAGCGCTATGAATTGCGATAAATGTGCATTATACATCCTAATAGCATTCAATCATACTGAGTGAAATATAGTCTATGATAGAATTGTGTTACATAATAAAGAAACAAAGGCAAAGTATTTCAAGATACCACAAAAAATGTATTTGTTGTTCATCAGCTTGATCTTACACTCAAAATATGAGAGAAATCTAACCTTTAATTGAAGTTAAATTATTCAAAGAAAAAAACAATCATCAAAAATCCTTATCAAAAAAGAATCATTTTTCTCAAAAAATGTGTCACAATTATTGGTACCCCTACATTTAGTACTTTGTGCACCCTCCCCTTGCCAAGATAACAGCACTGAGTCTTCTCCTATAATACTTGATGAGGTGGGAGAACACATAGCAAGGGATCTGAGACCATTCCTCGCTTGGGTCCTCGCTTGTGAACTCTCCTCTTCAGCTCACCCCACAGGTTTTCAATGGGGTTTTGGTCAGGGGACTGGGGTGGCTATTGCAAAGGTTGATTCTGTGGTCAGTGAACTATTTTTGTGTGGATTTGGAGGTATACTTTGGATCATTGTCCTGCTGTAAGATCCAACCACAAAACTGTTTTAGTCTCCTGACAGAGGCAGCCAGATTTTGATCTAAAATCTCCTGGTACTTGATGGAGTATTGTAACACCATGTATTCTAACAAGGTTCTGAGGGCCTTTGGAAGTAAAACAGCCCACAACATCATAGATCCACCACTGGGGATTAGGTTATTTTCTGCCAGACCATCCCTCATTTTACTCCCCCTCGGGTGCTTGTTGTTTATTTTTGTCTCATCTGACCATAGAACCTGGTTCCACTCAATGTTCCAGTGATGTTTAGCAAACTCCAGGTGCTTACATTTGTGGTTTGATGTCAGCAGAGCCTTTCTTCTGGCAAGCTTCCAAATAGCTTGCATAGACGCATGGAGGTGTCGTCTAATTGTAATTTTGGAGACTTGGTGACCCCAAGATGCAACCAACTTCTGCAATTCTCCAACTGTGATCCTTGGATCATTTTTTGGCTCTTGAACCATCCTCCTCACTGGGTGTGGGAAAATATACTTGCGTCCTCTTCCAGGCAGGTTCATCACAGCTCCAGTTGTTTTAAACATATTAATTATTGGCCTAATAGTGGAGATGTGTATTTTCAGGTGTGTCGCAATTTTTTTTATAGCCTTTGCCTGATTTATGAAGGTCAACAACCTTTTGTCTCATTTCATTTGTGTATTTTCTAATCTTCCCCAATTTAAAACCATGGCTATGAATGGCTAAGGGAGTTTGGCCTGTGTGTCACCTAATATTTATACCTCAGTGAAGCACGAAATCATGGTGAAATTAAATAAAAAATATATAAGTGGGAATATACTTAATTTAGATTTTGTTCATAATAATTTCTAAGGGTGCCAATAATTGTGACACACATGTTTTTGAGAAAAGTTTGTATTTTTTGATGATAGTTTTTTTTAAAGGTTAGATTTCTCTCATATTTTGAGTGCAAGATCAATCTAATGAACAATGAAGACATTTTTTCATAGCCTTTTTTGCTCATCTCTACCAAGGGTGCCAATAGTTATGGAGGGCACTATATATTGTTGCGTGTGCATGACTGTGTTAGTGCTTGTGGGAATGATACTTTCTCATGTATATTGTAATTCTGAAAGGTTGTGATCTCACTAATGTGAAGGGTTTTTTCTTATAAATTTTGTTTCTGATCTTTCCCCATTTTTCTCTCCAATTTGGAAGCCAATTATACCCTCTGTTTATTTCGATTAACCCTCCCCCACAAACTCTCCGCCCATCTCTACGAGGTAAGCTACTCTCCGAGGCCAGCGATGATCCGCCTCCTTTGAGCCGGAACTCACTGTCCCCCTTTCTGGGGACACCCTTAACGTGCTTCACAGCGTGTTCGTGCCGACCACCCTCACCCCTCCCTCAGGAGCGGACAGCCAAATACCGCCCCTGATCGAGGCTAATGGCCAGGGCCAGTCTGGCAGAGAACGGTCTACGCTATCTGCCAGCCCAATGTAGAGGGTTTTTATCGATAAGTTTTACTTTTCAAGTCAGTTGGGCAACAGTGTTATTCCCCCCACATACACACACATACACACACGCACACACACACACACACACACATACACAATCATACACACACACACACACACAAACACAGACTCATACAAGCACATTACTCCCTACACAACTCCCTCTTGTAAAACACTGAAATCTGTTGAACGTCCTAAATAATGGAACAACTGCAATCTGCTCCTCTGGCCTTAGGGCACACCACTGAAATAGAGAAACCTCCTTGATATCAGCCAGCCATGCTCCAAACCCAAGTGGAAGCCATGGTGTAATTGCAGTACATCTGAAGGCTTGAACCCACATCTCAATAAAGACACTGAGGAACAGATGCAGGCTCCTTTTGTATTGAGAAGCTGGAAGGCACAGGTTAGATTAATGTCTCTCGAAGCAGGGATTTGGGAAGATGTAGATGTTGGATTCTCAGAGCTGTTGGCTTAAAGCTATTCCCACAAACCTGCTGGAGGCACAGATATTTTAGAATGGGTCCCCACGGAGGAGATTGGAGTTACGCGTTCAACCCCTTCTTTTTCTCTGGCTGAATATGAAGCACTGGGTTTGGTTCAACAGCCACCATAGCATTTTTACATTTTTTATTATGTTTCTTCACTGTCCAACCAACTACTAAATCATCAGCATTATAAGCCTACACATATAGCAATGTATTTTGTGTGTTAACTCCCCTGCCCTATAAAATGCCATATGTTTGAATGTTTATCTTATAGCTGGTCATAAAATGCTTGGTTTGAACACGGCTGATACAGAAAGTGTTTTATGGTGGGATGATTGAATCCGCTCTCATATTTAAATGCATTTTAACTTTGTGTAGCTATCTTGAAACCAAGAGACAAAGCTGTTTTGGGGCAGACAGCCAATCGCCACCCCCAAATGGGACTCAGCCACAGTGGGAAACCTGTACGTAGAAAAATATACTCTTTACCAGTTGTGCCACTCGGATGCCCGTGTCGTTTTTGAGTTGTGTCATACGTGAGGCATAACCAGATGTGCCATGATGTGCATCTCTCTGGTTCTGTCTTGCCGAGCAGCAGGATTCAAGTGGAGCCAGGCTAGTTTATGGATCCCTTTGGTTGGAGATCTCCTCGGAATACCAGTGGGCTGCTGGAAGTGGTGTCAGTGAGCTGGTTGAAAGGGAAACCAATGACCCCAATACCAGAGATTGAGACACTGTGCTGCAGGAATGGGTCTTTGGGTGAGATATTAAAGCAAGGTACAGGCTCACTAAGGTCACAGATTTCCATGGTGATAATGAGGAAGGGGTGTGATAGCGCGTTCTTGGTGTCCTGGCCATATTCCCAGTCGTTCCCTAGTTAGTCCCTACCTAATCTAGCCACCTAATTATCCACCGCAGCTGCCTGGCTACATAAATCCTCACACCCCTCTCCCCCTTCTTGTTTTCCCTTGTTGCTGCTGTAAATAAATAACAAGTTTGCAGTTTGACCTTCCCAGATAAATGAATGAACAAACAGAAAAACTAAGACGACAGAGCAGACAGAGCATTTGGTGGGGAGGGGGATGTAATGGTTACTTCCGCCTGGCACCCTGGCAGCGGCACACACCAACGACAGTGACTCCTTCCAAACCTCATCTACTTGTGATGAATTGTTTTGTCCTCTGTTTCTTTGTTTATTATCAAATATATTGTATACCTCATTACTTGGAATTGGTCCCAGTGCTGGCATTTACATTTTCATGAAAATGGTTCTCTTGACCCTTTGGGGAACAGGGCGAAATCCAAAAGCTTGAAAATAGAATGAACACAGCGACACAATTGGCACACCCTGCGTTCCTTGTGTAGAAATCCTGAGTACTGGAGGTGCTGATGAATGATTCTGCAGTCAGCCACTGGCTTCTGTGTGTCTGCAGCTATCATTTATGGCTTACAGTTTGGCTGATCAATATGCTATTGCTTTATAATCAAGACTGTATCCATGGCATGATGACATGTTTAGTTACTGAAGCAGCACTTAAAACCTGCAGTCTGGCTGTACAATTAGGGATTGCTCTAGGAAGTGGCATAAAAATAAGCATGGGGGGGAAAAAGCTAATTTGCTCACTTTCTGGCCAAGCAGGGTTCCATTCTCTGCAGCACAAAGTAGAACATAATAAAGTACAGCAGCAATGACCGCAGTCATGCTCTATCATGTCACATAATGCATACTACATCATTCCTTGTGACTTTGAAATGGAGACTCTCTGATCTAGGCCTATTTATGTGGCTTACATTTGGCCCATTATATATTCATAAATGTGTACATCTTGTCCATTTCTACAGCTGTATATTTAGTAGAGCATTTCAGGTGAAGTGTCTTGTTCAATTCTTGCTAAAGAAATCCACTTATTTAACCATAATGTATGCATTGTCCAAGTTCAAGTTTTATTTGTCATATGTATAGGTACAAGTACACAATACAAAGAAATTTGTACTTGCTGCTCTCCAGCTCATGGTCAATAAAAAGAAAAGAGAAAGCACAATAATAAATTATTTTTTAAAAAGAGGGAATGCTTTTTGTAAGTTCAAAAGTGAATGAAGCTTCAAGTATAGACACGTGCCTCTAATCCATGCAACCTGCATGACTATGGGGGAATGAGGATTAGAATCAGGATGAGGACAGTTTTGGAGCCTGATGGCTATGGGGTAGGAAGTGTCTCTGGATCTTGTAATAGGTAGGTAGCCAGTACACCCAAACTCACCATGCTAATATCTTATTCTCTTAAATCATATGACTCTCCAACTCAACAACCTCTTACACACCACGACATCATATCCCTTCAATCAGGCTAATTCAACTGACAGCCAGAGATGTCAAAACCATGTAATGGCCTTTTTTGGAGTAGCCACCAGCCAGAAAAAAAGAAACTGCCAGTGAATTTGAATGTTCTTACTCTTTAACTACTTTAGCAATTATTTACTTGCAACAGTTGGAATATTGCCTCCGCTGGCAAACTGACTGCCCCATCCCTCCGGGCGCCTGGCAGCCACTCCTTGCGGTCTCGCCTCTTCTCTGTCCTGGTTCCTCGTTGGTGGAACGACCTCCCGCAATCGGTCAGGACTGCGGAATCACTTCCAATCTTCCGCAAGAGACTCAAAACCCACCTCTTCAGACTCCACTACCCCTGAACTCTGTCCATCTAGCTAAATTGTCTTCACCACTGTTTACTTGTTCAACACTATACAATCCAAAAAAATAAAAATAAAAAATAAATTCACTAACCTTTTCCTTTCCTTCCTACAGGTATGGTACGCAGATGCCTGCAATGATGTCTATTGCTGTATTCCTGCACTGATCTCGTGCGCTAACTATGATTGTTCCTACCATGTATTGGTTTATGAATGATGAAAAATGGCGCTCTGAACAAAGGCGATGCCTTTTTGCGTGTTTCTGGTGATGGCAGGCTGGGGGAAGGTTGACATCCTTAGGACTGACGGGGGAAAGGATTGTTAAAACGATACTTCTGATGCCTCCCCGAAGACCCCAAGATCCAATCCACCTCAGCCAAAGCAAACTAAACTATAATAACAACAATAATAAATAATTTACTTATTATGGGATCAGTGTGGTTGTGTGGGTAATGATGCCACAAGCGTTTTATCTTTGTTTTGATGAATCTCGAGGGGAAAAAAACCACATACTTTTACGAGACTTATAGAACACAATGTGTTAATTAAGCGAGTCTGTTTTTTTATTTTCATTTTTTTATAAACCCATCACCAACACCACCCCACACAGTGCTGGTCATATTGCAACAAGGTTTTAACAATAGAACCCAGGCTGTCACAGGTCAAAGAGGGTGGTGGCAGAATCGGACAGCCAAAATAAGATGGCCTTGATATTTCTACGGAGGGGGACAGGGGCAGAGTGGTTAGGGAGTGATTTTAAAATCCAGTAATGAGTATGAGTGTGGGGGAGAAATCCCCTGCAAACCTACACTGGATTTGATATTTAGCGAATTTACAGATAATGCATCAGCAAACATATGCCACACAACAAACACAAATAAAAGTAAGAATGAAATCAAATTACTAAAATTATTAACTTTATCACATAATTCAATAACCCCTAGTGATGCAGCAGCATTTTCTTTTTAGGCAATACAATAATGAAGGTTGCTGCTGCTGGCTTCCAAGCCAGACAAAGCACTGTAATTACTGAAACAAGAAAGTGACATAAATGCCAGCTTATTGCACATCTACATTTGCTTTCAATTTTAAAAGAAGAATGGTAATAAATTGCCGGTTGAACTGCAGGATGGAACTGAGCTAAAGTGGCACTGCCAATTTAACAATCATCTAGAATCCAGAAATGCTTTTTGGGTGGTTTAATGTCATCTTTGAAAATCGAAGAGCACTGATAGATGTGCATATGTGTGTGTGTTTAGTTTTAAGCCCTCAGGAAGTAATTACAATAAATGTTCTGCCCCTAAAAAATTAAATTTAAATGTTTGCAGATTTGGAATCTAATTTTGCATACATATTTATGAGTTTGACTTAATACCCATATTTTATTATATTTAATATATTCATATTATCTATATTTATCTATATAATTTATGATGACTTTATTGATAATCAAAATGGTGTAACCAAATGGCCTTTATAGCCTTAGCAAACCTTTAGTTTAATTGTGAGTAAAAGGTAAGGGAAAATGTTGATTGACAGGCCTACAGTTGTGTTTGTGTTTTCCAAATTGGAGAATAATGGGAAAATGGGGTAAGAAGGAAAAATTAAATTAATTAATTTTGCACAGCGTCCGCTTTGGGATTGTTACGGAGAGCTTCACAAAGCACAATACAGAGAAGTGAGGCCCTGAATTGAAATACAATGCAATAAAAACAGCGATATACGCCACGCCACGTGACAAACCCTGAACAGGAACAGAGCAGCCAGGAGACACGGAGTGGAGTTTGTCGGTCTACGGACCGGATTTTATTTATTCGTTTTTCTGTCTCTCCCCCCAGACATGGGAGAGAGACAGTGGGAGTAGCAGGTTAACATATAACAAAGACCAACACAAACACAGACACAAAATCTCCACCCTACTCGCCGCGAAGCTTTCGGGTAAAAACAACAAACTAAAATAACAAGTTAAAATAACCAAACTTATGGGACACCGCGCCTCTTCCTCCAGAGTTCCCCTGGGACCTCCTCAGGCACACACATCCAGTAACCTTTCAAGTGCTTCCCACCCATTCATACAGAGACACTCGAACTTTTCAGTTCGAGTTCTCTTACTCATTCATCCAGAGACACACGCCACTTCCCACAGTGAGAGTTCTGTCAACCAGCCCCAAGACACTCCACTCTTTCAGTGAGTTCTTGGGCTGTTGCTCAGAAACACTCTCCACTGTCGAGTGCGAGCTCTCTTTTACTAAAACCGAGGGCGAGAGGCAGACCCTCTTCCAGGGCACCCTCTCACTCCTCCATAATCACACCGAGGGAGAGAGGCGGACACTCTTAGTGCACCCCCTCTCCCTCTTCCCCACTCACACAGGAAGTACTCTACTCAGTCACTTTCGACAAACGCACACAAAACTTCACAAACATTAAACATCCAACATCAAACATTCCACAACATACGTGCACGCGCACTCACACACACATCCTGACAAGACTGACTGATTCCCCACTCGCCCCACCTGCTCTTAAATAGGCTTAATTTCTGCCTGGCTCAGGTGGGACTCGTGAGGCAATCACCCAATCACAATCACTCAACTCACATTCTCACCCAGACACCCAATCAGCCAATTGACTTCTATATAAATTGACTGATTGACACCAATTAAATAATTAAATAATAATTAAACCAATTAAGGCCTTTGGAGCTCCCTTCCGGGCGACAGTTCACTCTCACACCCTGTGAGTGCCAAACCTGCCCCCGGAAAGTCTCACTGCTCCAAAGGCCTCTACCACATGAAACAAGACAGGCAACCATGCCACTCCCACGTGGCCGAGACCGACATCCTCCACAACAGTGTATACTACAGAATTAAACAGAGCTATAACAACACAGCAGGAACACACAGTCACAGACTGAGAGAATGAGAGTGTTCACGCAAAACAGTGATCTATGGTCTTCTGGGTGATACAAGTTAAAACAAGATAAATGCTAAAGGGACTGCATTACAGGAAGAAAATAAAACAGAATGACACAAACATGGCAGTGGTGGAATAGTAGACAATGGATTCAATCAACATTTCACCATAACCTTGTTAATGTAAAAATTAAAAAAATGCAAGTATTCATTCTCTTCACAGGCACATCCTCACCTGACCTTGACCTGGTTTTATGGTAAAGATAAAAACAAAAACATATTATTTAATTATGAGTCATGACTTTAAGAGTCAACATATGAGGACAAATATTTATTGAATACAGGCCAATAACAGGAACCAGAACAGACAAATGAAGGGTAGCTGCTTGAACCATTGAGGAATGGTTTGTCAGAGGAAAACTGTTTTATCATTGTATACGTGTGGGTGTTTTGACAAAGGAAGATAAGTCCCCTCGATACATCACATGCTAACAGGTTCAGACTAGGCCATTGTTTACTTCTTACAAGCAATGTTGCCAAGGCTGCCTGCTTGGTCAATTAGACACTAGAACCCAGTAAATGATATAGGATTCTGTTTGGACACAAATGAAAAAATCCACACATACTGCTGCTTAAGACACTGAAGCAGATAGCCACCCCACCGCTCGTTCGTGACCTAAAACCTGCCTATTCGATTGTCATTATCGCAAGTGATACTCTGGCTTAATAAATGCTTTACCCCCCTAGTTAGGCACAGAGGGAATTTGTCATTTCAGAATGTGCTGCCGTTCTAATGCAGCCCATCAGAAAGGAACATGGGTAAATCAAATCCAGTGAATGGAGGGGATCAGAGCCGATATACAATTTTAGGGGAGACAGGATTTACAGCAGCAGTGTTTTTGGCTCTGAGCCTTGCAGGACTGAGAGTGAGCGAGGGTGGAAGTTTTTAAAAATTATTTTTATTTTCCTATTTTTTTGGGGGGGAGACCATTATAGTTGATATCCGGGTTAATTGGCATAAGAAGTTTCAGATTTTATTCATTTTGTATTTAGCAACGTGTGTGAATGAATACGATGTAAGTAGGCTACTTATGTTTGCTAAACTGTATGAATTGATTAGTTATTGTTTAATAATAGATTTGTCCAGAAACGGCCATTTATACAATGCCGTTTATAAGGGTAGTTTAATTGATTCCTTCTGAGGGAAGTTTGCTAATTTCATGCATCAGCTAATTTTCCTTTAGTTAGCTTGATTCCTACAGTTATCTACTGTATATTCAAATGTGGTAGCTGGCTAGCCTGTCTATATTTCATTGCCAAACATTATTATTTGTAATTTAACAACAGAAATAGCTTTACTTATGTATACTATTATTGTATATTCTGTTGGTGAAATTATATATGCCTTCTTCGGTATACACAAGTCAATAGGTATTTCCATGTTGAAGCTACAGTTAATGGTAGTGAGTGATATCAATTGGTGTTAATGTCCTGTTGTTATATTCATGCATGGAGAGCATATATGGTAATAGGTGTCATGACTATAGTTACTGCTTGGTCATATTATTTGGGACATTTGTAATACTTTATTATTCCCCTTTATTATTTCCTTTTCAGACCACACACACATGAACACATGCATACATATACAGATTAGAAAATAAAAGTATGTCTTCCCAATAAACCTATACATTTTCTCACTGGAATCGAGTCCATATCTGCTGACTCAACCAGTGAATTTCCAGAGACCCCTGACCCCTGTTTACCCCCCAAAAAAGTATCTGGTACACTTTGGCAGTTTTGAATTTAGAGCTACCTCTGAACAAAGTAGTGGTGGATGGAACCATACACAGGCATGCCTACATGATCAAAGACTGCTTGATGTCTTAAAAATATGTTAAGCAGTTATGAAGAATGACTGAGCCCTAATGGCCAAGGTTGTGGGTCTCGGACAGCTTGGTCTGTTGATTGTTCACCTACCATCGTCAGTTTATATTTTGTCTTGGTGTAACATGAACAAACCACCTGTTTAAAACCTGTTCAAGTCCAGAAATGGTAACAATAGCTGTTGATAAAAGTGTGATTGAGGGAAACTAAAATGTGTTATAATTGTAACGTCCAGGTGGATAAATTGATTGTATGTAGTGAAGAACGTCGGTAGAACATCCCAAGACCATGTACGTTTCAGCATTGAGTATGAGATCCTGTGAAGGCCAGGACTAACTTACATTGACACCAGGGCTGGACTGGCTATGTAGTCTAGATCCGGTGTCTAGTTTTTGGGCCGGTAGGGGCCAGAATTATTTTATATAGCCTATATATATATATTATACCACGGACCGGGTATTCCGACATTATTTTTTTAGCCCCGGTCCGCGAAATAAACGAACTGGTCTCAGCTTTTTCAGCACCCCCGTCGACAGAAAATGGGGCGCCACTGGATGGGCCGGTCTGAGCCAAATGGCAGGGCCTATTTTTTGTCCCAGTCCAGCCCTGATTGACACTATTTTCCCTGGTCATTAATGGGTCAAGTTCTTTGACCTAACCGCTGTCAGTACTGATGTAGGAACTGTACTGATGCAGGAACAATTGTAGTACTGATGCTGTAAATGCTTTACTGATGCTTTGTCACCAGCCTTAAATCCATCATCGACCAGATGCTGACATTTGATTTCCGGTGGGGTTAGAGGTCACATGAAGCCTGATAGAAATTTCAACCACCAAAAGAAATTCAGCCGGTACTAGCGTTAAGCACCAGACCACTCTACAAACATTGAAATAATTTTTAAAGGGGTTTTCTTTTCATAAATCTGCCTGAAGGTTTTATATTCAATACCACTGGTCTACTAGTAAATTTCTGGGGCAAATCTGACAGCATGAGATCAAGGCAGACAAGAATGAGGGCATTGTAAGAATCATCTTCAGTTAAGAGCTTCTAAAACCAGAAACCATAATCAGGCTTTTAGAGCAACAGTGGCATCACACAAAGATGCGACTAATGTATAATAATATATTTATTAAGATTCTGAATATATTGGAGGGTTTGAACACACAGAAATGTAAAAAAAACATTGAATGTCAGAGTTTTGACAGATTTTTCTGTGAGAATGTTTCAAGTGCTCTCTGAAATTAGTATCAAGGGAATGACAAAGTACAGAAATGTCTCTTTTCTTTACAATCATGGCAAGTTCCACTTCACCGTTTTCCTGACAGTAACATGAAATGTACATTTGTAATGAGGGCTTTCTGTGTGTGTATGTCTATGCCCGTCTGTATGTGTGCCTGCCTGTTTGTTAGTGTGCACAAACAGAATGTATGTGTGTAGAGAGAATTCATGCATTTACATGAATGCCAAATATTAATATTTCCATGAAGGTATTTCTCTCAGCTGTTTAACAAAATGTTTCATGCAATTGGCATTGGCAGAATTTTTTTTTTTTTAACTGACACTGAGGAATGGTGTGGCATTTGTGAATGTCATGGGATTGTTTCCAGTGAATTTTAGTTTATGCCATAATGCGCAACGAGGTTCTGAGGGCGTCAGTAGAAACAAGCTCTTTGATTGAAGGCATAGATCTTTCGACAGATCGCATCGGCTGGCGGTAGAAATGAATTCTGAACCGTTTTTACAGCTGAAACACCGGGTCATTAGTCACGCCCGCTCCCGCCGCCTGGGTTGTCAAGAAAGGAAACACAAGCTGCTCCGTCAAGCGGGGAAAAACCTGCGAGCCGCGACGCGCTGTTCAAATCTCCGCCTTTGTGTTGGACGGCAACTGGGGGCCGTAACGATTCGCAGCAATAACGACGGGGGAAATCGATTGTAAAAAGTCCCTGTACAGAAACCATCCTGAAAGTGCAAATGCAGAAAATGCTGTTCCCTATGCCACGTCTGGCTGAAGGTTTGATTGAAATATGTGTGAGGACATGCCTGGAATGTAGCAATCAATGGTAATAATGTTGCAATTGATTCAACAAATCAGTCACACTGTTTCACCATTTCCAGGTTCGACTGTGTGCTTATCGTGAGGGAAAGTGATGTCCTTTCTCCAAAAGACAGACAAGATCAGTCTGGTCTGAATACACTATGGCTACTATGCCGTAGTAATCCATGTCTGTACAGAGAAACAAAGGTGTACCAGACAACACTGCCACAGCTGCTGAAACTCTTTTCCAGCAAGGCGGTTCAAGGATGACATGGCCATGGAATGCTGGTTCTGTCTGCAGAGCTTTATTCTTTCACTGTATATTATAAATGAAGGAACCAAAATTGGCACATGCAGTCCCATCTCAAGCCTTCTCTCCCTTCTGTTTACCAACAATTTGACTGCCTAACAGCAGGCATCACACTTTCTCCCACAATGTGTAATGATTAAAACAAATAAAAACAAAATACACAATTTTCTGGTTTCGGTGCATATTGGGTTTTTCTTAACCACTTACAGTATATACGTGCAGAATGTGTTACAGTGTTTTAAAAAACAAACAAATCTCAGACTAACGTTAGCTAACGCTAGGCAGGTTGCATGGCGCAAAGTATATCCAAAAATATGCGTCATGCGCAAGTACAGATTTAAACTGTTTTGTACACATTTAAAAATTAACAAATTACACAAGATAACCCATTGTGGAATGTACCTGTGTACTATTTAAAATGGTACCAAATTGGCCTGCATACAGTCCAGTCTCAAGCACTCTCCATAGACAGCGACATAAATCTCGACGACTTTGGAAGAAAAAGCATTTTATTAATGCAGCATGAATACATTACACATACATAACGGAGATATGAATTTGTTTGATTTTACAATCATTATTCTTACCAATATTTCATGGCATTAAGAGGAGACGAGTCGCCTCTGCTTATCAGTACCAGCAACGTGTCTGAGGGATTGCGGGGAAATATTTTCAAATAATCATATTCTGATTTGGCAAATATACATCCCCAATGTAAATGTTATAGGAATGAACCCTTTCTGAACAAGAGATGTATGTCTGTATACTTAATGTATACTTAATACATTCGCATGCATACAGTTTTTTTTGTCCCTGTAGCATTAATCACCATAGCCCAAATGAATAAGAGCAGACAGGGAACCACTCAGTATACTCCAAAAAGCAATTAAAATGCCCCACAATTTCCAACACAGCCCATATAGCAATATTATGCCTCCGAATGTTTCTTTATGTTGGATACCAGGTAATACTTTAATTGTAATTAACCAACTTACAGTGAGCACCATAATTCATTGGACAGTGACACATTTTTTGTTATTTTGGTTCTGTACTCTAGCACTTTGATACAATGAAAATGAGGTTGAAGTGCAGACTGTCAGCTTTAATTTGAGGGTGCTCAAAGTGCTAGAGCTGTATATCCTTTTTGTTTGGAAACATCCAGTCAGTCGCAACACAGGGTGTGCTCTTCTGCAGTCCTGGTTTGAGGACTACAGACAAAAGTAGCCTATCTGTGAAAAGGCTGTTAATCCCAGCAGGAAGGTTGTATTCTAACAATTGCTAAAACAATGAGCAATGACATTATTTCAAACTTACTATGGGAATATAAAATTGCTATAGGGGTTGTGTTGCAGTTTGTTATGGGACATTTTCATGCTGAGTAGTTCCCTATACACTCTCAATTATTTTGGTTTGAGTGCCTAATGCAAAAGGGGGAAAATATGATATGCCCCCAAAAAAAAAAACGTCTGGACTGATCAGCAATATCATAGGTAAGTCAAAAATCAATCATGGTAAAAATGCTGGAATGCTCCTTTAAATTGCTGTCCTCCATGGCAGATTTATTCTGTTGTTGCCTCAGCTATAAATGTGTTTTCAGTGATGTGTATTTGGATCACACTCTCTCATACACCAAAACACACTGTGTAAGTTGTGTAAGTGTGGCGAGGTGTGCATGCATTATAAAAATGTCTGCCTTGTCTTCACAGCTTAGCTATGTCTGAGACACTTATAACAGTGTTTCTCAAGAGAGAGAGGTGGTGAGTCGTCTGGTGCAGATTTGTTCCTGTGTTTGGGGGGTTCTTTCAGGCTGAGACATGGCTCTCAAGTCTAAAAGCCCTGCAATGAAAAGAAGGGCCATAAAAAGCTTTATTGCTAGCCTAGTTGTAAAGGAGCTTTTGAAAGCATATGCGCTTGGGTATGATTTCCCCTCTGATGAATAGATTGGATGGGGGGGCAGATGTCTTTGAAGTTTCGCTGCTGGTACGATTTTGGAGAGTTCTTCTGTTGAGCATGTTCCTTCATATCTCTGAAAAATGGTTCCCTGTCTCTGAAGTGTAGGTAAAAAGGTTGGAGGGAGTTACAGAATATTGTTCAAGCTGAATGTCTCAATGTAACCTTCTAATCTGTACATATGGATGGTCCAGTAGTCATGGTGATGACCAAACTTTGTTTGATCATTTGACATGTGAACTGATAATCACCTTGCAATTTATTTAGCAAGCTGCAGCCGCTCCTCGCGGTCTCGCCTCTTCTCTGTCTCTGACCCCTCAGTGGTGGAATGATCTTCCGCAGTCAGGACAAAGGAATCACTTGCGATCTTCCGCAAGAGACTCAAAACCCACCTGTTCAGACTCCACACTACCACTGAATTCTGTACATCTAGCCAATTGTCATCACCACTGCCTACATGTTTAATACTTTTTGTATATGTACACTTGTTTACTCCTAAAAAAAATTTAAAAAATAAATATATACTAACCTTTTCCTTCCCAGCGTTACAGGTATGTTATGCAGCTGCCAACAATGATGTTTATGCACTGATCTCTTGCGCGAACAATGATTGTTCTTACCATGTATTAATGCACATCTTGTAAGTCGCTCTGGATAAGAGTGTCTGCAAAATGCTTAAAATGTAAAATGTAAATAGCTGTAAAGGTCAGGTCATATTTAATGATTCTTAGTTGCACTAATGCACTCTTTTAAGTCAAGAACAAAACCAGACATCCATGACTGAGGTTAAGTTGGACTTACCTGAGTGGGTGTGCAATTGTATTTGTTCTTCTGCTCAACAAAGTACAAGTCACAGGTCAAGCTGACACAAAGTATGGTTTTTCTGAGAGAGCTATGGAGAGAAAGATGTATTCTCCTGTCCCAGAAAGACTGACCATGGATAATGTATGTATAATAAAGAGAGTGCATTTATGGAAAATCAAATGGCTTGTGGAGAAATCCAGCTACCCCCCCTCCCACAATGACCCCCATCTCCATCTGCACCCACCCCCCCCATACTCCATCCCTCCATCCCCTGGCGGATTAGGAAGATCATAAGGTTTCATTTTCAAAACACTGGAATACAGCTCCTCGTTACCAAGGCATTAGACACTGGTTCTGTGGGGGCTCTAATGAAGTAAACCCAGGGGACAAGACCACCCCCGCCCCCGGTGAGGCCCACGCGTAATTACCCAGCTCTCCCTCGCCGTCTCAGCTTTTAAAACCTGGGCAGACAGAGGCCTGCAGCGTGGGTGGAGTCACTGCGCCACAACGACTATAGGCCATTGAAATTCAGATAAACAGAATGATTAAGCGAGCCCCGAAGGAGGACGTGCCACACGTGGACGCATAGCGGAACATAAACAGGAGCAAAAGACGGAGGAGGATTCCGTCACCATGTGATCACATTTTCTCTGCCAGGGGTGGCAGTCCAAGGCCTTGAGGATGAGAGGATGGAAGCCGGGAAAATGGAATTCTCAAGGATACTCAAGGATACTCCAGGAAAATAGCAACCCCCTGCTGAATACCTTCATCCCAAATTCCTTCAGCCTTCATCCCTTCAGCCTTTGATTCCTCTTTGGAAATCCTCTTTGGAGTAATCAAAGGCATCAGCTGCCTTTTTATAAGAAGAATTTTCTGAATGTGCTTGTGCCGATTTTATTTACTTCAGTGTTTTTTGTTTAATGATTTACATGGATTACCATCATTTGTTTGTATGATAAGTAAAGAAACTAATTATTAATTGGCCTTAAACTGGCAGGTATGGAGAACCTTAATCACTGGCCGACATGCCACAGGAAGCAGATTTAAAAAAATGTTCTTGTATCTATTTCAAATTCGTAACCTGAAAGCTGAAAGCACTCATAAGCTGAATCACAAAGTTCGTCCCAGTGGTTGTGTTTTTACATAATGGCGGTTTCAATGAAAAAAGGAATACATGAATAAAAAATAAACCCCCTCATTGGCCTTGGAGTTGCAAGATGTTTTGCACATACGAGTCCACGCTTTTATTTTACTGGACCTCGTGCATGGTATAGGATGGATGTAAACAATGTCATTGGCACAAAATCAGGTTCTGGAGTGAGATTGAAAATTCTTGTCATTCAGGAGCATCCTTGAGACATGATTAACAATCTCGTCTCATTTAGTTTAATTATGTTTAAGGACAGGGTTGCTGGGGTTCCAGGCACGGCGTGGAGAGAAGGACCAGAGGCAATCTAATGCCAGAGTGGAGTCGAGTGGAGGTGTGAGGAGACATATGGAGCCAGTGTGGAAAATAGTAAACACACCAGCCACTGTGCCTGCCACTGACCTGCTCATAAATGAGGTCACGCAATCATTAGACTCATTTGTGCACACACCCTGGTGCTTTGTTGTGTTTCAAATTAAGATTCGGGACAGAAATTTGCAGACAAGCACCATACGTCATTATTTCAACCTCTTAATCCGGTTCGCCTCAGCTTTTTCACGGTATCCCCACTTCTCCCCTTTTCCACCTTTTTTCTTTGAGCTTTTCCTTCTTTTATCCATGATGTCCATATGGGGAGGTCATCCTCATCAATTATGCCAGGTGGCTAGACAAGCCCAAGTTCAAGTGTATCAATTGCAATGTCTGTTTTTGGGATTCAAAAAAGTAATCAGTTCATTGATCTTGTTGTTAGGAGTCTAATCGCTGGGAGCTTGTGGGTTTAATGTCCAGCTACAGTTATAATAAACAGTTGGGAAGCCAGTGAATACTACAGCGCACATAAGGCTTGGATTCCAACAACATTTGTCATACATTTTTACTTTTCTTTTCTTCGCAATCACAGTTTGGCAAGTTAATTAACGTGTTTGTTATGAAAACAAAAGCAAAAACAGTCACGTTAATTTGTCAAAGAACAATGTTGATTGAATCCAGGCCTTGTGTACGTAGTATTCATTGGCTTTCTGCTTGCTGCACAAAATGATTGAAGTGGTAATAATTTGAAACAATGATATACACACCCACTCAGGTGCAGTGCCAATATCAGTGCTCATGTGTCTGTACACTCTAAAGTGCTCTAAAGCTCCCAAAAAGTAAACATTAATCTGCACTCAAAACAGACAATGTTTCAATTGCTCATAAGACATGGAACTGGATCTTGGAAGATCCAGAGGGACCGAGATGTTTGTTTTAAGTGAAAATAAATGTTTGCTAATGCTAAGAGCTAATACCCAGAGAAAATGTCAATAAGCTCAAGACCACATGAGCTAATCAGGCAGACATGCAGTTTTCCTCCTGACACTGGGAATAATTTGTCTCAGCAGCTGCTCAGAGCTTTGTTTTCCAAAGGTAATGTCCAATTAAGTTGAAATATCTTCCCATGAACACCAGGGACAACTGACTCAATGTATTTATCTACTTCTTCTTAGCCACAGTGCTGCCACCTTTGCAGTCGCAGGGGGGGGGGGAATCTGGAGAGTTGGCCGAGTGTGTGATGTGAAAAGCTCCTTAACGTATCGCCCTGACTGGCGAGCGACCCTGTATGCTGAGGCCTCAAACTCTGCACCTTCCTCACTTTCACTTCCACTGCCAATGAACAGAAGTAGTCAGAACAAACCTACAGTCAGAACAAACCCACAAACACACGCATATAAACACACTCCACTGTGCTTTGCAGAGGAGAATATAATATATGTTTTACTCCTAACTGGAAGGAAAGGGACATAAGAATACATAGTGACATAGAAAACAGGCCATTCGCCCATCTTGGCTCCTCCTTTCCTAGTCTAAAGAATATCCAGTACTGTATCAAGCCTGGACTTGAATACCCCAAGTGTTCCTGCCTTCACTACATGACCTGGCAAGTCCTTTTCCAAGCATTTATGCAATGTGCAAATATTTTCCACACAATGCAACACCCATGTTGATATTATTGGATATTCATTAAGCTATTTATGGGAGACTTTTTGCAACTGGACCTGGGCTAGGGTTAGGGTTACTGTTAAGTTTATGTGGTCAGGGTTAGTAAGTTGCTTTGCTGAATGGCATCTGTAAGCATCCATCTGGAGTAATAAGTCAAACAAAATTAATGGAAGTCACCCTTGGGAAGGCCGTCTGCTTAGAAAATGAATAATGCTCTAATGGGTGCACTGGGATTTTTCGAACATTAACATTAAGTGTTCAAAAACTGCATCATATGCAAACATAAAAAATTAAACAACACAACGCCACAGTCCCCAGAATCATTAATTGGCGCCTACTTATGAATAAGTCCAACCTTCTTGAATGCTCATGGGAATAGGCTATCAATTTCCCTGAAATAAGAAAGAGCTTTTTTTAAACCACTTGGCAGCTATACGGGCCCTTGTCTCAGTCATTGCCAAGGGATCAATACTCTTAGACGATGATACTGTATCAGCTCATCCGACAAATCCAATTCAATTATCTGCAACAGCAAGAGCAAAATAGATCTATCTAGGGTTTGGGGGTTGTGGACCTCCAGAGGGTTTTACATTAGAGAGAGAGAGAGAGAGAGGGAGGGAGTGAGGTAAGAATCCTCAGTCATTCAATCTTCATAGCTGTGGGCCACTTTTACGATAGATTTCACAATAGATTTCTCCCCAAACGCACAAAGGTACGTCATGTCCGAGGCATGTTCCACGCTCGATGAACCGAACTGCATCACATCGCGATTGTTGTTGCCCGGCGGGGCATTGGTGGCTGGACATGCCGTACCTGCCTGTGCTATTTCCGTCTTGATGATGATGTGCCACTGCTCTGTTTATTACCTGCAGGGTTGCAGGCCCATCACAATTCAATCCTGTATAGTTTAGGATAGCCATCTCCAAGGCAAAGTCCTATCTGCTCACCCTAAGCAGCCGAGATAATGATGCACGTATGATTTGTTTTTAATTGTTTGTCGGCTCCCAGCATGCTAACAATGCGCCGGCGTCTCTGGTTATGAAATGGATTAAGTAATTGTAATTTGTTTAGAGCCATAATAAACCGCTCCATTTCCAACGCCGGCATCCGAGGATGTGTGATGGCGTCCAGCGAGAGCCCTGGACCTGTTCGCCAGTCCTCCGGGAGGAGTAGAGATGTCCAATACCTGGCCGCCTGCCTCAAACAGGTTTTGAGTTCAGAACGAGGGAGGGAGGGAGGGAAGGAGAGGCAGAGAGGGAAGCAGCGAAGGAGCTGCTTGCTCTTATTCCCTATCGGACCCGGGGCAGTTGGAGCTGGCTCCAGTCCATTTAATTAGCCAATGCTTTATTGACTCACAGACGTTCTAATTGAAAGCAGTGAAATTTTCGGACACGTTTAATTGGCAGACGAGCAGAGGTTGGGGCCCTCCCTTAGGGGTAGTAATGGCTCTGGAGAACCTGAAGGTGCTCGGAAAAACTCCAGAGGGGGGCAACGGGTGCGTTTTCCTCCATGGGCTTCCATCTCTCTATCATGATCCCTCTCCTGTAGTGTCTCCAGGTGCAGAGAAGGGGGGGAACCAAGGGGAACCAAATTGTCCACCCCGGAAAGTCTTGACAGCTTTAGTTTACGGTGAAATTTAACAAACAGCATCTTGTTGCATCTTGTTCTGCCCCCCCCAGAAAACATTGACCAAATATTTCACCTCTCAGTCCCCTGTCCCTGTATTGTGTTCCTGTGCAGGAATTCTGTCGAACGCAAAATTGAGGCAGCATCCTCAGCTATAGAATGCACCCTCCGTGAAGTGATCTGCATTTGCATGGGAAATGAACGAGTACCCCCCCCCTCGTTCTTTGTTCCACTTCACTGGCCAGGAATAGGCGGTCCTTGTGCAGCACACTTGGAAAAGTATCCGCAGTGGATTTCCACAGAAGGCAGGAGAGAGGGCCGCCGCAGAGAAGCCGGCACGAACAGATGTTCGGTTAACAACCGAGAACTAATATAACCTCTCCGTCTTCGTTTCTGCAAAACAGATGCTGGCTGTTATGCAATCTACAGCCATTTGTGTGCCAAGCTTCTATCGGTGCCCATTAAAAAATATTGAGAAAGCTACTTTATCAAAAAACAGTGCTATTAAAAAAAAAATGTAAAAGAGGTCGGCACGAATGGGACCCAGAGCCTGAAGGAGGGTTGGAATGAAAACAGCGGGCGAGACATTTGCCGGCGAGCTCCGATTGGCCCTCGACGCGAACTCCGCTTCCCCTTGTGCCCACCCTGCCGCGGCTTGGTTGTCATGACAATGAGCAAGGATGACAGCACGGACGAAACACTTCCCAAAAGCCACAATCTGCAATCAGCATAGAGCGCTACTTCCATTAAAGGCACGCTCGCTCTACCTTAATGAGCGGCCTGTGGCCTGCCGATGGAGGGGCAAATCAGATGAGGCCTAATCCAGAGAGGAGAGCTGGGCGTCAGTCATTAGTGCATGGTGATTGTGTATCAAAGGGATCCATTGTTAGAGATCATTAACAGGAGATCCCCCCCCACCCCATGTAGGCAATCATAGGTTCCACTTCATATTTAAAGAAAGGAAAACCATTACCTTCAGGGATATGCTATCTTCATGATATAATTGTGACCCTTTTGTGAATAACAGAGAGAGATATCCTGTAGAATCATAACGACAGTGCTTCATATACAATAGATATCCTATACACAGGCTTACCCATTAAGGTATTATCCCACAGTGCATAGAATCTGCCCACTTGAACACCAAGCTAATATTTTCTTGTTTTGGTGCATCTATAATTTGTAGTTGTCTTTTTTGACATGATGGTATTTCCAAATTAAACACACAGAAGCCTTTAGGAATCTGCTGGTTTTGAGACTAAATTGTTTCTCCAATGGAAGCAGAAAACGTTGGTGCTCAGCATTGGCAGGGCCCCACATTCTTTATCTCTCTCCCTCTCTGTCTCAGGGGGTGCTCTCATACATGGACATTGCACACTTGGAGCTGTCAGTGCCTCATATCCATGATGCGAAAGAAGATAATGTATCCCTCTGGTCTACTGCTCTTAACAATACAAGTGTATTGTTATAATCCTTTTTTTTTGGTTGAAGAGGTACTGTGGGTAGGAAATACAACATTTTAAATGTAGCAATGTGCAACTTAAAACATACAGTATCTTTCTTTTTTGAACATTGTTAATGTTAACTGGATCTTTGTAGTTCAGCAGTTCAGATGCACCTTGCTCAAGCATGCTGCAGCAGTCCTGCTCCTGGGAATCAAACCCCAAAACTTTTGGTTTATATGTTCAGCACCTTCACACTAACACTAATATTTCCACCAAGCATAAGCATACCAGCAAGCCCCCAGCCATGTTTATTCTCATGCCCATGCACCTCCATCCCTCTCTTGCAAAGGGGTAGCAGTGTGGCATCATGATTACTGACCTATAGTTATGGCTAGGTGGTTGCATGTTCAATTCAAATTCCACAAAGGGGCATAGTCATTGTTCCCTTGAGCGAGATACTTAAGCTCTAAGTCTTTAATTCACCAGCAATAGAAATGGATCATTTATGAAAAAGGGAAGCTGTATGCTGGTAATATTTTTTGTCAAGCAAATAGCAAATAAATATGTTCATACAGACAGGGGGCTGTCAGTTACCTGTGTGGACTGTGTGGGTATTTGATCTCGGCAATGGCATCAACTTTAGGACATGAGCACACTTTACTTATATTGAAAGACTGCATATTTAGCTCCTGGTTTCCATACATAATTGTGTTGTATTGCTACCCAGATCTATAAACATTGTGTGTTCCCCCTCAAGTACATTTCATTGTAAAATTAATGCCAGGGTTTAATTAGCCAGGCTGAATATTTCTGAAGTCGCTCTGCATAATAATCACTCAAAAATAATTGAAATGATTGGATGTTGCATTTGTGGTGCTCTCAATTTAACCATGGAAAATAGAGTAACTATACAACTTTGAACAGCACAGTAACATAATTCATCAACAAAAGACTTCATTAATAAAGTAGTTAATTACAGTCAATGTTCATCTAAAGTGCCCTTACTGGTTTACGGTTCAAATCCAGGAAAGCAAACAAATGGTGCTCCATACCAGGGTGGGATTAATTCCATTTCAATTCAGTCAATTAATAAGTAAAGGAGTTTAAATTCATTGTCATTTAATTCATTGACAAATCCTCATAGAACGTCATGGCCATTTTTCACTTCATGAATTGAATTGAATTTCATTTCCCGAATTGACTGAATTGAAATGGAATTGACTCCAATCTTGCTCCATACACTCCAACTGATTCTCCATGGACTTCTTTCCATTAATATTTATGCTTTTCACAAAGGCATTAATGCTGACAAGATTATAACTTTAGTGTCTTTAGTGAAAACTAAATTTTTACAGAATTGGGCACTAACACCTCCGTGTCAAGTTAGGAATGAGGTCATACACTTCATTTATGGGCTCTCCCACATAATACCCCTCTTCCGTTATAAAGCTCCACCCGAGATGGTGACGGCATTTATGATCTTGCTATAACTCTTTGACACCACAAAGTAAAAAAAAAAAAAAAAAAAAAAAAAGGCATTTAAGCAGTTCTTCACACTGAAATGTTGAATAGATTCCTAACTTTCTTTATGTCTTCAAGTGGAAGGTTGCATGCAGCCTTGGTTCAGTTATCTATGGCTCCCAATTGGCTGTTTTTTATCAATTATGGATGCGAGATATTTACATTACATTTTACATTTTAGGCATTTAGCAGACGCTCTTATCCAGAGCGACTTACACATTTCTTTACATACAATCCATTTATACAGCTGGATATTTTACTGAAGCAATTCAGGTTAAGCACCTTGCTCAAGGATACAACGGCAGTGCCCCACCTGGGAATTGAACCAGCAACCTCTGAGTTACAAACCCAGCTCCCTAACCATTACACTACACTGTCAGCCGAGATGCAATATAGACTAGGCAAGCACCTAGGGTCTTCAAAGCCCTGTGTGTGATTGCAATATTAAAAACAGGTAGCAGAAGGAGCATTTTGAAATGTATTCGGGCCTCAAAGTTGTGGGGAATACTAATTCCCTCTGATATGGATTTAAAAGGAAGAAGGGGGGGGGAGGGGGATCTCATTAAATTGTGCAGTCTTGCTGAGTACCAAATAAGGAATCTTGACCACGATAACCCTCCCTCCTAGTTTTAAAGAGATTGGTAAAGAGAGATAATTTTTATATTTATTTATTAATTTATTTATTAATTTATTAATTTATTAATTTATTAATTTATTTATTTATTTATTTATTTATTTATTTATTTATTTATTTATTAATTTATTTATTTATTTATTTATTTATTTATTTATTTATTTATTTATTTATTTATTTATTTATTTATTTATTTATTTATTTTTAAATAAGATGAGCTTTGAGTTCTGGGATTTAGATGACCAGACTTTGTAACACTTCCAATGAAGTCAATGTGTGAGTGTGCTGCCTTTCAGGTTTTATATGCTAATGATTGTCTTGTCACATAGATTGACCAGATTCAAACAGTCCAAGTGCAGGACAAGCAGGATGAATTTGCAGGCCAGGGAAGGCAAAGGAGGAATATAAAAATATCTGTTATGTTATTAAATGCAAGACTGTCCCGCACAATGCAGTGTCTTTTGTCCAATAAGAGAGAGTTCAAAGGGAGGCTGTTTGTTTCTCCCTTTATACAATTATATATCCAGACTGTCAGGTGATGAGTCTATCCTGAAAGCTGCCAATATGTTGCACCTTAAGTCAGCAGAGAGTCACTACAGCACCATGGTACTTTTCTGGTTAAAGCACCAGACACAATCGATGAAGTGTTTAGGACATAATACTGTTGTCTCGGCTGACTCATAGATTTTGTTGACAGAGCCTCAGAATTTAGTATTTACATTTTAAGCATTACATTACATTACATTATAGGTCCACAAACAGGTCCTAGCGTAGGTGCCGGGGAGTCTAGATGTTGAAGGATGAAGTTGAGTCCCATGTTGACTGCATCGTCTACAGACCTGTTGGCTCTGTAGGCAAACTGCAGTTTGGCAGACGTCAAGAACAGTTTAGCTATCCCTAGGAAGAACAGTTTAGGTGAAAGCTAGAAGTACAGTTCCTAGGTGCTAGGAGTAACCACATAGTTAAACTAGGACCCTGTAGGTAAATCTGTAGCCACAATTCAAAGGTAGCAATAAAGCAATCAGTGCGGAAAATAATGCCTAAGGCTAATAGAATACATAAACAAGTAGACATGTGTAATACTAAGTAGCTACGTCCCTAAGTTAACAAAAATCGGACTACAGGGAGAGGTGCACCCTGAAGAGGTGAGTCTTCAGTCGTCGCTTGAAGGTGGCCAGGGTTTCAGCTGTTCTGACTTCCACAGGAAGGTCATTCCACCATCGTGGAGACAGAACCGACAGGAGACGTGACCAGGAAGCGCAGGTGCGGAGGGGGGGAGGTGCTAGGTGTCCTGAGGTAGCAGAACGGAGTGGTCTGGCAGGTGTGTAGGGTTTGAAGATCTTGAGGAGGTATGTTGGGGCTGACCCCTTGACTGCCTGGTATGCTAGGACCAATGTTTTGAATTTGATGCGAGCTATAACAGGCAGCCAGTGGAGGGTAGTGAGCAGGGCGGTGACATGGGAGTGTCTAGGAAGGTTGTAGACCAGACGGGCTGCAGTGTTCTGGATGAGTTGCAGGGGTCTGATGGCAGATGCGGGAAGGCCAGCCAGGAGCGAGTTGTGAGTAAGCATTTAGTAGATGCTCTTATCCAGACCAACTTCCAAGATGTGCATAAATACATGGAAGGAACAATCATAATTCGCGCGAGAGATCAGTGCAGTAATACAGTCATTCCAGGCAGTAGGCAGTGGTGATGACAATTAGCTATATGTACAGAATTCAATATATTTGGGGGGTTTTTCTCCCCCATATACATGAACCCTCTGTAATCGTTATTTAAAGAGGTGAATATGTGCTACATTTAGGGCTCTAGTTTCCTTGTCATAGTGCAATGCACAGAAAGTGTCCAGACAGTAGCACTAATCAAGGACAAAGGCACATTAAGGCATGTCCTTGTCCATTCCGATAGTTTTGAGAGAGACGGTAACGCACCTGCGGCACAGTTGTAAATGAGGTTAGTTTAAGAAGAATAAATTGCCTGTGGATGTGGTGAGGGTTTGGTTCATTGTGGCCAATCAGATCATCAGCTTTTTTGCCTTTAATATCTTTGCCATAGCGAACTGACAATTTTGTCATGTTTAATGAGCAAGTTATGAGACTTGCTTTAACTACAATAAAATGGAGTATATAATTGAACAGTGTGTCACACGCCAATGCGAAACTAAACTAAACTAATGTGCATGTGTATCTGTTTCCTACTGAGAAAATAACGTTTCTCGGTAGGTAACTGATATAGTTGTCTGGGAGGAGGAAAAGGAAAAGACATGTGGCACACGTTTGTTTAGTTTGTGTTTCGTTTATTTTTAAAACATGTATATTACACAGTTGCATGGAGGTACAGATGGTCTCTCTCTCATCCAAATGCATTTTAACCACTCCTGAAAGGCGCAAAGTTCAAATACTTTGAACTGCTTGGTTGAATACAGATTGTATTTCAAATAGTCGCTTATTGAACAATTTTCCCCAGAGTGAGGTGAAATACAGAACATCCACAAAACAGTCTTGTGTAATGGGGTATGGATTGCATATCTGCCCTATCTGTTTATATGTGCCCATTAATAACTTCACCAAACTAGCACATAATGCCCTGCGTTTGGGTTAAGAGGTGGACGAAAATGTGAACAAATGATCACACACGGACCTTTTCACATTGCCTAATGTTTTCTATTGGCACACCTCTCCATCCCATGCTGGTGGGTGCTGCCCAACCCATGTTGACACAAACACCTTTATTGCTGAACATGAAACTACCAAACTAGAAACTATTTTTAGATGTCAAATATTCCATTTGCAATGTCCGAAACTAGCAATTGCAGTCCTGAATTTCCTATCATTAGGCTAAAGTTATTCTGTTGCTCAAAGTAGGAGTTCTCCTACAAATTTCTGAACTTTTATTACAACAATGACAACACTATCTCTCATTCAATAACACTTGGTTTCAAGGGATTGCAATACTTGAAAAGAATATTGTACTTTTCAGAATGAATAAGGATCAAAAAAGGTATTCTAGCTCAGCCAGTAAAACTCCAACATATTGTTTAACCCCTTGCCATTGACAGCTGCAATAAATGTGTCACTTGTGAAACAGACACTGATGAATAATATGCAGGGATCCAGTAGCTGAAAATTCTGAAGCTGCACATAAATTGATCGCAACATTCCACCGCAGGATTTGTGGGTAATACTTGTCATGATAATGATAATAGCCAGGATGTTAGTGTGCTGGTCCCATGGAGGTCTAAATATGTGTTATACCTTCAGTGAGTATTATAAAGCATTGTTTTTATTGAACTGTTGATCTCCCGCAGGGTACATCATTAGCAATATATTTTGATCATAATACAATGGTGGACATGTACTGTGTAAGTAAAATATAATGTTTGTGTGTGTTTATTTTATTGAACACTGAACACTATATGAAAAATATGGGACCACATATACTGAAAAATGTATGCATTCACTACTGTAAGTCGCTTTGGATAAAAGCGTCTGCTAAATGGCATATATTATATGTACACTGAAAGGCGTTCATTGTTTTTATTTGGCTCCACTATTTCCCCTGAAGTAAACATGAACAAAAAATTGGGAAAAATCATTCTATCAATTCATTGCTGAAACATAAAGTATAAAATTATTCTTGGACATGTGTGCATTTGTAATAGCACAACCTATATGGCAGAAATGTAGAAATGCAGCCATTGAGAAGTGGATGGAAATTGTGTCACATTTCTGCATCTGTGGCCATGGATATGCCACGGGTAAAACCTTCAGTAATTATGGCACTGTGATCGTCATATGACGGATGAAAAATGACCTCTCAGATACTGAGAGCATGGATGTTAGTTTGTAGGGTCTCCAGACACCTGTGTACGTTGCTGACAACATAATTTCAGCAGTCACAATAAGAAGGATTAATTCCCTTATTGGTCTCTGATAGCTCAACCTTCCCCACCCCCTTCGGGTACACATAATCCTACAACAAGAACTATGGGAGATACCTGGATATTGCTGTAGTCATCTCCTCTACATTACAGATGCACCTCCAGGCTACGTTTCCAGAACATACTATACTATATGTCGGTTTGGAGACACATTGTGCAACACAATTTACAGGTAACTGCCAAAATAAATGAAACACGAATAAATTAAGGGTTCTGGCATCTCTATTATGTTGTGGAGTGCATTTTTCTGGCATAGTTTAAGCATCACTTAAGCATTTGACAAGGTACCGCATGAGAGGCTCATTGTTAAAATTAATTCAGTAGGAATTGTTTCAGTGTGGATTCATAATTGGCTGCAAGGGCAAATACAAAGAGTAACAGTAACAGGTGGCTTGTGGTGGCTCAAAGCCCAATTAACACACCTTATGTGTTAGTTTGTTTTGGCAATCACCTATACATTCCAACAAATTGGCCAAATGTATAAAGTGTTCTTTATATTGTTCTGATGAACTGTATGTCTGTAGTGTGTGTAGTGCCCCTGCAAACTCTACACTGCATGATGGACAGTGTTCTGCAGTGGAACTTCAATTCTTACAACCATTAAAAATATCTTCATTAGCAAAATGATATGCAGGGATTGGACCAATCACCTGAATCTTCTTAACCAATAAGAGCCATGACACCCACCAGCACCACCCATTTGTGCTGCCCTCAACAACTGTTCTCAATAGCGATCCCCTCAGTGGTGAATTAAATAAATCCGTCATCAAGTTAGCATCTGCAATGTGCTGAAGGTAAGCAATGGGAATGGGTGTTGGGTTTCTCCATGCAAGCACTTTGCATCTTTACTCACAGCTACTGTCGGCCATCTGCCCTGCACTAAAGGAGGCAGTGAGCAGAATGATACAACACGGTGATAAAAAGGTACCATGTTGTACCTATTAAAGTACCAATGCCTGTCAATGTGGCAATATCCCTGTAAAGTACTTAATTGTACCTTTACTAAGAAGAACATTATTGTACCCTTGTGAGAAAAAGAATGTTGCTTGTAGTACAACCTTCATTTTCATTCCGATATGGCTGTCATGGATTCATTACCCTACCATGGTACATATCTGTAGAAAAGTTTCTCAATTTGTACCTTTTCCACTGGGGAGAGGTACAAAACTGTATCATGAAAGACGTTATGTGCACCTCTGAAGATACAATGAACACATTTGTACCCTGAGGAACAAAAGTGTACCCAGATTTTACCTTTATTTTTGAGAGTGCACATGATTGTGTGATTGCAGGACACAGCGGTTTGTCATTTGAACAAGTTTGTCATGTCCTACCGGTGTTGCCCGCTGCTACCCGATCTGCACAATGCCCCATAAATCATTGTTTGCATTAAACTATGAAGCACCACACTGTGTGTGTTCGATCAAATTAATCATGTTGCTCTGAAACAACAGGACAGGTGAGTTTTAATAGACAACGTGATGCACTTACTTGAATTACTCAGTTTGTTCGTATAAATGCTGTCCACGATCCCCTTGTAGTGAACAACATGCAATGAAAGCACATGGTCTTAAATCAATTACATGTATCGTGAAGGTTTAGGGTCCTGTCAATGACACACAGTTTTTACGATGATGATTATGATTATGATTATAATGATGATGAATGGCCATGTATACCTGTAGGGAAGGTTAAGATAATTTCGTAGGGGTATTTAGAAAATGTATCTCCTGAATCTTTGTTTAATAACTCCAATAATTATAATAATAATATTATTATTATTATTTTCACAAGCACACATGGCTTTTAAAATATGGATTCCCCATAAACCTGTTAAAAGTAGTTGTCCTTGAGCAGAAAGAGGAGGTCAATCAATTTTCCCAATCAATTAGGCCTACAGGTCATCAAATTAGATTTTCCTTATAATTAGAAAAATAGACAACTGGAGCAGAAGTCTTGTGCATAAATAAACACTTGCAATAAAAGGTTGTACTCACTAATGATACGAGACAAGTCAAGAAACATGGGATAACTGTCTCTAGTATTGATCAATGGAGCATGAAATGTCAGTTTATAGAGACTATAGATTGGTGGAGTTCAATGTCAAGAAACCCATCATTGAGTCGGCAACATTGCAACCTTACTAGATGCACAGCTATGAATGCTAATTGTTCCATGTTGTCTTTTGTCAAGGAACCAGAACAAACGGCAAAGAACCAACAAGATAAGGGCCTTATATTTTTGCCTTTCGCAGAAAACTGTTTTGTAATGCAATCATTTTAATGCATCTGAGTGGTTCCGAGAGGGAGAACAGATTGGGTCTTGGTGATGCTGCCTATATTTAAACAAACAAAAACGTGTTTGAAGAGTGAGCCAGCTGCCTGGTCTTCAGGGAGCCTGTCTCCGAGTGTATTTGAATTTCACTCACTAAAAGCCTTGGGGGCGGTAAAATGCCACAGACTGTTCTCTCATAAATCATTCAGTTATCACATAGATTTATGTCCAATCTCCGTCAAAGAAAAATGCACATTTCAGCCCAACTCTCCGACTGTGTATAAGACAGAAGTGTGTAGCGTGTGTGTACCGATCACTTGGTACCTTCTCTGGTCAGAGGCAGACATCCGAAGCCTTACTGGTGCGTGTAAGTGTCATGCATTTGGACACTGTCTAATGCTATCATGCCCTGGCCTGGTAATCTCACCCATTTGATAGTGGATCCTTTCCCTTCATGATTTATGTTTATGATCATGTGCAAGTGCATCTGAAGTTTTCTTAACCTGGTATTTGTGTAGAATTCCCCACCAAAAATGCTTTGCATTCGCCACCCCCACAAGCCAACAAAACGTGTTGCTGAATGTGAAATTTCATGCATTGTATTTTCGTCCACATTGAAATCTTGGAAGAGGTTGTCTCTGTTTTTGTTAGTGTCAGCATTTACCTCTTTGACACCATCCCAGTGAATCTGGCCTCGTACTCAACAAAGTCAAACCAGGGTGGCACTCTGAGCATGGTGCGAAATTCGAGAGACTGACTCACTTTCCATGTCCAAATTTAAGAAACCTAATCAGGGACAGATGGAAAATGGGCTGATGGGGTAAAAAAACAATCCTCACTCACTCCTGATAAATAGGACACTTTTATTTTTGTTAATAATCCAACAGTTTATTTGATCTGAACCCAAAACTTCAGAGCATAAGAGTTCTACACAGAAGTGCTACAGTAATTGTCATTGTCAGACTGTTAAACTATGGGGATCAATGAGATCGTTATGATCATCGTTTTGGACTTTTTCAATATTGTCATGCCATTGGTATTTAAGCATACATTCATCCAAAATATGTGCTCATGTAGGCCCCAAACACTCAAGTAAAATGAAAGACTGGGAGTCCAATAGATGGGTTTTTTGTCACTTAATTTGTCTCTGGAATATTCTACTGCTTTGTCCCTATGCATTTTAATTCAAATTTAATTAAGAGCTGGTCCATGGCATCCAAACTTTCCAGTGCAGTTATATTAAAAATGTAAAGTACAGTTTGCTGTTATAATATTTCATGCTGCATATTGTTGTTTTAAATGGCTTCATATATCAACGTGCTGAGAAGTCATTTACAAATTCATTATTACAGATAATTTATTACCCATGCATTATTCGTTCAAATTAGAGCCTTGCAAATAATTTCTCTAATAAACGCAGGGGAGTCAGTTTTTACAGTGACATTATTCACCAGTAAATATATGCTTTATTTGCATTCATAAGTCTTGAGACTAATATTGACTATACCTGTTTTTCGCCTCATCAGTTTAATTGGCTCATCTGTGTTTGTCACGCACTGCTCTGTGAAACAGAAGTCTGCATAACCAGAGTAAACACTGAAGTCTAACGCATGCATGTGTGTGTGTGTGTGTGTGTGTGTGTGTGTGCGTGCATGTGCATGCATGTCTGTGTTTGTGCGTGTGCAAATGTGTTTCTATGTGTTTGCATGTGTTGTATTTTGTGTCTGTGTGTGCACACGTGTATTTGTGTGTGTGTGGTCTGTGCACACATCTTTGTGTGTGTGTGTGTGTGTGTGTGTGTGTGTGTGTGTGTGTGTGTGTGTGTGCATGCATCTTTGTGTGTGTGTGTGTGTGTGGCTGTGCATGCATGTGTTTTTGTACGTTTCTATGTGTGTGTGTGTGTTTTCATTGTGTATGTGTGTGTTTCTGCACACCCAGTGAAATACTGTAAAGGGCAGAGCACACTCCCTCTGGCTGGCTCCGATCCCAGACGCTAGGTGATGAGACTGTGGGTCGGGGGGCGGGGGGATGGGAGGAGAATCTAATCAGTGGGCTGAGACGGTCACGCATCAGATCGGAGATGGCTGTGATGTCTGCACTGAAGGTGGGGGGGGCAGGGGGCGATGGATTAATTGTCACGCTTTCAATTACCGGCATCCCTTCCCTATGGGGGCATCCTTGTCTCTCAGACACTGGAGGTTTCCTGTTGAGCGTGGGCCCTTGAGTCGGCCCCTTCCCCTGGGCTCGTGCAGCCTAAATTAACACCGCTGGATCATGGCCATCACAGAGGCTGACGGACACATCCAGTTTCACCTAACATTTACATGGACATAGCGCTCACTATCACCGCCTCTCCCCTGTAAGAGGTAGATAGGACACGGCCATGAGGCTGTTCCTGCAGCCGGCCACTCTGACCCACATGGAGGTGTCATCATGTCAAGTGTCATATTGTTGCAAATTCCATCTCCTCTCAAATCTTTGAAGGTGGTCTTGATACCTCCACCACCTGCTTAATATGGAATAGACATAAGACTCCTGATCTAAGTGTGCCAACTCTGTGTTTAATGAGCATTTATGGGGAATGCAGGTAACTGCTAAAATAAAGGAAACACTTGAATAAATGAAGCATTCTGGAGGCTCTGTTATGGTGTGGGGTGCATCTGCCTGGCACGTTTTACATCCACTCAACCCCTTAGAGGGCAAGGTAGATGCCAGTAAATACAAAGCTATACTGATTGATCACCTTTATCCTATGGCGAAGCATTTAAATCCTGATGGGAATGGTCTCTTCCAGGATGACAATGACAATCCACAGGGCATGAGTGGTCACTGAGTAGTTTGATGAGCATGAAAACAATGTAAAATAAGTATGCCATGGCCGTGTCGGTCACCAGATTTCAACCCAATTGAACACTTATTGGAGATTCTGGAGTGGCACCTGAGATCAGTGTTTTCCACCACCATCAACAAAACTCCAAATTATGGAATTTCTCGTGGATTTCTCTCCCTCCAGTAGAGTTCCAGACACTTGTAGAATCATGGTGGCCCAATGCTCTATTAAGACACTTTATGTTGGCGTTTCCTTTCTCCTGCACATTATGGACTTTAAGGCACACATTATTTCTTGTTAGGGAGGAACATAGGTATTTTTTAGCTTTAAAAACTTCCTGCATATTTTTCTTTTATTGTTGTTGTTTTGGAAAATAGATCATATTAAATGAATATAAGATGGATTTACAGTGCTGGGTAAGGTCACCAGCCTTAACTGTGGGAAGGAAGTCAGTGGCATCTGGCGCAGTTTTCTGTCGGATAATTTGAGTATGCTGTGACCTTACGCTGAACTCGCCGCAGATTAATGATAACGGGATATCTGATCTTCCTCAAACTGTTTCTGTTTGTGTTAGAGGATGTGTGCATTCCTGGATGAACTCTTGACCTGTTGCTCAGAGCAGTGCAGGGTCTTCTTCCTTCGACTGAATGTGCTGACCATATCTCTCTGACTTGGCTGTCTACTGTGTTTGTTGACTGCACAGAACTGAACAGGGCTGAATTGCCTGCGACCACTTTCCTATCTTTTCCTGTCCCTAGTGGTGGAATGTTACTGCGGCCCATTCCATCTGTAACAATGAGAGAAGTCCTATAACCAAAATGTAATTAAGACATGCATTATTTATTTTGTTCCTGTTGTGTATTCTGTGTTGTGTATATTAATTGATCCAAACAAAATTCTAAATAATACAGGAATAGATATTCCCACTGAAGCAGTGTTGCACACTTGTTACTGAACTGTAAAGAATGTAGAATACACACACACATTTATATATATATACACACATTTATTGTTTCTTCCATTAGACAGGCATTGTCACTTTTATTCTTTGTTTTGCTGGTCATTTGCATTGTTATGGTGTCTCCGGGGTGAAAAAAACAAACAGCAAGTAATTTTGGATGTGCTTTATCCTCTGGTGAAAGAGAGGACTCCATCACATTATCATGTTGCGCTCATGAAATTTGAAAGAGGAATTTTGTTTGGTTGCAATAGCATTGCGTACTAGGGCCCATGAACTGTAATGCTCATGTTGAATGCATGCACTCTAATGAAGTTATAATGTAAAAAAGGTATTCCTAGGGGAGCTTATTAATACTCATAATTATTATTGTGCCCCCCCTCCTCCCGTTTCAGGTTATTATTTTAGTTTTACTACAACAGTCATTAGGTCAGTGTCATAATGTTGTTTTGAAGAATATAATATCTACCATACATCTTGGTGCCCTAGTTCTAAATATAATCACATCACCTACCAAGAATAGCCTCCATGTAAACCTGCATAGTTTTTCACTCATTTTTTCTATTTCCTGAACATTAATTGATTTCATAGATTGTATAGACCTCGGACTTTGTATGTCGATTTTTTAAAACTTGAAATGTGCAATAATAATATCAATCAACACTTACAAATGTCTTGCAGATGTAGATGCAATGCATTTCATGTTATATTGTGCTAGGTCTGCTTAGCCCGGTTTGGTAAATAGATTAATTGCATATGGCCCACCAATGGCTGCAATAATGCTAGCTGTATCCGTTACCATTTTTCATTTTAATGCATCTGAATTATACAAGTCCCCTCACAGCATCACTTTTGACCACCCATCAAAGACCAGGATTTTTTTTACATGCCAATAAAAGCATTTTTTTTTTTTGGGGGAGGGGGCTCTAAATCACTTCACATGTCCATTTGGGTTGAGATCTTCATGAGCTTTCATTATATGCTGTGCTATTTTGCGTGTGTGCACGCATGTGTGTTTGTATGTCCATTTGAGTCATAATACATTTGACAGTGAACGCAGCCCTTAACTACAGTTAGTTTATTAAAATGTCTCTCGTGTCAACTCATTCTTGGTCTTTGCGGTTGGATCTCTCCAAGCCTCTGCATGTCATTCTCCAGTGAAGGTACAGCAGGGAAGAGGAGGTTTACCACCATAAAACAGAGGAAATAGGATATTCAGGACAGGACAGTCTCCACCCTTGAACCATCTTATTTAAACATTTGCAATCTAGTCTAGTCCACTTATTTGCATTCCCTGGTATTCCCTCAAAGCAAAACGTCTACCCAAAATGATCAGTTAGCTTTAGGATAAAATCATTAGGGTGGGATTTCTGGGTGGTGCAAAGCCAATTCAACCAACTACTCATAAACTTTGCTGTTAAAACTCCCCAAATATGCATTTCAAACAGTGTAAACAGGTAAACTCGTCAGCTGACTTACAGATACTATAGACCACAGGTGCCAAACTCATTCCATCGAGGGCTGAGTGTATGCAGGTTTTTGTTGCAACCAATGCACTACACCAGGTGATTTCACTAATTAGCTCACTTCTTCAACTAAGGAGGGAACCTAATTGAAATCACCTGGTGTAATGCATTGCTTACAACAGAAACCTGCACACACTCGGCCCTCGATGGAATGAGCTGTAGACAGTGTGAGTACAGCTCCCCCCTCCCCCGCTCTGGTGTGTCGGCACTTATTACTCTCCAGAAGTAGTAGCATGTCTTTGAGGCACCCAACCATACCCCCCCTCTCCCCCAAACTGGAACATAAGGCATTACATGCGTGGTGGTGCAGGATCCTGCCTCGGCCGCGGGCGATGATTTTAGGTAATGTGCTTGTGTTTGTGTTTGTTCGGGTGATGCCAGCGTATCTGTCCGCCTCTCGCTCGGCTTCATCCTCGTCCACTGTGGGCAGATGCATCCACGTGTCTCGGGGCTCTGCCAGAGGCGGCCTTGTGCCGCTTTGATCCTGGGCAAGCCTCGCTCCCTCACTCCCTCGCTCTTGCGTCTCTTTTTCTCACAGTTGCACTCGCTCTCTCTATCGCTCCCCTTTTCTTTTGCTCTTTTTGTCTTTGCCTACCTCCCTCTGTTTGTCTTTGTCCTTCTTTCCTTCTCTCTCCCCCTCATTCTCTCCATTTCTCTCTTCCTCTCTCTCTCCTTATCCCTCTTTCACTTTCTCTGTCCCTCCCCCACTGTGTCTCTCCTTCTTTCGGTCTCTCGCCCTCCCTTTCTCTGTCTTTCTGCTTCTAGCTCTCTCTCTCCCTTCCTTTCCATTCTTTTTCAGTTTTCTTTATTGGCATGGCAAATGTGTATTTGTGTTACCAAAGCATATAGACGCTTCCAACACACTTTCAAGTCATATATCCAATATTTCAATTGGATTGACAGCCAGATGCACCTGTAAAAAGCCAAACCCACAAAATCGAACGGTTGTGAAAAAGCTCTCACAATTCTGTTAGTTCAAAATAGGATACCGTCATGGCAACATAGGTGCGAGAGATCCTTTTCTTGATAGAACCAAGGTGAAATGCTGTGATGACTTCCATTGAGAGCAGCAGCCTGGGATTCAAGTCCATATCTTGTTTGATCTCTTGGGAAACTCAGCGCTGTTCCGCCACAAGATCAGAAAATTTGTTTTTCCCTCTGAGTCACACGGAAGTGCAAAGGAAGTGCATCTCCATAGCTCTAGCTTTGGAACAATATGATTCAAAACCTTAGCCCTCAGTTGTCATGCAGGTTCAGATCTGACACGCTATTGTCATCTACCTGGTGTCTTTGCATACCACCTTGTTCCCCAGTGTTGGTTCCTTGTCTTGTATGTTCAAGTATGTTCAGAGGTAGTTTGCGTTCTTTATTGAGCCATACAGTACAAAGGCTGAATCGAGCTTTCCAGCTCTCGTGATGGCCTTTTGGAGTGGAAACCTGGGGCACAATTCGAACATAGAAATAGTAGGATAGGCTCGGTTTTTGTCCTTTGTGTTGTAAGGTTTTTTGTACTTTACAAAAGGATCTCTCGAGATTGAAACATCATGCACAGAAAGCATGCAGGACACACTGAAATCTGGATCGAGGTCAATATCTACTTCAACGTAACTGAGATGCATGAGCAAAATGCTAGCAAGTTAGATGTATATGTCTTGAGCAGAATGTGTGAGATGTCTGAAGGAATATATTGTCGTTTGTTATCACATGTTGGGTATGCATTTTTTATATCTCCCATGTACTTCCAACTGTTTTCATGCTGAATGTGATTTGTATTTTCATACCAAGGAGTTAAGTCTGTGATGCCAGTTATATTTATTTTGCATATCAGGAAGTACCGTGCTTGTTTTTAATTAAATATCAGTTCTGTAGCTCATAGCCAGTGCTATCTGGCTGGTGAGCCATATCATTGAGTCATTTTGGCTCCGTGACAAGAATATGCAGCTATTATTATTTCAAGGTTTTAGTACCTATGAAGTAGGCAGTGCTATTTACTTGGAAAAGACTAAATAACTTGCTAGCTAACTTTTCTGTGATACAGGGCTAGTCAGCTAGAGTTGGCTGTCGGTATAAAAACGCAACTGAAAGTCTACAGATTAATGCACAGATATAGAAAGAATTCTTCTTTGTGGTTTTATTGACTGAGGAAAATACAGATAGTACAGACACCAGCAGATCTGTACGATTGAATTGCTTGTTTTGTAATGAGCATCTTAATAACAGGGACAGATAGCAGTGTTTGGTCACATGACCATGTGAGCGTAGTCAAATCACATAACCATGTGAGCATGACAGACTGTTGTGCTCCAGACTCCACATCCAGGCTGTCAAAAACATGCCAAGAAAACCCTGGAAAAAAAAAACATCAAAGTATCAGGCATTCTGACAACGCATGGATGGAATATTGAGCCGCACGGCCCTCTCTAAATTTATGCAAATTGAGGATGCTCGCAGGGCTTGTGCTTTTATTAGTGCGGAGAGACGGAGGCACAGACAGGGAAGCAGCAGGAGGGGAAGGACCAGGTCCCCCTTGCCCTTGTTACTCCCCCTCCTGTGGCGGGGAACAAAACTAAATGAAAGGTGTTTATCCCTGCCCCCCCACCCCCTCCGAAGCCTATTATTTTTCAGGGTGGTAATAAGACACGTTCAGCTTCAGTCGGGTGATAGAATATGACCCACCGACTCACAAGCCTCCTAAATATACCTTTACAGCTCACTGCGCACCTGTACTCGTCCCCGTCATTGCTGGAAACTGTGATGTCGGCCTGGTAATCCTGATGCGTGGCCTGTGTTCATTTTATTCCAAATTCAGTTCAGCTTTGTGTGTGTGTGTGGGTTTCGCCTTGACAGTCTCTCAAAAGGCCCGTTGCGGGGCAGGAGGGGGCGACAGGGATAAGCCCCGGGTGATTGAATGAGACTAAATGAACAGCTTGGATGTGTGTGGTGCGGAGACCTTGTCAGATCGCGGTCAGGAGGCTAAAGGCCCGTACTCGTGTGCAGAAGGATTACCGCGCCCCCCCCCCCACCAACCACCCACCCACCCACCGTGTTTTGAGATCGATTTCTCCTTCAGCCCTTGGCGTGAGAGACGGACAGGAACCTGAGATAACCTCAGCCCTTGGTCTGAGAGTTATTCTCCTTTGACTGCACTACAGAGCACCCTGAAATTGAGACACAAACCCACACCATGACAGCGACTTCCCCCATCTCATCCTCCCCCTCTCCGTGGCTCGTTCTGTACAACTACACACCAAGGGTTCATTTCCTACCCCTCACATGCCGACAGTTCCCAGCGACTTGCTGACATACAGGTAACTGTCAAAAAAAGGAAAGGCAAACATAAAATGTCTTAATAGGGCATTGGGCCATCATGAACCACCAGAACAGCTCCAATGCACCATGGCATAGATTCTACAAGTGTTTGGAACTCTATTGGAGGGATGCAATACCATTCTTTCATGAGAAATTCCATCATTTGGTGTTTTGTTGAGTTGGTGGAAAACACTGTCTCAGGTACCGCTGAATAATCTCCCATAAGTGTTCAACTGGATTAAGATCTGGTGGCTGAGACAGCAATGGCATATGGTTTGCATCGTTTTCATGCTCATCAAGCCATTTTTTCACCAAAAACACAGATTAGTGAGTAGAATAATCACCAAATAAGCTCGCTGAGTTGTTTGTGACCAAAAAAAGAGACAAAAACACTTGCATTTAATTTAATTGATATTTGAATCCAGGTCTGTGCAATGCATATGGGAACATTTCTGATGAGAGAAGAAAACAAACAAAGTTGCAAAAGAAAAGGGACTTGGAACAATGGGATTTCCCTTCCACTTTCAGCTGTTAATTACAGGGCCTTCACGGGAATCCAGAGATATGGTGGCAAACCCTACTTAGGTTTATTCACAACGCATTAAATCCCCACTGCTTGAGCACTCCAGGATTTAACGATGACCTTTGACCCCAAATCGTACCAAATACAATGGCCTTGATGAACATTTGGGTTTAGTATGGAGAGCTTCTGGATTGGAGCTCCTACAATGAGTCAACTGCAACCAAACAAACTGACAGAACCAGAACAGTGTTCCTCCTGTTTCTTTTGGGGGTACCCATGTTACCGAATTAGTTACTGTTACTCCTAATTATAAATTATTGGAGGATCATGGTTTGCTCGAGCATAAAATACGGAATATTCTTTCCTCCCCTGAACTGGCAATTTAATATTTTAGAGCAATATTAATTGCCCCTCTCTGTCATGCAATGGAAAGGTTAATTAAAAGCATTACATTACACCAAGCCCGAGAGAATGAATCTCTGACACTGAAGAGTTCAAGCTTATAACATATAAAATACTGTGGTTATTGAAATGACTGAAACCCTGTAATGTAAAACTTACATGATAGCTAGCATCAACAACACAGCTCCACACCTGATTCCCCGCCTTGCAAATCAGGTTTTAAATGGCAATGTAACCTCCTTTAAAATAGAGGTTAATAGAGGTTAAATCAATAAATTATGCTCTGTGATGAGATTTTCACAAAGATGCACACACATTCTGTATGTATCTGTACAGTCCAGGCTACATAAATATAATATGTGTTATTTATTTATTCATTCATTCATTTGTGTCTGTTTTCCAGTTCAGTGTCTGCCTCACTTCCAATCTTCCGCAAGAGACTCAAAACCCACCTCTTCAGACTCCACTACCCCTGAACTCTGTCCATCTAGTTAAATTGTCTTCACCACTGTTTACTTGTTCAACACTATACTCCCAAAAAAAAAAAAAAATAAAAATTCACTAACCTTTTCCTTCCCGGTGTTACAGGTATGGTACACAGATGCCTGCAATGATGTCTATTGCTGTATTCCTGCACTGATCTCGTGCGCTAACTATGATTGTTCCTACCATGTATTAATGCACATCTTGTAAGTCGCTCTGGATAAGAGCGTCTGCTAAATGCTTAAAATGTAAAAATGTAATGTTTCCACGCACAAACACCTACTGAAGTTTACTGGCTTGGCTTCCCCATCAAAGATACATTATACCAACGAGAGGCAAGATTCTAAATCAGTTTATTTGTATAGCTTTTTTAGCGAGTACATTGTCACAAAGCAGCTTTACAGGTTATTGAGCCTTAAACCCCTCAAGGGCAACAGTGACAAGGAAAAACTCCCTGGAGGGCATAGGGGAGGAATGAGAGTCTGGGAGGCCCTTCAGGTGTGAAGCTGTGTTTGATTCCCATCGGGACGACGTATAGTGATAAATGTATTCATTCACTACTGTAATTCGCTTTGGTTAAAAGCGTCTGGTAAATGACATATATTATGTTATGTGATTCTCACATTCAACTGGGTGTCATTTTTTGACAATGCTTGTGTATTTTAATGATGTTGGACTCTATAAACATGCTCTTTCTCTCTTTTCTAAAATTCAGATGCTTATAAAACCGGTGATGAATTCAATCCAAAAGCAGAAAGATACCCAATCACTTGATTCCTTCATAAAGATATAAATCTGTGCTCTTTCAATAACAAACAGGATCTGATTTTTTTTCAATCTTGAGCTCCTAGCATTACATTGGACTGGTCATGGGTGTTTCATTTTTTATTTTTTTGTCAGCTACCAGATATTTTTCCTTTTTTAGATGGTAAAAAAAAATACAAGCGAAATCATGCAAGATTTACGATAGCCTAACATCAGTTAAAGTGCAACTTCAGCTTCTTTTGAGTAAAAAAAACAATTTCAGGGATAAAACTGGAGCATCGTATCACTTTCTGGCCCACAAATCATTTTTTGACTTGTGCTGCTGTCACGGTGAGTTAGAGCAGCTGGCTGTTTTCATAACGGGGTCTGTGAAGAGGGGGTGGGTGGGGTGGGTGGGTTTCGTGCATGACATGTGTCCCAGGGAAAGGGGGCAATGAGTCACCCACGTTAAGGGAGCAGAGTAGAGCATCGATGCCACAAATGAAGCAGACGCCCTCTGAGCCCTTTGCGGTGTGTGATGTTTGTACTCAGAAATGTCTTCTATACGCATTACTGTCGGTAATTGGAAAGGACCTGAGAGAGTGAGAGAGTCTTGGCTGCTTCAGAACTCCAGCAGAGTTTGTCTTTTTAGTAGAAGTGTTTTTTATGTCTCTTAAAAAAAGAAATCAGGAACATGATTTTGAAGAAAACTAAAATCTAATTTGTAAATTGTATTGGAAGTGTTGTGTTTGTCAGGGAGGTCAAGGGTCAAACCCAGAAGGTTGCAGTTTCTGTTTCTGGGTGGGACTCTGCTGTTGTTTGTATGAAAGGTAGAAATTCATCATGCCCCCACTCCCAGCTACACAGACAGCAACGTAGTTGGAAATTCATTTGGGGGGTTGAGAAAATACAATAGAGTAGCTATTTAAGGTAGGGGCTACATATGCAAACAAACTGTTCATATAAGGTGGTGGTGCATGAACATATTGTTGATCGGGGAGGGGGGTTAAACCTGAAATGCCAGTGTACACAGAGGGAGACACAACAGTACCCAGCGTGTCTGACTGACAGCAGGCTAAGGACGTTACTTTGAATAGCTTGAATGTATTCCACAGGTTACTTGGTCATACAAACAACCCAGGGCCAGATTTACCAAAGGATTTGGACCAAAAACAATCACCATAAGGTCGCAATATTTATGTTGGATTTACTAAATGGTCGCAATGAGTCGAATTGCTATTTATAGATCGCTATAAATCGCTATTGCTATTATAATTTCTAGAATTGTTATTATGCTATTTGCGGGGGTTAAGTCACTTTTAAACTTTCCTTTAGCTGAATAGTTCAATCTGTTCATGCATATGTATACCTGGGGTGAACGTGCTAAAACAGGGTGGAGAATTTATAAATTAGGTTGATCAAGTATTCTGTCTGATTTACTAAAGCATGCCTTAATTGCGACTGTCCTCTTGGCGTGAGAATTTAAGAACACTTGAAACCAGACAATATTTTATGAGTGCTGATATTGCCTAGGTATTTCACAATTCCCATGTTGTATTGCGCCGTCCGCAATACAAAAGCAAATAATCACAAATGTTGTTGCAAAGTACCCTGGTTCATGTCACAACAGCTTTATTTTCAGGAATACCTGTATCTACAAACAGCTAAGTCAGCATTTTAAATATATATTCTATAGCATACATATTATTTACTAGAACTTGAAATAAGAAGAGGAATGGATGCTGGATTTCTATTGACCTATTTGTCATAAGCAAGCAGTCAGTTAACCATTTCTATTCTTTATTCACATTCTAATGTTCTTTCCTCGGTTGGACCACCGCTGGTGTCTTTTTCCCGCATTATGTTGTAGGAATTTTTTTCTTTTGGATCCCGCCTAACATCATGTCATATTTTCTTTACATCATTGGTTGTTTGTTTTCTTACCATCACCTACTGTTCGTATTGTTATGCCTAATGAATTAATTTATTTCGTGATGTTACTCCAAAAAAAAAATTATTCTCTGTTGGTGGTGTTTTTCTATGCTGTAATATGGCGTTGTGATGCTGTACCTCGTTGACCAATAACTCTATTTCCTGATTTGTAAAATGTTCTCTTCTCCGCAAATCGCAAATGATTTTGAAATTTCTTTGATTGCGTAATTAGAACCAGCCATAGTAAATTGGTTGTTAATGTGGCGCTACTTGCAACTGCAAAATAGCCGCAACAAAATAGCAACCATCTTTGCGCTGCGACTATCTTAGTAAATCTGGCCCTCAGACTCTATCACTTATCTTATGGCTGCTGACTCTAAGTGTATCTATTATCCTTCTATATAGTGCTGCTGCACTTTGTATCCTTCATGAAAGCACTTATGTCCTTCATTTCCAAGTCCCTCTGGATCAGAAGATCTACTAAATAACTATATTGCAAATTATTGTAATATATGTACGGACAGGGGGCAGAGTAACACAATTGAGAAGCAGGTGGAGGCTAGGGTGGAAGAGGGAATTGATAGCACAGTGAGCATAATGCATTTCACTACTGATTTGGTTTGCCAGACACACACACACATGCGCACACACACACAAAAGCACAAGCACACAATAAATGCAGCATGTTGATTGCATAAAAGAACAACAACTGCAAGTCAATTGTTTAATAGTTGACTGGAGTACAAATTATGTTTTAAATAGTCCGGGCACACACTATGATAAATAATGTTTTCTTTCCTTGGTTTTTGGTGATCAAAAATGTTCAACACTTCATCACTCTGAGCTTTATTACCTGTATTGCTGGGGAATGTAGTGCTGACAGTGTGTCCACTGAAACTGTGTGGAACATTTACGAGTACCCCTGATAATACTACCACTCCATACCACTCTTCACTGGATCCTGGCTGCAGCTCACACTTAATTCAAGTCATTGGTGCTGGCACACCAGGCCACAAAGGGTACTGGTCCCTCCTACCTTGTCACTGATCACACACTACACGCCTTCCAGATCTCTCCGATTGACCTCCTCTGGCCAGCTGATTGTCCCGTATCTCCGTACACCTGGTAGCTGCTCCTTACGGCCCCGCCTCTTCTCTGCCCTCTTCCTTAGATGGTGGAATGAACTTCCCCACTCAGTCAGGACAGTAGTATCTCTAGCTATTGTTTGAAAAAGACTGAAAACTCATCTTTTCAGACTTCACCTCAATTTATTCAATTCATTCAATTTATTATTTGTGGCATGAACGTCAACAATGTCAATGATTAGACTGTAACTTACTGTTCAATAGTTCTAGAGATGATCTTTAGCCATATTAATGCACTCTTGTAAGTCGCTTTGGATAAAAGCCAAATAACTCAATTGTAAATTGTGCTCCACTGCTGACTAAAAACCCAACTGTTCAATCAGCGTCATGTGTCGTAGATCCAGGATGTAAACTACAGTAGTACAGTAGTCATAGATCAGTGTGTAGAACTGTACGCATGCTTGTGTGATGTAAGTTATTGCTCTTGTGGTTCTGTGCCAGGCACTCTATGCGCTACTTGATTGCAAAAGGTTTCCCCTGTGATTATACTCGTGTCTAACCGCGCATTTTATTTTTACGACCAGTGTTTACCTTCATGCTTTATCACATTTGTTCTGTATCACTGTTCTGTACCAATGCCTGGTTATTGCTGCTCCCTTGATATGCGATATAAAAGAAATCAGTCTGAATAACAATTCATTAATACCTCTAAGCTATTTATTTGTGTATATATTGTTCAGGTTTTTAATACATTTGCAAGGACTAAAATGACATGCTTTTCTGCATTCCGTGGAATGAGTCTCACTGAAGTGAAATCGCCCTTCGGTTCACTATTGGGCTTCTTTCACTTCTTCAGACTCGCCAGACACTCAGCTTCTGCATTCCTTCTGCCCTCCTTGCTTCTTAACTGCACAAGTTTCCGGTTGGTAACAGGAGTTTCCGATGCTATGTCACAGTACTTTCCTTGGCCATGCCCCTTAATTAATTGTCAGGAGATGCATAAAATTGGAATGTTTCAGCTTCAGCGGTAGTGAGATAGAACTTGTCACATTAAGAGCACAGAGCTGTGTCTCAGGTAAGTCAAATAAAATCTGCACCCACCACGTTGGCACTTCCTTAAACAGAGGATCATGGGAGATAATTTGGTTGATGTCACCTGCAACTTTGGCAGCATGTTTTGTCTGGAAACTGAAATTAAATTAAAATGGTGTGTCTCAAAAACACGCTTACATGCTTACCCATTGCGGTTGTTTCCTGTGACAGGATTACTGTGCATCCATATGGTGCAGGCATGTACGGTACAGTGCAGATTTATTTGAATATTTTATGAAATTATAAATATTGCATTACATTTCAGGGATTTTAAAAAGGGACATGTCCCTTGAAATATACATTAAAGTAACTAATGGAAATAAGACGAACCTCATAGTTTTATTGAACATCTACTTTTACTTAAGACCACAAGAGTATTTTAAAGTAAGCTTCCCAAGTGGTCTCCTAGTTGGCAGTTCCAGCTAAAGAACTAGTCCTTGGGGCAGTGAAATTCCACAAGGTCTAGAATCAAACCCTGACCATTCCAGTGCTGACTGTGACTGGATGTCCGATTGGCTGATGTACAGGTGACACTATACGAGACAGCCATCAGCACATAGCTCTGCTGAATGTCAAGCTAAGCGGGTGTGGGCTTGGTTAGTACTTGGATGGGAGACCTCCTGTGAAAACTAAGATGCTGCTGGAAGTAGTGTTGGTCAGCTGGTTGGTAGTCTTCCCTCTGGGCCAAATAAAAGCCCAGTGCAGTGATGGAGACACTGTGCTGTAGAAGACGCCATCTTTTGGATGAGAAAATAAACCGAGGTCGTGACTCACTGTGGTCATTAAAGATCCCATGGCACTTATTGCAAAAGAGTAGGGGGTTCCCCGGTTTCCTGGTCATATTCCCAACATGGCTCTTTCAATCTGTCACCTAATCAACCCTCAGTTTAATTGGCTCAATAATTCCCTCCCTCTCCACCTCAGCTGATGTGTGGTGAGCGTTCTAGCTCAAAATTGCTGCCATGCATCACCCAGGTGGGTGCTATACATTGGTGGTGGCTGAGGTGAGTTTCCCCCCTTCAATTTAAAGCACTTTGAGCTCCTTGTTAGGTGCTATATAAATACAATGTATCATCATTTCATTGATAACACTAGGTAATATGCTAAAACATTACAATTTCTAGCCTCATCTTAACTAAAAAAACGTTGAGTGTGGATCCTTTATGAACGCAGCTATAGATGTACGAGTGGCTCTACTTTCAACAAGGGAGGGAGGGTTCAGATTAGCAGGGTATGCCCTGCCTCATTGCGCAAGAACAACCTCTTGTATGCCCTCATCGGAAGACGCACATGCTAGCCACAGAGAGTGCATTGAGAAATAGAATTACTCATTCTAAACAGGGAGTACAAATTAAAATAAGGGATATAAAGAGGTTAAACATTGAAGCTTTAAACCCCAGTACTGTAGGCTTAGTGAGTTGTTCACATTTCTCCTTAGAGAACTCAAAACAAAAGAGCACGCATGAAGTTTTAAAAATGAACAATATTGATTCAGCCATTACCCAGTTCCCCTGACACCAGCAAGGTTTTGCAGAGATTTACGAAGATAAATTATTTTACCTACACGGGAGCATGAGGGGAATCATTGCACATTTCTGCACATAAGAAGCCTTAAATTAAGCTCTCTTAATTTATGCTCAAACTACATTGACATGCAAATGCATCTTGCTCATTTCCTCCCACTTTATGTTCTTAATAGACTTTAGGGAATGTAGCGCTTGCAGGAAATGGAAGTCTTTCTTGAAAAGTTCTATAGTGTAGATCACTGAGTGCATTTTTACATTTCAAATAAAAAACGAAATGAGTGAAACAGGAAAGCAAAGACCAGATCACTTTGGAAATAAAGCAAGCCAAGAATAAAAGATATGATGACAAAATAACTTATTTGGTGGCACAGACATTTCCTTTGGTATAATCAGGGTGAACATGAACATCCCATACTGAATGGTTGTCTGCTCATTGCTCCCCCGGGTGTATTGATTCATATAATGGGGGGGGATGTGGAGCATGTGGTGTCTATGACAATATGGGTGAAGCAAGAAGAAACACTGACATACAAGTCAGAGTGCAGCTCCCGTACAAAAGCCCATTCCCTCAACAAAGTGCATTCAGGTTCCTCTGCTAAATCTGCACAATGATTGTGCCTGTGTTCATGATTCCTCTGAGCAATCCGCGTCTGCGTCATCTCACAAGCAATTTCATTATGAATATTTCTCAGTAATGACCTATTTATTTTTATTTACTTTTAAAAGTGCAATTTCAATACAACGTTCGGAACTGTAATAACTGAATATGCTGGTGTTTATCAATCAAAAATGAATTGTAACAGTGTCTTTTTCTGTTATTCACACTCCCATCACATATCCTGCTTGGGCTTCACTATGCCTCTCTTGCTGTCATCACAGTGATTGTTGTTTTGTTTTTGAGGTTGGGTCTGTTCCCCAGCTCACCGCCTTCAAGCAGTTTGCCCCCCTCAGACAGGGTAAGCATGCAGACACTTGTCATTTAAGGCAAAGTCACCTCTCATATGTCTGTGTGACAAGAGGGCAGTGAGTGTCTTTATGGAGACTCCACTCTTTGTCCGGGCCCAGCGGTGTGCAGTCCTTTGGGACTGGCGATTGTGAGGAGCAGCAAATAGGGTTTGAGGCAGTGACTGTCCATCGGACTGAAGGGCCAGCTGCTTCCTGTTCTTCCTCCCTCTTCTCATTATCTCTCCCCCCTTTCTCCTCTACCTCACTTACTCTCATTTCATTTTCCTACTCTCTCTCCCCCTCTACCTGCTCTGTACATAAAGTGCTGTTGTTCTAGATATATGGCAGCTTTTAATGTTCCTGGTTGGGGCAGTTCCTAACTTCTGCTCTCCCATATTGCGTATTCATGGGAAAGAAAATCTATGCAGCAGTTTAGATCTGTTTAGATGAGAACAAAAATCTAATATGAACTGATGTTGTTGGATCTGGAGGAACACGGAACCGCAATTCTCCCCTTAAATGAAATTGGTTTGTTTGTGAGCCTTGCATGCTTTGCATGAAAACATCATAAATATAATACAGGAAAGCTCAGCCGCTCGTTGATATTGCACTGTGGAACAGAATTGGTGTTGAATGGGGCAGTTATCCAGTAGGCAAACCATAAGGCTGATCTCTGATTTTATTGAAAATAATCATGTTGATTGATCTCATTTGAACTTTTCTCTCTCTCTCTCTCTCTCTCTCTCTCTCTCTCTCTCTCTCTCTCTCTGTGTATTAATGTGCTGTTTGTGTCTGTTTTGTACATTAAACATTTTTGTATTGTTATTTTGTTGCTGCTGTCTTAGAGATCTCTTTTTCGAGGGAGACCTGGCTATCTCAAGGGACCTCCTGGTTAAATAATGTAATTTTTTTAAAAGCAAATAAAAACAAAGGTTGTCATGCTCACCATAAGAATTTCCCTAATAGCCCATTAATGTCATTTCATTTGTTTTAAAGGCATGACAGACATGCCATGTGACAATGATGTCCCCGGGGGTGCAGTAACACAGTGAAGTCTACTCCAGCCTGCATGGGCGCTGCTGTTAATTAGCACGGAGACCGCCATTAATCAATCTTACACCCGCGTGTTACACGGCTCAGTTTATGAGCTGTGGTTTATGATAATTTATTTTCCAATAGAGAGAGAGAGAGAAAGGGAGAGTGAGCAAGAGAATTGGGAAGGAAAAAAAAGTACAAATTAGTAAAAGCCTGCACAGCTCTCATTAAGAATTTAGTTTACTTCTGTTGTTGCTATGGATACTGGTGCCATCTATAAAGCTATGCAACATGATTGTTTATAGGGGAGATAACCTTTGTTTCTCCATTTATTCCATTTTTTCTTTCACCAAGTTGCGCGTTGATTTATTTTCTGCTGCCGCAAGCGAGGGTTATCAAATGACTCACCAGGAGCGCTGTGATCCAGGTTTTTTTATTTTGCTTTGCCTGTAATTAAAATGTGTGCAGTCAAACTGGTAATTAACCCACCTGTTTATAGCCATATGCAAAGGAGGGATATGCTGGACACCCCTACCATTAGTCAAACGCAGCTCTGTCCCGGCCACACTCGCAGTGCAGCCAGCATCCCGCTGAACACTAAGAATGAGACATGGAGTTACACGACCCTAACAGGCCGTGTGTTTCCCGTGTGCAGCAAGCACGAGGTGCTTAGTGCAATACGACTCAATTTGTCTTCAGAGCGAGCCTGGCAGCCATCCAGCCACCAGTTTAATATCGCCCTGCCTCACGCCAGCCCCAAAACAGACCAGGGCTGGCCAACATCCCCCATGGAGCGGCAATCCCACCCACACAATTTATCATAAAAATCTGTAAAACTGCCACGCAAGATGTTTATTCTGTCAAAACATCACGTTCATATTTTCCAGAGACATGGTCTACGGCAGTTTTAGTGGCTTCGGGCAACTCAGGGAAGAAGAGAGGAGAAGCACAAAGTAAGCAATGATAGATATTAATGACAAACCCAGGGGTATAAATTAGCCTGCTCCGAATGATTTTTTAGATCGCGCATGCCCAGCCGAGGCAACTTTTTAAAGCAATTATCACTCAATTGGACCAATTTATATACTGCTGAGTTGACTCTTCTGTTAGCCCTGCTGAAAATGCTGACTTCTTGGTTAATAAGGGCCTGGACAAGTGAATCAAAGGGTGATGAATGGAACATTTGGGTTTAAAATGACCTGCTAGTGTTGCAATTGCCGGCATTTACCACCGTTACAGGAGTCATAAAGATGTACAAATGAAATGTGATCAATAGCAATATTGATTGTGCTTTTTTTTTTTGCCCATCTCTTTTTAAAATGTTCCACTTCTGAAAAATGTGCAGATGGAAATCACCTGCTGTAATTTTTTAAACTGCTAATTAAGTAGCTTGCCCTGTGTTTTGTTGCCTAATAAATAATTTTTTTCTTTCAGTTATGTTGTCATAGTTTTAAGGAGGATAAATGCATTTTGATGCTTTTGGCATTTTTGCCAAAAAAAGTATTTAAAGTTTAGGGAGGATGAAAATCTTTGGCAGTGCACCATAGCCAGAAGAAACTCAGCTTGGACTCAGGGACGAGAGACACTACTGTGGCAGGTTGATTCAGGTTTAATCATGACACGCCGGGAGATTCTCTAAGCTCAATTTCACTAGAATCTCCCCAGACAAAGGACATGCATGTAAACTTACAAACTTTGGTAGTGGGTGTGGAAAGTAATACATTGGATAGGTAGCTCACTTTAAGCTTATTTGGTATAATGTTTCCTGCCATCTGTTAAGACAAACTCTGTGTGGCTCAGTAGGTAGAGCATGGCGTTGGCAACATTTAGGATGTGGGTTTGATTTCCATTGGAGCCCCATATATTAAAAAATGTATGCATTCACTACTGTAAGTCGCTTTGGATAAAAGTGTCTGCTAAATGGCATATATTATATTATTATTATTATTATTATTATATTACAAACAATTTCTGTGCCCATGTGACATGCAGAACTTTCCCTTCACCAAGCTCCATCCTCCATATCTCAATGACGGAGAGCAGCCCGGGCCGCTGGCACCATCTGTCTCTAAGCAACCTAGTCCTAGAATTATCAAAAAAGGAAAGAAACACACATACACTCACACAACAATATATAAGTGAGGAAACCAGCTCTTCTTGGGGCCTCCTGAGATACACATTCAGGTTATCTCAAAACAAGATGAGAACATTCTCAATGAAATCCATTACAAATGCAATTTTATACCTTCAAAAGTAATATGTTTGGCACAATATTGTTTGCTGTTTGAACTAAATGTTTATATCAACAATACTATCCTTGATTTGTATTAGTATTTTGTTTAATTATAGTCTTCAGTCTACAAAAAGCTGCTGATGACAACTTTCAAATAAAAAATATTGAAGGTGGTCCAAAGAACACCAACAGTTTTGAAATTATAACTAGCTTTTTAGTTTCCACTCTGTTCACATGTCGATTTCAAGCATGTTTAAAGACTGCTTAACGTGTGCATATATTACTTACAGAAAACTCTGACAGGGGCATATTCTGGACAGTAACTGGAGCTGGAAAATGTTGGGTGGATAACATCCCAAATACTATGCTTTGCATAATGTTGTTACTGAAATAAGTACACCCAACATGGTCACCATGACCCAATGTTTTATATGGGTGGATATAGTTAGCAACAGTCACCATTGGATGTCAACTGACTTTGGCTCATTCTTGATACTGCTGTAATCAACAAACTACATGTATTATTAATCTATCAGCACCCAACGTTTAAGGTATACTAAGCAATTTTATGTCACTGCATGAGAGGTAGTGTTAGTAAACACATGACAACAGAAGTGCCTATAGTTGTTTGGACCATAGACTCATGTTGCCAGTTGACAGTTCATAACTGATAGTGATAAATAAAGTGATAGTTTTTTTAATAGAAAGTAATTTCATTCATAAATATGTTTGCTTCTAGATTTCCTATACTGGTATTTAGGCATTCCATATACTGCCATTTAAGCATTCAGTAATTCATAGACCCATACAATCTACTATATCTAGGCCTGATCATCCATGGCAAGTGTGCCCATCAGCCACTGCTTGGTCGTAGCCATTGCAACTGCAGAAATGTATCGAGGAAGGCTTGTTCCAGTTGATAGCTATCTTAGCAAATGCTAACCAGTCTTGCTTACCTGTCATGAAGGAAAGATGCCATCTCGGCATTGGTGCTAATATGCTGAGCCACTTTCAGCTCTTGCCATCTCGAAAAAGCTTCTCCAATCTATACATGTTTTCTATGTCTGTTTAAGCACCTTTTGCGTTCAATGTTTCGCTTGCTTTTAGGTTCCATATCTAGCTAATGTTTTTTTTCTTTCTTCTCCTTACATAAACTAGGTGGTGGACAGGAAGAACTAGCACCAGAAGCGAGTATGGCTAATGGTTGAAATGCAGTTTGTATGCATTCCAGAAAGTTTGTTTTGGAGCGGTTTTGTCAAACTGCTTAGAATACATAGAATGCATAGAATGACAATCATGTCATTTGACACTACTGTACATATCCCAACAACCAAATATGGTATTCTGAAGGTCCCAATCAGTTTCCAACAACAGGTGTTTTTGCATCCACAGCCAATAGCGGCTAACCGATGGGGTAAAATGTGTCCTATGTCAAGACATGTTGCCACTTGCCAATGATGGAGCATTCTTGTTGGCCATTACAACCATTACAAATTGCAATGAATTTAAATGAATCACAAGTAAGTAAAAAAAACTGGAAATGATAAACAGCACAGTTCCTGCAGCATATATGCCAATGTAACAGCATCAATACAACCATCAGTTCCAGGGGTATTCCTCGATAAGCCTGCAACACTCAAAGCTTGCTATCCCTGACATGACCATTAATTACAACAAGCTCATTATCAGCGTCCCCGGAACACGTGTGTACACACAACATTTGTTTGCTGTCACATCGCCCACTCCATATCACCAGCCCACCCACATAACGTGCTCCCATCAGATCCAGGCTCGGAGATAAGTTTTAAATAACATAGATCAGTTACACATAGATAGGGATGTGGGGACGGAAGGGAGATAACAGAAATAAAGGGAAAAACGAGCATTTGTTCAAACTATAAGCCTGGCAAAAGGAGTCACATGTGACAATATGTTACAATAAAGTACAATAACGTTGTACAATCTCCTTGCCTGACGAGTGGCGGCTCATGCGGAAAATTGAGGTAATCCCTTTTTATTAATTTCATGGCTTTTGTTGTTCTGAACATTGGGAGTTGGTTGTTCTCTGTTTGGTGTTTATTTCCACTGGTGCTGTACACTGATTTTTAGCTGGACAAAATCCATTTGGCACTAGTGGTGTGTCGTTCTTTTTGAACGAATCGTTTTGGTGAACAAAAGGAACTGGCTCACCTCCATGTAGGATTAGTTCCTTTGGTTAATCTCTAAATCTCGAAAAGTAACTGCCATTCGTTGAAACTGCAGCAACCTGCAACCTCCTCCTATTTAACTATTTCCACCATTGGGCTCTAGTCTGTAGTAGCCATTAGCCAACAACACCACTGAACCACTTGAGCGGGGAGTGCTCTCTGAGCCCCTTCCGTCAGGGTGACCAAAAGCAACAACAGTTCAGTAACTTCAGCTCCTGAACTGAAAGTGGTGAGGACCGAATCCGTGAAGGAACTGGAACTGGATATGCTGTCATTCCTTGGGTCCAGGCAGATTTGAGCTTTATTACAACCTGTTTGATCCACTAAATTGATATAGCCTAATATCTGTAGCCTACCAATAAAGCTACACATTCATAGGAAATTGTCCCACACAATGCTAAATATTCTGCTCTTTTTAATAAAATATAATAAGCTATAGATTATATCAACCCTTGTTGTTTGCAAACAATTTAGTAGGCTAACTAGGCTAGCTATTTGCGAACTAACAGTAAACACTAACGTGATTAATAAATTGCACGAAAACAAGCCCAAATAGGCTATTCATTTTTAAATTGGCTAAATGCTTCGAAAAGATCTTGAATAGCATAATAACGGTGTAGGCCTGCCTACTGTAGGAAGAAACCGAGTTGGGTTCTCTCTGCAGCCACCTGGAGTTTTCAGTCACTGCTTGACTCTCATTCTTGTTCACTAGGAACTGGAGTCAGTGAACCAGACTGAGAACCGGAGTCTGAAGTCGGACCGATGGAGTCGGACCCAATCACTGCGTAACTGTTGTTCTCATTCGTGGGAATATGAACGCTAGCAGCGAAGGAACTGGTGAATGAATCCATGAATTAATCCTTTTAGGGAACTGAGTCAAAGGATCCATGTCCCTGAAAGGAACCGTAACGGCCACCACTATTTGGCACCGGTTTAATCAGGGCCATTCCATTTGCCAATCCCAGTGTCCGAATTGTCAGATTTCCAGTGGGGGTAGGAGGAAATATAACGGTCGTGACAAACCTTTGTCTATGGAGCAAATTCAACCAAAATTGTGTATAAACACTTTGACACAGTTGTAAATGAGGACTGATGCAAATTAAATAAAATTTCAAGATTAGTTTTGATCCATTAATTGGCTTGTCAACCACCTGTTAGTGGTACCCTCCCACATACGGATGGGGAAAAGAACACCGATGATGGCTGGAAGTTCACATTGTCCTGTTTATAACTACTGAAAATTAATGAATTGAAAAAGCACTTTAAATTATTTTTGTTGTTGTTGTTGTGCAAACCTATCGCACTCTTTTCCATGCACCACCCTTGTGATAGTGGTTCATATGAACATCATATCCCTCTGCTCCGCTTCCCCTGGCAAACTGACTGTCCCTTCCCTCCAGACGCCCACCAGCTGCTCCTCGCGGTCTCGCCTCTTTTCTGTCCTGACCCCTCGGTGGTGGAATGACCTTCTGCACTCGGTCAGGACCGCGGAATCACTTGCGATCTTCCGCAGGAGACACAAGACCTACCTTTTTAGACTCCACTACTACTGAATTCTGTACATCTAGCTAATTGTCATCACCTCTGCCTACATGTTTATTACTGCTTTTTGTATATGTATACTTCTTTAAAACTTCCTCTAAAAAAATAGATCAGATCAAATAAATCAGAGATTTTTTTTTACTTACACACTCCTCAATTTTCTACTTTATCATTTGCAATTCATATTATTAAAAGAGGTGATGTGTTCATATGAGACAGATGGTTAAAATTGAATACAATCTACATAAGAAAATTCTGAGAACTTCAGAGAAGTTCATTATGGAAAATTCATAGAACAGTCACATGTAAAGTAATTAATTGATAGAAATATTAGTCATGTAAAAGATGAAAACATACTGACATTTAAAACAGTAGTACAAGAGGTATTTTGACCTAAGTTTAGCAGTATTTCCCTAAAATTAAAAGTACTTGCCAAAATAACACAAATTGAATGCTTTTGGGCTCATTAGAATCATCTTCATCTCATCTCATCTCATCTTCAGCCGCTTATTCCTAGTTAGGGTCGCGGGGGGGCTGGAGCCTATCCCAGCATGCATTGGGGCGAGAGGCAGGAATACACCCTGAACAGGTCGCCAATCCATCGCAGGGCATAGAATCATCTTTTAAATGCATTATGGTTGCAGATTGTGATTGCAATCAGGCATTGACCTTGTCTACTCTTGTATTAAAATATTAATTTAAACTCTAACTGAGGATATATAGTCACATAAAATATATATTTTTACAGAAACAAAGTAAAATTCTGTGGAGGCTAAGAAGGCAAGAAATACATGAATAAATGCAAATAGACATTCTTCTGTGATATATTCCTCTGCATCGCTGTAGAATTTGGATTTTGGATTTATGGATTTATGCACGTGCAAAATGTCATTTTAAAATGCGATAGTATTTGTGGTGCCCTACTTTCCTTTTATTTTATTTTTCAATAAAAACGTAATTAATATTTAACAAAATATGTATTTAATAAAGGGCTTTTGTCTCACTTGTTTTTCTCTCAAGCAAAGAGGTTATTGTCATTCTCAGTGAATGGCCCCGTGCCATATTAGCATTGCGGTGATTTTATGATGTGGCCATTTGCATTCAATGCTCAGACCGGTCATTATTATTGCTGTGAGGAGAGAACCGGAGAGAGAGGCAATGGCAGACTGATTGGAGGACTGAATGGCAGGCTGTGGGCACACAGTTAGGAGTCTGCTGCAATCCCCCCCATGCAGCTTAACAGCTATCCATGAAGCACAGTTTAGGTTATCACCTTGAAACTATGATTTTAGGTTTGATGATAATGATGATAAATGTAATAATAATAATATCAATAACAACAGTTTGCTCAAGAAGCAACGAAATGGGAAAGGGGAATGACATATGCTGTGGGACACAATGCACAGAGATGACTAAAGAAATGCATGAACATTTTATGACTAGGATATGTAAATGTAATGTTGAAATTATGAACTAACCCTTTAAACAGCATATCACAGAAACAAGGGATTCTGGGGTTTTACATAATAGAACCGATGACACTGTTCTTTGCTAAATTTGAAAGTTTTAAAACATTTTAGGATTAAATAAGGCGGTCACTGAATAAATGGTTAGTGTGCCTATTTATGGTTTTGGGTTATGTAAAACCTTTTGTGAGACTTTAAACTGAAGGTACCCAATTAAAGGAATACCACTAAACATTGTAAAGATAAGCCAAGACAGAAAGAACACAATTAAATTAAATGTTGGTCTCTAATACCATCTTCAAACAATTATTTTACCAAGTACTCCCCCCCCCTCCACCCTCCACCCCCTGTATACAGTAGTTAGAACTTGAGAATGTAAGTCATTGCTAATTTATGTTGGGGTCAAATCACAAAGACCTTTGGAGTTTGCCATTGCTGTAGTCTCAAGCCTGTTCCATGTACAGACACTCAGACTTGGATTTCCTGGAAAAGAGAGTGGAGCTACGGCATAAAGGTGACCAAGTCCACTCCTTGGGTCTGTTTGAGAAGAGGAGATGCCTCATTACTCTTCAGGCCTGCCTGGGAGCCATTTCATTTGGTAAATGGGTCCATTCTGATGATAGGAGAGGACTGGATTGATGGATTGGACAGATGGAAGCCAGAGAATATGAGTTTTTTAAAAGGAAGGAGAGAGAAAGGGAGAGTGAGGATGGGAAAGGACAGAGAAAGAGGAAGGTGGAAGGACAGAAAGAAGGATAGAGAGAAAGTTAAGGGCAGGGATGAGAGACAGAGAGAAATGGGGGGAGAGAGTGAAAGAGAAAGATAATGAGAGAGAGCAGAATAGAGAACAAGACAGGATGGGAGAGAGAAACAGAGTGCAAAAGAGATGAAAAGAGGTACCCAAATCCTCAATCTACCCCTCCACAGAGCACAACAGAAAAATCCAATCAAACAAATGTAGTACCATAATCCAACAGTGCTTGAATGAAAGAGTGGTTTACAACAATGTTGATTCGGCTGCTGTTCAGGATAAATTTTTCAGTGCTTTAGATGAGAATTTCTTTCTTTCTTTTTCTCTATAAACTCCTGCCCCCAGGACCAAATCGTAAGCTCAAAGAGATGCGGAGTTCCCAGACAAAAAAGAGCAGACAAAACACACATTTTCGCAACCACTGTTTGATCAGCATTGTAGCTATACACATCATGACACATCCACCATATCATCAAGTATGTCCACAAAACAGGAATGCAAGCAGTTAGGATTGTGTCTCTCTTTGTTCACTGTGTGCATTAAGGACTTAATTAAGGAGATGATTTAAATCAAATGTATTTTACAAGCCATCCTATGCCTCTGTGTATTTGCCCATTAGAGGAATCATAAAACAATTATCTCCGATGCAATTCCATATCCATACATACAAAAATAATATAATCTCCAATATTATAACTGTGATGGAGTTTATTGCCATTTCAATAATTTCTGATAACCGTTTTTAATGTGCTATTTATTTCTTACTTGTATGTCTATTATGTAATGCCATTTCTAGTCATTGACTATGAATGTTGCCATGATTGGCAGCTTTGAGTGATAATATTTGAATAATCCTCCCATCTGTCTTTCCTGTTGGGTACATTATTAGTAGTTTCATTAAAACGTGTGTATTTTGTATTCATAATTTATGGAAATAAACCCAAGGGGATTGTACTTGATTTACACATAATAAATTCCCTCTTTGAAGTTCCTTTAATATTATAACTAGTTCTTTGTTGAAATTGTTTTGCAAATTCACTCACACACACAGACACAGACAGACAATTACACACAGGCATGTGTGCACACACACATATGTGCACAAACAATCAGGCAGGCACAGAAAATGTAAACAGGCATGCAGATACACAAAAAAACACACACACAAGTGCACACTGTCAGAGACGCAGGCTAAAGACCCTGTGGGACCCATGTGCCTCAGAGGCCGGTCACAAGCACTGCATCCCTGAAACACAAACAGATCCACACTGCGAAAAATGAGAACAAAACCCCAAAATAACCTGAAGCAGAGAAGAAGACAACAAAAATAATTGGATACCTGTACACCAAGGATGAAAATGAACACGGCTCTCTGAATGAAGACGGTAATAAGAGAAAAGAGCTCCGGGGCATGCGAGGGAGATGATCACTGATGAACTGAGAAAGGGACAGGTGCTGGGACTCACCTCACTGCGTTTCCCATTCTGTGTGGAGCTGAATGCAATTGAAAACAGGGCCGATGCCAGCTGGCGCAATGCCCAGTGGTTGGTCTACATGTTTACCCTGTCGTCTCTACACGGACACAACCAATACCAGCTCTAAAACCACTCTTTAGTTCCTCTCATTACACAGACATCATCCGCACGGGCTGAAGAGTCTTGTCGTCGCAAGCGCTGTCACTGTACGGTTAGAATAGGGTAACTCGACAGCAGTACTGCCATTGTCAAGCGTAACGCTAAAGCAGAGTAACTTTACAGCCAGTATTAGCCAGTGTTAGGTTTTGCAAAATACAGTCAGGGCTGGAAAGCAAAAAATATATTCTGTTCTCTTTTATTTTATATAGCCTAAACAGAAGTGTCAAAGTTTCAGCATTTTTTTGCTTTCCATCTTCTTTATTTTGCATAGAATTTTGCCCACACGGAAAGCAGCACCTGAAACGTGCTACCTTGAACTTGATTAAAAGTTACGTTTTAAAAGAGTAACTGGACAATCATTTTAATTTGTAGTTGTCGAGTTACTCTCTTCCATTTGTATACTGGTATGACGGGTACTGATTGTAAAATAAGAACAGAGTGTAACACTTGAACTATATGCCATAACGCATACATAACTGGTCATAAGCATGATATAGGACCTGTTATAACCAGTCCTGACAGTACATTACAACTTATGACCAGTGTCATAACAGTGTCATAATGTATGCAGTGAATTTTATAAAACATATTAAAATAACTGATTTAAAATCGTATACATTGCTGCATACATTATAACCGTGTTGCGATATTTGTGCATAAGCCTTAATATGCTGTCATATCTGCTTATGGCAGGTGTTATGTCATGTTTATGACCATGCTATGTAGGCTTTACAGCATATACAGGAGTTCAAGTGAAGTGCTATCAAACATTCCTTCTAAAAGAAGTTGCTCTGGCAGTCATCCATGCAATTTTCATCTAATTACAAAATAATACTGCCCTCTTAAATGGGCAATAATTTGATATGTTGTATAAGAGCATCCTTTTCAAGTGTAGATAGCCCAGAGCCAAACTCCCTTCCCAACTCCAGGCTAACTATGTTATGAATGTATCAAGGTGATAATTACATGTTATTAAACAACAAATAAAATTGTAGAGTATGACTGGAGCACCCATTTAATGTACAGTGGCCTGTTGCCTTTTCAAATGCATTAATAATGTCTGTATATTTTCGGAACATAGCTATATATGCAATGATGCAATGGTGAAAAGCCTTAGACTTACTGTATTTCCACAGGACCTTTTTTAATTTACTTAATCCCACAAATTACCATTTCATAACTGACACTGGTGTCACTGGGATACTCGTAGGATGGACACACAGAATAAAAAATAAGGAACAGCTTTCAACACTATTTCTGGATTCCTTGTCAAAGCAATTGAGAGAGTTGTGTTTTTCCACTTGCTTCTGGGCAGCTGTAATTCACATGATTAAAACAGAATGTTTTCAATAAGGAAGGATTTGGGATGGATTATGAATTCAATAAAAGAAAAAACACTCTTACCCGTCGGCACATCCAAAATCTCAAGCCTGAGCTTAATAGCTCTCTCCTACCCTCACCTCCGTGGGTGGGGGGTGGGGGCTATGGTTTTTAATTAGCAGGTGGGTCAGAGTGTCTATCACAGTCCTGGTGTTGAACAAACGATGTTAATATAGGCTTACTAGATTCTTCTGCTCAATGGCCAACCATTGAATTTCAGATCGTCAGGTTTGAATCAAAGCCTAATAATGTCTAATCAGTAAGCATTGCCTTGTTTCCCACCAGTTATTTGTGATTTAACAAGGCAATGCTTACTGATTAGACATTATTAGGCTTTGATTAATATCCCCATCCACTGATTAGAAACCGAAAAGGGGGAACAATATGTTATCACTACAATGAGTCTGGTTATTTAAATTTGAATACACCACGTTGTTTAATAAATTGATTTAATTATTCACTTACCTGTCATTTGGATTAGACACACTTGCAATGTTTAGAGTTGTTTACCATGGCTGTCCTGTAAGTTATTTCTTTCCCCAACAGATTACAAAGTTCCATGCTTGAGGTTAAAAGCACATTGCGCCACTGGTTTTTACTCATCTAAAACCTTCAGATGCAGACCCTAGTGCTATAAAATAATAAACATGGCTCACCCCACATCCACTCTTCTAAATTTAAATATTGATAATATCTCTGCTTCAAAATATGATACGCTTACTTGTTTTATTGGACACTAATGTAAGCATACTAGTGAAGTGGGGGATGTTTTGCGGAATGGAGCGAAAGGTTTTCAACACCTGTCTGTGCCTGAACTTGAACCTGAAGCGTGACAGCACAAGGCTTTTCCCAGCACATGCCCCAAAGGAGACAAATTAGGTTTCCTTTTTTCCCCTCTCCTTTCCCTGCTGTTGAAATTTCAATTACCAGTCTAAGTGGGAGACTCTTGGAGCCCATTATAAAAAGACAAAGGAATCTCATTGTTTCCTCGTGTTGTCTTTCTGGCTCCCTCAGTTGCACTTGTATCCTCTGTTCAACCTGGATTTTGTCTCTTGGGCATTTGGCATCTCTCTTGTGTAATCGTAATTAAATACATGTTACTGAGCCAATTGTTTCCCTGGGACAGCATGCGCACAGAGTTATCTAGCAGGCATAGCATTTAAGTGATTCACTGACTTGTGTTTGAAATTACTTTTTCTTCAGTGATCTTAAAAAGCCTGCAGAGTGTCTTCAGATTTGCAAGATCAACCTTAAATTTGTATTTATTACGCTGGTGAGTAAGGAGACAGGAAGTTGTTAAATCAGGACATTAATTATTTCCATAATGGAGGTGCAGACATCAGAGTCCAGAGGACAATTAACCTTAAATCTTCTGTATAGAAAAGTCACTGTAATTCATCTAGTGGCTTCTGAGGATAAATGGTAAATTCGGTTCTTATTAAATGATGGGTAAAATCTATGTAGAACAGCCAATTATTATAGTAGTAACCAACATCCTGTGTGCACTCTAATACTTTAGATCACGTAAGGAAGGGATAATAGTTCATGTTACATGTTTAATATAGTATTTAATATAGTATTAGTATGAAACAATCAAAACAGTTCAAAGATCGCTATCCATAGCTAAATGCATAGCCTTATCCCTGCCTGCATACAACTGATTAATTGATCATTACAATTTTATCCCTGACATCAAATGGTTCTGTGCTCAAGCCCCCTGATTAGTCCCCTCAAAATACATTCAGATTAGACCCATTGAGTATGCCTGGATGTCAGCATGACTAAAATAAATTACTGAGTAAGGTAATAATGAACTGGGTGTGTTTTCCAGAATGACCACATGTACAATGTGGGGGTCCTGGAAGCACGGATTCATACAGACTCAAACACATTTGTTATACAATTAGTTAAGATGGGTAGATTTAGAAACTCATTTTATAGTGCTATAATTAACAGCACTGTATTAAAAATGTTACTTAAAAAATGACCCACTATCTGTTTGCGGTATTCATTATTTCCAACCCACTGAGCTCATAAATTGCAGGCTAAGTCGTTCACATTCATATTCAAATTCATAACCGTAGGCGCTTTGCAAGCAACAAAATAAACTAGAAATAACATTTTGTTTCCTTCTTATTTCAGTTCAAAATGTATTTCCACACCACCGTGGTTATGGGTATCAGGCATGCACTTGAGCATTAGTCAGAGTGCTGATGTAAAGAATCAGGTGGGAATCAGCCAGTGACTTGACTTGGACTTGACTCTGGACTTGACATGACTTACTTGACATTTAAATCAATTTACTTGTGACTTGACTCACTTTAGACTCACTTGGGCCTTGGAACATTAGACCTTGGTTACACCTCTGCTTCTCAGTCACCAGATTTGGACCAAATTGAGCATTTATAGGACATTCTAGAATGGCCATTGTCCACTTACTTGATATTTAAATCAATTTACTTGTGACTTGACACACTTCAGACTCAATTGGGCCTTGGAAAATTAGACCTTGGTTACACCTCTGCTTCTCAGTCACCAGATTTGGACCAAATCGAGCATGTATAGGACATTCTAGAATGGCCATTATCCACTTCCATCCATCAACTAAGTGTGAGCGGATCATCTTTCTTGTGGAACAGTGGTGTTATATTCCTCTGGCAGAATTACAGACGCTTACCGACCCTATGCCTCAGTGCTTAGAGGCCGTACTGGCCACTTGTGGTGGCCCAACATCCTATTAAGTGGCTTGCATTTTTGTATTCACTACCAGTAGCTCCACCCAATTTGGGGTTTCTGAAGCCTCACTCTCCCATCACTACTTTGCCACCCTATAATTGTGCCGGCTTGCTAATTGTGCCAGCTAAACTAATTGCAGCCTATGTCAAAAAATGATTAAAGACCCTCTTTGCTTAAGATGTATAGGCAGAGATAAACGCTGATGCACAGAGGGAAACCTTGGGGCAAAGCTGGGTGTCAAATAAAGTCCCATTACAAAAGCAGCATAAAATGCAGTAAACACAATTTCAATTAAAGGCCTTAAATAGCATCTCTGCCAGGGTTTCTGCAGCTCTGCCCATGCAAACCATTTCAAATACAAAAAGGCATCTAGCTATTGCAATCTGTACATGCTCTGGAAACAAAGAGGTTCATATTTAATTAAGTTTTGTTTTTGTTTTTTAAGTTTTGCTATTTAAAAAGGTAGATAGGCTTCAATGTGATCATAATTAGCAGATAATTTGAGCAGGCATGTTGATGAAAAGCAGCACTTGGGTAATGGTCACAGCACATGTTCCTTATACGCTCAAGGACAGGAGTGGCCAGCAGGACTCAGGATCCCATTTTGTGAATGCGAATGTGACTATTGTTTAAAAGATGGAAAGGAGATGGTGACATATCGGGAAATAAAAGCATGTCATCATGGTCTGGATCCAATCTAATCACGTTAAATTGAATCTGGGCCATAATATTTGACTATACAGTGCATGAGGTAATAGTAGCTAGACAGATACATAAATGCAGGTGGTGAACAAGAAACTGAAACATCTGGGTAAATAAGGGATAAGTATATGCAAAACAGAGGCAACCACTAGACTACCAACACTGGCTCATCTATTAATCAAGTAAATAATGTCCTAGCATGCATAGGGTCATTTATGAAAATGTTGGACAGGCCTGATTGGCAAACATTTTGACTAGCATGGCTGCAAGAGGAGACCTCAGTGACTTTGAAAGTGGGGTGATTGTTGGGGAACATTTGGTTTTGTGGAAGCTTTAATGACAAGGGCAGCTCAACTTATTTATGTTTCATAATAAATAGTATCTAATGTGTCAGCATTGAACACAGAGGGAAAAGACATCATCAGCAAAGGGTGACAGTGGATAGAAGCACATACTCCCAGATTATGATGTCCGTGCAGTAATTTGATGTGCAAGGTAAAACAGGCGAGCAACCAAAGATCAGTGGACTGCACATTTTAACCTGGGGCTAGAGCAAAACAGCAAGAACAGTGCCTAACACCGTATTAAGTGACTTTATATTGGTGTTTACCTTTTTTGCAAATAGATAGCGGTTATGTTTCTGGTGTCATCTTAAGAATATTTTGCGAACCCAAGCAATGACAATAAAATGCTTTTAACAGAATAAAGTCATAAGATCCTCGCGTTTAGTTAGTTTGGCTGTCATTTCTCTGGGTACACAACCTGGAGCATGCACCAATAAACCCAAACTTGGGAATTAGCGTTGCTATGATTACACCATTTGTCATGACTCCATCTGCGTCTTTAAACAAAGATAAGCTCCTGAAATCACATGACTTTTCCTCCCACCACGGTTGCCAGGTCACCCATGCAAGGCTTTTAAATCCACGCCGAGGTAGAGGTATGAAAGCATATTGATCATGTCAGTGAGACAAGCAAAAGGAAAATGTGCATTTGGGTGTGCATTCATAAACGGTACATTATGAATGCCTACACAGGATTCTGGAAGGGAAAAGAATGTTGAAATGATTAGACATGCTTTTTACGTTTTTTTTGCCCTCTTTCTCCCAGTGCATATATTTTATCACCCTTATGAAATTAAATTTGTTTTTGTTATGAGGACCCATTGCTATGTTAAGTGCCTTTTTTTTCAAGTTAAAGTTAAGTGCATAGTGATGCAGGCCAGGGAACAGGCCTGTTAAACCAGTTTGCTCATGGAGTTGGCATCTGGCCAGCCCCTTAGTTTTTGGTGCACCGGTTCGCCTCATCACCCTGCTCACAGCGTGGGTGCCATTTTGTCCAGTGGAAAAGAAAGCATCAATCAAGTCAGAGACTGAAACGAGGGGAGGGAAGAGGAGGGGTCAGTCATCTGAGTCACTTTTATCATGGCCTTATCGCTGAAGGCCATTGACTGCTGCTGGCCTGACGACCTTTGGAACAATCAATGGCACTCTTCCATTCAGATTAGTATGGTTTTACAGGGGTTTGATTCAAGAGAGAGACAAAGAGAGAGCATTGAATGTTTTGTCATTCAGTGTCTGTCAGAGAAGTTTGCCCATGGCTAGTCAGTGATATTTTGCTCACAAGCACTCATGAACTCCATCCAGCTCCACTGTTTAACATAAAGTCCTTACAGAAGGTAATGGAATTGGCCCTGGCATGCTTGTCCGTCAATCAATTTAGCCTTTCATTTTTTTAAGTTTGCAAAAAAGAAATATTAATAAATAAAACAAGTAAGACTTTCCTCTGAACCTAGGTTTCTATTTATGTTTAAAAAAAATACAGCCCATTGAGTCAACAAAATACAATAAAAAATGTGTGCATTGAAAATAAGAATTTAAATAAAATCTGTTACCGTGCTGAATTGACAGCACTGTGTTTAATGGCTCCCTGACCCCTCTTCTGAGTCTGCATTGTGCACTGCGGAAACATGTGATGGAAACGGCCGGCTGTGCCCTCAACAAAGACGTTTCAGAAATGAGCACTTACTGGCAGGCTCATGATTTACATTTTGGCACTGTTGGTGTCATAATAATACGAAAGATCACAGCACATCCTAACGCAGTGTGGGTTTGCGTGCAAACAATGCAGGGCTGTGCTTCCTCATCTGGAATTCATGCCTGTGCCACTGTGTTCTGTGTTTAAAGACAGCAGAAACGGCCAAACTTCATAAAGCAGGATGCTTTCATAAACAAAGACACTGACCTCACCTGTAAAATGACAGCTGTCAGCAACGTTTGCATTGTCCACTTCTGTAATTACATCTGTTATCCACTTCTGTAATCGCATCTGGGATGAGGAAATACAGTCTCCAGAGGGAGAATTTAAGAAATAAAGGCCACCAAATTGGGAGAAAAACCGGGGAAAACCTGAAATAAATTATTAAGAAAAGAAAAATAAATAAATACATAAAGATAATCGCAAAGTAAGTACTTACAAGCACTGTACATAATACATGTATCTGTACACTGACTTGAAGGTAACCCTGAGCAGACCCTGTGCTGCTGTTTGGTTCAGCCATCCATTCACCCCAGGAAGAAGAATCCCAAATAACCATTTCTTGCTTCTTTTATAGGAGGCGAGAACACAGAACGCTCCCCTTGGTACAGCCACCATAAATTCAAAGTAATTAAAGTAGTTCAACCAATGTACTATACTTAACAATAATCATAAAACCCTTATAATTTAATGTTAAGCATATATGCATTCCATTATGAGACAAGCATCTTATCAATTACCTGAGTATTTCATTTACATTACAGGCTTTTAGCAGATGTTCTTATCCAGAGCGTCTTACAGTTTTTTACATTTATTTACATACAATCCATTCATACGGCTGGATATTTATTGAAGCAATTCAGGTTAAGTACCTTTTCTCAAGGGTACAACGGCAGTGCCTCACCTGGGAATCAAACCTACAACCTCTGAGTTACAAGCCCAATTTCCTCACCATTATAGTACACTCCCGTTTAATTGATTGTTACAACACAATCATCTTCCCCCTGGACATTCAGTAGTGCGCGTCCTCGTCCATATCAGTGGACATGCAATGCGCACTCCCTTTCTAAAGAGACACGTCTATACCTTTCGCATCCCCATTCGTAAACCGCCTGCAGTGAGTAGACATTTCATCTTTTACCTGCTATTTTGTTACAGACAGCAGCTCTATTCTGTACAGTGAAAATGTGCAACTGTACACGACCACCAAAACAGACTTTCCCCTATTACTCTCAGCTCTGAAACAGGAATATACCATGTTTTTCTTCCTATAAATATAAATAGAATAAAATAAATAGAGCTCTGTCTTTTTCCCTGAAGAGTGAACACTTGTGCTTCCTCATTTGTAAGCTCCCGTCAGTTTAAAATACCACAGTTTTGCCCACTTTAATATATAAAACATCGAAACAAAAACTGACAAATTCTTTTGTTGAATTTTTCTTATTCCATGACAGATTTTTAAACACTGTCACACTTGTTTATTGTGTATATATATATATACTGTATATACTGCAACTAGTCCAGAATGCTGCCGCTTGCCTGGTGTTCAACCAGCCAAAGTTCACCCACGTCACCCCTCTACTCTCCTCTCTGCACTGCCTCCCCATTGCAGAATGCATCAGATTCAAATCACTGGTGCTTGCTTTTCAAGCGGCTAGAGGTACTGCTCCCCCATACCGCCAGTCAAACACGTTCTCATCCCAACTCGTCAGATATTGACGCTAGCCCCTTGTCGTGAACTGGAGACGTGCTGGGAAGCCTTTGGCATCACTTAAGCAATTCAATTTGAATAAGTCACAATAGTTTGATTGTCTAACAATAGGCTAGTTACTACACATTTGCGTTCAATTATTTAATTTATTATTATTACACATTACACATTGCATAATTATTACACAATCTTCGCATTTAATTGCTTAAAATCACATACACATATACCAGAAATTATTTCATTTACTATACACGGAAAATGATTTAAAAATATCGCTGCCCTTGGCGTCAAACTCCGCCGAAGTGGGAATTGTAGTAAGTCGTCATTGTGAAGCCAACGGCCTCCCGGCGCGTCTCCAGGTGATGACAAGGGGCGGCCCTTGCAGACCGTCAATGTCTGACGAGTTGGGATGAGACCATGTTGTCCAGTCACTCATCACTCCCTATACCCCAGCCAGATCCCTCCACTCTGTCTCCTCTGCACAAACTGACTGCCCCATCCCTCCGGGCACCTGGCAGCTGCTCCTCACGGTCTCGTCTCTTCTCTGTCTTCTCTGACGACCTTCCGCAATCGGTCAGGACTACGGAATCACTTGCGATCTTCCGCATGAGACTCAAAACCCACCTTTTTAGACTCCACTACCACTGAATTCTGTACATCATAACCACTGCCTACTTGCTCAACACTATATACCCCTGCTTACTCCATTTAATTTAAAAAAGTAATAATAATAAATAATTACTAACCTTTTCCTTCCCAGTGTTACAGGTATGGTACTCTGCTGCCTGCAATGATGTCTATCACTGCACTGATCTCTCACACAAACTATGATTGTTCCTACCATGTATTTATGCACATCTTGTAAGTCGCTCTGGATAAAAGCGTCTGCTAAATGCTTAAAATGTAAAATGTAAATGTATTCAAATCACTGGTGCTTGCTTTTCAAGTGGGCACTTTATTAGGTACACCTTTCTAGTACTGGGTAGGACCCCCTTTGCCCCCAGAACAGCCTCAATTCTTCGTGGCATGGATTCAACAAGATGCTGGAAACATTCCTCAGAGATTCTGGTCCATGCTGACATGATAACATCAAGCAGTTGCTGCAGATTTGTCAGCTGTACATTCATGTTGCGAATCTCCTGTTCCACCACATCCCAAAGGTGCTCTATTGGACTGAGATCTGGTGGCTGTGGAAGCCATTGGAGTAGACTGAACTCATTTTCAGGTTCGTAGAACCAGCTTGAGATGACGTGTGCTTTGTGATATGGGGCATTATCCTGCTGGAAGTAACCATTAGAAGATGGGTAGACTGTGGCTATAAAGGGATGCACATGGTCAGCAACAAGACTCAGGTAGGCTATGGCATTTAAACAATGCTCAATTGGTATTAAGGGGCCTAATGTGTGCCAAGAAAACATTCCCCACACCATTAAACCACCACTACCAGCCTGAACCATTGACACAAGGCAGGATGGATGAATGGATTAATGTTGTTTACGCCAAATTCTGACCCTACCATCTGCATGTTGCAGCAGAAATCAAGATTTGTCAGACCAGGCAGCGTTTTTCCAATCTTCAACTGTCCAGTTTTGGTGAGCCTGTGCCCACTGTAGCCTCACTTTCCTGTTCTTAGCTGACAGGAGTGGAACCCAGTGTGGTCTTCTGCTGTTGTATCTCATCCAATTCAAGGTTCAACGTGTTGTGCGTTCAGAGATGCTCTTCTGCATACCACTGTTGTAATGCATCGTTATTTGAGTTACTGTAGCCTTCCTGTCAGCTTGAACCAGTCTGGCCATTCTCCTCTGACCTCTCTCATTAACAAGGCATTTTCGCCCGCAGAACTGCCGCTCACTGGATGTTTTTAGTTTTTTGCACCGTTCTCTGTAAACTGTAGAGACTGTTGTGCATGAAAATACATGAGATACTCACACCACCCTGTCTGGCACCAACAATCATTCCACAGTCAAAGTCACTTAGATCACATTTCTTCCCCATTCTTGACCATATCTGCATGCTTTGTGTGCAGGTGTACCTAATAAAGTGGCCACTGAGTGTATATATTAAGCACGTAGGTAACATAATATATATAGCCATCCCAGATATATAATAATTGTTGGACAAAGCAACAATGTTGTGACTATAATTATAGTTTGTTTTGACATCCAAATTTCCCACTCCACATTTCATTATCTGTTTCCAATTCAATCTGTTTTTCTATCAATCTCAGAAGTGTCTGTACATTAAAAAAAATGTTAAACTTTTAGACACAAAGCAAATAAAATAATTAAATCATGCTCAAAGTTGAAAGAAGAGGTCAGACGAACTGCTGAATTATTAAATTGGCTATGGATTTTCATATGAGGAGAAAACAGCCCAACTGAAAGATCTTGTCAAAATTGGTTAGAGCTGCTCATAAGTATTATTTGTAATATTTAAAAATCCATGCCATTCTAAGGAGTATCAGATTATTATGAAGATTATTCAAATTATTCTGCACAGTGTATGTCCAGATTGATGGTGATTTTTTGTTAGCACTTTATAACAACCTGGTTATAAATATGTAATAAAGCACAATTAACTAAATTATAAATAATTAAAAACATACACTTGTCAGGGAGGTGTATTTTGGTCATCCTGCAGAGCCAAACAGAATATGGCCCAGCCTAACTTAAATGCTCATAATCAAGCATGGTGCCATCATTGACAGGTTCATTAATCTGTAAATGAGACCAGGGCACTAAGGTATGTAGCTTTGGCAGCCAGCGCAGTCCATATTATATCAGCACATCAAACTTACAAGCCTATGTCACACACCATAATTTTAGGGTTCTACCTATGAGCTGGAAATGATGGATCATGGAGAAAATAATTATGGCCCACCAGATTGAAAGCAGAAGTCAACATGATGTGATAGCAACCTGGTAAGAATTTTTTTTTCCTGAGCATATTATGTCTCTCCAAAAATCAGCTCAATCAACATCTCTGTATAAACCAAGCTGTCTTTCCCAGGCCCTATTGATGTTTGGTATCACCACAATTATCAACAGGAGAGGAGCATACCAATGGTGACCTTGGAAAGATATCTTGTGGTAGTAAGTGACCCAAAACAAAACGGGGTCTGAACCTGGCTTGCACTGAGCCTTCCCATGAATTCAGTGATTTAATTGATAATTGGTTTCCTGTGTAGTAATTATTATATTAAATCAAATACATGTATTTTGGGCCTCCCGCATGGCCCAGTGGTTACAACGTCCGATGCTGGCCACGGAGACCGGGGTTCAATTCCCCGTCTCGCCAGAGTCAGCTCTGGCCGGGCGGCGATTGGCTGTCCGCCCCAGGGAGGGGGGAGGGAAGCCGACATGACGTTCACTGTGCATAAGAGTGGCCCTGTAGTACCGGGTTACGGTCGACGGCTTGGCCAGTGCCATCTCTTTGCTTTACTTTGGCGTTAGGCGTTACTTTGCTTTTGTCACTACCGGTCGCAGGACTACAGCAGCGAACTCACATTACTATTGACATAAAAATAGCGGGCCTAATTGGATACCAAATTGGGAGAAAATGGGAGAAAATCAGAAACAAAAAATACATGTATTTTACATGTAGGATAAGTGAGGGTTTTTAATATGTAATACCACTTATGTTCAGTACTCAGAGTGCTGAACTTTAAACAAGGCCATCTCTGACTGTTAAGGCTACTAGAACTTCACTGTTCCCACACACTGAACAAGGACACAAAATAGTATTGCTTGCTGTGGCGTATATATGCATATATAATCTGCAAAGAATTTTCAATCTGGCAACCTTGACCTGCAAACTTGACCTGCCTCTTGATAACAAACTTATTAACATTAATTATTTTTGATTAATTTATCATTTGGTTATTAATATGTATTCAACATGTATAACCACATAGTATTATAAAGTTTAACCATATGTTCTGGTTCATGGACTGAAAGAAAAGAGCCCAGTTTTTCAGTTTACCCAGCACACAGAGCCAAAAGAAAAAGTTATAAATGCTCTGCACTTTTCCTTAAATATCTTTAAAGAGCCTTTAAATGCCCTGTCAGCTCATTTATGTGTGCCAGTAAAGCTGTTATGGAGAAGCCTATATGTAGAGAAATAACAATAAAAAGAAGGAACTCTATCTGTGTGGAGCTTTTCAAAAATGGTGAGCAAAGTGCTTCACAAGGAGAAATAGAGGCAATAAAAGCATTAAGTAAAAAGTACAGAGAGGGAAATAATAATACAAGTGCAAAATAAATGGAAGTGCAGGTGCTCCAAAAGAAAAGCAACATTGGAAATAAGTGAAATTACATTTGAAATAAATGTATTTAAAGCACGACTAAAATTGTGAGATTTTTATAAAGATTTAAAAGAGGATTTTTTTGCTTTCATAGACTCTTTTCTGGGGGTGAAAGACTCTCTGGTGTGTGGTCCAGAGCACAAGGGAATCTGATAGGCCAAGCTAAGAGCGGGGCCAGTCCTGGGAATTTCTGCACCGTCGAAGCAGACACTCCTCAGGCCACAACCCCATGTACACTGTCCACCTGGGGCCTCTCTGCAGTCTGCACCATATGCTTCCTGACCTTCCTCGTCATTAATTTATAATGTATTATGACCAAAGAGTACAAACCCAGAAATGGGGATGGGAGGGGTGGGGGAGTGCGGGGTAGGGGGTCAGAGAGAACTCAGTAGTGGTGTGGACGTCACAGTTATAATACATTACAAATCTTCAATGCAAACAAAATAATAAATGTTTTTCATAAGTGTGTAACTAAGACACTAGCTCAGCTAAATGGCAGAAGGTTCCAGGACCTCCTCTTCTGCAGAGTTTATTATGTGTCCGATGTTACCTGACTTATCTGTCCATGTGTGCATTTATTTAGCTCATTTAGAAAGGTAGTTACAGCCAGCACTTTCTAGCGACATACGGCACAGTGCAATATCAATGACATTTGTTTTTGATCTATATTTATTTGTAATGTATATCTAAAGACTGCTGTTGATTATGCAGTTGATCCATACTGTATCACAATTCTGTACCCTCATCATAACCACTTTATGAGCAGTGAAAGGTTGTGTGACAGCATTATACTCAGTGTGTATGCCTGTGCATGTGTGTATGTATGCATATGTATGAGTAGATGTATGTACAGTGGGTATAAAAAGTATTTACCCCTTTGACAATAATTGATTGCATAAGTATTCACCCCTCTTTCTAAGACACACTCTGATGCAATCAATTGTCTTCAGTGGTCGCATAATTATTTGATTGGAGTCCACCTGTGTACAATGAAGGTGTTTCAAATGTAAAACGTTTTTCAAAAGCACAAATCAGGGGAAAGGTATAAGAAGATTTCAAAGACTTTGAATGTCCACTAGAGTACCGTTAAGTCCATCATAAAGAAATGGAGAGAATATGGCACAACTGTGAATTTGCCTAGAACAGGCCGTCCTGCAAAAACAACAGGTCTATGGTAACTTTGACAGAGTTACAGTCTTCCCTGGCACAGATAGGATAAATTGGGACAATCCATGTCACAATAATAGCCCGGGCGCTTCACAAATTTGTGATTTATGAGAGCGTGGCAAAAAGAAAGCCATTGTTGAAGAAAACTTGCATGAAACTTTAGCGTTTTTTTTGTCATTATTTGACTATAGAGAATTTTAAGTTAATCAGTGGCAGTGGAAATCTGAATTAAATCCATTTTGATTCCATGAAGCAAGAAAATAGAATGTGAAAAATGCCTATATCAGTGGAGGTTTCTATAAGACAACAGGTGAAGCAGTGCTTCACCTAAAAACAAACAGACAAAAAACATGACACACATATCACATAAAACATATTTTTTAAATGCCTAAGTATCATCACAACGATTATTTCCTCTGTGAATCAAGCCAAAAAAGTCTCACTTTTTAAAAAAATGTATTGTGCAAAACAGTACCACCCTAAGGTTATTAAAAGGTACTTCAGTGCTTCACTAACCTAATAGAACTCAATGTAACGCAATATAATACTTTATACTGTACATTGTTGATTGGACAATTATGGCTTATGACGCGTTTTAAAGGCCACCGTCTTTCGAATGGTGCACAATCTTTGCAATATGAATAGATTTTTGTAGTGAATCAGAAATGTAGAAAAAGCCTCCTCAGACAATGTTAGATAATTAGCTAACGTTATCTTGCTACCAAACAGTTGCATTCAATGTGCACTTGATGAAAAGGCACCTCACATCACCCAAAAAGAAGTACTGCAAGGTATTTTTTTATGTTATCTAATATCATATTTGATAACTGATAAGAAGATTTGTTATTGGGTATTTAGGTAAAACGAACTAAACAGCTAGATGTAGTTTAGCTGTTAGATAGATAGGCTAGCTAGCTGTGGCAGCTACAGGGAAAACTTTGATTGCTCTCCTGTCTGCCACTGCATCCTACTAGCGATGCACATTTAGGCGTTTATTTATATATTATATGTTTTCTAGAAATGGTAAGCCTTGTATGAGATGAATGAAAAATCCATCCGATACTATGACTAGCAGAAAGTCTTGAAAACTGAGGCTGGTGAATTTTGGTTGCTAAATGACACATTATGCCACATTGGTCCAGCTAGCTAGTTCAAGTTTGGGACTACAATAGTCATACATTACCATACTATTTTAGTTAGCTATGTATTATCAGATATGAAATGATGTACATGCTTTCTCAAATGCAAGTTATAACATATCTTTGAATAATAAAATGTATCAAGCAAATTGACTGGCAGTTATATAGGCGATTCCATCTTTTTTTTTTTTTTTCTAAATTTATTTCTGATTTTTCCCCCGTTTTTCTCCCAATTTAGTAGCCAATTATACCCTCTATTTTATTTTCAATTCCCCACCCTCACGAGTCCGCCGCCCATCCTCCGGGAACGAGATTCGTATTCCTGGACCTATTTCCCCGCCTTCTTTCGAGACGGAGATCTTCCACGGACTCCATTAACCTTCTCCTCGGCGGACTCGTGCCGGCTCTCCCTCCCCCCTCCCCCCGGAGGCGGACAGCCAAATGCCGCCTCCGATCGGGCTGACGACCAGGGCCGGTCTGGTAGAAACGCGGGTTTCGATCCGCATCTCTGACGGGCAGCGCACACCGCTCCAAGGCGATTCCATCTTATTGATTATTCCCTTTTTATTGATTATTCCCTTATTTGCTGGAGCAAGTTTTCTAGTTATAGAATTTTGGAAAAACACCATCAGTCACTAAAAAGCCTGTAACTCTTATATAATTTATAAACACCGTAAAAGGTATTTATATTCTGATTTCAGATTATAAATGCAAACAAAATAGGGAAGACTCCATATACTCTATAAATAATATAACATTTTCTCTATGTTCATTGGAAAGTAGTCAAACTGGCAGTTGTTTGGGGGGAAAAAACAGATTTTCTTAGAAGATAAACATATTTTTTTTTTTTTCTTTGACTCATTGAAAGTTTATTAATATTTTGATATTGTATGTCATATCATTTGAAATAGCTATTTATAAGCTTTCTGGGGGTGTATCATGTTTAAATATATGGTTTGATACATGAAAACTATTATTGTTAATGCATAGACTGGTCACGTTACGATAATAAATGGAACATTCCGCTTGGATCCTCCATCATTCCTTTTCCTTTTGGAAGTCGAAGCGTGCGGCGAGAGAGATTATCATAAATTAGTGATTAGTGTAGTAGTTATTGGTGGTTATTGTATATATTGTTAATAGTATAATTACATGTAATCAATTAATCTGTTCATATTGTTATTGTTCATCTTTATATTAATTTTTATCTTATTTTTGTAAGACCTTGTGTTGAGTTGTAGGCTAGCTAGCTAGTTTGCTTAGCTAGTTCCTGTCCTGTCTTTTGCAAGGGAACCATTTTTGCAAGAATAATTATGGATGCAATTGCAAACATCGTTGACTGCATCCTACAGGAATAATTTCATACCTTCCTATAGACAAAAAACTAAGAGTGAAGACAACTTTACCAAGAAAAACAGGAGGGCAGAATTAATTTACAAGGTGAGAGGAAGATTTTGTAATAAGATTTTGTATGACTGCTTGTATCTTATTCTGATTTTGTATTTCCTGATAAGAATGACTTTATTTAAAATTCATTGCAGTTATATATAACTACAATTACCTGAGTATTTGCAGTAAAGTTAAGACCAGCTCAGCCTTCCTCTGTCAAGTCCAGCTCAGGCCTCCTCTGTCAAGTCCAGCTAAGCCCTCCTCTGTCATGCCAAGCTCTCAAGTTGAGCTCAGTCCTGTTCTGTCATGCCAAGCTCTCTCAAGTCCAGCTCAGCCCTCCTGTAGGTCCCCTTCCACTGTTCTCAGCATTATCCTGTCAGAGAACCAACAGTTTTACCATTGTTGTTCACTTGAACATGTATGTTTTATATCTCCATTTGCAGCACATTCCTGCTTCCCCACTCTAAGCACCAGAAGATCAGCTGTTAGGATGACACTGATCGGACCCAAACGCAGACACAGACACTGAGGATTAGGTAAAGTGAAATTATTTATTACGAACAAAGACTGGGGTAGGGAAGCAATGGTGAGGGCAGATGAGGGAGGCAGGCAGGACAGGTAAGCAGGCAGGCAGGTAGGCAGGCAGGAAAGTGGGCAGGCAGGCAGGCAGGTAGGCAAGGAGTGAACCACTGAAGCAGAGACAACGATCTGACGGTGCGTGGATGAGAAACCGGGGTTGATATACACTGCAGGGCTGATGATAATTGATGACAGGTGTGCAGGCAGCGCAGGTGTCGCAGATCCATTGTAATCTGGAGGGAGCCGGAGAATGCCGAGGAGGAAAGCCGCACCCACAACACACACGTACAACAGGGAGAACAGGAACGAAACTGACAGGGAGAACAGGAACACAGGGGAAAGGGAAAAAAGGGAAAACACCAAAAATAAACAAACTTGCGGCCATGGCCGTAACACCAGCAGGCCCTTCCCTCTGCCCTCCTCCCTGCCAGATAATTCTATGCTGTCAGAAGTCCAAGTAACTCCTTGTCCATTAATCTGAAATGTCTGTGTTTATTTTTCTAAGTATTGCATCAAATATAAATGCCTACAGCAAAGAAGAGGTTATTATGTCAGTTACATGTTATTACAGTTACATTTGAATAAAAGCTCATGGACATAATATGCTGGTTTTATCTGCTAAATGATATGTTGTTACACACATATAAAGACAGTGAGTGTTGTTTTAAAAAGGAGGGGGAGGTGATTGCTTCACCAAAAATGGTCACCAGCCACCACTGGCCTATATATATATATATATATATCTTGGTGAAGATGAGTAAAAAGGCAAAAAAAATGTATTTGTTGTTCATCAGCTTGATCTTACACTGAAAATATGAGAGCAATCTAACCTTTAATTGAAGTAAAAGTATTAAAAGAAAAGAAAAATCATTATTGAAAAAAATAATTATTGGGCGCCAATAATTCTGGAGGGCACTGTGTATATATATAATACTTTTTATACCCACTGTATGTGTGCATGTCAGAACAGTATCTGCCAGTAAAGTAAGCTATAAAAGTGGGAGGCAGATGGAACTTGCCTTTAGTTGATAATGGTGTTGAAGCTGTGTTTTATTGTTCTGGGTGATTAACAGGCTTTCCAATATAAATAGGGTTAAATAAGGTCCACCTATTAGCAGCTAGTCTGTTTATAGTTGATTGTGTCTAATGTGTTCATATCTGCCGTCGTGCCCTTGAAATGAATTTTAGCTTCTACAAAGAAAACAATTGGACTAAAGTTAAAACAATATCCGTTATAATCACCATTCAATCTTGTTGTTGCAATTACAAAGTTTTAATGTGAAATGCACAAAGGTAATGGTGCCAGCCAACTTGGACAAAATCGAATAAAGGGCTCAGCACCTGGGTGCTCCTTTACTAAAAATAGTCCTGTTGTTGATACAAAACAACATGTTCAGGCCCATTATCAGATAGGTCTCTGCCACATATATGCATTGTTTATCATGCACAATTGGTGTGTGTGAGTGTGTGTGTGTGTATGTGTGTGGATGCATATATGTGGGTCAGTACATGTGTGCATGCATGCATGTATGTGTACATGTATGCGTAGGTGCGTGCATCTGATTGTATGTGTGAGTGGATGTGTGTGTATCGGTACAGTGCTGACTCCTGTCTCAGTGATGTAAATCCACTGGAGATAACAAGTGGGGGGAGAAAGGGTCTCTAAGCTCTGAGCCTGTGATCACTGGTTCATCCGAACACAATCCCAGCTAAACTCAATGTAATAGGATGGCGTCCGTAATCTAGCCTTGACTAAATGGAGCTGGTGGTCCCTCCTGTCGGAGTCAGAGTGCCAAAGTGTCCATCTCCCAGCTCTCTTCCCATTACTGGTGTTCCACTGCAGAATACAGAATCATGATCACCTCTCTGACCCCCGGTATATATATCCATACCCAGTAAAATGCTCAGTGTTAAATCATCTTTAACTCCCATTCTTCCATGATAAATTCCATCACGTGGTGTTTTGTTGATGGTGATGGAAAACACTTCAGTAGATCCCATAAATGTTCAAGAACCACAGCATATGTTTTATATCATTTTCATGCTCATCAAACCATTCAATGATCACTAGTGCTCTGTGGATGGGGGCATTGTCATCCTCAAAGAGATTCCCATCCAGATAGAAATGCTCCCCCATAGGATGAAGGTGATCACTCCACCCCACACCATAACAGTCGCCACAACCTTTAATTTGCTTGTGTTTCCTTCATTTTGGAAGTTACCTCTACTTCCTTTCTATGAAACCACAATTTTTGAAATATACTGACAACTAACTGACAAACAGTTTCTGCAACCCACTGAGTCGTGAGCACATTTAATCGGAAATGAAGCCATGTAAGGTGAGGTTCCATTTTAAAAAACTGCACAGGAAAACGTTGCCATGGCACCGGTAGTGAAAGACTGTGGTCATGCTTGAATTCCCCTGCTTTTTAAGCTTTGTGAACTTTCACTTCAACCGTTGTCATTTTTCAGGACTTTTCACTTTAAATTCAGTCATGCCTCTTGGTCTTGGTTATCTTGAAACACAGAAGCTGAGAATTCTGGGGATGACACCATTGTGGATCAGTCCTCTTCGTTATTCCCAAAACCTGCTGCGTTTTGAACAATTTAAGGTGCACTTTGACCCTGTGGTTCCTCTGTGGCTTACAGTTATTGCTCCCACTGTAGCCAGTATTACTTTATTTATAGATTTGTTTGTTTAGGTTTTCCTCCTATGGACAAAATAACCTCAAGCCAAATGTAACAAATGTTGTGTAGGTTAAGTTAGAGGTTTATTCCCTTATATAAGACCTGCTGTTGCAGGTTGCCCTAGTTTCCTTTGTGTCTGCTGTACTGTGGGTCAAATTTCTGAACAAGGAGTGACATTAATCCATTTGCAATACTGTTATTGAAGCCATAAATACATCTATGTACAGTATATGTGCAGTATTAAAAAAAACAGGGTAAGCTGACACACTCTGGCCTGAACATAGCTTTCTTTACAGGTCGAAAGTTTAAGTTTGTGCCCTCAGCAAGTCCCTGACACAATTACATAACTTTTTTTGAAAGTTTAAGTTGGAAAATATAAACAAAATATGTGCTGTTGTTGTCGAATATTCTTATTTCATGGTCAAATTCAGATGTCAATACATGCAGCAGCTCATGCAGCAGCTTCAACATGCACACACACACACACACACACACACACACACACACACAGCCCTCGCCCCCCCGGCCCCCCTGAAACCACTCTCTAAAGGAGTTTCAAAGAAAGGAAAGAAGCCTTGGCATGGATGCAGACTAGCAGTTTTTTTAATAAGCCACTGGTCACGCTAAACTAAAGTACCCTGCTGGATTCCAACAGACAGTAGCCCTATGAATATTGTACCATAGCAGAAGCGAAACATCATTAGCTAAACAGAAATGAACAAATGTACAGCCAAACGCTGTTATGCTAACCTATCTGGCACACATGGTTTGTCTTTGTCTGTAGTATCTATTTCTATAAGGTAATTGGATTCAAATGTTTCTTGCAATGTGTGCCCACAGCTTACCTTTGCATACATTTGCAAATGTGTTAATTTGGCAGACACTTTTGTCCGAATCAATGGTGAAAGCCATTCTGGCAAACAACAGCAAGTGCAAATAACAAGCACCAGAAAAGAGCAGACAGTATGAAATGATATATTGAGTGCACAAATACTTGACACAATCCCTAGTACTAATAAATATAAAAATGTAAAGCCAAAGCATGTTGAATCAAATAGATGCACATAATTAACTAAAGTGCTATGATTATAACTGTAATTATAAAACTCGAGGTCCAAGTGTGACCGTGGACTGCTGGTCTTGGACATGCACTTTTATGATATGTTTACTACATCTTACAATTGAATGTTGAACTGCGCTGTAGTGTTTGTGTCTATTGTTTGTGTATGTGCGAGAGCTCCCTAACAGGCTGTACTGAAAATGAATTCCACCAACTTTGTGTGGCAACAAAATATATATCCATCTATCTATCAAGACTGTTATGAATAGGAGTGGTCTGTGAATATTTTCAGGGTTGTCTTATTGTAAATCGTAGCCTGCTTCTAGAGCATTCACCTGGTTTTGAAATGTTCTTGTTCTCTTTCCAGACTAAGCAATAACAATAATGTGACCCAGGCATCCCGCAACATTAGAACGGGATGGTTATTTATGAGAAAATGTCCTTGCCTCAAGGCATTTCCTCAATTTGACTCGCAGCACAATATCTGCGCTCCGGTGCTCTGATTTCAGCTAGCGCCGCTCTCTCCGCTCTCTGCGTCTGACTTGTTCCGTGAGGTCTATCAATGCGCCAGGGTAGTAATTACCCCCGGGTTCATCCTCTCACACATAATTGCAGGCTGTTTCCTTGGAAGCAGGTTTGTTGCATTCGAACCTGCCTGCTCAGTCGGCGTAATAATGGGGCTTGTGGGGAGGGGGGTTCTGTCATTTCCTTTTCTCTCTGCTCCTCCAATGACAGGTAATAAGGAGCGTCAGCACTTATGCCAGAACAAAGACTGCAGCTCATGGCTTCCTGGACTTGCCTCTTTTAACCACTGACACTTCCACACCCGCATCATCTCCTGCGGTGGGAGGTGGAGACACACAGTTCAGCTTCCTCTCCGCTTGCCTGGTGCACACAGTAGGAGGGGAATTCATAAGGATGCTTCGGATGCTTCCTGTTGTATGTGTAAGGGTGAGGATCTCTTCATGAGGCTAACTCCTGGGTGTGTTCACAGGGGTGGATATCTCTCTATGGGTGATGTTTTCGTTGTGTAAACAGGGGAGATGAGTCAGGGATGTCTTTAAAGACTATTTCCTGTTATATGTATGCATGGGTGATGATATCTTTGTTCTTCTTTTTCCTGTTGTGTGTACAGAGGTGGCAGTATCATCACAAGACATCTGCCTGCCCAAGAACTGCACAACTCTTGTAATGACTTACGAGTTGTACATGGTCCCCGTCAAATAAACAAATAAATAAATAAATAAAGACCACTTCCTGTTGTGTTCACAGAGATGGCAATATTGTCATAAGACTATTTATTATAGAGAGGGATGAGCAGGCAATCACTAGGTGTGGAAAGAGTGAGGGGTATGCTCTAAAGCTTACTTTTGTGAAATTGTGAACTATTACTTGGTAAAATTAGGCTTAATTAGCCGCACGGGAACAGCAAAGGCTAATCAAAAACAGGCTCTATACACAGTGAATCACTTACTACCACTTCTGATTTAGTGTTTTTCTCTCTCTGATAAATCAGAACAAAAAGCTGCATTTTACATCCAAAACCGTAAATTCACCACCTCTGTCAAACTTGAATTACGACCAACTGGCAGCTACCACCAAGTCCCACACTGAAACTCGAACTTTATACACGCAGCCCGACACGCCTACTACGCTTATTGACAAACTGTTGCGCTACTTATTAAACCAGCAATAACCATTAAAATGCGGTAAAAGAGTGAGCTGTCTTACCTTAAAACATGTGTTTTTCCTCGCCTTCCTCTGGGCAAGCATCCACCACGTCATTAAAATCCAGGCCTCTGACCAAATCTGACTCAATTGCCATCAGTGACAAGGAGCTAGCTGTCGAGACTATCATCCTCCTCAGTTTCCCTGTCTCTGCCGTGGTCGTTGCTGGAACTTGCCATTGTCACAAAACATTTTTCCTCAATTTGTGCTAAATGGAATGCACTACAGGGCTTTTTGAGTCTTCTTCGTAGCATATATTATGCATAACAAATAGCCTAACTTTAGGGATGGGAGCGTCAGGTAGCCGGTTAACTACATAGCCAACTTTCGTTAATGGCAATTCTATTAATTCCCTAGTAACAAACACAAACAGTACTGTATCTTTGGTAACCTATACAGGCAGGGTTAGCTAGCTAGCTACCTTCTGTATCGTTGGCATCAACATCGGTAACATCCTCCTCGTTCACAGCCACCGGCGTTGCACTAGAACTAGCCACAGCTTGGCTGCTAAGTTCACTATCGAGCTGGCTGGCAGTGCGTACATCCACTGCAGCAGGTTTAAAATCATTTGAAATTGTGGGAATAGCCACCAGCATTGCAGACTCCTTTATTTCCCTTTCTTTCTTTTGCTTTCTTTTTTTTGCCCCACTGCTCCCCCGCCTATCCATTTAGATTTTCTTATTTGTTTTTTTACCAAACCCAGACGCTATTCTACACTAACCCTAACCCCAAAGCTAACTAACGCTAACTTCAGTAAAAGCCGGCGATGACGTAATTAAATCACTCTATAAAGATGACTTAGGGTTATCTTTGTGGGTTTTTTTTTTTAACCGTTAAACTCAGTGGATCAGAGGGGGGAAAAAACAAGAAAGTGGGATGCACTAGCTAGTTGCACAGGCCAATTGATTCCTTGGAGGCGGGAGGCGGTTTCTCAGCGGGAGTTACGCTGCGTGTATTCAACTGTCTATTTGTGAGAGCGAGTGATGGGACGGGGCCCTTTGGGCTCAAGGGCCCATGGGCAACGGCCCAATCGGCCCGGTTCAAGATCCGTGCTTGTATAGAGGTACACTATCGGTCAAAAGTTTTAGAACACCCCCATCTTACTGCCACTCGACCTGTCAAACCTGCAGCTCGAAGTCTTCTCTTCACAGTTGAAACTGAGACTTCCTTACTTCGACCAGTGTTAAGCTGTGCTTGAAGCTGTTGTCCTGTGAGCTGCCTATCACGCAAGCTGTTGACTCTCAGAAACTTGTCTTCTGATTTTGTTGTGGCTTTGGGTCTGCCAGACCTCTTCCTGTCAGAGTTTCCTCCAGTGCATTTGATGGTGTAGGAAACTACTCACTGACAAAAAAGTAATAATTTTTCAGTTTTTGGTAACCTAAACTTTTTTTTTTTAACCTTTGGCAGTTTACCGCTTACCTTTGTACCATTTCAGGTTATTCACTGGACTTGAACTGCTTAAATTTTTGTAGAAACTGGAAAATGAGGGTGTTCTCAAACTTTTGACCGGTAGTGTATACACAAAGCACTCTATACTGAAATAAGCTCAGTAACCATTATCATTCTCCACTGCTTTTTCCAAATTGAAAAATCATTATAAGAGCACCTCTGTCAGGTGATCTTAAAAATCCCAGCGAGTTAGCATTTGTTGCATTTAACCCCTTAACTTTCACCCCCTATTTGACATTCCCGCATATTTATACATAAACAAATATAACAGTTCATAGCACAATAACTGTGATAGCCACATGCCTAAATTTGGTATCATTTGAAATGAAACACATTGAGGTTTGTTGGGTGCTCAAAGAGCATGTATGCTCACACAACACAGCCTAAAGCATGGAAGATCAAACATACAACAAAATATACGTTGTATAGTTTTCTTGTGTAGAAACTCATGTTTGAAAAGCAATAAATGAGTCACATTTCATGATAGACCTATGGATTTTTGTGTATGCCTTGTACGACATGTCAACTAAGTCTGTGCAAAAAAGACTTCTAGACCCAAGGGCTCATGAACTAGAGGCCTTTCAGTGAGTGGCATCACCGGTGGTCTCCAAGTATCCCAAAATCTATCCAATGTGGCCAAATTGACCCAATGATTTCTATTCACTTCTATGACACTGGGAAATGTTTGATTGACTATAAAACCTGTTTCTATCATCCAAACCATTAATTGTTATTTTGCTCACAAAACAGATACTAATGTGATGGCTCAAAGTGTCTGCTAATGTCTACAAGTGGCCCAATTCACTTCTGTGACACTGATAATCACACTACATGACGTTGATTAACACACACCAAAGTCAAACCACAGAATTGGATAGCAACAACAGAAGCTTTTTTTCCAGTGGTAAAAAAGTAACCAACAGGCATTTACCATTATCTATTTTTCACCAGCTGTTAACATTAGCAAAATAAATCAAATATATCATAATATTGCACCAATATAAATAATATATTATAGTAATATATCATATATAAATAATACATATTTTTAGCCAAGACAATATTGCACTTCTGGCAATTGTCTGTCCTCATTGCACAAAACTATTTACAGTGTCTGTTAGTGTTCTTTACTCAGGCAATAATAGGACAAGCTATAGGTTATTTTATTTTGGTTGTGTCAGTCATTGAAGCAGCCCCTCTTTGTTACAAAGCACAAGGGCACATCACAGGACATGAACTTGATAGGTGTCTCCTGGTGGCAGAGCCAGCACTTTCGCCTTCCAGCTGACCATTAGCTACTCACCAGTCGTAAACGGGATCCTGGTGGTCAAATCGGGCCTTCCTTAGGGATTAAATTCAATAAATTCAAATAAACTAAATTAAAAGTATAAAGAGTTTTCCAAATCTCTAAAGTCCGTGCACTCTCTTCAATCATGTGCATCTTCATTAGCATCACAATGTACACAAAGTTCATTCGTGATAGTAAATGGAAACCAAAGAAAACCCTACATATCGTTATAAATGATATCCCATTGGCTAGAACACCCTAGACCATTTCAGCATATATGGTTGGAAGGAGTATTGATTATGCCACTGGATCATGCCACATGATCATACTACTGGTGGTGCTGGTTAGCCATTCAAGGGGGCTGTTGGGCCAACAATTATCGGAGAATGATGGGTGTGGGTTTATTTTGTAGCAAAGAGTTACCATCACGAGGATACAAATCTTTCCTATGTGAAACATAATCACATATTTCAGACCCAGGAGAATGACATTTTGCTGTTGTTTGAGATACAAAGCGCAGACTAAACATTGGAACTCTCTTGATTTGGCTTGCTCTTGTGACAAAACAATATCGCTACTTTTATTCGTTAGACCCTTACGGTGATCAAGATGCCCACCTTATCAAAAATCACATTTTGGGACTTCTAGACTTCACCAAAGGTAAGGAGCAGCTAGGGTACCCTGCCTTGAATTAGGGCTGGATTTTTTCTGTGATGATGTGAATTGGCCTTCACTGCTGAAAAGATTCCACATGTTCATGTTTTTGATACATTTAACTGTGATATTTAAAGAAGAATGTGACAGGTGACAGTTATGGGGTTAACTGGTTTTCCTTAGCACTAGGATTTTTTCCACTCATATCTTAGTGAGTTTGACTAATTCTGGGCTGCATAATAACATATTTTTATGCATAAAACAAGGACCTCATGTGGAAGATTATCAATTTATAAACTAGCCAAGAAAGAACCCTCCCCCCTCCCCACAAAACTGTGAAAGAGCACAATATATGTATACACAGTCCAGAGGGTCCAAGTCAGGGAGTCTGGTAAACATGGACCTTTGAGCTTTTTTGATTTCATGCATAAAAATATGCAAATGCTTGTATAGACATTATCCATGATGTAGATACACTGCCAGTGGCCAATAGCATCAAAGGAACAGTTTTGCTCCTGTAACAGTTTGGAATGCTCTCTATTGACATCATCCCTCAGCATCTGATCCCTTCTTTTATTACCCCTCAGAAAATTAACTATGGGTGCCACACAAAACTCTCTCTCACTTCCATTTTTAACTTCTGTCTGTGGACTTCTGTCAATTTTTAACTTCTTGCCTCATGGTAACTAGCTTATATCTTTAACAGAAATAAGTTCCTATGCAGGACAATTTCTGTGGATGCTGCACCAAAAGCCTTGATTTTTTAAATTATTTGGGTTACATTTTTTTGATTGAGCAGGTTATTTGGCTCAATAGAGGTAGTTAATGGCCACCGGTCATTACAAGAACTAGTAGGGCAAATCCTGCGTAGGCGAATCTGCCATAATGCAGTGCGCTAGCATCTCGCCTTGGTGCTTTTGCTAGATAATTAAGCAGCAAAGGGTTAACTCAAAGAGAAAGGCCTTTTCTTTCTTCGACAAAGAACAGCCATGCTCCACCGGAATGGGGGACAAGAACTTAATCAATCACAGTAATCTCCACGAACTGTCTGAAAACCCTCGTAAAACAAGACAAACACAAAATAACTTGCCTCACAATGGAACAAAAGGGATCCCCGCACTGTGTGTCTCTTCACTGGGATCAACGCTGCCGCAACTAACACATGCTTGGAAGGACGCCAGTAAGGCTGACATAACATATCCCAGGCAATAGCTAGGCTAGTCTAGTCATTATATAATGAATGCATTTATATTGTGTTATATTATATTTCCGTTTAGCAAAATGTGTTGTAACAACAGGTTAAGTAGCTACTTATTTAATTTGTTGTCTCCAAGTTGACCGTAGCTACCCTAAAACAGTAGCCTGTTCATTTATTTTAATCCTTTCTAACTTCCCCTGTAACTAACCATCTTTGTTACATGTATGGTCTCCAAAATTTGCAAGATCGGAGTGAAACAGAACAGCAGGACACAGAGTTGACCAGTCCAGGGTCTGGGAACTGGATTTTTATTATTCTCCCTCCCGGACATGGGAGAGAGAGACAGAGAGAGAGAGAGAAGAAACACGGATAAAATATAATAAACAATATAAAGGTCTTCAGCTGTTCCCCTCACGGGTTCCGGCCACACATAATGAACTAAAATAATAAACTAATTCAAAACCGCCTTTCCGCGAAACATCAATCTGGTCACAGTTCTCTCTCTTGCCAGCTTTCATCTCTCATGTTCCAGCCACCTAAGAGAACAGAGGCAGTTTTAAGCACACAGGTACAATTAGAAAATATCACACAGGTGTGTGCACTGGCTGCCCTGCTAGTAGGCACGGCCGTTAATCTCCCCAATTCCCCTGTTCAGACCAACACCTTCCACAACTCATGAGACTGAAGCTATGCTTCTCTCTCATGCAGTGCTACCCCTCATGAAACTAGCATAATGTTATTCACCAAAATACCACAAATCCATTGCGCAAACCTGCTATTCACGTGTTCACACATACGTAGCATTTGTCCATTCATGAGAGTATCATTAAAATAGATTGTGTGTCTTTCCATGCCACGTCTAAAGTATATTACCCCTTTGTTAAGAGACAAAGCACGCAAATGCTGGCTACCCCACATGGGGTGTTTAATGCTTTGCATCTAATTTATGATCTAACAAGCACGCATCCATACACATAATTTATTTATGCACAAACACTGACATTCCTCCAACATATCCATTTTCTCATTTATTTATTTCCCTCAATTAAATGCTTTGCTTCCCTTTATTTAAGCAACATTCTTGCTCAACACTGTGTCCGCTTTGACGTTATGGAGACATGGGAATATAGACAAAATGGTCTATTCAACGAACTCCAAAAATCCTTCACGCTTGTGTATTGTCAATACAGCAACAATATATTCATAATCCATAAGTGAATAATCAAATGAGACTGATTATAATTATTTCATTTCATGAGACTGATTAAATATAACCTGGTGTGATAAAACCACACCTGGCCCCGACCAGCTTCCCATTAACCTCCACTTGGTGTTCCCGTTACCTGCCCCCTGTCAAGGCGGAGCACAAAGGTGCACCGCTGTTTGGGCTCTCCGTGCAGCGCCACAGTCAGGTAATGAGGCCTGAAATGAAATACAGTACATTTGGCAATAAATGCAGCGATTTATACTCCTATGCAGCTCTCCCGTGGGCCACTCCTGCGGGTGATTAATAGATAGTGCAAAATGTCCTGGAAGGTCTTTGTAAAGGTAGGCAATCTAGAGGCTTTCAGAGGATGTGTAGGACACAGTGTGTACTGTGCGTTTAAGCGTGTCGTTTAGAGTTTGTGCCCATGTGTGTGTCTGTGTTTGTGTGTGTGGGGGGTTGAGTATGATCAATGCTGAATTGTGTGTTTATCAGCAGGGTTTATGGCATAGTGTGTGCAACAGTGCACATAGCATCTGTGAGTGTGCTTTAGAGCGGAGTGTGTGTGATGTGTGTTATACACCCTAATACAGACAAGCATGTCGGAACATTGGTATAAAAAAGTCAATGATATGAGAATGGGGCTGGTGGGCGATTTTTGGGGGTTTCTGGCCCATTGATCCTAAGCTTCACTAATGTTTTGTGTTTAAAAGATGCTGTGTTCAGGGTTTTACCCCTCTACCCCTTTTATCTGTTCCAGTGCATACCACACAATTAAGCAGAATTTATTTAGAGCAGAAAATGAGCTCCCTCAGCCTGGAGGGACATACATCTGACCATGAATCACCTCAAAAACTATCATTACTCATGACAAAGTAAGGGCCACCACCGATCTGTATACAGAATAGGCTTATTGTGTCTCTACAAACATTCAAGACAACAACATGCACTCGCATGAATCATAATTAGAGGTCTTCTTACACTGAGACGTTGGGTGCTGTTGGCAAAAAGCAGCATTCAGTGTAGTGTAGTGAAACAATATTGTTTTTCCTTGACATCAGTATTTTCATCCACTTTCTGTGACTTTGGCTCACGTAATATGTTATCAGGACAATTTCTGTGGATGCTGCACCAAAAGCCTTGTTTTTAGTCATTATTTGGGTTACAAGGGTTTGGGTTGGGGTTTTTTGGCGTGATTGAGCAGGTTGTTTGGCTCAATAGAGGTAGTTAATGGCCGCCGGTCGGTACAACAACTAGTAGGGCAAGACGTAATTGAGAGCATTGAATTATTTATTTCATTTACCCCTATTTTCTCCCAATTTGGAATGTGCAATTTGTGTGTGTGCTGCTACCTCCTCTGAAAATTCAGGAGAGCACGGACAAACATGCGCTCTCCTCCGAAACGCGTGATGTCTGGCCGCTGCTTCTTATCACTCCGCAGTGCACCAGTTGAGCTCGTACAGACGTTGAGTCAGAGAAGGACACTTGATGTGCAGCTTGTGCAGACAGACTGTTGGTGCCCAATTGACCAGAGGGGGGCCACCAGTGAATCATAAGACATGGACGTCTAACCTCCGTCCCCGCTACGGCCTAAAGGATTGCTGGCCACACGGTCCGGATTCAATTCGATTCATCCAGTTCATTTGATGTCTAAGGCAGATTTGGCTTCAGGGGCGCAGCTGTTATATGTGATGCCCCACACCAGGGATGGTCGCTATTTACGTACCTGTGAAATTCTTCCCATCTCCATGGAGTGTGGTCACGGCTGCCATGCGCGTGTCAAAAAGTGTCACTCACGTGGCGACATTCGTACACGAAGGGAACAGAGGGGAAGAGAGGGTTTACAAAAAGAGCAATGCCTGTGATGTTTACTTCCCTCACGCGGGGTGCACCTGCAGAGTCACGTCTCCTCAACCACCGCCGCCGCCTTCTGGTTCTCCTCCCCACCGCTGACCACTGCCGAGCTGTAATGAGATTATATCTGGTAAATTGGGAATAGAGGAGGCTGAAATCTTACCTTTAAGCCAACCATTTGTCTCAACCTGTTTTCATTCATTTTGCTTAATTAGGAAGATTGCCAATTAATTGAACAATCCGTTGGTGAGTAATCAAAAGGTTTCCTCTTAATTGTCTCACATTGTAGCGATCTCTTTCCTTCGTGTCACATTAGAGAATGTAAATGACAATAAGTGGCTTAATTGAGTAAAAGTCAACTGAATCATTTTAAAGAGAAGGCTATACTTTTAACTTAATCCCTCCATGAATTGTGTACCATACTAGCTTTGAGAAATGCACAATAAGGCCTAGAAGACAATAATATTGAATTTGAGTACAGAGAAGAAAGAGTTCTTTTATCCAGTTCCAGATAATAAATTCAGATCATTTGTAGGTGCAAGAAAATATGACACAATTGTGCAATGTAAAGAAGAATGCACAAAATAAAATTGGGAAGCTATACCTACTGTAATTATTCAACAAATGAAATGCTTGATTGATAATTAAGGAATGTAAATGGAAACAGGTTGAGAGTAATCATGGTTTAAAGGTATGGGTTTCAGCCTCAAGCCGACGAATGGCTTTTGTATTATATTTACACTCAGCACGCTCTGCTAGATAGGCTCCCGCAGCCATTCACACACTTCTCATGGAAATCACTCGCTGCTGCTCACTTTATGGTGAACAGTCACCTGGACCAGGAATACAAACAAAGCCTTTTTTAGATTTTAATCTTTTAAATTGTATTATTAATAATAATATTAATATTAATATTAATATTATTAATAATATTATTATTATTAATATTATTATTCTTTTTATTATTATTATTATTATCATTATCATTGTTTTGCCTTTCCCTCTTTACACCACTTATCTCTCTTCCCATTTGCCAGAGGTGAATGACTGCAGGAGGGCTCTTTCTGGGTTTGTAAACAACACTGCTTGGGTATCCACATCCAGAGAGGGAATGAAGGCGAGCAATTGGCAGCAGAAGCAGGCAGAACTGATTTTGTGTCAGGTAGAGACGTATCAGTCCTCCGGGGCTCCCAGTAGCTGCTTCTGTCACATTGTTGATTCCTGCTGCAGCTTCAGACGTCCTTGCACGAGGGTTAGGAATGAGTCGAAATTTCTATGAAAACAGGATCTGAAAGATAAATTGGAGAGCGGTCCACGCGGAGAGTAATACACAGCTCTTGTCCTCAGAGGAACTGAGCTCAGGACTCAAAATCTCATTTCTGAAGGGACACACGCGATGCTGGACAGGCACCCGCTGATGTTGTTTTGCCTCAAAATCGCGATAATCAAAGCGCCCAGAAGGAACATGAATGCTGTTGTGTCTGTTCTTTCATGGGGAAAAGCAAACAGATTCAGTCCTGTGAGTCGTGTTCAACACAAAGCCAAGATACTAACTGAAAAACAGCTGGGGGGTTTTTCCTCCCTCACCCAAACTGGAAATTAGGCCTTTCCTGCTTAAAGGCAGGGATATTTTACCATCTGATTCAGGACACTGCCTTAACTCTGAACATGGGGGATCTTTCCATCCAGATCTTTCCATCCAGCTCATATTATATTCCAAGGCCAGCAATCCTGCTTTGTTTCCCTCTTTTGTCTTCCCTCTCTTTCCCCACAGTATTAATGTCAGAGTATTTTGTTCTTTTCCACCTAGAAAGAGAAGTTTTTAGATATTTTGTTATTTGGGAGCACAAGGCCATTTTACGTAGTTAGTGGGGGAGCATGGAAAAGATTATTGTTCCTTACTGTGGTAATTTACTGCCCAGGAGGAACATGCCGACTGAAGAGAGAGCGAGAAAGACCTCGAGCAGGTTCATTAAAGAAAAAGTCCATGGCTGTTTTTTTGTACCAAAATCTGCCTATTTCATTTACTGGGGCAGTCATGAAAGAGAGGGGATTGTTTTTTGTAATTAAGACCAGAAATACCTTTTTAACCCCATTTAAAAATATTTCTGTGTTCCATAATAAGCTTTTATTAGGGCCCTCTCCTTCCCAATTTGCAAAAAAAGAGCTTTCCATCAAGATTGCGCCTCGATGACAACAAATTGAAAAGCACTGCCACATACGCCAAGGTCTTGTAGAGAACTTTGTGCTTAACTTTGACATGCATACTAATGGACTCTGGAGTGGTTTGATGGGTGAAGGCACTCTCCACTATAGCCTACAGCCTATACTGTAACCTGGGGTATGTCATTCGCTGGTGTGATGGGTTAAGGGTCTAACATGTCGCTCATTCACGTGCAAACACACTTTTAGTATTTTCTTTTGGACAAACACACTTGCCTTAGGCATATAGGTATGACCTCACCTGGAGCAGGTGTGGAGAGGGAGTTGCAGAGATTGCAATCCTGAGTTCTGAAATTATAAAACTGGTCACATGGTGTGGTCTTTTGTATTTTGCTTGTGTTCTCGTTGGAGAGTAGAACTCTTGTTGGAAAGTAGAACCCTCCTTTTTGCAAAGCTCTGAGAAACTGCCTGCGCCTGTTTTGTTTCATGTTTTTGTTTGTCCAATAATACAAACTGTTCTTAATTAAAGAAGAGAGAAGAGAGACAATGCCTGGCCCTTGGCTATGGTTTGGTTCTGGTTTATTTTTGCATATACTCGCTGCATACACAACATTATTAGAACTTACCCTTTTGGTATACAGACCTGTAATGCACACATTTTGGAGTTTGTTGGGATAAATTGACAATACAAATTGGAAAATTATTGACAAAAGCAAACAAACAACATTTACAGACTCATTTAAATACCCTGTGTTATGTCATTTCCATTTTTGCAATCATTCGCTGTTCATCTCTGTGAGCAGCAAATGGACAACGAAGTGAAAGGGTAATGCAGGTTTAAAATTATTACTCAGACTTAAGGACTGGGTGCATTTTGGTTAGACAATCTGAGGTATGGCTGAAATATGACATCACGGTTCAGCCCGAAGGGCAATGCGAACTGTCCTTTCTTTTAAAAATCAGCTGCTGAATCACTATTGGATTATATTTCCTTTTTTTAAGTCAGCTTCCCTCCTGGATTTAGAGGCATGGTAAAGCAATGTAAGATGGAAGCAAACACAGCAAATCTTTTTTTATGTCACTAGAAGAGAGGCTACTGTTACCTTGTTGCTAATAAAATGTTTATGGAGGAATTGAAATTTAAAAAACCTGCTCCGTTGAGGAATGTTTGCAAGAATTTTGTTACACTGGACGAAAGAGAAAATCAGCTCTTCCCAAGGGTATTACGAGAAAGAATATTTGGTGTGATTGATGACAGAACATATTTATATATACATACACACAATTAATATCAACTCCTGGGATATTGTTTTTAGACGTTTTTTCTCCATAACATTTTATAATCCATAGTATGTATGTTTCTGTAAAACTGACAAGATTGATTTTATTGATCATGATTTTCCAAAAGCACAAACGAGTTTCCCTTCAATTTAATGGATATGGGCCTGAGAGCCCTAAGTGTCTACTGAATACATGTGTGTTACCCTGGCACTCGTTTAGTGTGACTAATAGGTGACTTTTCTCTGCATTATTTCAGTGGTATTTTATTACCATGCAACAGATCTATTTGAACTTGGAAAGTAAAAAGAAATAGTATCCACTATGATATTATAATCTGTATCTGTGTGTACAAGCACCTGCATGTGTGTGTGTGTGCGCGCGCACGTGTTTGCACAGCTGTATGCATGTGTGTATGTATAAGAGGCAGAGGTGGAGAGTAAGTGTGTGTAAATGAGGGTATATAATATAGGATTGTTATACGTTTCCAGAGGAAGAGAAACCTCACAGCAGGTGTTGTTAGTCTTCCCTCCTCAACGTGAAGTGCCCTGCTACCAGTGAAGCATGTACTGTGTGTGAGAGGGAGAGAGAGAGAGACAGTCTTCTGGCCAGCCAGGAAAAAAAATCCTATTTCATTCTCTCTCTCTCTTTCTCTCTCATTTCTCTACCGCTCTCGCGCTCTCTTTCTCTCTCCTGCACCCGTGCACTCGTTGTGGTTGAACTGTTAATAAGCGTGTTTTAGTGAACAAGCGAACCTTTATCGGTTCCCAGCTGGAGAGGCCGTTTTAGGATTCAGTCAGGGGAACAGTCTGCCGCACCAACTGGGCGTCTCTTGACAGTGCTGGATCAGAGTGACAATGTGGGGACACATCTGCCACCGCTACCTCATTAGAGCCGTGGCACACGTGTTCCGCAATTAGACACGTTGTATAACCTCACTCTCTCCCTACAAGTAGCCTACTTATATGTGTCTGCTTGTGGGTCTATGTCTTCCGGGAAGTGAGACGGTCACAGACAGACGACTCAATTATGCTAATATGTTCATACTTAGTTTTGTTAGTTTGGTCTCGAGAGCGATGTGACGATATGAGACGCTCCTCTTGGATCCCGTGCAGATACCCCTCTGTAGTCATTTCAGGCTTGACAGTTTAGACAGGGGGAGGAATTATATATTAATAAATAAATTATATTATATGATCGCCGTTAATTCTCCTTGGACGAGACGGTTTAAAATACAGGCTTTCATATAATGTAAAATGAGTGTTAATCAAAATAAGACATACGTTAATAAAACATCATCGCCATAATTATGAATAAATTATTATTGTTAGTGTATATTGTTTATAATGTACCTAATGTAAAGCCTATATATCAATGCCATATTCGCCTTCAATATCATGCCACAAATATGTTGTGAATATGATAAAAGATGAAAACGTCGTTCCATTATGTAAAGAATATCTGCATTATCTGTATGCTGTGGATAATAAAGATTGGCCCCGTGCTGTTAGTACCGAAGGCTGGCTGATACACAAACGACAAAAAAGCGTAATCCCTGGTGTTTTAGTGTTTCACATCAAATTAAATACGTCTGCCCACAACATGGCCGCGGCTGCTTTAAGAGCCGCCTGTTGATATTGGAGAGAAAAATAACGCGAATCTTCTTTATTCTCTTTATTTTCGGGGTTGGCATTTCGCGGGCATGTCATTTTGTGGAATTTCTCTTCATAGGATTAGCTAAACGAATAGACTGGTTCGGTTCTAGCGCGAGTCTAGCAGCTGGTAAAGTTTCGCTCATTGAGCGCGCGCGCGCACGCATACACGCGTACACACATACACACACACACACACTGAACCTCTCTCAGTCTCTCTCACACACACACATACAGACACAGGCACAGACGCAAACGCACATACACTCAGCTCGTTGGTTTGGAAATGCCAAAGCGCCTCCTCACTGCTATGCAGCTCACTCGCACTTGAAGCAAAGGGATCCGTTTGCGCCAGCAGAAATTATCGAGTGATATGGTCTCAGACAGAACGAGGGAATCTCTCTTCCGCGGTATCTTTTTTTCTGGGAGCAAGGCACATAAGGGATGTTTTGGTGATGGGTGCTGGAGAGGAGTTAGAGAAAGCTTCCCCTGAAGTGGAAAGCAAGAGGTACAGGTTTCTAACAGCTGGCAATAAGTTTCGCTTTGACTCCGGGAACCACATCGGGAAATAAGGAGCTGTAGATGTAAAGGAATAATATAATCTACAGAGAATCTCGCAGCTGTGCATATAGCCTACGCATCTGTGAGCGAACGGGATTTTGCGCCTGTCACCTTTGGATTATATTTGTGTTTTTCCTGCGTGCACGACGGCGTTGGGAGTACATTACGTGGATTTTTGGAGAGTAGCCTATCTGTGACCTTTTGGAAGGGACAAAAGAGACACTTATATCGTTTATTCGCAATGGAAATGCCAATGTGATAAGTATTAGAGGTCAAATGATCATCGTCCCTTGTTCTTTAATCTAACTATCGTATTTATGAAATGGAAAAACGGGGACTCTACGGCGTCCTTTGTTATCTTATGCTAAATGCACCCCTGTTGTTTTATGTAAATGGTAAGTAAACTTACTTATTACCTTACTTATAGTTGGTGTTTAAATGATGTCCATAGTCGTATTCAAACAAAACCATAAAGTCAACCCGTAGAGAAAAATCATGCTTTGTACAGACATTTGACAACCCAGAGTTGTCAAAGGGATACTCCAATATTCTGGGGATTTTTATTTTTGTTTGTAGTTTATTTTAAAAACACACAGAGTGACGAGACATTATATATATATATATATATACACACACGCACACCATCACTTACCCACACCCTTATTTACAGAGCTTATTTATGCGATTGTGCACTGTGCATTGATAAATGTAACGATTTTAAAAGATTTAACGTGCGGAATATAAACAAAACACATCATACACTGTTTAAATGTATAGCAATGAACCAATACGCTCCTAGAATAATAAAGACACTTGGCGTCTTGCAGGTTGTATTGGCAGTAACCTAAATCACTGCGCAGGAATACACATTGTAGTGATTCCCGCCCCTGATATATTGAAATATATTGAGTAATTTCAGTATTCTTGGAAATTCTCGTATTGACATAATGCTTTATACATGAACGCGCAAGAACTAGCTGGATCCAGAACGGAAGAAACTGCCGTAGGCTACACGCAACAAAGTTACAAATAAAATACAACATCATGAAATTATCCCTCGAGGAAAGGATTTGATTGTCTATACTATTCAATCAGGGGAATCCCCGCTGTGTAATGCTGAATTTTAATCACCATCTTCCTATTTTGTCTCCTTCCATTAGCAACATTTACAGAAGTGCCAAAAGATGTAAATATCAGCGAGGGAGAAGATATCGAGATGCCCTGCGCATTTAGGGCCATCGGATCTATGCCGTTCTCCCTGGAAATCCAGTGGTGGTATCTTAAGGAGGCAGCGCCACGAGAACTTGCGCATGAGCTTCAAATTGGCTCCCCTGCGAACAGAGCAAAGGTAAATCTGTTATCTGCGGAGCTGCCACTACTGCCGGTTTCCCCGCTTTTCAGATGCTGCGCTAGAAAAACCATAGCAGCTTTGACAGGACAGCAGTGCGTATCGCCGGCCCGCCCGCCCGCTGCCTCAAGCGGCTGCAGCAGAGTCCCCCGTGATAAAAAAAGAAAGGATTTGTTTGATAACCGTGACATTTTCCGGGTCGATTTAGACATATCGATGATATATCATCCGCTATTGCTTTACATTCTTTATTTTTTGAGGTTGTAGGGGTCTACTACACTTCATGGCACAGAGCTTTCAATGGCACTTACAATGGCAATGGCTTTTCAGGGCTCTTACTAGGCTTTAAGATAAAATGATAAGTTCCTGTTGATAACGCCGACATTTCCACACAGTCGAGGAAACACTGATTGAAACACTGTCAGATTTCGCCTTATAATAATGCGCATTTAAGGATTCGGATGGTTTTCAATTATGATAAAATAATAGGAAACTATGAAATGCAGCTATTATTGAGATATTTTTTATCAAGCTGGTAAATATTGCCAAGCAGGTGGAAGCATCACGGCTTGCAATGAATGCATAATATGGCGTAGGCTGTATCAAACTGTTGCTGTCCATGGGACCAATGTGGCTGCAGTCGGTTTGGTAACATCGCTGGGTAATGTGTTGAACTACAATATTATAATTTAATCATATCTAACGAATGCGAAGTAATAAAAACCGATAAACTGGAGTGGTTGTCGGTTTGTGGTAATTGTTTTAATGCTTATTTATAAAGCTGGGTTTAACATGTCCGATGTTTCTGATTTCAGGTTTCAACCAGGGATGCCACAAAAATAAGTGTAAGTGTCTCTTTTTTCTCTAAATTCTACTCTCGTTTTAGTGTACGACTACGACTAAAATAAGTAACATGTAGCAACTCTAAAACTGGAAAATATTTAAAACAAGACTTCAGCAAGACGTCGAAGGCAACTCGGGTGATTTGCGCTGCAGGAATACAGTTTATCTGCCTGGAATATAGTAAAGCGAGAATTTATATTGACAGTGCAATATGGCAATGTCGCGTTCTGTCAAATTAAGAACGTTTCACGTGACGATCGTAATGACGTCATTGTTCCACATTTACATAGCCTACACCTGCGAGACTGATTGTTTTACACACATGAAATATACAACTTTGAATCGTCCGATTGATTAACTGCTTACGAGCTAATCTAGTTTATGGAATTTCAATAATTTGCAAAGGCTGTGCATACATTATGGTGTACTTTTGTATCATGAGCAAGGCTATTTTATGGCATTATGGAGATGTTACAATAGACCCTAGTATTTCGCAAACCAAGTTTTACCATGCCCATTTTTGCTAAATCACATTTTTAGTGTCAAATTTTGTGTTGTTGTGTAGTGTTTAGTTTAGTTTTGAAATGTATATTATTATGACAGATTTTTGATTCCATGTGACTTATATTATCATATAATGATCATTGATCATCCTTTATCCAGTGTTTCATTCTTACAGAAACTCGAACAACATGAAATCAAGTTGGTACAGTCATTTTTAGGGTTTTCGCATGACAGGAGAAAATCCTTAGCTGTAACAGACTAAGCACTAAGCAATAGATGTAATATTTATTTCAACCTTGGATGCGTTCCTTTTATTTTCTTACAGACATTAGGTAGATAGCACCGTTTCTGTGTGTATGTAATGGAAGCAGAGAGGATGACTAGATAAATACAGAAACAGCAACATGGATTTTTATGTGCTTATGTTGTAATCCTCCTGTCCCCCCATCTCCCCCTCCCCTACCTACCATGTGTCTTGCAGACAGTGAGGGTGCAGGGCAATGCCATCTCTCACAAGCTCCACCTCTCCAAAGTGCGCAAGATGGACGAGGGGGTGTATGAGTGCCGGGTGTCAGGCAACAATGCCGACGAGACTCAGGAACACAAAGCGCAGGCCACGCTGCGGGTCACCCCGCGGGATGGCATGGTAGCAGAGGAGGCCGTTTCCCATATCCAGAACAGGTGGCCCTCAAGGAACAGCAATGGCCCACCTGTCGGCCGGGCCACCCCCGAGCCAGGCTACGGGAAGCCCCACCCACCTGCTCCGGCCGGCCCTGCCCCCACCACCTCCACAACGGCGGCCGCGGCCTCTGCAGCGAAGTCCTCGGCTTCACCTCGACCCGGCAACGCAGCCATCCTCCAACAGCAGCACGGAGCTGGTGAGTCGAAGGGCCACAGTGACCCCTAGTGGCTATGCTTGTAAAATAGGAGGCAGTCCAATTTTGTGTGTATGTCTCTCTCTATGTCCATCATTTGCCAGAAATTTCCCACATGCGGGCTTTGGATTGTGATCCAGGGGTTGCAAAGCACTACAGTGTTTGCACGTTTTCACTTTTATTTGAACATTTATTTGGATCTCCTGATCCTATATCACAGGGGTGGGCAACCCTGGTCCTGGCTGCCTTTTTCTTGGCTTTTTTGATGCATAACAGTCAAAACCAGCCAACCTGGGTTGGCCACCTCTGCTATATCCAATCTGCCATTGCTTTCAGAAAATGTTGAAACACCTTTTCTTGAAGGACTTTCCCTTTCAAACTCCTTTTGAACAGTTGCAGTTCTTCTGAAACAGGAGCAGCTAAAATGACCTAATCTCTGAGTTTTATTATTTATAATAAATGCTTGATGCCTTATATTCTACTTTGTGACTGATGTGGATGTGCAGAAAATAGTCTGGTACAAATAAAAAAGCTCCCATTTGTGATCAGGTATCTGTGTGCTAATGGGCAGAGTATGACTGTCCGACTGTTGAAAGGTTGGAGGAACCATAGTTTTTCTCTAATGCTTTCTGAATATAGGGATGCTTTCTATTTTGAGGCCTGTGGTACTGCTGCCATCACTGGTGCTAGCGAAGGATGCTGTCCAGCTAGACTTGAGCATATAGAGAGGCTATGATAAATCAAGGAGGGTGTGGTGAGAGGTCTGCACTGCCAGGCTCCTGGCTTTCGGTGGAGACAACGGCACACATTGTTATCGAGAGCACCACCGTCTCGTTACAGGAAATTAGCGTCAGATGAGCTCACGTTTGCTCCACAGAGATCAATGAAGCAAGTGTCAGAATAATTGCATTTCACAGGCACTGCAGAAATGTTTAATATACCATTCTGCTGTATTAGATCTGTTCCTGCCAATTTGGCGGTGTGCCGTCTGCGATGTGGGGGTGGATGTTTCTGTGTGTACCATTTATAATCAGGGTCCTAGTCCTAGTCTGGGTCCATGGGGGCAGAATTGTTGAGGGTTGGTCTCACTGGCTGTTGCAGTGCCCTTGAAGAAGGTGCTTCACCTGAATTGCTGTCATAAAAAAACAGAACCAAGCCATTTGAAAGGGTTTTGATCTTTGTGACTCACTTTGAGTGCAATTATCAGATGAGAAAATGTCAAAGACTATAGCCTCATTGCACTGTGTACAATTGTCAAGAGGCTATGTCAAGAAGTGGTACTCATTGGAGGCTCTGCTGCTGAAATACTAAACAAAAACTGGAGTCAAACCAAAGTGATTTGATGGGACAGAAGTCCAACAGGTTCTTTATGTGTGGATAGTGGGGTTAGAGGTCTGGCATAGCCTTTTGTTTTTATGCTAATCTGGAGGAGAGCTGATGGTCAGGTTTGATGGCTGAGATCCCCAGACCCTTGTCATTCTGAAATATCCAGAGCATTGTTGTACAAAAGCTGGCATGTAATATGTATTGATGTATCTTGAACCACATAATTTATCTGCTGTGGTCATCATCTTAAAAGGTCAGAATGTCTTGGTTAACTGTATACTTATGACATGCTCTTGGGTACTGGAGGGTCAATCTACCCTCAACTGTATGGCTTTGACCAAAACATTATTGTGGTGACATAATGGTGAGTTTAGCTTATATCTCATTGCACAACAATATACTGCCTGTAATGTTACACATATTCCATTAGGTAACTATGGATCCATGGATATTTATCTTTGTAACCAAAAGCCACAATATATGGATAAATTATGCAATTATTTTTAAAGGTTTTAATCATGTAATTCATTGTTGATTAGAAATATATTAACTATTTTAAGTTATAGCAGAGGTGTGTTTCATGGTTGTATTTCTTTTTTGTCCGTGATTTTACAATAATATAAAAGCTCAAAGAAGAAACTTTTGGTATGCTGTTTGGAGTTACCATTACCAGACAGATAGTTAGCATTGGTTGCACTTCCACAATGCATAATTTATTTTTCCAAGAAAGTCAGTTTATTCTTTGATTACTAACTTTAAACAACATATCTAGTTAAGTGATTCACACAATAATTTTTAAATAGTTTTTTATTAAATGCACTTAATTACAGTTCAGTGATCATGGAAATGTAAAAAATATATTATGGAGTGCTTGCATAAATGTATTAGTCATTTTGTCTCCTCCTTACAGATGTAGTACCATAGCTTTTTTTTTAATGCCTCACTCCCCGCTTGTTTGTAGTGCTCTTTGTGTCTCTGCGTCCAGACAGTCCCTGTGAAATATGGAGCCAAGCAGAAAAGACAGTGTTGGGACTCAATGACTGATCTTCTATCTCTCCTTCTCTCATCAGAAAACCAACAATAGGGGTTGTTGGGAGGTTCATAAGTATGTTTACATGTATTAATGCATCCCATTGGCTAGAATCAAATCCTGGCCAAGCCAATGCTCATGTGGCTGAAAGCCCCACAGGGAAGTACAAAATTGGCTGTATCATCACCAGGGGATTGAGGGTTTGATTCCCTATATCATGGCACAAGAGCGACTCCTGTGGTGGATTATACACTCTGCCGTCTGCCTGCACCAGCTGCAAATAGATGTAGTTCTCTGACACAATGACTGCGCAGCTTGTCTGGTGGAGTGCTGAGTGAAAAGAAGCAGTGGCTGGTAGTGTGCACTCTGGAGGTGACACATACTCGTCTACACTCTCCTGAACTGACAGAGGATGGTGTAGTGCAAGTGTAGTAATTGGTAGAAATGAAAAATAGGAGAAAAAAACCCATTCAGAATTCATCTTCAGTATTTCCACCTAAGAATTTTATATTCCCCTGTCCGGTCTTTCAGTTGTGTAGTTTAAGTTTCTAGTCTGGCTTTTGCTGAAGAAATTTGGTTTAGTCTGTGGTCTTAACACAAGGTTGGTAAAAGAATGAGTATTCCCTTACATTGCATCTGCAGGGCCAGCCATTTTCAGTCCAATTGAGACAATACCACCAGGTCTCTTATGCATTACTGGCAGAATAAATCTGATACAGTAAGTAGCCACCTGACACTTTTATATTGACAGAAAGATGCAGAATTTGCCTTGGCTTTTAACTGAGCCCCTCACATGTTTGTCATCAGATTGTGAGGGTTAGGAAGCCACCTGGCAAATTTAAAAGATTACTCTTTTCAGGGCCGGTGCAGCGTGAAAGCCGAACAGCCCTCCGGAATACTCGCATCTGCCACCTCCTGCAATGTCATTTAACTGAGTGGCAGAAACAATTAATATTGAAGAGGAAATGCCACAGGCAAGTGGCAGATAAGACTGGTCCTCAGCACACTGTCAGGTGTTTCAAATTGCCTCTCACATTTTTGTAATTCATTAGCTATTTGGCCACCTTCCTGGAATAAGGCTGCCACCAGTAGAATCTAATGGTTTAAACTATATATATCAGCTGTTCTATGGGGAACATAATGTCCATGTCTACAAAAACAAACACTATTGAAACATATGCTGGGTTATAACTCTGAACTGTCAAGTTCTTTAGGTTTTTAGTTCAAATGCTTTAGCTGGCTTTCAGTTTGGAGAATACTGTATATGCATATTTAGATTTGTTTCACAATTGAATATTTAAAACATTCTAATATACTGGAAATGCAATTATCTGACCAAAGTTGTTTTTCTATTACTTTGATAAACATAAAATCCTACAGAGTAATTTATATTTTCTTCAGACTGCATAAGGAGTAATTTACTGAATCAAAATAAGGTGAGGTCAAGAGATATGCTCATATCTCTGGTCTGATGATTGTAATACAGTCAAGTCAAAAACATTTCAAGTATTATTGTTCCACATAGATCAGCAATATCTTTATAAAACACAGTTCAAACTCTGCAAGATCAGCTAAAGATCACTGTTGGACTGGGGGCTGTAATATTATTCATTCTTTAAACAGTGTTAGAAAGTTAGCATAAGTTTTCTCTGTACAGCAAAAACAAACTTTCCAAATACAGACACACAAAAGTCAAACAAACATTCAAATACAACGATCTGTAATAAAATACATTTGTAATATAAGAGGATATACCCTCATGTTGTATGACAATCATCTTTACAATAGAATTACATTGAAAGTCATGATTTAGTCAGAGCCATGGAATAAACCAGTATGCTACAGTAAGGAGTGCATGTTCCATTAGGTTTGAAATGAGTGTACGGGTATCGTTAGCAGAAAAACAAGGAGGAGGGGTTAACATCGTATTTTATTTCCTCTGAATTAAGCTGCTGTGTTAGTAAGCATATTTAAGCTGAGAAGCATTTGTGCAGTGAGTTGGCAGGTGTTCTTGTTTTAGGGTGGGCCAGGGCAGGGGGTTTGAGAGCAATATTGGCATGTCTACCATGCTGCTGTGGATTTTGGAGACCCACAATGCACTGCATGAGGCTTTTTCCTCAGCTGACCTTGGCATCACAGATTTTATGGGTATTTATTCTGTCTGGTCTCCCCCAACGGTGGTACTGGTCTCTACCTCTTATCTTGTGTGATGGTGTTTGGTGTGTGTGTGAGCCTGTGTGTGTGAGAGTGTGTGTGTGAGAGTGTGTGTGTGTGTGTACATTTGAATGTTCAAGTGTCTGACTGTGTGCTCATGCGTCCCTGTGAAAGTATGAATGTTTGTGTCCAGGTTTTGTGTTTGTATGAGAGTGTTTGTGTATTTTCACCTGTGTGTGCTCATGTGAGTGTGCATGTGCTTGAAACACATGTCATGAAACAATGGCCAATGCCCCAGGTGACCTGAAGGCGCTGAGCTTGCTGTGTGCCACTGGTTTTGCAGCATGATTTAAGCGGCAGGCAAAGGATTGTCCTTTTCATATGCTGCTTTCTGCCTCTTATCTAGCTTGTGGGCATTTTCTGCCCTCCCCGTGGTGGAGCCATTAGGCGGGTGGCGTTCCTCCTTGCAAATTAAATTTCCCCCCCCCCACTCAGGCCTGCAGCGAAGAGGGGGATGACAGGGGAGGTCCCCCCTCCCGGTACTACACTTTATAACAAATGTAAAAAAGCATTGTCAGGCTTCCTACTAAGTGCAAATCAATAAATGCTTCAGAAAACATATACGCTGGAATATCTTGATGAGTGCGGTGCTACCATGTTTAGAAAGCGCATTATAAAGGATAGCATGTGCTACATAAAGTCTGTCATGCAAGTGTTACATAAAGCTTTCAAAAATAAATGTAAATTTTTATAAGAAAATACATATTACCAAAAATACATATTTTGTATGACATGAAATTAATGCCTGCTGCCACAATCTTTTTCAAAGCGCACCACTCGCTCCTTCCTCCTCGGTTTCTACCCTTTACCTCTTTACATTGAGTTCTGTTTATTTCCATTTTTCTCCTTTCTTTCTCTGGGTGGCCTCCTTTTTCTTTGTTCATTGCCGCTTCATCTTTGCCAGCGTCCACGTTGTTACTACTATGCCGTTGCTATGATTCATCGACATGGGTGGACGGCGTTATCTACTCTTTGTCCTCTCCCTGCCTTGGTTCAGAGCCACTTTCCCCCTTGACGACCGCATTAAACTGTCTGACGGGGTCCTCTATTTCAGCCGAGGTTTGGCTCCGCCATCCCCACAAGTATTGACAGGTTATATTATTTATTTGTGTGCGTTGTGGGCACCCTTGTGCAGTGTGGCTTATCCGTTTGTGCAGCTGGGTACATTCTTAGTTAGGCAATTCAGATTAAGCACCATCAGGGATTTTAACCTGCATCCACTTTGCTACCAGTCCAACTTCTTAAAATCTGTTCTGCTTTCTACTTTTTGACTTTTCTGTAGCAAGTTCAGAGTGCAATTCAGGGTCTCATGGCATGTGCATGCAGTTTTCACTGCAATGACCACATCAATATTTTGTGACATTTTACACAAGATGGACAGTTACATTATTTTATTTCTCTGCTGCCTCATTTTCCCAGATTATAATGCATGCTTTTTGAGTCGTTTGGTCCAATCAATTAAATTCCCTCTACTACATATCGATACTGCTGTCGCATTAAGTTTTTGTTTTTTTCATCTTGTCTTTTTCTTCATCTGCTCCCTAAAAAAGAGAGAGCATCTTATCTGGGAACAGTCCATGTGCCTGGAGCCCACTACAGCTGGGGGATGAGGAGGAGATCTTTCTCCCCCTGATTTAATTTCAATCCTCCATTTCACACATAGGTGAGGCAGGTGATATTACTCCTTGCCAATCCCAGTCATGCCAGTCTCATTCAGTTAGTCATGCATGTCTGGAGAGTTTGTGTCACAGCTTTAATGTGAAGGCCTTCCAGCACACTAGCAACAGATCAAACCTGTGTGTGTGTAGGTGAGTGAGAGACAGAGAGAAAGAAAGAAAGAGAGGGGAGAGAGGGGAGAGGGAGAGAGCTTACATGATGTGATTGCATATATTGTGTGTGGGCTGCATCATTGCGTGGGGCTCAGACCCTGGTCTCATGACTGTGGGGCAGGGGGCTGAAGTTTAGCCTCACAACTGTGGTGCATTTAAGGAAGAAAAAAAACAACCTACTCAACCTGTATTCCTCCCACACACGGGTAACGTGCTGAAGAGTAAGCAATGCTCATGAGTCACGGTAAAGGCTCTCTGCCTGGCCAGCTGGACAAAGTCATGAGAGCTGCGTGCATGCCCTGAGCTGCTGGATCTCAGCCCGAACGCATGCGAGAGATTGTGCTGTGTCCAGTCACGGCATACAGAGCAGTCCCAACAGCTGTTTGGTAGAGGGACAGCTCATTGTTAGTGCAATGTATTATCATATTATCCCATGCAATTATAATGCTTTATTTTATAATTTATTTGTTTTAATTAGTGGGTTGCTATAGAATCAGCCTTTGTATCTGCTTCAAAGTCTTATAAATCTTTGAGTGGCCCCTCTTACTGGCCTCGGTGTAGAAAATCAAAACGAGAGGCCTTACAAAGGATGGAGAATCTTTCTTTATTTCCTCCTTTTGAGTAGAAGGAAATAAATATGTTCAAAAAGTGGAGATCTTGCCTCAGGCTCCAAAGTTCACAGTAATCCTCAGTCGATATTTAACTGGTTCAGCACAGCACACTGACCCTATGGTCATACCATTAGCCCTGGGCCGTAACATTATTTTCCATTATGAAACGTTGTGAAATGAAAAGCATAAATAAGCCAATGGGAAAGGTATTGTGAATTTCCTTCTATGGCATTAGGGCTTAACGCCGAGGCCTCACTATGGCACCCGTGGAGTTTGTGTCCATTCTGCTACATTCAAACAGAAGTGAAAAGAGGGCACAGCTATTGATTTGCTGAGATCTGCAGTATTGATTAATTACTTTATTTAGCCTTATTGTGTTTTTTTGTGTTAATTGTTGACAGTGATTCTCTGACAAGATAACTCAGTCACACCGGGAGGAGTAAAACAAAACAGCAGAAAAAAAAGATTAATTAAGTAGCGACCTCTGGAGAGTCGAAGTTCAATGCCACAACGAATGAAGGATTAAAGTGCGGTATCTCTTTAGTGCAGATGATGAATATCTGGACCGCCATCTCCCACCGTCCTGAGGATTCTCAAATAAATACCTGTCATTTCTTTCTGGGTAGAAGTGTTTGGAATTAGCCGCCACGTCGTGGGCTTATTCCCATGACTGCGAAGACGGCCCATACACTTGCTGGCTCGGGAATCAGAGGGCAAGTGTGGTGCAGGGGAGGTAAAGAGACTGCATCTCAATTTCTCCACTCTGATACTTATATTCTATCTCAATTCAATTCTACTGGCACTTGCGTGCATAGCCAAATCATACGCTGGTGTGACAAATTAGCCTACAATAAAAACATTCATGAGAAGTAAAGAAAGAAAATTATACACCTAAAAGACATATGTATTATTTGTATTTATTACTCACTGTTCCTCAGTTTGTGGCAAGTGGCAACATACTGCACTGCCAAACCCACACATTCCCTCCTCTCTTCGAAGAGAAATGGCGGCCTGTCTACCTCTGATATGATTTAAATTCAACGCTGATTTCTTTTATTTTAAGTAAGCAGTGTCCTTGCCTCCTTGTATTGTCCAAATATTGTCAAATAGTTCAGCTCTGTTTCCTCTTGAATAAGATAGAGTTTGCTCTCTCTTCTTCCTCTTCTCTCTCTCCCGTGTTTGAGTCAGGGTCATTAAAAATGTGGACCGTCCTCTATGAGAGCTGAGCCTCTGTCATGTGGAATACAAATGGTGGTGGCTGTTTGTGTGTCTCTGAGCTGCTCTGAGCCATTCCTCACCACAACCTCCCACCAACATGGAGGATCAGAGACGTTTGTTTGGAATGTGCAATCCTTTGATGCTCCAGGAAGCATTGGTCCGGAAAACAGAAGGCTACTTCATTCTATTATTCTCAGAGTCATTCAAGCTGCTGGTTCTTTTCATAAATTAATTTTATTTCTGTCTTTCTATATGGAGAGCTTCCATCTGGTGTCTTATCATTTTGTTAATATGTTTTCCTTCATTCCTTCATAAGCCGTCAATATGATGTGAAGCTCACAGAGAGATTTGCCTGCTGGTCTGTCTATGAGGGGTAGACACAATTTGCCAGATAACAAATAGGTGACCTTCCAACAGTGATCGAATTGTATTGGTTTCCCAGTGCAGCCCCTTAGGATTTTGTGTGCTGTTTAAATTATGTAAATGATGTACCCACATAAAGATAAACCTTGTAATTTGCCAAGGTGACTTATTTGGCATAAGTGATGCATCTTTTAAAAGTCTGACTTAGGAACAGGAATTTCTGAAGAGAGAAAAGCAGGGAAGAACTAATTCTGTTAAATATGGCCTGTCTCTGAAATCCAGCCGTTTACTATATCGATTTTGATATAATAATTGTTTGGTCATAAAGGGAGAATAAGACAACCAGATGAACAGAACTCTCTTTGCAGCATGGTTTTTAATGTGCGGGAGCATTCAGCCGAGGGGCTTGAAGAGCCATGAATATGTTGAGATGGACATATTTATGTCCATCGCTTTTTTCATTTGAAAAGAATGAAGTATACCCTGCTCCATCCAAACTCCAATAGCTGCGCAGACAGCATTTTAAAAATGATTACTCTATTCATTTAAATAGGTGTCCCATCTGGTCTCATGATTCTTATTCTTTTGTCCCCTTTATATAAGCAGGTTCTGGATCCATCATCAACATTGACCCACTCCTGTTCATCTCCCTGTTGATTCTGCACAGGCTCCTCCCCTTCCTGTTTGCCCACTGAAAGACTCCCACCAATCATCACCTGCTACACTTGCTACATTTCCACTCAATGTACCAAACAGCGAAGGGAATAATAATATATACCTGTATGGCACACCACCAAGGAACGTTGCAAAGAAAATGACTTTTGAAAAGGACTGACAGTCTTCTGACTGGGACTTTAACAGAAGACTTGCCTCAAACTGGAGATGTAAATGGATTGCATAAGAAGCATGACAAAACAAATCGAAATAAATAAGGGAATATTATGTGAATACAAGCTTCACATTTGTGTTATGCACACACAGTCAACAGCCACACACACACAAAAATAAAATAAATGATGCATCAAGTTTCCAAATACTAGTGTCCACCCTGTGTGCATGGTTGCCATTAATTTATTTTCTGGTACGTTATTAATTTGTCAAGATTTACATTATATTTTATTTTACAGGCACTGTTTAGGTTAAACTTTCTTCTCCCTGCGTGAAGAACACTCCTCATTTTCTTATTCTTTTGCATGAGCCGCTGAGCGGTTAGCTATTTGCTTTCATTCCAGAGACATCGAAGACTAGGCTCTTTCACATCTGATCTTGGGGCAGACACAGTGTGTAGGTCTGTGTTCAGGTTCCTGTGTTTCCTTCCCTTTTCTTTAAAAACATTTTCTTGATGTATACAAATATGTCCTATATTTTGATTAAATAAGGTACACCTTATCATAGTTGTTGTTAGTCACCCTCAATAATGTTTATTTTTATTAAAAATATGGTGATCAAGGTACGACATTCATTTATAAAAAGTATTGGTATGTTGCCTACACTATGTGAAATAAAGGTCGTTTTTTTTTTTTTTTTTTTTTATAAGTACTGATCTCCCAAGCGTGTCATTTAAATATTGTCATCCTGTTGCATCTTATGGTGAATAATGCAGGTAATTAAAACATTGTAATGTTATTTTATAATAATCTAGCAGTCCAATTTAATGTCCTGGTTTTGTTTGTTTGTCTCAACCTCACTGTGGCAAATATTTCCACAAAATCTATAAAAGGCTTCAAAAACAGTGGTTGGAATCTAGATAGAACCACATGCACACTGATTTTGCTTCATATATATTCTGCTATGTACATTGACAAAGAACCCCGCTATCTATATTACCATTTGAATGTTACAGCAAATTTAGCTTGGATCTCAAAAAACATTGGCTTTTCCTCGTGCATAAAACCCAACATGACAGGGGCTTCCAAACTTAGCTTTTTGCTGAGAAAAGTGGTATCACATGATTTTAACAAGCCCCACACTGCAGATAGCGATGACTCCATTAATCATTTACATGGGCTCATTTGTTAATGCCTTTAAATCAAGTTCTTGTGTATTTTTCACTCATAAGATCTAGCATTTTCTAAATTCAACCAACTTCCATTTGTTAACAGTGCTCATTTCCATGGCCACACAAAATCTGTAAAGCAGCTTTGAATAAATTCATGCTAATGGGAATGTGCTGTTGTGGTGATAGAAACACCGGCCCACTTCTGAAAATAGTGCCAGGTGGTTAAAAATACAACACTGGCCAGCCATGCAGAAGTGCTCGAAGGGACTTAAGGGCTGTGCTTGAGCATTGCCATACAGGACGAGGGATCGTACAGCCTCGCTGGGTGAACAGAGCTGTGATCAATTATTTCCACTTAAACAGGCTCAGACTGAGTGGAACAAGCCTCTGCACATAAGCATGTCCAACTAACCAAAAACACAAACAGCTCTCCAATTCATTAATCAAATGTGCATCCTGGCAGATGGCTGTACTACAAAACTCCTCAACTCTCCTTACATTGCCTTTACCTGGCTGAGTTTATTTGCACAGTGCTTCCCAAACTCGGTCTTTGGGACCCACTGTGTATCTCCAACCATAAGTGCAACAGTTACAGATAGAAACGGCCACTTCAACTATAAACACACAGGTTATTTTTTATCAAGGATGAGACATAGGAACTGAAAACAACCACCATTATAGAAAAATAATGTTTTATTTAAAACATTGGATGTAGCTTTAATTTCAGGCCCATCTCATTTCAGTGCCCAAACCTCCATGTTTTACATGATCACATACAAACACTTTCCTTTCCAGGCATTCACTACGATCACAAATGAAACAGGCTATATAAACCCTTAGGAGTCAGACCTTGGGGAAACGGGGCAGAGAACTATGCGAACATATGGTTACGGCAACATACTGTATGTGTGGCTATGAACCCACCCCAATATATATATATATAGAGAGAGAGAGAGCTCCCTCTCTCCTCTCTCCTCTCTCCTCTCTCCTCTCTCCTCTCTCCCTCTCTCCTCTCTCCTCTCTCCTCTCTCCTCTCTCCTCTCTCCTCTCTCATAACCTAGGCTACTTTCCACTCCTTTAGTCGCTAGGGGATCCCCACCACTGAGATGCAACCAGCTTTAAAGACATGGCTGTAAGACAACACACCTCCAACAAAGTTGCACACATGGAGACACTAATTAGACATAATCACCAACCTTCCACTGTTACACAACTTCTGAATTGTATCAAGCTGTTAATTGCTCTTAATTAGACAGTTGTGAGGTATATTGAAGAATCCTTAATTTACCCTTATTATGTCAGAAATAGCTCTGAATGTGATGAAGAGTAAATATCCCATATTCACATCCCAGGACATTTAATCAGTCAGTTTAACTAATGCTCACATTTTCTGTGCTTGTGCAATAAGACATATGATTCCTTTAAAAAGAGGCTCAATTTTAAAAATGTATTCAATTATAGACTAGCAGGTGAAATCAGTGGGGTCCTAAGCATGTCTGGTCATCTAAACCATTTGACGGAAATGACGTTCAATGACCGCAAATGGCAACGAGCCAAACCTGCGTTGTTTTAAAGGGATATTCCATACACAAATCTAAATTTCATGATTTACCACTTACATTAGGTGTTGTCAATCTGTCCCGATAGTCTTGTTCACATTCTGCTTCTTTACCTTTCAGTGTGAGCTGTGAGCTACTCAATGCCAAATACAATGGGACTTCACGGTCAAATCTCTCACACACATAAATAAATGGAAAACTCACCTCAGACTACATTTGATTCACCTAATATGGTCTCATAATACTTTTGGAAGCTGTAAATGTTTAAATCAATGGCTGAAATATAACATATTTTAGCTTATCTTCAATCCAATCACGCAATAACTTTCAAATTGATTTACCCAGTAATGGTTTTTTTCTACCAAGACATCATTTGACATAGTTGGCCTCAAGATAAGTTCAATTATTATAATTTCAGCCAGGTTATTGTTTCCACTAATTATCTTGGCTCAATTAGCTAATTAGATGTATACACCAATGCCGATGCCTCGTAGATTAGATCAGAGAAAATGTTTCACATGGGGACATAAAAACAGTCTTCAGCAGTCATTCAGCTTCCATTATATAGTCCTGCCCTAAGCATCCCAGTGGCTATTTTCCATCCACCCCATTTCAGCTATTTAGCATTTTCCTGAATTTGACATTCATGCCCTCGAATATCCCAACGGCCATTTTTCATACGCTTTGTGTGAATTGCAACCATTCCCTTTTGCCTTAACGCAAATTTATAGACTGATGGAGAGTTCAATCTTTTTTTGATTTTTACCATGACTACTGATATTGTCAATCAGAAAAGTGTTAGAAACCTGGAAATTGTCATTCCTGCCCTCAGCATCCCAATGGACACATTCTATCAACCCTATTTCAGCCATAATTACTTCACATTTACTTTTTGTATGAATGAATGAATATTTTACAAGGATATTTATAGATGTCAGGATGTCCCAGAATACTCTAAGCTAGCTAGGTTTCTTGATAAATACTGGAAGTGAGTCCTGCCCTGCAATTCTGTCCTCTGAAGGCATTTGTCTGATAAATGGCAGAGGTGGACAATGACACACTGGCTATTAGATGAATATTTTAAGAGGCAGAACAACAACTCGTTTGCATAATGCATCGCTGGCTCTGCGAGAGAGGCGTCAATAAAGCACAGAATCATTATTCTTTTCTGTCTCTTTAATTCTTCTCCACAGCTTCTCGGAGGTTGCATATAGGGGCCGCATTAAACCCAACAACAACAACCAAAAGAGGTGATGGCAGACCCCATAGAATGAGAATATGATTATTTTTTAAAGCATTACTCCTGAGAGAGATGTTATTTGTTTCTTATGGAAATGTGAGTTGTGTCGGAGGAGCCCGATTCGTCTTGTAGGATCCGGCTTGCATGGTCACAGGTATGTGGCTGAGCAAATGAAGGCACAATTGCAAGCCTTGGACAAGGTTCTGGTCCTTTTCTTTGTCAACAATGGTTTTTATTATTCTTCCATTTAGCCCATTAAATGGGGGGAGAGGAAAGACCGCACATCACCAGTGCGATGCTCAGTAAAATCACAGACACTGCAATAGGACAGCAACAGAAGGGCAGCAGTTCCATCATGATCTTGTGCATCAAATATGTAAGAAAAACTAAAATGTGACAAAATAAACGAGTATACCCCTACCCCTGCACCTATTCGTTCCAAGTAATGTCGCCACTTTATGGACAGATATATCACATGCTGTAGGTGTGTTACTGGAAGCTTGATGCAGTCCTGCTGTAGACCACTGACCAAGAAGAACAGTGTCATGGTTTCAGTCCTTTACTATCTCGTCCATTGGACTTTTAAGTATGACTATTTTAAGAAAGACAACCAAAGGCAAAATGACTGGTTCATTTTATACCATGTTGAACAAATGATGCTAGCTATCTATGTCGTTAGCTACTGTTAGCGAGCTTTATTTGGCCGTGATACTAGGTTGCTAGCTAGCTAGATAGATAGATATTGATAGTTTTGCTTAGCTAACGTTAACATAGATATATACAGGTATGGTATGCAGCTGGCCCTGCGATGGATTGGCGACCTGTCCAGGGTGTATTCCTGCCTCTCGCCCGGAACGCATGCTGGGATAGGCTCCAGCCCCCCCCGCGACCCTGACCAGGAATAAGCGGCTTAGATAATGGATGGATGGATGGATGGATGGATGGTATGCAGCTGCCAAAAACGATGTCTATCGTTGTATTGCTGCACTGATCTCTTGTGCGAACTATGATTGTTCTTACCATGTATTAATGCACATCTAGTAAGTCGCTCTGGATAAGAACCTCTGCTATATGCTTAAAACAATTTATATGCACCCTGCTTTTTCTTTGTTTTGTTAGTTAAATATTCTGCGTATTAAGGTGTTGTAGTGACATGTTACATTTATATGTAATCTAAAGCACAACACAAAACATCTGGACATTTGCAACCTTAAATATGTTATTTAGAATGATGTGAAGACCACAGTCGATCCTTCATTGTTTGCAGAATCTCCGAGTTGAATGTACTGTCAGTACAATAGACTTTAAAACCTTTTTAAAAAATGAAGTAGCCTACGCCTGTTATGAAAGCAGCTTGTGTGCGAGCAACTCACCTTTATAGCATTAAAATAATAGAGTAAATTCATGTGGAACAAAGGACCCAGCAGACAACTCTTGAAAATAATGTTAAGGTATTGAGGGAAATGAAGGATGGTCTTTTTCTGTCTTTTCACAGAATTTAAAGAAATCGTTGCTTTTATCTTTCTCCCTTAATCTGGATGTCGCTCTGGATAAGAGCGTCTGCTAAATGCTTAAAATGTCAAATGTAAATAAATGATGTACTAGCTCGATGAACTATGACTATGACAGCTCCGCCTCCATTCACTAACCAACCAATCAATGCTGTGCAACATCTACCCGATGCGTTGAGCTGTGGTTGTGAGTTCGATTTTTATGCTAGGTACGCAACATCCTCTGCAACACCCTTTGCGACATCAACGCAACCTCTACGACATGTTGCAGAGGATGTCGCATTGCAGTCGCTCGAGCATGTAGAGGCCTTATCTCTTACATCCACCGCCGTAGAGAGATATGACAGATTAAACAACAGAACTGAGATACACCACTGGATTAACAGAAAGCTTAATTTGGCTTGTTTTGGTTGCATTTGTTTCTTAAAAATGCTAAATTCTTTCAATTAAATTTCAGCCAAGATCTCTGCTTTGAGTCTGCTCTGTTATCTATCAGCCCTGAAGGGCATTCATTACAACCCGAACTGTCTGAACAGCAATGGACTCGGGGGTGGCACCAGAAGCCTGATCATATTCATTAACCCAAAGGGAGCAGCAGCTGTTATGGCTGACCATGACTCACGGCTGGGTGACCTTCGACCTCCCCCTGCAGTCATTGCCAGGGCTGACAATGGCTTTTCCAATCTGTCCCTTTCAGATAAAGCAGAAACCAAACAAGCATCATTGGCGGCGGCAGCAGTAGACACAGAATGTAAACAAGGCAATCAGTCGTCCGGTCGCCCGCGGCAATGTCCTTGACTGCAGATGATTGGTGTCTGCCTCATCTCGGTGAAATTTGCACAGGAGTATCTCTGCAAGCCACGTATGGGCGGCACCTGGCCAGATTCCGGCGTGTATCCCCATACGCCCATCAAATCTGAAAGAGCCCAGAAACGGAGATGTGTACAATGCGTACGTCAGGCAGGTCAACCCCGCAAGGATACAAGACCCGCAGCAGTGCCCGGCAAAGAGTCATTTGTCAGAGCTGAGCGGACACTGCCAACACTTTTATCGATGTAGGATCTTCCCGCAACTCTCAATGAGTGCGTCTGACAAGACGACAGCAGCCACCAGCGGGGGGAGGGCAGCGGCAAAGAAAATGTGTTTGAGGTTTTTTAAGGAAACTTTAAATTCAACCCATTTTCAGCTTTCAATCCGAGCCCACCTACAGGACAAGAGCAAGTTCAGAAGTGCATCCCCTCTTTAAAATGAATTTTGAACAGTGACCAAAAACATCAGACACACATTCAGCTCCATTCAGCCTGCAGGACAATAGATAAAAGAATATCCAGATAAAGCCACCACTCAAAGACACACACAAAGAAAGATTTTGAAAGATTGTGAATTATGTGCAGCCAACCTTGAAGACTATTTTCAACATTTAAGGCAAAATGAGGGGACTTATTATATTTAAAAACATAATGAAAGTGTTATAACAGGATTATCAGTTATTTGTTAACATCCCCATTTTATTTTTTCACCACCTCCCTCCCCACAATGTTCATGTGCATAATTTACACCATTCAATGTTGAGCATAATGCATTGTTATCTATTTTACACAACAAGCCAACTGCAATGAGCTGTTTGAGATTATAGGCCTCATTCCTGGAAGAGATATGGGCTTAAGAGTAGCTCATAATTTGTAGGTCATTTTCATGGAAAGCTGCTAGGAATTATTTTAATTTATGATTGCTTCCTTTGAGCAATGTTCTATCTCTCTCTCTTTGTTATGCAATTTACATGGTGGAATATGATTGTTTTTCCACTTTGTAGCCTTAATATGGACACTGTTTTTAGTTTATGTGATTCCTGTTCTATGGGTTTGTAAAGTGTAACTACACTGTTTTAAAAATATGTATATGTGTGTGTGTGTGTGTGTGTGTGTATGTAGACTTCTAGGACTAGGATTTCCTTTTGCCATCACAAGATTTACACTAGGGTGGTGGGGAGGGGACTTCAAATCGAACACATATCATACATTCAGGTAAGTATAAACAATAATTAATATTCCATATGACATAATTTCAACAATAATATTATGCTCTTTATGTTTTCTGTATGATCAATATAACTGAAATGGCTGTTTGGCAGTGAGACTTTTCCACTGAACAATTGACATCAGTCAGCCATCCGTGTTGGTGGGACTTGGTTGTACTAGCATGGCAAAATCAGCTTTGGCAGATAAGCAACACTGATCCTTGCCCATGCAGCCAGCATGCCAGGGCATTAATATGGAACCTGTTCTAGAAGTGGACCTAGTTCTAGTAGAAGTTCTAGTAGAAGGACCACACACAATACATACACCTGGTTATCAGGCAATCAGAATCTTCATCCAAGCCATGGCATAATTATAGATAATTCATACAAAGTGTTAGCAGTCAGGAATCACAAAAAAGAATAGCTCATTAATAATAAATACATATTTAAAAGATGATGCCACTCTAGAGTACGTGTGTAGCAGCTGAATTCTATATATGGACTGTTCTCTCGCTTGTGATGTCCGGATAAGGACCAGGATAAGGCAGTAAAGGAACGTTGAATAATCAAGCAAGGTTCAAAAGCCGATAGTCAGAGGTAGATAAAGTACAAAATCCAAATCCAAAAGAGTAGTCAAATAGGCAGTCCAAAAATCAAAAACCAAATAATCAGAAAGGCAAACAAACAAAATCGGAAGGCAAAAACTCGTAGTCAAACAGAAGGGGTGTCTCAGAAAAATACAACAAACTCTGGCTTACACACAATCAACAGAGTGAATGATGATCAACGTTCTGACAAATACTGAGAGCAGACAAGGAATTTATATACAAGCAGGGAAGGGAAACACAATAGGAATCAGGTGTGACTGGGAGGGGAGACAGGCAAGAACACAGGTGAGACCGATAGGGATCACTAATACAATAACAAGGGGAGACAAAAGACACGGACTGGGAAGCACATAGACACACTGAAAATAAACTACCTGGAATAGCAGGTAGACACGTGCACAGTTCGAAGGGGAGGAGCGCATTGAAAGAAACTGCGTGCAGACAAGGCGAAAGGAGAGAAGCGTACAGGGATAGGACAACGAGAGAGAGAACGATAGCAGTAGATAGAAACGTGAGATAATTAGTAATTAGTCAATGTTAGTAACTTAATCTAAATCCCTAATGTTAGTAGATTAGTAGGTTAGTACTATATACACCTAACTAATATGTACAGAGTGTTAGAAAGAAAGAAGGAAGTAAACGAGATAGGAAAATAAGGCAGAAAACCTGTAAAGTCGAAATCACCCGAATAGTGCAATAACAAAGACGAGGAGTGGAATTATCGAAAAACAAGAAACACAGACAGACAGGGAAACAGACGTGAATGAAACGTAATGATGAGAAAATAATAAAATACAAAAACAAACGTGTCAAAACATAACATTGCTGGCCCCAGAAACAAAAAACAGAAACAACTTCTATGAGAAGAATCCAAATTCTATCATTCAGAATGATTTAATTGTTGTCTTGGGGAGATATAGAATAGATACACCATAGAAGAACACACACCTATATTTTGGGGTCAGTGTCCTTGAATATGTGTGTGCATTCTATTCTGGTGTAGTATAATCATTGGCAGTCATCTAGAATCAGTAAGTAACCAGGTCAACGACTTAATTTCAGTAGCTGCTATTAGTTTAAAACTGTTGCAGCTTTGTGGGTTGGCGGATAGCGTAGCGGTCTAATGCACATGTATTTGGCTGGTCCTGTAAGAGTTTGAGCTGCCTATCAGGGACACGGTTCGATTCTTGTGCTGCATTAGTTGCGTGCTTCCTGAGTAGTGGGCGGTTCTTCAACCTAAGTGGTTTCAGGGCATTGTCTGCACCTGGCAGTCAGCACAACATAATTACTCTTATGTAGGTATTTTAGCATCTCCGGTTCTGGTAAAGCGGCAGCTTTCCACAGCAACCTCACCTTCCTTGCCTCACCGTATGAAGACTCAGTGTACAAAGACTGGGGAAACTACCTGCAGGAGTCCAGCTAGGGAGTCCTACGGTAAGTACCATAATTTGATCTTCTAACACCATGTGCAATCTCCCAATATCCCTGTACATGTCTCCTGTCATAGATTCCCTAAAATGAGTTCCTAAAAGGAGGATTGCAACTCACAGCTGCAACCTCTTTCATCTGATTCACCCACCTGGATCCACCAGTGTAGACTTTTTGGTAGCAGGTGGGCTATGGAACTGCCAGTCCGCAGTCCGGAAGGCTGACTTCATCTCAGCCCAGACCTTTCTACTCTCCCTGCAGTTCCTGGCGCTCACTGAGACATGGATCACGCCTCAGAACATGGCCACTCCTGCTGCCCACGACCCACAGGTAGAGGTGGAGGGACAGGTATACTAATCTCCCCCTTGTGGAGATTTGGTATTGTTCCTCTTCTTAATTAAATTAATGTCCCATGTAAACTGCACATTATCAACCAGGTTAACTGGGGAACTTTCTAGACAAGATGGATGCCCTATTCAGCTCCTTCCCTGAAGATGGCACTCCTGTCGTACTTCTCGGTGACTTCAACTTACAGCTGGACACCCCTCAGTCCTCCGGCTTTCTCCCACTGCTCCAGTCCTTTGACTTCATCATGGCAGAGTCCCCACCCAACCCAAATAACTAGACCTTGTCTTCACCAGGAACTGCACCTCGGAGCGGACAGGACTGGGAGTGGAGGAAGCATTTGCCACTAACAGCTCCATGATCACCTCTGTGATGGCTTGCAGTGCCTGCTGCTGTTGCTCTTGTGTGCAGTTCAGAGCCTGATGTTGGTACCCCTGCATTCCAGCCAGCTGGGTAACTAGTTGTGTGAGCAGATGTGTGCTGCTCTGTCCCAGGTTCCGGCACCAAAACCGTCACATGCCATGCGACACAACCGGGATCATAACAGAACAGCCGGATACAGGGAATGGATTTGTCGATCCAGCAGATCGTATTTTATTATTCCCCCACGGGGAGAGAGAATGCCGTTAATAACAAAATAAACAAACGGTCTTCAGCCTTCCCTCTCAGGGGTTCCAGCCAAAAACAATAAACTAAAATAAAAAAAAATAAAAAATAAAACACCTTTCAGCAAAACTATTACTATCAACATAGAGTACTACTTTTCAGTATCTTTCTCAAGGCGTCTGGTTTTCGTATGTCCTCTCTCTGGCCTTGTTCAGCTCCCGTTTTCCAGGCGCCTATTAAGAGAGCAGTTTTAAGTACACAAGTATAATTAGGAAATGTTCCACAGGTGTGTGCACTGGCTGCCCTGCTAGTAGGCACAGCCAGTAATCACCCCAATTTCCTGTTCAGACTGCCGCCTTACCCATTATTTTTTTATTTTTTATTATTATCAATAATAACAATAATTATAATTATTATTATTATAACTGTTATAGTGAATATTCTGTTGTTTGATGAAAAAAGAGGGACTGGATTCATGAGACCACTGGCCTAAAGTGGCCTGTAGCAAGGTGGCAGGAGTGGTCACCCTACCAGGTGGTGAGTGGATGGAAGACAAGCCCAAAACAGGTTTTAATAGGCCAATGGCCAGTTTATTAACCGTATTCTTTATGAAATACAAACAAAAAACTAAAAGCTGTGGTTTACAGGGTAAACCATAACAAAAAGTCAGCACCTCTTCCTCCATGCCCAAAAACCTTTCAATCAGGCATGGCAGGCTGTGCTTTTATAATGGCCTAATGAAGGCAATGGCTCACAGCTGGGTTGATTGCTCATTAGCCTCTTTGTAGGTGAGGTCCAAGGACCTGTAGTACTCTCCAGGCTGTGGGAGGAAACAGGAGCATCAGACAGCCAAAGAAGAGGCACTCTCTCCACTCCTCCCTCCACCTCTCCCAGTGTCACATAGCCTCTGTCTGGATACTTTATACAAGCATGGTTTGAAGGTTCATTAAGTGGCATTGCCAACGGCACAAAAATGCGCTCATCTTTTTAAAAGCCTTTCCAGTGGGTCTGTGCTGTGATGCCTTTCCTGCTTTCCGCCTTAAAGACAGGAACGCAGAGCCCCCGCGCACTCATTAGAAGAAAAAATAAAATTATCTTGATCTTCATTTGATTTGGGGAGTTGGGTTACTGAGGCTACCGTTTCTACTGCTAAATACATCCCCAGGCAAAGCATAGCAGAAAGCGGAAGTGCTTTTTTAAGTTAATCAGACAAATTTATTTTCTGGGTGGAGTGCACCATGAAGGGGTTACTAATGAAAAGGGGCACTTGAGGCAATGCTGGAGCTCACTGCTGCCTGACTGCATTGGCCCCTCCTCTAGCAGTCCTCTAGCTAGCGTAACACCACTGAACCTACCCCTCCCCCCCTGTTTCCGGGCCAGAGTGTACCTCTCAAGGAGGGTTTGCAGATATTTTAGTAATACCCAGATGATATTTGATGGGTTGAGATTAAAGTATGGAAAAAAATAGAACAAGGACATGACCCTGTCTCCAAACTCCCAAATCCAATCCTGTAATGTTAAAACCAAGAGATGGGTTCAGCCTAAGGCTGGAAAACCATTACACCACCTATCGACCCCCGTCACATTCCATCACACCATTATTGGCACAGACTGTACATTTCTCTCTCTCTCTTGTTCTCTTTCTCTCTTTCTCTCTTTCTCTCTTTCTCTCTCTCTCTCTCTCTCTCTCTCTCTCTCTCTCTCTCTCTCTCTCTCTCTCTCTCTCACACACACACACACACACACTACACAAACATACACAATACACATAGAACGCACATACATACTATATAATATATAATAAGACACAACATATATATAATAACACATACACATGAACTCATACATACACCTATGATCATAAACACCTATCCAATCCCCCCCACACGCACACATACACTCAAAACATTATAAGGATGTTATAGAGCCATTGTGAGAACTTTATTCATTAGTTGGACACGTACAATAAAAACCCACTGGAACGGTCTATAGCCTGCAGATACAAATAAATTACAGATTTACTTATAATTTGGGACTATTCATCCTCGGTGGGACTCAGTTGGACCTTGAAACTTTAAAAAAATGTATGGGATAATTCGGTGCTCTCTTTATATTTAGAAGAAAATGTATTATTTTCAGAAAATTATTGTCTTGTGTCACATTTCATGGTCAGCTAACTTAATCTCCCACATTATTATTATTTTTTGTTCTATTTTTCTGTGTTCCTCTAAACCTCTTGACAATATGCTTCTTCTTCACGTAGGCTAGAGTAGACTACACAATGTGCAGCTAACATTTTGTTTCCTCCAGGGGATATAGCGAGTTAAGCCAGGGCTGCAAAATGCTTAGTCAGCAGGGTAGAATAAACCATACGTGCAGGAAAAGCATCACAGAAGTTTATTATTGAAAAAAGTGTCTGAGAGGAATTAAAAAAATGTAACCAGTGTTGGAATAGGTCTGCCCAATTTTCCAGGAAGGTTGTTCAGAGGGCACAAACTCTTTGGGGTTTTTTTGTGTGTTTTTTTTGTATATAATTTCATTGAACTGACCTGATTAGAGAGTGTAATGACTTTCAACAAAGGAGATGAATGAGTGTTAATATCAATTCTCATTCATCAAACTTTCTCTCAAGACAGCTGTGGAAGGTCACAAGCATCACAGATAATCGTTGGTGCATCAACAAACCCACCTCCTGATTTGGTAGGGTACACAAATTAAAAGAGAACAAGGGAAAACATCAACGTAGGGAGAATAAATAAATCATGAATAAATGCTAAACAACATAAAATGACAGTGACATAATGAACTGATAGCATGGGGGAGCATAAATCCTTACCTTAACTCACCTCAGACTGCATTCAGGGGCAGAACTCACAGCTAGCATTTCATTAAGTTGCCTTTAACATTCTGCAACTTACTTTGTCAAAATCATGGGGTTTCTTTGGGCTGGGTAGGTTCTGAGACCTGCACGGTTGTGTTCTGTGTTCTATTGGGTTCTGGGAAATAGGTACTGAACAGGCTAGAACAATCCCAGGCTTGGACCTTTATATAATAGACTCATGGGACTGCCCTGGTTCATTGATCCAGGGTAGGTTGGCAGAATTGGTTGTGAATGATAGGTCAGCCCCAGTGTGACAAATGTTCAGATGCCACTAAAGAAAGGGAGGTGGGGTGAGGGCCAAATTCCCTCCTTCCCACTTCTCTCCTCAACCGACAAAACAGCAGCCCCTCCACTTGGGAGTGCAAGCGAGTGTAGGGCGCGTGGTCGAAGGACGTTCCAGTCATCGCGGTCGGACAAATGCAACACGATCCTCCGTGAATACTTAATGCCTCGCTCCGTCCGTCTGGCAAGAGACGGAACGTCTCGGAGACACGTTATCTTTATCCAATATTTCCTCCACACATCTGTCTGTTCCGAATGGTTTTGCACGTAACACATCTTCCCCAGCATGAGAGGTGACAGATGAGTATCTTTTTTTAGTCTTCTGGTAAGGCTGGAGGACGGCTTGTGTCTTTTATCTTTTTTTTTCTCATATTTTCAAGGTTAATACAGGTTTTCCTTCGGCTACATTGTTCCAAATGTTTTGTATTATTATTACTATTATTATTATTATTATTATTATTATTCATTATCTAACCCGCTTATTCCTGGTCAGGGTCGCAGGGGGGCTGGACCCTATCCCAGCATGCATTGGGCGAGAGGCAGGAATATACCCTGGACAGGTCGCCAATCCATCACAGGGCACATACACTATTCACTCACACACTCATATTATTATTATTGATCAGAGTGCAGAAAGCTCTGCTCAAGCTTGCCTAGGTGGACGCAGCACTGTAGGTAAGTGTAATTGCTTCCTCCATTGGAAAATAATGGCTCGCCAGGCGCAGTGACATTTTTGTCACTGCGAAAGTAGTGTGAAAGCACGGTAACACGTACTATGCCATTTTGGCAGACGAATGCAAAGATCTGTAGCTGTTTCCTCTCCTCCATGTCCAGAGAGAGGTGCCACCTGCCTAAGCATTTAATGAGATATTATATTAAGCATTTATGGGCATTAATGTGTTTCCATTTTTATGCATTTAATAAAATCTAAAACCAGTCTGCGAGGCTTATAATATTCCCAGTGGCGGCTTAATTTAGAGCCTAGTCTACCAGTTGGCATGTGTGTGTGTGTGTATGTGTGTTCATGTGTGCATGTGTGTGTGCTTAGTTTGGGGGGACAGGCTAGTTTGACAGGCCTGTGCATTACAAATTATCCGTGATATACACATCTCAAAGTAGAATTTTCTCCTAACAATTAAGGTGCTTTCACACTTGAAATCTCCCACTGAGGATATTTTCTGTAAACAGAAGGGAACAGTCCTCATCTGACCCCCAAGCAACAGATGAAAGAGAGCAAGAGAAGGAAAATGTGCAGATGTAGCCCGAGTTCTGTCAACGTCAATAAACAGAAAATCCATAATAATTTCAGTGTCCCTGCGGCAAACGCCATGGTGGCTTTTTATGCGGTATTTTGCTCATACCCATTGATCCTCTGTTTGTTCCTCCATCTGGCCTTCGTAAACTTTTCAATTACACGCCCAGAGCGGGGCAAATTGGCGGGGTTATCACCGTGGCGCTCTTGGCTGGCAGAGCAGGGCCTGAATGCAAGGCCAAGACCAACGTCTCTCTGGCACTGCTAGAGAAAAGGAGGGAAGGTGTTTTTTGACATTCAAGGGCCTCATTTGGCCAGTACATTATATGAATAATGGTGATGATGCCAATGGTGGTGAATTTCCCTATATCATTAGGGCTCCCTATTACAGGAAACAAGCTATATTTATTTCCTTCTACTCCTGCAGTGATACATTTGCTGTGGAGCTACGGGGGTTTTTCATTGGCAGAGGAAACCAGGACAATGTCTTTGATTAGGTACCAGCAGCTTTCCCTTTGGTAATGACAAGACCTGCCACCATGCAATTATGGTCACAATTTACTCCCTACTATATCCACCAATCACAGGTTTTTGTTGGAGCTAAAAAAATAAAAAAATAAAAACCACTAACCTTTTCTTTCCCAGTGTTACAGGTATGATACGCAGACGCCTGCAATGATGTCTATTGCTGTATTACTGCACTGATCTTGTGCGCTAACTATGATTGTTCTTACCTTGTATTAATGCACATCTTGTAAGTCGCTCTGGATAAGAGCGTTCCGCTAAATGCTTAAAATGTAAATGTAAAAAATGAGCTAGGCCCACTGTGGACTTCATAATACTTACTGAATTTCATAATTTGGGCTTAAATGTTCAAATCATGAAAAACATTGTGTTCAGCACATCGTGGCCTGACTCTACAAAAAGACAACAATGCTGATGCTTTCCCTCCCTGTGTGACACCACAGATTCTGTAGACTCACCTGATACTCAACTCTACTGTACTTTAACTACAGGAGGTTGTTAATTACAGGAGGCTCCAGTTGGTAACAATATTGTACTTGGTTATGCCCCTTAATGAATTTTCTGAGGAGGCCTCAAATTGGAATATTTCAGCTTCAATGCTGATGACGGTGAATGCCCAAACATGGGGGTTTTTTTCAATAAAATAATGAAATGAGTACAAAAAAATACAATAATGTTAATGTGTGTACAAAACAAGGATGAAAGTAATTAAACAAGCTTTAAAATGTAACCATAGCCAACGTATGCTGCTTGAGATAAAACAATTGATTGACTGTGGTAATAGAAAAAATTGAATTAAATCATATGAAATCCCTGGGGCTACTAATGAATACTAGCCTTTGAGTCAAATCCAGTACAATGCGTTGAATGCAAGAACATCCATGTTGAAATGTTGATGCTGTCCCTGTCAAATAAATAAATAAATCATTAATTCATCAATTAAATTAGTTTAATTACTGTATCACACATAATATCCAGTCAATACGTAGCTGACATTTTGTCATGCAACAGAGGGTTTTTTACCTCCTCCAATCCCACACACGTATTTTGACTTTTGATTTACCACATTGTATCTTAGGCCGTCAGTGCATCCAGCATGTGACTCCAGAGGAGACAAAGCACTGTTATAGGATGCTCACTTCCAAACACCCTCCTGCATTCACTGATCAGGTCCTGGTAACTGTCCCGTCTAGAGGCGGTGGACTAGAACTGGAGAATTCTTAATCAAAACAGCACTATGCTAGTGCAATATGCTTGCTACTTGTCAGTCCTTTCGGTAGCACTCCATATTAAGGTTGCATTGACCTTTAATTAATGAATCATTATGAGATAATTAACATTCATTGCAGTGCCTGTCCTAATATAGACATCGCCCAACCCCTTGAAAATAACTTTTGGGCACACGCTGCAAAACAAGTCAACTAATGATTTATAGCTTTAATTGATGTTCTATGAGTGTTACTCCATCATTTATTAAGGGTGATCATTGACTACTCTAGGTCAAGCGTGGCAAAACAAATGAGGTTAAACACAAGTACTGAAAAATTATGAACTAAAAATGACATGAACATGTCAATTTGTTATTAATGGGACCTTAATATACAGTGTTATATACTGTTCTTATCTACTTAATATGTCTATCTTGAACAGAAGTTGTGTGGTAGGAGAAATAAAATAGCACAGAGAAAACACTAAAACATGGAGTGAACTGCAAGCAGGTGAGAATATGTCTTGTTGGTTTTTGAAGGTATCATTCACTGGCATCAAGGGACTTTACTCGTATCTTGAGAGTGGCACGTACTAATCCCCGAAGGGATGAGGATTTTGTAGCCTGAGTAAAATACTTCAGTAAATCAGTATAAATGGAACATTTTAAATGGAACCTTTACCCGGATAACAGGGATAACCTTTAACAGATATACATAGTGTTTGTTCTTGTGCAACAAACACCGGTACAAGGCGCACCACAATTTTATAAGGAAATAATGCAGTGCCTTCATAACTACTGACTGTAACAGTGATTTAACGTAATTGCCGATTGTTTATAAGTGTGAGTGTTTCTTCGCTTCTTCGCTGCGGTCGCCATGGTGATTTGTATTATTATTGTTTACTATATTTAAATCCAAAATGACACATGGCTCGTTTGGTTTTTCAGTAATAAAAAATTATAATCAGTGACTCAACCCGCCATACTTAGAAGGTGTAAAGGGGGCCCATCGACCTGTAAGGAACAAAGCTTACTGGGACATGTTTTTACCTTGCTGTTTAGAACACAAGGGCAGTACTTTTACAATTACATTTGTTCCTGGAGGCATAACTGCAAAACAGAAAGGTGCCCAAACAAAAGGACCGTGAGGCACATCACAGGTTTAGTGTTTAGGTTTACACTGTGGTGGGCTGACAAGCATGGTTAACATATGTCCAAGGCAGTGGCGACTAGTGGGGTCCACAACGGGGGGGCGGCTGATCTGACCTTGAGCTTCTCTGATGCTGACTGCCCCTGCTGCTCTGATGATGTTATGACGATGATGGTGATGAGAATGATGATGATGTGCTCACTGCCCCTTATGCTGTCTGCCTGCCTGCCTCACTACTGTAAAATAGAGGTTATCCTCATATTAAACACCTGACATCATATCATTTAAGACAATCGTACCATCTTCATTCAATAACATATTGACAAATTGGGGGGTCTGACCTCCTCTACTGCTCTGGTGATATGGTTGCTCACTGCCCCTACTGCTCTGATGATGTTATGTTGATGATGATGATGCACTCACTGCCCTGATGCTGCCTGCCTGCCTCAATACAGGGATTATTCTCACATTTAAAGCCTGATATAATATAATTTAAGACCATCCTACCATCTTCATTCAATAACAAATTATTAGTAAATGTAAAGTAAATGTATACTAAGTTGTGCCAATTTCTTGATAATAAGTGAGTAGCATGCTACTTACCTAGCTAGATATGTGATTTGACATAAAACCATCTATATAGTTTTTGTTCCTGCATCTCCACAAAAGCTTCTGGTAAGACAGCCCACTCTTTAGTTCCTCAGGGTTACTCATGGCTACTGAAGTTCAAGCTCAGATGTCAATACAGTATGTCAGCACTTTTGACAAAGCGCAAACAATGAACGTTCTATGCCAACGCTTATTATGGGATGTTATTTGCTATTATAATGTTGCCAACAGGACAAGACACATGTGAAGCATTTACACTCAACCAATACTGATGTGATCTGATCCAGTCTACCTGCAGATGTGGTTCATATCGGATTTGGACATGTCCAGTACATATGCGATTTCTTGTGTTTAGACTATAGTCCTCGAATTCGGTATGTACCAGATATGCAAGAAATCAGATATATGTCGCATAAAAAAATAAGCATAAACGGGGCCAGAGACTTGGTTAGAATGATTGAATCCACACCTTACTTTATAGTCATTTTCCTGTGAAAGGCTTCACCTCTTTCTAATCTGACTGAATTTTATCATAGAAATGGTGAAAATATATGACCTGACAGTATTGTTTTACTGATAAAATCAGACAATAAACAGCTTTTGAGGCATATTGGATTTGGTCCTCAAGCAGTTGACACCAACAATAATTTATTCTTTCTTCCTGTTTATTGGCCTGTTTGTATTGCATATTGCATTACAATGGTGAATTTCCCTGTTTGAAATGCAGTTCTTTGTTCTTCAAAATGAGGCAATTTGTTTTTGTATTCAAATGGACTTTTTACTAGTTTATTACTGAACTATTTATTTCCCTTTTATCTACTTAGTTAGATGGGTCGAGGGGCAGTGTCTCCAAGCATAGCTCTTTTAATTAAAATAATTTGTCCCTTTTTGAACCTATTCACATCTTTTACCTTTTCCCAAAAGAAAATGCTTACCACAATTAAAATGGAGATATGGGCAGAATAATTGGTCATAGTCAGGTGTGGCTTAAAAAAATCCCCAAACCCCAAAACAAAAACCAATTCAGATATACAATATGTATTTACAGGTAACTGCCAAAATAAAGGAAACACACAGATGTATATACATACCATGGCTTGGATTAATATGACATTCTGTTGGCTGACAGCCATACTTTATATTTGTATACATGCACGGCAAAGTGTACATATGCCTGGCAATGTGCCCCCTCACTGTTCTAAATCACTATGTGTAAACATTTCCAAAGCCAATATTATTGAATTCTATTTTTCATGAACAACATGTTTACTCAGGAACAAAATAGATGTCAACATTATGTTTCCTTTCATGTATTCCAGGGGTTTTGTAAGCAGGCATTTGGTTTATATCTCTCACATATAATATTAAATCTATCTTGAAAGTTTTCTATATATAGATGAATTTGAAAAATGTTCTGCTATCTTTATTGCTCCATACATACTAAGGTATACATCCATACATCCATACATACATCACGAAGCAAAATACATTTTATACACATTTTGCACATTACATAGTTTTGTAAACTATTAATTTGCCTGAAACATAGTAATACTCAGACTGAACTGTGACTGCACACAGCTCTCCAGAAACATCTGTCATATGTACTGATTTCCCAAGACAGGTTGGTCTCACTTTGGTTGGGGATGGTCTGTGATGACACCCCATGACAGAGCATGATTTAATTAGCATCACACCACAGACACCAGAGGAATACAAAGAGAGTCAGTGGTGTATGCTGCAAATTCAGGATACTGTGAATTTGTGTAATAATGTTACATGTTTGTGGTCTTGTTCACTTAACTATAGTATGTAGAATTACTTTAGCATTAAATGCTTATGCCAAAGCATTGTAGTAGCCACTACAATGGTAGTTAATGGTGGTGGGTAAGATCACCATGGGGGCGTGGATTGAATAGGTGACATGGCACCGCTAAAAATAGGCCAACGCCCATTTTAGTTACTGTTTTCGGGCTAGGCAAGAAAATCCTAATTCTAAATTCTAAATCCAAATACGAAAGTCCAATTCTAACAAAACGGCGAAAGCAGGACATGCAAACAAACAAAAATGATCATCCCACAATTCCATCCTGGGAAAACAGGACTCTTTTCCAGGCATGGAAGGCTGTGCTTTTATAAGCGAAGGCAATGGGCAACACCTGAGCTGATTGTTGATCAGCCCCAGGTGAACTTGCCTTTGTGTAAGGCCATCGCTGTCCAAGGTCCAGTAGTAGTGCCCAGACTGTGGGAGGGAACAGGAACCACTGGCAAAGGAGGACACCCCTTACTTTGTAAGTTTGTTTATTATATTCCCTCAATGTGGGGTGCTCAAACTGGGCCACTCATGTGCTCTGTTGATGTTAAGTTTTGGGGTTTTCCCCTGGAATTTCCATAATACGCTGAATTGTTTTACACCACATACCATTTCCGCACATCTTTGTTATGCATGCCACGCCACATAATATTTATGAGCACACTTCCTCCTATTTGAATGTCTGGTTTGTGTATGTCACGTTGCAAATTATTTCCACAAATCTTTTGAAGTGGAGGAATATCAACAGAACTGGTGTCTTTCCGAGGTCATTTGCCCTACGTCACAGAAATAAAACACGGTTCTTTCAAGACTTGTCAGCATTTACTTGCTGAGTTACAGCAGACCTATGAATCTGCGAGTTTGAACAGACCTGTGAAATCAATGTGCCAAGCTCTTCATCAAAAGCAGATGTGATTCTGCAGCTTCAGAATTTCAGAGCTAGTGTATCAATCGTGTAGGTATTTGATTAATTTATGCATATTCTCGTACAGGACAGTTCTCATGACTATTGACAAGGAGATTGCCGTGTTTTTTGCATGCTTGGTATGTCTAACCAAAACATTGTTTCACCATAATACAATTTGAATAAGGAAAAGTTAAAAAAAAGTACTAAGTTCAGAAGAAAAATACAAGAACAACCAAAGGCCATTTTTAATACTATATATGCCAATTGTAATGACTGTAATGCTATGGAAAAAATATTTGTTTAGTTTCTCCGTTTTTTTATTTAGTTCATGTACATTTCCACACGGTACAGTAGTGATTGTTTACAACTATCCTAGACACCAAAGAATATACTCCAACACACTTTATCATGGAATTTGAAGATGTAGATCGATGGAGTGGCAGTGCGATTCCAGCACCCAAAAGATTATATTCACAACTCTGAGGATTCAATTTCAGGCTGTAAGTTTTCAGTAATAACTGTTACTGTGGATTTTTTCTCAACATCAATAGAGGTGACAGGGGAAAGGTACAGTGGGAGAGTGAACGTGTACGGTATTGAAATGATTTTGCAACATGTCCTTTCCATCACTAGTGTAGAAGCCTTGGTCAAGCACACAAATCATCATTGTTAACATAATCATCACCATTGCATTGCATGAAGATGTCAGCCAGGGCCATGGCAATGCTTGCATCTGTTACCTTTGTAAGGCATACTTGTGCATATACAGTACCCTCTGAAAACTATTTGCACCCTTGATAAAGATGAGCAAAGAAGGCCATATTGTATGCTCAAAAAATATAGCTCATACCCTGAATTGTTTATTTTACACAGACTTTTTACCTAATTTTTATCAAGGGTGCGAATAGTTTTCAGAGGGTACTGTATATGTTCTCAATCATTTCGGTCATGACTGCATATAACCCAATTACCTGAATTTGATAGCCTGAGGTTATTTTACACAGCATTCTTTGCTCATCCCTATTCAAGTGCATAAATCATTTTGGAGGTACTGTATTAGTACTATATGTAGTTCTGCCTTCACTTCCCTATTCAAGTGTGTAAATCATTTTGGAGGTACTGTATTAGTACTATATGTAGTTCTCCCTTCACTTCCTACTTTACCCTTTTAAGTCGCGATTGTTATAGTGTTTGAGGGATGTGTGTGTGCGGGGAGGGGATCATATGCTCTCAACGTCACAATGAAGGACAGAGGCACACAGAGGCACCATGAGGCCCATTTGTCCACAAGCAGAGGAGCAGGTACTATACGGAGACCATGATATAACCAGTATATCAAGGAGAGCACTCCTACACCTCTCTAATCATATATTCAAAGCCCCAATATACCTGTAAATGCATGGCAGACAACATCAAAAGCATTCTCCCACTAGTTTTCCTTTAGCTCCTATAGTTGACATTATTTGCCTGTGGGCATACTCTTAAAAACAAAGACAATGCCACATCGGGGAGTTCAATGATTGTGTGAAAAGCATCTGTACAATACAGTGCATTTAGTAATAGCTGGGGACTACAGGCTTGTCTTTCTTCTCTCAATGTTCTTCTCTTAGGGGTACACTGCAGCTGGATGTTGTTGAGATCCCGTAACCACTTCAATGGCTATTTTAGTCCGGATCCATGCCAGGCAACTCAACCCCCTCTGAGCACTGAGGCCCGGTTCTACTTCAGGAACTGGGCCCGTTTCAGCTGTTCCTGTGGAAATCATCAATGCTGTCAATTATGTTCATCTGTTGCAGCTTAGTCTCCTTTCAGCTCAGCGCAGAGCTACAATCTACCAAAACAACAAAGCGGATTCGCTATTAAAGTTTACCATTAAAGTTTACCACCAGTCTGCCATAAAGCAACTGAGTGGGTAATTTCCCTTTTTTCCTCACAAACACAAAGGTTTTTTTTCTTGTTTTTTTTTCAAGCATTATATGATTACTCTGTCACTATGAAGACATCTCCCTGTCTGTGGGCAACATGGTTTAGACCCATTGTGTTATATCCTATTACAATAATTCTAGGGGACTTAACCTCTATTGCCAAATCAATACTCCAGCAGCAGACTACGATAACAATGTTTCTATCAAGCATGCTCTGTGAAGCACTGTTGCAATTCCTTTGCTAAGGGTGCTGTAGGGAAGAGAGTTTGATTGGTTTTGAAAATCAGGTCTGCTCTGATACCAGTGACAGTAATAAGAACATAAATATCAAGCTTTATCATAAATAGGAATATCAGAGACAGACTGTGCTGACACCGAGAGAGGTGGGCTTAGCTCCGTAACACTAATTCCATAATTTCTATGGATGCTATAAATACATTTAGTGGAAGAGAAGGGTATTAACTTTGACGCACTCAATGACTCCCTTTATTGGCCTTATTATCTAAGAGGTATAAATCCATTCTGCCCTAGATCTTTGGCGCAAATCAGCACATGACTTCCTCAGCAATGAGATGATCTGCCTGTCTATAAATTTCAATCCACAACATCCTAAATTGAAATGAGTCATCTTTCATTGCTGTGTTACGGAGGAAAGATCTCAAATGTGACACGCAATGAAGCATTGTTCAGCAAACAAAGTGGCAAAAAAGTGGCAGTAAACAATGTCTATATGGATCTATATAAGGGGAGAAGCTATACGGAGAAGCCTGTGACATCAGTTCCCAAATGTTTTGTCTCTTTTTATATTCAACAGGAATGCTGCCACTACTGTCCAGACTGGAATTGTTGAGGAATAGAGTCTTATGTTTGATTTCCATGTCTGTTCATCTGTCTGTGTGTGTGTGTGTGTGTGTGTGTGTGTGTGTGTGTGTGTGTGTGTGTGTGTGTGTGTGTGTGTGTGTGTGTGTGTGTGTGTGTGTGTGTAGGTATCAGAAGAAATATTATAATTTGTGCCAGGCATACGTCCGTGCCAACATATTTGCACACTTTAAAAGCAGCTTTAAAAGAGCAAACCGACTGTTGTCTGTTTCCTGCCATACATTCAGCTGTGCCAGATGTCTCCCTTAGATTAAATGCTTTCATCTACAGCGTTCATGGCAAAAAAAATTACCCAAGGTTTCTGACGGATCCAACTGAGAGTTCAAACAAACGCAGGACGCAGTTTCGCAGAACACAGTGGAGACATCCTGATTTGGTTTTACGTGCAACAGATTTTTTTTTAAATTTAATTTGTGGATTTGTTCTGTTGGTTTTGAACACACAGTGGCTCTGTTAGAACAACCAGAATCAGTTGTGTTTCTTTTCAAATAGTGTTAGTATTAGTGTCTTAGTCAAATAGCTGAGTCAAATGTTAAGGCTCAAGAAGGTCTGACTAAAAGGGTCAAATTTATTGGGAAGCTGGGTCAAATTAGGTCAAGGAAGTGGCGTAACCAAGTATCAATGAGAATGATGGCTCAAACAGGAACCTTCTTTCAGCTAGAATGGTCAAGTAGGAAGCTGGGTCAGGTTTAGCCAAGGGGAAAGACTCAGCGACATGGCAAAGATCAGAACAAGCTGTTCAATGTTGTAGTGGAGAGGGTGAGGGGAGCGCGTGGTGACAGTGGGGGCGGTGTAGAAAAATGGAATGAGACTTATTTCTTTATCATTTTTGGCATGAGAATTACTTATCTATTCATGATTTTTAAACCCATTTCTGTGAAAGCTCTGTGAGAGAGGTGGGGTGGGGAGGAGGAGAAAGGATGGAGGTAAATAGGGGGAGAAGGGTTTTGGAGTCAGTGTCACCCTGTGACCTCACCACCATAAGCATTTCTACTGGCTGTCATTTCCCCACCATGACACTGCTCCTCCACCATTGGCTCAGCTGGCAAGGAAAACTGCAGAGTCACATTCACTGTGAACACACTCCTCTGCCTCATCTGCGTTTGGATCCAAACCCTCAGCCACACATACGGACGCCAGGCCGCAGAGCAGGGGGCCAACTCGCACCTGGGATTTTCTCAGAGCAGAGCCAAGCACATCTGAGGCATCCTGCTGATGGGATTTTGACTCCAAATTAATCTCAGACAGTGAAAACCGCCATCCAAATGCGTTATCTAGTGCCCGTGAAAGGAGTCTAGCCCAGATTTAATGATGGCTTTTTCAGGAGAGTGTTTAAAAACACGTCTTTAAAAAGTTTTCCAGCAGGAAAAAAGTGCGCTTTGGACATATGTACTTGGATATTCACCACAACCTTACCCCTACCTTACTGAAAACGTAAAAATAATGCTGGGTGCTATTGTGTGCTATCTGGGTAACTGTTTACCCACATAATGTGGCATAGTTGCTGTCTGAGGCATAAATATCCACAATGCTGGTAGCATGTGTGATGGAGTTTCACAGATGGTCGCGGCGTTTCAGTCACTTCTGAAATGAGATTTGGATCTGTAAACTGCCCTTTGATGCTTTGTCAAACCTGTCATTGCCCCCTCCAGTTATTGTCTGGGTGTCAGTGCTATTGATCCTGGAGGAACCAGCCTGGACGGTGAGCCGGGGGGCCGGGGGGCTTCGGCATAACTAAGGAAAGCAGCAACATCATAAGAGGGCGCATTAATTACAGATAGCTGCGCATTCCTATTAATGAGGACCTGCCCTTGAGAAACAGAGATGGTTGCGCTAAAATGGTTCTGTCCATCTGTCGGGTTCTTCCAGGCTCTTCTGAGGCCTCATAAAGGGATTGTGGGCTTGAGCAGCGCTCTCAGAGCCCATTGTTTCCATGCTCCAGGTCTTAAAAACAAATCCACACGCACAGGGGATTCAGTTAACTGCACCTCCTCAATTAAACCCCCTCCCCTAGTGGTAGAGAAAGCTACCTGCAAAATAAATATCCCTACCGTCTTGCAAGGACAGCCTTTCTAATCACTCTGGATACGAGCATAAGCAAAATAACAAATATATGATAATATAATAATAAATATATATTACAATATATTAAATACAAATGAATGTACATGAATATCGTTTTGGCTTTATTGCCTCCAATACACCATATCACACGCACATGTACAAGCACACACACACTCGTGATATCTAAATTATTTACTCGGTCGGAAGATTGTGACATGCCACCATCCTTGTTTCATCCACGTATGCTGAGGTAGCAGAAAGCTAGCTGGTTCCCTAACAATTCAGTTACTTGGGTACTGTAACAAGTTAGTGAGCAACTCAATCAATGTATTGTATTTCCGGATATTATTGACTAAGGTGTCAGTTTTTTAATCCAAAGTCTTGTCATATTCCATTGCTATAGGCCATCTATCTAAAAAATATGAGAAAGAAACATTTTATACATTACATTAGCTAGCTAGCATTAAATAGATAATGGGAGAATGCAGGGTGATGTCAGATCTTACCTGATAATCTCGAGGAGTCCAAACAAGCAATAGTTGGAGCTGGATCTGGCTTTAACAATAAAGGCTTAACTCCATGTTGAAGAACAAATTATACAAAAATGCTAGGCAAAGTTTGGGCTAAATGACAAAATGGCTAAAACTAATGATGGGTATGACCAAAATGTGACAAAATCATATTGCTATTTTAGTCAAAAGACTAATGGCCAATTTACACCAAAAGTGCCATTCCTGTGTCGCTCAAGATGAAGTCATTCATTTTTAATGGAGAGGGGGCGACAAGGTGCCATTCATCTGGTCTCAACTACCGTGGCATTCGCACAAGTTGGAAATTTATTTTTTATTTTATTAAAACATTTTTTTTATTTTACGCATTTTAGCAGACGCTCTTATCCAGAGGGAAAATTAATTATACTAACTAGCTTGCATAGGGAAAACTAAACCAGTTAGCTTGTTAACTAGTGAGCTAAAACTAGCTAGCAACCTTTTTAGAAAAATGTGAAAAATATGTGATTTTATTATATCTGTTATGTTTTATATATGTTTATTAACATATATTATTATATATTATATAATATATGTTATATCATTTGCATGCTGTACAGAAAGCTTTTGAAAAGGTGCTCCTATGGTGCTCAAAAAGGACACCAGGAAGGAACGCCCCACCTTACGATTTTCGACATTCTCAGCAACAAACTAGGGGGAACTTGCCCTTGACACTATGTGATAAGTCATGTTTGGTGTAAATCTTTAACACTGGGGGACTTCCATTTGCATTAAGATGGAGTAGACCATGCATGTTGTCGGTATGTTTAAATTTTTTATTCGGTGAGTTTTATAAGGCTAAGGCAAAGCACACTGCAGCCTCAAGGTACAGTTCTGAAGCTATCAAACATAGTGGACATCATATTGGAGTTAGTGAAACGCTTTCAACTCTTGTCAAAAGATCTCCTTGTCGATTGAGTCCAAGTTCAATCCAGTCCACTCTGCCATGATCAGCGTATCATTTCACTTGAGAAATTTGGCTGAAAATATTGCGGAGCACTTTGGGCACAACTTCCTAATTTGGAAGACAGGAATAGGAGGCAGAATATTCACATTGTAGGGTACTGGAATCAGGCTATCACCTGACTATTTTTTTTCTCAAATTTCCATGATGAACTGTTGTGAAGTGAAACATGTTCAGTGCCCCTCAAGCTCGACAGAGCCCACCACAAATAATTGTAATACTCTAATGGTAGAGAGTATTCTCCTTTCACACATAGATCCTACTTCTTCCACATATAGATAACTTGTTTGTTGACAACAAATTACTCCACCTGGTCTCCTTTTGCACCTAACAAAGTATTCATATCATGTCCCACTCCTTTTGGAAATGTCTTTAATTTCTGAAAAGATACAGGGACGACACTCATGGTTTAATATGTTTTATTGTCTGGTAAGGACTTTGTGAAATTGATCTCTGAGCAGATTACAGTTCTCTTGGATATCAAGGTATCACCTCTCATCATGAACAACATTGTTCCAAAAAGCGGCAGTCAGAGTTTACGGATAAGATTGTCCATTTAGATAAGTGGTATGCCAGCTCACCCTCTCCAGAGGTGCTCATTCTATGAACAGGGCAAGAAGACTGGCAAATTCCTGCTCCACCAATTGCGCCATTCCAAACTTGCAAAGCTCATTTCTGGGTCTTCCGTACAGTGTCAGTCACATGAGACCAGGGTTATATTAATTAAAAATTACATTTTTATTTGAACCCGTGTACCCCAGAATTGGTTTGGTACCGTAAACCAATGAACCATTATTCATTTTTAGCCACCAGCCGCAGCTGGTCCAGACAGGTTTCTGCCTGACTTTTACACGAAATTGTAGGCCCAACTTTTCCCGCTTCTGTCATCTGTTTTTTTCAAAATCACTACAGTTGGAATCACGTTCCCCCACATTTCATCAGGCCTACATTATTTTGTTACTGAAAAAAGATAAGGACTCCCCTGGACTGTGGCTCATATTGCCCAATCTCCCTGCATAACGCTGATGTAAAGATCCTAGAGAAGGTACTGGTACATGGACTGTAACCTGTTCTTCCCACTATTACTTCTCCTGATCAAATAGGATTAATTAAATGGGTCTCTCTTTATGCAGATGATCTTCTCTTCTATGTGTCAGGCCCGGTGACTTCATTTCCCAGTTTTCTGTCTATTTTGGACAAATTTGGTAAGTTATCTGGACATGAATTTAAACATGAGTGAACTGTTCCGGATCAATGACTATATGTCAAAGTTTCAGTATACAGGCTTACTTTTTAATATAGTAAAGAACAATTTCATATATCTTGGAATATCTGTAACTAAAGGCATATAGGCCTACTTTTTCAGCAAAATTTATCTACGGTCTTGGACCAGGTCAAACTGGATTTAACAAGATGGTCTGTGACAAGTCTGCTATTATCTCTGGTTGGACGTATTAACTCCCTAAATTCCTATATCTTCCTATAATTTCCAGTCTGTCCCAATCTTCATACCAAAATCTTTTTTACACTTCTGACTATTTCAGCATACATGAAATACATGAATATACATACATGGAAATGGGAAATGACCCAGGCAGGTGGGAAGTGGCTTTACATATCTTCCTGCATTATTATTGGTCTGTCAACATTCACTGTATTTCAGACTTGAAAAACTTTACTTTACAGCTTACAGGACATTCATGGGTGACTATGGAGGTTGGGTCATGCTGTCCAACCTCTCTGTCTGGGCTTATATGTGAACCATTGCCCCTCACTATTCCCAAGACCTGCTATAACCTTGTTGTGAAAGATTCGCTTAGAATATGGGTTTCGTATTCTGTTAATATGAAGGAGACAAAGGATGTTGCTATTGTTGTCTGTAAAAAATGTGAAAAGCAACTAAACAATTTCACCAAAAGACTAAGACTAAAACTAAATAAAGAATTGGTGCCAAAATTAACACTGCTGTGTGCATGGTTGTGTGTGTGTGTGTGTGTGTGTGTGTGTGTGTGTGTGTGTGTGTGTGTGTGTGTGTGTGTGTGTGTGTGTGTGTGTGTGTGTGGGTGGGTGTGTGTGTTTGTCTCGCTCTTGAATTAATACGTGAGAGTGTTTGTTTGTCTGTGAGTACATGTGTTGATATGCTTGTGTATGACCATGTGTGTGCATTTGCGTGTGTGTGTGGAGGGTGTGTGTGTGCACTTTTGTGCATGCATGCTACGTGTGTGTGTGTGTGTGGGGAGGGAGAGGGGGGGTTCTGATAGAAGCTACAGGGCTTTGTGTTCTCCACTATACAGCACCGAATATCCAAGGCCATTTCCTCAGCGTGCTGCTTCAGACCACATCCATCTAGGGCATTCTGTCGTTGGGCATTGATGGCATTGGGGATAGTGATTACTTTATCCTGAATGATTCAGACATGTTAAGGGGAGACTGAATTTTAATATTATGGACAGTCATGGTAGCCTAAAATCTTGTTTTACTGTAATTTAAATATGACACAAAAAATATTTTGATCATTTGTGATCTGTCCATACAACAAATGTGAAACCAAAGTCATGTATTTTTATGCAAACACAATGAAATACATAGTTTTTTATTGCAGTTAAATAAAACACGTGTTTCAGTCAGGTCTCCCTATCGACAGAAATTAGACAGCATGCAGATTGCTATAATTTTTGGAATTCATTATTACTGTGGCGCGAATTAAGTCTAATGCAATATCGCCCCCTTGTGGACATGTGTTTGGCAATGAATCCAGTCCGTGTTGGCAGTAATAATAAATGATGAATATTAAACCATTCAAGGTGCACTTTGTCGAAATTGGCCAAATATCAAGCCTGTCAATCTTTGTGCATCGTGTTCATCACCAGAATTCACTGTGTACAAAATATCCTGAACAGCCATTCAAGGTGCACTTTGTCCAAATTTGCCAAACATCGACCCTGTCAATCTGTGTAGGCTACATCGTGTTCATCCCCAGAATTTACTGTATACAGAATATCTTCAAACCTTAGAAGGAAAAAACGTATATTGATTGTTTGTCTATCTGTGGTTTTCTTTCGGTGAACACGGGTATGTAATAATGTGCGGCCGTGTGAATGACAACGCGCGTGGGTGTTCATAAAACTGTCTGTAGAAACTGGTGGCCACGCACGTAAATACGGTCTACTTCTCTTCCTGCTGGAAAGATGGTTGGGGGGGTGGCGATTTCGTCAGTAGCAGGCAGAAAGCCTCGGTGCTTCAGACAAGGAGCGGAAAGGTCAGCTAAGCCCAAGGGTGATCCAGGAGGAGAGAACAGCTATCAGGTGTATTAGACATGATCCGTGACCTTCGGACTGCGGTTTATAGCTAGCACCCGAAGTAGGCTACATCTTTTTCATACAAGCAGTCCTCAAACGCGAGATGTGAGATTTATCCACGTGAGAAATGGCCTGGCAAGACAGAGACAAACAATCGCATACAGAGGGGAAGGGAAATGAAACTAAGCCAGATGAACATAGGATTCGTCATAGATTTAGCATTGTTGTTTACATTTTGCCGTGCAATTTATTATTTTTTTGCACTTGTTTATTCACATCATATATCTCAGTGCTGTACAGTCAGGTATTCTACTGTTGCACCAGGATATGTGTTCAGCATTGTAGTAGGCTACAGGTATAAAACAATGTTTCAGTACTGTGAATGTTTATAATTCAATTTATGTAGAGTGTGTACCAAGGCCGTAACCATGGAGTCAACATTGGGGGGGACATTTTTTTTTAAATATCAGCTAGGCTATATATTGGGGGACATTTTGATAAATAATCTATTTCGGCCTTGGTGTGTACACAGGCTTGACAAATAACATGATAAATAATCTACTCAAACAAGGCATTCTCTTTTTTATTTTTCCAAACACAGTGTGCAATTTGTGAAACACAAGACAGCTACATCTGTTCATTCTGAGGTATTAACATACTGTTTCACATTTTTTCAAAAGTAATACATGGAAATTACGTGTATACATAATCACATAATCTTAATTATTCAATGCTTGAGTCCTTGACTGCCTCTGTTGTAAAAATGAATATAGAAACAACTTGGTACACATGGGACGAATACCTCTGCATTCATTAAATTAATAATGTATTATTCAGTGTATAAATAGTGTTCTAGTTACAGTAGTTACAGTAATATAATTTATATAATTTCCCTCAAAAACTTTTAACAAATACACAGAATATGTTTACCCAGCACACAATTATGCAGAACATGAGAAATAAAATACATTCACAGCACTTTTTAGATTCCAGATTCATTTTTAGCCATGGCTACCAACCTTTCCGCAGAGTATAAAGTCAGAGAATTATTGCTTCCCTGAGTTTTTGCAGATTTTAAGCAGAGGTTCAAGTGTGAGACATCTCGTACTAAAATTTTATTTCCACAATATTAAAGCTTGTGCATTGCAAGAATTTCAAAGTTAAGGTCAGGCAGGATGAATTGCATTATGCTGCAGTCACAATTCAGGAAGGCGAACCATTCTTATTTTACTGAAACCTCCTGTGGTAACACGCCTGTCAGCTTTTCTTGTTTCGTAGTCCACGGATGGGGTGGAGAGCAGACGTTTTCTATTACTGCTTTTGCTCTGAGCAGCTCTAACCTTTACTGTGCTGAGACCAATATTAGACAAGAGCTTATAGGGGAAGAACGTGCCTTCTGCTGTAAGCTTTAAATCCATCTACTTTGTTTTTGTGACTAGCTGTGTTCCCAAAAACATGATGTGGAGGGTACACCATGTATGCTGTTCTATTTCTCTTATTTTATTTTATTTTTTAGATTGCCACAAGCTCTTTATAACTTAGGTTACACTGTGCTTAACTGACATTGAGATCACTTAGCCTAGTACCTGCTAAAAGTATCTGCTATTATGAGTATTTGCTATTAGTTTGCTCTGACAGAAAGGAAGGTAATTGGAGGGTTTTTTGGAGGACTGTTTCCATAGAAAGTTACACGTAAATGCATTTATTCACCTTATTTCTGCTCTTGTATGCCCCTGAAAGAAATCAGCAATCAAAATTGGTGTTTTGTTTAATTGAATTAGTTTAATTAGATTGCTCAACCTACTGTTCTGGGACCTAAAACAATTAATTGAACAACTAATTAAGCTTCATAGAGACAGCTGCCCCAGATTTGTTTACAGGGCCAGTAATAATGCAGAAATTAATGTTGAATAAACTCCATTGCATGTGTAGTGTCGCACAGAGGCGTGAGTTGGCACAAATACTAGCATTCAACATTGGCCTGCAGAGGGATTGCAGGGTGGCTCACCCTGTTAAGGCACTGTTCTAGTGTGTGGATGACCTATGCCAAGGCACATCGAAGCTGGTTTGGCAGCTCGTAGTGGCCCAACGCCATATTAAGACACCATGTTGGTGTTTCTTTCAGCAGTTACCTTTGTATGTATATGTATTATATACACAATTATCTGCTGCAGATACGTGTATCTGTATACAAAAGTGACAAAGTGAAACATGATCATTTCCATAAAACACAGTGCACATTCATTGGTAATTTATTTTATGGTATACTTGACATGTATCTAATTGGAAAATGGAAAGAATTTGGGAAAAAAGAAGGTAAAAAAGAAAAGGGGCTTACATGTATTCTACACAAACTAAGGTCTGGTTTCAAACAAGTATCCTTAACTTTGACTTTGATGGTTAATTTATTTTCTTCACAAACAGTTTGTCAAGTCCATTTTGGTTATCTCTGAACTTGGAAAACGGTCAATCGCTTGTAATTGGGCGTCAAAGTTAACCCATATCCGCCAAACTACTGGGTTTTCCTTAGACAGCGCAAACCCTTCATTCACCGATCTATGGGATATTCAGCAGACCGCGCAAACGCTACATTCGCCGGCCTAAGGAAAATCCCGTAGCAGAAATTCAATGAAATTGTATTGAATTTTTGGGCATCATCCATAGTTGTGCGGTGTATGGAGCATGGATAATTATCGCTTCTTTTAATAAAGTGGCTACCCGTGTAGTCAGTTTTGCATTACTACTGGACTCAGACTCTTTTCTTGATACATCACCCAACGCACACTTGCTACAATATCATTATATAACAAACACATGGGGGGTGTAGACTTTGAAAAACAAGAGAAAAACAAAGTCACTAAAGGGGTAAGTATAAAATAATTTGGTACATGCTTGACATCGCTATCCTAAATGCTTGCATTATTTACAATAAAGCTCATAATACAAAGATGAAATTGAGAGTCTCTATCAATGAACTTGATAGGTATAAGCCACAGGAAAGCAGTAGGAACTGCAGATCTAGACAATGGCAGTAGGTTCAATCTGAATTTTCCCCACACACTAAAAGGATAGGAAACTACTACTACTTGTAAGGTATACATTTAACGTGTTGACACAATTTTCATTTGTTCGGTATGTGAAGTGCATGTCTGTCCTGATCCATGTTTTGGCCACTTCTATTACCAGAAGGTCGCTTACGATGATCCCAACAGACACAACAAGCAAAAGGCATGCAAAAAATCGGAACTAATAACAAAATGAAGAATGAGATGAATTTATGGTATTACATTGAATGATACAAACTCAATTCATTGAAATATAATTCTTCACATCAAATTTCAAAATGGTTACATTTAGATGTGAAAATTAAAGGACGGATTGTAAGAATTTATCTGTACATCATTTACACACATATTGTATATATAATAACACTAATTTGTCAAAACTTTTAATTGATATGGCATACCATATTGATCTCCACAAATTATGTATTATTATATGTTATGTACAAATACATATTTTCATATCTTCATAATTTGTGTATGATGCTTTTCAATTGGGCATAACACATCAGTTTATACATAAAAATAAAGATAATTCCATGCTCTTTCCAATGACACATTGCCTCTTTTTTCCATTTCCAATAAGTGGAAGTGGAAGTGTTAGACTGAAGGTTGGTTGAGTGTTAACCTCCTGTCATGTTCCATGTCATATCTGACATGTGTCAGAGTTGAATGAAATACCATTTAATGTTATTGTTTCAGCATGGAACTTGATGGCACCCTCGACATGATATGAGCATATAAAACTTAAGATGACCAATTTGATGTGTACACCATAAGGGTACAAAGATACTGTTTGGGTCAAATTTGACCTGGTGGTTGAGAATGCAGCAGAGTGCTTTGCTCTGTCACTCCTCTCCACTCCCACACACATGAGTGGAAACGAGTGGTCTGTGTGGACTAAAAAATAAAAAATTATAATCATAGACTTGTTGGTCACTGAGGTAAAATATTTTTTGGTGGGGTAAAATGTGGATTTTATGTGAGGTAATATTCATCTTGGGGTCAAAATAGATCCACCGACATAACTGATGCAACTGATCACCGAACATAACAGGAGCCAAGTCAACATACATTGTGCATGTACACTGTTGCCAGTGACTGGCAAACAACTCAAAAGGCAGTGAGGAGAGGTCATATCCTTCTCCTAGCTTTTAAAGCAGAAATTAATTTATGAAAATGTCCCAGCCTCTCTTGGCACACTCTAATGGCCTTTATTTGGATCTTCCCAAATGAAAAGTGCACTTAACATGGCAGCGCAAACATATCAAACATATTCTTAAAAAAAGAAAAATTCTGTAAAAGTCCAAGCCCAGACAGTGTCAGTGGCCAACTGTGATCAGGAGTCTGCAGCAATGGGAAACAATATTGGCCTAATACCGTGAGGGAGGAGGAGGGAGTGGCTACTTGGGTCCTCATGGTACCAGTTGTCATAAGTGAGAGAGATGGCTTTCTCCTGTAATACTATGTGCTTAAAATAGTCACTGACTCAGGGGTGATTGCATGTGCACCATTTGTATGACTCTTTATTCAGGGTTGAGGGTGGCACAGCAGTGAGTGTGATTCCAAATTGGGGAGGGAAATAAAGGGAAATTATGGTAAAAAAAATAATGAAATCATCTTTAAAGATGTTTTCTCAAAGACTCATTGTATGTATCTTATTTCATTGTAAAAACAAAAAAATACAGAAAAGCTTCCAGCAGAAATGCACATCTTTCCCCCTACGTTGACAGATGCCATAGTGATTATGGCTTCTGGGGAGTAATGGTGCCTTTGTCAGCTGTACTTAGCGAATAGTTGTTCATTTTCTTATACCTTTGAATGTAGATTCAGCTAGTAAAGATTAGCATGGTTTGGTGATAATGCATTACAGTGTTTCTAGGCAACAAAGATGGTGGTGACTGAAGCAGCAACCGTGGGTAAATACTTTAGCTGATCTTACTCTTTGATCTTTTTCTACATTTAAAAAGTGAAAGTATTTTGAGAGCTTTCAGTAATTGCCCAGCAGTAAGGGAGTCACAATTAGGGGATGGAGTATTTTAAACCGTTAAAATCGGAATGGTCCTCAACCTGTTTTTCTTGATGAACAAGCTTGTCAATATTAGTAAAGATCAGGCAGCTAGTGTATTTGCATTTTTCATGATTGTGTCTAGTGGTCTAGTGTGGCAGCATTAACTTTTTACTCAAATATAAATAATTGAATATTATTTAATCATTTATAATAAATAACATAATTGAATATAAATATTATAAATAAATGTTGTTTATTGTAAAACCTTTTGTGTGTATGTTTCTGTGTCTATAACTGTAAGTGTGTATGCGTGCATGAATGTGTGTGTGTGGGTGTGGATGTGTGTCTTTAAGTGAGTATGTGTGTGTATGTGCGTATTGGTGGTTGTATGTGTGTGTGTGTGTGTGTGTATGTGTGTGTCTGTGTGTGTGTGTGTGTGTGTGTGTGTGTGTGTGTGTGTGTGTGTGTGTGTGTGTGTGTGTGTGTGTGTGTGTGTGAATGAGTGCGTGTGTGTGTATGTGTGTTTGTGTGCGTATGGGTGGTTGTGTGTGTGTGTATGCGTATGGGTGCATGTGTGCGTATTTGTGTGTGGGTATGTATGCGTAAATGGGCAGGTGATTGTTTATGAGTATCTGTGTGTGTGAGCATCTGTGTGTGTGTGTGTGTGTGTACGTATGAGTGGGTGCATGTTAGTGTGTGTGTATCTGTGTGTGTGTGTGTCTGTGCGTGTGTGTGTATGTGTGTTTGTGTGCACATGGGTGGGTGCATTTGTGTGGCAGGTTACTCTTCAGACCTCAGCTGGAGAAAGGCAGGCGTGGGGATGAGATTGTCCAGCCGAGCAGAGAAGGTGTCTGAATGTGAAGTCTTTCACCTCTGGGCACACAGTCCTCTCTCCTGTCTCCAACTGACAACCAGTCACCATTTTCCAGCCGCCAGTCAGACAAAACTGTCAAAACTGTCTAACGTCATGTCTCAATACCAGTCCTCAATACAACACGCACACACACTCTCTCTCTCTCATTCAGGGTTACAGGGCATCTCAACCTGATACTGAAAGAAGTGTGACAACACAAATGAGAAGCAAAACACAATGACACAAACAAAACCAGACCTTAGGCATTCTGGGAGGACAGCAGTGGGGCACTGCTGTTGTGCCCTTGAGCAAGGCCCTAAACCTGAATTGCTTCAGTAAAATATCCAGCTGTATAAATGGATTGTATGTAAAGAAATGTTAACTGTGTATGTTGCTCTGGATAAGAGCACCCGCTAAATGCCTACACTGTAAACAGGGAGAGCGGAGGTGGGAAAGAGATGGACTGGAAGGGGGGAAGAGAGGCGGGAAACAATATGGTCGAGAGAGACACTTCCAGGTTTAATAGAGGAGACTGCATCGGTTAGCATTTTTCTGAAGTTGGAGAGTCTCCAAGCCATTCTGTCCGTTTAATGTAGCTTATTCCCACTTAAATGATAATCAAATTGCTTAGATCTGACTAAAATGTTGGAAATCTAATGGGGAAATGAATAGTGGCAATATCCTTATGCAGAATACTAACAGCAAGTACAGTACATAGCAGACCTGGGTCAAATACTGTACATATTTTAAATACTTTAACCTTTTAGGCACCAGTGAAACTCCTGCAGATAACTTCAATTTTCACCAATATTCAGACCAAAATTCTTCTTTCATATGATTGTATGTTTTGTTTAGTACATAATTTGATGAAAATTCTCAGGAATCTTCAGGGTTGTTTTTAGGTTTTATTAAAATCTAAAGATGAATATATTACAAATATGTATATTACCCAGGTCTGGTACATAGTTAAATTATTAAATGGGCCAATAAATCAACTAAAGCATTAGCTGATGGAAAATTTTAACACATTTTAATCAGATTTTAAAATATACATAAAGATACAGAACACGCAGCCACAAAAAAAGGTGAGATTTTTGAAGCCAAGATATTCTGATGTAGTTATATGGACAAATTATGTTTGCCCCATTCTACAATAATATACGGAAATATTTATTTATTTTTTGTTTCTGATTTTTCTCCCATTTTCTCCCAAATTGGTATCCAATTACACCCGATATTTTCATGAGTTTGCTGCTGTAGCCCTGTGACCAGTGGTGTCGAAGGCGAAGCATCGTCTCTTTCGAGACGGCACTCACCAAGCCGTCGACCGTAACTCCGGCACCCCAGAGCCACTCCTGTGCGCAGAGATTTCACAATTAAAGAATCAAAGATTTTGTTTAACGTTACCATGTTAGTGTACTGGCATGCAAGATGATTGAATGTTAGCTATCATAGCCATTAGTTAGCTATAATAGTGGATCAGTCGCAGCTGATCACTACCATCTATTGATCATTGTAGGTATTGTTGTTGTAATTAATATTGCACATCAAAAATCATATGACAGGTGCCAGAGAAATAGCATTTTTTAGAATTACACCTTACCGGTTAAGCAACCAATTAATTCAGCGAATGCAAAAAGTAGGCTTATTAAAAGTAGGCTATTAATAGATTATTATATTATATTATTGTATATATTACATGCCTCTTTTCACATTTTCCCTTCTAATTAGGTATGTGTGTGTTAGCTCTGGTCCAGGGCGCATCGTGAGCTAGCTCTCACTATCTAGCGCTCTGTCACACACACACACACACACACACACACACACACACACACACACACACTGTGATGAATGAGTGATTTACTGAAGCATCAGTCTAAAAGAGTAGCCTTGTGTCCCGTTTTAATATGACTTTCTTTATAGTTGTTCCGAGAGTATTTTTAATTCCAGATATGCATGTGTAAGCCTGCATAGTTAGGCACACACACACCACACACACACACGCACACACACACACATGCACAGACACATTCACGTTCCAAAATGAGTTCCTAAAGTAGTTGGTACTTCATGAATTAATTTTAATGTTATTCTTTATGAATTCTTAATGCTTTAATGTTATTCTTCATGAGTTCATTTCATGTTATTTAAATGCAATGTTTTAGTGTGATGAGATTAAAGATGATTCGATTATTTTATGAGAAATGACTCTGTTTCGCTTTACAGTTTGAGTGGCTCATTTTAGCTGATCAGCCGGCCCATTTTACCTGAACACTGCTCATCTAAAAAAATGTGACAGCTGATGTTTTCAAAAGCTGTAGGGCCTGAACAATTATATTTTATTACATCAATTCAACACAAAAATATTAAAAACAGTCCTTATTAACCATAAAAACACAATTCAATGTCATACATTGCTTTTTTCTTTCCCAAGCGATTAACCAAAAAGTGGCCCAATTTAGCTGATATCACCCTATATAAATATATCTCAATCAATCAATTGTTATGACCCATTAAAACCACATGCACTGCAATAGCCGCATGGTGAACCAATACAGGACGTGACAAACAAATATCCCATGGAGTCACGAGTCTTTAAAAAAATACAGGATTTATTTAGGACAAACGACAGATAATGGACATACTCACAGGTCATCGAAGGAATATACTAAAAATAAATAAAAGTCTAGCTAAGCCCTAGCCGTAGACAAGACAGATTCTAACCTCTCTCCCATATACAGTACATCCGAAGGACGTTCTTCCACAAACTGCTTCCCCTACTCTAGCTTGACTAGCTATCCAAAAGTGCATAAGAAAAGGTATCACACAAGACAAGGCCGACAAGCAAGTGAAGCAAAAATATTTGCAAGTTTCTCAAAACACAGCTGAATGCTACAAAATCACAGAAGGCAAAAACTGTGGCGTTTTCTCTCTCTTCTTCTTCGTCTTCCCGCCCCCTCCTTATAAACTCCAGACAGGTGTGTGGCCAGGCGAGGTAGAGGACAGTGCAATTGAAGGATGATCCGATCAGGTCCAGGGTGATCACGCAGCCCAAGCATGGCCTCAATCAGCAATCACAGCAGCGGAAAAATGCCCCCAGACAGCAATCAAGAACCTGCTACTTTTTGAGTTCACAAGTTCACCCGTAACACAATCAATTTTATTTTTATATAGTGCTCTTCACACCAGGTGTCCCAGGGCCCAGAACAATTAAAACATATTGTAGAAGTGCAAGCAGGGCAGGGCATTTTTCAGTCAGTGACAAACACATACAATAGCCATTACACCTACAGAAAATGGTCGATTTCATACACATTACATAAAAGCACAATCAAAGAGAAATGTCTTCAATTGATTTTTAAAAGTAGCCATTGTTTCTGGGCATGGCTGGATCTGGGCTGAAGAGAGTTTCACAATTGGGGAACATAGCAGGATATATATAATTATATATATACATATAATTTAAATGTGTTCCTATTGATTGCATTGTCCCCTGAAGAAATGCAAAACCTGTTATAATGAGAACACTGCAGTGCTCACATCGGCAGTTCGTCAGTGAGGCTGACCACCAAGTTGCAGTGATGTGAGGTGTACTGTTGTGATGGCTTTGGTTTCATATGTGAGTTCTCTATATTTAGTTTCAGATCCCATATAAGCTACATAAGTGATAAAAATACCTTTCTCAGTGGAGAACTGCAACCCTTTACTGTGAACAGAAAGAACTCACAGGCTGCAGATTTCTGGTGTGGTCTATTCTTCTTGAACACACAGATATTTCTGCCCTGTCCCTCACTTTTTCAGTTTTTATTTTTATACGTAATATATTCCTTCTCTTGGGTGTTAAACTTCCCTTTTGTTGTTGTTCAGCATTAGGACACTTCATTTTGTTTATGTTTTTTTCAGATTCTTACTGCCATACTGGACAGTATCCTTAAGTTATTAAGTAATGAACCCTCACGGTCGCACACAAAAACAAGTGGCTGAAAGGATTTGAGCTTTTCTGCGCCTCCTCTCAGGGGTTACATTCTTTTAGGCACTTTTTAGGCACTTTTTAGTTTGGACCTTTGGGTGATTTTGAATTTGAATTTGAACTTGAACTTGTTCTTAATTGACAGGGAAAGCAATGTATAATAGCTTGTTGGATTGTATTGTATTTTTGAACAGCAGGTATCAGTGTCACAGAAAAAGCAGCACTTGGGTGGCATAGCATTGAACTGTTGAATCACCTTAATTGCTGTGCTTTGAAAGTGCCCTCGGAATGTTGTCATGGAGAGACATGGGCATGCAATCAACAGGAAGCAGCAGGATGTTCAATAAAAATAAAAATAAATGCTTAACAACTGCTAAAGCAAAATGAATGCATTACATTACATTACAGGCATTGAGCTGACCCTCTTATCCAGATCGACTTACACCTAAACCTGTGCATGGATGTGATGTGGTAAACATGTTTGTGTAAAGCAAGTTCTGCATGTGCAAAATGACTATGCTGGTCATTTAACTTTTTACAATTTACTTCAGAGACTGCACACAATATAGATTGTCTTAAGCATCAGTTTATTATTCACAAACTGTGGCAAAAAATGTAACATGCAAATGTTTGTAAAACTTAATTATTTGGTTGTTGGGGTCACTCAATATTTTGAGGCATCAAAAGCTATTCTTGTAATGCCATTGATTGCTCAGATTTCCATATACATCACTAGTTTGTTGCTGTTACATATATTATATACCAATTGTCTGATATTCCTGATGTTTGTCATTCACTGACTGGTAAGAAGTTAAGAATATCCTAGAATAGTATTATATATAAGCTTATCTGTGTCCCCTGACATGTATAGCTCTGCTCAGTCTACCAGTAGAACTATTAGCTCTAGATTATAACCTGATGTCCGCATTAATTCACTTTTATTTGTTAAATGGCCAGAAACCTTTTATTTTGCAAGATGGTGTACCCTTGGTATAACAGACCCTTACACATAATTCTGCAATATTCACAGTCCCACCGCAATACTTGTTATGGTTTACTGTATGTTTAAAATTACCTGGCATATAGTTTACATTACTTCCCAGTGTAAATGCTTGTAAATGTTTTTGTAAGGGGAGAGCGGTCACCTTCTGTGGCAGATCTGGGAGGGAGTGGAGCATTTGAAAAATGTCCTACTCGCAAAGCCTGTTCATCCTGTAAAGTCCTCTACACGCTGTATGTCACAGGCAGCTATGCTATGCTGCCTGTGACATACAGGTGCTGATTAAAATCATTCATCACCCACGTTTTTCTTTCCTAAATATAATTGTATTACAATTATCCTTTAAACGGGTGTAGCACCACGACGGGGTGCCATGGCCGGTACGAACAGGCCCGGCCCTCCCCTTTCCAACGAGCCTCCTCCCGCCCAGCTGGGACTCTGCCAGCCTGTGTCAGAGACTGCTCCCCCCAGGTTACCAAAGTGTTGCCTTTATTTTGGCACCTACCTGTAGCTGCACCATTTATAAGGATAAACAGGGCTGCATCTGCCTGCTGCTTTCGTATATGCCATTCTTGATCACTATTTTGCAGTCCCTAAATACATAGGCTGGGATTCATGATTACATGATTACAGACGTAAACATAACCATGAATGCATACCAAACATCTTTAATAGCTGCTTATAACCAAGAATGTTATTGTCTCTAGGGTGTGATTCTAAGTAATCATGCTGATAGAAACATCTCACTTGTATCTTTCTGAGGGCAGCTTAAGCATGTCATTGACAAAAAAGCCTGGTGTTTATTTGAAGGGGATAATAATGGTACAGTGTATTCTCATAATATCAGACTGTTTTGTGTGCATTAAATGATCTAAATTCTGCTCCTCATTAGCCAGAGTGTCACTGATACTAACATAGTGATAAGGCTGACACAATAGCTTTTGTTTCCACGGGATGGGTAGAAAGCCCTAGAGAAATGCATTATATATTAGCAATTGTATCCACATACCACCTCACTGTTCCTCCAGATCAACTGTGTTCTTTGTGGTTCCCAGTATTCAGTGGGTACTGCATATAAAAAGGTTTTTCGTCAGTTTTTTTATTTGTAATTAAGAAAAAGCTTTAGAGTTGTTGTTTTTTATTTGACAGTATATACTATTTTGTGTTGATCAGCGGAAGAAATCCCAATCCATTTTGATTCCATGAAGTAAGAAAATAAAATGTGAAAAATGGCAAAGGGGATGAGTACTTTTTCTGCCAACTGTAACTTACTTAGTTGCTCATGCAGGGCATTCTGTATACTTTGTTCTGAGAAGCAGGGTTATACATCTTAACTTTATAAGCTTATATATGCATATACAGTATATATACTCAGTGGCACTCAAAGTATTAGGCACACATTTCTAGTACTGGGTAGGACCCCCCTTTGCTTCCAGAACAGCCTGAATTATTTGTGGCATGGATTCAACAAGGTGCTGGAAACATTCCTCAGAGATTCTGGTCCATGTTGACATGATAGCATCATGCAGTTGCTGCAGATTTGTCGGCTGTACATTCATGTTGCGAATCTCCCATTCCACCACATCCCAAAGGTGCTCTATTGGACTGAGATCTGGTGACTGTGGAGGCCATTGGAGTACACTGAACTCATTGTCATGTTCGTGGAACCAGCTTGGGATGACGTGTGCTTTGTGACATGCTGCATTATCCTGCTGGAAGTAGCCATTAGAAGATGGGTAGACTGTGGCTATAAAGGGATGCGCATGGTCAGCAACAAGACTGGTAGGCTGTGGCATTTACACAATTCTCAATTGGTATTAAGTGTACTAAGAAAACATTCCCACACCATTGCACCACCACCACCAGCCTGAACCGTTGACACAAGTCAGTATGGATTGATGGATTCATGTTCTCATCTCATTGTCTAAGCCGCTTATTCCTGGTCCGGGTCGCTGGAGCCTATCCCAGCATGCATACCGGCGAGAGGCAGGAATAAACCCTGGACAGGTCGCCAATCCATCGCAGGGCACACACACCATTCACTCACACACTCCTACCTACGGGCAATTTAGACTCTCCAATTAGGCTAACGTGCATGTCTTTGGACTGTGGGAGGAAACCGGAGTACCCAGAGGAAACCCACGCGGACACGGGGAGAACATGCAAACTCCACACAGAAAGGCCCCCGGCCTGGATTCGAACCCGAGACCTTCTTGCTGTGAGGCGACAGTGCTATCCACTGCACCACCGTGCTGCCTGGATTCATATTGTTTATGCCAAATTCTGACCCTACCATCTGCATGTCGCAGCAGAAATCGAGATTCTTCAGACCAGGCAACATCTTCAACTGTCGAGTTTTGGTGATCCTGTGCCCACTGTAACCTCACTTTCCTGTTCTAAGCTGACAGGAGTGGAACACGGTGTGGTCTTCTGCTGCTGTAGCCGATCCACTTCAAGGTTCGATGTGTTGTGCGTTCAGAGATGCTCTCCTGCATACCACTGTTGTAACGTGTGGTTATTTGAGTTACTGAGTTGTCTTCCTGTCAGCTTGAACCAGTCTGGCCATTCTCCTCTGACCTCTCTCATTAACCCCCTGAGGTCCGTGCTTAGCTCAGAGAAGGTTTGTGATTTTGGCGTGGTCTGATATTTATCTCAATTTCATCAACTTCACACACACTTACTCCAAAGTGTTTGATATTTTTATTTGAAGGACAATCACAGCTACATTTATATGCCATCAATAGTTTGGTCGGTATCTACAAACACACAAGTTATAAAGAGTACATTTTTCTGCCGTCACAAAAGTTGTGAAAGCACACACTAAACTATAGTGACAAATTGTTTTGCCAATGTGCGTTTGTTCATCAAGGTCTTGGTTATGTAAGGGTATGCAAATAGTTTAGCACATCTGAGATCTAAATAGCTAAAAACCTGTTTTTATCAGAACTGGTCACATTTATTTCAGGCTGTGGGAGGGCTATATGCTAATTTCCTGAATATTCATGATTTATTGTCCACACCTCTAAGATCTGTCAGATGAGCCATCTCTCTCTCAAAGGCCATCAGACAAAGACAAAAGCCATCAGAGTAAGCAAGTCAGTGAGCCATGCAGAAGACAGAAAAAAAATAAGCTTTTTTCATTTTGGAAGATTTATTGAAAACAGCACACAAACTATATACAAAAAATTCAAAATTAAAACACGGTGAAACATTAAAACATCATTTTTTACAGTCTTTGGTGCCACTTCTCAAAACAGTTTCTGGTCAATTGTAGACACAAGGGAACATCACAAACCTTGCACTCCCATGGAGTGCACTGTTGTTTCTCCGACATCTCATGCAGAGTACGCATTTCTTGCGACCAACAGCAGCCAGGCATAGGGAATAGGCATTAGGAAATGTGATATTTACATCATACACAAATCTCTACAGAATACAAACATCACAGTACGTGCTTTGTCTTCCACAAAGACTCGGAATTCATATATTTTAACTAGTATTTGATAACATGGCAAATAAAATATAGTTACTTACTCTTCGTCAGTTAGCTCCTCAACTGGATCAATTCTAAATTCAAAATGCTGTCTCTCTTCATCTGAATCCTCTTCAGTATCGGGACATGATGAGTTGTTGTCCTCGTCGCTTTCCATCAATGCTCTCAAACACTCCAGTGCAGAAAATCTTGCCATCTTGAATAAAATGTGCTTCAAATTGTCGGGACATTTTGTGTTGTTTACGCCGGCGTTTTCACACATGGCCCCATGCCCCTCCCCACGCACCTCCCCGAAACTAGCACCTAGTTACCATGTCAATAGAAGGAGGATGGTACTTCCAGGTAAAAAAGAGAGGAAAAGGCAAGGTTTCATTTTGGTCTAATTAACCTAATTTAAAAAATCCCATATTATTTGCCAGTGCTCAAATCGGAAAGTCGCGATTCTATGGTTTCTGTCAATGTTTTTTCCGCATGTGTATGATAAAATATCGCGAAGTTAGAAATAGTAATATACTTTTATTGCTGCTGGGATCGTCAGCGATCCCGTCGACCTCAGGGGGTTAACAAGGCGTTTTCACCCACAGAACTGCCACTCACTGGATGTTTTTTTGTGTTTCACACCATTATCTGTAAACTCTAGAGACTGTTGTGCATGAAAATCCCATGAGATAAGCAGTTTCTGTGATACTCACACCACCCCGCCTGGCACCAACAATTATTCCACGGTCAAAGTCACTTAGATTACATTTCTTCCCCATTCTGGTTCCCCATTTTTGGTCTGAACAACAACTGAATCATGTCTGTATGCTTTTATGCATTGAGTTGCTGCCACATGATTGGCTGATTAGATCATTGCATTAATGAGCAGGTGTACAGGTGTACCTAATAAAGTGGCCACTGAGTGTACTACATGCATATACAGTATGTCTATATATACTGTATATACAGTATACACAGTATATAGAGTACAGTTTATATATATACTATATATATATATATATATATATATATTTCTTGAAGCTCTTGGTCTAAATGTGACCATTGGTTAGAAATGATAGTTCCTATGTCCTCTTCCTTTCTTTAGGTGATCAGTCATTTATTTTTTTCTTTATATTAATATTTATTAGTTATTTAAGGTGCATGTACTGTATGATTAATTCATAGAACAGCCCTGGTTTCCTTTCAATTTATGTTTCTCATCTCTTCATTCTGTTTGATTCATTCTTTGTATACATGATTGTACACTATAAGCTGAAGCCCATATAAAATCAGAATCCTGCTGTGAAAAACACAAAATTCAGCCCAAAGGGAAAGGTTTTTTTCCCAGCTTGCCTGTAGAATGAGGTTGGACGAGTCGCACCGGTCATGTGACCAATTGGAACAAACGTGCCAGTTTTGATTGGTATGTTTCACTACAGTCTCTGGATGATGGGTCAAGCTGCACCTGAGCCCTCCCCCCACCTTCTCAAGCAGGAAACTCAAACCACACTACATAAAAGGACATGCTTCCATTTGCATCACCATGGATTTGAGGAAATGGGAGTGTGGGTGTCTCTGCTCCTAAACCTCAGCAAATCGGGCGGAGGGTCAAAGGAACAGTGACACACTGGGGACAGCAGCTCGTTCAAAATCAGTCCAGGACTCAACTGCTGCTGCAGTGAAAAGTGGGTTCTTTGTCACTCCTGGAACTAACTGCTACTGGCGGGAGCACATCTTCTGTCACTCCGAGAACTAACTATCGCAACAGAGCAGAACATATCCACTATCACTGCAGGAACAAGCTGCCTCTACAGCGAGAAGCTTGATCACTTTCACCCCTGGAACTAACTACAGCTGCTACAAGAATCTTCTCTGTCACTCCAAGAACAAGCTATTGCTACATATTTGACGAGCATATTCACTGTCACACCGGGATCTAACTGTTCACAGTACAGTCGCAAAAGGTACACTTCTATATTTACCAGGTTGTTGAAAACAAGTGTTTATGCTCTTCCTTATTTTTGACATTTACAGTACTTTAATTTTTATGTATCATTATTTATAAAAGTAGAAAGCTGCACACCGAAAATGCGTACTTTAATACAAGTGCTTGGAGAATAAGGAGTAATAGTGATGGAAGTTCACTTTATTTAAATAAAACTTTGGGTCCAGAACCCCCGGGGCAACTCAGATACCATCCTTAAAAACAGGGAAGCTTATTGTATTTTCACATTACAATATTTGACTCTAAAGTGGATTAATTATTAATTAATTTATGAATTGTTACTGTTCAATTTCATGATGTGAAGCATGCGATATTATGAGTGTATAGCCTATCGATGTTAACCTATAATAACCATTTTTATATAATGTATTACATTCATCGTTGTATGCCATCTTACATGAATATTTGATCTTGTAAATATTTGTATATATTTTTTGTATAAATAGACTTACGCTTCTCTCTCCCACTGATCCATGTTATGTGATTACTTTTTTATCAATGTCATCTCATAAGATGCACCTGATCATATGTTATATACAGTATATAAATATGTCACTTTAACAGAGGAAAAAGAAAACCCTGACAAAGGTCTTTTGGACCGAAACGTTGTTTTCAATCAAGTGAAGTTTAGCAAGTGTTGCTCGAGTTTTCCTTTAAATGTATTATTTAAATTAAATGTTTAAATCAGAAAAATAGAAAACTCATTGAGTCGTTTGTGTAAAACAGATGTGCTTTTGCTTTCCCTGCAGAGTGCATAAGGTACGCGATGGTGGACCACTTGGCCTTCATGGAGCAGAACACTGAGCGCATCCGGGCGGTGCAGGCGCTCTTCGGCTCCATGGGGAAGCCTTTGGTCCAGCCGGGCCGGGTCCTGGTCGGGGAGGGCCACCTGCTGAAGCTGTGCCGGCGCTGCCCGAAGCTCAAGGCCTTCTTCCTCTTCAACGACATCCTGATGTACGGCAGTGTGCTGCTGCGGAGCCGCTGGTACGCCAGCCAGCAGGTGGTCCCCCTGGAGGACGTGGCCCTGGAGGACATGGAGGACGGGCTGAACATGAGCAACCAGTGGCTCATCCGCACGCCGCGCAAGTCCTTCTACGTGTCGGCCGCCTCGCCCGAGGAGAAGCGTGCCTGGATGGATCACATCGGGAGTGCCGGGCCGAGAGGCTGCGGCAGACGGGCCGCCCGCCCGCTGACCGCTTCGCCGCCGTCTGGATCCCCGACCGAGCCTCGGCCATCTGCATGCGCTGCTGCGTCCGCTTCACCATGACACAGCGGCGCCACCACTGCCGCCGCTGCGGCTTCGTGGTGTGCACCTCCTGCTCCAGGGACCGCTTCCTAATCCTGGACATCTCGGCCCGGCCCGTCCGTGTCTGTCCGCCCTGCCACTGGGCTCTGTGGACCCAGGATCCTGGCAAAGACCAAACGGCGCAGACCAGGACCCAAATGGACCGTGGCCACGGAGACTGTGAGGGGAAGGACCTGCCTGTTGAGGATGAGCTGGCCACTCCGGTGTACGAGCTCTCCAGTGACGAGGAGCATGACGGAGGGGGCTATGATGACCCCGCTCCCAGCCAGTGGGTCGAGCCACAGAATCACATCCGGAAAAGCTCCTGGTCACCGTACATCGATTTAAAAAATTACCTCCAAACTGCAGACTTGGGCAACTTTTGAAAGACATGCGGTGCTAAAGGCTTCAGAGTGCTCGTGAAGAATATACATTAACAGTTAAATATTTACACATTTACAACAGTGGGCAATGTTCTATTTGGAGGAAAGAAAATGTATATAGCCTTGAGGCCTCTATATACTCTGTGTATATATCTATGCCTATATAAGAACTCAATGTGGGCATTTCTGTCTCATCAATGTGTAAATATGTTAATCTGTTTTGTGAAGCTGTAAAGGCCAGTAACGCAATAAGCAGAGACATGTAACTAAATATAACACACTCTTGTGTTGGGCATGCATACATTTCAAGGTTTCATATTTCAACAAGTTTTTTTGTTGTTGTTTAGTTTAAATTATGAATGCTCACCTTGTTTTTGTGTGCTTGGGGAACAGCACTGCTGATAAAATAAAATCAACTCCCACACCTTGACTCTACTTCCAGTTTCACCAACTTCAGTATGTGAGTTAAAAAGCAACTTTTTAGTCTATTCAACCTTCATCGGGGTCAAATAGATTGCAACGTCAGTTTTTAACTGAAGCGCCAATGTTGGTGAGGCAGGAGATATCAGTGTGTGGGAGTTTTCTTCATATTCACAAGGTTTATTTTTTTACCATGGATATCTTTGGATTTCTTCAAGTTTCATGTTCTTAGATTAAGTGACTTTATTGCTTCATCACCTTAAAGGTAGAAGAGCTGGTGTCCCCTTACCTCTCCCTCTTGTTCATATATAAAGTAAAGGAAGTACATATACTGGATTATATATAAACATCTGGAAAATGACCTGCAATTAAACTGTATTTCTCTGTCAAAATAAATATGATCTTGTGTCCCAGAGAGGCATGGTCTCCGTCTGTAGGTTTATTTTTATTTGAATATTTGTATTTATTTATTTTAATTTATTTGATGAATCACTGACTCTGAGAAAGTCATTTGGGCTTATGTGCCACTGGGATGTTTTCTTTAAGCCCTGAGAAATGTATTCACATGAAACCTTCAAGTGCACATTTACCCTATTGTTATTGTTATTGTTGGGTAATGGGAAAGAGGGGGGGACATAATATTGCAACAGCTTATCGAAACGTCTGGCCTCATGGTGGTGTTATCATTTCATTTTAATTAAGCTATCATTTTCTTTATATTCTATTGATGAACATTAGCTCCTACAGTAGTTTCCGAAGGGTTTTCACCAGGTGGAAGGTTATGGGTTTTGTTCTTGGGTTCTTTTTTTATAGATAAAATGCCACCAAAAAGTCAGGCCTAGGGAAGGTTCATTGTCCTCCCATATCACCCTAAGAGGCGCTGGCCTCTTCCACCAGGATATTGTGTATGTAGTGTTTGAATTATACCATGTCATGTCACTTTGCTTTTCCCTTTCAACTCTAGGCCTACTTTTAAGAAACCCCTTGGAAAGAAGCTACCTAATCTATAAATGAATCTATCTCAACATTTAGCACCATTTATTTGTGTCTTGAGCGAGTGAGCGATCCAGTAAAACTTGAAAACTCCTTTGCAGGTCTACATAACACAGCTGCAGGCTCTGTGTCTTTGAGTCAGCGTTATAGCACAGTGTTGCCTGCAACTCTGACTCTTGAAAAAAACAATGGTCACAGTGCTATTTTGCAAAAGCTGAAAACAAATTAGCTTGTTTTCCTCCTGAAAAATAGCAACGCCAACATGCTCCTTGTTTCAAAATACCTGCAGGAAATGTGTTGGTCATGTATTGGCCGTAACCTCTTAATTACTTTATATTTAAAAGTTTTCTATTCCCTGCTTGTTTCCCTGGGGTATTTGTTAATGTTGTATGCAATTTAGACTAATGAGCAAAGAGCCAGAATCTTCGCCCTTCTTATTAAGCTGAAGTGTACCATATGCGCATGTCTCTCGAAAAACACTAACTTAAAATGATTGGTTATAAATATATGTGAATACTTGTTTTTCCATTTATGACATGGCTCATCATCCAAAGTTTTGTTGCTAAGTAACAGTGAATCTAGGCAATTATCAGTGATTCATTTTGAGGTGCAGTATAAACATTTGCTTGTGGAAAAAATCTCAAGCAAGAGTAATGGCTGTGGCGGTTTTCTCCTGAGGCCTACGAGCTGTTCCTCTAGGAATTACATTTGTTCCAGGGTCTACACTTTCAGCCTCAGCATTGTGATCTGGAATGTTAGGGGATTTTAACTATTAGTGAGTAAGATGGGGGAAAACCATTTAAGAGGATTTGATTCTTTTTTAAATCCTTCTTCCCTGTTCGTCAAATCGAAACTCAGTAGCATGTACACATGCCCATGCTTTAAAAAATAATGGTTCTACGTGATACCTGGGACAGATCGGCCAAATTAACCCTGAGATGAATGTTTATTCATTCATTATATGTACAGTGAGCAAATAAAATAGTATGTAGCAATAGTCCCAATGTGTACAGTGTGTAATTGGCTTGGGGGGGCTGTGATTGTAGCATAATAATGATCATATATTTTCATTGTTTAATCTGTTGATCATCTGCATTTAATGAGAAGGGCTGGGCTTGTGGTGTCTACAGGTAATTAAATACTTCTTTCATTTTTTTGTATGGAAGAAATTAGCAAATGCGAATCAAATAGGGGCAATATTTTGATTCGTTCCTTTTTTGGCAAAGACAGACAGCTGTAATACGTGTGTTCCTGTTATGGCTTCCTCAGAGGCTGCTGCGTCCGTTTCTATAAATTTGTAGGTGGCTGGCTTGTGAACTCAGCAATCATTAGAATTGTCTTGCTATTCTAGTCAAAAGCTTGTTTGACCACACAATATACACAAACAATTTAAAATTCGTACATAAAGGAATACATATAAGGAAAATGTTTGCGTAGTACACTTTCCTTTTCCATTTACAGTTACAATTTTGTCCATTTTATCATTTTATCCGAAGTGACTTGCAAGAGTGAAACAACATGGCTAGACAATCATTTCTAGAGCTGACAACCAGTAAGCTACAGTCCAATCATTTCCCCTGTCACAAGAGCAAAATGACTTTTTTTGAGTTTTCTTTACCCTTAGTTTTTTTTGTTAATGGAATCTTACCACCTATGTAATTAATGCTTTTGCAACATTAGCTCTCTTTCTATGCAAATAAAGCATTTTGTCATTTTAGTTTGATAGAGAGTGAGAGGGAGAGAGAGAGAGAGAGAGAGAGAGAGAGAGAGAGAGAGAGAGAGAGAGAGAGAGAGAGAGAGAGAGAGAGAGAGAGAGAGAGAGAAAATATAATAATACATAATAAATAGAGAGAGAGAGAGATTATTTTGTGCGCCACCCTTTGGAGTGCAAAAGAGGAAACCTTGCAGATCAGAGCTTACGCAGAGCGGTAGTGTCACTGTGAGGCTGTGGGGATAAGAGATCAAACATAATTGTACAGAGGGGGAAACACCCCACTTAATCCACAGACATAGAAGGGCTTGACCAGGTTTGACACAGTCAGCAGGATGAGGGATGTTGCTTTCCTGGATAAAAGATGCAGATTTACTTTACTGCAGATGAAACCATAATAGGATGCTGGTGGTTGGAGCTAAAATGGGAAAAATTGCGGAGTAGTGATCGATGCTCACCCAATTCTCCTTGAAAAGGAAAACGATGTCAATACGTTAAATACAAAATGCAAACTGGGTCCTTGTTAAATTGTGATCTTCAAATGAATCGCAGCCTTGATTCCCACCAATATTTTTGGTTTTGGTTTTATTATCATTATTTTGCCTTTCATTGAGGTTTACAAATGTCCATAAAAATAAATGTCTCTTTCTGTACAATTTTAGCAATTGCCACAAACTTTTCTCATGACATTTTAATAACAATTAAATGTTAACTTATAGAATTCTTTCAATCCAAAATAGAAAAGCTGGCATTTCACATTGACCCAACCTAGAACAGCCGAACGTTGTGTGACTTGATTGCCCCTTAGTGGTCTACAGTGGGACTGCATGCAAAACAAGGTCCAGTCTGTTCTTCAGGAGTGACCCATACAGTACAGTACAGGCAACGCTTCCCACAAACATTTGGGTCATTTCATGAAAATTCTGATTTATTAGCAATGGGTAAATTAAACAAAAATGAACTTGCTGAATGACCAGTATTTACTATTCTGTTTTGACTTGTTAATATCAACTCATGTATAACCTTAAAACTGGATATTTATTGCATATTAAAAAGTATATTTTATAGATGTGATGTCCATAAATATAATTTGTATCTATTGTACAATTACACTGAAATCCAAGTTTAAAATCATGGAGAAACCACACTATCTATATATATATAATATTAAAGGAATGGGAAATACGATGCATGCATGCATGCATGCATAGATTATTCAAATGTAAAAGGCATAATTTATGGAAGTCTCAATGCATCATGGAAGTCTAGTAGGCCATCATAATTCAGAACCATGGCAAGTTTGAGGTCCTATTTAATCGGCAGCAAAGACCAAGGCAAGACAGATTGAAGGATTTGGACTACTTAATAGAAAAACGTTCAATTGTCAGTGGCTATTTTGCTGAACTGCGGCACTATGGTGCCATCCTCAATGGGCCATCCTATGTGCTGAAAGTCACTCAATGAACACAACCCACTCATTTACGGCATTGGCGTCAGATTTATAGATGCATTGGGCTTCCACTTTAGTATGTACTGTGATCATGAAAGGTAAATCGGTAAGCAGTGTTATAATGGGAACTATCAACAACGGTAAGATTTTAAATATGCACATGGTCTTCTTTACAATTATTCATGCTTCCAGAATGATTTGTCAATTTATTACTTAATGTATTCTCAAAATAAAAAACAATTGTGAGTGAGCTTGAAGATTCATCACTGAAAACAATATTGTAATGTTTTATGCTGGGCACAATAAATTGAGTACATTTACATATCTCAATCAGTATATTACATAGGGCCAAAAAGGGCATCATACTTTGTGGAATCATTCATGTAAGTTAGTATGTATGCAAATAAAATGCATACAATTAAAATCACATGCAATTATAACCAAAAAGCTATACTTTTTATTTGTATATTTATTCAACATGTATTTATTTCTCCCAAGTATGGGAAGAAAAAGTCGCCTCTCAAGTTACGCCAGTGCCACCAGCTGAAGCACATGCCCTCCTCCAATGCACTCGCTCTCAAGCCAGAGTATATTTTACACCTGAAAGGCTGTAGGCCACACAGCACTACTAGAGCCAATAGGGAGAGGGGTATATCTCCCGCTGATGAAAGCTAGCAGCCTGAAGGTCCCTGGCGTGTTGTTAGGAGCAACTAATGCAGTAGCAGCCCAAGGTAACCTGGCGGGACAAAGCCAATTGTGCCCTGCCACTGCATATGTTCAGCTGATGACATAGCTGAGGCTCAAACCTGCAATGCTAAGAAACATTAAATTTTTTATTTATTAAAAAAAATCATTTTCCAAAAGGCTAAAATAGACAGTTACAAGTGATATGACCATGACCTACATAAAGTCAATCCCAATACCCAGGCCGAAACTTGAAACAGTGTGATCCTGTTTAACTGACAACAAGAGAGATTGCCATATTTGTGCTCTGATAAAACAGAATCAACTCATCTTTGTTGCTAAGCAACGGACGGAGAACAAATGGAAACATACCAAGCATGTCTCGCTGTCTCAAGTGTCAGATCATTAGGGATTTCTATATGACAGAACTGACTGGAATAATAATTTCCAGTATGCAGAGATATCCAAAACCTTTTTTATGTGTAATACGTAATCATTGTATTACGCACAAAAAAATTTAATCATAGATGCACATTTTCGAAAATACTGTTTTCCATACACATGAGCTAATAGTTGTAATGGGTGAATTCTGAATCCTGAGCTACTTCTACAAAAAAAGTCATTATTAAAAGAGTGCTTTTAATGACAAATATATTATCTGTGGAAATGAGCTTCCTGAATGAAATCATCTCAGTGAGATTATTTGGCCTACTTAGCATCAGGCCCACATATTAAAAAGGCTATTATGGAGACTTAAGTTAACAACCCTGAACTGTAGAAAAATAATTCTAGGAACATCTGCTGAGTCTATAGAAATAACTATTTATTATGTATTATTATTCTCTCTCTCTCTCTCTCTCTCTCTCTCTCTCTCTCTCTCTCTCTCTCTCTCTCTCTCTCTCTCTCTCTCTCTCTCTCTCTCTCTCTCTCTCTCTCTCTCTCTCTCTCTCTCTCTCTCTCTCTCTCTCTCTCTCTCTCTCTCTCTCTCTCTCTCTCTCTCTCTCTCTCTCTCTCTCTCTCTCTCTCTCTCTCTCTCTCTCTCTCTCTCTCTCTCTCTCTCTCTCTCTCTCTCTCTCTCCTCCCTCCCTCTCACTCACTCACTCACTCACTCCCCTCTTTGAAGCACATTTGGCCTGAGCCATTGGCATTGTTCACATCCTTATTTCCTGTAACCTAAGATATAAACCCTGGAATCTTGGAGCACTCAATTTCTCCCCAGAGGCGTGAGCATAATTAGGCACACTGTTCGGGGCGGGGTGCAGCGTTACCTCACCAACCAGGCTGGCTCCACCACATAGGCCTCATTTCAGCCTCAGTGTCTGTCTGCTGCTGAGATTAACGTCCGCACTCATCTCTACCTGCCCGTTCTCACACAGACTGCAGTGACAACATGGAACTCGTCTTGAAATGAGACCCTCAGCCCATCGCCAATGCGAGTTTGAGCTTCCTCACCCACGCTGCCAATGCAATAGTAGGACTGCCTGACTGATGACACAAAATAATCACCATTTATTTGTCATGAGGACAGATAGTCATGTGATCCACTTATGTCCTGTGAAGCAATCTGTGTAAGTTCTTCTCATATAAAAGTGTATTGGTTGGTTGGGTATTCGATTGGTCTAATGAATTTCCTGATATGAATTCTGGTCCTGTATCCTAACATACAAGATATGTATAAATAGATTATGAAACACTTATAGCAAAAACATTTACCACCTAATTCGCCCCCAAGGTCGAGTTTCTTATGATCTGTGAATGTAATTTAAGAGAAAGCAGGCAGGTTTAGGTTGTTCCATATGTTTTGTCTTCATTTTCCACAGGTAGGTGCTCAGAATCAGTAAACAGGTGTCTGTACACCCAGCGTGTATAATTCCAGTTTGATTCATCCAAATTGACCCGGGTCACTCTGTCAACTTAGTCAGTCTGTCAGTAGGTCCATCAGTCAGTCAGTCAGACCTTCAGCCTATTTTACTAAGTAAGTAAAAAAAGGAATACAATCAAATGTATTTGGTATAACGCATTTCACAAAACATTTGTTACAATACACTTTACAGCAAATCCCAGCCTGAACCTCACAAAGGCAAGCTTAGCATAACAGTTGCAATGAAAAACTGGAAAGTGGAACAAATAGGAAGAAACCTTGGGAGGAGCCAGGCTCAAGATGGGCAGCCCATCCTCCTCTGGTCAGCTCAGGGTCTGAGGTTGTAATGACCAGCAATGGTCAGTCATTCAACTCAGCATATAAATCCATCAGTCATTCAGTCCACCAGTCAGACAGTCAGTAACTCCCAGCAGTCAGTCAATCGGTCAGATAGTCAATCATTACTTTAGTCAATCACTCTGCAAAGAAATCGACTGTTCATTCATTCAGTATAGCAATCTAGCAAGCAAATAGCAAGCGAAAACCGAGCAAGCAAATAGAACCTATTTTTCAAAGAATAGCCATAGAGCACATCACACAAATTGTTTGAGAATTGATCCAGATTGCTAAGCAAGTCCTTAAATAAGCATGCTAGTGCACAAACAAGACACAATGTGCCTTTAGAGGGCAGATTATCAACAATGGCTCAACAATTCATACTAAAGATCACCCAACAGCACATTACACTAGGGAACTAAACCAATCATGCAGGGGGGGCTGCCCAGGACAGAACTGGGGAAACCCTGACAAAATGCACATCAAGCCGCATTAAAAACAGGAATTCCCCTCCTTCAGCTGAACCTGAAACTATGTACTACTGTGTTACCGTATCTGTTTTTCCACGTTTACTTAGACAGTGATTTTAAAACAAAAATTGTGGGTGCCCTGCTTTTTTATTTTTATTTTAAAGACGATCAATATTTTATAAATAAGGTAATGAGCATGATTTATATTCATGGATTTCCTCTCATTGTGCTCTCAGTGCACACTGTACCTGGGTCCTGTTGGTCTGTACTGATGATGCCCTATATACAGGTAACTGTGAAAATAAAGGAAACACCAGCATAAAGTGTCTTGAGAGCACTGGGCCACCAGAACGCCTTCAATATGCCTTGGCATGAATTCTGCAAGTATCTGGAACTCTATTGGAGCAATGCAATACCATTCTTCCACAATAATTTTTGTTGTTGTTGAGTTGGTGGAAAACACTGACTAAGGCATTGCTCCAGAATCTCCAGTAGGTGTTCAGATGGGTTGAGATCTGGTGACTGAGATGGCCATAGCATATGTTTTACATAATTTTCACGCTCATCAAACCATTCAGTGACCACTCATGCCCTGTTCATGGGGCATTGTCATCCTGGCAAGAGATCACTCCCATCAGGATAGAAAATGCTTCAGGGTGATCACCAGAATGGTTTTGTATTTATTGGCATATACCTTGCCCTCTAAAGGATTGAGTGGGTCTAAACCATGGCAGGAAAATGCACCACACACCATAACAGAGCCACCAGAGCCTTTCATTTACTCAAGTGTTTTGCCATTATTTTGGCAATATTACATAATTAATATTATTATAAGGGAACAGCTTACACTTTTACATATTGTATGATAATACAGTTTAACATTTTTACTGTTCTCTTAAATGTATATATGCAGGCTACATTTTACATATCACCCCTGAATAACAGCTGAACAATGACTTTTGCATTTATTGAATGTGTTCTATGTTCTATGTTCAAGTAATTTGCAATGACAATCCCAGAGTGAAGTTTAACACCAGCAACATTCTGGTTGCATGGCCTAAACACCACACTATTTCCTCACAACATATTTAAAATATTGATGCCTCATATGGTGTACAGAAGCAGAGTTTCCATTTGATCTAATTGTTGCCTACGGTGTCAGTAAAGGCTGTCTTAGCTGGCCTTGATTACCCATAGCTCACTTCCTGTCACTGGCATGTATATTTCCACTTTTAGTGTGTGGAAGCAGCTATGTGATAACAACCATGCCAGCACACAATCTAAATCACAGTCTTTACAGGGAGTTCGTTGAGCAGCTTTACAATCATTTTATAAAAGATGACACATACAAACCACAGAACAGTATAGTCAGGAGACTCTCCAGGACCAAACTTGGGCACCCCTGCCATAGGCTTACTGGATCAGTGGTTCCCAAACTCAGTCCTGGGGATCCACTGTGAATGCTTATTTTTTGTTACAGCCAATCTCTTGATTAATTAAGAGTAAACATTTGTGTAAGATCTACCATCATATTTCCATCATAAAACTTGTTTCAATACAATGCACGTTTGGCTCATTGCCATTTGCTCCATCATTGAACTCTTTTGTTTCAGTGACCAGGTGTCCACATTTTCAACAATTAGGCCTCCTCTGATTTTACCTGCCAGTCTATAATTGAATCAATTAAAAAAGGTCATGTAGCACATTGTTATACATCATGTCATATAGCACATTACAGAAAATGAGAATCATTACTTGATCTGACTGATGTAAAGTCAGGACCGAGTTTGGGAACCACTGAACTAGATCTTGATTCCATCCTCTCTGCTTCCTAGCTACAGGAGTTTCCAGAAATATGTTACAGTTCATGAATATTAATGAAGAGGCATGCCCAAGGACAGAACATTGACTGGTCACAACACTTCATGAAAATTCATAAGAAAGTTTCAGCTTCAACAGTACAGTAAATGTTAAGAATATGAAGCTGGCCATCTGGTTAGTATATAGAATCTGTGTTAAGACTAGCAGTGGCGTGCTGTTGATTTAGCAGGGGATTTACTGTGAGCCCAGCATGTGGCAAGTAGAGAGCAGGGTCACACTTTCCTCTGATCTTTCAGGGAGTGTATTGATAACTCATGCTTATTTACTTGTATAAATGCATTGCAATGCATTGCTATTAACTTTTTAAAATATTTTTATCTTCTTAGATTGAAGGATTTGAATTTTCTTTTAAACAGTACCTTGTTATCGTCTTTTTACATTTCTTGTTGACTTTCCCTTGTGCCTCTGCACAACCCAAAAATCTCAGACACCAAGCACTGTCCAATGCATTATATGAATTAAACAGTTTTATTTAGTATTGATTAATCTATATATGAAATGATCAATACGCTCTACAATCCATTTATTTAATTTTTTTTGAGAACAACTTTTGATCCCAATTTTCAGTTTTCACATTTGTAAGCCCATTCTTGTAGGTACCATGTTGCACCGATTCAAGTACAAATGCTCGTCACTGTGACAGTGCCCCTTTAGGGTACTAAATTGTAACGTTAGTTTGTCACACACAAAAAATCTACTAACCTTTTATTTCCCTGTGTTACAGGTACAGTATATAGCTGCCAACAATACACAAACAATGATTGCGAACAATGATTGATCATACCATATATAAATGCACATCTTGTAAGTCGCTCGGGATAAAGAGTGTCTGTTAAATGCTTAAAAAATGTCATGTAATGTAGTCAGAACAACATAATTGTATCCTTGCAAGAAACAAAATGTTGCTTAACAGTACAAACCTCATTTTCATTCCAATGTGGCTGCCAGTGTGAAAAAGGACTTGGTACACATCTGTACTTTTCTTCAATTTGTACCTTTTTCTCTGGGAAAAGGTACAAAACCGTATCATCTAGAATCTTATGTGTATCTTTGAAGGTACAATGAACACATTTGTACCCTAAGGGGGAAAAAAGTGTACCCTAATTGTACCTTTATTTTTAGGAGTGTACAGTAGAGCCTCTGATCATCCTCCTGGTCTGGCATTAATGTGAAGTTCAGTGCTTTCAACTTTACTTCAAACGTGCAGGTCGGATGCGGTAAGGTTCCCTGTACGCTCCTCGACAATTTTTTTTCAATTATTTCACTGGTTTTGAAAATATGCACTATGTCAGAAGGGGGGAATAAATCATTATCTCCTAAAGATATCATCTTTCAACTGCCTGAAACTCAACAGCACTTGCAATTTATTTCAAAACAGAATGTGGAAGGAATTAAAACTGGCAAGATAAGAGCAAACCTTTCATGGTGTTGATGACGGTTTTACTCAATTTTAAAGCAGAATGTAATGAAAGGAAACAGACGTCTGTGATCAGTTTCCCTTTGAGGGTTCGGTCATGCCACTGACGTTCTGTTTATTGGAACATAAAGCACCGATTTCACAAAACAAACCAAGACCTTAAGCACTTACACATTTAAATGAAAAGGTATGATTTTAAAATTCTGGCTGACATGCAGTTTGTTTTGCATAAACTCTGTTTTGGAATCTTCAATCACAATACCAGACCTGACTTCCCCAAACCCAAGCAAGAATAACCCCCTTTAAAACTAGTTCATATTCTATTTGAGGAAGCTCAGATTATTTTTTGGCATGACAAATACTCCATATATACACCATATAAAATTGTTTAAAACTATATTTTATTTACACAATATAAATATTTATACATAAACACATATTTAGATTTCCTATATCTTCCAAATTCATAATTTATGGAAAGGTTTAAGTGTGAGCTTCGTTCTGCATCATCCACAGAGTAATCATGAATGTCTGTAGTCCCAAGCCCAGAATTCCCCACTGAAGATCCATCAAAAGCACTTCCAGGTCAAAGTTAATTGCTTCGCTAGCAGGCCCACTGAGGTCATTGCGGGACTCTGTAGCGAACGCCCCGCATTTCGTTTTGCTGTTGCTCCCAGCATCCTGGTTACAAAATGAGTCTCTGACCGAGGATCTTCCTGTTAATCTCGGCCAAAGCGACAGAGAACACGAAGGCCTTCTCGTCCGAAAGGTTGGCGTAAATGTCAACCTCTTTTTCTTGTTTTTCTGTGAGGGGTGAATCACACACAGACACACACACACACACACAAATCTATAAGTAGGAGGTTGATTAAAATACCAACAAGAGATAAAAACATTGCTTTCATCAAGGAGTGACAAAATGCTTTACATGTGAGCTTTAATGGCAACAGCGAGTAATTCCCGGTGGATGCTGCAGGCAGTGCGTATGACTGGACCAGACAGGCGGGTGGTAAACTGAGTGCAGCTCTGCTGCAGAAACTGGGCCGAAGAAGCAGACGCACTGCCAGGGACATCATGATTAATTCACCAGCCAACTGGAGAGGATGCTCGTCTGTAAATCATTAATCCCGCCCAAGCAGGAAAGGGAAACAACTCACCCCTCTGTCATGTTGTTCAACAAATCATGCGACAATAACCACATAAATATTGCAATTCGCTCTACTATATGCCATATTATACACACACAAGTGTCCTCCCAGAAGGTTACATACACAATCTCAGACAGAGAGATGTACATTTCTTTTAATGAAAAAAACAATGCTACCTTTTTACAGTTGGAAACTGAGCCTCATGGCACTAGTGGAACTCATGTTGTTATCGAACATTCTCACAATATTCTGAGAACATTTTCAGGAAATTATCAGATCAAAGCTAACGCACCAGCAGAGGAAACCACAGGGTTGCATCTGCAACATTATCAGCAAGTCTGCACTCTCCATATAAAAACTGTGTGTGCGTGTGTGTGCATGTGTGTGTGTGTATGTGTGTGTGTGTTGGGGAAGGCAACATCACACTAATGAAAGCAGTCAAAATTCTGAAAGTGATAAATGTCTCAACTGTCCCTGGATGACTTGGTGCCGAGGTCGTACTCGTTATCCTAACTGATTCCTTCTTATCACGTTACTGTAACTGAACCAGGGTCAGAGACACTTTCATCTCCACCGACATGACTGAAAGCGAAACTGCACACCCCATGTAAACGTGGGCGAGATGCTGTTAATTATTACTGAGGACTGATGATCACATCCATGTGAACTCCAAATATCCATAGCAACACCCTTCTCGGAAACATCACATCAGGATGATTCCATTCATGAGGAACTTTGAAATAATGCGTTTAGTAATCCAAACCCATCAAATATACTGTATATACACATAGATCTATACATATAAATATATATATATATATACAGGTAACTGCCAAAATAAGGGAAACACTTGAGTAAATGAAAGGTTCTTGTGGCTCTGTTATGGTGTGGGGTGCAATTTCCTGGCATGTTTTAGATCCTCAACCCCTTAGTGGACAAGGTAAATGCCAATAAATACAAAGCCATTCTGAATGAAAACCTTCATCCTATGGCAAATGATTCCTAAATCTTCAAGTATGACAATGCCTCCATCCACAGGCCACGAGTGGTCACTGAATGGTTTGACGAGCATGAAAATGATTTAAAACCATATGCCATGGCCATCTCAGTCACCAGATCGACCCAACTGAACACAATGATGGAATTTCTTGTGGAAGAATGGTGTTGCATCCCCCCTCCAATATAGTTCCAGAAGCTGTTTTGGCAGTTTGTGGTGGCCCAACAGCCTATTAAGTCACTTTTTGTTGGCGTTTCCTTTATTTTTGCAGTTATCTGTAAATATATATATAAATCAAAGGGGGTAAAGTGGGAATGTGTCTGTTCTGCACAAAGAATGATCCATAATATGTACTCACACTCACACACACACACACAAAGCTTTACCTTTCTCCTCTTCCTGCTTCTTAATAGTGATTGTCTTGGGCCGGCCCCTCCCTCTACGAATCTGCTCTGATTGGCTGTTTGAGCGGGACCGCCTCCTGTTCTCCATGTCATTGGTAGAGGCAGAACTGATTTTCTCTCTGCGGATCCGTTCGGTCCTCCTCCTCTTTGCGTCTAGCTTGTCTGTGAAAACAGGCAATGCAACAAACATAAATGTTATACTGAAAATGGTATCGGAGACTTTTGACCGAGGCATTGACAGTAGTCAAACCTGGCTCTAGAGTTTTATAGATGAGCTCAGATACTTCACCATACTACATGCTTGGAGGCCAACTGTACTAAGAAAGCTGCTAGGCAGGCTCTTGAAAGCCTGAAAATGAATATTATTATGCCCATTATGAATAGGGAAATATGACAGCATGCCACATAATTTCACAAGTTATATTTTACAGACACATTTTTATCAACTTGGGCTATGGGAACACACATATACAAAGAAACATGTGCCCCCTTTATGCATACATGCAAGATGCCTTGTTTGTGGCTCTAACATTTTGCAGTTGGGTCCTTGTATTTTTAGACTACTTGTTGTTTGGATAGGAATATTGTCAGCTGATTCAACCAGACATTCCAGTCATGTATAGCTGGTAGACAAGAAATTATGTACATGTGTAATATATATACACACACACACGCACATGCGCACACACACACCAGAATTTACTGGATGCAGCATGAGACAAATGAACAATAGCAATAACATAAGCAATAAAATAATACACAGTATGTGCACATAGCAATAAATACACATTAATATATTAAAATACACTACATGGAAGTATGTAACACCCATTGTCCTCTCCTGAAAAAGAACCCCTCCCCAACCAGGGAAAATAATTTAGGGAAATTCTGGAAATTCCCATTCAAGATATTATTGTGAAGGCATGACATATTTTCTATGCAAATACCAGAAGAAACATGATCTAAAAGCAGAAAAATCATCATATTTAACTGCTGAACATGTGCGCTCAGGACCAAGGTGTGAGGAGGGCCTACACTGCACAGAGTATATTTTTAGGAAAAATTTTAAAATCATTCACCTTTATAATGTCATCAATCAGCATGTGCTTTATGTCTGACTGGCTATGGCACTCAAGTATGCAGGGTCCACTTACCCACTATGGCAAAGCCTCAAAGATCAAAACATTAGGTGGGTGGTATTGGTCACACAGACAAAACTGGGTTAAAGATTAAATGAATACAGCACAGTCCTAATTTGTCTTTAGTTCGGCTTTATATACATTTACATTTTATTTAGGTACAAATGTATCCAATGGCATCAGGGTTTATTTTACTTGTTGCAATATTTTCTAGGTCAGCGTTGTTTCCTGTAATATTACCCTCGGCAAAGCATTAACAAATTTTACATTTCAACAATGTTTCTTTAGATTAGACTGGACTTGTTTGTATCAGACACGCTTCTCTTCCGCCAGACTATATGCTGCTTCAGGAATTTCCACCTTGTCAATAAGCTTGTCCTGGCAAGAGCAAATATCTTTTTGAGGAGATTAGGGATATGATTAACTGCATTTGCTGAAGGTTGTGACAACATCACTGCGCATTAATGTCCTTGAAATGGATCCTTGTCTGATCTGAAGGGAAAATGAAAGCATATCTAAAATCATCTGGAAAGTAAGAACACTGTTTTCACAATGAAAATGTATCTTTACTTTGTAAATCCACAAACAAGTCTTCCAAAATCATGTTTGACACAATACAGTCATTTAAAAAAGAGCAGCAGATAGCAATTCTTAATCGGAATGTATTAGCTTAAGATAGTACTTGTGAGTTCTTGCTTTCAACATTATTTGTCACAAGACACTATCATTATCTGCCAATTAGAAACAAAATCACCCTGTGCAATGTGTGGTTCTAAGATGAATCGTGAAAAATGCACAGCTAATTTGTAGAAAATGTTCAATGAGTGTGTGAAACATTCTTCTGCTTCAATACTCATTCCAGTTCTCATTATTGGCCTTCGCATAAAACATGGCATTACTTGGTTAATGACAAGTATCCTTCAAAGCAAAGGTTTCTATTCCAGCAAACTGCAATGTCTTAAGGTTAGTGTTGCTTTTTCATTTTTTGCTGAACATTCTTAGTGTAATGGTTGTTAAAATGAATAAATGAATTAAAAAGGAACAGACAAAAAAAAGCATAACACTTCCTTAAATCCCTCACTCAAGGTTATGCATTAGCCTACATGTACTGTAGTTATAATGCAAGGGGCCCAGATTCGCAGTCGTCCTATCGTCTCAGACAACTCAAAATTAAGAAGGACCACCTTTGATTTCCAAGTGGTTGTCCTGCTGATGACTGTGAATTTAGGATTTTTTTTATTTTTATTAGCCAACTGTAACTATTTCTGTTTTACACTCACATTGTAACAAACACGTCATGCACGGATATTCAAAAAGTATTTCCGAAATTCCAAATGGGAAAAGCAGCACATTGTCACTTGCATGCACTCTGTGCTCACTGTGTTTGTTGTTGTTGCTATGCCAGCAGTCATGAAAGTTTGTGGATCACAGCACATAGACACAACAGCGAGAACCAGCTAGTTAGTTAGCTAGCTAACGTTAGTGTTCACGGACATTGGATATCGATATCTGTGATATCTGATCATGCATTTATCACTTACCAAGCCTTGAATTAGCAAGCAATATCCATGAACACTAGCTAGCTATTTACTGTCTATATTCAGTTCAGTGAGCCCTCCCGCCAGGCTGAAGAATCGCTGTGATTTTCCTGCAGTGATTTCTCATCTCCGTCCTACAGTCCAAGCACAAATCATTCCCACATCCCTGCTCGGTTAAATCTAGGAATTATTAGCTAGCTATTACGTTAGCTGCCATACCACACTCTAGTTGGGAATGGAAAAATCTCTCTCGTTCGAGTCCCAACTGGAGTGTATGTTATGACATACTGTACAGTCAGAGCACTAGTCACTAACGCCACCTGCAGGCACCCGTCAGAGCTTCACTGTTACACAATCCCATGAGCACATGCTGCACAAGTCAAACATAAATATCCATGTAGAAAATAAATAATGTTAACTGTCGTGTCTATCTTTGGGCTACATACAACGTAGTGATTTTCAAAGATGTGAAGATTTATTGAGGGTGCAAGTCCACCCCCCACTAAAAAGGCTAAAACCAAATAAAATCAGCTAAAATATGATTCAGAGAACAGAGATCGCACTTTCCAGGAAAATTGGAAGGTGAATAGACCAAGGACAAGTAACTTTTAGGAAGGACAAATATCTTTTCTAAGATACTTGCCCTTTGACAAGTATGACTTTTACCCTAATCGGGGCCCCTGTAATGCTGAACTCCATTATATCTATTATGAAATGGATAAGTGCAGTACTATCTTGAATTCTAAAAATCATTCTCAGCCAAGAATTTAAATCCAGGCCGGTATGCTTAAACATCGAGTGTTGACACTATGACTAGCTCCGTCTACACTGTAAACTGTTGTACTTGAGGTTTGCACCTTCCAAACAAAATCCCTTCTTTACTGCAAGTCATCTGCAAGTGAGGACGTAGTGACTCAATGTTGAATCCCACATTAACATAAACTGTAAATATAACTGAGTATTTTAGTATGGTATTTAGTATGGTATAGGTCCAGGGTATTCAAATCCAGGACTCGAGGTCTGCAGTGTCTGCAGGTATTTGCTCCAACCATGCACTACACCACCTGATTTCACAAATTAGCTTGCTTCCTGGACCAAGGAGGTAAAGTAATTATTCGAAATCAGGTGGTGTAGTGCGTAGTTGGAGCAAATACCTGCAGACACTGCGGACCTCGAGGCCTGGATTTGAATACCCCGGCCTAGGCCACCTCCCCCTTAAAAGGAAAAAAAACACCCATCATGTAAATCACTGAACTGTAATTTGATCTACCTGCCCTACTGAAAATAAAGCATTCATCTCCACCATGAACTAAGGAGGTTACCTAATCACCCTGACAATATTTTATATGACAGAGGATTAATGAGGTGGAAAGTATTCAGAAATTAATTCAGTCTGTTACTTTACTCAACTGTCCAACCTTTAAAAAACAGTCTTGCAAATGATAGTGGTGTTTAACATTCCATTCATAATTTAAGTCATTATGGCATGCAGTACCCACAATTTGCAGCGGAACACTCCCAAGACAAGTTATTAGATTTACTAGCAGGGAGAATATTAATGAAGGTGTTGTTGAATGCGAGTTGGAGTAAAAGGGTGTCGCATTTAAGGGCTGCTTGCTACAGAACACTGCAGGGCATGCATTGTCAAAACAGCCAAGCAAGAATAAACAGGAAGACCACGTAATCTGTGACACACAGCACTCTCTGATCTGGCTCCAGCACCAACCCAATGTAATCCACTTAACTTGCCAGGTCTACAGGAGAATTACTGAAAATGGAACCCATTTTTGGGTTTCTAGAACAACTTTAGGATTTATTTTCAGTGAAATTGGAAACTACGCCTTTTAACCTTTTAAATCCATCATACCAAAGTCTTCTGGTTACAAAACTACAAAGAACCAAAGCCTTTCATTATTCCAACAATAACATTTTTATGTTCTTGAATAATATATATATAATTTATTCAAGAATATAACATTTTTATTTGATATATATTATATATATATATATATAAATAATTCGAGAACATAAAAATTTATTTTTTTTGAATAGTGAAAGGTTTTGTCTGTTCAAATAAATATTTGTCCCAGAATAAACAAAGAGGAGCACTGCATGAATAGGTTTCTCAGCAAGTCTGAGGCCATGCTTAATTTATAGGGGGAACACAGGAGAACTGAGGGAACAAGCTTTTCTGCCTGGAATTAAAAATCAGCCCCATCCCCCACACCTATCTTTCTATTCACTTCATCCACTAAACACACATTTGGAAATGATTCACGATATTAAAACGTTATAACCTCATGTTGCCAAATTATTGTTACATCGCAAAAAGGCATTTCATTGTAAAACAGGGAAATGGGAGGCGGTGGTGTCAGGTTTCGAACGGGCTTAGCCATAAATGGGAAACGGAAGTAGGTATTGTGTCAATTCTCTTCGACACAGCCAGAACTGCAATGGCAGTGATCTGAAATAAATAGGATATTTATTCAATTTCTCTGAATCCTTGACGTTAATTTAAATGGCAAAACAACATCATAAGTGAAATATAATCGTCTCGGGTCCATCCGGTAGGTTTTAATTTAATAAGCCAAGAGCGGAAACTTCATAATAAGAAACCATTACCAATCTACTGTAACGTTAATGTGCACGGTGAAAAAACAGTTGTAAGCGCCATGTGGCTAAAGACATGTTTGCAACTTGCAAACCATGTCTTTACCCACATGGCGTAACATACCAAGCATTTTTGAACAATATAACAAGGACAGTTCTGTGTCCGAAAACAAATCTAGCCCTTTAAAATTCAAATGCATGTGTTATTGTCATATATATATTTGCTATTCCTAAAAGTGATGTTCGGTGATATTATGGCTTGTCAAAAATTATCATACCCATTGCTGGTGGTGATCTCTCGGTTAGTTTGGCATTTAGAAGTTTTCGGCTTATGAACACATAGCCGCAGGGACAAGACTTGCAAGCTACTGGAATCTAATAAATGAAAAAAAGGCGAGGTTAACAAAACTTGGTTGGTATCCATTGATGGTAACATCAGATGATTGTAATACATTTATATGACCCATAATGTAAGAGCTTGATGTTTATAGACATAAACCATCTGAAGATTACATTGAATTCGCCAGAACAGAGTATACACTACGCGTAGCTATAGATTATAGCACGAATTACTGTATGGCTCCCATCGTACATATTTCGTGGGTATGCATTATTCGTAATTTATCGAACTACTTGGTGCTATCCAACTAGAAAATCAAGCAGAAGCAGCTAGAAAATATGTGTCATGTTAACTTTCAAATATTTATCGATAGATGCGTCAATTCACGCTAAAAGTTTAACCTTCAAGATACAGCATTTAACAACATGAGATAGTCAATCCCCATACAAAAATAAAATGTCATGGCTATAGGCTATATCATTCTACACCAATGTCAATGTCAATAATCCGATAACAAAAATGGTTTCAACTGAAACTACATCGACTAAAGATGACTAAAATAATTCGAAATACAATTTCAGGCGGTTGGGGTAATCCGCAACGTAAATACATACTTTTTCCCCCATTTCCACGCAGCTAAGTGTCGCATTGTTATTGATAACATCCAGTGTTTACATTAACATAGGGAACCACATACATTTTATTGGTTGTTAAATATAGCTGCATAGTATCAGAAAGGAGGAAATGGTAACATTCCTCCTAGCCAGCAAACTAGCGACACAAGATAGCAAGAGTTCCACGATCTCGCTGAACAACTAGGCTATAGTTTAATATATACCTTTGAACGTAAAACAAAAATACAACAGAAGCAAATCTCATGCTGGTATACTGCCCCATTAATCCCATTTTACCGCTCCTAACTTTTGTTCGGATGCATGCGCTTACAAAGAAAACACTTCGTGCATGTCGGTATATCGATAGCTATTTACATTACAATAAAATTGATAATATATAGTTAGCTACGTATACGTCACCTGTTGATCGCATTCTGGACATGATTTGGTAGCCATTTTCACTTTTTTGGCTTTATTCGCCGACATCCTCGGCGTTTTTTATTGGTATGTATATCTATTTTAGTCCAGCGATATTGCTTAAAGTTCTGCCTACTGCACTCCCAGTGAAATATGAAGTGCAGCTGATTCAACCCCGCGAGCTCAGGCACACCACACCGACATCAATCACGTTAATATACTGAGTTTGCGCATTGGGGCCAGCGAGACCTTAATTTGCTTTCTCCACGTTATAGCCGACACTGAGCATGCGCAAATACTCTGCCCCAATAAAAAAAAGCTAGAAAAAACTAGTTATGAATTACAATTTCTGATTTTGTCTGCATCTCTGTGCATTGTACAGAGCATGCGTTAGAGTCATGCCTTTGTCACATGTTCAAAGGTTCTCTCATTGTGAAAATGAGGAAATGTGTTGGTGTTTCTAATGATCCCCCTTGTACAGTATATATATATATACACACTATATATAAAAATTCTTACATAGGTATACCAAATCTTTACTTAACGTAATAATGTAATAGTAACACCCATCTTACATTCAATAAACCCCAATAGCAGACCTATAGCTCCTTTAAATCTTTCAAATATCCTTTTATGGCCTAATATAACAATATTTTTAATGGAGGAACACAGCATGTTCCAATAATACATCATATTAAATACTCATGATATCAGACTTTGATATTGCCTTCTCAATTTAGGAGTTTCTGAGCAAGTAAAGCATTTCTCTCAGAAAAGAAAAGAGGCCAATTACAAACTCACAGGCCTGCCCATCCCCCACAAAGAGTGCTTGTGTGGCTGCTGGTAAGCTTGCACTACCAACAACAGTCAGTCAAGCACTGGAATAGTTACTGTAATAAAGGCACATTCTCTCTCTCTCTCTCTCTCTCTCTCTCTCTCTCTCTCTCTCTCTCTCTCTCTCTCTCTCTCTCTCTCTCTCTCTCACATTCTCTCTCTCTCTCTCTCTCTCTCATCCTCAATGAATACATGTGATTGTAAATAATTATCATCATCATTGCAAGATGTGTGCTGTGGCAGATTTTATTTTTAACTACCCATTTTCATTCACGTCATCAAATATATATGGTCAAAGAGCCAAATGTTCCGCATTATCAGTCTAGTAGTGGGCCCCATGCTATCTGCTTCGCTGGAGTCCTCCCTTCCTGTCAGGGTACTGAGTTTACTCCCACAGCCCACGTGGATCTTCCCCATGCATTCATAGATATAGTTTGATGATTTTTTACATAATACAAAAATACAGTGTTTTTTCAAAAATAACAAACAAAAGGCTGAAATTTTAAAATGCCACTCTGTGAAATTAAGCTACAATTCAAAATGCATCCCTGCATTTCAGCATGAGAGAAACAAAGTCAATTTTCAATATCACTGATTCATTAATCCTGTAGTGAAACACTTGATCTCACGGCGAGTATTACACAGTAATGGCATACTTCATTGCCTTTCTTTCTACAGTATAACAACAATAAGCAGAATGTAATTTTTCTGTTTCGATTATAACCCTACTACTATGTCTCATTTAACATTTCCTACAATTTTGATGATGTAATATATATTGTTGCCTCGTGTACAAGTAAAATAGTGTTTTTCATTATTCTGCATTGGCCAGATACTGTAAAATAGATAAAACGCTATGAGATCAACACATAATTGTATCTTTCTTTTGTAGAACAGCATTTTGGCCCTTGTGGACGTTGATTAACTAAAAGATAACAGTAATCATTTGGGCATTATCTGTGTTTTTCCTGTATTGTCCAAGCTGCCAGCTGTTGAGGAGGACAATGGCATGTATTGGCATCCTTGACATGTATTGATCCTGACTGTAGCGATTATCTTGCTAATAGGGCCGACCTTTAGAACTGCATGGGGCTTATCTCTGTACACTGGCATATTGCATGCAGTGCTTGTGTGATCACTTGCATCAACATCCTTGCTCAGATTAAAATTCAAATATGAATAATTCAATGATGAAAAATAATGTTGTCACTTTAATGTAATGCCATGTCACTCATAGGCGATGGCTAGGCTCTCTGTGTACCTTTGTATGATGCATTTTTTAATTTTGTTTCTGATTTCCCAATTTGGAAGCCAATCACACTCTTTTCAGGTCAATCCCTCCCTCATAGTTTGCTGCTGTAGCCCTGTGACCGGCAGCGACGAAGGCGAAGTATCGTTTCCTCTGAGACGGCACTCGCCAAGCTGACGACCATAACTCCTGCACCCCAGAGCCACTGCGAGTGTCTTGTTGGCTTCCCTCCCCCCTCCCTGGGGCGGACAGCCAATTGCCGCTGCCAGTGGCACTCCCAGACAGAGCTCTCTGGCCACTCTGGCTCAGCCAGGGAATCAAACCCCGGTCGCTGTGGCCAGGGTTGGACGTTGAAACCACTAGACCACGCGGGAGGCCCCTTCCATTATATTTTTAATGTATTATATCTCATATTGCTTCACAAGTCACTCGGGATAAGAACATCCGATTAATACGCAAATTAATTATGTTACATTTGAAAAACAATGTGAACAAAATTCTCACCATACAGTGTGTGCAATATAATTTTGTTTGTATTTATATTTATGCATTATCACTTTTCAAATTTAATTTGACAGGCACAGTGACCAATTTGGTGCCGGAAAGCACATACACTGCAATGTATTATACAGACTTGCCCACAGTTAGCTATAATCTTCATATGGAGTTTTGCCCAGACTGTGCATGAGGCTGGAAGACAGGGCAGCTGGGAGAGCTGTGCTGGTGATTTGTCAGATTAAAAGCATCCAATGAACCAGTTAAAGAGGGGAACCTGAGGGCCTCCAGGGTGGTGTAGCGGTAGAATCTCCGATGCTGCCCCTGCAATCAGGGTTCGATTCCACCAGGTCGCGCTAGTTTTGGATCTGGCTGGGAGTGTCACTAGGGGGCAACAATTGCCTGTTATCCAATGACAACAATAAAGTCAAGGATATTTACAACAACATGTACTGGGTTTTATTTATCTGTGGTAAGTCAGCTTCTTGCTCGTGACACTGTTGTTCAGTCAACTGTCATTGCCAGAACATGTTCTCATCGGTCCCTAAAACAGCCAAGTCAAACGTACATTTCAATCACTAAGGTTAACTAGATAGCTGCCACTAGTTAGATAGATAGCCATTTAGTTAATGTTATATCTGATAAATGCTATGTTGCTGTAGTAACGTTAGCATTTCAGCTAGCTGGCTATGTTGGAGCAGCACTGCCCCCACAGGTCCGGAAGGTCCTCAGCACTACTAACCACGAAAATAAAAATAAAAAACAAAAAAATTAAATTATATTATATTAAACAAAACAAAACAAAACAAAAAAACGTCTTATACCCTGGCATGCAGACCAGTGGCATAAAGGAATTTCATGACGCCTTGAAACACTTTTGACTTATTCTCACTTGGTCCCAACAGTGATTTAATAGAGAAGGAAGTCACGCCGATGCTCGCCAAATCTCTGTACATGTCCCTGCGCTCCCTTGCATAACGAACACAGTCTAATGACTGTTTCGGGTACTTTGCACATACCCCATTGTCCATCCTCGTGCTTACCCACTAGAAACAATCCAGCCCTCAGGCCACAATGCCCCAACCTCAGCCTGGCCAATAATACCCCCTCCCGCCTGCTCCCAAATGTAGGGCCTCCCTTCCCTACCCCTCGAATATCGAATAATATTGATATTCCATCTGGTAAACGTACCCCCTGCCCCACTGCCAATTGCGGAATATGAAAAGCGAATCCGACCCTTCCACTCTCTGGCGCCCGAGACCCGTCTGTATACACCTGGAGGGAAGAACCCCACACCTGCCTCAGATGGGAGTCAGCCACTACATGTGATGCCAGCTTCGAATTTCCTGCCCTCACTACAGTTAGCTAGCTAGCAGGCTACCGGATATACTTCACTGCTCAGCCAATGAGCGTGTGTTTGACACACACGACCACACGTTGTTGAAATTTTGGAGATGTGCACGTCGGCTCCTCGGCGGGCTACGGTTACCCATAAACTCTGCAGAGACGTATACGTGCATCTTCACAGAAGCATAATTCCGCCTTTAGGCGGGTGCCAGCTTGGAGGAGGTGGTGCGGCACTCACTACCGGTCTCGGGACTAAGGCAGCAAGTTCTCATACGAGGGAGAGGATAATTGACTTGAAAAAGAGAGGGATATTAAATTGGGAGAAAAAATGGGAATAAACAGCAAAAATCTTTCCCAAAAAGGGGAAACTGTTTGTCTCCTGAGAAGGTTAGCTGTGTCCTGGCATAGGTGTATGTGGACACATGGGGTACCCCTGGTAGTCAGGTAGTCTGGTCTATGCTAGGTTTATTTAAAGAAGAATCAAGTGCTTCATTGATATGAGCAGACCTGACGAAGTCCATAGCTAAAAAAAAAAAACTTTTAAAAGTTATGAGTTATAAGTGCATAGTAAGTTTATTGGTTTAGGACAGTTAGGACAGGATCCACTGATATTTTGCATATTTTACATATATACCAGTAAAACGTTAGCACACATGTGACACAATTTTACAATGAAGTTGGTGTGTTCAAAAATGGGAGAACTATATAAAGCATTACATCTGACATAAATTAGCCAAAAGATAAAAAAAATCTTTATAGGTAGCGGTGGCTTACTTATGGTTCTGTATTAAGATTTTTTCTTTGGGGGGTTCCACTGTAAGGTTTTCATGTCATATTTCACATAGCCCACATGCTGGCAGACAAAAAAAGCACATATTCTTTTTGGACTATAAACTATGTATAAACAATATAACTGTCAAGACTTAAAATTAACACTGGACATTTTTACTGTCTAATCACACAGCACCAGCAAGACCCATGACTTCAATACCGTTCAATCACTTGACTAAAACAACGTCAAAAGAATATGTGCTTATTTTGTCTGCCAGCATTTTGTAGTTGTACGTACAAATGCAGGCTATCTATTTACTAGTCTTCCTCACTACCCTGCAGTCTTCCCATTTCCTCTTTTTCACTTCCTTTTTGCTGCAACAGTGAAGCTCTGCTCTCAGCCATCAGCCAAGAAGAATGAGAACACAGCCTTCATAAATATTTATGAGAAATGGGTGTGAGAAGAAGAGTTTACATCAGTGGTTCCCAACCTTTTTTGTCTCAGGACCCCAATTTTAGGTCTTAAAAGTTTCACGACCCCAGCCATTTAAAATATTGATATTTATTTGCTATTGGATACTTTTTTAATGACGAAGGGGGATTTTAACGAACAGTTACATATAACAGAACATTTTAGTCTACAATCACAACTATGCTAGAGTCCATCAAAGCACAATATGTTGGCACTCATGTTCATTTGAACTCGCCATTTCTAATAAGATGGTTGCGCTTGCGCGTCGCGCTGCAGCCTATCAACGTCAGGGGGTGTAGTTTAGAGTGCGCATCTCATCTAAGCGCTCTCATCTAGCCTGCACCGGTACTTTGACTTCATGCAAACAAGAGCACTAAATCCGGCTTCACACAAATAAGTGCTTGCAAAGGGAACCATACATTTTAAAGCACTCAGTCTCACCTCTGGGTAATCCCCTCTTGCTCCAAACCAAAACTCATTTTTCCCTTCCATCTGTAGAGCATAGGCGGGGGAATTCTTAAGTCGCTCAGTAAGAGTGCTCTCTTGGTTCTTAGCTATATCCTCAATTCTTAGCTTCACTAGAATTGTAGCGTTATTGCTATTAGAATAGCCTCAGGTTCACTTTCTGATGCAGAGGGGGCAGCAGATTGAAGACGAAATCGGTCCATTTTGCTAGTAAATTATTTTTTAGTTTGCTAGTTAGCCGACAGCGCACCGAGTGTAGGCTAGTTAGCTAGTACTGTATGTTTACCACTAGTGATGTGGACCACTAGAATCTTTCGATTCGTTCACTTGATTCAGTAATCACCACTTCCCCAGAGCGTATAGGAACCCCCCTACCGGCGAACGAAGTTGTGATTCTGAAAATGTTGTGATTCTCATTCAGAGCCGGAAACGCTGGTTTACATGTTTCTATATGTGTTTCTACTTAATCTATATAAATATATATCCTAAAAATGTATGATAATTTTATATTCCGTACCTACTAACCATGAATCACACAAGATTGTTTTAAAATAAATAAGTCCAATATAAATATATAGCCTACATAAATACAGTAGGCTATATATTTAAATAAACGAACGTAGGCTATATAATAAATATGATCAATAGTTTTATTTAAGTAATTTAAAAAACACATCCATATAAAATATGTTTCACGATGGGTCTTATCACAATAACATTTCCTAATAATACGGAATGTATTTATTTTTCCATAAAACAGTTTTCATTCCATAATAAAACTTTCCCGCAGGACTCATTTCGAGTGCCCTTTTTAATTTCACAATGATTCTTTCCACGATGAGACGTGTATCAATCAACGCAAGAGGGCGACATTTTCCCACTTATTGGCTAACTTTTTATTTGATAAACCTTTTTACTCTCTCCTATCATTGAACGACCACAACGAAACCTTTTAAGCTAGCTAGCTAACGTGATATGAACGGAAGGTTCTGACCTGTGGAAACCGTCACAGGCACGGTTAGATATAAACTTAACCTGCTCGGTGGGAGAGCGGTGCGAGTACCCTATGTGATAACTAGTTGCAGTTTATCGATATGGCTTGGCTTGATGCAATAAGAAATACGATGGTATCATTAGCAGCCCAAATACACTTTGAATGATTTAACGTTAACCATGGATGATGTCTTTTTGACTAGATTTAATGGAGATGTTGGCTGACTTCACTCTGTAGGACACAGATATTGACGAAGGGGTGTGGAACAATCTACACGAGATGAAAATGACCGAGGTGATGTCTCCTAAAATTGCAGTGGGTGCAATTCAGGCGGGTGTGCAGTATTTTCAACCTGGATGTTCAGTTCTGAATTTTCAACCATAAAACTAACAGGTTTGCTCGGAGTGTCAACCAGCACTATTCGGAGGAGAACGGAGCAAGTCGTTTCAGGTAAGGTATTCATTTTTACATTAATTATTATGTTTTATTATTCTATTCATACCACTGCAATTGTGTCATTCTTCATACACTGAGCGGTTGGTGAAATATGTTTGAGAGACCGTGTCCAAACTGGAATAAAATAGTTTAGTGTTAATGTGGAGATACTTATTTCTGGTCTTAATACTTGGTCTCTTAATCCTGTTATGATAGCAAAACGAAGACTACATGGACAATAGTTCCCCCTACTGTATGTTTAGAACCTTGCTGGCAGAATTTCTGCCGAACAAATGTTCAAACTCTAGGCAACTTTGATGGAGGATGCGGTCGTCGTTCCTGACACTACCGGTATCACAATAGGCCAGCAGCGGGCTTGTGGGCTGGTAGTTGGAATAATAAAAGGGAAGAAAGACGGGGGGAAATCAGGTACAATTTGAAAAACAAACACCCCACCTTCTCCCAAATTTAAGTTGTCTAAGTGATTTTTAAAAAGGTATCTACATAATCTATGGTTCTTCTCATATGGTGGTCCTTATTCACAGATAATACATTGAGACTATGGGCTAATTATGTTTATGCTTAATGATGAGTAATGTAATGTAAGTAGAGCACTACCCACAAATGCTTGGATTGTCGCGCCTTGCTCTAAGAGGTCTCAATCAAGCAACAGTGAGTGACAACTTTGAACAATGTAAACTGTTGATGTAAACAATGTAAACTTTGAACTGTAAAACTGCTGAGTGTGAGAAAATAATTATTGCAGAGGTGAGCCAATTTCCAGGGAAACGGACAGCTTATACACAGCATGATAAACGACTTTAATTATTATAAAGGAAATAGCGCATGGAACTCAGGGGTATGCAGTGAGCTATGCGCTAGAGGTATCACTTGTGGGCTACATGCCCGGCTCCAGGAATGTTTCATTGGGGGGGCAGACAATATGATATTGAATATACTGTACATTTATGAGGGGGCAGGATGGATATGTAGTTGTGTGCATGTTTAAATCTAACAGTGAGGAAATGACCACAAGAGAGGGACACTGGAATCTATTAAATGTCACACTCGAACAAAAATGTATGATTCCAAATCATCAACTGAAATAACTGTATTCAACTAATGTAATGAATTATCTCGTAATCTCATCTCAGTAATTTGCATTGAACACTTTGTTTCAAAAATTGTTTCATTCAGTCACTGTAATTATGCAAGGCGTGGGGGAAAGCAGTAAAAGGCATATGTCCCAAGACATCCCGGTGTTGTATGCTGGATTTAATGTGAGCCATAACTGCAATTCACAATTATAATGAGCTGTCAGATGTCTTAATTAGACACTTATGGCGATTTCCCCTCTGAGATCATATTATAGCAGAAATTGAAATGGGTTCTGTGAAGAATTTATTTCCTGTTTTAAGTAAAGGAACTTAATATAATAATAATAATAATATATGCCATTTAGCAGACGCTTTTATCCAAAGCGACTTACAGTAGTGAATGCATACATTTTTCAGTATATGTGGTCCCAGTGGGGATTGAACCCACAACCTAAGCGTTGCCAACGCTGTGCTCTACCAACTGAGCCACACAGAACCACACAGAACTTAATCAATCACATCAGTTCTCTAGCAACTAATGCATGCATTTAATGTGTCTTCTTTGGAAAACAATGTATTTTGCTTGAATGACGGACTGGTAACAAGGGCAGAATCACAATTGTTGTAAAGTGTAGAATTGGTGGATTGGATTTTGTGTCACGCGTCAATCCTTCTCCAGCCAATGCAATATGGCGGCCATATATTTTTGGACCTTGTAGATTACAGTGGTCTCAAACTCAGTGCCATGGAGGGCCATGTGTATGCTGGTTTTTACTGCAGCCTCCGCTTTTGATTAGATAATTAGTTCCATTATTTGCTAAATTATCATGTTGGCTTGCACATAATTTATATAAAGTGAAATTAAATATTTTTGTTATCTAAATAATAATTGTTGAGTATATTCTGTGCTTTAACTTCAAGAATGCACAGAGGTGCATGCATATGGCTAAATGAGTAGTTGAGCCAATTGAGGCAGCAGTAATTGGTTGGAATGAAAACCTGCATACACACGGCCCTTTGTGGCACTGAGTTTGAGACCACTGTTGTAGATAGTAACCTCCACTGGGCAGTGTTGAGAGTACATCAGAAGCGAATTCTTCAAGAATCTAAACAGTTTTATTGTGGATACAACACTCCTGTCTCTTTTCATATACCCTGCATAGAGAGTTTGATGTATTGGTTTGGAAGCGTAAGGAAAACAAATACTACCAGGCAAGGGAAAATAACAAGTCAGTTGTAAAATCATTAGAGAACGGCAGATCGTAAGAACATACGCAAATAGATATGCGTCACCCTCTCTACAGGGAGTTTAAGCGTCTTCCATCTGGGGAATGTGATCTTGCATCTTAATTTCTTCATAATTCAGGTTTAGCTAAATGCCATTTGCTTTGCACTATTCATTTCCCCCATACGGTTTAGTTTCAGTGACCAGGTGTCCACACTTTCAGTCATTTGGACCTCACTGATTTCTTCTCTCGGTCAGTAACGATATAGCACATGATAGAAAATGAAAGCATTCGTTGATCTAACTGATTAATAGTCCTGGCATGTGAATATGGGACATGTAATCTTCAAGGCATGAATGCATAGCTATTGCTGACATGATGTGGCCTTCAGAGGGTAAATTCCTCTAATTAATAACAATGAACAATTCGCGCGTGTTCCTCTCATCCGTTTTACTAGTTGCAAAGGAAGCGTTAAAACTAGTTTCACTACATCGCTTTAGTTTAAGCCATAAAATACTGAAAACTATATTCCCGATTTGGCTGAAAAAGCCAAAGCTGGCAGGCGGCGCTTGTGTCCAGCGATACTAACCACGGTGAACCATTAAACAGATGTCTCGCAGTTCTTACTGACGCAATAGTACAAGTTACTTTTTTCTTGCCAACGAGGCGGGTTGGTCTATAATTAGTCCCAGAGTGTTAGAAATGGTGTCCACACCAATCAGAGAAGATAACATGTTAACATGTGGAAGCCGCTTTCAAGAAGCCTCCACCCACCCATTTATAACAATTTGGGTATTGTAGTTTACAGAAAACGAACTTCTGCCCTGCTTAGTCGATATGAGGAGGAATAAACTACAACGCCCAGCGTCCGCTCTAAAGGTACACTCTACTACCTTTGAGGCGGGCCCCTGGCTGAAAAACCGGAGTTTAAATTGCGTTTCGGGTCTGGTGTGGGATGGATAGATTAGTTCAGTCATCTCCGGCTAATAAAGGACACGTCTTTGATTGTAGCCGTTATATATGTTGAAACCGTTAGCCAAGGCGGAGTTTCGGTATATAGTTACTAATTACTAAGCAGGAAGAATTTTGCGCGGTGAGAATTTTAGATGTACATTCACACGGAGTGCCTACAGATTCAATTACTAGAATAAGAAGCAAGCTGTTATTGTATCGCAAAGTTGGTTCAATTTTCTCTATTGCAGTGTAGTACATCAAATTGTCTAAAATGCATCGACTTCAGTCTTTTGCAAATCGATCGTTGGCTGCAGGCATTTTGAAACACCACCCTTCTATATTGTCGATAAAAGCTTTTAAAATACCATGCTATGTACAGGCCATAAGACTCCAAACACAAGGATGCATTGACCAGTCCGGATTTAAGCGGTTTAGTACGGCTGAGGCAACGGTGGCTGCTAGAGAAAATGGAAAGATGCGAGAAAAGACCCTTACGATGGAGACCCTGAACCCGCATGTGAAAGCAGTGGAATATGCAGTGAGAGGACCTATCGTAATCAAAGCTGTGGAAATCGAACGAGCTTTACAGCAGGTGAGCGGTTCAGTATTTTATTATTTATTCGGTCATTTCGCGTAGGGAGCTTTGAATTAGTCTACATGTCGCGAAAACATCTGAAAAGGGTAGTAACTAGACACCCCATAATATAAGAATGACATGTTACTGCAGGTTTCACACAATTAATGCATTCCAGTGGCCTGTAAATGTCCCAACACCGTGAGTTACTACAGTTGCACAATGTGCCCGCAACATACATCCGTGGAGTCCCAGTTTAAACTGTGATTGGTCTAGGCTCTAGGGCTAGGCTAAGGTCTGTTGAGATCCGCGAGCCAGTTCAGACTATTCGTTACGACTTACTGGGTTGATCGTAGTAGTTACTGCACATTACCATAAGTGTTTTTGAAACACTGTTGGATTTAAATGGGTCCAAATTATGTCGATGCCATTGCAGAAACCTAATTACAAAGTGTTCGATTTGACTGATTCACAGACGCGAGGCTCCCTCAAGATGAGCGACTTTTCGAGCGTATGCATTCACCCTTTGGAAAACGGGGCTCTAAGTGAATACTGCTCGTTTGCGTTTATCTACGCAATAAATTGCAGATTGCCATTTTAGATTTTTATGGGAGTTTTTCATGTCCATTTACGTCGTCCTCCTTTGTTGAGAGGACATGACTAAATGCAAAACCTCATACCTCGAATGATTTCATACCAGTTATTTTTGTATTGTTTTGTGTGGTGTGGAAACTCTTCAGTAATGTTTTTGCCAGCTTGGTGCTGCAAGTGTAGAAGGAACCCCAGGCATGTCTGCAATGAGGCACCAGAATACTCTCCCTGGGCTTGGGCTAACTAAGTAAGTTTAGTACGTTTTCTGCTCCAGTGAACAATAGCCGACAGTGCACCTTGGATGCGGTGTCACAGCCCCAAGACCGTGGTAGAAAACAGTTCACTTGCAGTTCAGTTCAGTTGTGAAGAATGCCACTGAGTGCCTGCAAGGAAAAGTGCTCTAAACTGTCCAAAAGATTCTGTCATTCGTTGTTCAGATGTTTTATTCTGTCGGAATACCCAAGAATATGCAACACTTTTCTTCACAGGCACAAAAGTACTTGGCACGTTATGCTAGCATACCTAATTTTGATAGATGTGTGCCTTTTGGTGGTAAGGGGGTCCTCTTAAAAATAGCCCCTAAGCAGGTGGTGTCCCTTGGCGTTCGCATGATTCTGAAGAACGTGGTGTGACCATCCCGCCCATTCCGAAGGCAAGAATGCAGTGCCCGCTTCCAAGGGGCAAATTCACAGTGTCAGGCATCCAGTGCGTGCGCTTTGCACATGGTCACATAACTTATCCATTATCTGATAGTTGATGTGGAGATTTGTTATGTGGACCTTTGACAGATGTGGGGATGGAATCTGCAGATTTGTATTGCTAAATGAAGTCCATAAAAGAGCTGCAGAGGTGTGCACAGTGCAGTTTGAGTCATCACAAGTCTGGTGATGGTGGGATTTCTGCAGAGATGTACTTCATGCATCAACAACACAGATAAAATGCATGCATCAGGGGCCCAGGTTAGCAGTCGTCCTATCGTCTCAGACGACTAAAAATGAAGAAGGACGACCTTCAATTTCCAAGTGATCGTCCTGCTGAAGACTGTGAATTTAGGATTAAAAAAAAAATATATATATTAGCTAACTGGAACTATTTCTGTCTTACACTCACATTGTAACAAACACATCATGCATGGATATTCAAAAATATTTCTGAAGTTCCAAATGGGAAAAGTCACACATTGTCACCCACATGCAGTCTGTGCTCACCGCGTTTGTTGTTGTTGTTGCTATGCCAGACTGCAGCAGTCAAGCAAGTTCACGGTTCGCGGCACATGGACACAATAGCGAGAACCAGCTGGTTAGTTAGCTAGTTAACGTTCGCGTCCACGGACATCATGAATTTATCACTTACCAAGTCTTGATTTAGCAAGCAATAGCCCTGAACTAGTTACTGTCTATATTCAGTTCAGTGAGCCCTCCTGCCAGGCTGAAGAATCGGTGTGATTTTCCTGCAGTGATTTCTCATCACCGTCCTACAGTCCAATCACAAATCATTTCCACAATCCTGCTCGGTTAAATCTAGGAATTATTAGATAGCTATTATGTTAGCTGCCATACCACACTCTAATTGGGAATGGAAAAATCTCTCTCGTTCAAGTCCTGACTAGAGTGTACGTTATGAAATATTGTACAGTCAGAACACTAGTCGCTAACACCACCTGGGCACCCAACAGAGCTTCACTGCTACACAGTCCCATGAGCACACACTGCACAAGTCAAACCTAAATATCCATGTAGAAAATAAATAACGTTAACCGTCGTGTCTATCTTTGGGCTATACCAAAGAAGATCAGCTAAAAACTCAGCGATAATAAGATTCAGAGAGCAGAGATCACACTTTCCAGGAAAACTGGAAGGTGAATAGACAAAGGACAAGTAACTTTTAGGAAGGACAAGTATCTTTTCTAAGATACTTGCACTTTGACAAGTATGACATTTACCCTAATCTGGGCCCCTGATGCATTAAATCCAATGATGACAGATGGAATTTCACCATGGTTAAAAAAAAAGGCCCCTGGTACAACTTTGCCAGTGTCAATTCATTCTCAAGAGCTACAATAACACCATAGCTAGCATGCATTTTGATGGCTACACAAAGCGATTCATATTTCTCATCAAAGTAAGTGGTACTACTGTGAACATATTGTCTGTGTTCATGCGCTACCTTAGCTAAACAGTTACTAGTGTGCTGAATGAGTAAGTCACCTTCGTTGATCCTTTCATTGTTGAAAGGGAACATGGTAAGGTTTGGAACATATCAACATTGTGTTGTTGTTTTTTTAGACTTGCATTGCTAGACTTGCTTTTCCTTTGAGTAACACATGGCATTTTGAAGCTGCCCCTCCCAATTTTATTGGCTTACTAGTCTAAACCAGTTTTGTTTCTTTATTTGTTTCTATAACAGAAAAGACATGTCAGGAGTCGTTTTGATATGCCCAGTGAGCTTATCTTCCATTGTTTCGCATTGTTCATTCGAGTGCCATTATTCATTTGCTTTGTAAATGAGCTTAACCAGGGTGACTTGCATAGTTTCTGTGCGCACACGGATGCAGCCAATTAATGGAATAATACTTTTTGTAAAATGCATAATAAAAGTATGTTTGCGTTTCACACCATGCTCAATGGTACAACAGTAATGCCCCACTCTGGATTCAAACACGTAGCCTCCTGGAAAAGGGCCTAGCTTCCTAACCACTACACCACACTGATGCACAGGGTTTTCTCTGGCTTTCAGGGAGAGAAGAAGCCATTCGCCGAGGTAATCAAAGCCAACATTGGTGACGCCCACGCCATGGGGCAACAGCCAATCACGTTTCTGCGACAGGTAAGTTCTGCATCTGTAGAACAAGGCGTTTTAAGACCTGGTAGCCTGTCAACAAGCTCTGTCATTGCCTGGGATAAGACTTGGCTGTTAGTGAGTTAATTTTCACACGGCCAGGGTCCAGTTTCATGACTGTAGATCCATATGTCCACACTCTTTAAAGCACAACATTGGGTAATAATTGTATATTTAGCGAACCTCACCATCTAAAATTACCACTGGCTGGGGGCCTTGTAATGCGTAAAGTGCTTCATAACACCAGTGCCCAGAAGATATCTCTTAATACCATTAGCATTTCATCTTATGAACCCGCTGTGTTCTGTAGTTACCCGTGTAGCTGGTCTCATTTTGAGAATGAACACTGTTGTCCCAGGAGAGTTTGTTGGACTCTTTGTGAATGGGGTACCCACCCCAGTTGCAACCAGTCCCAGCGAACCCTCCCGCCCTCTGCTATTGATCGACCTTGTTGCCATGGAGCCCTCGACCGAGGCAGAGGGTTACCTATTGTTGGCGGAACAAAGGGCTGTCAACGTGGCTTGTTCTGTCCTGGCTCTGACGCTGGAATCTGTGCACTGGTAATTTTGACACCACTAATGGGTGCCAGGAACAGACTGGAAAGATGACATTGCGTGCAGCGTGAACACTGGTGGTGGTATCATATGATTCACACACCCCCTCCGCCACCATAAGGGTCAGTGACAGTCCATGCTTTGTCACCGGCTTTCCCTCAAGGTGATTGTGCTTAGCCCTGAGGCCTGAAGGCCTAAATATACTTCACTTTAAATATGCGTACGCCTACGTAAAATGGATGCCACACGCATCCTGCGGTCGTTTGGTCCATACCTTGTGCACGTCCTCAAGACTTAACATTACACGTACGCGAGGTGCAATACCGACATAAATCGTGGGAGCAGGCAAGAAAGCAAAGGGTGATGGCAAGCCGATCTGCTTCATCCACTTGCTCACTGTGCATGTTTTGATGTGTATTGAGCAGGGCCACCCAACAAAGCAAGTCATCAAATGTACTGGCGGACATATGGAAATACTGATGATGCTTTTCATCGTAAATTTCTCTCATCGGTAGAATGAGAGAAACATACTCTCCGTCGTTACGCCAGGATACATTTAATGGTCTAATACCATCTATACCATCTCCATTGTTTAGTTTAGCTTATTTGACATTCAACTTGTAAAAAAGACAATACATCCCAATATAGATGCACCGATCGATCGGCCTCTGACCGGAAATGGCCGATTTTCAGCTGATCGGCCTCAATCGGTGACTTGATCCCGATCACTCCACATAGCCGATTCTGTGCGCCGGTTGGCTCCTCGCCCCCCTCTTTTTCACGTGACGTGCGCGCACCCGTGAGCCAATGCAGACAGATCAGATGAGTGCAGCGCTGAACACGCCTCAACATGTCCTCAGTATGGGCGTTTTTCACAGTCAGTGAAGACGACTTAAAGCTTGCAGTTTGTCATACATGTCAATCGAAAATAAGCCGCGGAGGAACAACCTCGAAAACGTTCGGAACGACCAACCTAATCAGACACTTGAAAAATCATCACCCAGGTGCCAAGTCGATGCCAAAATTCTGAAAATGTGACGGTACTCGTTTTTCTACAGTACCGTAGGTTAATTAATAATTAACTCCGTTGCGCTAGTTCGGTTCCTCTGAACCATTTTCCATTAATAGAACATAAACTTGACGTAATAATGCCCTGCTGAAGCACTGAAATCATTATGTTCGCTAATGAGTGACGTTATGAAACAGTGCTATTCACTCATACAAATCTAACTTATTAGACCTAATGATAAATTCATCTAACGATTTCTAGCTAAACCACAAATGGTGTATTAACTGTGTTGTGCATGAAGGTACCAGCTGTGCGTTTCCACTATCAAACAAACTCAGAAACAGCAGCACCGCCTCTTTTCCAATTACTCCTAGTTTGAAACATTTTTATCTAGGCTTTGAAGCTAGTTAAAGTCGTAGTCGTTAGGCTACCTGACTCACGCAAATAACGAAATTCTGCTGAAGAGCGACTTGTTTCAATGCCTTTGACAAGCTCTGCAACTGAAACACCCGCCCTTATATCGCTACAAGTGTTTTCCATTGCACTATATAGAATTGGGATCTACTCTAATCCACCTCTAGCAAACAAATTAGTCTAGCGCATCATAGGTTCGAACTAACCTGTTTTCCATTAGCATTGTCGCAATAACTTTCTGATGCACATCAAGTTGAAGCCATATAATTATTTAATGGAAAAAGGGCTTGTGTCATCTGTCATCAAAATATAACGTTAGTGTTTTAAATAAATATTTCCGGACTAATGGTCTGTCACCATGTCAGTAAATTTAAACTACTCTTGTTAAAAAGAAAGAAGAAAGTTTAAATGTTAAAAAAAATATGGGGAGGAGGAAAGAACAAAATGTATGCTATATTTTATTTATTTTAATTTGTATTTTGATGTTGCCACTGTTTTCTTTTGGAAAAGTAAATGTGCATAGTAGCTAGCTGTGCACTGGATTCTCTTTTATTCATCATTGAATTTAATTTGCACAAAAAAGGAAAAGCTCTGTCCAGTAACCTGGAACACTTTTTTTTATTTTGAAATGTGTTTTAGTGAGACCTACCTCGTGCTTCTGACCTACCTCAGAATTGTCAATCTTAATTTTCTATTAAAGCAAAGTTACAAAAATGTTTGTGTAAGTTGTCAATTATTGTTTTTAGGAAAAAAAATCAGAATCGGCCAAAATCGGTATCGGCAAGTCAGACTAATCAAAAATTGGAAATCGGAATCGGCCAAGAAAATCGCAATCGGTGCATCTCTCCATCCCAATGCACATGTTGGCGCCACTGCCGCTGTTTCTGCCGTCTTTTCAAGATATACATTAAAACAACCTTGTTATCCAGAATCGGAAGTAGTTGTTGAAGTATACCGGCCGGAGACAACTTAGTTTCGGCCCCACAGTTCTGACCTGCCCCTTCGTGGATATAGCTTTTAAACATCCAGACAGACATAAAGTATGCAGTGGAGTATGTGAACAATGCTGCTCGCGCATACGTGAACGCGTGCTTAAGTGAAGTATATTTAGGCCTTTAGTGTTGCCTTCACATTCCATGTTATTATTTATTTGGCTAGCGGATGCCCTTGTCCAGAGACTTACATCTTGCAGGTTCTGCTGAGAACAGTCTGTTGGGCATCTGTTTTAGTAATGTCTTTTTCCCTGCTTGTTTGGTCTCAAATTGAGGGTTGGTTCTACAAGCATCATATTCTTTTTTAACTAGATTTCCAAACAGTGCTGTTGGGTCTAATTGTGAATTTGAGAATATTTTGAATAGACTATAAATGTATAAAGCTGTTCTCCAAAGAAGGGAGGAGGTGATTGGAATATATATATTTTTTTAACTGCTTACATCTTTATATACCCTACTGTGTAAATGGATAGTATGTAGTGAAGCAATTCAGGTTGAGTACCTTGCTCAGGCATGCAATGGATTTGAACCTGCAAACCTCTAAGTCACAAGCCCAGCTCCTTGACTACCACACTGCTGCCCTAGTCTCATGGAGTTTGCTGAGGAATGCCTGATGCTTGCAGAAACGAATCTATTTTATTTTCTTCCTGGCACCACAGGGGTCGTAATTCATGCTACTCTGTCACATCACACTCCAAGCCCCTCCACCCCCACCCCCTCCCCAGAATCCCTACTTGTAAACAGGAATCAGATGGTGCTGCCAGCACAATTGTTTCTTTGTGAGTGAGAGAGAAGAAAACCACAGCAATGCACTGTGTATATGGCAAGGTCTTCAACCCTGGTTTATTGCAGTTAAGTCACCTCTCCTGATTTCTTGGATCTAAATTGGTTGTTTATTTTAAGGTGAAAACAAAAATCAGGAGAGCCAGTGGCTGTCAATGACCAGGGTTTGCCAACCCAGATAAGTGGCCTTTCTCTCACTTTAGATAATGGCCCTCCCCAAAACCACTGAACTTCATAAATGTGACTTGGTATTCGGTAATCAGAATTTCTATATTATTCCTTCTATTCCCTGGTCCTGTGCCTTCCCCACAAGAACCACATTCAGCCAGTGATTCAGCCAACGGGATTCCTGCCTCCCACCCCAAAGTTTTGAAAATGTCTGAGAGAGGCTGTTGGATTGTAGCAGAACCCTCCAGATCCAGTGTCCCAGAGCCATGCTTTAACATCCTGGCCATTTGCAGGTGGTGGCTCTCTGCACGTGCCCGGAATTGCTGGACAGCCCAATACTCCCGGAGGATGCCAAACTGCGCGCACGTCGCATCCTGCAAGGCTGCGGGGGACAGAGCATAGGTTTGTGTGTGTGCATACGTGTGTTTTTAATTTTTTATTATACATTTTAAATTAATTGTATACACATTCAAATACAGATAACTGCCAAAATAAAGGAAGCATCAACATAGTGTCTTACAGGGCGTTGGGCCACCACAAGCCCCCAGAGGAGCTCCAATGCACCCTGGCATAGATTCTACAAGTGTATGGAACACTACTGGAGGAATGCAACATCATTCTTCTATGAGAAATTCCATCATTTAGTGTTTTGCACCCCACACCCTAACAGAGCTGCCAGAACCTTTCATTTGCTCAAGTGTTTCTTTTATTTTGGCAGTTACCTGTATATTTGTGACGAGGGTCTGCATCAATCAAAAAATCAAACCTTGATGCCTTTTTATTTATCACAACAAAGCATCATTTGCCATGTAATGGTATGTGCACAGGGATTCTGGGATATGATGAGGGAGACTAACAACATCGCTAACTGCTTGGCCCTCCTACCTGAAATTGTAGCTACAGAAAGACAGGAATGCGGCAGGCGCTGTCGTGTTCAGTTTTGACCCATTTAAATGATTCGTACAGGGTCGTACAGCACCAGCCAAGGGTTGGACTGCATCCGGCAAGACGTGGCCGCGTTCATAGAGCGGAGGGACCAGGGCGTGCCCACCACCTGGGACAATATCTACCTCACCACCGGTGCGAGCGACGGCATCATGGTATGCCCTATGTGCCGTGCACCTCGAACATCAAGCAGCACTGATTATTTGAAACTGCAACCTTCCATTAAAGTTACACTGCTGACATTTTTTGATCTGTGTTCCATGGTGCGGTTTATGAGGAGGCACATTTTGGATGCACGCATATAAAACTGAGTGTCCTGTAGAAGCATTACTGGGGCTGAAAAAGAACATGTTGCCCTTGGTTACCATTTTGACAATGTGATTGGAAATGAATCACAAATAAAATGTAAATTTTCTGGGAAAACTTTGCATTTTCTCACAGAAGCACCAATTTTAAGCTGCATTTTAAAGCGTACACGGCTTTATGGAGGTGGCTGTGTTGAATGACGAACACGACCGCGAGTACTGTACGTGAACTTGTGCGAGGGCGTGTCTCTGCTTTTGTCCCGTCTGAAACGGCAGAGCATTTTGAAGATGCTGGTGTCGGGAGACGGGCCGTCCCGCACCGGTGTGATGATACCCATCCCGCAGTACCCCCTGTATTCTGCTGCCATCTCCGAGCTGGATGCCGTGCAGGTGAACTACTACCTGGACGAAGACAACTGCTGGGCCCTAGATATCAACGAGGTGCACAGGGCCTTCCGCGCTGCCAAGCAGTACTGCAATCCCAGAGTGCTTTGCATCATCAACCCCGGGAACCCAACTGGTGTGTGTGCATGTGTGTCAGCGTGCCGGTGCGTGCATATCTGTGCATGTGTGCGTTAACTGGAGAAAGATGAATATTCCCTTTTAGATGAAGTTGCTGTCCCTGCACTCCTTTGACCCTTGGCTTTATTCTTCATGGTGTGAACTGCGACATATTGGACTGTTTTTGTATAGCACAATTCTCAAAATGAAGGCATAATAGTGGAAGCTTTTAATTTAATGGAAGCTTTGCATGTAATAAAAAATCTGCATTTATACTTGAGAATGCCCCCCTAACCAAACTACATTAAAAGTTAGGTTAAACCTTCACCGGTTCACTTATTCTCCCCATATCGGTATACCCCATACAGGTCCTCATCTTCACAAACAGAGCTTGGAGCTCATGGGATTTTAAAGTAAATGCTCACATGTGAAAGGGGAAACAGGGCCAGTTTGTCTGCTTCCCTGCGCCAAAGGATTCTATTTCTCACTTTCTGTCCAGTCATGCTTTCCTCCACAGATTGGTTTCCTGTGTAAAGTTACAGGCCACTCTCGTTCACAGTGCGGAGGTTGATCAGTCTTTTCTTGTCGTTCTTTTTTTAACCCTGAATGCACCAGGTCAGGTTCAGAGCAAGAAGTGCATCGAGGATGTACTGCACTTCGCCTACGAGGAGAAGCTGTTTGTTCTGTCCGATGAGGTAATTATGGTTTGTTTTAAATACTGCAGCATTTTACAGAGGAGTTTCATGCCAATGAGTACCCAGTGGAAGGAGCTGTGGGATCGGCAACAGTAGCAGCATCAGCATTTTATTTATTTATTTTATTGATATATATATTTTTACCTGATTTAAAAATCTTTATGTTCTCTTAATATGTTATGACTTCACAGGATGTAAAACTTTTTTACGGCCTGGATTCAATCAACATTTTGATTGGACCTTAACGTCCTTAACTTGGACTTCATATAAAGTCCATATAAAGTGTTATGCATTCTTTCTTCATAAACACCACTTGGCAATAGATTAGTGAACATCCCAAACTGATGAAAAAAAAGAACACATTTAATTCAATTGTGAGTCAAAGTTACGGACACTGACTGAATCCAGGCCTCCCTTTAGAATTGCATGAATTCACATTTGTACAGGATTGTACCACATTAGTAAGTTGATTATTGGGAAGATTACAAGATCAGGGCCTGTATGTACAAATATTCTAAGAGTAGGAGTGCACAATACATGTCCCATATTCATATCCCAGGACTTTATATCAGTCAGATCAACTAATGCTCTAATTTTCTGCAATGTGCTATGTGACGCATGTTTCCTTTAGAACAGGGCTGCATACTCATTTATAAATAATTTGACATTTTTCATAAAATCAGGAGCTACAGCTGCAGACTGCACATGTATCCTTGGTGAAAATGTTTTACTGTGGTCCGATACAGGAGTAAACCAGTATTGGTGTACTGTTTAGAAAATTAAGCAATTGGCAAAAGTAATTGATTGGAACACACTGACAATATACACAATGGTCCTCCAGGCCTAGAGTTGTGCATCCCTGATTTATAAAGAGGTTACCTTTTTTAATTGATTCAATTATAGACTGGCAGGTGAAATCAGTGGGGGTCTAATTGTTGAAAGTGTGGATATCTGGGGCCGTATGTACAAAGATTCTAAGAGTAGGAGTGCTGATCTAGGATCAGGTATCCTAACCATATCTATTATGAGCTAAAAAGCTAAATCAGGCTAAATGCTAGATCAGCACTCCTACTCTTAGTATCTTTGTACATACGACCCCAGATCTAATTGAAAATTCCTATCATAGGTGCAACAAGAACATGGGTACAGAACAGCCATTAACATAGTAAATGAGCCTGCCACTGAAGAACAATGTTAGAGTATAGCTAAAAAGAATATATAGTTAAAATGCACAATGTGGTTGAAGTATACACATTGTGGCTAACAATTACCCATAAACCCACAATGCCTACAGTACATCATACTATCCTGCATGCAGAAGCAAATGGTTGTCTACAAGAGTAACTGTACCTTACACCCCTTGTCACACGACACTGACAACATGCCATCATAAAGTCCCAAGAGCCCCAGCTGAACATGCACAGTAGTGTGGCAGTCACATTAATGATGGTTATTGTAAGAGTAGTGTTTTAAAACACCCTCATTGTGTCTGCAGGTCTATCAGGACAACATCTACTCTCCGGACTGCCAGTACCATTCCTTCAAGAAGGTTCTATACGAGATGGGACCCGAGCACTTCAACAGCGTTGAGCTGGCCTCCTTCCACTCGACCTCCAAAGGGTACACAGGAGAGTGAGTATTCACATCCAGCTTAAAATGCCAAGTGTTTGCATGGTGTTCAGTAGCTGTTATAATGAGACACGGACATGCCAACATCGACGCATACCAAGGAATTGGTGAGGTCAAAGTACGCTGGTACCACTTTAAACTCCAAATTTGGGGCTTCAGCCAAACATGAGGCTTCAGTTAAAACGTAGTTATGAAACAGAACTGAAACCAATGAAAGGTTGCTCATGCGAACTAGCATTTTTCATGCAACAAACCTGAGGCAAGCGAGTCCGGGGTGGTACTCAGAACGTTTTTCCCCAGGTTGACAGGTCTGTGAACATCTCACGTACATGGCTTCTCAGTATTGACAGGCTGGATTACTAGTACAGCTTTGTCTGCATGGTCCTCAGTACTGAGAGTGTAAGACAATAACGTTGAAAGATAATCCCCATGAACAATATGACCACTTTGTGTACTCACACTAAACTGAAGTTATTCTTACGCAGACTAGATGTTCCACCGGGAAAGATTTATTTATCAAATTTTTAATACAAGAGTTCTGTCATTACAATGGGCCGGAAGGGATCTAGTTAAATGTCGTCATGTACGATGAGCTATACCTGGTTTACAGAACCCTCCGGTATTAAGCTGCTTCAGTGCTACACCTTTGTGCAAGGGGTTCAGCAGTCACAGGCTTGGACAAGTCTTGTGGAAAAACTTGTCATACCACACATTCCCCTTAAAGGGTATATCTGCACACTAAATGGCTTTGCAGACATCTGTTGCCATGTGTCAAGCACTTACCTCATACCAGCCTAGTAGAATGGCTCAAACTGCTGTACTGTGGAAGTGCTAATTACATCCCCGGGCAAGGCCCATCTATCCAACCCAGGTCACATGGTGTTCAACCAGAAGGCATTGGCCACAGATAACGGCAGCAAAATGAGTCATGTTTACTGGCAGGCAAGTTGGGTTTGGTTTCTCTTCCCACAATGCCTCAGAGATCACTCATGAACTGTGGTGGATTGTTTTCCCATTGTTTTGGCTGACACACTTTTTAGTAGTACTATAGTACAACTGAGCGAAAGTTAGAATTAGAACTACAACCTGCATCTACCTCTTCATTACACTATAGAGACCAAACTGAGCCAGACAGTCCCTAATGTCCCCCACCCACCCACTGTTAAACACACCCTGTCACCTCACCCCACCACCCACCCACTGTTAAACACACCCTGTCCCCTCACCCCACCACCCACCCACTGTTAAAAACCCTGTCCCATTACCCCTCACCCCACCATCCACCTACTGTTAACCACACCCTGTCCCCTTATTCACCCCACCCATCCACCACTGTTAACCACACCCTGTCCTCTTACCCCTCACCCCACCATCCACCCACTGTTAACCACACCCTGTCCCCTTATCCCTCACCCAACCACTGTTAACCACACCCTGTCCCCTTATCCCTCACTCAACCACTGTTAACCACACCCTGTCCCCTTATCCCTCATCCAACCACTGTTAACTGCACCCTGTCCCCTTACCCCTCACCCAACCACTGTTAATCACACCCTGTCCCCTTATCCCTCACCCAACCACTGTTAACCACACCCTGTCCCCTTACCCTTCACCCAACCACTGTTAACCACACCCTGTCCCTTTACCCCTCACCCCACCACTGTTAACCACACCCTGTCCCCTTACCCCTCACCCCACTGTTAACCACACCCTGTCCCCTTACCCCTTACCCAACCACTGTTAACCACACCCTGTCCCCTTACCCCTCACCCCACCACTGTTAACCACACCCTGTCCCCTTACCCCTCACCCCACCACTGTTAACCACACCCTGTCCCCTTACCCCTTACCCAACCACTGTTAACTGCACCCTGTCCCCTTACCCCTCACCCACCCACCGTTAACCACACCCTGTCTCATCACCCCACCCTAGCCACTTCGGCCCCTGGCCCTGACCGTTCTCAATTGTGTTCCAGGTGTGGTTTAAGAGGAGGCTACATGGAGGTGATCAACATGGACCCGGAGGTGAAGGCCCAGCTGATCAAGCTGCTGTCCGTGCGCCTGTGCCCCCCCGTGTCAGGGCAGGTTGCCATGGATATTATCGTCAACCCTCCATTGCCTGGGGAGCCCTCCTATCCACAGTTCCTAAAGGTGTGACACTGACAGTGGGGAGACGTGAGAAGGGAGGAGAGTGGAAGGGTGATGGAGGTGGTATGATCTATAGCTTGTATAATGATTTCTCTCTCTCCTCCTCTCACCCCTGGAACATTTGATGAAAACAAAACACAATACAATATTACATGTTAAAAGAAATAATAAAATGGCTTCCTCTCCCTCTCAGGAGAAGACGGCAGTCCTCAGCACTCTGGCAGAGAAGGCCAAGCTGACGGAGCAGATTCTGAACACCGTGCCAGGGATCAAGTGTAACCCTGTGCAGGGTGCCATGTATGCCTTCCCCCGTATCTCCATCCCGCCCAGGGCAGTGGAGGAGGCCAAGGTCTGTCAGCCACACCTCACCGGTGCTTCCATATCTCCTACACACACACACACGCATGCATACACATACACACATACACATGCACATGTGCTTAGTCATGCATGCATTCATACACACACAAACATGCATTTATACACACACACACACACAAGCTCATGCACATATTCTTACCCACACACGCATGCACATTCCTGCATACACTCATGCATGTATACATGTATATATCCAGTGCTTAATTTGTGCCGGGGCTAGCTGGGGCACAGCCCCAGCAAATGCCAAGAATCCGATTTTGCACCCCGGCAAATGTCTTACTCAGAATCAGAGCCCCAGGCTCATAAAAATCTAAAGTGCAACAACAATGCATATTTTAAACTGGTATTAAACAACGTTACGTCCAGTGAACATTACAAATGTGAATAGAATGCAGAAATGCAGTGACACAGAGGTAGGAAAAGTTTAGTGGTTGGGGGAGGCGAGTTGAGCCCCGGCATCTCTTATTTTGACAAATTAAGCACTGTATATATCCTAACTGCGTTTTGCCTCTGCTGTTCAAAGTTTTATGATATGATATTTAAAAAGTCTTTCATATTGCATCCTCTCACAGTGACTACAGAATTGGTGCACATTAGCAGTTTGTAGCACTAGGGCAACAGTAGCCTTTTTTTGTGCCACAGTGGTGGGCTGTGATTAGCTCCTGGAGGGCTGATGCTGCTGTGGAACAGTGTCATGATATAAACTGATGATGTTGTCTCTCTTGCAGGCGTTGGGTGTGGCTCCAGACATGCTTTACTGCTTGCGACTCTTGGAGGAAACTGGGATCTGTGTCGTCCCCGGCAGCGGGTTTGGGCAGAAGGAAGGAACCTACCATTTCAGGTGAACCACCATTAACCCTGTCTTGCATTGATTTTTACATTTTATTTGGTAGCTCTTATCCAGATCAACTTACAACATGGAAGGCGTGTCACGGTTCACCAGTTTGACATTATACCACGGTGTCCTAATTGATGGTTAATATACCATATACATGTTCCCCCCACCATGATAACCGTGTTGATGTTACATTATGGTATTTGATAGAAAATAATTAAACTGATTAAATCTGTGTTGGACTAAAATTGCATAAGCACTCCCAAGGTTTTACTGACATGTCTTTGTATTATGAGGTTGCTACGGCAGCGCAGCATGTGTCTCTAGCTTGTGTCTCTAGCTTGTGATTCAGCAGCTCACTGTAGCGCTACGTGCATTCTATTTCACGAGGATCCGTTTCTATTTCGCGGGGTTCAAGGCAATTGTTTTCATTGGAAGAAAGCTCAGACAGTGCAGGGTGGTGCTCTCTTGAGGTGGGTGAACATGTTGGACTTAATCCCCAATAGTTGATTAACTAACAATCTTATCTTTGAAAATGTACTTTAATAGAACAAAATGTTATGCTACAATTCGCTCTCCCGCTGTGACCGCTATTTATCAATCCAATTACGAATTAACAATCAAATTGTTACCTGGCTTCTAAGCTTTTATCCGAATTTTTGCATATGTAGCAGCAAGCCAGGTAACAACGTAGTCAATCTTGTTATACATTACGTAGGCAGCTCGCTAGCTAGCTAGCTTGCAAACGTTGAATCATCAGCAGCTAGTCTGACACTTGTCAGGAAAGTAGTTTGCTAATTAGGTGTGGCTGAGATTACATTTTTACTGCATTCTAACATATATATTATATTTTCGTATTGTTTTGGCTATTTGTATGCAAAGAGTCGGATTTTCATGCATTTCAGTATATGTAGCCCAATTGTTTTTGTTTTTTTACATATATAAGCAGTGTTTTTTGGGAGCCCACCCCTTTGTAGCTGGAGGACGTATTGTGGTAGAGGGTCTGGCAGTAGCTTCCCGATTAAACCCACCGCTCGCTGCCGTGTCCCAAAAGGTGCTGTGTCATCTTAGTGAGGGGCCAAAAAGGGATGCATAATTGTGAATGTTGCATCAAAACATTGGTTTAAAAATAAATCAATTAGAGACCACCAGGTCTAAATCTGTTTGAGGCCCGTGTCAGTGAGGTTTCCAATATCAAGACCAGTCGAATAGCAGGAACAGTTCTCATCCCACAGACTTTCCTTAAGTGTGCTTATTTAACCTTATGAATAAACTGGCTGGCGTAGTACAGAGTCTATATTTACTCACCATATGAATGACTGTCTACAGCACTTGGCCTTATTCACCCCCCTGACCCGTGTGGTTAGTAAATCTTGTTTATTATGTGCATCTTCCCCCAGAATGACCATTCTTCCATCAACGGAGAAGCTGAAATTACTCCTGGAGAAAGTCAAAGCCTTCCATATCAAGTTTCTGGAGGAATATGGAGCACTGAAGGAGCCCTGGATATGAGCTGGCTGGGACTGGGTAGAGCCGGCTAGATAGTCCCAGCTAGATAATGCTTTAAACGTTAACAAAAGGAAATAATTTAGAGAGATTTATTTTACGTTTTCTCCTCTGTGTGCTCCTAGCCTAGGCAACCGTGAGAGCGTGTCACTGGGTCAAGACGTTTGTGCCTTTGCCTCTGGGTATTGCGGCAGAAAGGAAAGAAAAAAAAAGGGAAAGGCAAAGGCAAACCTGCTACACGGAAAGATTAGCCTTTGTGATGTTAGCATTGACGCACAAGCATGAAAGTGCAGATTTTCAAAATGGTATTTTAGAACTTTTTTGGTTTTTTTCTCTGTGTGGGTGTTTGTTTACTATTATCCTTCATATTTTTCATCATGTTATTTGTAAAAGTTCTTCAGAGGGCATACTTGTTAGGAGGTTCTAAGGATTGTTATTTTCCAAGCTGCCTCACCCAGTCAATGGAGAATAGTAGAACTGTGCCACAGTCATTCCATTAACAGAGGGGTGGCCAGCCCTGGTCCTGGAGAGCTGCGGGGTCTGCTGGTTTTCGTTGTTACTCGGCACTTAATGTATCAATTAAAGCAGTTGAGTATGCAGTTACCTCACCTTGTTTCTTCGGTCTGAATTGGTTGCTAATTTTAGGGCTTAAACAAAAACCAGCCTAACCTGTGGCTCTCCATCACCAGGGTTTCCCCACCCCCGCTTAAACCATACCATACCGTACACCAAAAAATCTAAATATGCTCTCCCTTACCAATTGAAAGGACCAAGGACAGGTGTCAGCAACTGTACAAATATTATTGTGTTTCTGTTCAAATTGTGAAACGGTACCACTATTACAATGGTTCCCAAACATGGTCCTGGGGGCCCACTGTGTTTTCATTCCAACCATAATTGCAACTTCTGAATTGTAATGTTCAGTTAATTGAACAACCGTTCATTGTTCTTAATTAGACACTTCATGTCTTTGGGAGCATGATTTACCCTTTAATGGCCATCTTATGTCAGAAATAACTGCATGCCATGAAGAATAAATGTCCCATATTCGCATCCCAGGACTTTTAATCAATCAGATCAAGGAATGCTTTAATTTTCTGTAATCTGCAATCATGTTAAAATAAATTAAGAACAACATGGTGGTAGAATGCAAACGCGTGTTTTCAACCACCTTAATTGATCAGGATATTGGCTGTAACAAATGCCAGCATACACAGTGGATCCCCATGACCGAGTTTGGGAACCACTGCTCTGAAAAAAATATGAACAAAATATGAGGATTCAGATTTTGAAATTAAATTTAAAAGGCTGGGCATGTGAAGGCAATTAAGAATACAATCACAGGTTTTGTCATTTGGTTGTTGTGTATGATTTATGTCAAAGTGTTTGTTTACACCGTTGTTGCTCTTTGGACTTTTTTTTTAACCTTCGATTAAGCTCATTACTGTTAATGGTTTTATTATTATTTGTAGATTAAGGGATGTAATTCCCTTTCAGTCCAATACTGAAACTGAACCACTGTTCCAGTATTGACTCTGAGACATAAATGTGCAATTAAGGTTTTCCTGTGTTAGTTTACATATCAATCTGCTGCCAAGGGAACTTCAACACTGCAGAATATTTGAGAATCGGCGATGACTGCCAGTAGATAGACTTGACTATGGTATTTTCCACTTTATGCAGTTGGGAGCTGAGCAAGGTGTCTCGCTGCTGTAACTTTGATCCATTGCACTTTTGTTCCAACATGACAACTTATGTAAATGAAATATGTAGTTTGACCGGCTTCCGTGAATATACATGCTCCAATTTAAACTAAAAAAAAAAAAAAAACTTGTTTCATATGGTAAACGGCCTGCCTTGTTGTTCAGCAGACATTCACTCAGAACCGTAGTCTAGGCAAACGAATAAGGTAACCGCAAGCGCCGTGCTATACATTTTCAATTTAAAGATGGATGGTCTGTCCTGTTTTTTTTTTTTTGAGGGGGCCCTTCTTCATCCGCTTCTTGCAGTGAAGCGGACGAAGACCAGCCGGAGATCAAGTACAATGTGTATTTTTTTACACCAGCAGAAATCTGATGAGCCAGACAGTATTTTAACTGTTGCTGAGCTATGCTGAAATGAATAGTAATTCAATCTGGCAAGCTGTTTGCATTTTCTCTTCCCGAGAGAGGAAGTCCCTTTTCTCTCTTTGCGCCAAATATCACAAAGCTGTTACAGTTTAGCTGGTTCAACACTTTTTTTTATATTTGGATGCCTTCACTAATTCAGACCACTGAGTGGTCACACTTAATGAAATGTAAAGATTTCAAGAGTAACCTCAACAATCTCTCCATGTAAAGAATGTTAACTGCTTTACAGAAAGGGATCTTGCAGTGGCTTTTCCTTTTTTTGATTGAGGTGCCTTTTTTTTGCATATGGCCTTTATATTGACTCCAGGGGTGTAAGTGTGATTTAATATTTATGTACTGTATACAGTAAATGCATTACACATTATTTTAGTTACTCAGTTTAGAAATGTCATTTCCGAGTGGGGTCATATCTGTATTTTATATGAAAAGCTATACATTTAACTGCATGAAATGTAATGCCACTTTGAAATGTACTTTTACAGAGCAAGTTATGCTAAAATCATGGTTTTTGAATAAACATTTGTAATGCAGACCTATTTTGACACTGGATTGTTATTTTCTAACAAAAATGTGACAGTCTAACTGGCCTTTTTATGTTTCTGTATTTTTGTAGATGTTCAAAGTTTTATTTGAAAACATTCTAATAAAACCATATTTGTAACAGAAAATTGTAGTCTTCGTTGACTTGTTTTATACAGTAAAGATTTTGCTGTTGATTTGGCCTTTGTAGGTGCAATTCTTGATGGACAGAAAGTAAAATGTAATTCTATCATTTTAAATGGCACCACGAGTTCATCTTTCTTGCATTTTGCAGTCACTAAATAAAAGAACCCATCTTATTTGATCAAATTGCTTCAAGGTATCCGGACATGGTACAACTTTGAAAATGTATAATGTAATAACCATAAATGCATGGTACCAGATATGCCAACGATTCCAATGACTAAGTAACTAGTTCTATGCATTGTAAATGAGAGGATTTTAAAATGTATATCTAGACAAAGCCTCTAATTTACTAATATCAGGATTGTGATATACAGTGGGTACCCATTGCTTTGGGCAATCACCTTGGCATTCTAAAGATGGGTAGGCATCTATTGATCAGTCAAGGTTGTTGAAAATGTGTAAATTCTACCATCATTTTTTCATTAAACCTATTTTAACAGAATGCAAATTTGGCTTGTTGCCATTTGCTCTGCCATTGAACTCTTCATTTTCCACAAGCGTTTTAGTATCAGGCATCAATACTTTCAGCAATTAGGACCCCAGTGATTTCACCTGCCAGTGTATAAGTGGATCAATTTAAAAAAATTAAACCTCTTTCTAACAAAATCATTGAAATGGAACACTTCACAGAAAAGGTATTCCCTCATCTGGTTGGTTAAATGTCCTGGGAGGTGAAAATGAGACATTTATTCTTCATGGCATGCATAGATATTTCTGACATATGGCCTTGAGGGTAAACGATGCCTCAAAAGGCATTAAAATTGTCAGAAATTTAACAATGTACTATACGCTTGGTAGGTGCCCATGAGATTGACTTAAAGTATTTTACCACTTTTAGCTGTATGTACTGCTTAGTTACTGAAGTATTTTGCACTTTGATCCAACAGTAGTCCTCAATATGATTAGTCAGCTTTGACCCACTACAGCACTCCGACACCCAGTGACGATTTTACCGCGGGTGCATTTGCACCCCCTACTGTTGGGATGAAGATATTACAATTTTCAAATCAATGTCAAAAAACATTTAAAAGAAAAAGATTTTTGAACACTGCACCCCCTTTTAAAAACCTAAAATCATCACTGCCGACACCCAAAATTAACTTGCAAGTTATGGGTTCACATTGTATAGGCCTACACGGATATATACAGGTAACTGACAAAGAAAACACCAGTGTCTTAACTCTTAATAGGGCATTGGGCCCCAACAAGCCAACAGAACAGTTGCACCTTGGCATAGATTCTACAAGTGTCTGGAAATCTGTTGGAGGGGTGCAACACCATTTTTTCCACAAGAAATCGCATAATTTGGTGCTTGGCACCACACACCATAACAGAGCTGCAAGAACCCTCCATTTACTCTAGCATTTCCTTTATTTTGGCAGTTACCTGTGCATTTTTGACGAGGGTCTGCATGACTGAGAGAAAAACCAAAATAAAACCCTGATGCGGTTTATGTCTTCTTATTACTTCCTCAATAAAGCTCCTATCAAACATACCCCAACAATCATTCATCCCTCTTTCAAAGTCACTGAGATCTGTTCTGTTAGCCATGGTAGCCAAAATAATGGCCAATTGGGCCTGTCCAGCATTCTTGTACATTCTTAAAAACCCAGAGTTAAACCCAACGTTAGCTCGCTAACCCCCTAATCCTGTTTCGTGAGTTGTGCATCTGTGCGTAGGCTATTTCCTTAAAAACGGAAGCGACGTTGGTGTAGGCCTATTCTAGTTATCTGAAATAGAAAATAAACGAGCAGCAATGTGAGAGAACGTAGTTTTGCTGTAAAGACCCATGGACCGAAATATTCTTCCGAAAAGAAAATAATGTCTCTGCTCTTCGACAAAAGTCCCCCTGGAAATGAAAGACAGAACACACGCGTAGTTCCTGGCTACATATTAGATTAAGGATTTATCTGCTCAGCTCCTTAATTACACGACAGCTATGGAAGCCTCTCGCGCTCGTTAGAAAAGTCGATCAGTCTGTTGTTCTGTGTGGTTCAGTAGGTAGAGCACGGTTCTGTGTGGCTCATTAGGTATGGCGTTGGCAACGCTTAGGTTGTGGGTTCAATTCCCACTGGGATCACATATACTCACTACTGTAAATCGCTTTGGATAAAAGCGTCTGCTAAATGTATACACATATACGCTTTGGATAAAAGCGTCCGCTCATATATAGCTACACACACAGGCGGGTCTTTGCGAAGAGATGAAAGCGGTGCTTTAAAATGAGCAGACCAGAGACGTGTGCGCCCACCGGTGTCTCGCCAGTCTGGATCGGCCACTTGCCACCGCTCGTCTAGGTTGATCTAATCTCGTGTAGTGCGGCACATCGACGGAAAATTCCTGTGCAGTGTTGTCAGGCCGATTTAAAAATCCCAACCATCTAACGGCCAAAGAAGCTTAAAGCCATGGCGTAGCAGGCAAAACAAAGTGTGATTAACAACGTTTATTTGGGAAAGACGGGGGTAATTTTTTTTTTAATGACAAGAACCTAGTCACAAAGAAGGTACAAATATTGCAAGGTCTTGAACAAAAAGTCAGGCGAATCAGCGACAAAATCCCACCCTCGCGGTGGTGTTTCAATGTGCACACAAACTGAAGTCAGATTTGTCTTTGATGGAACAATGATGGTGCCGGCTTGGTCAATGCTTGAAAATACTATGGCGACAAACTGGTCAATTTCAGGAACAGTGTACCGTATAAAATACTAAGTTGTTTATAGCCTTGTTTATACTAGTGGCTGCATGGTCATTGTAAATAAAACGCATCGGTAGAGCACACAAAAACAAGAAATTCGTTTCTACACCACCTTGCGTTACTGCACAAATACAGGTTTTAAATTAAATGTTTAAATGTTTCGTTTGTAAATGTCCCAGGGGTCGTGTTTAAACGGCCGTTGAAATGCGTTTCATAATAGAGCCCTAAAGGACTCCGCGAGCATGGGGTGAGGGGAGACGCCGACACGCATTCACGCCAGTTCAGACTGAACACTGTCCGCAACTGTCCTCTCTATAGCGACAGACAGAGCCCTGTATTTAGAGGTAGAGCATGATTAAAACAGAGTTACATTTCCACACAAGCTTTATGTTTTAAATATGAGAGGGCGAGCTAAGGGACAGCCTACCATTAAAACAAACGCTAAGCAGAGGATGGTTTCGATGCTTCGACCTCTGGGTTATGGGCCTCTCTGCTTCGGGACTCGCCATGCCACTGCCGGGCGTATTGTATCTGACGGAAGCTTGCGTGTCCTTCGTAATCTATTTGTTATTGAATGGTCAAGCTGTTCGTTGTTTATGCTTGTGGCGGAATTCAGCAGGAAATACAGCTAGCTGGACGTAGCAGATCTATGCCCCACAAGCGAGTGCCCAATGCGTAATGGACACATCCCTTCCTTATCCCCGTCCGTCGTGTGAAAATACTACAAAAAACAGCACGAGGAACGCAAAATGCAAGACCAAGAATGTGAAATTATGCTTTCAAATGTATCTTTAATTACTCGTGTTCACAATTTTCACTTACAATATTATTATTAGCTTAGCTTATCCCCCCCGGCACGGTGGTGTTACTTCTCCACTCTCAATAAAGAGAGGATAGCATGCACGTTCTTTTACAATTTGTTAATTTTTGTGCGTTTACATTTTCAATGTCTTAATGAGCAGGAAGAAGCGGCCAGACAAATTGGATGGATGGATTTTTAACTCCATTGCTAGCTACAATTTGTTAAGCAAGCCACTGTTAATGAGTTTGTTTTTAATCCGGTGTCTATGTCTTATTCTATGTCTTATTCAGTTCAAAGTAGCCTGCATTTGCAAAACAATTTCCTAGATGATAAACCGAATTTAAGAAATGGAATGGAAGACGGCCGAATGCATTGCGACATGTTGTGACGTCACAGCGGCACAGCACTGGCGGGAAGCATATATACTCAGAGGAATAAACAGTTAGTTGTCGTACGAGCTCTTTAACACGAGCAAATACGCGAAAAAATGAATACCATTTGGCGTTTGTTTCTTTTCTTATTGGCGTGGCTGGTGGCCCTGCCGCCAGTTAAGGACCAGCAATGTTACGGTAAGCCTTATCAGCCAGATGAAGTGTCCATGTGTTCAGGTAGAAGATAGCCAGAAACCTTTCTTGCGAACAACGTAGCAGGAGTTAAGAAGTGGTGTGGGGCAGCAGCTAAGAGGCCCAATCCGATGACCCCATAGTAAAACTCAGTTCAATTTAAAAGCTGACTAATGACTGCTTGATCTGAACCGGTCTTTGCCGCCTGTTGCAAGCAAACGTCAAAAGATGTCGGTCATTCAGCGGTCAGGTAGTGGCAGGACGATTCAGCAACTATTTTGCCTTGATTCAAAGTAGCCTGCACTTGCAAAACAATTTCCTAGTTGATAAACCGAATTTAAGAAATGGAATGGAAGGCGGCCGAATGCATTGCGGCATGTTGTGACGTCACAGCGGCACAGCACTGGCGGGACACATATATACTCAGAGGAATAAACAGTTAGTTGTCGTACGAGCTCTTTAACACGAGCAAATACGCGAAAAAATGAATACCATTTGGCGTTTGTTTCTTTTCTTATTGGCGTGGCTGGTGGCCCTGCCGCCGGTTAAGGACCAGCAATGTTACGGTAAGCCTTATCAGCCGGATGAAGTGTCGATGTGTTCAGGTAGAAGATAGCCAGCAACCTTTCTTGCGAACAACGTAGCAGGAGTTAAGAAGTGGTGTGGGGCAGCAGCTAGGAGGCCCAATCCGATGACTCCTTAGTCAAACTCAGTTCAATTTAAAAGCTGACTAATGACTGCTTGATCTGAACCGGTCTTTGCCGCCTGTTGCAAGCAAACGTCAAAAGATGTCGGTCCTTCAGCGGTCAGGTAGTGGCAGGACGATTCAGCAACTATTTTGCCTTGATCCGCATGCCAGACCGCCCCCTAGCGGACAGCTGTATGCTTGCAGGCAGCGCCAAGTCATTTAAATATTTAATTCTCAAGGTACTGATATCAGGAATTAGACCTCCTGGTGTGAGAAACTCAATTCCTGATGTCATGAATCGCAATTCCTGAAATCAAAAATTATAATATTTGATATGTGGAATTGGAGTTTGTGATGTCAGGATGTACCTGAAGTGCAATTAGCGGAGAGTAACCTAACCGCGTCCTCTCCTTTCCGCAGTACCGGTGTGTGGATTATATGGCCCAGAGACCACCTCTGACTGTCCCTTCCTCGCCTTTAACATCTTATCAGGAAGCTGGAATGCATCCTGGGCCAAACATGTAAGTATGCATTCAAGCCGATAATAATTAATTACCAACAATAGCCAAATTACAAACAAAAACCTGTTAGTAAGTGTACTGTGTGTATTAGTGGTGGTTGAATGAGGTATGACACTAAAAATGAGTGGAGCTACCAGTAACTCACTGATTTTAACCAATCATTGTGTTTTGTTGTGAAGATCAAAACCTTTTGGTTGGTTCAAATATGTAATTGATTTACAGCTAATTGTAGCTCCACCCATCCTTGGTGTTGTGATACCTCATTATGTACAGTATCACTGTTCTCACTGCATCACTAGTATGTGTGTATATAAATATATATATTATATTTATGCATATCGTTCTTTTAAACAAATTTTTAATTGTTCCTAGGCCTTGGAGAGACCGACAAAAATATGTTCCCCTGAACAGTTAGACTCCTTTTTTAGGACTTTTCCCATCTTGGAAACTCCCATGAAACAGCTGGGTGTGAACACAATGAAAGGTGAACTCCTCACCCCTTAATTAATATTCAGTGGTGGGGTGCGTAATACAGGCTGATGGGTTGACCAGACCTGGTTCAAATAGATATTTGAAATACTTCAAAATCAAATTCTTTAGATGTTGGTAAAAATGTAACACACTGCTGCAGATCCCTGAACTTTTGGTGAAAATAGATATTTAATTAAAAATTGTCAGTTATCTGCAGGAATTTGACCATTCTTTAGGGGTAAAGTATTTAAAATATTATTTTAAAAATAAATATTAAATATTATTTTAAAATAAATATGATAAAAATAATTATTTGACCCAGATCTGGTGTCTTGCTTGTATTACATAAATGCAACTTCCCGAACACTGCAGGTAATTGTAAATGTCATTGATTCAGCTCAGCTGTTGATCGCTAGGCCTAATTGTGGGCTTCAGATCCAGGGTCTGAGGTCTAAAATGTGAAACTTCTTGTTTGAAAGCAGAGGGGGATTCCATGGACGTTAGCAGAGTACTCCTTCAGCTGAAGCACTATTGCCATGATTGTGCTAACTGGGTAAGTCCGTTATATTCTATAATGTGCATTTTATTTCTTGAATGTTCTTGAAAATAGTTTATAAATATGCATTTATCTAAGAAATGATCTTATGGCTGTGTTTAGTTGTGTTTTCTGGTTTTCTTTGGCTACAGTGTACTACTTCTGCTATGTCAATTTGGTGAATTGTAGTATACATTTTCACTTAGTATGTTAAATATTTGTGATTGATTGAGCATATATGAAATACTAACCCTTTAGACACCAGTACAATATTTGAGGATTACCGACAACTTTAGAAGAAACGTCCATTTTCATCCACAAAATTCCGCTTTCACAGGAATGTACGTTTTGATGAGCAACATTGAAGTTGTGTTGAAAATCCTCAAGGATCTAATGGAGTTGTTTTCAAATTTTACCAGCATCTTAAGAGTTAAAGTACTTCAAATACACATTTGACCCAGGTGTGGCCCAGGTTTGGTATTGAGATGGGCTCTGATTGGCCCAGTGTGGCTCCAGAGCAGGGGTTTTGACACAGACTTTGCTTCAGGTCATCACATTCGTCCCGGAGGAATGGCGCCCAAGCCCCCACTTGCTCTTTTGGTTTGCGGTGGTCACCTTCTTCATCATGATGGGCCTGGGTGTGACCGCCCTCTTCTGGTGGCTCAGAGGAAAGTCTGCTCAAAACCAGGAGAGACTGGAGGCTGAAAACAAGATGCAGGAGCTGGAAGGTCAGCTGCACAGAGTTGCTCTTATTATCCAGTAATTGCTTGTGATCGGAGAGTGAGGGGTCATGAAACCAAAAACAGACAGAGCTACCATATGCTATTAGTGATCCATTGATTTGAACCAATCATTGTCTTTTGCTGTGGAAAGAAAAGCATTTCTTGATTGGCTCAAACAAGTTAGTGATTGACAGCTCACTGTAGCCCCGCCCCATTATGAAACGTTGCTCTCTTTCACTACTAACTGCCACATTCCCACTTCACCTGAGTCACCACTGCTTTGTGCTCCAGAGAAAATCAGGATTATGGAGAGCGAGAAAGGCTGTGTGGAGCTACAAGCAGAAACCCTGCAGCAGAGGCTGGAAGCCCAGCTCACTCTACAGCAGTAAGCTTTCGCTGAAACTCAGCTCACTGACTGATAAAAATCCCCATAGAACATTATGATGGCCATTTCTCAATTCATGAATTAAAGTAGCAGCTAATTTCCTAGATTGACTGAAATTAATGGAATAATTTAAGAACAGAGCAGATTTGGACACGTATTCCATGGGCCAGAGCCAGCCGTTTTGCATACAATTGGTTGAAAATAAACGACATCATGTTCTATTGCTCATAGACCTTCCTAATATATTATGCGTGTTTCAGGACTCTGGACTCTGAAAACAATGACAGAGAGTCCAAAGTGAAGGAGGTGATCAGATCTCAGACACGGGAGATGCAGGAGCTGAAACAGGAGCTCGAGCAAACCGAGAGCCTCTTTAAGACTGAGGTGAGCGAATCAACCCAGGATTACAATACAGACCTATTATGACCATTATCACACTACATAATCATAATCATAATCATAATCATTACCTACAAAAAAACTATCAATTTTGGGGTCTTTTTTTGTGGGGGGGTTGCGTCACCCAGATCTATGTACTGTTAATGTCTCAGCGGCAAATAAAACTAGCTCAAAACCCCATGCATCAAATCCTTATGTTGTGCTGGTGAGTAAAAACCAACAAAACACAAAATTAATAAAAATGACTTTTTGTTCAGTCCCATTATTTTTTTTTTACCGAAGCGACGTATGTAGCACACTCATGTTACAAGTGTCACATTTGTCCAGCTGCGATTCTTGTAGCGGTCTGTAGCTGTAAACATTCTCCTTATTATGTTTTATTTATTTGTGTGGTGCCCCAAATGTTTTTGATTATTGAGTAAAAGGTTCTGATTGGTTCTAACTGTTACTCCCCCCCCAGATGATGTTTCACGCGGAGCAGATGCAGGAGATTTTGGTAAGGACACAATCACGACATAACTCAAAGCATGGCATTTTGTGATTGGATGTTTTTGGACCGAATGCTCATTGGCTCTTCTCTGTTGTCTTCAGATGGACGTCCGTGTAGTGGAGGAGAACCTGGAAGTTGAGAGGGAGGAGTCTGAAATCCTTCGGAAGAAGTGAGTTTTGTTTGGGGAGGGGCCTGAGTTGGTTAAAGACTTGATCGCCATTTTTCTGAGGTAGTGAAGGTATACTCAGTGGGTTTGGGATACAGAATTTTAATTTCGCTCACTACTGTGAGGAAATGTTGTGCACAACACCAGTAATGCATAGGGGCACACAAAGCTAGGATAGGGCACACAAAACTGCATTTTTACACTGTCGACTTGCATACTAGTATACTAGTAACGGCATACTCCAACTGCAAATGGTGTCGACTGTTGCAATCCAAGTAATCTGATCTTTGTCAATAGAAGGAGTGTTGTCCTCTCTGGACCAAATGGATGATGTTGTCAGGCAGGGTGCAAATTGGCCGCTGTCTGAATGGAGGGTTTTTTATATGTCCGCAGCCTGATTGATGTCAGAGTTCAACTGGAAGAATTAAAGAGTCCCCTCTTCGTGACCTCTGTCAAGAAAGGTGAGCGCACCCGTGCCCATCAAAGCTTTTACCCTTCCTGCCATGTTCACATGCTACCAGAAATACACTCTGTGCTCCGGCCTCTGTCCGGTTGGTAGGAGTGTTCCTGTGAACGGTGCTAATAATTTAAAAAGGAGACAAAACATGGCTCCTCCTACAAGCAGATCTTCCTTATTAACATTGTCCAATGGAATTTAAATGATTAACATGATCCATCATCATCCATTGTCTCTGTCCTACCCAGCAAGATATTAATAACTGGGAATATATTATAAAGACTGGTCATTTATTTGCTTATATTTATATTCATGTGTTTTTGCCAGTGGTTTGATTGTCGCAGCTAGCAAACTAGTGATTGAAAGTGACTATAAATCAGTGCTGTGGTCCACTGTTGATATGGTACTGTTGGTAGCTATCAATGGGTCAACGAAATACATACACAAACATATAGGTATAAACATAAGGTTTGTAAAAAAAAAAAAAACTATTACTGCAGTTAAAAAGCAATTGGGATCTTTATTATTACTTGATGATGACTGATCTGATTTTCCTTAAGCCACGTTTTTACTTTTGAGACGAAATCACGAAAACGAATGCATCTCTTAATATCCTGCCTGTCTGTGCCTCAGGAGAGGTCCTGTTGAAGAACAGGAAAACTCAGATAAAAGACCAGCTCAACTTAGAAATGAAGAACAAACGTGCACTGGGAGAAGTGCAGAACATGAGAGAGCAGTGGCAGCGGATGGAGCAGGCCCTTCAGCAGTAAGTCTCGAGCAGCAGGCTGGAGAAAGACGGGTTTGTGCACACATGCCGTTGCCATGGCATTGAGACGGCTGCACCAGTCAGGGGTCCAATCTGGATTTTGTTCATATACAGCTATAGTCTATGTAGAAATTACAGGAAATGTGCAGAAAATAATTGGCAGCAATATATCTTTATTGTAGACAGGCCAGGCAGCAAACCATGTTGGATCAGCGTTTTTGATTGGTTCTATTGAGTATTGAAATTGTGAGGTGGAGGAAAAAACTGTTTTAACTAATGGCTGGAGCTGAGGTTTAAAAGCCATAGCTGTGAGAATGAGTTGTGCGGTGGTAGGCTGACGCGCTCTCCATGCTCTCTGTGTCGTAGGAAGACTGCTGAAGTGGAGTCTGAGCGTCGGGACAAAGAGATGGAGGTGAATGCGTTGCTCAGGTCCCACAAACTGAAGGTCCACAAGATTGAGGAGAAGCACCTGCAAACAGAGATCTCCTACAAGGCCGAGGTGAGCAACCACACCTGCACCAGAGCCACACCTGTACCACACCTGTACAGAGCCACACCTCACAAGAGTCACACCTCTCCAGTTTTAATAGGTAGTTTGTAGTGAGCTATCCAAAAGATAATGGGGTCTTTTCATTGAATACATTTCTAAACAGCACTCTATTTCCACAATCTTAACATTTGCACAGAATATGTACTAATCCTTTCTTCACTAGATGATTTTGAGCTCTTGCCATTTATTTAGTTTGTTGTTGTTTTGTTTGCCAGATGTGATGCTAAACTGTCCGTTGTCTCTCCACAGATTGAGTCTCTTAAAAAGCAGTCACAGGAGATTTGGGTAAGGACCAAATGGAGTCGTTTTGGGAGTTGATGTCTTTGTGTGGCTCAGTAGATAAAGCATGGTGTTGGCAACGCTTAGGTTATGGGTTCAATTCCCACTGGGACCACATATACTAAAAAATGTATGCATTCACTACTGTAAGTTGCTTTGGATAAAATCGTCTGCTAAATGCCATACTATACTACTGCTGTACCATATTTGTCCAGGACAGAATGTTTATTCCTCTCCCTTTCCCTCCAAAGGATACCTCTGAGTGTGAGCTGACAGCCAGCAAAACAGAAATAAACGCTCTCCGCAAGCAGTGAGTTCAGTTCTATCCAAAAACTGCTATTATGGGTTACAACCGTGGCCAAGGGCCCAGCATTGCTTATGAAATGCCTTTTAAATGGCTATTAAATTATGATTAGTTACTAATCATTAGTAAAGAAGGCGATTGGCTGATGAGCTGATTGGCTGATGTTTTCGGCAGTGATGATGATTGGATGTCATCTGAATGGTGTGATTTGACCTTTTCTTCACAGGCTGGATGATGTCAGTGCTGAACCCCAGTTGGCGCCGTTCGGATCCACTCCTGGCCGTTCCCACCAACAGACAACCCACAATGAGACCTGTGAGCCAGACCTGGGTCGAGCACTTTAACCCTTTAGACACCAGTATAATTTCTGCAGATTACTGACCGTTTTGAAAAGAAACTGGGTTCCAATTGGAAGCGGTCAACTCAACCATTGACCTATATCATACCACTAGCTAAAAGCTGCTAGAACCAATCAGATTGCAGGAAACCAATCTCAGAAATGGTAAAATTGTATTCCAGACACACTAGAGGGACGGGTTGAGGTCTAGTGTTTGGGGCTAGGATGAGTCTGGTGTTGTGACTAGTGTCTTAACTGTTAGGCCTGGTACATATGATCATGTTAAACTCAATTAGTGATCATTTTATACTTGCGTAATAGTGGATTGCATTTATATAGCACTTTACTTGATCTCAAAGTGCTTTACAGTGAAGGGGGGAAGCTCCTCTCAACCACCACCAATATGTAGCACCCACCTGGGTGATGCGCGGTGGCCATTTTGAGCCAGAATGCTCACCACATATCGGCTGAGGTGGAGAGGGGGGGAATTAATGAGCCAATTAAACAGTGATCTTTATCTGTTTTTTCTCCTGTAGATGTTGTTGCCACACAGACTGATTTGTCTGGCTCTTCCGATGAGTCGGTAAGTTAATAGGTTGACCAAAAAATCTATGACCAAAAGTGTGCAGATCAAGCGGCGTGACAAAGATTTGACAAATATTCATTCATACCTGTTGTAATCGTTCGATTTGTGGTGGTTTTTATCGAGCTCGGCCATGTTTTAATATCAGCCACTGGCTCATTTTCATTTTGATGCTGAATATCTGCCGAGTGCAACATCTTCAGTTCTTAGCTCAAGATACGGGCAGCACAGATTCAGAGTCAGTGGAGTTTCAAAAGTGCTAATTCACCGATGTGTTTTCTAACACAGCCACAGGTTGAGAGAGAAAAACAGGTTTACCTGAAGAGACTGTGGGCAGAGCAACGGAAGACTCTGGACCTGGAAGGTATGGAGCTCAGAGAGCGTTTCTCACCACCCACATTGATTCGTCCGTCCCCCTCCCCTCACCCCCTCATATCTGAGCTGTGGACCCGCTTTGTGTCTCAGGAAAAATGGAAGAGCTGAAGCAGGACAGAGATGCTCTGGACGACCAAAACTGCGAGCTGGAGCAGCAGACCTCAGCCCTCCAGGGCAGGGTGCGCAACATGACTGACCTTTGCCAGCAGAAAGAGCAGACGCTTCAGTAGTAAGTCACCAGCACTCGACTGCATCCAGGGGAAGATGGGATCTGGTGGCTTTGCAATGAGACGGGTGCAGGAATCAAGCGTTGATATTACACTCTTAATATTAACATAGTTTTCATTCCACAAACATCTACAATGTAAATTACAAATGACAGCAAACTTTAGCTTGAGAGCCAGAGCCACTTAGCATTGCTAAGTACATACTGTGTGGAGTTGTGTGTGTGTGGAGTTGTTAGTGTGCATGTGTGTGTAGTTGTGTGTGTGAGAGAGTGTGTGTATGTGTGTGTGGATTTGTGTGTGTGTGTGTGGTCACAGAGTGCTGGGTTTGTCTCCACAGCTTCCTCAACAAGACCCTCTCCACCTTCGGACTGCGGATGCACCGAATGGCTGTCCAGGAGCCCCGCCTCTCCCCAGTGACAGAGACCACGGGCTCGTGGTCAGAGGAGCATCTCTAGTGGTGAATATACCCCCCTCCAGTGACAGAGACCACGGGCTCGTGGTCAGAGGAGGATCTCCCCATCCCCCCAGCTCCGTCTTTTTCATTCCCATTTCCATTCTCATTCCCATTTCCATTTAATTCTCCCATTCTCCCATTCTGGCATTGGGGTTTATTTGGATTTATATCAAAGGGATTACTTTAGTTGAGCCTCTCCGGTCTTCAGTTCATCAGATTTGCTCTTAAAGTCCGACTTTTGTTGCCATTTATGGGACAGAGAGGGAATTTTCCACCTCTTTTTCTTTTTGTGAAGCAAATTGATTCAGCTCAGTGATCTAATCTGGCAAACCAATCTGACAGTCAGACAATCAGATAGAACACCATCAGCTGACCTGAGGGTTTTTGGTGGTTTTTCGCCCTCTCAAGAGCAAATCTTAGATTGGAGGAGAAAAGTACTAATAACGTCCTGTCGCGCCAATCTCCGTCTGCCCTTACGTACAGGATTTTTTGACAGTGTTTTACACACCAGCTTGTAATCGTACTTTTGATCCTGCCCTATTGGCTTAGTAGCTGCAGTATTAAATAAACATAACATTCCCTTTGATTTAATGACTTTTTTTCCCTCATTTCCATTTGTTTAATACTTTCTCCTACTTTCCGGCGCACACACACACTTCAGCCGCATGCCTTCGTTCATCTGAACACTTTTCCGCTTTCAATAAAAGTTCTTAAACTTAAATCCTGAGTATGTGTTGGCTGTGTTTGTGTGTGGGGAGATGCATTTTGTGGTACTGTGGTAATTTCTTTGCACTATTCACATGCTACAGAGATAAGTCTCAGATAAGGTCAGTACAAGTACTGCTATTTCACACTAACTCAAATAACTAAATATAGAAATGTAATTTAAATAAATAAATATAAACATTTTTGTCTGTGTTAACATCCATACTCTACCGTGGTAACCGTTGGTGTGTGGAGATGGGTTCTCCTTCCAGCCCACTGAGTGCGTGCTTGTGTTATACTTTGATCCCGTACTACTAATGCCTGGGATCCCACTGTCAGATGCGCTTGCATGAAAGATGGGAACTTATTATGGGATGGTTGTTCTTAACTGCATGCACAACAGTTATGTGCCATTTAGCAGATGGTTTTATTCAAAATAGTGACTTACAGTAGTGAACATATACATTTTTCAGTATATGGGGTCCCAATGGGAATGGAACCCACAACCTAAACGTTGACAGCACCATGCTCTACCTACTGAGCCACAGAGTTACTGCACACAGGAAGTGTGTGAAGTGCACAAATCCAAATGCAATTCAAATTCACCTTGAATTTTACATTGTTATTTAGGAGATTGTTCAGAGTGACTTACAAAGTACATACAAATAAGGGTAGATGACGAGATATTGGTTTCACAACCGATAGTACATGACATTACGCAACCTACGACATATTGTTAAGTGCCATACTAGGCACAAGAGGGATTGAGGATATAGTGCTTAAGTAGCATAAGAGATTTGAGAATACAGTGCTAAATGTATCATAGTTACCACCAAGGATATTCAACCAGGAATAAGTGCTCAGGAATGTGGACAGTGACTCGGCTGACTAGAACACACCAGCAGAGAGACCACGCAGCTGTGTGTAGCTGAAGATTCTCCAGTTAGGAGCCATTTCACCCATGTGGCCCCTGCTGCTTTCCTTTGTGTCTGTCACACGCCACGTGACAAATCCCTGGATCTGAGCCGAGCAGCAGATGGTAAGAACTGGCGGAGATACGGGTGAGTTAGACCGCTATGCTAGCCATCAGCCCCATGAGTCACCCCTTTTAATGAAGCAGAGGAGAGCTCTGTTCTTGAGGGTGCAGCGTGGCAAGCAAACATGTGACGTGCCCTTAATTCGGGCTGTGAGTTTCTCACCTGCATCAACACAGCTACTGTCAAAGGTGTCTAAGGCAACTTACAAAAGGAGGTTTACTACCTAACCTGACAAAATGTAATGATGCTAGTGGTGGGGGAGGGGGGGTAATACATATTTTGTGCCACACTGTACTGCAGCACTGATACACAGATAAACACTGTCAGCACTGGGGCGGTGGATAGCATAGCTTAGTCTTACGCACTGTATTTTGGCTGGTCCAATACGGTGTGTGCTACCTGTCAGGGACGCAGTTTGAAACCTGTCTCTAACAGACCGGCCCTGGTCGTCAGCCCCGATCAGGGGCGGCATTTGGCCGTCCGCCCCAGCGGGAGGGGGGAGGGTGAGCCGGCTCGGGTCTGTCGTGAAGCACGTGGGTGGGCAAATTTAGTCTAGAAGGAAGCAGAGCTCTGAGAATTAGCTTGCCTCGTAGAGACAAGCGGCGGACTCGTGTGGGGAGGGTCAATCTAAATAAATAGAGGGTGTAATTGGCTACTAAATTGGGAGAAAAACGGGGAAAAAACTGAAACAAATTTTTGTTCAAGTAAACAAAGTTAACGAAAAATGTAAGTACTGCAGCATTGACACGCAGTAGTACATCATCAGCACTGACGCACGGCAGGACTAGACGTTCTCTCACCTGGACGAGTCGGCCCTGCTCGCTCTGGAGCGCGTTGAACTGCTGTCCCAGGTCCCACTGGCCACGTCTCAGTGAATCGTAGTCCGTCTTTGTCTGGCGGGTGTGAGTGGACAGCTCGGTCAGTTGCTCCACTAGGTTGACCAGCAGGACACGGTCCTGACCCCTCCGACCCTTACGGTCCGAGTCGCGGTCCATGAGTGAGTGCAGGAGGGAGGTCTGATCCCCCTCCGGCCGCAGGAAGTTCCTGCTGTAGTCCGGACAGTTGGGGTCAATAAAGATGTTCACGCGGGAGCCATCGCCTCTCTCCACGGTCACGAGGGGATTCCCTTCACCCTGATTGGTGCTGATGAGTGGGGGGCCATATGACATGGGCAGGACTTGGTAGTTGTTCATGAAGAAGATGGTGCCCGTCACTGCGGCAGCAAGCAGGACAACTACAAAGAACAGGGTGCAAAGGTGGTAACTCCAGGTCATCCTCTGGGGTGGGGGTGGGGAGGGAGAGATAAATTATAAAACTATCATTTTTAACCTTCACGGTGTCTCATACTAACGTTCGGTCCGTCATACTTATTACATCTGCGCAACCATAATACATGTTTACATTCTCTTCCAAACGTCTGGAGACTGGCTTTATTTGTGTTACAAAACGTGGCCAACTTTGAGTTCCGAAATATTGCTAAATATATTAGATATTGACCGGCCTCATTATAAGCTTGTATCCAGCGAACACGCGCACGTATTTGAGTGGGGAGCGGGCGCGCATTGCGTGCCTACCTTTGATTTATGCTGTCTTCCAACTTCGAGTTCTGAAGCACTGTTCATGATTTTCATTCACCATCCTCTGGAGACCTTAGAGCCGTCTCTGGTATCACAGGCCAAGGGGGAAACAGTGTTCACGTTCATCCCGTATAGTAGGCTAGTTATGTCAAACAGGGACGCTACCAGCAAACACGTTGTGAAATCATACGTACCATATGTCGGGGGCAAAACGAGGGCAAAACAGAAGAAGAAAAAACACAGTCACCAGTCCCCAACCTTTTCAAACACCGGGTGTAAAACGAGGGGCACACATTTCCCCCATTGTCCGCGAAATAAATTATCTGGTCTCAGCTTTTTTTCGTGTGTACCACCCGGTCCGCGGGAAATGGTCTTGAATGAAACCGGTCCGTGGTGCAAAAAAGGTTGGGGACCGCTGCCCTAACTGGTGGAAGGGACTCAGGGAGTGCTTAACGGATTAACGTTACGTGCCTCGCCCCGGGTGCTGGCAACCCACGCTACGCCACTGATACGTACTGTACATATAGCAGCTATAATACCATAACTGCAATTCCCTGCATCCCTGCTTTATAAAGAGGTTACCTTTTTTAATTGATTCAGTTATAAACTGGCAGGTGAAAGCAGTGGGGGGTCTAATTGTTGAGTGTGGATATCTGGTACAAACCAGTTGTGGAAAATGAAGAGTTCAATGACAGAGAAAATGGCAACGATACAAACTTGCATTGTGTTAAAATAAATAATTGTAACGTTCAGTTAATTGAACATTATTGTTAATTGTTCTTAATTAGACACTTCGTTTATTTTGAAGGATGATTTGCCCTTTTGTGGCCATATTAGCTATGTCAGAAATAACTATGCATGCCATAATGAATGTCCCATACGCACAAACCCGGCGTGTGCCGGGCGGGTTTTGGAGCGGACCCAGAATTATGTTTCAGCAGGGCTGAGAAGGTATCAGAATAATTTCAGACAAAAGAGAGAGCGCAAACGGTTGAGCATGTTGCTTTTCTCTTCGGACAAGATGCGCAGATATCCTATGATTGGTGCATATACCCACATGTGACATGGCGTGGCCAATCATAAGCGAATATTTGCTCAATTTACACCACAGCTGCAGGTGGTATTTTGACCACACCCTTGAGGATTCCACAGTTATAAATGCATGTTCGTGGTTGCAGTTCTTTTGACAAATTATGGAGTCAAGCAAGTTGAAGAGAGTCTACCAGCGATCAGAGGGAGATCTCGAAGGACAATTAAACAAAGAACAGAGGGATCAAAAGAAAAAACAACTATTTATGCAACAATTTGAAAAAGAAGGTTGGGGGGCTCAATTCATTTGTATCCTTAATTTCAGTTTCCCTCTGTCCACAATGGACTCCCCTAAAATGCACCATTATCCAAGAGGTGCACGAGCTTGTACAAACGGGTACATTTTAGGACTGTAGGCTACATGTGTATCCCTTGTGCATGCACGTGCGCTCCAAATGGTCTTTAATGAAACCCTAAGTTTGTCTTCAAACCTAGCACAGGAAAGGATTCGTGAGATGCAATCGAACATGGAACAACTCTTGGCGACGGTGGACCGGGTGTTTAGGGTTGAAATGATGAAACTACCCCCTCAGCTGCAAAACACGCTGCTGCAGGACATGATGAGGGGTGAGCTTGAACATGGATGTACCATAAATAATAAGTAGCTGTAATATAATTTCGTCAATTATGCTGAAGCAACATTGACTTGAGCAATACTGAACTTTTTCAGAGGACGATGCTCCTCCTGCGGGCGAAGTTACCATCGCAGTTCAGGTAAGGAAGGAATGTGCTGCCACCCACTGCATAAATGCTCTAACTGCAGTGACTACTTTCGCCAGGCCCAGTCCCCGGAGGTTCATCAGCCTCTGACCAGAAAGTCCAGTAAAAAAGGTTCGTTAACTGTGCAACTAGTCTCCGGTTGTCTCAAATGTTCAGACCAAGTAATGATGCGGTGTAAAAAATGTTACCTCTATTAGTTCAGATACGTGAGACCGCAACCAGGAAGAAGCGAATGTTGTCCGTTGAAAATGCGCAAGCTTTGCTGAAGCCATCGAAGGTATCTTAAGTTTGTGTAATTTTACTTCGTTTCCGTCTCCCGTGGCAGTCAAGAAATGACAGGATTTTATTTATTACAGAAAACGCCCAAGTCCAGATCTTTGGCAGACTTGTCAAGCGCACCAAAAAGCACGAGGTTAACCCATTCCTTTGCCTAACATTGCTAACCATGGTACAAATGTATGTTAAGTTTTGTATAAGCCAACCTGTGGGCCGATTAGTTGTCTTCATTCTGTGAATCTGTTCAGGGCTTCGACTTCGAGCATAAAAAGGACTAGAAGCCGTGTCGCCGAAGTCCGTGACCCTGCTGCCGTGTCTGCAAGTAAAGGGTTGGTTCCGGTTTCTTTAATTTCATCGCGGTAGAGGCTAGATGCCCCTCTTCCAGGGGACCACATACGATTCGAGATGTGATTGGCCTGTTGGTTTGTTTCGATTTTACAGTGCGCGTGACCTAAACGTAAGTTACGATGTTCACTTTCGCGCATTTGACGTCACGCCTACCTCTGATCTCGTTTCTCTGGAAGAGGGACATCTAGCCTCTACCATTTAATTGCACCCTGCCGCCAATCAAAGGGCCTCAACACTGGGTACTTTTACAGATCTACAAACGCTGCTGGGCCTTCAACCAGTCCTTTGGTGACCGCGACCATATTGACTTCTTGCGGAGAGGTACCCACATTTTGACTCAAAAGTTAACACTGATTGTTACCCAAGAACTAACCTTGCCTCCCCCTCCCTCCACAAAAGCCTATGTGCCTCTCCGATGACATTGACGTGGCCATGCTGGACGAGACTGCAGTTCATCAGATGCAGAAGCTTATGGTATGCGTTGTCTATTCACCCTATCCATGCTCTGTCTGAACTAGCCGTTAATGCTTTTTTTTTTTCCTTCTTTCTCCCCAGCAACTGCTGGATTACCTGTGCAACAAGGCCAAAGTCAACTGCCAAAGGAGCAGCGATGAAGCTTAGACAAAGGGTTCCCAAGATGTAATGAACTGTACATTTTTAAACATTTGTATAAATATACTTAATAAAGTTTTGAATTCTGGTTTGTGTGGATCTGTAGTTTAAGGGCAGCATTATGGAATGCTGCAGGGTGGGTGGTGGACTTTACCAGGCTAAAATCCCAGGGATCCTTGTACCCTGAAATGCCACCAGTGACTATGTAATTCTAATTGGGCTAAAGATTACTTTAAGTTGCAGCAAACTTCCCTTTCATGACTGGTTTCCTGGATCGCCCAGAAATCTTGCTGCAATACTGGTCTTAAAACTCAGGGATGTTCTGATGTGATGTAGAGTTTAAGGGATTTGATGCAGCCACTTCAGTTCCAGATTGCTCAAAAAATTAATCCCCAAAGCATAAACAAACGGGTGACTTTTTATTGTACAAGTAAACATGAACAAACCTGTGCGTCACACTGAAATCGATACATTATCATTCTCCACAATTGGCCACTCAAGGGTCTGGGCCTGTCCCACAGGCACCAATCCACTATGGCCTCAATGGATGTGTCCAGTGCCGTCTGCCACAGACTTGGGAGGAAAATTAAGGTTCTCAGTCTGACTGACCATTTCAGCAAATTTGAGAGCAGTCTAAAATGAGCTTTTTCAGTCTGCAGACACTGGCATTTGTTCAATACTGTACATCTTTACGCAAATTGATTACAACAGTGGTTATGCTAAATAAAAGGTTTAAACCCTCCCCCGAGCTCCACCTAACCACTGTCCCCCAAAATGTTGGTTCCAGATATGATTTTCTGATTCAAAGCAAAGAGGACTCACCCCATTTTGTATTCACTCCCACCTCAAGGCTGCTTTGAAGAGCTTTTCCAGGAAGTATGCTTAATATTTAGGCACTACCTTCATTTTATACAGGCAAATTTCAACATTGATGATTCAACCAACCAGTCTGAATCATGGAAAAAATGAGTTGCGAAACAGGTTACAATAATGATCCCTGTATTTACAAAACTAAGGCTGGGTTTGGAGAAGGGAGAGGGGGGTTAATGTGCACTCCCCCCACGCCCCTTGATTGGTCTGTACAAATCACATGACTGACACCTGACCCAATCAGAGAAGAGCAATCAACTCCTACAGGAGTACCATGCTGTGGCATTGGTATAAGATTACACATATGACATGCTTTAGTATTGCTCAAGAGATTTAGAATGTTTTATTCAGCAGCTTCAGAAACCTTTTCACAGAAGTAATGTACCTTGTGTCCATAAACTTCTCAAGGCTACACGGACTCCATTTTGATGGTTTCCCCAGTGCAGGATCCACTGCTCACTTTAACATGCAACTGGGTTGAGGACAGACCCTGGCTATGAAATTATTTAAATTTTTCTCCCCACAGCAGCTTGAGAGGATTGCAGTTGATACAAAGCTTAATTTCAATCACTCATCTTATAAACAAAGTTATTTCTTTCCCCAATTTTAAAATGTATAATGGGAAAAAAAAGTCTACAAAAACGAAAAGAAACTGGTAAAAATCAATCACGGATACAAGTACAAACCTAAAAATGTGACAGCGAGCATCCCCTGGTCTCTTCTGGATCTCTCCCATTGACCCATGCCTCTCTGACAGAGCTGAGTTTGAGGCAAAACTTATGCATTTTTATTTCACGGTTAGTTTAAATTAACTGTAAATACTATGACCGAAAAATAGAAGCAAATGCAAGTTACACGCCAAGAATTGACAGAATTTTGACAGTTTTCTGGCTGATCTGGATTGCCAGTGGGGGGAAGGGGGGAGGGATACCTAATATGGGCTGAATATGGGCGGGGCTGAAGGATTGGGGGTGGGGGACTGGGACAGGGGCAGTAGGTGCATCTTGTGAAAAGATCCAAACCAGACGAAAATGTAAATTTTGTGCAACTTGTTTAGCTTTTTTCTCCTTTGTTCCCCCCCAGTGGGCGTGGCCTATTGGTGGGCACACTGCACCCCGGGCCCATGGTGGCTGCTCTCGTCGTCGGAGCTGTCGTTGTAGGCCTCGCGCCGGTGGCCGCCGGACGAGCCCTGGCCCATGTCGTAGTCCTGCAGGTCCACCTCCTCGGCATCTGGGGAGATGATCGGGGGCTCCGCCCGGGTGGGGAGGAGGTCTTCCAGCTCCTGTGGTCCAAACACAATACCGTCCGTCATGTCACAGGTCCGCCCCTTCCTCTCCACCGCAGTAGTGTGCTGGTGGAGTACCCTGGATAAGTCTGCTAAATGACTATACGGTAATGCAATGTAATGATCGGTTTGTGGGAGCGTTGCCTGGATGGGCACAGGCCCAGTTTCCCAGTTACTTTTAACCATCACTTCTCTCCCCCATGTTTTTTTTGAAACAATTTGGAACTGATTCCACATTTGGTTGCCTTGACAGAGCCTTTGGCCCTGATATTGGGGCACACTCAAAACGAGGTAAACTACGCCATGGGTAAAAGTGAACTATTTAAATTGGGCTCATCGTGTAAAAACATAACCTTGCATAGAGCGCATGGTAGTGATGGGAGAGTGAGGTTTCATGAACCCCAAAGTAGGCGTAGATATGAAGCGTTACCATTGACTGATTTCAACCAATCATACACTTTCCACAGCAGAACGCCATCTATTCATCTAATGTATCTATATGAATCAGTGATTGACAGTGTGTTGTGACTCTACCCATTATGAGGTCATGAGGCCTCTCATTCATATCAATAACTTATAACGCACGTACCGTGAGTTTCTCAGGGCTGATCCAGTTGTTGTCGGGGAACTGCACGTCAAATTTGATAAACAAGTCACCTTTTTCGAATGGGTTGCGATACTGTGGCATTCCCTCTCCGCGGACTACCCTGATCGAACCTGTGGAAAGAACACGGTGGGGGTCAAAGACGGTCGAATTCGCTTTCACAGCCAATAAGATACCAAAATGGAAAAAAAAAGAATAATAAAATGGAAACATTTTAAAAACTAATGGAGGAGTGGTGCCCACTTACCAGGCTCAATGACTTTGCCAGGTGGGTATTTCACCACAATCTGCCTGCCGTCCAAATGCTTCAGCGTGAACTGAAATCCGCACAGCGCTTCCACAAGGCCGATCTTGTTGGTCATATGCAAGTCGTGGACATCTCGCTTGAACGTCTGAAGCAGAGATCACAGAAATTAATTGGAAAATGCACAAAAACAGGACACACTACTTGGCTAGGGTGACAAATCGTGACGTGGACTATTCTTTTTTCTCTCTCCGTTTTGTGCAAAATAACACTATGGTTCCCCTCTTTAAGAATTAAAAGGAGCATTTCAATTGTACCATTGAATTGCAACGAGTGAACATGTATTGACGGATATACATTTTTTTGAGTACTCTACATGAGTAGTTCACCTTTGGCGCCTACTGTAAAAACAATCAACAAATGTTACCTTGTTGCAATTCAATGGCTGCTCATTGCGCTCATTCATATTTACTTTGAGACCATTTCCTCAAACAGTGATTCCACTTAATAAGAAAGTCCTACTGTGCTACTACAGAAGTGCCATTGGTTTACTTCAAAACTGTTCTGAGCTGCAACTCAAAGCCCGTCGCCCTGTGGCTGCGATAAATCCGATGTTTTGCGGACGCCCTTCGCGCTAGCTCGGTCACTTGATGAATGCCAGGTGTCAGCGCCATGTGTCTTCTAAGTTATTTTAAGTAAGGACTTCAGAGGAGCCGGTGAGAGTCTGGAGATGACATGGCTGCGGAAAGCCCTTCACTAAAACGGCACTACTCGGGATGGTGGGGTTGGGCTCACACGCGAGTCTCCCCGCGGCATGGCGGAGGGACAGGAAGCGGACTGTGGCGCGTCCGTGACGGTGCGCAGTCGGCTTTGCCTGCAGTTCAACCAATAAGGACTTATTGAAAAAGCCATTTGGTAGACAGCCAGCCCTTTCCACTGTGGCTTCTGTAATTATCGTTTTTACATATTAAGCAGCCAAACATTTACTGGAAAAAACTCAGGTTACTTAACTCAGCGCACAGTAAAATGTTCAGCGTTCATTAAAATCGAACAAGTTTACAGGAATCCAAAAGGGATATAACTTAAGCAGGGTAAAGCGTACTCGGTGGCAGTCGATTCAACACTGAACATTCTTCTATTGTCGCGGTTATTGAAGGAAATGGTCTCTGCAGGCTAGAGAGTCACATTTGATAGGCGGTGAAATAAAGTTCCTGAATGCCACACCATGTAGCAGTTCCCCACCCGCAAATTATAACCTGCAACCTTCCGGTTTACAGTGTGGGCAGAGAAGCTCGGTGAACCAATCAGACAGAGCAACGCACGAATGGGAAAGGTTTGGGGGCAGAGTGGTTCACGTTCCCTTCTTGATGCGCCCATACCTCGTGTTCCTTCTCCTGCAGTACGAGGACAATGTCCCCGGGCTCCACCCCCGGCGCCTGGTCTGCCTCGCCTCCGAAGGTGATCTTCTGGCCGTGCTTCATGCCTTTGTCCACGTGGACCTCCAGGATCTTCACCTCCTTTATCACCTTCTTCCCCTCGCACTTTTTACAGCGGTCTTTTTCACTGATTACCTCGCCTGTTGGGAATGTCGAAATAAGAGTCCCGTTCAACGAACGCACACGCACACATGCAGGTCAGCTCTTGAAAGACGTTACATCGCAATTACTAATCGAAGGCCGTGATCCGACCAGTCGCTGGTCATGACGTTATAAATAATCGATTTCCTATTGGTCGTTTCGCCTACAAGCAAAACAGGAGAACAGCAGCTATGTGGATAAGTATAGGGTTAAAATCACTGAGTCATAATTGGACAAGCTTACCTTCGCCATTACAATCCGTACAGACGGACTGCATCTGTTGGACCATACCCGGAGCCAGCTGCCTGATCATGATACGCATACCACGCCCCCTGCAGGCCACACACTTCTGCACTGCTCCGGTCTTACCACCCTGTCTGTAGGACAGAGAGTCCAGTCACACACAAATACAAATACAAACGCACGCACGCACACACACAGCGACACACACACAGCTTAACTTCTCCAGTCATGCCACCCTGTCTGTGGGACAGAGAGTCTCCAGTTAAACACCTACACACAAACTTCTGAACTGCTCCGGTCTTAATCTCAGTACAGGTTAATAAAACACACATTAATAAGACCATCACACAATCATTCTGTAGAGGAAATACCCCTTCCCGTAGCTCTGTATTGGTCATGGAACCTAGCTTTACGAGAAAGTTAAACCACGAGGAACAGTTTGGTTGAATGTAGCAAGCATTCCTAAATCTGCTTCACACAAATCATTGACTGTGTGTGCTTGGCATCTCCAACTATACACTTTCACAAGAGTTCATTTTCAAAGGCTTATTGACTTTTCCCAGAACAAGGAAAACAACTCAGACTCCACATTACCCAATTTAAATGAGGACTGGAGGCATCCAAGTTTCAGACAGTTGCTACGGGTGCTCTTTAACTGCATTCGGCCTTTCAAAAACAGTGACTACAACGAACTAGGTCGGAGACCAACTCAAAAACAAATCTGCCACCACACAGCAAAAGGGGGGGGCAGACATCAAGAAGCGAGACAACGTGTTCATTTGAATTTCACTGACTTATTGCAGGCTGACGCTGGGCTCACACACACAATGCAATCATGAACCTGCATGCTGATAGGATCCATAACATGGATCCATAACATGATAATTCATCACTACTGCATCCATGAAGAGGAGTCTGTGCACACGTACACAGGCACACACACACACACACACACACACACACACAACAATGGAGTATGTGTGGCCACTTACCCGTTACAGGATCTACATAGAACATTCTTGCTTAGTTGTAATTTGGTTGTTTTTCCATTGTACAGGTCCTCTAGAGACACCCTGTTGGAAGAAGCAATTGTTGTGGTTAATGCGTATCGGCCAAATGTGAACGCTTGATCGCATGTTGATATAGGACAGCTCGTTTCAGTCATTAAAGCTGAATCTGATGCTCTTGAGATCAAAAACATTAAATCATACACTCTTTAATACAAACACAAAAGCAGCTTTGGTTATCTTTGAGAAAATGCTAAATGTTTTTGCAATTACATCGATGCCCATCATGAAAATGAGATTAACTGTACACAAAAAAACATAGCAAATTATACAAAATGGAAAGCATAGTATAAACCAAGGGTTCACAACCCTGGTCCTGGAGAGCAGCAGTCTGCTGGTTTTCGCTGTCACTCAGTACTTAACTGATCAATTCAAGTTGATTGATTACGCAATTAACTCACCTCACATGGTTTGTTGTGTCTAAATTGGTTGTTGATTTTAAGGTGAACACAAAAACCAGCATACCCTGCGACCAGGATTGAAAACCAATGCATTAAACCAAAAATAACTAACTTTGTAAAAGCAAAAAGCTTACTGAAAAATGTAAAAAGTTACAGCGCAAGACATGTGAAATCAAGCCATTTGTCTGAAAAGCTTGCAGAAAATGAAGACTGTCAAATGGTTGGAGGAGCAAGTTGTGAAACAGTGCAGTGCGGTTGCAGATCGGCTCACTTTAACGGGTGGACCATGTCCTCTCCTCTTCGCCTGCCACCATTCCGGCTCCGGCCCTGTCCGCCCATGAAGCCGAAGAGTCCCCCTCCAAAGATGTGGGAGAAGATGTCATCCATTCCCCCTCCCCCACCTCCACCTTCTCGGAGCCCCTGCTCCCCATAGCGGTCATACAGCTCCTTCTTCTCTGGGTTGGTCAGCACTTCATATGCAAAGCTGATTTCCTTAAACTGAATTGGAGATTTGGTGGGAGGAGAAACTTGAAAAACGAGTTCTCATACATTTATTAATTATACCCATTGCTTCACCAGTTACATGACAACAAAGGGAGAGCAAACCTTCACAAACTCAAATATGGTAGAAGCTCTCATTTTGTTATCATTGACTTGTCGAGTTGAACCAGTCATATTGTTTTGCTGTGGAGAACAGTCTTCTGAATGTCTCAAACAAGTCGGCGTTTGAGAAAATGTAGTAGCTCCACCAATTGCAGGGTTAACAAAGACTCACTCTCCTGTGACGACTGTACCGCCATTTTGACAGACTCTGCCTTTTCATATGGTAAACCCACTAACTTATATGATCAAGACCCCGTGTGGAAGCTACGAGAAAACATGCCAGTTTCCAAGGTGATCAAGTTACCCATTACCCAAAATAGCCTTATTCAACTGTAAGTCACAGCTCAATTTCAGAACAAAGGCTGGGGAAGGGGGTAATTGGTTAGGTATGGCGATAATTTGCTGCCATTTAACATGACCTAAACCATATGGCCTCCCATATCAAATGGACAACTGCAAGCAAAATGCTAGTTTATATGTGGCTGAACAGGAGAGTGTGTGGGGGTGGGGCACTATATAACGGACCTAATTGTTTAACATCAAATTCACAGCCCTAATGTGGAATCGAATCATTTCAAAAACTGCACTTTTTACCTTGTCTCCAGCATTTGGGTTTTTGTCTGGGTGGTACTCTTTTGCTAATTTCCGGTATGCCTAAAACGGGAAAAACAAAAATGCTGTTAGCAGGACATGTAAATTCCATGTGAGTTATTACATGGGAGGTGTTAATTTAATTGGAAGTTGCCCACAGGAACCATAATTCAGAGCATCTTAAGGTAACAATGTCACTGAACTTATTGGCTACCTAGCAGCAAAGGTACAGATCAGTCTGTGGCCAAAGAGACAGCAGAGTTGCAAGTTACATTTGCTAGGCAACTTGTTAATCTCCTTACAAATGCTCATGTCCAATGAAATGTACAAAGGCTACATTTTTGCCTATTATCAATTTACACTGCTGTGTATTTACTGAAGCATTTCAAGTCAAGTACCTTACTCAAGGGTACAGTGGCCATGCACCAATTGGTATTTAAATCTGCGAATAACTTTCTAGGCACACTGCCTTCTGGTAATGTAATATTAGCAAGACATCATAACTAACTAATCATAACTGTCAGACAATGACGTAAGTCCTCACCACACTTTCTTGTACAAGGAAGTGTTGACTAGCTTGATAGCATATTTTCAGGGAAAGGGGGCTGCCGGTACAGGTAGCTTTCAAACCCATCCTACCAGTCATGTTGCTGACTAACTAGCTAGGACACAATATGATTATCTAACGTTAGCTGTGTAGTCTAGCCAGCTAATACGCATCCGGCTATCAGTATATCTATGCTGGCTAGCTATTAAACGTTGCCCTTCCGTTGCAACATATTGTTTTGGAACTATTCATCTTGATTTTGGGTAATTTATTTGATTTTAGGGAGAGATGTCTGACATGGACTTCCATTTTAACGTGCCATAGCATACGCATGATAAAATGTCTGATAGAATGTTCCAAAAGCGACTTATGCAACTTCTCGTACAATGTCACCCATTACAGTCATTCCGTGATCACTACAAACCAGATGCAAAAAGAGGGACAGATTATGAAAAGCGACATTACAGTTTCGCAAGATAATCTCCAACTAGTGAGGGCGCAGTTTGTGAAGCGGCTTATCAACAATAAGCAGCAACGTCTTCTCCCAGCCCCAACCAAGGAAAACGTAAACATGTACGTAACTAACGTTAGCGTTACCCATCAAACTAGTCTAACTCACGTTGACATTTTCTACTTATGTAAAGGACAGCTCTGGTAATATTATTTCGTTTCCGTGTATTAGCCTGCGCAAATACCTCGCTAGCTAACAGCATTTATAGTAAGTTACTCAGCTAGCTAAGTTGCTAGTTAGAAAATCAAATCCGTTCCCGAAGGCCAACCTTAAACATAGGAGGACAAACAACATAATAAACGACACAAACCGATCGAAAGGAGAGAGAACAGTCAACAAGTATCAGACTGGGAATATTCTTGTTTAAGGTTATTTTTGCTGGGGCCCGCAGTAGCTAGACAGGTAGCGAACAATACGGCTAGGCCACATTTATTAGCAAAGCTAGCTAGCTACCCCGCTTCCTGATTCTAGGTAGAAGAATGCGAACATAGTAGCGAACATCGCTTAGCCAACCAGAAAGTCACCATAGCTTAAAAACAGAGTCCAAATCAACTGTACCTTTTTCAGCTCATTTCCAGAAGCAGATGGGGACACCCCTAGGATGTCGTAGAGCTTAGTATCAGCAACGTTCGCCATGATGCAGCTCAAAGAAGGACCTTCTGCAGGGGAAGCGTTGATGAGTAAAAGGAGCCGGCCGGAAACGTCATACGTAACGCGTCAACTTTAACCCGTGGTTCGTGCGTCACTTTTGTTCTCACGGAAGCGGTGACGCATCCTGAAACAAAGAAAATGTAGCGTAAAGATCGGACCTATCCAGCATCCCGAACGTTATACATATTTTTTTTTCCATCCTGCATTTCCATCAATATCAACGTTTCTAACTACCTTTAGACATATTTGTGTTTTCATAGCGAGTAATACTTCTTATAAAGTGGTTAGCTAGTTATGTTTGTCTTCTTCCTTCAAAACAAGGGGAGAAACTCACCTCAGGTAACTGACTTTCATTTGAGCCGCGTACCGTAATTTTCTGGGCTTCTGTTAGATCGAATAGACTATGACACGTTGTTTTGGGATTTTGTATTTATTTAAACCAACTCGACGTGCGCTCAGGATAATGCATACAAAAGTGGTCCAACCGTCTTTATTCTGCAAATATACGGCTTCTTAAAAACAGACCGAGATTCGGTTATACGCGTACATTAACTACACGACACAATGGTGAAAACCCAAGTATATGTCCCTAATCGTGAACACAACAGACGTGTTACTAAACAACTTTCCGACAACCTGCCATCTTTTATTCTGCTACTTATGTAGTTACCCCTTGCTACTTCGCTTTTTATTTAGGGTATTTTGATCCACTACAGTTCCGGATGATATGCAAGTCCCCGGGGAGGCAAGAACATATTGCAAATGATAACATCAATCTTCAGTCTAGTAGCCTAATTTCTCAACGTATTAACTGCTAGCATGCAATTAGAATCCATTTTAATTTAAGATCATTTCAAGCAAGCTGTGACCACTAGATGGCATGAGACCTCTGTTGCAGTCACTCAAAAAACCCTCATGAAAGACATCAAGTTGGGTTTAGACGTTAAAATTACATTTTTAGTATGAAGTCAAAGACAATTATTATTATTGTTATTATTATTATTATCATTATTATTATTATTAATAATACATAAATAAAATAATTATAACGGATTGCTTTTAGATTGCGCCTTTCAAGGAACTCAAAGCGCTTTACAGTGAAGGGGAGAAACTCACCTGAACTGCCCGCCATCAATGTATAGCACCCACATGGATGCATTAAACTGTTACGTATGAAATAACTCAAAAGTATATGTCTAAATATATAACAGTGACATTACTAGTCTTTCAATTTAAAGCTGATTACACCTTAGTTTGGCAAATTCAAGATGCCTTTTTCGGTGAATTGTCTTAAAAAGAGGCTTCCTTCTTGCAACTCTGTCATAAGGCCATTGTCATGTAGGCGTCGTTGAATGGTAGCTTTAGACACCTTGTAACCCCAAGATGCCAGGTTGTTTTCGAGATCTTGAACGGTGCCCCTTGGACTTCTTTTTGCATCTCCAACCATCCGTCTCACTACACGTGGGGTCAAGATAGACTTGCATCCTCTACCTGGCAGGTTAGCCACTGTTCCATTGGCCTTAAACTTCCTAATAATTTACACAACAGTGGAAAGCGGTATTTTAACTTTTTAGTGTTTTTTGTAGCCATCCTGATCTTGACAAAAGGTCAATAACCTTTTGTCTGATGCTTTCAGGGAGTTATTTGCCTTTCACCATGATGATGGCTGACCACAGTATTTAAAACGTGTCTTCCCTCCTTTTTATACCCTAGAGAAACAGGAAACCATTGTAGGCCACTGTATAGTTCCATAACCTTCCAATGAACTTCAAATAACATGGTAACATAAAACAAATCTGTGCTGAAGGAGAGACGATAATAATGGGTGACTTCAATTACCCCTCTATTAATTGGGAGATAGTGACAGGTCAGGGCAAATGTAAAGAGGAGTTTTTAGATATGGTCAATGACTGCTTATTGGTACAGTCTGTTACTCAGCCTATGAGAGGGAGTTCAATACTGGATCTGGTTTTGTGTAACAATCCTGATAGAATTTGCAGCACAGAGGTAGGAGAACCAATAGGGGCAAGTGACCACAGTGCAGTTATTTTTGATATTTTTGGCAAGTTAAGACAGCCTCCTCTAACTCTCGAATTTTTTATTTTATACGAGCTGACTTCAATAAAATGAGAGAGAATTTAAGTAATATAGATTGGGTAAAACTTCTAGATTGCAGAACTGTGAATGAAAAATTGACTATATTTAAAAGGGTTATTGTAGATGTACAGTGTAAATTCATCCCCAAAGTAAGGAAAAATAGGATGAAAAAACTGTCTCCGCAGTGGATGACTAAATCTTTACGGGAGATTTTGAGGCAAAAGAAACAACTGTACAGAGTATATAAAAAGGATAACTCAGAGAGAAACAAGTTTGATTATTGTTAAATGCGGGCTAAGGCTAAAAAGGAAATAAGATCAGCTAAAAGGCGGTTTGAAATAAAAATTTCCCAAGATGCAAAAAGTAATCCTAAGACATTTTTTCAATATTGTAGTAGAAAAAGGAAAGTTAAGGATGAGGTTAAGTGCATTAAGAATAAGGAAGGAACTTTGGTTTACAATAATAAGGATATTGCTAACACACTAAACAGTTACTTTGTTGAGAGCTTTACTAGAGAAGAGGTTATAAATATGCCTAAATGTATAGACATGGTACAGAATGTTTTGGAGGACTTTGAGATAAGGGACGTAGTACTACAAGTACTACAAAAACTACAAAAACCTAAGACAAATAAGACAGCAGGCCCGGAATGCATATATCTCAGAGTACTCAAAGAACTTGGGGAAATTATATATAAACCATTGACAGATATTTTCATTCAATCCATAATCACTGGAGAAATACCAGATGACTGGAAGCAGGATAGTATAATTCCAATATATAAAAAGGGGGACCGTACTGACCCAGGGAACTATAGGCCTGTCAGTTTAACTTGCATCGCATGTAAAATGCTGGAATGTATTATTAGGGATAAGTTGGAATCATTCTTGAAAAATAATAGTATTTTAAGGGAGAGCCAACATGGATTTCTCAAAGGGAGGTCATGCCTAACAAACCTCCTGGACTTTTTCGAAGAGGCTACAAAGTGTGTTGACCTGAACCAGGCTTATGATATTATATATTTGGACTTTCAGAAAGCATTTGACAAGGTACCACATGAGAGGCTCATTGCGAAAATGAATTCAGTAGGAATTGCAGGAGTAGTTTCAGAGTGGGTTCATAATTGGCTACAAGGGCGAATACAAAAAGTAACAGTAGGTGGGGCCGTATCTGACCTCAGTGCTGTGGGCAGTGGGATCCCGCAGGGATCGGTGCTGGGACCTCTGCTCTTCCTTATTTACATAAATGACCTTGACATGGACGTTAGTAGCAAAATAGTTAAATTTGCAGATGATACTAAACTTGGGGGTTTGGCAAACAGTTTGGAATCGACTAAAGTAATCCAAGATGACTTAAACAAAATCCAAAAATGGGCAGATACATGGCAGATGACATTCAATATTGCTAAATGTAAAGTTATGCATGTGGGAAATAAAAACATTAGACAGGAGTATTTTATGGGAGGAGAAAAGTTAGTAGGTGTTCAATTTGAAAAGGACTTAGGAATTGTAGTTGATCAAAGCCTATCTGCATCAAAGCCGTGTGCTACAGCAGTGAAAAAAGCCAACAGGGTGCTGGGATACATAGCAAAAAGTATTGAGTATAAATCAAAGGAGGTTATATTAATATTATATAATGCCTTTGTCAGACCCCACTTAGAATACTATGCAGTTCTGGGCACCGCACTACAAGAAAGATATATAAGCTCTTGAAAAAGTCCAAAGAAGGGCAACTAAACTGATACCTGGTATGAAAGGTAAAAGTTATGATGATAGACTTAAGGCACTCAATCTATTTAAACTTAGCAAACGGAGACTTATGGGGGATTTGATTGAGGTTTTTAAATTCCTAAAAGGGATTAACAAAGTAAAATACCAAATATTTTTTAAGATAAGTGGGGTCAGCAGAACAAGAGGCCACAGGTGGAAATTAGTTAAAGGCAAATTCCGCACAGATATTAGGAAGTTTTTCTTTACACAGAGAGTTGTCAATGCCTGGAACAGCTTGCCAGGTCGGGTAGTAGAGGCAGAAACACTTGGGCTATTCAAGTCCAGGCTAGATGTAGTACTAGATACTCTTTAGATTAGGACATGATGAGCCTAGATGGGCTGAACGGCCCATTCTCATCATTATGTATTCTTATGTTCTTATGTTCTTAAATAAGTTGTATATTTATGAAGATTTGTTTTTGTTGGATTACATTTAAAAGAATAGTTAGGGGTGTGAATAATTGTGATCCAGATGTTTTCTGGAAAAAAATATTCATAAAACTGGGTCGGTGACACAAATGGGACCTTTTCAGAGGATGTAGGCACTGGAAGGAAGGCATTCCCAAAACACTCACTTAATTAATGTTTTTTTCAAAATACAAAAGTTTTCCCAACACTGAGTGATGATGCCTGCAGTATGGCTTGCTGCTCTCCAACTTCTCTCTCTGTGACGCATTCACTTTTTCCATTTTTGTTCAGTCCGATTGGTTTCAGCTGCCAGCAGTCCTAATTGTTGCAGCCAATGCATCTGGTGGTCACTTCTGGTCTGTGGCTCTTGTGTCTTTCCCTGGGCTGCCCTTTGTGATACCACAACATCAGTACCCTCCAAAATTATTCACACCCTTGATAAAGATGTGCAAAGAATGAAATATGAAACAATACAGGTAATGAGCTATATTGTATTATCAAAAAAAGGGAAATTAGATTATTTTATACTCATACAATAAGTAAGACTTGAACCTGATCAAAAATTTGTGGAATGGTTAAAGATCCACCCAATATATTTGCCAATCTCTTAAAACAAATAATAGCTAATTACTATGTTATCCCCTTGCTTTTCTCTGCACTTGCATTGAGTGTGTCAAAGGCTTGGTTGAGTGCTAAAAGGTCTTAAATATCTGCCAGATAAAAAGTGGTTTTAATGAATACATATATTGAATATGTAAAACGTTGTATGTTGGGGAATCCTCCACACACATATGCTACTAAAGTAACAACATTGTGTATTCATTATTTATTGCGAAATAGATTTGTTATATAACAATTTTGTATTCTGTTTAATTTTGTTGTTTTCATTGCAACACCTACTGTGCATATGTACAAATATGGTTTCAAACAGACACAGATAAATAAGTTATTAAATATCTATATTGTCATCAGTTCAATAAATCAGATACATCAATGTGACCCTCCAATTCCAATACTCATTTGAGGTTTATAGTTGGATAAATCAGTGTAACAACCACACGGAGAGGGGATTGATATCTCTACCAACAGATTGTGATATCAATCTCAGTTCCAGTGAACAAACGATACCACAAGTTTGATGGTCTCTATAATGATGACTCAAGAGCACAGCATTCTAACTGTGCAATCCTTCACTCTCTTAACAGTTCCATAGAATATGTGCTGGCTGCACTGAACCAAAAACATCAGACTTAAACCTCACTGTGACTGAATGCAGGAATGAGCTACTCCTGCCTCCACAAGCGGTTGCTGAGGTCTATGTTCGCAGCAGATATCAAAACCTAGTCACACTGTACCCTTTCCTTACCTGTTGCAGAGAGGGCAAAAGCCATCCTCTCCATTTCTGCCTCATTCCTGCACACCTCAATGTTGGTTACTGGTAGCAATGGGAAAGTGAGGTGTTCATGAACCCCATAATGGGTGGAGCTAGAATGAGCAGTCAATGATTGACTTGTTCAAACCAATCAAAAATGTTACTCACCACAGTAAACCACAATAATTGGTTTAAACCAATGAGTCACTCTGGTGAATAACACTTGCTTTGTACAGTATGCAAATTACAACAGGAGAACAGTTGAGAGAAGTTAACTGAATTCTGTTTTTAATTCCTATTATTATTATTATTTTTAAATTTGACTAAGTTAAGTTTTTTTTGCATAGCGTTGTCCCGGACATCCATGTTTGCAGGAGTAAATGTGCCACTTTTTGCGTACCATGAGGACTGTAGCACCCCTACCCCCCTCTCTCTCTCACTGTCCGTCCTCCCTGTCTTTGAAAGACACTCAAGCCCAGCAGCATTGTCACAGAAACAAATAAAACATGACAGCCCATGACAGCCATAGGGAGAATGGAATCGTGTTGTCAGTGAGTGACATTTCTCTCAGCCTTTCATGTAATAAGTTCTGCCCCGTAACAGTTACATACAATTTGCTTGCAGTGGCATTTGATTTAATTGCAGATGGCCGTGTGGGAGGTAGGTACTGTGGGGACTAAGTTAAATAAGCTGAAACAATGCACACTAGCTGTGTTCGTCACTGAAAACTGAATTTCGGGAGATTTTCATTTGATTTATTACCTATTTATTCAACATAATTGAAAAAACAAATCTGTAACTGCTGCCCAGTAGATGCCAGGGTGGGCAGCAGTTACAGAATGACATTTTTTTCAATTATGCTTACAAATGTACACAAATTAATTGCCTATAATAATCACCACGTTCATATACACATAAAATAAATACGTAATAAATAAAATTGAATGAATCCAGTGGTGTTTAAAGAGCTTACATTTTTTGTACATGTTATCCATTCATACAGCTTGGCATTTAATGAAACAATGAACTATTATGAACTACCTTGCTCTAGGGTACAAAGGCAGCACCTGCTACCAGTTATGCTGGGATGACAACAGATGTTTTCTCTTTTGGCAATTGCAAATATGACACATCCAACCATAAAAATAAGGGAAAGTGGTACTCTACAAAGAAAATGTGTTTATTTAGCATAGCTTCATAGGAGCTAGCCTTTGGTCTCTCCAAACTTCATAGCTCAGATTCATCATTAAGAAAGCTAGATGTTCGCAATCAGAAAAAAATATATAATGAATAAATGATGATGTCAAAATATCTGTAATTTACTAAACATTATTGCCGCTACCATGTATGTTATATCATTAATATATTGTTATAAAATTACATACATCATAAAATACATTGTATAATATTGTATATGCATGACATGAAAAATGACATTTTGACGTTAAATCATTATTCCGTTTAATTTAAATTTAAATGTATTAACATGTATCATAGTTATCTCATTTACAATTTCCATGCATACCAAAGCCAGATTAATATTTTTTGTGAAAATGCAATATCGAGTTATGCAGGAAACAATGTCCGCATGACCATAAAGTCACAGAGCTAACGCTGTAGCAATGAACGGACAGACACAGACATGGCAATGCGGTAGGAGATTATATATTTTTTTAATCAAAACAAAAACGAACAACTGAAAAGCAAACCAGCAGAGAAGGGCGCCGGTCCGTGACATGCAGCGGGCCGAGCGTGTCAGTTTTCAGAGAACGAGGACCGCCTTCGCGCTGACTCGCAATGACGGCCACTACATTCGCGCTATGAACATCGCACACGCACCGCTTTTTCACGGACGTCGCTTTAGAGCAAGCGCAACACAGATCCACTTATCTTAATATAACGTACTTCCGATAAATAAATCATCTATGTCTGCCCATCCAGACGCTATAAAAATCAGTGGATCTGCACAGCGCCAGCTCTTAACTGATGCCCGTGAAGTAGTAGGCTTATTCTTCCTCTACACCATCCATCTTTTTTTAATACTGAAGAAAATAAATGATAGCAAATGTGTACAAATAAATTATGGCCAGCAGAAACACACTGTGCATGGGCAGTGTTCTGGTAATACGCATGAAAAAGCCTTGTGCGGCCATTCTCTTCAGGTGTCTCTTAGATTAGGCTGGTTCAGCACAGGTAATCCAACCCATGTGACCAAAAAAAGAAAAACAGGGCGGGGCAAAGAAGCAGAGGAGGGCCGAATGATATGCCCTCCTTACTCCTCCTCGTCCTCTTCCTCAGAAGTCCATGGACATGGAGCGGGCCTGCGCGGCGGCGGCGGCGGCGGCGTCGCTGTTGTTGCGGTGGCCTCCCCGCACGTAGATCTCGCAGGGCACCTCCTCCATCACGCGGTCCTCAATCACCTGCTCGGCGCAGTCGTGCGTCTGCTGCTTGTAGCCGTAGCAGCTCTTCTTGTACGTGCTGTTGAAGGTCTTCATGGGCGGCGGCTGGGAGAAGTCGTTGCGGTAGGGCAGCTCCATGGAGCCCAGCGTGGTGCGGCTCTGCTTGGCGCTGGAGCTCAGCGAGCCGCAGTGGTGCTCGTGGACGCAGCGCGAGGCGGTGGAGGAGCGCCGGAGCTTGTGGTAGCTCTCCAGCTCCTCGGACAGGTCGGCCATGTCGGAGGAGATCTCCTTGTCGCGCAGGGAGAAGAGCTCGTAGTGCGGCGGGTCGAAGACCTCCTGGAAGCCGGCCTTGTTGAAGATGGCCCGGCGGGCGACCACCTTCTTGCGCGGCTGCTTCATCTGGACCAGGATGGAGATGATGAACAGAACCAGGACCACGCCAGTGGAGACGCCGATGACCGTGCCGTGGGTCTTTGTGATCTGGTGAAAGAGCCCCTTGGACTTCTTCTCTGTGGGAGCACAAAATGTTCACTATTTAAGTATTGTGCCTTTTGGCTATATTTCTTTGTATGCAATCACTTTAATTCAGAGGTTTATAAAAATTTATATTTTAAACGTTGCGGCCCTGCCCACTGCGAATCAACCAAATCGCGCAAGTTTCAGGGCCTGTGCCACTCGGGGATGGCAATTGGCTGTCCGCCCCAGGGAGGGAGGAGGGATAAAAGCCGAATGAGCTCACTGCATATATGAGTGTTTGTTTGTGTTATGATGATAGGCTTCGGTTTAGGCGGGTACCGGCTCAGAGGAGGTGGTGCAGCGCTCACTACTGGTCTCGGGCAGCAAATTATCATACGAGGGAGTGGATAATTGAAAAAGGGAGGGTATTGGATACTAAATTGGGAGAAAATGGGAATAAACAGCAAAAATAGAAAATCCCCCCCCAAAAAAGTATTTAAAAAAGATATAAACAGCAAAGCAATGGAAACAGACAATTGATGAGAAAATAACTTTTTTAAACAAGTTTTAAACAAAGACCTGACTTACAATAAATCAAGAAGGGGAGCGCAAAACACCACCAGCACCAACTTGCTACTATGCTACTGACTACAGTTACCCTTTCTCACAAACGCTAGCATGCTCTCCAAAAAAAACTAAACATGGGAGATGTGGGAGATTAACAGGCCTAGGTATGAGAGCCTCGATCAGTTTCCAACGGTTTGACAAAGGGGTCAGAGGTCACCTACCCTTGCAATGGTTCTCATCCCAGGGGTACACGCAGTTCTGGACCCCGTTGCACACAAGGGAGTTGTTGATGCACATGTTGCTATGGCAGAAGAACGTGTTCGCCGTGCACGGAGCTGCAAGACACGACAGACAGAGATGTCAGAAATGCAGACAACTGCAGCAGTGAATTAAACAAGCAATTAATGTGCTGTATGCAGGGGCCCAGGGCCCAGCCCTAAGCTAAAAAAGACTGCACACCCTCCTCTCTCTCCGCAGACACATTATCCAGCATTCAAATTCACTCAGAGGTGAAAAGGCCAACATTAAAGGTATATCATTTCATTTGGGATTTAGATCATGCATAGGGGGGGGTTGGTTCCTGTCCCCCTCAATGTTGAGTGTATCATTAGTAATTGTAAAAGCATCCAGGGTGTGTGTACGTGTGGGTGGGTTGCGGCAGATAACAATGAGCCCCTCCCCAATGTTGAAATGAAACCTACGCCCTTGGGTACATGAGTTAGGTCAGATATCCTGAGACTAAATGGCTCTTACAATGCAAGCCACGGCGACAGGTAAACTGATAAACAGAAAGTGCAACAGATGTCGTGAGACGAGGTTCAGTGGCGGACTACAGACTTCGTCTACGGACGCCCCTGCCCCGCACACTTCCACCCATTAAATCGCTCCATTGCATTTTCCAATCTATACCACTAGGGGGAGACTGGCCTCTTGCTTATTGTCTTCCACTAAGTAATTGGAGGATTACGAATACAAAAGCTCAACTAACTAATGCCTCAGTGTTCCTCCCTAAAATAAATAAAGCATTAGTATTCACTCCACGCTGGTCATAAACACAGCAATTAATTCTTCGGATTATTCAGGCATTTAAGAAAACCAAGAGTGCAGAGGAAGAACAATTGTTTCCTCCACGGCAATATTCAGGACTTCACACAGGGCTCATTTATCTGTATCTTTTGTGTACTTCCAGGCCCACTGAAAACGTTATGTATCGGTAATATCTAAATTAATTTGAAGGAGAGAGGCAAACCTATTTTTCTTTCGGAGAGAAGACCAATCAATTTTTCATTAGAAATGATCCATTGTTATGGAGAAGGCATTTCTTTGCCAGCACACAAGTTATTGTAAAGTTCTTAGGGAGTTTAGAAAATAAAGAACAGATTTTGTATTTGTAAGTAATTGAGTTTTTAATCAAAGTTCTGTTGCCTTTTCTGCTATTGCATTTTGACCCCATTGATGAATAAGGAAAATAGTTTAAAACACAACATTCTAAATGTACAAGTCAATATACTATATATTAAAATATCTGGCAAAAAATACACTGCTTGTATTAGAAAATATATCAATTAGCATCATCTCTGCAATTACACCTATAATGCTGCATATTATAATCTACAAGCCTATGTAATATACATTACATATTTATACATATATTATAACATGTGGAATGCATAATATATGAATACAGAAAATATATTCAACAATATATACAACAAACCTTCCCAGTGTTACAGGTATGGTATGCAGCCGCCTACAACGATGTCTATCACTGTATTACTGCACTGATCTCTTGCACCAATTATGTTTGTTCTTACCATGTATTAATGCACTTGTAAGTCGCTCTGGATAAGAGTGTCTGCTAAATGCTTAAAATGTAAATGTAAACTGCAAGTTGGAAAGACATCATATATTTTTTGATAAGGGATAATATTAACTTGTAACATGTTTCAGGACAACACAATGCCCAAATCCTTGAAAGCAAAGAGATCCTCTGCCCCCTGCTGCCATTGCTGGATTTATTGAGTTCAGCCGTTCCCAATGTATGCGGCCCAGTTCCTAAAGATACTCCACACGCAGGGACCCGGGAGCTCATGGCCAGCCCAAGTGTCCTACTTGAATGGATTTAACTAAATAAGCACAGAGCTAATGAGGCTCAGGCTAGATATCGATCCAAACCTTGGCTCCTACAACCAGCGTTTAATATCGCTCCTGTCATCCGTCCAATATCTGTTCTTTCTTCTCACACCATTACTCGTCATCGGTTTTTCTGCTGTTATTAGGAGGTGTGGGTGTATGTTTTGTGCAAACAAGCCCCAAATGCACCTAGTTTCAATGTAGCTTCATAAATCGGAGGCGGCAGAAACCTAAGGTGCTTGTATTGTTAACGACTGACTTTTGAGCAAACCGAAGAATGCATCGATATAAAAAGCACAAAATTGCCTTATTACATTGACATTTTAGTCATTTAGCAGATGCTCTTATCCAGAGCGACTTACAAAAAGTGCATCAATACATGGCAAGATTAATCATAGACTACGCCAGAGATCAGTGTCGTGATACAGTAATAGACATACATACATCATTGGTTTCATGCAAAAGCCTCATATCTTCAAAACATGGAGCTGTTAGGAACGATTTTACCAAGAGAACATGGGGTTTGAACCAGCTTCATTAGTTCAAGAATTCTGAGACATTCACAGTACACAGAGATGCACGAGAACTTTCAACGTGTAAAAACCCCCAAAATGACCCCAAAAAACAGACATACAAGTTTTATGCATGACACTGATGGTATGCATATGGATTGATATTAGGCTGATGAATTGACAAAATAAACGGTAACGGTCCAGACCGAATGGCCGTTGTCATTCTCCGTGCCGTCAGAGAAGAGATTGAGTCATGCGCTGTGGAGAAGGCGGTGCTTACGGTCGACAAAGGAGGTGAAGAGCATCCGGAATCGGCTGAGTCTGCTGTTCTCGTCGGCCCACATCCGCACCACGCCCACGCCGTTGTCCAGCATGACGTCGTTGGCCACGGTGCTGCAGAACTTGGCCTTCAGGTTCTCGATGGCGCTGCTGCCGTCGTACACCGCCACAAAGTTCTTCTTGCACTCGTTGGAGTGTTCCATCTGGTACTCGATGAAGCGGAGGTAGATCTGCGAGAGACACAGCGCGTCACGTTTCACGACAGCCGGAAGCCAGCTGAGGAGGTAGAGCTTTTGTTAGCATTGCACGCCTTTGCAGGTCGATTTAGGGCCTGCAGTTGCATTGGTTTTGTCCTTTCTACCTTGCTGCGCTCACGCACCATGCACCAGGTTAGACCGTGACCCTGTCGCAGCCGTTTCCTTTCTCAAAAGCCACAGTTGCATCCAGATAAAGCACTGGCTCTCGGTGTAGTGATGTCACCCCGTGGTCCAGAATCTAATCCTGACCATGTCAATAAAGGCTGTATGGTCCATTACATTATATTGCACTACAGGCATTTAGCAGATGCTCTTAACCAGAGCGACTTACACAGCTTACATTTCTTTACATACAATCCATTTATACGGCTGGATATTTACTGAAGCAATTCAGATTTAAGTACCTTGCTTAAGGGCAACAGCAGTGCCCCACCTAGGAATCGAACCTGAAACCTATGAGTTACAAGCCCAATTCCCTAACCATTATACTACACTGAATAATTGGCCGTAGTGTCACCCAGGCAGGGAGGGATCCATCAACAGGGTACCCCCCACTTTATTGCGCAGTAGTGACTCCTTTGCTTGATCGGGGCTGTATAGCTGCCACAGTATAGCTGCCACAGATGTGCATGCTGTGCAGTCCTCCACTGCTCAGCCGATTGACTGCAGAGAAAGAAGAAAAACAAAGGCCAACTGACAGCACGCATTTCGGGAGAATGTACGTGCGAGCGCCTTCTGGAATTAACGGAGGATATTGGAGCAACGGAATGCGTTAAAAATTGTGACTGGTTGAACCTCGTCGGCAAACCGGCTTCACGTAAGGGCGGGGAGGCATGAGCAGCTGACAGGGCCGCCCGAGAAGTCCAACGTGACAGTTCCGCTGCTCGGAAAGAATGAAAACAACCATTTGAGCCACTTTGCTATTTTTGCGGAGGAAGCAAACGAAAGGCTGAGCTTCATCAAGGCTGTAGTTTGCTTCACTGGCTTTACACAAAGGGACAAAGCTATTCAGTCTGCATGCTCAAACAGAGAGACCTTCTGGTGCAACAGCCACGTGAGCCACAAGCGGCGATTGATCACGGCGATTTGTGCCTGAACAATGCCGACGGTCCTGGAGCACAAACCCCGGAGGCCACAAGGCCCGCTCTCATGCGCCGCGTTTTGACAACGCTCTTTCAGATAAAAGCAAGTCGTGTCTCTTCTGTGATTGAATGCAGCGAACACATTCCTCAGGTCAACGTTTATTCTGTTTCACAAAGACTGAAACCGGCGATTGTATGCCAGCGCTGGAGAGCCGGGAGGGGAGAGAGAGCGCTGGGGGTAACGGATGCCAGCAGGTGTTTGAGCGTGAGAGTCAGTCAGCCTTATTGCTGTGTTCACAGTGCACTGGGAGCACAGCGTGGTGAGCGGCAAGGCCGTTCTTGGCTCTATTCCTGGTACAGCTGACTCAACTTTTTCATACCGGTTGCTAATTTGAGACACCCTTTACGCTTCCTCACGAGAAAGGCGGTCAGGCAGCTGCTGGTTTTACATTTCTAACAGTAAAGCAAGGTTTTTCACCAGTGAAGGATTTGTCTGTGCTGTTGTGAGCAAGCAGTATGGTAGATTCCCAACTTTGCATGTGTGTGTGTGTGTGTTTGTGGGAGGGGTGAGTAAGTGTGTGTGTGTGTGTGTGCGTGTGTGTGCACGCGTGTGTAATATTTCCAAGGGCAAACTCAATACACCCCTGTAAGTCGCCCCAGGGAATGGGATGTTGCTAACCTTGGACTTTGGAGGAGCGTGGACTGTCCAGATACAGTCCACTGCGTCGCCCGTCTTGATCTTCTCCTCCTCCTCCACCTGACTGGAGCGGATGATCCCGTCTGAGCCTCCGATCTCAAACTGACAGTCTGGAGAGGAGGAGGAAGAAGGGACAGAGAGAGAGAGAGAGGAGAAAAAGAGAGATAAGTAGGTACAGAATGAGGAGGAAAGAGGAGGAGATAAAGAGAGATTAGAGATGGGGAGAAAGCGATGGAGAGGAGTACGGGATGAGGAGCAAAGAAGAAGGGCAAGAGAAAGAGCATAGAGAAAAAGAGGGAGAGAGGGTCAGTGAGAATGAGGAGGAGAGAGAGAGAGAGAGAGAGAGAGAGATCCACCTGTCAGATCTAGACCAGAGAAAATACTCCAAATTGTATCGGACAAACCACTGAAATATTGAAGAGCTTACCTGGAATGGGATTTAATAGTCCTCCCACGTGAAGATGGAAATCTGGGTCTGGATGTATGAACAGAGACAGAAGTGCTCAGATATGAACCAGTGGCAGAGAACAGCAGGGCCGTGTCATTAAAGCCAGATAAACAGGTAGCTGTGAGCACTGGGTTTCCATCCAGTTCAATCAACATTTGGCCTTAACTTTTACCAACAATTAAACTAGTGTTCCTTTTCTTTCTTCAGTCTTGTTAGTTAATTTCAGCGATTGATGAACTTGCCAAACTGTGTTGGCGAAGATGAAAACAAACTTGCATTTAAGGCTCATTTAATTTATGTATTTATTTTTATACCCACCTTAGAGCATCCTCTCACCTTCTGAGGACATTTGGGCTATCTATCACTACTGACAGCCAGGCCAGCAGCAGAAGATGGGCTCCCCCTCAAATATGGCTTCCTCCCGGGATTTCTTCCCACTGGAAGTTTTCGTTGCCTCACATTCAGGGTTCAGGGGTTCAGGTCTGGTATTTTTGTGTTTTAATATTTTCAACCATACAGATTCAGCTGTACATGTCCGAAACTGAATCAGAGCCCAATTTGCAAAACCGTCTACTTGTAGACATGTTGCAATAGTAAATTGTCCGATTTAACTTCCAAAGTTTGCTTCAATAAATTATGTAGTTCAGGTTGGGACTTGTGTATCGATATGCATCATGTAGGAAAGCATTATGTGATTATCAACACAGCTGGCAGCTCTGTGGAAGACTACACAACAAATGAAAGCAGCAAGTACAATAAAAGTTGCTAGGGGGTCTGAAAAGCCACTAGATCTTGAGACAAAGTTACCAATCTGGCAACACTGCTCACTCCCGTTATGTAAGCCCCGTTGCCATATGATAACAATGGGAGGAGAATGAGGATGCATTGCAATGATTGGTTTAATAAAATAAACAAGATTCTGTGATGTCACAAACCCTGCTCTCAAATCCAGCTGTCACTGGTTGATTTCAGAGGTTCAGGGTGTTCAAAATTAAAATGCCTTTGATATGTTTCTTACTTTAACAGGTGTACATTGCCACACAGTTACGGTAACTTTACACCTGATCAATCATGATTTTGACTGGAGAGGGTCTTTAAGGACAAATGCTGAGTGAATCTAGACCATTGTGATCGTGACCACTAGTTCAGCTGTTTATTGATTCACAGACATCAGTCATTGATTCTCAGTGATTGTTTCATTAGTGCAGGTTCTTGCTAACTATAGTGAGCTGTATTCTTTAAAACAGTCTCTCGGGTACAAAGCATACCCTACAAACAACTCTGTGTGAGGTGTCGCAGTTTAAATGAACGGTCTACAAAATGCACTGGACAGGAGAAAGGTGCATGGCCCCGGGATACCTGCAACGAAGGCGTATTTAATGCGGAATCCTAGGCCCTCCAGCTCCTCGTCGCTGATGAACTTGATCCACATGAAGCGGCCCGTGGAGGTGACCGCGCCCGGGCTCTTGGGCCCGCAGAAGCGGTTGATGAGGGGCGAGAACCCGAAGGGCCCGTCCCGCACCTCGATGTGGTCGAAGCGGCACTCAAAGGAAGGCTCGATGTAGTAGGTCTTGTCGAAGGCCAGCTGGATTCTCTGACGGGGAAGGGCTGATGTGGGGGGGGTGGGGGGGAGGGGGGGGAGATGGGGTGAGAGGGAGGGGGGGGAGATGGGGTGAGAGGGAGGGTAGGAGAGAGGGGGCAGAGAGATGGAGAAAGGGGGAGGGAGATTGGGGGAGAGGGAGGGAGGGAGAAGGAGAGGGTTGGGATGGGAGGAAGAGGGAGATAGGGAGGGAGGGGTGGGGTTTACAAAGAAAGCACTCAGTCCACCCCAGAGTATTATATTACACCCCTTCAGCACATACACATCTGCTACAGCAGTGGGTCATTCCTGATGGGCTGTTTGCACACTATGAGTCCATTAATCTAATAATAATGTATTTATTTGACTGGGACAGTGCACAGCTTCTTAGCCATACCAGAGTTAGCTATAAAGATAATTTACATCTGTGGTCCCTGCGACTAAAGTATAAGTAATACTATAATGATTACTATCATTAATATTACTAATAATGAATCCATCAGCTGCATACATTTAATACTCAAAACCATGGCAGCAAAATACTCCTTTAGTAAGCAGCACAAGGGTATACTCTTTAGATGTGATGTTTGATTTTGCAAAAATAATTTTAACCCCTTAACCATCACCCCCCGGTATTTTTGGCATTCACGCCTATTTGGACATACCCAAATATAACTGTTCATAGCTCAAGAACTGTGATGGCCACTTGCCTACATCATTTGAAAGGAAAACATTTTAGTTTATAGAGGTGTGCTCAAATAGTATGCGGACACAACACGCCCAAAGGATTGAAGATCAAACATACAAGTAGGGTTTTTTAGTTTTGTTGTGTAGAATCTCATGATTGAAAAGCAAGACATGAGTCACATTTCATGATATACCTCATGAACTAGAGGGCTTTGTCAGTGTTGTCACCAGTGGTCTCCAAGTGTCCCAAAACCTGTCCAAGGTGGCCAAATTGGCCCAATGATTTCTATTCACTTCTGTGACATTGGAAAACATACTAAAATATTTTGATGGCTATAAAACCTGTTTATATCACCCAAGCCATTATGGATCATTATTTTGCTCACAAAACAAATACTAATGCGATGGCTCAAAGTGTCTCCTAATGTCTCCAAGTGGCACAATTCACTTCTGTGACACTGAGAATCACACTGCAACATGTTGTTGCCTATGAGACAATCACACCAAGAACAGAAGGTTTTTTTTTTCCTATGGTAAAAAAGTAACCAACAGGCATCATTATCAACCATTATCAAATTAAAAAAAAAAAAAAAAAAAAAACAGCAACAGCTGTCAAAATGATAAAAATTAATCAAATACATCAAAATATTGCACCAAAATAAATAACAAATGTATTTATCCAAGAAAAAATTGCACTTCTGGCAATTGTATTTACAGTGTCAGTTAATGTTCTTTAGTCAGGCAATACAGGAAAAACTATAGGTATATATATATATATATATATATATATATTGCTTGTGCCAGTCATTGAAGCAGTCTCCATCACAGGACATAGGCACTTCTGCCTACTAGCTGATTGGTAACTACTCACCGGTTGTAAATATGATCCTGGCTGTCGAAACGGGTCTCTTTGGGACTTTTCATATTTGGTAAGAGAAAAGTATAAAGAGTTTTACAAAACTCTGAACTCCGTGCACTTCAATCGCGTGTCTTCATTAGCATAGCACATTCAAGATAGTAAATGCAAACTAGAGAAAACCTTATATCATTGTAAAGGATATTAGCTAGAACCATAGACACATTTCAGCACATATACAGAGGGAAGTAGTATCAATTATGCCCCTGGATCATGCCATATGATCATATTACTGGTGATGCTGGTTGCCATTCAGGGGGGCCTGTTTGGTCAATACTTATCGAAGAATGATGGGTGTGGGTTTATTTTGTAACAAAGATTTACCAATCGCGAGGATACAAAACTTTGTGAAATGTATTCACATATCTAAGACCCGGACCCAGGAGAATGACATCTTTGCTGTTGTTGGCGATACAAAGTGCATAGAAAACACTGGAACTGTCTCGATTTGGCTTGCTCTTGTGACAAAACAGGGTCACTACCTTTGTTCGCTAGACTGTTACAGTGATCAGAATGCCCACATTATCAATGATCTGTCATATTTTGGGACTTCTAGACTTAACCAAAGGCAAGGAACAGCTATTCTCCTAGAGTACCGTGCCTTGAATCGGAGCTGGATTTTTGCGACATCGCAGTTCACGTGAATTGGCATGCATTGTTGAAAAGATGAGATTCCACCCGATGTGCATATAACACACATGCATATTTTCAGTACATTTAACTGTACTAAGACACCAGCATCTAAGAAAGCACAAAATGGACCTCACACACAAAGTCAGTCTGTTACATGCTTCATTTTGAAGCATTTTCATTTCTCTCACAACATTACCAGATCGGAAGTCAAGGATGAAAATGAAAAAAAAGTTCACGATGGAGGCGTAAAAGTACGGATTGCCAGAATTGGCCAGAATGAATGTGGTCACAAATATTCGCGAAATACTCTTAGGTCTCATGGAGATGATTATCCTTGTGAGATAATGCGGCCAAATTCCACAGAAGAACTTGGGACTTCCCCTAGATTCAGAGTACAGGTCAAACAGTGGAGGTTGGCCATGGCAGCCATGATATATTGGCTGCAGGTGTTGCGAACAGCGAGAGCCGCTCATGATGAATAAAATGCAGCAATTAGGGTGGTGAGAGAGGGACTATATGAGGGATGAAACCACTCTACCGAATCCAATGATGTCCACATGGCACTCGCGTCATCGCGCTGGCAGGACACAGGGCATCATGAAAGGTCAGACTCTACCAAAGTGCTCTGAACACACCCTGCTACACTTTCAGCTGCCTCGCACATCTGTGGCCGAGTGCCAGGCGTGGTTGCTGGCCAGTTGGTGATTGACCAATAACAGCTCACGCAGAACAACTCCAAATTGCCTGCTTGGGTGTTTTACTTCCCCATTTGAGAGAAGTAAACAAAGAAAAAATAATTTTATAAAATAAACAAGGGAGACAAATACCCCAACCCCAACCCCAACCCAACCCCAACCCCAACTCCAAGAATGAGCTGGTGGGAAAGCAGGCGCCCCAAACATGCAGCACATCCATGTAGGCCTCACCAAAGACACAGCAGCCTGGGCCTTTATAAAGGGCCTAATGAAGGCAATGAGAAACACCTGGGCTAATTACCAATCAACCTCAGCTGTGAGTGCCTATAGATAGGCTTACCACTGTCTATGTTCCTGAAGCCCCCTCCAGACTTTTGGAGACAGCAGGAAACTCTGACAGTGGCCAAACAGGAGGCGCAACTCTCTCTGCTAGTCCCCCACCCCTCCCAGCATCACAAAATTCTGCTGCATGCTACACTTCACCACACTGTCCATTATAGACTAAACACCATACGGAAAACTTTCAGTCAACCCCATCCAACACACACACTCATCTCTATACAGTGTTAGCTACTAAACACCCTCTACTACTCCTAACACTACACACAAAATTGCACACTCCCTACACACCCTGATATACATCAACATACATGTCTACACACTACACTCGAGAAAGGTAGTATTAGGTGATAAGGGTTACCTTAGATTTAAGATCCATGGAAAGTGGTTTTAAAAGCAAATACTACATAAAAGGCCACAGGGATATGAACCAGGAGATATTAACAAGAATTATTGATCATATTTCTGCTTGGCATGTAATGAATTCTGTCTCAGAGCCTGGGGTTAAGAAAGAGAGACGACCCACAGCTTTTTTTATTGAACATTAACCAGGGAAATGCTGGTAATATAACAGCACATAGAAGATAGAGAGTATTTTCACCACTGGAGGGTCAGTCCATGAGCACGTATGATCTGTTTGTGATCCTTCTGGTTTTGTTGCTTAGTTTGCCTCATTTGCATTTGTTAGTGCTGTTTAGTTGAGCTCATTCACATTTGTTAGTGCAGTTTAGTTTGGCTTATTTGGATTTGCTAGTCCATCAGATCAGATTGATTGCTCGGAGATAACAGGACTCAGGTTTTCAGGAAACAGCATTAGCTGACAACACTACTCAGTTTCACATCACTGAAGATCCAGTTAAATGCTGAACAAAAGACAAAGCAGATGCTTCCAGGTCAGTGACAACAAAAGACTAAGGACATCTGAACTTTAACCTGGTTAATGTTTTAAGTTAATATATCCCATTTTTCCAGGCCTCTGTAATATACGCCATTTAGCAGACGCTTTTATCCAAAGCGACTTACAGTAGTGAATGCATACATTTTTTCAGTATGTGTGGCCCCAGTGGGGATTGAACCCACAACCTAAGCGTTGCCAACGCTGTGGTCTACCAACTGAGCCACAGAGAACCACTGTACAGACATTACCGTGACCACATTTTCATCGAGAGACCTGGTTGAGTTCAAGTGTTTAAAAATAGTTCACTATGGAGTAAGGGGGTATCTTACTTGAGATAGGTGTACACGTGCATTGTATAAACAAGTTTTTGAGTATCGAAAGCACAGGTATCTACCTTCCAGGATGTAAACACATTCCCTGTTAGGGGGGTAGGTGTTAGGGTAGTTGGGGGAGGAGAAGAGGCCTCCATTTGAGTTGCGTATCCAGGTGCCGCACTGCCCGTTGTTTTTCGCCGTGTCTTCCACATTCTGTAGCTCTAAGGAGACCAAAGACGGGAGACAATTTGTTGTGGAAATTTTGTTGTTTGTGCAAAGCAAATTCTATCCATCTGTAAACAGTACACAAAGTGCTGCACATTTTTGTTCAAGAAGAAGCTGTTCCAAATCGTTGTTTCTTCCAATGTCAGAATTGTCTTGTCTAACCCATTAGTTACGCTGATAATTTTCTGGACTACACTAAAGTCATTACGATTGGTCTCTTGTTTTCCAACAAATCACTGCTTAGTCACGCCCACTTACTTTATCAAAGAGCTATAGAGACCGCTGCTATAGAGTGGATATAAAACAAATCAAACACCATAGAACAGGGTTGCCATAAACTCAGGGCTCTGACAAAATGTTAGTAAAAACATTCTGGGACTACCTTTTCATAGAATATAGATTATATTCTATGCGTATGTGATACGACAATAATAACAATAAAAGACAAACCTCTAGTGTTCTGTGCCAGGGCAAAGCCTTCTTCAAGGAGTATGAGGAGAACCCAGGCTGAAATAAAACACACAACGTTTTCATTTTGCTTACGAATACATAATATTCCCTGTACATTTGTTTAAACACATACCGAAACGCATTTGATGCACTGTGCAATGCCAACCCAGAACACGAGAGGCTATATACTACATGAACCGCACAATATATTCATATAAAAATGGATTCGCCTTTGGTAAAGAGATCAAACTATTCCAGGGACAATATCCAGTCTTCCAGTATTTATTTACCGTTCCCGATAAAAAAAAGAGAAAAAACGGTACAAATCCGTGATACTCTCTGTAATCAGCAGTGATCAATCGCAAAGACCAGACCACTTCAAACCAAAATCTATAAAAACAGCACGGGACAATAAGCAAGGAGCCACATGATGCGTATCAACGTGAATCCATCTTCAATATACCCTTTACGTCACCCCAGGGAAAGGGACGTTTACTAAGCAACTATATAATGATAATAGTAAAACGTTGGGTTAAGCTGATCCTGGATCAGCACTGGGGAGCGCCGTCTATGCGCTATGATGGCACTATCAGTCGGCTCGGCACCCTTTTGCATTCAAGCACGACGATAAGACTGGAAAAATGGGATAAGGCTTCCCGGCCTGATATATGGCCTTACTGTAGGCTACACACACGCTGTCAACGCAAGACCACGTCACCTATGTGCACTTGTCACGCCACAACACTGTGTTTACCAGATAACTTACCGTTGATTTGTTCCAAACGACTTTTAAATTGACCTCCTTGCTCCTGCGTGTCGCCTTATCGAGACAAGCAGCTGGGCCGAATCCTACAGATTGCACAGTAAAAATACGCCCTCGACACCTAAAGCCTAAGCACATGTGCACTTTTTATTAAGTTTCCGGGCAATTGATCCCAAATGCGCTAGGGCTTGAGGCAACATCTCTTTTAAATGACGCTCTTTTGGGACAGATTAATAATGCTCTGCGGCATTTTCATGAATTGCGCGGTTTGTTCGTCATCCTCTGTTGGGAAAAGTGACGAGTTTTAACCACAGAAAGTTGTAATGAAAATAATAATTGTTTAATGATACAGTTCAATAAAATATCCACACAATTAAACACATTATTTTTATATAGGCTACTTTCCAGAGTTGTCATAATACATATCCATGTGCAGATAAAACATTACGGTTGCTCTATTGAATATGTCAACACAACTCCGAATTTTACCAACATTAAAATATTTTCTTTACCCTTGCTCCTTGGGCTACTTCTACCAATGAATTGTAATCAGGGCCATCTGTTTATCCTGGTCGCAATTGGTTGTTGTCTTGAACGTCACGGTGCCGGAAATAATTATAGGCAAATCCTTTCAACAGATCGCCATCCTTTCAGCTTCCTAACCGTCTCTGGATTTATGTACTATACTGATGTATGTTGTAATACATGCTTCTTTGTTAATATATGTGAGCCTGAGATTGCCCAATATATCAATATTCCTCGCCACCGTGTATTTGTGCTTTGTTGTATTTGCGACCGTTTTCCAGAAGTGTTCTCAACCACTTTCCCCAGGGCCAGGGAATCGTTTCCCAGTTTTAGTTTATAGAATCTTGGTTTTATGTTCTTTCCATTTCCCTCTGGAAAACAACTGCAGCGCAGTGCTTTGTGACAATTTCTTTGCAAAAACCTCCACTATGGTAAATTAATTTTGATTGAGTGAGTGAGAGCGAGTGAGCGAGAGGGAGAGAGAGATGGAGTAGGTGGTAGAGAGGGAGAGAGAGTGGTAGAGAGAGAGGGAGAGGGAGTGAGAGAGAAAGAGCAAGGGAGAGGGAGAGGGAAGGGAGATGGCAAGAGAGTGGGAGACAGATTTATAGAGAGAGACAATCAAACACATTTTTATGATTTAGGCTAATATTACTGAGAATCCTCCATTTACTGAAACACTTTTCTCGAATATTTGTAATAAATAAATGAAAGATAAATAAAAATGTACTCTCTATAAAATGACGTTTCTACATGTTAATTAGATAAGGTGCCAATGGCAATTGCATGCATGTGCCGTCCGTGTAACATTAAATACAACGGGACGACAGGCCCACGTATAATTTAACTTATTTAGTAACATTTTGGACAGTTCTTTAGGCATTAATATTATATGAAGAACAAAGAATCAACTACTTTGTGAAATATGTGCTGACATGTTAAAAGCTGAACTAAATTGATGTAGGCTAATTTATCGAATAAATATTGGCTTGGTACTACACACAAACACAACCACACAATGAACAATGGTGTGGACATCAATACAAATTCTGTGTCGTGATTGGGAAAAACAGAATTGTTAGACCAGGAGCATTTGGTAAACATTTTGTATGTATGATCTTCGGAAGTGAATTTATAAACAAATATGGTTGCACAACATATTTAATTCGTAAATCAATGGTTAGCCTGTTTGTACATGAGATACACGCTTTTACACTGAATTGTCATTTCCCATCGCAAAACTACGACTATTCTTCTTCCCTGGAGGACATTTCCAACATTCGAAACAGATTACATTCAAATTGGAGCTTTAAACAAAATCAAAACCGAAAGCAAAGTAAGCAGATGTCTTTCTGCTATGGTTGTGACACACCAAGCTGGGCCCAGACACACATATTATATGGTGTAGTCGTGTAAAGTTCAGAACAGAAATGGGCTAATTGGTTTTGTGTAGACTGAGCATCGGCGTAGAGGTTGAATTCCTGTTGGGCTCAAAAATATCCGCAGAGAGATAAATATGGAGGAGTAAGATCAATGTGTATTAGGATAGGATTTATATGATATTATAGGCACCTTCTCGAAATGAATTGTATGCTATAGTGTGAGTTGATTTCGTTGTTAAAGGCTATTACCTAAAAGGAAGTTAACTCGCCGAAACACATAATCTGCCTTTTAATTCAGACAAAATCATGCACATACCAATCATGTTCCTCTACCGTAACTAGGTTGTAAGTGGATATATGTTCATATATAAAGAGTACTTGTAAAACCAAATGAAATACGTGGGGCCATTATTTGTTTTAAAGGGCACTTCTGGTTAAATGTGCTTTAAAAAACTCCTGTGGTAGTGCATGTAAGATAGAAAATGAAATAAGTAAGTATGCAAATAAATAATTAAATAACACTCCCATAGCTCGCTCTATAGAGCCCCGAGGAGGCCCTAGCTGCAGCTGTTTCGTGACCTAAAAACCAGCGGGAGCTGTCACTTCAGCACCATCCGCCGACGCGCTTCTGTTCCAAGAAAATCAGCATTCATTTGACGGCCACATCTGTTGTCATACAGCCCCAGCGACGCGTGCTGACGGGTTGCATTTATGTTTGAGGAAACATATTAGGGTGAATTAAAACTGCGATGATTATTTCGGTCCCTCGTGCGATTTTGCATTGCACGGCTGATCCTAAACGGGGGTTGCCTTAGTTTTCTCCTACTGTAACTCGCTACAAACATGTAATACTTATTTACTTATTTCACGTAGGCTGTCTTTTATTATGCATCACCCAGGTTGGCGATGGGGTAAGGGTATGTGAATAGCCCCCCGCCCCCTTATTTGAGAACCTTGAAAAATACATAATTCTAATCCTGTTCACATCAAGTGTACATTCTAATTACAGCGATCATTTATCTGTACCGGGCGAGTGATAGGGTAATACAACAAAATAATCCTTAGCCTACTACTTCCCCGTAATCGCTATGTTCTATGTATGATTTTCTTGGCAGCAACTAATCTGCCGATAAACAAATTGATTCCAACATTTGCATAGACTGCACAATATCAAATATACAAATCGTTCATTTTAAGCAATACTCACTGTGCACATGAATCAGGAAAAGTAGAAGAACTGAAATATATTTAATGTGATTTGCAAGCCTTTTGTATTCTGTGTCGAGCACGTTAATATTCAACTCCAAATCGATAATTTCGCCAAACAATTCTCTTTTTTAAATCAAATGCAGCCACGCTTCCTCCTGTAGGTGGCGATCTTATTCTGTGCTTGCTTTAAAGAGAAGGAGTGAATAACTTGCTGTGGACGGCGGATTTTAAGGTGAGAACAACTCACGGTTTACCCAAAACATCTTCCGAAGTAAGAACCAAAACTGATATCGTCGGAATTCCTCAAAATAGGTTGTTGAAGCGCTGTCTTTTATGACTACCATTTATTGGTGGCGGATAATGTATCCTAAAATTAGCCACAAATTCTCCTGATACATGTAAATACCTTTCCATCACAAAGCACAGCCAGATCCATCGCTCAATCAGACTCACCTCCGTGCATTTCCTTTTCCTGTATAATTCTAAATATGCTCGCCTTCTACAGCCGTGGGATTCGCTTTATCTCAACATTTTGTGAATCCAAAACGCGGAGTCGCTCTTGAAAAACCCAACTTTCTTCAATCACCATAATCCCATCGCTCATGCACAATAAAACCCACACGATATATATCCCCAGTGGAAAGCAACAGCTTCACCCAAAATTTACTGTGCACTGCCTTTAATCCCATGAAGAAAGGTGTAAAATATTCCAAACATAGCGTCAGCTCCCATGGCAGTTAGTTTAGTCCAGCGAGATAAAAACAGCTGGAGGTCCGTCTGAGACACCGCTCGGTAGAGAGCGGAGTGTGTTCTTGGGCTGTACTGAGATGTTGCCTGTAAATGAGGCTCATTTAATCTAAGGGCGCTGTTTGCTTGAATGAGCGGCTTGTACGCATGCACCCTTTTAGCCGAGAGAACAGTTCCACTGCGAGCACACTCCCACCCCCTTTACTATCGGACGCTGATCTAAAGGGATGTGGAGGGCAGGACACATGCGCGACTAAGGGCAAATTAACACTTCACCTCTTTTTAATCACGTATGTGCAAATCTCAGGTAGGAACGCAAGTACTCAACTGGAGAGAATTATGAACGCATATTGAACATTTTTCATAGAGGGCTATGGATTATTATTTTACCCAATTGTTTCAAAACTATTTTCAAGAAGGGGGGCAAACAACGCGTATGTCAGTTAAGAGAAAAGCCTCAATATCTGTGATGCTTTGATTTACACATATGGGAAAGAAATACAATATACAAACAAAAATATGTTCCAGGTGTTTTGGTCACATTATGGTGGGGGGTTACATTCTTAAACTGCGTTGTGTGGCATCGTGATTAATGAACCTGGAATAGTAAAAAGGAGGCTGCCGGTTCAAATGCAGGATGGGGCACTCCTGTTGTAGCCTACGCTGGAGCAAGGTGTTTACCCTGAAGTGTTTCATGTACATGTTGTTAACAAAACGGACACGATATTAAGAAGACTAGGACGAGACGAGAATGAGAACCCAATGCTGAAGCGACATGAGCATTTCCACTAGGGTGACCAGATCCCGCATTTTGACTCGTTATCCTGCATTTGCAAAAAATAATAACATAGCCTAACAGATAGCCTACGACCCCACCCCCCTCACAATAGCATCACCCCTGTGCCAATAAATATGATTTCAGCATTTCAGATTTCTCTCGCTTCGTTATTTTTATTATTACCGCAATTGAAAAAAGTCCAAACTTTTACAGGTATAAAATACGGTGACCGTTATTTTTCGGCTCCTCCTTTCCCTCCCTGCAATGTCCCGCAAATCCATCCTGCATTTAGACTGTTCTAATCTGGTCATCGTAATTCCAATACATTCACTGATGGAAATGGGAAAGGCTTTCCTTCAGCGTATAAAAGGGGACTAGCCCACAGCTGTTCGTGGTTGTCTACAGTGTCAAATGAATTAAAAAAATGTTAAACACATTACGCGAATGTCGTCAGTTCGCTTCAGTACTAGGAGCGTTTGCCAGAGAAAAAACCCAGCAGATGTAACTAATGCGTAATTATAGGCACATTGCATATGCAATGTGCCAAATGTTTTTTTTAAATGTTGTTTTCAATCTGGTCCCAATGGAACTCAGAACTGTACTTGACACATAAAGCAAGTAATTTACACTTGGAGTTGTGTAAAATGCGCGCACGTGCAGCAGATGCAGCCAACAGAGGCCTTCCGTTAAGACGTTTCACAGATCAGCAAAGCACGATTTAGAACACTATTTATTGTCAAAACGACCATTCCAAAAAAACAAGACAAAAAGCAGTTTACACTTCGACATAACGATTTTACAACCGATCATTTTCATGTTCACATCGATAAATCAATGCGGGAAATAAATGAAAACAAACACAAGCAAAAAAGCCAAAACCAAAGTACAAATATGTGCAAATCATGAAGTAAACGACAGTGGTCAAATGAATTGAGTTTGGAGGATAATTCTGTAGTCTAGCAATTATCCCACACTAAGTCTAAGAATGCCTGGGAATTAATTAAGATACGTATTTTAATAAAGAGCGTACTGTTCCCTTAAACTTTATTGCACTGGAAAAGTAAAAATTTGTGTTGGTAAAGTCAGACTAGAAGTTGGATGCAAATCCAGAAAAAGTGAAATGCTTTTATTTCGGTCCTTTCAAACCACACTATAAAGCTATTTTTAAACAACATCATATCCTGTATTAGTTTCTTTTTCTCCAAATGTGGAGTGTCCAATCGTTTTTCTAGGCCTGCGTTTGAAGGCTCCAATATTAATTCCGGAGATCACAAAGCACGTTCCGCGAAAATCCTGTCGCCAGCGGCGTCTTATATCACTCTGCTCTCCACCAGCGGAGCTGCGCAGTGACTGCGCCGTACGACTGCATAACTAGCTGACACAGGTAGGCTGCAGGTGCACGGTCGACCAGACGGGAAAAAAACCCTATCTGCCATGCTGCCGGCCAGTCTGCTCTGGCACTGTCAGAATTTGATTTCCAATGAGGCTCTTACAATGTCTCGAGAGCTCGTGCTTTAGCTGGACGCTCTACCTGACAGCCCAGCCTTCTTATCTTTATCGTTCACAATCATAATTCAGGTTTAGCAGCAACAGCTCTGCAAAATGGACATTACAGAATATCCTTGTGTGCTGTAACGTCAAAGTTTCAAATGCTCAGCAATATTATTCAGTTAAAATTTCAAAGGATAAGTATAATACATTTTGAGTTAAATCGCTAAGGTTATACATTTTGTAAAGCCAGCGTATTTGTTTGGCTGTCAACAAGAACACAAAAGTGCAAACACAAAACAAGAACAGAAAATAAACAAAACATAAGAATCTTCCAGTGTATACTACCATTTGCAATAGCTGTAAGGCTTCTCAGTTTGCAGAAAATATTAGAACAATATTATACAAATGGGAAATATTTGGCACCCAACAAATATTGTCAAGTTCGCCCTGCACATCACGTTTTATCATAATTAAACACAAAATGGATTTTCTAGGTCCAACGTCCAATACTTGCATAACAAAATTAAAATATTCCATAGTACAGATTCCATTAGGCTGGCTGTGATTGGGTCCAGAGTTGTAGTGGGCTATGTGGCTATGTTAGGTACCAGGGTTAGAATGGGTTGTCTGGCTGTGCTTGGTACTAATTTAGAATGGGCTAGAATCTGACTGTGTTTGGTAACAGAGTTAAAGTGGGGTATCTATTTGTGTTTGGTAGCAGTGCTGGAATGGGTAATCTGGCTGTGTTTGGTAACAGTGCTAGAGCAGGCTATCTGGCTGTGTTTGGTAGCAGTGCTAACATGGGCTATCTGGCTGTGTTTGGTAGCAGTGTTGTAGCAGGCTACCTGGCTGTGTTTGGTAACACCATTAAAACGGGTATCGAGCTGTGTTTGGTAGCAGTTGGAATGGGTTATATGTCTGTGTTTTGTAGCAGTGCTGGAGCAGACTATCTAACTGTGTTTGGTAGCAGTGCTGGAGCAGACTATCCGGCTGTGTTTGGTAGCAGTGCTGGAATGGGTTATCTGGCTGTGTTTGGTGACTGTGCTGGAGCAAGCAACCTGGTTGTTTTTGTTACCGGTGTTGGAGTGGGCTCTCTGGTTAGTGTTAATGCAGGCTATTTGACTGTGTTTGGTAACAGTGTGGAAGTGGGGTATCTGGCTTGCTATCCACAGACAGAAACGGAATGAAGATTAACTGAAGTCCACATCAAAGATAAATAAATAAAAAATAGATGACAGTAAAAAGCCTTCGCTTAGTGCAAAAAATAAGCTAATTTGTTTCTTTTAATGCAAACATTCAGGTCAAGTTTTTGTGCCAAATCCCTTGACGCATCGATAAAAACTGCTAACAGCCTCAGAGCTGAGTGCATGTTCAAGTTAATGAAATTAATGACAGACCCTTGGACTCTCATTAGTAACAGAAATGACAGGTGGATTTTCAAGAGCCTCATTGTCCTCACAGTATGTTCATACTTTTATCGAAAATCAGCCGCCGCTTCCGCATATCAGTGTGGGCATTACCGTTGAGTTGCTGGGAAATGCAAAAAAATTAATGACAGCACTTCATTTCGTGACGAGAACGGATCGACTATTGTGTTGCGGAAAGCATAGGCGTAATGGGTTGTATATTCAAAACGGTCATATCCGTCACCCACAATAATTTGTAGATATAAAACATTCCCTTTCATTATGTCCCCCCAATATTTAATATGTGGCTACGCCCTCGGCAGAAAACTGAAAAAATAGAACTGAGCTCCGATTTAGTTCTGAGAATTTAAATGTAGGCATGCGGCCAGCCAATCAGAGGATGAGGGAGGACATTCGAATCTCGCTCCAAAGCAAACTGCCCGCCCTGCAAATACACAGACATGTCACACTGCTCAGGAGTTGGGACATTCGCATGTGCGGATCGGATTGCGGAAATGGCGCAATGGTGCAAAAGTGTAAATATACAATCATTCAGAAGTCAGAAATTAAAATAAATAAAAAGCATCTCGCTTGGACAGAACGCGGAGGACAAATGTGTCCGTTTCCCACGAAGCCCCTGTGGTGGCGTCTCCAAGGTGATGTCTTCCTGCCCCTCCCTTCACATGGCGTCGAAATGGAAGCGGTGAGCTTCCTGTCTCTTCTCCCGGTCATCTGCTTTCTGGAAAAAACAAACGAAAAACCCAAAATAAATCTTTGAAAAATAAATCCTCAATCAGAGAACAAGACGCTTGTGCCAGCGACAGCCGATGACCAGAGAACTCCCCTTTGCTTTATAACCCCCTAAACCTGTTTCTGATTGTTTTGTATGATTAGCAGGCAATGCTAGTTCACCTAGCACAAAGTTTGGACACCTGAACACCTTATCCCACACGCTGCTGGGATAAACTCAGCAGAGCGGGCTGAGAGCAGAATCCTGGGTATTCCCATAGGTCCGTTTCACCAAATGAAATCCCACCATCGTCAGATTCTGAGCCGGCGTAAAGGGCGGGAGAGAGATGGACGCAGAACGTCACCAAGGGAGAGAGAAAGAGGAGATGCGGAGAGATTGGGAGAGGCATAGACTGGAAGGGAAAGAGAGGGTTATGCAGGAATGAATGAAGCCGAGGGAGGGGGAGAGAGGCAGAGATGGTGTACGCACGCCAGAGCTCGCTCTCCATCTAACCAGCATGTCTGATCTGAAGATCTGGCTGGCTGAGCGGGTTCCTCAGCCTTTCTCTGTGTCTGTGTCGACAAATCTAAAAGCCATACTGCAATGCCTCTTGCCATAAACACTTGAGTGTAAATAGCCTCTGCCCGTTCTGATCTCAGGGTGTGTGCGTGTGAATGTGTGAGTCTGTGTGTGCGCGCACGTGCCAGTGTGCGTGCACCTGCGTGTGCATGAGTGTGAGTGTGCGTGTGCAAGTGCATGTGCGTGTGTGTGCTGTATTATGCGATTATCCTCCATAGCTCTATCCAACGAGGAGAGTGTTTCTGGTCAGGTAGTGGGCTAGTGGATTGCACCCCCTGGGAAAATCACATAAAACCATGACAAATAAAAGGATCTTCAAAGCAAATGGAGAAGAACGTGACACATCTGTGATGTGTTCCCTGGCATGCTACTAGAGAGCCTATGTCCGCGTGTAGCGTATTTGTAGGTGTAGTATAGGCCTGTATGTGTGTTTATAGCTATAGTGTACATGCCTATGCATGGAGTGTGTTTGTATCTGAATACAATGCGTACGAAGCGCTCTTCTTGTGAACAACCCAGGGCGTTTTACAAAGACAAAATAAAATAAATAAATAAATACAAAGTAGTAAATAAAACAAAAAGAAAGAAAGAAAGAAAGAAATCTGAATCAGCGAAGTCCAAACTAGGACGAATAGACACATGAGAACAGGCAAGTCATTCCAAGCGCTTTACCAGAAATGTCTACATTTCAAATCTAAATCAGCTGAAGTGTAAACGGGTTTTTGTGGATCATGCTTGTAACTGTTGTGTAAGAGAGTTTGTGTGGAGTGTGTTTGTTGCTGTAGGGCAAACATAGTGTGAGGCCTCTCCGATAGCAATATGGCGTTTTGTAAATTAAAGCCATGTACGGTACTTTTCTTATATCTGCACAAAATATGCATATCCAGTTGCGTTCGTTATGCAATAAGTAGAAGGACAACATACAAAAAATGGGATGTGGATAAAATCCTACTATGGCCCAGTATTGCTGGAACGCCTGCAGCACCATATCCTGACTGACATCCCAATGACTGATTTTGACTCCCTTTGAATGGGGACTTGAATGGAATGGGGTCACATATTGCTTGCGAGAATCTCAACTCAACATAACTGACATTTTATTTAGCTGTATTTATATGCTGTACAGAGAAGGGTAAGGATACGACGACCACTACGTGACAAATCATATGTCACAAATCCACCTCTGTATATACTGTGTGCGTATACATATAAAATATTTTATGGACACAAAAAAATTGTAGGCCATTTCGAAAAAGCTATTTTTTTTTTTACCATCTCGTCTCTTAGGGCCAACTCAATTACTGGAGGTCAGGGTGAAGGACGCTGCAAAATACAGACGTGGGCCTGGTTCTGGTGGAAACGCGGGCCGGATTGTGGAAACATTGCTCTGAGGCAATGATTTAAATGATTTAAAGGGGGGGGCTGTTGAGATGGGAGGGGGTGGGGGATGGTTGGGATGGGGCTGTTGGATTTGGGGGATGTTGGGGACAAGGAAAGAAAAAAAAAAAAAAAAGTGAAAACATGGCCAAATAAAGCCAGAGAGAGCCGAGCTATGCTAATCCATTACCTGAACCTGCTCGTTAGGAGAATAATTACTCAATCAATCCCTAATCATGACAAGAGAGTGAACAATGTTTTTTGAAAAAATATAATTAGGAGATGGAGGTCCTCAGATATGGTGCCAACATGTTATTTTAATGCAGTGTCAATTCCAATGAGTTCTATGCCCCAAATGACTTCCCTTAACAGACGGCAATTACGCCTGTGCGTGCGCATAATCAGGCACTCGCAGCAGATGGCTTTGAGACCGCGCCAACATCACAGATCACACGCGGCGGATAGCGTCGCCGGTGTGGCAAGGGTTGCCCAAAACCCCAGAGGGGACGTGGTGCGACGTGGCGCTCGTGTGTGTGGCGTGGCACACACGCATTAGGGCCGTCACTTTAACAAAAACGGAGAAAACGGAGATTGGGGGAAAACACGTTGATTCGTTAGAACGGTATCTGGATACACCTGTTACAGACCTCACTTTCGTGAGTAAAGTATTTTAGCTTTCGTTGCAAAGCCTGAGAAATTCCAGTTCTCGTGAGCAAACCTTCATTGGCTCAGGTCCAAATGCAACAAATTCTGTATTATAACTACATATAACTGGAGCCTTGTTTTTTGCGTAGTTTAAAGTGATAACTGCGTACCGGCATACTTTCACAAAGCAGATAATCTTTCCCGTGGTAGAATTTATTTGCGCAACTATATATATTTTTTTGAACATCGAATCTCCCCACTCATCTTGTAACTGACGTTGGAATGCAGATTCGAAATTAGATTCAATATTCGAATAGCCCTAGCACACACACACTGCATACACGCACCATTTGCACACAGATTGCACACACATACAGAATCTGAAGCACCCCCTCCCCCAAGTCTGGGTGTTCTGAGTTACGTCTTGGATCAAATGGACACAGAATCTGGCTTTGAGTCTTATCAGTGTAAGACACTAAGACACAGAATAAGACGCTGACCCCAGTGTCAGCGCCATTAAAAGGCCGCCTCAGTTTGTTCTCTAAAACAAACTTGACCTTCTTGAATGACGTTGATTACACACATCTTATAGAGCTTAAAATCTCTTGAAAAAAAGTGTAAATTATACTGAAAGTATTTGGTTGGACAGCCTGCCCTTACTGATTAGTTTGATTGGTGCATCCAATCAAAAGCAATCCCTGTGTTTTAATTCCAATACCGCCACGCCCGTACCTTCTCCTTCCAGTGCAGGATGCCGATAATGACGAGGATGAAGACGCACACTCCGATCAGGGCGATGGCGGTCAGCAGCACAATGTTGCTGGGAGTCAGGTACAGCTTGGCACTCCAGCTGGAAGGGAGGACACGATCACATGACATCCAGCACATTATCTCTTTTGACCACTAGAAAGTCGGGTCAATATGGCATCCGGTACCATCTCTGAGGTAAAGCTCTTCTTTACTGTGGTATTACAAAGCCTTACAGTATCCAAAGAAAGGAATTCTCGGCAACAATGAAAAATCACATATTAGCTGTTAGAGAATAAGATATTTACGGTACATAGAGCTGGATACGAACTTTCAATGGGTGTACAACTGACAAAAAATGGAGAAGAATGTTTTTGCATGACACTGACGCCACATTTAAAGTAACTTGCGCCATTACTAGGAAAGGTCTGTGGTGTTCATCGTTCAAATAAAATAAAGGTTCTGTGTCTTAATTAAGCTTGTTGTGGGTAAATAAAACAGCCAGACATAATAACTGAGACTGCGATTAATTACTTAGTGCAAACTGATCCCTTTGAGAAGGGCAACTTCTGGCTCCCAGTTGTTGTTACAAACATAATTTTCCATTTACTGTTTACAATGGGTTGTTTTGACATATTATTGCCAACATCAAGCTCTAAAGAGGAATGTCAAAGTCCCCGAGTGTGGAACAACCAATTAAAACTGCTGTTCTCTTAATTTTCACATCAGAAGTGTCAATTTTGCTGGCTGCCTACACAAGCAGACCTACTCAGGGCAGAGGATGTACCACTGTGTTGGAGGGATTGAGTGCATGATACATTTTTTCATTGGGCAAATAGGCAACATATTGTATGCCTATGCTTTCTGCAACACAACATGTAAAAAATTAAAAATAAAGAGGGTGATTTTTTAGCAGTTGAATTAACAATATCCTATAATAAATAAAATGCAAAAAAAAAATTGCATAGAAAGAATAATGTATAGATACTGAAAAGACAAAAAAAAAAAAAAAAGAGATAATTTCTGAAATGTTTCTGGAATGTTCTGGTGGATGTCATGGGCTATTTAGCAAATATGAGGAAGTTCAATGACAAAGAAAAAACATAAATCGAAAGACAACAAAACAAGAAGACATAACGATGAAATGGGAGGGAAAAAATAAATTGAAACCGAAAACGAAACGGCACTTTGCATCTTTATAAGCCTCCTGTTCGCTAGGTAAAATATTTATGAAAAAACATTTGGAAATGACTTCATTAAGATGCATTCCATCAGCTCTGACAGCGGCAAACAGATTAAATATTAATGGGAAGGACTACACCTTAATCGTCCTCCCTATTAGAGGCATGAAGAGAAACACGCACGGGCCAGCGCATGGACTCGTAAATCACAGGGACCGGCATGTAATGCGCGTTAATGAACATTGCTATATGAGTAACGGCCGGTTACACGTTCTCAGATCTTACTGGGGCCAAAGTTAGAGGTAAAAACAGCATGGCACATCTAGTATGCTATGCTAACTGAGCTAATGCCTCTGCACTGAGGAAACTTCATAACCATGGACTGCAGAAGAGGAGAGAGGAGAGGAGGGATGGGAGTAAAACAGAGAAGTTCTGTTCTGTTACTTGAAGGAGTGTATTGTGCAGGTAGCCATTGAAAATGGGGGGGGCAAGGGGGTTGGGAGTACCTGCGAGGGTCGTCATGGGGGTAAGGGATGACAATGAGCTGGGAGTTCGGGATGATGGCGGTCCACTCTTGCTTCCGGATTTCCTGTTGACAGAGAAAAACAATGTCAAAAGACTTAAACATGTAAATCTTTTCACAAAGCATCCCACTTCATCTTGAGTCAAAGCTGCAGTCATACCAGGCCCCTTTCACAGCTCGCTTCCACTGAAGTCAGAGATGTCGTATATCGTCTCCCAAATTTTCTAAACCAATAGTTTCTTCACATTCTCGGCCAGAAACCGCGTCGTAAGATCTTAACATCAGGGAGTTGTAGACAGACTTCAGAATTTTGGACCTTCCGTTTCAACTCTCACAAAAGCGCTGTTGAAGTCCCTCGCGAACACACTTGCACAGGCACCGTAATTAGAGTGTACTCCACGTTGTTCAAGATTCTCTTCCCAACGAAGCCCCTTGTTTCCGAAGCTTTACGGAAGCCTTTTCCACGCTATAAATTATAAAGTTAATTTGTCCTCCCATGGGTCGCCTTTTTGCTGGCAATTAGCGCCACACAAAAACTGAAGATGGCCCTCAGGGGAGATGGCACAATTTCATATCCAGTGACGCATTCATCATTTAACAGCATTACGGTCTCTATAGCGCTTTATGTTGCTGACAGTGGTGTTCCCCCTGCGCGAGTGTCAGAGTTATTTTAAGTAGCGTGCACAATATAGGGTGGAGGTGGAAGGTTTGGTAAATTAGGCGACTGAAATTTTCCCGCTGCATGAGAAAAATGCTGACTGCAGTCCTGGTTGATAGTGGGGAGTTTTGGGAGAAGCGAATGACGCCTTCTGCTTTCAAGAAAAATGTGTTTCCCTTAGTGGTGATATCAGAACAAAACTACATTCCATATGGGTTAAGGTACACTGCCCGTCCCCAAAAAAAAGTCACACACTCTAATATTTAGTTGAACCGCCTTTAGCTTTGATTACGGCACGCATTCACCATGGCATCATTTCGATAAGCTTCTGCAATGTCACAACATTTATTTCTGTCCAGAGTTGCATTCATTTTCCGCCAAGATCTTGTATTGATGATGGGGAGTCGGGCCGCTGTGCAAAGTCTTCTCCAGCACATCCCAAAGATTCTCAATGGGGTTAAGGTCTGGACTCTGTGGTGGCCAATCCATGTGTGAAAATGATGTCTCATGCTCCCTGAACCACTCTTTCACAATTTGAGCCCGATGAATCGTGGCATTGTCATCTTGGAATATGCCCGTGCCATCAGGGAAGAAAAAATCCATTGATGGAAAAACCTGGTCATTCAGTATATTCAGGTAGTCAGCTGACCTCATTCTTTAGGCACATAACGCTGCTGAACCTAGACCTGACCTAGACCTGACCAACTGCAGCAACCCCAGATCATATCACTGCCCCCACAGGCTTGTACGGTAGGCACTAGGCATGATGGGTGCATCACTTCATCCGCCTCTCTTCTTACCCTGATGCGCCCATCACTCTGGAACAAGGTAAATCTGGACTCATCAGACCACATGACCTTCTTCCATTGCTCCAGAGTCCAATCTTTATGCTCCCTAGCAAATTGAAGCCTTTTTTTCCAATTAGCCTCACTGACAAGTGGTTTTCTTAAGGCTACACAGTTGTTTAGTCCCAATCCCTTGAGTTCCCTTCACATTGTGCGTGTGGAAATGCTCTTACTTTCACTATTAAACATAGCCATGAGTTCTACTGTTGATTTTTTACGATATGATTTCACCAAACGTTTAAGTGATCGCCTATCACGATCATTCAAGATTTTTTCCGACCACATTTCTTCCTCGAAGATGATGGTTCACCACTATCCTTCCAGGTTTGAATAATGCGTTGGACAGTTCTTAACCCAATTTCAGGAGTTTCAGCAATCTCCTTAGTTGTTTTCTTTGCCTGATGCAGGCCAATAATTTGACCCTTCTGAAACAGATTAACATCTTTTCCACGACCACAGGATACGTCTTCCGACATGGTTGTTTAAGAAATGAGAAGCTACTCACTGCATCGGTTAGGGTTAAATAACTTGTTGCCAGCTAAAACATATTAATCACTGCAGTAATTATCCAATGGAAGGCTCTTACCTATTTGCTTAGTTAAATCCAGGTGGTGACTTTTTTTGGCCAGTGTGTGTGTATATATACATACATACAGTACAGACAACTTTCAAAGTAAAGGTAACATCAACATAAAGTGTCTTAATTGGGCAACCATGAGCCACCACAGCAGCTTTAATGCACCTTGGCATAGATTCTACAAGTGTCTGGAACTCTATTGGAGAGGGGATGCAACACCATTCTTCCACTCCCATCAGGATAGAAATGCTTCATCATAGGATGAAGGTGATCATTCAGAATGGCTTTGTATTTATTGCCATTTACCTTGCCCTCCAAGAGGTTGGGTGGAAGGCAAGTGTTTCCTATATTTTGGCAGTTATATATATACATACTTTCCACCATGACCACACCTAATGATGGCAGAATGGTGTTGCATCCCAATAAGTTCAACATCCCGATATCCAATTGAGTTCCATACACTTGTAGAATCTATGCCAAGGTGCATTGAAGCTATTCAGGCGACTTGTGGTCACCTGACGCCCTATTAAGACACTTTATGTTGGTGTTTCCTTTATTTTGGCAGTTACCTGCATATACTGTACCTACAGTGAAGGAACAAAAACAGACAGAAAAATAGCACATCTGTTCTTACTGATGCTGATATTGCAGTTGGTATTACACACACTCGACAGCATAGCTTGGCCTGGGGATTTGAATCCGGAGCTCGTGGCCATCAGGCGAAAGCAGGAGCAGGATCTGGGATAACCAATTAAATCGGTCTCATCTGAATCCAACACCACAGGGACGAGCACGGTTCTGGGGTCGTCCTTACTGCGGACCGACGCCGTTCGATGTGAGGCGCCGTTCCTCCCGCCGCCCTCGCGTTACAGCGGACACCGAGAGGTCGCTTCTGAAACGAGAACGTGACGGCTCCACCGCGTGGCTCACTGTATGTCCTCTGACCTTGGCTCCAGCCGAGAAACAGCAGGAAACACCCCGCGTGCGACACGTTTGGCGCACGGCTCATGTATGAACATGGATTATGTGATTTACTGTTCTGGGTACTGTGCTTACCGACTCTGTGTGTCAGTGACCATAATACCCAAGGGGGGGAGTGATATCTGCTACAATGGTACCGGATTTGTTGCCATCGTTACGGACAAAAGAACAAGGCCCGCCGCCGCCAGAAATCTTTTAAAATGAAGTCAATTAAAATAATTCCTCCGTTCACCTAGCACTGAAATGAATAAGATCAAACAGAACTTGATACAGAAAATAAGCGTTTTCCCTAAGACGGCTTTGTGGCTTTCAGGGCACCAGCAGGGTACCCTTTGTGGCTTTAGAGGCCAAAACCACACGTTCCAAACCGCGCACGGCAACTAAACACCTCGGTACTGCAGATATACTAGAAGCACCAACGTACCCCACAACAATAAAACAATATCAGGAAACGATCATGCTAGTAATTATCAGTATCATTTTCAACATTTGCTTAGCAGGCACACTTGTTCTGAGCGACTGCCCTAGCTCACTGCACATGCTGAACGCTATGCCGATATTCCCCGAGGCCTTCCCGCTGAAGCTCCTCGCTCAAAGACAGCAGAGCAGCGAACTCAGCGCTAAAACGAGTCCAGCTTCACGCCGACGTCACAGCCAGGTGCACTGCACACAGGCCGCAGCTGTTTCCACCGGACGCTTTCACGAGCGCAAGCTGCAGGAATCTGCCGTGAGCTCTTTTCAACGAAAGGCGTGTAAACGCATGCTCCAGAGAAATCGATGGGGTGTAAAAAATAAAAAAATAAAAATGAATAAAAAAGCTCAATAAAGGTCGTTGCTGAGAGAAGACCCTTGACATACCTCCCTGCATCTGCAAGGCCACGTCAAGAAGCCTCATTAGAGAATCTGCAATTCAAACGAGGCTTCCCGTCCTTTTGCGCTGGAAGGAGTCGACATCTTAAATTCAAATGAGTCGCCGGAGGGAACTTGTGAGGCATCGTGAAGAGGCTTTAAACCACGTGACAGTCAGGGCTTGAGCTTCACGTGAGGGAGCAAAGGAGCGGGCCACCACAATGGAACTGCTTACACTATACCCTCTGATAATGACTAGTTAAAAAGCGAAATAAACAGGAAAGTATCATTTAAAAATTGTATCAAAACTGTCCATTCTGCTTAAATAATAGCCACTGCATGAGAGAGAGGGGCACAGATGAAGTCAGTAGTTTCAAAAACCATAACCCCTCCCCCCTTAGAGTCTTATAGTAAATAATAGTAGTTATTTAATTTTAATAATTAGTCTTTAAGGTACTTTATTGAAATGTAACTTTTTTTTTTTTTAAACAAGCCTTGCTTGGATTCCAAGAGTTCTGCTCATGAACTCTAATTGTAATTTTCAAGTCATGTGAGTCAGGTGCCTGTGCTGGCCAAGGCCTCTCGCAGCCGACACAGTGAAAAGGAGCGTTACCGTGTTATCCAAACCTCTCCAGCACCAGTCTCAGGAGAGGCTTCAAATCACCTGTGAGGCCAAAATGAACTGCTCACTGTTGACAGGTTTTCCTGTATGTGGCAAGCTCTTCTTACAGTCGGTCAGTGTAACAATTCATAATGGCTACAACAATTAAGCAAAGAAAGTAAAACACTTGAGGAGTTCACACGCAAAAACTGACCCACAAATACATTTTTGTCGTTTTCAGTAAATCAAGATTTTCTATTGTGCTTTCTTGGTATAACTTATCAATTCCAAAAAGGGTGGCCCTGAATTGATGTTAGCAAAGTAACAGAAAGCCAAAATCTACATTTAAAAATAAATACATAATTTGATATTTTTCAGTTTGCATTGCATCAATAAATCCACCATCAGATTTTTGGCTAAATTGAAATTGGTTCACCTAGAGCGAGACTCAGACATTGCACTCCGGTTGTGCTGACCACTGTGAATTTCCCAAATGTGGGAATTTCAACTGCCTAATTTCTGGTAGTGGGGGGACTGCGTTCGCCCTCTGCCCTGATATTATGGTGAAAAAGACAATCTTGTCCTCTTTCACTTCGTAGGTCCCTGTTCAGAATTGTACTGTGCGGTTGTACAAATTTAGTACATCATTTATTTTAAAGGATAAAGTACGGTAGTGGATATCTCATTTGCGCTAACAAGAGGGCACGGCGTGTATCGGTTTCTGCAACAAAATGTTGAATAACTGTCCATGAAGATATGAGATATCGAGTTTTGCAACAAAACGATTCGAAAATCGCAAAGACGGCACTGTCATCTCAATCACGGCTTGTTAGGTTTTGTTTTGGCAGGAATGGTGTTTATTGGCTTTTGTGTATGAACTCTTCCATTGCAAGAGAAACAATGCAGGGACTCATGCCAGTAACGCTTCCTGTGTGCTAAATGCCTCACTTCCTGTGTACTAAATGCCTCACTTCCTGTGTGCTGAATGCCCCACTTCCTGTGTGCTGAATGGCCCACTCCCTGTGTGCTGTACTCATCACGTATGGTCCTGGGTTTTCTCCTTCTGTGTGCAGTGGTCATACCTTCCCCCCTGGCGGGAGCGGGATGCCGACGTACAGGTGGTCCAGGAAGTTGGCGCTGCGCCCCAGGCCCAGGACAGTGTAAGGAAGCTGCAGGGAGAGGTGGGCAGACTGGCTGAGCTGCCCCGCTGCCAGGAAAAACAAAGAAAGTCCCCACACATTAGAACCACTCACCATGGAAACCACACACAGCATGTCCCTCCCACTCTCTCCTCCCAGTGAAATGACTTAAAGGCTACCATCCGTGGTTCCGTGGTTCCGTGGTTCTCTGTGGCTCAGTTGGTAGAGCACAGCGTTGGCAACGCTTAGGTTGTGGGTTCAATTCCCACTGGGACCACATATCCTGAAAATGTATGCATTCACTACTGTAAGTCGCTTTGGATAAAAGCGTCTGCTAAATGGCGTATATTAATCCTGTTTTATGAAATGGCAGGACCTTAGTTATGATACACACACACCCTTTACGACACTTCTGTGTTTAATTTGATAATACACTCAATGATATCACATATATGAAGGATAAATATTATGAGAACCAATCAGGAATTGATTAGCAATTGTTGGGGCAATCAGAAATGATATGTGGGGGGTGTTCTTAAGAGACACAAAAGCCAAGACTGAAATGCATGCACGTATGTTTTCCCATCTCCTCCGGCTGACTCAATTTGGAGTCATTTGTGTAAAAGCCAGTGTAATTGCACCGATCACAAAAGGCCTTTATTTTTGAGTGAAGGTTTTGAGCTGAATTTACCGCCTGTGACGGGCTCGCTTTTCAGAGCAAACCTTTATATAAGACGCAACTGTGGCTTCTGCAGCACGAGAACGCCTTTCAGTATTTCTGACGAGACGCCGCTCGAAAATGCAGGTCGGCTGTTAAGATTCTGTTTAGATCGGAGTTCATTCAAGAGTATGAGCACAATAATAAAAAGCAGACATATCTGGACTTACGTTTGGTCGAGATTACCAGGCCAAACACGTCCACAGACCTCTGCAAGAGTGATACTTTTGCACGCTTGTGAAGAGAGCAGGAAAATGTGCCCGTAGGCAGAAGCGTTCAAACAAGCTGAAATGCACCTGTAAAGTGATCTATGGTTAATAGCTGGCAATGATCAGTGTGTGGTTCACCTCAGGGGAAAGGTCTGTTTGCTTGATTAAGGTGTCTTTTTGTCAGGAGTCAAGATACCGAAAGGAATTGTTGGGGAACAGCCCCCGCCGACAAACTGCAGCTAGAGAACTTGCCGCATCTGTTCGGCCGGCTCACAAGATGGCGGACTTTGAGTCAAGGCTTGACTTTGACATTTTGGACTCAAGGTCCCCCTCTGAGAGTGGCTCTTTGAAGTTTCTCTGCACTGATGGGAACCGTGGGCCACAATCCTCCCCTGCCTTTGGCTGTGAAGAATAGACGGCCTTTACTGACCTCGGCGGGGGGACGGCGGGTGACGCGTGGAGGCAGAAGGGCACTTTTGTCACGCCTGCGTTCCAGACAATGTCAAATCTCCTCTGATGTCACGGTACGGAGACAGGGAAGGGTCAAAATGCTCCGGACACATAACCCCTGTGATGCATTCGAACTGGCCTGGCTGGAGAGTGTCTTATGTCTGTCGCGAGGCTGATTCATGTTAACGTGCATAAGAGCAGGACACTAAAGGGGCATGCAGGTGGATCTACAGGTAAGGGATTAACAGTGTTTCAGCAGGGGTGGACAAAGGGTGAGCAATATCCGGAAACAAATCCCTGCATGCACAAAACCCTGTCCAACCTATTCCACATATAGGTTGCACGCACGCATGGACGCAGTATGTACTGTACAGGTAAACACTTTCCCAAAACATCTCACTCAGTGGAAAGGAGATGTGGCCATTCCTTGTCCCAACAAGAGCTGAGAAACTTTAAACCATATCATGCACATGGTCATAATCTCAATACTTAGAAGATACACTTCATAATATGCATGAATTATTTGTGTTTCATTCCACCTACAATGCCCTCTGCCATCACAACGTCACAGTCTACGTCCATTCACACAGCATTGTTGTGACAATAAAATAGCTTATTTCCTAATAAAGCTCATTACAAAAGATATATCAGTCTATTTAAATCTGACAATCCTCAATATTGCCAAAACCTGGATAACAAATTGGATAAACTCATATTTAGATTACTCTAAGTCCACTCTGTCAATCTATAAGGGCAAAAACCTCACCTTGGAGGCAAACTAAAACAAATGAATCGCACCCGTGCACTTCTTGTGGGTCCGGACCCTGGCCCTTTCCCCTCCCGTGACCTGCACGGTCCAAAAATACAGCGATGCTTCATCAACCTTACAATGGGTGGAGCTATGATGTGCTGTCAATCACAAATTTGTCTGAACCAACGTGACAGACTTTGTTCTCCGTTGGCACTGGGTTGAGGAAATGTGACAAATGCTTCATTACAAATTCAAAACTCTTTGTATCCTGTCCTCACCTTAACCAACACTACTGTGTCTCCTCGAAAAGGTCACCCGCGCTAACAAAGTTTACAATCCGTGGAATTAAAACGCACACAAACGCGCACGCAAACATGTCTGTGCTGTACTGTGACAGTGCAGTGATGCTCTACCGCACCTCCATGTTATGCTGCAAAGTCTCTCTCCTGTTCTTTCCGTTCCACTCCACATTTGAGCTAATCTCTGTAACACTACGCTGCACCTCGACTATCACACTCCACACTGCACACACTGTCACACCCCACACTGCAGCTCCACCATCACACTCTGATAAAACTCAACCTGAAACATCTTCTGTAAGGCACTATATTATCCCCCTATAAAAGTATAAAAACCTAAACCAAATCAATCAAATCCCCCCCTCAGTTTCTGGCGTCCCAATCCGAGACGGGCGTGACAAGTTTCTACGGCTCCTCCAGTCCCCTTTCGAGAGTGCTCAGTGGTGGGTAACCCCTGTGCCCAGGGATCTCTATCCCTACCATCTGAAGAGACACGCTCTCTTCCCTGATACTCCGGCCCCACAAGTGAGACCGCCTCAAACTCGGAGAAAGAAACCCACTGGCTTCGGCAGCCGTCGCTATGGAAACCCGTCTCCCACAATCGGGCGCTTCCGTGCAGATAAACGGCAAATCCAAGCAGTGATCCGTGGGTCTTGGGGATAAGAGCGCTGGGAGAAATGAAGCTGTACACTGATGGGGGATTGGGAGAGGACGGGGGTCTCGGCTCTTGCGAGCGGTGCGAGGCTTGCGCTCACGGTAGGAGATTTGGATGCCGATTGGCCGTGGAGTGGGGATCTGTGGCTGAGGGGAGATAAGCCCGTATCCATTTTATCCACTTCCTCTTATCACAGTAGCGTTCAAAGGAATGAAACGGGAACTGGAAAAGCTGCTAAGAGTCTGCCATTCAAAGATCAGAAACTCTGCCTAATCACAGAAAAACAACACAGAACATTGGACGTCATGACAGAGAGAGCGTAAAATCGGACTATATTTGGCTGTCCTAATTTACTGACGTTACGTCAAAAATAGAGAGAGAAAAGCAATGCCGTTTCAGAGGAGACAACTGTGTCTATAACACGAGACACAGACTACTCTGTTCTCATAACTGGACATCACATTCACAAAGATCCAGGCAGTTGTTCCTATCTGGGGGTTGCTTTAAGATTCATTGGAGATATCACACACATGGGAACAGGGATAGAAGCACAGCCCATACCTGGCAAGAGAGGAAACTCACACCATACATTAACCAGAGTGACCATCTGATACACTTCAGCAATACACACATGAGCATGAGTGTGAGTGTGCATGTGTATAGAAGGTATGTGTGTGTTTATGAGTGTGTGTGTATAGAAGGTATGTGTGTGTTTATGAGTGTATGTTTGTGTGTAGAAGGTATGTGTGTGTGTATGAGTGTGTGTGTGTGCAGAAGGTATGTGTGTGTGTATGAGTGTGTGTGTGTATAGAAGGTATGTGTGTGTTTATGAGTGTGTGTGTGTATGTGTGTGTGTGTAGAAGGTATGTGTGTGTTCCTGAGTGTGTGTGTGTGTGTTTATGAGTGTGTGTGTATAGAAGGTATGTGTGTGTATGAGTGTGTGTGTATAGAAGGTATTTGTGTGTGTGCATGAGATGTATGTGTATAGATGGTATAAAGTGTGTGCATGAGCGTGTGAGTATGCATGACATGCATGTGTATAGATGATATTTGTTTGTGTATGCATGCATGACGTGTACGTGTATAGATGGTATTTGTTTGTGTATGAGATGCTTTTGTGTATGGAAGGTATGTGTGTGCATAGGAGGTCTATTTGTGTGCTTGTACAGAAGGTATGCCTCTGTGTATGAGGTGTATTTGTGTGTGTGTGTATAGAAGGTGTGTGTGTATGTAGGAGGTGTATGTGTAATAATCAGTAGGAGTAATAGTGGGTTACAGTGCGAGTGTGTGTGCGTGTATATGTGTATGTGGAGGTATATTTTGTGTGTGTGTGTGTGTAATCATGCACTGTGTATAACACAGCTGAATTGGCAGGCTGCTCTGCAGACACATGGAACAAAGACACAGACCTGATCAATAATAATCCCTCACGGTGCTTCAGCACACACATTTCACCACTTTCAATTTACTCCTGTAGTGTGGGGGGCAGACCTGGCAATGAATGAAAGAAAGTGTGTGTGTGTGTGTGTGTGTGTGTGTGTGTGTGTGTGTGTGTGTGTATGACTGAGCGCGTGAATGAGTTAGTGTGTGTGTAAACACTCATTTGTCTAATTAAAGACAGTCACACAGAGAGGTTACTGCAGTTTACACTGATCTGTTTGTGCGGGCTGCCACCCATTCTTCAGAGGAAGGGAGAGACGGAGAAACAGAGAGAGGAAGAGAAAAATAAGGAGAGACAGTTTGACAGAGATGGACACAGACAGGGAGGGAGTCAGAAGGCAAAGACAGAGAGAAAAAGAGGGAGAGCGAGAGAGGGGTAGAGGGAGAGCGAGAGAGAGAGAGCAGGGGGGAGGGGGAGAGAGAGAGCGGGGGGAGGGGGAGAGAGAGAGAGAGGGGAGGGAGAGAGAGAGAGAGAGAGAGAGAGAGAGAGAGAGGTAGAGAGAGAGAGAGAGAGAGAGAGAGACAGAAAGAAAGATAGAAAGAAAGAGAGAGGGGAAGAGAGAGAGGGGTAGAGAGAGAGGGGTAGAGAGAGTGTGGGGGAGAGAGAGCATTGTAGATGAGAGATCCTCAGGCCTATAGCAGACAGGTCCATTCATCAGCCTGACATCTGGAGACTCAGAGGGACAAGGAGGGCTTTATACTGCCTGCTGTCCTTCTCTCACCCCGTCCCCGTCTCTCTCTGACACTACGCCCCTCTCTACCCTGTCTCTCTGCTACCCATTCTCATTCTAATCTCTCCGTGCTGCTCATTTTCCCCTTCTCCCTCTCTCTCTACTCATCCTCCATTCCTCTTCTCTCTGTCTGCTACTCTTCCCATCCTCCTTTCATTTCCTCTCCCCACCTTATTTCCGTACGTCAAGCAGGAACCATCTTATACCAG